>CM064861.1:68722649-70122975 GCA_032719365.1 Prinsepia uniflora
CTGCCACCAAGCGGAAAATGGGAATCTCGTTTACCCCAACCTCAAGAAATGCAACTCCACCCGATGACCCCAAAACTCTCATGGGTCCACCACCCAATACGCACTCATCGTACTGGTATCCGTGATCAACATCTACCAGGGCAGAAAATAAGAAGTCAACCCCGAAGACTTCCGAATACCAATCACCAATGATTTTCCTCATGTCTCGAATATACCGTTTAATCCACCCATCTCTCGTCACTCATCACTGTTGGGACTTATCCCAACACCTCACCATCTCTGCTGGATCCCATCCAGCCCATGACTCGACCACTCTCATATACCGAACATGTGCCTATCATAATAGAGTCGCATCCCCAAATCGTGGCTCACACAATCTCCCTCACAGACACCAGCACCAGCGCTAGCGCACCAACATACAAACATCCACACTAGCACACACGTGTGCAAAGTGGGTAGCCCTGGATCTCCGCTCATACCGAGCGACGATCCCGCATCAATACTCGTACCCCGCAACCACGGGTACCACCATCCCGACATTCCACATCAGGATAATGGACGTTCCATGAACGCCCCCGAATTCTCAACTACTACCACTACACCAAGTACCCCAGACCATCAGCTAAACTCCACAAGACCACTGTTCCACAAAACTAAGCCATAATTTCCTAACTCATTCAATACCTGACCATAAACTGGTCCCTGGCATCCCAAGTGTCAAACGTTCCTCACACAGCCTTTCTGGCTCCCCTCAAGCCTTGATACCATATCATGACTCACCTCATGTTCCTAACCCAAAATCCTGACTCATCGTGAGTCCCACATCCACATCTCGACTCCTCCTGAGTCCAATCTCATACCAAACCAATCATGTCATCACTGACATACCCAGTCCCCGGGCAATTCCAACGCTCGACCACATTCTATACGACCAATAGGGCCTACGAGATAGTACAATTTGCCCAATTATGCGGCCTTCCAGCCACCGGTCTCGTTCGTCCTTGCGACCCACACAATTCTACATCTAACAAATCGCAGTTCATAGCGTCCACTACCCGACATCTGACCCCCAAACCAGGGTCAATCTCACCTGAGATCTAACACGAGGTCCCAAACACCCTCGCCTACTCGTCTCACTACCAGGTCGCGCACGAGGCTTACGCTCCGGAGGCATGATGTGGCAACAGAATCAGCAACCTAGCGCTCTGATACCAAATTGACAGGACCGCCCCCGAAAGGGGCATCGACAACCGTGCCCGGTCCTGCTCCCGTCTAGCAAGATGACTGAAAATCCAAAGTTACCCTCAGCACTTGCCAAACCAGGGATAGCCACACGTACTTACGCATGCCTCCGCCCCTCGTACAGCCTCGGACAGCGCGCCGTCACGACCTGGAGGGTCAATAAAAACCAAAAGGTGTGAGTGGACAAAAATAAATCAGTTTAGCAAAACAGCTACAACAAACATTTTTACCCTCCGCGTAAAAACGAATGCATGCATACAAAAACCATTTCGCAATCGGTTAAGATTTTCCACATAAGAAAAACTGTGTATCGAATTTCAACATAAGGAAAAACTCGTATGAACCTCAAAATCATTTTCCCTCTCTCAACCAACGGGTCTTAGCCCGCAATCATAAACACCGGGCCTCAGCCCAAAACCACGAATCAAAACCAAATGCACAACATGATCCAAAACCAACAACCATATACCGGGCCACTGCCCAACTCAACTGAAACATCAGAAATCATCAATAAATCACAAGTCAATCATTTTGCTGGATATCAAGTGCGCCCGAGTCTTTAAACTCAAAACCATGCGCATAAACAGGCCTTCCCGGGATATCAACGAGTCTTTAAACTCAGAACATAATCAATAGGCCTCGGGGGTATCACAGTAACCGAGTCTTTAAACTCACGAGTCTTTAAACTCAATAAGGGCCCTCCCCAGTCATCAATTAACCGAGTCTTTAAACTCAAAACGTGCTCCAGCAATAGCACCCGGGTCTTTAAACCCAAAACAGTTTTCGACGGGTCTTTAAACCCCAAAGCAGTTTTCAACGGGTCTTTAAACCCCAAAATTTTTTTCAACGGGTCTTTAAACCCCAAAACATTTGTCGAACACGACAACGTGGGATCCATCCCAAAATCACATTTTCCACAACAGGACTCATGGTCCGAGTTTCCACATTCGAATTCCCAATCATACTTCACAAAACATATTCAAATCACCATTACACACGGAGCATGTACAATCATACCAAATCACTTTATTAAATCCTTTTTCATTCCCGAATTCGAATTCGCAATAATGATTCCGTAAGCCGGCATCCGGAAGCATCATCCCGAACCCAAACCAAGAATCCACTTTATATTTCCGAAAACCGAAATCTCGTTAATCAAAGTTACTTTTATGCCCCGAGCATCACGCCCGAAACCACCTTTTTCAAATCCATTTTAATTCTTAGAAATCACTTCTTTCTCAAATCTTATTTTCAACACATCAAAACCACAATCATAATCACCAAAATCACGATCCAATCAAACATACTCAAACCCATTTTTAAAATCCTCAAAATCACAAGTCTCATTTCAATTCCCAGATTCAAACATCAACAGTGATCAAATCACAATAACTCAAAATCTCGTAAAACGTGCAAATCCGGAACGTTCTCGAAAAACGTGTCAAAATCGTAAGTCACACTCGCAAATCATAAACAACCTTCTTAAGTCATGTTGCACCCATTTCATATAACTTCTTTCATTAAACCTTCATTAAGCACACGAGTGACCATAGTCTCGAAATACGTGTAATTTCACATGTATAGTAGAAATACGTATAAATACGGGAATCGAATACGTATAAATGCGGAAACCAAAATCAATCATAACTTATAATCATAATCATAAAATCATAGAAATAATTTATGCATGCATTAAATTTGAAAGCAACGTCCACTCACACACCATTCTTGAGGCTCGGTTTCGCGCCGCACGCATGCCCGTAATTTTCGATATTTTCCAGAAATTCAAATCCTGTCCGAAAACATACTTTAGTGTCACTAAGGGCTTAGATAACAACATACTAATTTCCCATAATTTTCCGGGAATTAATCGTTAATTACAAACGTAACATAAATCTTCGGACCCTCGGAATAACATCGAAACGGTTTCCGATAAATTCGAAACCAATACTAAAATGTTCGTTACATTGTATAAGACAAAAGTCGTGTTGAACTCACCTTGAAATTCGGGTCCACGCACCCTCACGCGCCGCCGTGAGTGGCTGCGCGTGACCCCACGCGCCTGCTACAGTACTGCACAGTCGTCGTCCCTACCCGGCTAGCAGGTAAACGGGCCATTTCACCCGCACCTCGACCCGATTCGATCCCTGCGTTAAACCATCTAATTTCTTCAAGTGATCCCACGAGTAGACTCGAAATACACTCCATTAAAGGTCTGTATAAATTAATCCACTCGACACGGCCTAAAACCAACATAATTGAACTCGAGTCGAACTCGAAGTTCATCGTCCCAGTTCAACAGACCGTCACTGTTTCCCTCAATTAATTGGTTAGGGAGCATCACAGACTTACCTTGAGAATGATTTTGAAATCAGTTTTGCAAGGGCTTACCTCCAATTGCACGAACACAAGCTCCTATTTTCCTGAAATTCGTCGAGTCTGAACATGGCTCTGCGAGCTTCAAACGTCAACTTCCTTGACTTCGATCGACTAAAGAAGGTCCCATAAAGCTCATTCGAACCTAATTGGACTTTGGGCTGGCCTAAAACTGGTCTTCGAATTTGAAATTTCCCAGGGACGGTTCCCGGGTTCTAGGTGTATTCTCACTCAGCGACTCCGCTGCACTTCACCATTGGACTCTGAACACTCACTCACACCGCCTCGACTCACCCCTGGCTTGTTCTAATGGAAGGATAACCAACCTGCTCTCACGCTCTGTTTTTCCCCTCAGAGACGCCCACACTGTTATGAGTTCACCAGCCCGCATTGTGTACTCTCAGACCCAAATATCAGTGCCCTCACACCCTCTGAGCTCAAGCACCAGCACTACTTGATCACCCACTGAACAATTCGACTATGCCTCTCTCTGTCCCTGCTCAACTGTCCCTGTTCTTCAGTATCGACAAACTCAGCCTGTGCACTGTCTGCCTCCCACGCAGGGCAAAACCCAGTCCCCCCGTGCTCTGATCACGCCACTAAGTAGCAAAACAACTCAAAACACTCACTCCCACACCTGACTAGAATCGAAGTGTTCCCCCAAGTCTCTGCTTCACGCCTGTAACCAACAACCCGTGCTAAAAACCCACCAGTGCACCAGTTTCAAACACACCTACACAATTGTTTAGTTTTCCCCATCCCAGTACACGATCTCGAGCCATTAATCCCTCATTTCTTAGTGACAAATGTCACTGATTTGCTAAACAATCCTCTTTATAAACAGCACTCATAGCACGGTTGCACAGTCCCTATTTTTCACGGTGGTGATCAGTAACCACCGTGTAAATGACCAAAATGCCCTCAGTTGGCAAATTACCAAATTGCCCCTCACCTTCCGTGACCCGTAACTTGGTCATCCGATGTCCGTTTCAAGCGTGCCACCCGTCGTTGTACTCGAGACATCAAGACCTTCCTAACGGTCCTTGGCCCTCGGCCATCGGACCTCCCGATCAAAAAGTCAACATTTTCCCTTATTTCGTCCAAATTATGGAAATGCCCCCGGACTTCCGCACGTCATAAAATTCACCCTGTTCGTCCGAATCGGACGTGCCGCCTGTCTATGAACTCGTGACGTCCCAAACTACGTCACGGTTATCGGGAAAGGTCCATTTGACCGCCCGAATAAAAAGTCAACGTTTTACCCACGACTAGGGGCAAAACGGTCATTTGCCACGTTCGTCCGATTCCACCCAACTAATCACCGGTTAACCCCCATTAATCATGGTTAGTTACTGATCTAATCCTGAATTCCGGGATGGGTCGTTACATACGACTCCCATAGGCATGTCACCCTTCTGGATCGTCTTTGGAAAACCTTGCCATCTACTAGTGGAATTAGAGCATAGAGCCTATTGGGCAGTTAAGAATCTCAAATTTGAGCTGAAAGAAGCTGGCCAGTTGAGAAAGCTTCAGCTTAGCGAGCTTGACGAGTTGAGGAACGATGCCTATGAACGTTCCCGTATCTACAAGCAGAAAACCAAAGCTTACCATGACAAGGCAATCCGTAGGAAGCCATTTGAGATAGGGCAGAAAGTTCTCTTATTCAATTCCCGCCTTCGACTATTTCCTGGTAAGCTTCGATCTCGATGGTATGGTCCTTTTCTTATCACTACATTTACCCCCATGGTGCAATGGATATTCAGAACATTCAAACATGGAACACATTCAAAGTAAATGGGCACCTTCTCAAGCCTTTCTATGATGCTTACCAACCTTCCACTGAAATTGTCCAGGCTTTGCATTCACCGCCATCCTCCTCTTACTCTCCAAGTACGTCGAGCTAAGACGTTAAAAGAAACGCTGATTGGGAGGCAACCCAATGGAGGAGAAAACACCATTCTCATTCTTTCACAGCTATGGTTTCTCTTCCCTATTTTTTCTTTTTGAATTTTTTCCTTTTTCTTTTAGTCCAACTCTTTCCTTGTTTTCCTTGCTTATGCATTTGTTTTCCATTGAGGACAATGTTCGATTTAAATTTGGGGGAGAAGTTTATTGCTTTGAAAATAAAAAAACTCGATAAAAATTTAAAAAATAAATAAAACTAAAAAAAATACTCTATTTCGTTTTGTTTTGGCACGTTTCTTTGATGTTTATGATGTGACAATCTTGAATATATGGTACTTTGAAATTGGATATAATTGACTTGTGACTTGCTCTCACTCTTTTTTTAGCTTAGTTTCATGTTTAACTATACTCTAGAAGGTCACTTTGCACAACTCTATTAGGTATGATGAATGTTAATCCTAAGCTTGATAGAAAGTTGTTAGCTTGTATACCTGTGAGTTATTTGAGCCCATTGCTGATTATATCATGAGTGTATACTTTAACTCTTACTTTTTTGTCGTCATTGTCAATTTTTTAAATTTCGAAGCACAAGTGATCTACATATAATCGAGACTAATGCATGAATATAAGAATTATTTACAAGTATGTTTTTTATGCACAATTTACAAATATAACATGACAATTTACATATAACGTGACAATTTACATATAACGTGACAATTTACATATGAACAATTTATACAAGTATGAACAATTTATTCACAAGTATGATTTTATGTCAGGACCCACCCCGGTTTCACCCCGAAACCCGAGGTAAATCCCGCTCCCATCTGACTCCCCGACACAACATCCAAGTAAAACTCACTCAAACCCAGTCAGACGCAGTAAAACTCACTCAAACCCAGTCAGACGCAGGAGTAAGTAAACAAAATATCCCGAAGTTATCATTTACAGAGCATAGTACGAAAATACAAGGGACTAGAAACCGATAATTTACACGCACACGGAAGACTTTGAACTAGTCCGGGGATCCCTCGCGTCACTTCTATTGACAGGACCCGCCCCGATCCCCCTGGGACCACCCGGGACGTGCCCTGCTCCCGTCTGACACCCGACGTTAAAATACCAAAAATACCCTTATTGAAGATAAAATTCATAAAGAAAATCCATAGTTAAGTCATACATAGCACACCACACAAATACTCAAATACAAATAGTGTCAGACAAGGGATGGTTCCCGAATACAGTTTATTGAGCACGACTCTAGACACACTACGTGCCAACCTACCCAGCAGTAGGGTTCAGGTACGCAACGTAAACCTATGCCTCTTCCTCCTCGGGATCCTCCTCCTCGATAGCACTACCTGGAGGGGTAGTAAAACAACAAAGGTGAGTGGGCCGAAACTCAAGGTTTACAAAGTAGTTTACCATTTCGAAAACAAATAGCTTTTCCCCTCCGTTTTCCGAAAAGACATGCATAGTATCAAAACCACAAAACCATATAGTCATAAGCAGAATAATATCAACATAATATAATCTTAGTCACTGCACTATACATCCCAACCCTGACATCCCAGATGCCTGACGTCCCAGACGCCCAATAAGGTCACAGTCTCAAGGCTACGCGTGCCACCCGGGGTCTCAATCCCGAGTCCAAATCCCGAACCTAGTCCGAGCATGGCATTCTAGATGCCTGACGTCCCAGACGTCCAATAGTAGCAATCCTGCTCCTGAGTCACTCTACGGTCCGGTCCCTCCGTAGAATGACTCCTCACAGGCAATGCGCCGTGACCGCTCCGGTGTACCTACATCCGGAGGAGATAGAATCCTAGGGTAGATCTATACAGTGCAGTACCACAGATAATATCGAGTTCCATTATACATATATATGACTCCAAACCATTTATAAACAACCAGACGGGTCTCATGCCCAAACATCGTAATACGTGCCATAAATCATACACAAGCTAAACAGATACTTTTACTCAAATCACATATAGATATAGTAGAAAGTAAAACAGTTATGCATGCCGAAGTTTAGTGAAATCAAAGGCCCACTCACAGTACAATCCCGCTGCAATCCCGAGCGTAAAGCCCCGTCCAAGGTTTAAAGTATAATTCCTGTCATGCCCAAAACATACGTAAAGGTCACTTTAAGTCCCTACTAAACAACTACGAAACCCTAGACTGAAACCGGCCCGGGAAAGCCGTCCGAACACGCTTCCCAAGGCATCAAACCCTAATTTGACCAACTTAACGATCTCCGATCGACACGAAACCACCGCCATTGGATCCGTATCGTCGAAACCTTGAAAATGGCACTGGTCCCACACAAAACACTGTTCACACGCGCCCCCCACGCGCCGGTCAACCCTCTGGTCAACGGTGCTACAGTGATGCTGACGTCAGCATGACGTCACTGCTGACGTCAGCATGACGTCATCACTGACAGTGTCAGAGGACACGTGTCAACAGCCCATTGGTCCCTGGTCTGACAATATTCTGACATGATGACGTCATCATGACGTCACTGCTGACGTCAGCATGATGACGTCATCAGCTACAGTATCGGGTCTGCGAATCGGGTCACCGCAGACCCACGGTTCGACCCGATCACAGATCGTGATTCCGACCACCAAAATCGACGGGGTTTGTTACTATGGACTCGTCTGAACATGTTCTATGGCTCTGTGTGATCAAAACTGGATTTTAAGATCGAGGAATCACCTGAAAAACGACGGGGAATTGGCTGCCGGTTTTGGTTCGTCTTCTCCGGCGAGCCGTCACGTTTCCAGCCACCAACTCAGGTCCAAAACGCTCGTCTAGTCCCCTAGGTTAAGTCTCAAAAACAACCAAACAAACTCAACGTTAAAAACGGACGGTTTGAGGCAGGGAAGGAAAATCGGCCTTCACGGGTTTGTAGGCTTACCGCCGCCGTGTCGCCGCCGTGGGCTGCCCAGTCCAGTCCTACGCCGTCCGGAGGTCACAAAGGTCCTAGCCCTAGGTTGGTTCGAGTCCAGACGTCGTGGTTTGGATGGTTGGATGGTTTTGGGCTGCACGGGTCCTCACGGGTTTGTGGGTTTTCCGGGTTGCTCCGCCGTCCGTGGTGGTGGTGATGGTCGTCTGGAGGTGGCTGAGATGTAGGCTGGTGTGTGGGTTGAGGCTGAGGGGTGGTGTGATGGCTGATGTGTTTGTGCAGAGAATGCACGGTTTGAAGGAAGAAATGAAAATGAAGAAGTGAGTCTCTGATGGCTTAAGAACAGAAGGAGAAATAGAATGGATGGCTGAGATTCATCCTGAGTGAAGAGTGAAGGGTGAGGATTTAAGGAAATTAAACCATTTAATTAATCCCATGGCAGACCAAGATCCAGAATGTTGGGGATGATGTGGATGGGGTAGATGAGTGACATGTGTCACTCATCAAAGGTCCAGATTGATTGGGTTAAAGTGAATCAGATTATAATATTTTATTATTATTTTAAGTTCCGAGTCTCGGTTAGTTCGGTTACGTTCTTGACCATAACTTTTTCGTCGTAAGTCCGATTTCAGCGTGCCGCCTGTCTACGGATTCGTATCGACGAGACCTACGTAACGGTCATTGGCCCTCGTCCGTTGGACTTCCCGGGTCAAAAGTCAACATTTGGCCCCCAAATGGCCAAATTACCAAAATGCCCCTCGACTTCCGAACGTCACATCTTCTTCCTCGAACGTCGGAATCGAACGTGCCACCTGCCTATGAACTCGTGACGTCCTAAACTACGTCACGGTCACGTGTCAAAGTCCTAAATACTTCCCGAGGTAAAAGTCAACTTTTCCCCCCTTCAGGGGCAAAACGGTCAATTTACAATAAAATAATAATTACGAAAGTTCGGGTCGTTACATCTATGCCTCGGACACTGCCTCGACGTCAAGACCCCGCGCTAGCTCCACAACCTGGAGGGCAATTTAAAAAAGAAAATGTGAGTGGACCATAATAAATGAAAAGTTCTAAAACCATTTATCAGAAAAACTGAGTTTAGCCCCCCGTTTTGAAAACCACATGCATAACCCAGTTATTAAAACAGTTAGAAACCAAAGTACCATATACCACATCATAAGAAACATAAACATTATAAAACAGTTAGAAAAACCACAACCTGTGAATCATAAAACCGTATCAGAATCCAGAAACAGCAATCATTATTTTCCGATCAAACCTGCTGGACCTATCCGAGTCTTTAAACTCCCGAGTCTTTAAACTCAATCCAGGCCTTAATCATATCCGAGTCTTTAAACTCCCGAGTCTTTAAACTCAAGGCCTACGGGGGAAATATCAATATATATCCAAGTCTTTAAACTCCCGAGTCTTTAAACTCAATCCGGGTCTTTAAACCCAATCCGGCCGGTCCCCCGTCACATATATCCGGGTGTTTAAACCCAATATCCAGATCCAGCAAATCCAATCCCAAAATCATTTGAAAACCATTTACCAATCCACATCCAAACCCGAATTCGAAACCACTGGTCCGATGCCCTTCCGGCATCCAGAACCGTTATTCCGAACCCAAATCCGGAATCCACTTTCCAACTTTAAAATCCACTTCATTTAATTACCAAATCATGTTTCAAAATCCCTTTGTAAACAATCAAACTAGTTATCCTTTAAAAATCCCAAAACCCTGGCATTTTACTCAGAAATCGACATTCTCGTAAAAAGTGCCAAATACCGTATTTTTCGAAAAACGTGCAATAATGTAAAACCAACCAAACATATTCAATAAACGTAGAATCATAATCAAAAGCATAAAACAATTATAGAAAACAGTTATGCATGCTCGAGTTTAAGGAAAAGGTCCACTCACAGTACTGAGCCCTACTCGCGTCCCGAACGTCCAGCACGTTCCTCGGCTTCCTCGGGAAATCCCGATCCTGTTCACAATCACCCAATTACGTCACTAACACTTCTACGAAGGTTCACCTAAATTTCCTCAAAATTCCCCAAATCCGAAACGTAATAACCCGGGACCCTAAACCTTCACCCTCGCGGGACTAAACTCAAATGACGTCCGATTGACCCGAAACCAACTCCACTGAACTCACCATAACTCCTAGACCAAAACCCATGTTGACTGTTTTCCCCATCGCCGCCGCACGCGCCCCCACGCGCCGCCCAAAGTGGCTGCGCGTGGCCCTCACGCGTTGCTACAGTGCACCGTCTTCCTCAGACGAACCCGGTTCGGCACAGTGGTCTGCAACTCAGACCGGCGTCAGCAGTTCACCGCCGTGCCTGCACGATTTCTCTCCCTTTCTTCACCTAAAGCTTCATCCAGTTCCAATCTATCCATTCCCCAGCTCCTTAGACCTCGACACCGCCCCCAAACCCGTCGACTAAAGCTCGAAACCAGACGGTCAACTCCCCCTGTTTCACGATCCAGCCACCTAGCTCACCTCCCTTCACGGTGGCTTCACCAAACTCTTCCCTGGACCTCACTGAACCTAAACCAACCCTCCTAGACCTTCGACTCAGCCCCAAGCTCGACGACTTTGGGTTTGAACATCACGGAAAAACAGAGCACCAGAGTGCCTACCGTCATCTGAGCTCCGCCGTGTACACCCCCGTCACGGCGACCATCCTAGTCGACGCCTAGGACCCTCCTGAACCTCGCCCTGACCTCCAATTCCCTCGACTCTCACCCTAGGTCCACGACTTAGCTTCTAAACCCAAACGACAAAACAGAGCAAAGAAACGGGGGTGAGGATTTACCTGTCCTCCTGCCGGCGTCGTGAGCTCAGCCGTGAGGTAGTAGCTCCTCCTGTCTTCCTCCGTCCTCTAAGCACTTCCCTTGACCTCGAGTGATCGATCACGGCTGCACCACCACCCAACTTCTCTGTTTTTCTCCCTGAGTTCCTCCCTGGTTCCCGTGGCTCACATCTCACACATACACACCCGCTGCACCTCTCAACCACCTCACCAGCTTCCCTTCGATCTCCCGTCCCTCACTCACTCACCATAACTCAGCAACAGCCACGACCACCCTTCAATTTGTCCTCAAAATCTCCCTCTGTTTTCTGTTTCTCTCTGTGTACACACAAGAACACGGGCACGGCTGCACCCCAATTATTTGGGCCGTGTATGCACAGGATTCCACCAGAATCCTCTACACACATGCCACATGTCACAATCTACTCCACACACTCCCACATGGCCCAATCTCAGCCGTCCATTTCCTTTCTCTGTGCACAAATCCCAATGTGCCACAAAGACCAAAATACCCTCCAATTTAACTTCTATTTACGGTTTTGCCACTAACTTCCTAGACCCATATCTCACACCTCGTAAGTCCGATAAATACGTGCCGCCTGTCATCGAACTCAGGACGACGAGAACTATCTAACCATCCTAGGTCAACGTACCAAAACCCGATTCTACTAAAAGTCAACTCTTCCCCCTAATTTACCCAAATTACGGTTATGCCCTCAGCCTTCCGAACATCACAATTTCCTCCTCGGATGTCGGCATCGGGCGTGCCACCTGCCTATGGATTCGTGCCGTCCTAAACTACGTCCTGGTCACTGGTCAAAGTTCATCGGACCACCTGTACTAAAAGTCAACGGTTTTGCCCGAACCAGGGGCAAAATCGTCATTCTAGGCTTACGGACCTATCGAGACCAACTAACCGCCGCTTAACCTCACTAATCACACCTTAAACAGTCTACTAATCCCGACTTCCGGGACGGGTTGTTACATTTTATGCACAAGTAATGATATTCACAAGTAAAGATTTTCACACTAACATATTGATTATGCACAAGATTTATTTACAAGTATATATGTACACTATCACAAAGTTAAGACTAGAAGAATTTGAAATTAATTTTTTTAGAATTTTTTTAATTAAAAAGGTAATGAAAACGTTTTCTTTATTTTAAAAACAATTTTTTTTTATTTTTATAAATAAATACAAAAAAAGAAGAAAAAACTTAATTTAAAAAGATTTTTTTTTAATTTACAAAAACAATTCAAAAGAAATAAAAAAGAAAAAAAAAAGAAAAAGTGAATAAGTATAATATACAATTTATGAACAAATATAATATGAACATTATGTACAAGTATGAACAAATATCTACAATCGTAAACAATGAAAATATGAACAAGTATGTACAATCATAAACAAAAATAAAATGAACAAGTATAATAAGAATTTAAATTTACATAAACAATTACAATATGAACAAGTACTTAAAGAAAAATTATGAACATTTATGAACAAGTATAAATTAAAAATTATGAACAAGTAAAATATGAACATTATAAACAAATATAGTAAGAACAATTATAAGAATCAAAATTATGAATAAGCATAAAAATAAAAGTTATGAACAAGTATAAAAATAAATAATTTAATAATATACAATATAATATGAACATGTATAAAGATAAACATTATGAACAAGTATAAAAATAAATAAAAATAATATACAAATATAATATGAACATGTATAAAGATAAACATTATGAACAAGTATAATATGTACATGTATAAGAATAAAAATAAACAAATATAATATAAACAAGTACAGAGATTATAAACAAGTATATTATGAAAATTAAGAACAAAAATAATATGAACAAAAATAAAAATTATAAACAAGTATAATATGCACAATTTATATAAATACACTAGCAAATTAAAAATGATTTTCAATTTCTCTAACGACGGCGCCAAAAATTGATAACGCTCAAACTACACATTAAATTAAAACACGTAATTTAAGTAGTATGCAATTTAAACCCTTTTTGTGTAGATGTAGTATTGGTAAATAGAGATCGTTCTTAACCGAAGAAATTAGGGAACATTAGTAATATGTTAGTGAGGAAGAATGATGAATAAAATAATAATGAATAAAATAATAAATGAATTAAAGAATGAAAGAATTAATTAAATAAATGAATCAAAGAATAAATAATTAAAGAATTAAAGAATGAAATGGGGGGTTTTGAACAAAGTGTAATCTAAACTACATTTTAACAAACTAAGAATTAAAATGTAAATGCTCATGCTAATTAGAACTTACAAACCATAGAGTAGTTTTATAGACAAAACCGTCACTTTTACGTAATAATTTCAAATTAACAATCAAATTATTTAAACTACTCCTAAAATATATTTCCTTCAAATACAAATTTTATCAACACTCTAACATTTTACTCATATTGAACCAATCACTAAATCCTACCTTCATCATCTCGAATACTTGCATATATCTTTCAATATTATAAATGCATCAACCATTAATGTGTGTCAAATATCAATATGCTTCAAACATTTACAATATGATTCACCTTAAGTTTATAATTAAATGCGTCGACAACGATCACCATTTAATCTCTTCAATCCTAGTCTAAATGCACTGAACAACGGATAAAATATATAGCATCAAATTGAAGTTTAAGCATTAAGATATATGAAGCAAAAGAAATTCAGAAAGTAAAACACATGGAGATTGCATTCATACTTACAAAAGTTTAGAAAGAAAATACCATCACATGTATTGAATTATAAGTAAACCGAACCAATAACAAGAATTTAAGTAAATGGAATAAAGTTACACTTTCGGAACTCAAGAACAGCTTGTGATTCCGAAAGTGGATGGAAACAATGGAATGTTATTCATAAAATTCTTTGAACAATAGAAAGAACCTTATGAAGATGGAGGATAAAACATAAGAATTCGAACTTAAATTTTAGAATTACTTCGGAAATACTCGGCCTACAATTTTCTTAATGCATAAATTCATATTTAAAAGTGAAGTCAAGAAGTTAAAAAGAAAAGTTTACAAAGAAAATCTAAGAACTAAAATTAAAAGGAAATGAAACTTAAAAAATGAATCTAAAAACATAAATTAAAAGCCAAGATTTAGAGGAAAACTAATTAAGAAGAAAAGTTACAGGAAGTTACAAATGGTCCCAAAATAAATCTATAAAATAGAGAGAATATGAACTAAAAGAAGAGAGAAAAAAAATTACACAAAAAAGGACCAATGTTACATGAAATGGCCTCCCTATTTATAGAGGGAGTGCCAAAATTCAAATACAAAAAAATAAAATAAATAAAATAATGAAATGATGAACAATGATGAAAAATGATGATTTTGGGGTTGGTTGGAGTTGGAAAATGGCTGAAATTGCAAGAAAATCTACAAAAGAAGGAGCAGTTGGAACAGTTGGAAGCATGGCTGAATTTCCGATATGGAGCAGCTAAATGGGAGCAGGTGGGTTTGGCCAGAGCGGCTGGGAGCAGGGCATGGGAATTCGGTGAATCAGGTGCTGAGAAGCAGATGGGTTTTGGCACACGCGCACTATTAACGACATAGAACATTCGACGCACGCACACCAAAATATAAAAGGGATGTTCGGCGCACGCCCTCTGACGCGAAAGTGAGGTTGTCAGCACCTGCAACGCGGGTCTGGATGCGGGTTTGGGCCGGATTTTGGGTTGCGTGTTGTGGATTGGGCTACATACGTTTGGGCTTCGCTGGGCTTGGATTGTAGGCAAATGGGCTAGGTTTCTTGGGCTTGCACAGTGGGCTGGAGCTTGTTTCTTGGGCTGAAATCATTCGGCTGAGCAAATGGATTTTGTTTGGGCTTGCAATTAAATAGTTATCCGCCGAATTTCGTCCATAATTTCTTTGTTTGAACTCCGATCGGGACAATTCTTTCACCAAAATGCTCCAAATTCCAAGCTTTATTTAATTCTACAAAAATCCCACAAAATATATTATTATTTTTTTCAATTGTTTATTATTTTAATATTAAAAGTCAATTATAAAAGGTATAAAATAATATAAAATAATGTTTAATTGAAGACCTATCAAAAGACTCACCAAATTGTAAATCTCATTACTCTTGAGCTCATCGGATTACCACCACTTCATCTGTTGGACTCATAACCCGCAAATTTTTGGATAGCTCTGATTATTCACCGATGGGAAAAGATGTCCCCAATCAAGCTTGTTTTCAGATGAGTGATGAGAGGACTGGCTGCTGATAGATCGGAGAAACTCAAACACATTTATTAGCAACAATGTTGCCATCGCCCTCAAAAGAAGATAAGTTTTCTTGAGACATAGTGTCATGTTCTTGAAAACCTAGGGCATAGACCTATTGAGAAATGACACTACACTCTTGAGCTAGAAAAGCGA
Source organism: Prinsepia uniflora (assembly GCA_032719365.1). Lineage (NCBI taxonomy): Eukaryota > Viridiplantae > Streptophyta > Magnoliopsida > Rosales > Rosaceae > Prinsepia > Prinsepia uniflora. Next base: position 68,738,356 of record CM064861.1, read on the forward strand.
GTTTTTACTCTACTCTTCCTTTTGGAAACAGAATCAGGAGTCATGATTCCTAGGATAGTAGTGAAGACGAAAGAGGATTTAGGGATTATAGCATAAGCATCAAGAAGAAGGAGAAAGCGTATTTAGCTGCCAAAATGTAGAAGGTGGGACCGGTGAAGTTGCGAGTAGTGGGTTAGAGTGAATCCGAAAAGTTTTTATTCAACAGCTTTCGAATTCAGGGGGCAATATTTACACTCAAAAAATTACACTATGACCGAAAGTAAAGGACTCACCAAATTAAAGACCCAATTCTTCCAAGGCCTAGCCCAACTCACATCCACTTGTGGGATCATGGAGAAACACGAGCGTGATTAGCACAATCACACTGACAAGGTGCCGAAACTATCAGAAGGCAAAATGGGGGAGGGGGTATGGGATGAAATCATACCGAGGGAGGACCAAGTGTGTATGCACATGAAGACCAAGCTCACTCTCATGATGCTTATAAAAGGAGGAAAATCCCTCTTCACGAAGGAAAACCAAAAAATCAATCAAATAAAAACAAATTTATCAAACTCAATCAATTTCAAAAACTGCAAACCTTCAAAATATTCTTTGTTCTTAAAAGCTCGCCTTCTTGGAAAAACCTCTCTCTTTCGATTTAGGACCAAGATTCAATTCTCCTCTCAGCCTTTCTCGGTTCTTACTCTAAGAACAAAAAGATTTCTTCCATTCGACTTGCACCCCAAGTTCTGGTTTGAAGACTTTCTAACTACCCAACTTCATCCCTACTTTCTAAAATAGCTTGTCTTGAAGGCCACCAACACCTAACTTATTCTGGCTGTCCCAAAACAGTCTTTGAGACACCCATACACCTATACCTCATTACGTCATTCTAAATGCTCCCCTATACCTCATTATGTCATTCTAAATGCTCTCCCAAACTATGGCATGACTCTAACGGATGCTCATCCAATTGATAGTTTCTCGGCCAACCTTCTTGCCTTCTTGGTCAAGACTAATCTGTAAAAGAAATAGTTTACTTCCAACACTTGTAATTTACTACTCACTTTTAGTATTTAAGTATTTACTTTCGAAGTGTTTGTATTTCACCTCCATCTCAATATAATTGATTTCTTCAAAACTTATATAGATTTATGGGGTATACCAACCAATTCATTCTATGGCTGACTCTAAATAATAGAATCATCTTCGTGTTCTGGTCCAATATCAGCATTCCAACTTGAAGGGGTTAATCTGTCTAACATTCATCTAACTAAATAACAAACTGCTAACGTGAATAGTAATACAAATGCAAACACAAAATAACTTTTATGTCTACGCAATTAAACCGTTAGAGAGGGCACGGCTTTTCCTAAATTAGGTTCATTAATTACGTCTACTAGAAATTATTCTAGTGCTATATTTGCATAGAATAAAGTTCTTCCTACCAAACAAAACCAGCAGTCATAGTGAGCAGAGCAGCAACATACATAATCAACTTATAATTCTTCAACCTGCCATCAATCTATCAAATAAAGCAACCTACAAATTCATTCAACTTGTATACAAGAAGTTGTGACAAAAAAAAAAAAATTGAAACAAATATAGTAGACCGGAGGACAGCTGAGACAAGTAACGTTTTCGAACCTGAAAACAATTCTGTTCTGTTTTCTCTTTTCCTCGAAGTCACAAACTAAGCAAAGTGAACACCATCAAATTCCTTTACAAAACAGATTATCTTCACTTTACATACACTAACAGACGATTACTTCCCTTAGTCCCTCCCGATAGTCATTGATGATGCACAAAATAATACAGCCTGGAAGCCGCAAGCCCCAAGCCCCAAGCCAGGAGGCAAATCAACGAAGGTGGGGAGACTAGGAATGCAAATTGACTACACAAGATAGCCTTTTAAAGAATTTAGGCAACATTGTTGTCGTGAACATTACACTTTCCTTCATCCATTCTGGTGCTACCCTCTCAAGGGACCCCAATGAGATGATGTCGTACACAAGTTCTGCTTCCTTCCCACCACCAGTCTTCACCCACCTAAGACTGAACGAGTAACCTGTTTATAACAACCATATAGATACAAATATCTACAGTCAGAAAATTTCAATATCCAACAACCAATTCTTCACATCCATTCAAGATATATGTACTTCAAAAGACGGTAAGCACTATAGAATTATCACTCCCACCATGGGATTCTAGATGAAATACCACTTGATTCATGCACAGCTGAAATGCATATTTCTTCACTCTGATTAACCGTTGACAGCTTTAAACCCACCAGATACCCAAATATCACTTGAAACACGCAGTTAGCTTCGCCAGTTGTATTTACAATGTCACCTGGAAACAACATAACACCCAAAAAATAGCAACCCACTAGTACCATATGAACTCAAGTAATATAGCAGAAACATCAGTTTTAGACACGGAGACACATACCTGGACCTTCTAAAACTCTACAGCATTGCAGCTGACGGTTTGTTTTTTGGTCACAGAAGAATAAGGGGTCAATATATTTCTGCTAAAAGTACTTAGTTTTTATTGAATTATTATAAATACCTGCTGAACAGTTATAAGAGCCCCACTAGACATGGATTCCTTGTGCAAGTCCCTTTCAGGTTCTATTAGGATTACGTCATCTTGGCAACTGCTAGAAGGCGTAACTATATTCCCTGTCTCAGACTGGGAATGCCTCCTTTGTTTCCTTGTCTTTATTTGCGCTGAGTGCCGTATGCCTGCTTCTCTTGATACTTCACCACTTGCAGGTGTACCTCCATTGTCTGTTTTACCAACCTTTGATCCCACCTCTTGCAGCTTCCGAAGCCTCTCTACTTCTTCAGAAAGTTCTATATCTGCCAAAAATTTGAGCCTTCAATAAACAAAAAGAGGTATTGGAGGAGCATCACAGCTTGGGGGAAGTTTTACTACAGAAGTTTTTAAATTTTCTGTAAAGGTAAGGACATGCTGATCACTGTTGAATACGTTAACAAAAATACTTCCTAGAGCCAAAAGTTGAACTGTCAGTGGCCATAGAAATGGCCTTGTGCTCAAATTTATCACCACTATCTGAAAAATATTAGAGAAAATAAGAAGAGTATACCAAAAAATTGTTAAAATGATTTGTTGTTAGGAAAGAACTTAACGAATGAGGAAGATGAAAACGACATGTTCCTAAGTTGGATAGTACCAAAAGTTTTCTCTAGAAGTGGACAGGGAGCATATTGAAATTGAAAATTAAAGAATATTATGTTATGTATTCTATTAAAATTTGTTCATTACACTTATTAAAGAAGGAAAAATAAAGAATATACAAAGACACTGGAAAAAGGTGACAAAATTCTTTTGATATCCACTAGAGTTTACATTACACTAAACTAAACCCAACTTTTAAGCTTTTTCCTACCTATAATATTTACTTGATAATTGAATAAACAGGGTGGAATTGGATTTACATCATGTAATCTTGCTTCCCGTTCAACTGAATGGGCCATTTAGAAATTGAGGTTCTACCATTGAAGCCTTCAATTCTTCACAATAGCCTTCTGATAAAACTGACATAAGATATGCTACAATATAAATCATAATGATCAAACCAATCAAATCTGTAAGAAGCCCAAAAAATTCAAAAACTTTCCAATGCCATTCCTTCAGCATTGGATGTAAATGCCATGAAAATAAAAGAAGAAAGGTAGGCACAAGTTTTCTGACCAGCAGGGTTGGTCGTGTAACGCAGAAACATTATTACTAGCTTACTGCGATGGAATCCAGGTCAATGGTAATACAGATATCCTAATTACGTTAGAAGCTGCAACTTTAAAAATAAAATACAAAAACCATAGAAACCATAATTATATATATATAATACACACCCGCACACTCACTACATTTTAGTTCCCATCTGAACATAACCAAGTTTTCAATCCATAACGTAAGTAACAGAAAATTTCTATAAAGCTCATCTTGAGAACACAAGAAAAAAACCCGAGGATGCTTCCACATGGATTATAATAACTACCAAGCACAATAATTAAACAGATACTGGTGTTATCTTACACTTCCTGTTTTCTTCAATCAAGAGTTTCTGGTACTCAGTACATTTTTCATATGTGGCAGACCTGCAACCATCACGGCATGTTTTAAAAGCTTGTTATTTAGCGTGCAGTAAAGGTTGACTATATTCAATGCCAATGGAACTAAAGAACAGCATGCCTAATAGAAGCTAGTTCACTTCTCAGATCATCAACACTAGCATGCAACCGGTCATTTTCGGATGTCAAATGATCTATTAACTCCTCTGCAGCTGCAGAAGAGCAAATAAACAACAAACTTGGGTCAGAACGAAGCATTGAAGTTTTAACCCTGTTATTGTTTCGAAGAATAATCACGTTTAAAAAGATCAACAGAATAATTGTACCAGAGACATAATTCACGAACTTTATTTCTTGATCTTTATTAAGATCATCCATCTCCGAAAATTTCTTCATCTAAATAGGATAACAACAACCACTAGTTAGAGAGAAAAAAAATGCCTACACAATGAATTAGATTAAATAGAAATATATCTAATTTTCAAAATATTGGCGCCCTGTAGGTCCTCGTGAATATCTTTAAAATCAACTCAAAATTCATGAATTGTACAATAACAAAAATATTTACTTTTAGTTTTAATAACCAGAAATTTTCCTGAACAAATCGAATGAAAAATTAAGTGATTAAGTAAAAAGGAGCACAAAATATAGCAAGAACACCTTGAGATTCGTGTACTTGTCGTAAAGCTTCGAGTAGAGAGACTCCATCTGCCAACAAAATTAAAAAAGAAAATATATAAACCAAAATATCATGAGTAATTTGAAAAGGTAAAATGGCAGGAAATCCTAGGGTTCTCAAAAGCCATAACCAACTCGGGCTCTCAGTGGTGAAAGCCCTAACCCTAAAAGCCCTACTTGTAAACTATATAGGCAGAAGGAAGAGCAGAGGAAAGCGAAGAGGATTAGTGACAGGAGTCACAAGAACAGTTCATACCTCTGTGTGAGAGTCGGAGACTGAGGAAAGGGAAGGCGGGAAATTGGAATTTTGAAAAAGGAGTAGGACTCAGTCCGCAGTGTGAGCTTTCAGATCGAGACGCAGTGGCGGGCAAGGATAACTGAAAATATAGAACGCCTCCACACTATATCCGACGTCGTTTTATATTTCGGGGGAAGCCTGCCATAGTGCTGTGTTTCGGATTTTCGGTGTTTCCTTTCCAATCATTATTTATTTTTTTTCTTTCATGACATTTTCGTTTTTATTTATTTTTTAATACAAAAGTATTAGGACGGGTAAGTATACATATTAAAATAACATTGGTTAAAAAATATAAGTAACATAATAAGTCAATCACAAGATACTAAACTTTTCATTTTTATATTGCAGCCAATTTTTCAGCGTTATATTACAGCCATCTTTCAAGGGTCATATTACACTTGGTACAAAAACTTTGACACATTTATTATTTTTCGCTGCTTTTAGCACTTAAAAATAATCATCATGCAGTCCTCCCAAAATAAATAAATAAATAATTACAGAAAAAAAAATAAGAGGAAAATGGTTTTGTTTTAAAGTGCTAATAAAAATTCCAAAACTTTCATAATCTCATCTTGTGAAGTTGGGAGGATTCATACTAAATCACTTGCAGATACATGTTGATTGAATGATTGGTGAATAATCGAGATCTCAATTCAGTATGCACTTCACAAAGAAGAAGGAATTAAATTGAAGAACGAATCTAAAGAGGCAATACAACTGTGAATAAATATATTTTCAAAGGGATTCCTAATGCTTCAAGTGCTTTTCAGGGCTGATAAAGCATCCTTTGTTGCAGCTGAGATTACCGCATCTGAGGCATTTGGTAAGTAGTAATACTTTCCTGTAGAGCACAGATGATGAGATGATGAGATGATGTCACTGTTCTGTTCACATATGATGATGATGATGATGATGATGATGATGATGATGATGAGGAAGAAGAGGAAGATGAGGAAGATGCGAGATAAGCTTGCTATGATGATGATGATGAAGAAGGTGCAAGATAAGTTTGGACAAAAAACCTTGCGCGACTCTGGCAATCTCCTTAGCAAAACCAGTTGAAACAAACTTATTTTCAGTGTCAATGACGAGGAGGGACATCCCTGATTTGCAGATTTTACCAGCAACCTCAAGAATCTCATCCTTTAGTTGACACAAAACAGAAAAAATGAGGGTAAAAATGTGAAATTACCACATACATTTTTTCAGCGTCTGAACTCTCATACGAGAAGGTCATCTCATAAGGAATTAGGAAGATCAAATCTGACAATTCAAAACCTATATACTATCCTTTCCTGTGATATTATCAAGTAGAGATTTCTGCAATCTCAGATCAGTTCTAGCCATTTATAAAATTTCGTAGTGAGGCTTGACATATACCATCACCACTGTAAGAACATGTGTTTTGAGGCCCAGTTTGGCTACAATTAATATGTGAAACAAAGTCCTTAAGATTTACCTTCAACTCCTGTGCCGAAGGTCTTGGAACATCATTAGCAGCTTCGGGGTCGTTGGATCGTTTAAGTGATATATTGGCTCTACCATCTGTTATTGCTACAACCATTATACGTCCAACATCACCACTCTTCTCTGCATTTAGTCCAACCCTAACAGCCTAGACCAGTTTATATTTAGAATATAATCAGTTAAGTGGGGGAGGGGGCCAGTACTAAAAGAAAGAATCTACATACCGTAGTTAGACCATGAGCAAGGGGAGAACCTCCTCCACATGGAAGTCTCTCAAGACGTCTTCTTGCCATTGCAATTGATCTAGAAGGAGGCAGAAGAACTTCTGCAGAATCTCCACGGAAAGGAATGATAGAAACCTATAAGAAATTACCAGTAATAAGTGACAAGGATATTACCGGCATAAATAACTTATTATGTCCGCTTTCAGGGTTTGTTCACCAGATACGCAGACAGTAATAGTATACCTAAATTAAATTCTTACAGAAATTTAAGGATCCGATTCATTACATGTATGAATTATGAAGCAAAAGGAAATTATGACTTCCTTTCTGAAGTGATTACTCCAGAATATGAGTGGTTTCTATATTCAGCTCTTATTATGTCCCACTGACTTTGTCAAAAGTGTTAATGCAGACAAAGATCACAGCCTGTTTTATGTGAAAAAATTTCCACTATTAATTGTTTTACTTTATAAGACATGCATATCCCATTATGACTAAAAGCACTAGCTTTTCGAAAGGTCTCCTAAAAAACTACAAGTATTCCCTTCTCAATTCTGTTTTTCTGTTAAATACTGTTTATAAGCCAATCAATCAATACCTAGTAGACTTTAACACTGAAAAAAACACTCTCCTTGTAGACTTTAACATAAACAAAGCTTATTTAGAGGTACGTATTTTTTGTTCAAAAAATAACTTCTAACTTGCCGATGTTTGATTACGGATGTGATGCAAATATTTCAAACCAGATCATTGTTTTCAAGAGTATGACGATCACAGCTTTTATCGCCAATGGATAAAGAAATTAATTCAACAAAATTATATGTCACCGTTTGCTTGGCACAAAATCTGCTTGTTCTCTACTCTTTTCTTTTGTTTTTATTTTTTAACCACGATATTGTCAGCAGAAATCTCCGTCAGACTAAACTAATATTAGTTGCATCGTTAAAATAAAACAAGAAATTTTTGCAACCTGATCTCTGCTTGTATAACTTTCTGCTAGTAACTTGAGAGCTGCACCTTTTGCATTCTGCATTCTATTCAATGCCATGCTTCCACTCGCATCAACAACAAATATAACCTACCATGATGTAAATTGAAAAAACTTCATCATTTTGCCTGGGTAATGTTTTGACCAACGTACTTGAATAATTATAGATGATATTAGAAAATAAGAGTCACTATATTGGTCAAAGTTTCTCCAATTCTAGGAAAAGCTGGTTAGCAAGCTTTATAGTTTCATAGAATATGGCAACCTATGTCAAAACTGCAGCTCAAAAAATCTAACATGGAAAATAGTGAAAGCAATTTTGCATAAAAAAACACACGCGTGTATGTTCATTTTAGGGTTTAGGGTCAATACCAGTGCTCCCGCCTTTCGTGCCATTCTCTTTGCTCTCATATCAGTTTTCTCCACAAAAACTTTCCTACCACTTTGAGTGTTATTTTCCCTACGCAACTTTTGATATGGTGCAGCAGCTCTAAGGGTTGCATCAACAGCTAATCTCCTTATAGGGCCCTGTTAAAGACAGCTTTTTCAGGAAAGATCAAGGCAGTCAAGCAAACTTTTCAAGAAAATATACTTTTCGAAATTTCTAATACCCTAGAATATGGGAAGGGTAACCTTTGGAAGCATCGGCTTAATATATCGACCTCTATCTTCTGAAAATATGACATTCTTTGCTCTCCCAGCCTTCCCTCTGCGTTTCTGTGCTTGTTGAGCAAAAAAGAGAAGCTTCTCATCCACCAAACCCCCTTCAGCATCAAAGATAAACTCTTCAGGTATTTGATCCTGCTCTTGTTCATTCTCTTCATCCTTTTCTTCAGCATTGTCATCCTGGTTGCATTGGGGAGTTAGCATCATAGTTAAACCCTTGTTTCCCCGTTGGATTCTCTTGTAGAAAAAGCTTAAAGCCAAGATTTGAATTGAAGAATACCACAACCACTTCATATGTTTTATATCAATACTCCCTTGTTTCCCCGTTGGATTCTCTTGTAGAAAAAGCTTAAAGCCAAGAATTGAATTGAAGAATACCACAACCACTTCATATGTTTTATATCAATACTCCCTTAAAAACAAAGGAAGCCTTCTGCACTCTTTTTTCTGTGAGGTTTATACTCTACACAATGGTGACTGATTTTTCTCTGAAATATTTTATATTTTATAAAATGATAACTAACCTCTTGTTCATCCTCATCTTTCTCTTCTCCAGATTGTTCATTTTGTGGAGGAGGTGGTGGAGGTGGAGGCTGTTGATTTTGCTGTTCTGGGGGCTTCTCAGAAATGTTTGAACGAGAAAGAATGACCAGCTCTACCTGAAGTAGGTAAAACCTCAGCACAAAAATTCGGTGTATATGGTCACCATACAAAATAATGATAAATAACAAAACTATTAAGATGCAAAGTGCAAAAGTTATTGCATTATTCAAATCGGCTGCTAATTCATGTAATATGATGAACAAATTGGGTTACATAAAACAGGTGCCCAGCTTGCCAATTTCAATGATGGCTTTCAAAGATGAGGGTGTATGCCTCATTTATTTTTCTACTTTCTGAAGATCTTCCTCTTTCTTTCAGAAGTAAATAAAGATAATAAAGAAGAGATATTAGGATATTCCTGCATAATTTTAGGGGAAAACAAAGATATGTATAGCATGAAAACTATCAATTTGAATGTGTAACCATTTTCCATAATCAATCAACCTCTTCCAATATTCCATGTGTCAAAAACATTTTAAGACTTCTATGCTTTTGTATTTTTCTTAGTGATTTTCATTTCTGTTAATATAAAGAGTTTGTGACTAAGGATTTTCAGATTATTAGATCAACAGCTTTTATCCTTCACAAATCTTTTTACTCCACACAACACCATAGCAACTTTGGTTCCGGCTATTTTCTTGGGAAAATCATATGGTTTATAGAGAATGGTGGATTATTTCCCCTTTTATTGCAGTTATAATGCTTCCCTACTCAAGATCAGTATCAACAGTAGTATATATAGCGTTGGCATTGTCCTCAAAGGGATATATGCTTCGAAGATTACTACTAACCCTGGTTTGAATAGTGATGTAAAAAATCTCTCGGGTAATAATACTGTGTAAGGAACAAAAAAAGCAAGCGCATGTGCATCTAGTTATCTATACAGATAAAATGAGTATAACCTTCAGAGGAATACTTAACAACATTCTTTTTGAAAGACAGTAGTATACTTAACAGCTTTTTTGAGGTCATCAACATTAACTTTTTCTCGTCCGTCTAGAGCAGCTAAGGATTTTGCAACACGAGCAGCATATAGCTCAGCTCTATGCCCCTGATATTCACAATAAAAATCTGAAGGTTAATTTGCCAAGATACAAGCAGCAATTTTCTTTCATCTATATAAAAAAGATGAGTAGGGGAACTAGAACATGTAAAATAAAAAAGGGGAGAAGACCTAGACAGCTCTACACCTGTTTTAAAAGAGGTTGTTTCTCTGACTAGACATGACCAGCAGAGTCTTTTAGAAGAATAAAAATCCTGGGGAAACCAAGTTATTTCTCTATTGTGTTTCCTGACTGTAAGAATCAGCACTGCTTTTTCATTTTAACATTCAATTTTACAGATCTCATATGTTTTATTGATGCTATGCTTCTATAGGCTGGGAAAGCTAGGAAATGAGTTAAAAATCTGGTCCCATGAAGTTTAGGTTCAATGGCAGCAATGAGGTGGAAGGAGGAGATCCTTAGGAAAATATACTCAGCTGGCAGCTCAAGATAGGTTGATATATAATGGAAGCATAATCCATGCCTTCACCTGATATTATTGAACAGAAAGGAGAGTACAACTAATCCAAAATTTATTCAATCTTAATAACAAGAAACACAGTATAAACCTGGCAACCTCCTCGAAGAGCTTCCAAAACAAGGTACTTCAATTGTTCTTTGCTTATAACGACATCCTTTAGGTATTCTCTTGCCAAGATAATCTGAAACATGTAATATTATGCAAATGAATGAAACATATTCCATCTTCAACATTACAAAACTCTATACAAACAAAATATAAAATATACCATGACATTCAATGAAACAAATTGATTGCCCACGAGTTGGGTACACACACTTCTATGTGACTATATCAATAATCTTCCAACCTATCTTAAGAGTGCAGTTAGTATTCAAGTTTCATAAATAGAAATTTCTCGAACCCTTTTTCCCTAATCAAGTACTCATTCATAGTGAACTTGTCAGGACTCAGGAGCTTTTTAAAGTGTGCAGCCCTGTAGAAAACTTAGTACAAGTGATGCCAAGGAAAATCATGGAAGACAACGAACCTATCAAAAGAGAAGGATTGTATACTGTTGCTTTTCTTTTTCTTGCATTACAGTTACATAATACTATAAGTTTCTGCCACCTACCACCATCTAAAGTATAAAATACTGGATTTAATACCAGTAATCTCTAAATACTAACCAAATAAATCTTAGGATTGGTATATAAAAAAAAAGAATCGAGGGACTGATAATGATGTAAGGATCATTAATAAATAGAGAACAAATCTCCCTTATACCCAGTAAGGGAAACAAAGCATCAATAAATTCTACAGACCAACACTAGAAGAAAATGCAACAACCACCATAGGGGTGTTAGTGAACATTTTCTTAATCATTGTGACACACTATGGTAGTCATGTCATTACTCTCAATGGAGCTCCTCAGGATTCTCTTTCTATCATGCCCGTCCATCATGCTAATAACAAGCTAACTTGCAAACAAACGACTAATTTTTTACACCCTGTGTACCTGAGATTTTACATATTCTGTTTCTTCTTGGACCATTTTAAAGACATCAGAACTATGTTCCTGAAATTGTGTTGCAATCCCCACAGCTGCAACACGATCATCAAAATTCATTTCAAGATCTGCGCTGCAAAAGAGGTGTGCACCATTAGTAGAATGAGAAGGCTTATTAAAAAAATAAAAGATAAGTAGTTTCACTAGGTAAATATAAGACCTGTACCTCAAATTAATAGCAATACGATCTAATAAGTGTTCACGAACAGAACCCTCTTCTGGATTATACGTAGCAATCAAGAGAGGCTTGCATGGGTGTCTAAAGCTGATTCCCTCTCTTTCCACAATATTAACTCCGTCAGTTAATACATTCAGAAGCAAATTACTGATACCCTCATCCAAAAGATTAATTTCATCAACGTATAATACACCTCGATGAGCTTCAGCAAGAAGGCCTGGCTGGAAAACAGTGGTTCCTGTTTTCACAGATTCCTCAACATCAACAGATCCGATGAGTCTGTCCTCAGTGACTCCAAGTGGAATCTGCAATGTGATAGTAGGGTGTTTACATCACGAAAGGTATATAAATATGAAAAGCTCTTTGCATGAAAAGTACCTGAACAAAAGGAGACTTGACAATCTGAGTCTTGATATTACCAGCAGAATCAAACTCCATGCAGTCTAGTAAAATATCTTCCCACCTATAAGAATACACCCAAACCATTATCCTTGAAAATGACTAATGTACAAGATCAACAGCAGAAACTGAAAATAGAACATCTGTAAAAAAATCTTTTATGGACACAGTAAAAGATGAATTAAAAATTTAAACTTTTAAACCAAGAGAAACTATTCCATCACTGCAAAAAAGAGTTTGATGTTTGGTTTAATTGCTATATGGGTCATTACAGTGACGTGATGGCAGGAAATGTAATCAAGAGATCTAAACATCAGGGAAGTAAACAATTACTACAAAATTCCATTCATCTTTCATTTGGTCTGATATTTTTTTCCAAAAGGATTTTCCTGGTTAGAAAAACATGTTTTAGTATTTGGGCAATTCTTATTCTCTGTGGTTCTAACTACAGAACTTTCTCAGACAGAAGGGATAAGCAAAGATAGAGAAATCTTGTCTTTTCTCAGAGTCACGCGTAATAAGTTGTGGAAGTAAATAAATCCAGTTTAACAACACCAAAATAGTGCATTCTGATATTAATATGATCTTAAAGCCTCAGAAGGCAGGTCTTTGACAACAAATTTTCAAAAAGAATGAGAAAACCATAAAGTGACCTTCCATTGACAGTAGTCTGATTATTATTATTTTTTCTCTCAGAAAAAAACCTTCGAAGAAAAGAGGTACCTAATCCTCAAGCGAACAGCTGAGGAGGAGAAGATAGAAAAATGACCAATGTCGAAAAGTGAGATGCAAATTGTAAATGTGTTCCATTGGTGCTTCTGGCTCAACTCACCGCAATGTAAAACATCCAAAAATGAGAGTTCCATAACTTCTCATGAGCCGAAAAGTTTGAAAATGCATTAGCTAAAATTCATTTTTGATTCAATGAAGAAAAGCATGTGAATCATGTCACTAACAGAGTCGACTTCCATAATGACCCCCACTATCTATGCTGATCACAAATAACCTGTAAGCGCTAAGTATCCTTACTCTTCAGGACAAGCTGGATCAGCATTTGCCATTGAACCAGCAACCACTTCAATAGGTGGTAAAATTGCATGCAACCCACGAGCCATTACCGTCTTGGCTGTTCCTCGCTTTCCAGAGATAGCGATTCCTCCGATTTCACGGTCTATAGCACCAAGCAACAAAGCAGTTTTGATAGCATCCTATAAAATAACAAGTATTCAAGTTTTGTGCATAGATGGAAATTTCACTGCTTTCCCAACAGTATATGTTGATTGTTATCCTAGTTATATATAGTAGCAGCCCAACAACAAATATCCAACTCATAGAAAATTCAGCTCCAACTGTATTCCTGATAAAAAGTATACCAAGCATACAGCTTCAACCAACAAAAGTGGGTAAACTCAGAACCCCACAGCACAACATTTATGAGAAAACCACCCGAACATCAATTCATCCAAATGTGACACCATACAGGATGCAAAAGTAAATTGAAAATTGGAGGCACGGGGCATAACCACATCGGCCAGAAGGAATGCGTTCCCTTATGCACCCGAACTCCAATCCTCCTCCCCGCAGTTTTCCTAATAGCGTGTCTAAAGCAGTTCAGTTTGACTTTGTAGGTTGTGATTGCCTTAGGGGTCATCTCTGTTCTAAATTTATTCCCTTCTACAAAAAAAAAAAAAAAAAAAAAAGAAGTAAATTTATAGACTCCCCGCAGTTAGTTTACTTTAAACTATAATATCTCTTTTATCAAAAATGAAAAAGTAAATTAAAAATTAAACTGGGCAGAGATCATTCCCTGAAGAAATCTAACCACCAGAGAAAACCCAGAAAACATAAAAAATAAAAAAATAAACCATTCAATTAATCTACATTTCATAATGAAAATACAGAATCGGAACGCTAAAGCGCCATTTTTAAAGAGAGAGAAAATGGGATTATACCTGACCAACAACAGCAGCTAAGGGAAAGAACTGCCGCCCATAGGTGATGGAGTCCAAGATCCTTTTTTTTTCTTGATTGAGCAAAGCACCATTGCCAGACTCAATAGCGGCAGTTGCAGTAACACGCATGCGAGTGTGACGACGACTGAAAGAGGAAGGGGAGAGAAGAAGAGGACGTGGTAATCTGAAAAGGGTAAGCAAGGAAGAAGATGATCGGAGGTGCGCGAGAGATATGCGAGGTGATGGTGAAACAGTGGGTGAGAAAGCCATTGAAATTTTGAGGGAGCCAATGACTAGCAAGTATTTTGCTCCCTTTTCTTATCTGTACATAATCATAATCTATTGATTTATGGGATATGCTCGACTCCTTGGTTTTGGGATTTTATAGCTGCGAACATAGTACCTCACTCGCTAATGAGCGCGTGTTATGCTGATGCCGTGGATTTGGTTTTTTTTTTTGTTTGGTCAAATGTGGTACGGATGTTTGGCCTTTGCTTATTTGTTAACTATTATCGTCAGGAGTAGATATGGTGTGATTTGATATGTATATTAGTAATATTGAAATTTAAAACTGTTAAAATTTTAACAGTTCGATACTGTTTGAATTTTTTAAAATTAGAAATAAAACCGTTTCGATCCAAACTGTTACTAACGGCTCGGTTTGAAACTTTTTAAACATAAATGTAAGGATATAAAAAATAATAGAATTATCAATATTCAAAATTTTGTATATTAAACTTGCGAAGGATTGGATTGCAAACATTACCACTATATTAACATTTATCAAATAAACATTACTATTTAATAATATTTTATTATACTATTATCTGAATATACATGTATTTATTTGGATATTTTTTATTTTATTATTTTTACTTTGTATTAATAATATATTTAAAAATTAATATATTCTTTAATGGTTCGGTTTGGATTTAACGGATTTTTAACATGAAAATTCAAATCTAAACTATTACTAACGAAGCGGTTTAGATTCTTAAACCGTTTGACTTTTATCCGATTAAACTTAAACCGTTAGATAAATAACTGTTTGAAGTGTGTTGACACCATATCTGAACAGACCCACTAGACCGTATACCTAAAGCTCAAGCACCGAACAAGGCCCAAGCCCACAATACTCACATAGCCCCAATACTGGGCCCGATACGGGATGCCACTTGGAAGCCTATCCACCCTCAATCTATGTGACACATGTCAATACGCAGATCGAGGAGTATTTGTCTCACATCGAAACTATGGAAATCGAACATTTCACTTACCTATACAAAAGGGATACACATTTCTTAATAAAGGTAACTAATATTTACTATTCACTATTACTCTACCAAACTTACCATTTACTATTTCCTCTTACGAACAAAGTTACTGACTTGACCGTCGGAGAACCTTAGGCTGGTACCATACCCGTGCCCGTACTAACGGGAGTCCCACTACTCTCCTAGTTGATTTACGAGGAAGCACACGTGTCATTTGGTGATTGGACGACGAGTAATCGACAGTTGGAACATTTAACGCTTCAACAGTTTGGAGCCGTCTGTGGGAAACTGACTAAGTTTACCTACGCTCAACCAACCCGAGTAAGCACTTGTCCACGTCATACACTGAGAACCCACTCGCCCGATAGTGAACATGCAGGGCGACCACGATCTCGACGAGATCACACCTTGGCAAGGGTCCAGAACATCGAGAGACCCCTCTGCGAACATTCTACAGATCATCCAAAAACTTCAGAGCGACATGGCCGAGGTGTCAGGACCCACCCCAGTTTCACCCCGAAACCCGAGGTAAATCCTGCTCCCGTCTGACACCCCGACACAACACCAAAGTAAACTCACGATAAACCACCAAACTACACAGTCAGACGCATGAGAAACTATACAATACATATCCCGAAGTCAAAGTTTTACAGAGCATAGTACTAAATACAAGAGAAAGAAAACCGATAAACTAGATACACGCACACGGACAAGTTTAAAACACTCTGGGATCCCTCTCGCGACTTCTATGCTTCAGACGCTGCCTCGACGCCGACACCCTGCGCTAGCTCCACGACTTGGAGGGAAATTTAAAACCAGAAAAGGGTGAGTGGACCAGAATAAAAGTAAAGTTTCCAAAACCATTTTATAAGAAAACTGGGTTTTAGCCCTCCGTTTTGAAACCACATGCATAACCCAGTTATTAAAACAGTTATAAATCGATCACCATAAAACATCATAAGAAACATAAACACTATAAAACAGTTATAGAAACCATATCATAAGCATCATAAAACCGTATCATAAACCATGGGTATCAAATCATCATTTTCCGATCAAACCTGCTGGACCTATCCGAGTCTTTAAACTCCCGAGTCTTTAAACTTAATCCAGGCCTCAATAATATCCGAGTCTTTAAACTCAACAGGCCTACGGGGGAAATATTAATATATCCGAGTCTTTAAACTCCCGAGTCTTTAAACTCAATCCGGGTCTTTAAACCCAATCCGGGCCCGTCCCCCGTCAAACATAATCCGGGTCTTTAAACCCAATAACCAGATCCAGCAAATCCAATCAAAACCATTTGAAAACCATTTCAAAATCCATATCCAAATCCGAATCCGAAATCACCGGTCTGATGCCCTTCTGGCGTCCAGAACCGTCATTCCGAACCCAAATCTGGAATTCCACTTTTCAACTTTAAAACCAAATTCCGATTCTCGAAATCCAATTTTTAAAACCGAAAACCTTAGTTATCATATCACGTCTCAAAATCCATTTATAGTCATTGAAATCCCAAAACCATGGTATCAAAATCAGAATCCACCTTTTATCGTAAAACGTGCTAAATACGTTATTTCTCGAAAAACGTGCAATAATGTAAAATCAACAAAGCATATTCGAGAATCATAGAATCATGATTAAAACCATAAAACGATCATAGAAAACAGTTATGCATGCTCGAGTTTAGAGAAGGGGTCCACTCACAGTACCAAGCCCTCAATCGCGTCCCGAACGTCTCGTACGTTCCTCAGCTTCCTCGGGAACTCCCGATCCTGTCAACAACCGCCAAAGTACGTTAGTAACACGTCTACTAAGGTCCACCTAATTTTCCCTAAAAATCCCTGGATCCTAAACGTAACGAACCGGAACCCAAAACCTTCACCCTCGCGGAACTAACCTCAAACGACATCCGAACATCCCGAAACCAAGTCTAACAGACTCGTCACAACTCCTAGACCAAAAACCTAGTTGACACCTTCCTCAAACGCCGCCGTACGCGCCCCCATGCGCCGCCCAAAGTGGCTACGCGTGGCCCTCTCTAGCCAGCTACAGTGCATCGTCTTCCTCGAGTCGACCCAGTTCGACACAGTGCCTGCAAATCGAACCAGCGAGGACGGTTCTCCGCCGTACTTGCACCAAAGCCACTCCTCTCTTCACCAACTACATCGTCCAGACCCAAGCTACCCTTTCCTCTCACTTAAACACCCCGACACGGCCTAAAACCTGTCGAGTCAAGCTCGAACCACAAACCTGATAAACCCCAGTTTCCTTCTCCAGCCACCCAGGTCTTCCCCCGTCACGGTGGCAGTCCCAAACTCTTCCTAGGACCATCCTAAACCTCACCCAACTCACCAAGACCGTCGACTCACCCCCAAAACCCACGACTTAACGTCTGAAGCAAAACGGAAAAACAGAGAACACAGAGTACTCTCCGTCGTTCCAGCCTCCACCGTGCACTCCCCGTCACGGCTGCACAACCAACAGTTACCTAGGACCCTACTAAGTCCCCTAGACCTCACTAGACTCCTCGATTCTACCCTTAAAGCTACCACTTGGCGTCTGAATCTAGATGGCAAAACAGAGCATCGAAAGAGAAACAAGAAATTATCTGCCCTCATGTCGCCGTCGTGAGCTCAACCGTGAGGCAGTAACTCCTCCCGTCCTCCTCCGTCCTCTGGACACTTCCATTGGCCTCGATTGATCGATCACGACCGCAACACCACCCACAAACACTCACTTCCTCCCTGTTTTCCCGTGGCTCCCTTCTCACACACAAACAGCCACCACTCCTCCAACCTCCCTCACTGTCTCCCTCTCACTCTCTGGTCACTCTCACACACTCACAACTCACCAACACCCACGATCACCCCTCAATTCTCTCAGTTCTCTCCCTATGTTTCTCTATGGGTCGAAGAACACACACACGGGCACCCAAGCACCCCCAATTATTTGGACCGTGCACAAAATGCTGGAACCCTCTAGTTCCCCTACACGTGTCACCATCCTGTCCCTTTGCACACAAATGGCCCAATCACAGCCATCCACTTGTCCCTGTCTGCTGCACAAATCCCCAAGTGCAAAGACCAAAATACCCCTCCTTTTAAGCCAAAATTACGGTTTTGCCACTACCTTTCTAGACCCGTAACTTACACATCGTAAGTCCAATGAATACGTGCCGCCTGTCATCGAACTCAGGACGACGAGATCTACCTAACCATCCTAGGTCAACATGTCAAAACCCGATCGTACGAAAAGTCAACTTTTCCCCCTAATTTAACCAAATTACGAAAGTGCCCTCAACGTTCCGAACATCATAACTTCCTCCTCGGATGTCGGAATCGGGCGTACCACCTGTCTACGGTTTCGTGACGTCCTAAAATACGTCCTGGTCATCGGTCAAAACTCAATTGACCGCCCGAACTAAAAGTCAACCTTTTACCCGAACTAGGGGCAAAATCGTCATTCTACACTAACGACCCCAACGAGACTAACTAACCCCCGATTAAGCTCACTGATCCCATCTTAAGCACTATCTTAACCCTAAATTCTGGGACGGGTCGTTACACGAGGTTAAAACCAAAGGTACCTAGGCTAAGTCAAGATGTTAGGCACTCGACGACCAATACATTGAGGTGGCCAAACAACTTCGGGTCGTAAAAGCTAAACTTGCTGAGCACCGATCACGCGTCGGTAAGGATGAGGCCGACAGGGCGGTAGCCGAGCATGCCGAAAGAAATCGCCGAGCTGCGGGGAAAGAAAAGGTCTGCACGGTCTCCGAGCCAAGCAAAAAGTAACAAGTTGTTGCCAAGCCGAGCAAGAAGCACACTCGGATGCTCATCATCCAGGGAAACCAACTCGGCGACACCAGGATCTACCGTGACGCCCTCGACGCCCTAAGAGAGGGCTCAGGAAGGCATCAGTTGGTCCTTGATCGCCTTACGCACCGACTGGATCTTCAGTAAGAGGAAAAAAAGGGTCACTGCCACCGAGCTAACATCACCGCTCGGTGGTCCCGTCCGAACAACAATCAAGGGTCCTATTCTATGGAAGATAAGAGGACCCATCCCAAATCACCCCGAGATTAACGCGAGACGTGCCTGCTCCCGTCTGACTCGAAGTGTCAAACAAGGGATAGTTCCGACTTTAGCCCGTTCGGGGCTTCTAGAGTGCATCAGGATCGGAGAAGGAGTGTGATGTCTCGGTCTCCGCTACAGCCCTCATCCGCGATCAACCTGAAGGGCATTAAAACCATTAAAAGCTATGAGTGGATGAAACAACAGTTTATAAAATTCATTTCATAAAAAGACAATTATGCCCTTCACTAAAAAGCATGCATGTATTCGAAAACCATTTAATCAAACCATTAGGGCCTTGCCCCAAAATAGTAAACCAAAGCACATGGGAACTTAGCCCAAAATCAATACACGTGGGAACTCAGCCCAAAACCAATCCTCGGCATCCCTGATGCCTGACATCCTAGATGTCACAACCAATTCCACTATCACGGTTCTAAGCTACGAGTGCTACCTGGTGTCTCAATCCTAAGTCTCCCCAGTGTCCACCCAGGTCAATGATGTAACGACCCGTCCCGGGAATTAGGGTTAAGACGGTGATTAGTGAAGTATTAGTGAGCTTAATTGGTGGTTAGTTGGTCTCGATAGGGTCGGTAGTGTAGAATGACGATTTTGCCCCTAGCTCGGTCAAATAGTTGACTTTTAGTTCGGGCGGTAAATTTGGTTTTGACCGATGACCGAGACGTAGTTTAGGACGTCACGAATCCGTAGACAGGTGGTACGCCCGATTCCGACATCCGAGGAGGAAGTTATGATGTTCGGAAGGTTGAGGGCATTATCGTAATTTGGCTAAACTAGGGGGAAAAGGTTGACTTTTTGGACGATCGGGTTTTGACACGTTGACCTAGGACCGTTAGGTAGATCTCGTCGTCCTAAGTTCAACGAGGGGCGGCACGTGTTCATCGGAGTTAGGATGTGTGAGTTACGGGTCTAAAACGGTAAGGGTAAAATGGTAATTTTGGCTTAAAAGGAAGGGCATTTTGGTCTTTTGTACTTTGGGCCTGGTGCAACAGAGAGGGACAAGTGGATGGCTGTGATTGAGCCACTTGTGAGAGAATGGAGAGTATTGTGACACGTGTAGGAGAACTAGAGGGTTCTAGGATTTTGTTCACGGGTCCAAATAATTGGGGGTGCCCGTGTGTGTGTGTTCTTCGACTCAAAGAGAAAACGGAGACTGGGATTTGGGGTGAATCGATCAAGCACGATAAGGGTGTGAGAGTGTGAGAGTGATCAGAGATTGAGTGAGAGTTAGTGAGTGAGTTGAGAAGGTTAGGAGGTGCAGTGGTTGTGTGTGGGTGAGATGTGAGCCACGGGAAAACCAGAGAAAACAGAGAACATAGAGGAGTTTTGGGTGGTGGTGCTGCCGCGTTCGATCAATCGAGGCCGGTGGAGGTGTCCAGAGGCTGAAGGTGGACTGGAGGAGTCGGGTCCTCACGGCTGAGCTCACGAAGGCGATCGGGGTGCAGGTAATTCCTTAACTTTTCCTCTATGCTCTGTTTTGCCGTCGATTTTCAAATCGAAAGCCGTGGACTTAGGGAGTGATTCGAGGGACTTGGTAAGTTGGGTGAGTATCAGTGAGGTTCTAGGAAGGGTTTAAGGTCGAAGCTGTGACGGGGGGTGACCTGGTTGGCTGGATGGTGAAATAGGGGAAGTGTTCGGTTTTTTGTTTGAGCTTGAGTCGACGGGTTGTAGGCTGAGTCGAGGTGTTTGGAGTAGGGGAATGGGTAGCTTAGGTCTGGATGATGAAGATGGTGAAGAGAGGGAGGAAAACGGTGCAGGCACGGCGGTGGACTGGGAACGCCGGTTCGAGTTGCAGGGACTGTTTCGAACCGGGTCGACCAGAGGTTGCTGGTGACACTGTAGCTGGCGCGTGAGGGCCACGCGCAGCCACTTTGGGAGGCGCGTGGGGGCGCGTACGGCGGCGGTTGGGAAAACGGTCAACATGGTTTTTGGTCTAGGTGTTGTGACGAGACTATTGGAATTGGTTTCGGGTTGTTCGGACGTCGTTTGAGGTTAGTTCCGAGAGGGTGAAGGCTTAGGGTTCCGGTTCGTTACGATTAGGATCCGGGGATTTTTGGGGAAAATTAGGAGAGTCTTGGTAGACGTGTTAGTGACGTACTTTGGTGACTTGTGACAGGATCGGGGTTGCCCGAGGAAGCTGAGGAACGTACGAGACGTTCTGGATGCGATTGAGGGCTCAGTACTGTGAGTGGACCCCTTCTCTAAACTCGAGCATGCATAACTATTTTTCTATAATTGTTTTAAGGTTTTATATGTGATTTCATGATTGTTGAATGTGAGATGTTAGTTTTACATAATGGCACGGTTTTCGAGAAATAACGTATTTGGCATGTTTTACGATGAAGTTTGGTTTCTGATTATGATGGTTTTGGGGATTCCAAATGATAACTGGTTTTCAATGATTATAAATGGATTTTGAGACGTGATTTGACAATCGAGGTTTTCGGTTTTAGAATCGGATTTCGGAAAGCGGAATTTGGTTTTAAAGTTGAAAAAGTGGATTTCCGGATTTGGGTTCGGAATGACTGTTCTGGATGCCAGAAGGGCATCAGGCCGGTGATTTCGGATTAGGGTTTGGATATGGATTTCGAAATGGTTTTGATTGGATTTGCTGGATCTGGTTATTGGGTTTAAAGACCCAGATTATATTTGACGGGGGATGAGCCCGGATTGGGTTTAAAGATCCGGATTGAGTTTAAAGACTCGGGAGTTTAAAGACTCGGATATATTGATATTTCCCCCGTAGGCCTGTTGAGTTTAAAGACTCGGGAGTTTAAATACTCGGATATTATTGAGGCCTGGATTGAGTTTAAAGACTCGGGAGTTTAAAGACTCGGATAGGTCCAGCAGGTTTGATCGGATAATGATGATTTGGTATTTATGGTTTACGCTACGGTTTTATGATATGATTTCTGTAACTATTTTTATAATGATTCTGCAAATGTTTTATACTGGTCTTTGTGTGATTTATAACTGTTTTTGGTAACTGGGTTATGCATGTGATTTCAAAACGGAGGGCTAAAACCCGGTTTTATTACAAAATGTTTTTCGGAAATTCTTTTCTTATTGATGGTCCACTCACACTTTCTGTTTTTAAATTTCCCTCCAGGTCGTGGAGCTAGCACGGGGTTTCGACGTCGAGGCAGCGTCTGAGGCATAGAAGTCACGAGAGCGACCCCGGAGTGTTTAATTTTTCCATAGTGCGTGTACTGTTTGTATCGGGTTTCCTTTTCATTTGTTTAGAACTATGCTCTGTAAAACTTGACTTCGGGGTGTTGTAATTATTTTTCTCCTGCGTCTGACGGTGTAGTTTAGTAGTTACTTTGGTGTTGTGTCGGGGTGTCAGACGGGAGCAAGATTTACCTCAGTTTTCGGGGTGAAACTGGGGTGGGTCCTGACAAATGACCTACAGATCAATGACCCTCCCTGGGGAAAGGTTTTAACTTCTAGCAATCCCTGCTCCTGAGTCACTATACAGACCGATCGCTCCGTACAATGACCCCTCGCATGCAATGCCCCGTAACTACTCCAAGATACTGCGAGACGTCTGGAAGAGACAACCCGCCACTTCAGGATACTACAGGAAGTCTAGAGGGCAACAGTTTGTGAGGATGGTATATGAAAAACCGTTTCACAAAATATCTCAAATCATTCAAAGGGCCGCGCCCGGGTTTTCCATAAACCATCGTAAATCCAAATCTATTTGGGGTCCCTGACCCGAAATCATGTTTATAAACCATAACTGGGCCTCATGCCCGAGATAATAACCAACTGAGCCTCAAGCCCGAATTCGTAAACCAACGGGGCCCCCGGCCTGATATCATTCCCAATTAGGCCCCCGACCCGATATCATTCCCAATTGGGCCTCCAGCCCGATTTCTTATTAAATCAAGTGGACTTCATGACATGACCCGTCCCCGAAGGACATAGATAACCGTGCCCAGTCCTGGTCCCGTCTAACAAGTCAACTGAGGTTCCGAAATTACCCTCCAAAACTTGCCAAACAAGGGATAACTGCACTTGTGCCCACTCATACCTCCACCTCTCGAATAGCCTCGATCATCGCGCCACGACCTGAAGGGTCAATAAAACAGAAAAGGTGTGAGTGGACAAAAAAAACTTTTATAAATACATTTACCAAAACACATTCTTACCCTCCAGTTTTCACAAACATGCATGCATATCATCAAACATGAGTAATAGAGTGAAATCAATCAAGTATGAATAGTGGACCGATAAAAAATCGAAACATGTTTCTAAATTTCGTGTCCACATTTTCCTTGAAACTCATGTTCATCAAATCAATTCAAATCTCAATAAATCCACGAGACTTATTTCCATATCCAATCTCATTAGTCACGTTATCCCTGCAACGCATGCAAATCAATAGGCTCAAGGACCGCTCAAAATCCGAGCATGTCGCTGTGAACACATCACCAGCCGACAATCCAGATCGTCGTGAACATATCACTCACCGATCTCCACATAATCCAGCACATCTGGTCTGAGTCGAGCCTCCCTCGGCTGCATGACAACAGACCGTGCTACGTGACCTCTCCGGGCGAACACATCCCATCCCGGAGGCGAGCGTTATCTCCAAGGTGCACTCCGGTAAAAACACATTCCCAACCGGAAGCCCTAATATCCACAATACAGGGTGCACTTCGGGGAAAACACATTTTCATCCGAAAGCCCTAAATATCCGCAACACATCACCATCATGAAAACCAATGAAAACAGTTGCGTTTAAAACTCAAACCATTATCAACATAGGGTCTCAGCCCCAAAATATAGTTTCCTCAAATCCGGAAAACCAAAGTCCTGATTTATTCCATAAATCCGAAAATCATCAATATCATCATGTAATCACATGGTGTTGATGCAAAAATTGTACCAACGAGACTGTAAAGACACGCACGCACACCAAGACACAAGAAAGTACGTGGTTCACCCAAATTGGGCTACGTCCACGGTGTTGCCTCCCTCTCATTAATAATATGATATTTTGTACAAGTATAAGGCTCTGAGCCTTTGAAAAATAATAGTGTTTGTAGAAAGGATGAAGAGGTTCAGTCCCTAGAATAAGGGAGGAGGCTCCCTATTTATAGGAGTTATCTAGGGTTAGGTCATAGTTGTGATGGGCTTTAAGGAATGGGCCTTGTTGATGGGCCTCCAAGATGAGCCTTGAACATGGGCTTTAGTAATTCTCCCAAGTCGTCTTAAATGGGCCTATTGCTTGGCCAGATGCAGCGTCGACACATGGAAATACAAATCCAATCAAAATCACAATTCCATTGCGTCTCAAGCCCAAAATATCAATTTCACGTAATTCCCTGCAATCGTAAACCCGAGTTGCCACTTACACGTAAATCCATGAAATCAATCTCTGACTCATAATCCGAGTCAAAACATCATTTTCAATCCCCGACTCATAACCCGAGCCAAAACATCATTTTCAATCACGGGCCTACGTCCAAAACAT
Source organism: Prinsepia uniflora (assembly GCA_032719365.1). Classification (NCBI taxonomy): domain Eukaryota; kingdom Viridiplantae; phylum Streptophyta; class Magnoliopsida; order Rosales; family Rosaceae; genus Prinsepia; species Prinsepia uniflora. The sequence goes on from CM064861.1 coordinate 68,763,319, forward strand.
CAATTTCATAATTTCTCAAAAATCGTGCCAAAAAAATAATAATAATATAATAATCCCAAAAATCGAGAAATCACGGGATCAAAACATCAATCATGCCAAATCATGTCAAATCATATGATAAAGCATTTAAATCATATATGTATGCATCACGGTTAGAAAACAAAGTCCATTCACACACACACACACACACCATCCAAACGGCCAGTTTCTGAGCTGCACATTTTTTCGTAAATTCTGGAAATCACAATTCTTGTCCAAAATCATTATCGAGGGTCACTAACACTTCAATATATCTCATATAATTTTCCCCAATTTTTATGGAATTTAAATACGTATTTAACACGTAAATCAAAACTTCGGATACACTGAACTTTATCGAAATGATATCCGATTTCCTCGAAACCAGTGTTTTTTGTAATGACCCGGACGTTCAAAAAGGGGAAATTTGGAAAATTTGAAGGAAATGACGATTTCGCCCCTAGATAATGGGTGAACGGTTGAATTTTTGCTATAGCATATGCCAATCAGAACATGTTTCTCTGAGAAAGTCGAGTATTGCATCTAATTGGCAGCTACTGGTAGTATTTGCTGGTTAGAGCACGCTTACCTGCGGAACATGCTTCTCAGGACCCGTTCCAATCCTCCAGAATTATCGTGGGACGCTCTTACTCCCGTGTGACACCACGTGTCAGACCAGGGATGAACTCGACCCCCGCTCAGGACTAACCAGAGTACGTCGGGATCGGTGGTGGCATATGATGTCTCGATCTTTGCTACATCCTGCATCCACAATCAACCTGAAGGGTATTAAAACCATAAAAGCTGTGAGTGGACAAAACAACAGTTTACAAAACACATTTATACCCTTCATGTAAAAGCATGCATGCATCATAAAACCACTTTATTTCAAATCCTTTCTAGGAAGCAAGACGTATTGCTTCCCAAAACAAAACACAGTGAAAGCTGCTTTCAATCGAAGCCATCATCTCAGTAGGGTCTCGGTCCAAAAATTCAATCATAGAAAACCAGTACGGGTCTCAGCACAAATCATAAAACCTGCGGGATCTCTGCCCAAAACGTAGAACACGTGGGAACACATCCCATCCTTATTTCAGCGTCACCGTGAACACATCACTCATCGCGACCATCTCTAGATCGTTGGGAACACATCACCGATTGATCTCTTCGTCGCGCACATAACACTTGTCGCGAGCATCTCTAGATCATCGAGAACACATCACCGATCGATCTCGTCGCCGCACACATAGCACTCGTCGCGACTATCTCTAGATCATCGGGAACACATCGCCGATTGATCTCGTCGCTGCGCACATAGAACTCGTCCTGACCATCTCTAGATCATCGGGAACACATCGCCGATCGATCTTGTCGCCGCGCACATAGCACTCGTCGTGACCATCTCTAGATCATCGGGAACACATCATCGATCGATCTCGTCTCCGCGCACATAGCACTCGTCGCGATTATCTCTAGATCATCGGGATCACATTGCCGATTGATCTCATCTCCGCGCACATAGTACTCGTCGCGACCATCTATAGATCATCGGGAACACATCACTGATTGATCTCGTCGTCGCGCACATAGCACTCGTCGCGGCTACGACTCTGACCCGAAAATCATCAATAGGGCCATATGCCCGAAATACCACCAAATAGGTCATAGCCTGAAAACTAGTGTCCAACGACACTTCATATTCCAGGATTCCTCGAATCCTATCAAATCCACAACTGGGTCTCATGCCCGAAATACTTTTCGTAAAGCTCGACTTATCTCGGGTTTGACTGTATTCTAAGTCAAACCTTAAATCAACTGGGCCATATGCCCGGAAGATATTTCCAAAGCTGAAAACCAATTCTCATTTCCAAAACAGTTTCAAATCATAGTTCAACTAGGACTTAGGCCCGAATCTTGATTTCACGCATCTTCGTGAAATCCTTCAAAATCGTAAATCAGTTCCTCAGTTTCACGCCTCTCCGTGAATGTAACGACACGTCCATGATTTTAGGGATTAATTAAGATTTAATTACGGATTAGTGAGACTAACTGAGGATTAGTCGAGGATTCACAGACGTTCAAGGTGAAATTATGATTTTGCCCCAAAACGAGGGTAAAAAGTTAACTTTTGTCCTGGGAGGTACGATGCCCGAGGGCCAAGGACCGTCATGTAGATCGGGTCGATACGAGTCCGTAGACAGACAACACGTCGAAATCGGACATTCGACGGGGAAGTTACAGTTCACGGAGGTTCTGATGAACTATTCATGACAGCACGTTTTACAAGAAAAAATGGACTTTTGTCCTATTGTGGGCCCCAGATATTTTGTTTCTGGCCCAATGGATGAGTGACAAGTGTTACTCATCCATTGCCCACAAACACACATAGATGCACCAAACCCCCTCACCTGTTTTATCCTCCCTAACCCGAAAACCTTCCCATTTTGTACAAACCATACACAACCATACCCATCCCCATATTATCACCCTTCTAGAGACTTGAGAGGAGAGGATGAAGGACTGAGTTGGCAACGGGGCTACATGGTTGAGAGACAGTGGAGACCACGGCGGAGGAAGGTAACCCGAAACCCCCCTTTTTCATTTTCAAATTCGAAATTTGGGTTGGGACGTTGGGGGCTGTTTTTGTTGATTGGGAAGTGTTTGTTGGGTTAGTTGGAAGGCTTAGAGAAGTTTTTGGACGATGGGGAATGGCTGAGCAGCCTAGGGTTTGGACTAGAAAAACAAGGTCGTGAAGGACAAATCGAACCATTGGGATTTAGGCTAGTTTTCTTGATTTTGAGGGCCTAGATTGATAGGAATTGAAGAAACATAGAGATAGGAATTGAAATGGACGAAAAATGGCGGAGTTATGGGCTTGGACCGGTCAAGCCGGTCCATCTGGACCGGTTTTACAGTGGACCAGTTCAGACCGGTCTGCTAAAGGTTGAAGATGAATAGTGCACCGTGCGTGGGCTTCATGCACAACCTCTTTGGGCGTCGAGTGGGGAGGGGGGGGGGGGCATGGGCCACCTTTTGGGGAATTTTCCAACTTGTAATTTTATCTATTCGATGTAACAAACATTTTCGGACAGGTTTCGAGTCGCTCGGACATCGTTTCAATATAATTCGGGATGTCCGAAGGTTTAGGATCGAGTTTAAAAATAGTTAAACATTTAGGAAAATTACGGGACTTCAATGAAAGGTTAATAAGTTAGTTAGTAACCCTCTAAAATGATTTGGATAAGTTTGGGAGTCCCGGTGACGGTGATTGGCCCGGGAGAGGCTTATGGCGCGATTATTAAGACGCAGCATTGACGGTCTGTGAGTGGACCTTGTTTTCTAAATTGATGCATGCATAAATGTTTTATATGAGTTTAAATACATGTTTTGTGATGCCATGAGTGCATTTGTTTGTGGTAGGTTAGTATTTACGTATTTGTACATATTTCGAGGGTTTATGCTTTATACGGTGCTTATATGTGCTGGTATTTCTATGTTAATTTGATGAAATGATTTTGGATTTTGAAACATGGAATCGGGCATGAGACCCATTTTATTTACGAATCCTCGTACTCTGAGTCTATTTTATTTGATGAGAAATCAGGCTGAATGCCCATTTTAGTTATACGATCGGGCTGGGGCCCCGTTGGTTTACGAATTCGGGCTCGAGGCCCAGTTGAATTATGATATCGGGCTTGAGGCCCCGTTGATGTATGGTGTCGGGCTTGATGCCCAGTTGGATGTGAAATCGGGCTTGAGGCTCCGTTGGATCGTGAAATCGGGCTTAAGTCCCAATTTGGTTTATGAAATGAAAATTCGGGTTTGAGACCCTATTGAAATATGGATTTAGGCTGAGGCCTGTGAGATTTGGATTTGAATCGGATTCGAGGAATCCTGTTGAGATGCTCGGTTATGAGACCCAATTGAACCATAATTTGAAAGAAAATATGTTATTATGTATATACCCTCCTATATGAGTTGATTGGTCTCCTCCAGACGTCAACCTCGAGAGTCATGATCCACTACCCCGAATGGGTGATCCCTAGAGGGAGTACATTCCAAGAGTGTGAGATATGATATGGTCTCGGATTGGGTCTGCAGATAGTCCTCCAGACTTCGTAGATTTTGGATTTGGACAGATCCACTAGACGTTGTAGATCCTGGGGGTAGACTCGGAGTGAGAGCCCGAGTAGTATGCATACTTATAGATACAAATCGTGACAGATATCGGGGATTAGTTCCCTAGGGGATCTGTGCCCCGAGTTGGCATCTGAGATGCCAAGGATGGGTTATATATATATATATGTGTATATGTATATGAGATTTCACGGAAATTGGTTTGGGGCGGAGACCCCGTGTTCTATGTTTTGGCCATGGATTTGGGCTGAGACCCTACTGAGTTATAGCTTCGTATGAGAAGCGGTTTGCAAATGTGTTTTGAAGTGTAAACGAAAAGTGTTTGATAACTGGTTTTATGAGGTTTTACGGAGAACGGTTTTGGGTCAAGGCCCCAATGAATGTTTTGAGGAATAGTTTTTTGAATGCATGCATACTTTTTAGTGCAGGGCATAAACATCATTTCGTCAAATTGTTTTTATAACTTAAATTTCCTGTTTTGTCCCCTCACGGCTTTGAGGTTTTTAATACCCTTCAGGTTGATCGCGGATGTGGGCTGTAGTAGAGACCAAGACATCACACTCCTCCTCCGGATCCTGGCGCACTCTGGAAGCCCCGAGTGGGCTAAAGTCGAAATTATCCCTAGTCTGACACTTCGTGTCAGACGGGAGCAGACACGTCTCATGTTAATCCCGAGGGATTTAGGGCGGTCCTGACAATGAAATCTCAGAATCACATACAACACAAGCACGTAGCATACTCGGCCAAAGCCCAAACATCATACAAAGCAGAAATCTCGAATTACGTGTAATAACGCATTTTCCTTTGAAATGCCCACCAATTATATTTAAATCATATGCAGTCATGGCATCTCAAAACATGTTCATAAGAACACATAAAACATTTATGCATGCATCAAATTCATAAAACAAAGTCCACTCACAGACCGTCCAAGCTGCACCTCGATAGGCTCATCATAAGCCTCTCTTGGGCCAATCACCATCTCCGGGGTTCCCGAACCTGTCGAAATCATACTAGAGGGTTACTAACTACCTTAATAACCTCTCATTAAAGCCTCCTAATTTTTCGGAATTTTTAGCATATTTTAAACTCGATCCTAAACCTTGGGACATCTCGAACTATATCGAAACGATGTCCGAATGACTCGAAAGTTGTCCTAAAATGTTCATTACATCGAAAGGATGATTTCATGTGTTGACCTCGTCTCCAAAAAGTGCCTCACGCGCCACCACGCGCCGCCCAAAAGCCCTGTAAGTGGGAGCCACGTGCCACTGCACAGGTCGTCTTCAACTTTGCGTCGAACCGGTCCAGATTGGTCCAACGGTTCGGCCGGTCCAACTTAATCGGAAAGACCGATTCAGGCCTGTCAATTCCTATAGGGCTGTCCTTCCATTTCCTATCGATCCAACAATTCAAAAGCATGAAAAAATGCCTGGAGATTACCTGTTTGATCGAGAACCTCACGGCCTTATTTCTCCAGCTCTTGAACAAGAAGTTCCACCATCCTCCGCCCCTATTCTCGCTATCCACGGGCTCGTACAACCCCCACAACGGGCTCGCTAACAAATTCAAAACATCCCCATGCTTCCTTGAGGATGTCGAGTAATGCGTCTGATTGGTTCTAGTATTAGCATTTGCCATTCGGAGCACGCTTCCCTCGGGAAGTCAAACAATTCGTCCAATCAATAGCTATTAATAGCATTTTTCTATCAGAGCACGCTTTTTTCAGAAAGTGATTAATACATCTGATTAGTAGCTATTGATAGCATTTATCGATCATGACACACTGTCTTGTGGAAGTTGAGTAATGCATCTAATCGATATGTACTGATTGAATTTTCCGATTAGAGCACGCTTCCCTTGAGAAAATCGAGTAATGTATCTGATTGATAGCTAGTGGTAGCCGATTGGAGCACACTTCCTTGAGAAAGTCAAGTAATTCGTCTGATCGGTAACTAGTGGTAGCCTTGCCAATCGGAGAAAGCTTCCCTGAGGAAGTCAAGTATTGCATCCGTTTGGTAGCTACTGATAGCATTTGTCGATTGGAGCACGCTAATCTCATAAAGTCAAGTAATGCGTCTGATAGGTAGCTAGTGGTAGCATTTACCGATCATAGCATGCTTCCGTAAGAAGGTTGAGTAATTCTTTCGATTGGTATCTATTGATAGCATTTGTTGATCAGAGCATGCTTCCCTGAGGTGTCAAGTAATGCGTCAGATCGGTTGCTAGTAGTAGCGTTTGTAGATCGGAGCATGCTTCCATGAGGAGGTCAAGTAATGTGTCTAATCAGTCCTATTGATAACGTTTCCTGATCGGAGCATGCTTCCTTGAGGAAGTGAGTAATGTGTTCGATCGGTAACTACTGATAGCGTTTGCCCATCAGAGTATGCTCCCTTGAAAAAGTGAGTAATACGTCTGATCAATAGCTATTGATAGCTTTTGCCGATCGGAACACGCTTCCGTGAGAAAGTAAGCAATGTATACTACACATCACATATGTGAATGTGCCATATATGGTTTAGTATATATTAAATATTATAATTTAATATAGACATGTGTTTGCCATTAATCAAATGTGATTTAATTAAATTAGCGCTTGAAACTTAATAGTATTTTATGGGCTTATATTAGGCAGTGACTTATGAAATGGGACGGAGAGAACCCAACAATAATGAATCTGTGGGCTTGTCTTATTCGTGGGGTGACACAATATGTGGCTTAATAACAAAAAGGGTTATGGTGAGTAAAATAATGGGCTTAAATAATGAATAGGCAATAGAGTAAGAAATGGAATGAAGCCCGAGCCTGATTGTTTGGACTAGACTATATTGATATTATTAGTTTCTGTCCAACCCAATTGTTACTGCCCATTCCAATTAATATATGTTCAGCCCAACAAGTAATTAATACAAATTCAATAAGAGATGAGCCGCCTTATCATGTTGATTCGGCTAGCAGGTGGTTCTAGCATATCGCAGGGATGATCCGGCGTGGAGCAGTGACCCCGTGGTACGTCTATCATTGTTGATGCAGAAATCGTCCGGTTCTGTGAAATTCCTTCTCGGTCCCTACACACAATAACGAAAATCAAACGGGGTTAAAGTTGAATCCAGGGGGGGTGGTTCAACCGAAAACGCTCCGATATTTAAGTCAGTTTTCTGAGAGAGAATAATCTGACAGAGTGTTTGCAGAAGTTTTTGATTACTTTTAGAAGTGAGATGAGGTCTTCTATTTATAGTGAATCCTTGAGAGTCACCCGAGCATCTGATTGGTTGAAGAACAAAGTATTAAATAAGTGATTGTACTGAGTGTAGTCACTTATTTATTTAATGAATAAATAATTCAATGAGAAGTTATTTATTATCGGCATTGATCTGATTAATTAATATATTTAGCTCGTAAAGGCCCACATAGAACCAGATGAGACCGCAGACAGCTCAGCCTTATCAAACCCATATTCCCTTAAGAGAACGGGTCATCACCGAGGAAGCAGATTGGTCGTATGCCTTTTGAGGTCGACCCATAACAACCCCCTCTTCACTGTGGAGCTAGCCCACATCTCAATCATGAAGGGTGTCGACTCGTCCCAGGAGGTTACTAGCATATGATGATTCGATCATCCTGCCTACAGCGTTCGATCTAAGAGACATAAAAGAACCTCCTCTCGATGTGAGGGCAACTAACTCATCCAGCATACAGACTACCAGAGCCAGAGCATAGACCCCAGTGTCAACCCGTTCGTCCAGTAGTTCCTATATCGAGTAAGGGCCCTCGTGATCGAGAAAAGGCCACCCAAGATGCCAAATTAGGACAGGGCCAGCCTAGGCCTATTCACCAACAAAATCAACCAGTACCAACATGATCATGAGATCAAGCCACCCAAGATCCCCCTCTACACAGGCAAGGGAGACCACATGACCCATCTCAAAAACTACTGGCCGGTACTGGCTTTCAAGAATCTATCCGATGAAACTCGGGGCCTCGTCTTTAACTCCACCCTCATAGAGGCCACAATCAATTAGCTCTACCGATTGAAGCCTGATACCATTGATTTCTTCGAACAGTTCTAAACAGTATTTCTCAATTAGTTCATGATACAGATTGACCGCCTGTTCATAATCGAGGTCTTGTTCCTTTTGAAGTAAGGAGAGATCGAGCCATTACAGAAGTATGCTGCATGGTTCAGCCACGAGTACTACCGCTGTGACGGGACAAATGACAAAGCATCATGCACCGTATTTAAGGGCAGTCTGCACAAATCATATTTCAGGTACGCCATACATACTCAAGGTTGGTCTACATATAGTAAAATTATGAAACAAATCACGATTCACGTCAAGGCCGAGCTGTTGACTAACAAGGAGGACGATACACAAGCTAACACATACTAGCCTAGCACTGGGAAATCGGTCAACATATACTGAATAAGTAACACCAACACCAACCCTTGGCTCAATAACAGACATTAAGCCAGACCCACAACTAACACTCCCCGAGTAGGAAGAGGAAGAACTACTCTAACTCTTACAACCCAAGCAAGAAGGGGAAGAGCCATGGCCACCACAACAATCCCCAAGGCCAACACTGACTGGATTATCGGCCCAACGACATAAACACAAAGTGGCCACCCCTTCGGTCGAAGTATAAGACGTCTACCATCCTGAACACCTCTTATGAAAATGTCCTCGTGAACGTCAAGAACATGATTCCCAAGGTAGCTTGGGCACCAACAACAAGCTGAATTGCCAAGAACACTAACACCTACTGCAAGTGTCATAAATACAACGGTCACAACATTGACTAGTGCGTGGCCTTCAGGGATCTAGTGGAGGCACTCATGCGAGATGACAAGATCAACCAGTTCTTGCAAAATGTATTCCAGCAGCCCTGTCATCCTTAAATCAACACGATCAGTGGCGACCCTTCTATTTCTTCACATCTGGCATCCAACCCAGTGAAGAAGAACTTCCTCCATGCTGCACATCACAATTAGTAAGTCTTCCACATCGAGGAGGGAGGAGCTAGAAAGAACGGGAAGAATTACTAGGAAACCATATCCTTCTCAGAGGAGGAAGACCGAGGGGTGATCTACCCACATGACGACCTGATCGTCATCCGAGCCCAGATTTCCAACTTCGATATCAGTCTGATCAGGATAGAAATAAGTAGCTTGGTCAACGTGCTCTTCATGGAGGCTTACCGATAACTCGACATCCTAAAATCTGACATGGATTGATCTTCGTCCCTTTCTTATACTTCATTGGGGGCTCAATAGTACTAGTTTGCACGTTCACCCTGCCTTTGTTGATTGGGGATACACCCAAGTGGGCCACCAATCTAGGCTTGTTCCTTGTGGTCGATTGGCCGACCACATACAATATAATTCTAAGGCGGGGTCTGATTAACCAACTCTGAGTGGTCGTCTCTACCCATCCACTGCTGATTAACTTCCCAACCCCCATGGGTATCAGATAAGTATAAGGAGATCAGATGGCTGCATGAACTTTTAATTCCACCACTCTAGTAGGAAAATCCATCACCCAGCTGAAAGAAACAATGGCAGTCATCGATTTCACTTTTGAGGCCGACCCTATTAACCCTCATTTCGCACGACACATCCGAGATAGACCGATTGAGGACCCATGAGATCACTCAACAACTCTACATCCTCAGCCCATTGAGGAGGTTGATGAAGTTGTCCTTTCTCATGACTTTGCCTACTAGAAAGTCAAGATATGCACAATCATTAACCCTTCAATGTGCACCAACTTGATCAAGCTCATGCGCAATAATTCTAAGGTCTTCGTATGAAAATGTGCTGACATGCTTGGGATCTCGATCAACGTCATATGCAGCTCACTCAGTATCAATATGGGCTCCAAGCCGATCGAGTCGATCGAGTAGAAATGTTGCATCTATTATTCTGAGCAGACCGAAGCCATAAAGGCAGAGATTATCAAGCTCAATATCATCCACTTCGTCCTCAAGGTAGTCTACGCGGTCTGGGTTGCCATCGTGGTCCTGTCAAGAAGCCATCTTACATTCAACGCATATGCATCGACATCACCAACCTAAATAAGGCGTGCGTTAAGGACAACTTTCGTCTACCCAAGATCGATCAACTGGTCGATGCCACAATTGGGCATGAGCTACTAAGCTTCATGGACGTCTACTTGGGATACAACCAGATATTCATGCATCTGACCGACTAGATCCACACCACCTTATGTATCGACTAGGCTTTATATTGCTAAACTGTGATGCCCTTCGGTCGGAAGAATGTTAAGTCAACCTATCAACGCCTCATCAACTACATGTTTGGCAACCAGATTGGAAAAACCATGGAGGTATACGTGGCATTCCATGTTTGGAGGGGTTTTGATGGTTGGCCTTCTTAGTCCGAGTGATCATCTAGGTCTGGTGACAGAATCCATCACAATCCCTCGATATTATCGTGGGATGTGCCTGCTCCGTCTGACACCATGTGTCAGATAAGGGATAAAACTGCAACCCGCTCGGGGTTATCCAAAGTATGCCACGATCTATGGCGGGATGTGATGTCTCGATCTCTGCTACAGCCCGCATACTCGATCAACCTGAAGGGTATCCAAAAACATAAAAGCTGTGAGTGGACAAAAAAATAATCAGTATATTTAAAATCATTTAACGAAAAGACATTTATACCTTTCACGTAAAAGCATGCATGCATCAAAAAACAAGTATTTCAGTTACTTTCCGAAAAGCAAGACGTATTGCTTTTCAAAACAAATATAGGGGAAAATGCTTCTCAGTCGAAGCCATTTTCTCAGTAGGGTCTCAGCCCAAAACCAAATCGTAAAGGGTCTCAGCCCAAATCAAATCACATAGGGTCTCAGCCCAAAGATAAAACACATGGAACCTTAGCCCAACTATAAAACACCTGTGGAATCTCAGGCCATCATCATCAATATCATCAATAACGATTCTTAATCCCAGCAACGCGTGCCCATAAGCTCAAGGACTGCTCTGATCCTGAACGTGTAGCCGTGAACACATCACCGACCGACAATCTCCAGATCGTGGTGAACATATCAACGATCGATATCATATATTGCACTCCTGAGTCGAGCCTCCCTCAGCTACCGCCTCTCTCGGCTGCTCGACAGCAGGTGCATCATGACCGGAGGCCCTATCCGAGTCTTTAAACTCCCGAGTCTTTAAACTCAAAATCATATCATCATCAACAGGGACATAAGCCTGAATATCATCAATATAGTCACAAGCCCGAAAACAGTGTCTATCCACACTTCATAACCAAGATTCCTCGAATCCTATGAAATCCACAACTGGGTCTAATGCCCGAAATATCTTTCATAAGTCTCATAACTGGGTCACAACCCGATATATGTCACGTTTGACTATACTCTAAGTCAAACTATAAATCAACTGGGTCATACGCTCGAAAGATATTTCTAAATCTGAAAACCATTTCGTTATACAAATCATTTTTCCAAAACACCTTTGACTATCATCTAAGTCAACATCCATATCTAACTGGGACTTAATACTCGAATACCTATTTCACGCATCTATGTGAAATCATTCAAAACCGATACTCAATCCTCATTTTACCGCCTCTCCACGAAACCATCAAAATCACGTAAAACACATGCACGTAGAATAATCGGCCTAAGCCCAAATATCATCTAAAAATAGAAATCTTGAATTACGTACAATGTCGCATTTTCTATGAAAATGCCAAATAAATCAAATTTAAAGAAGATGCACTCTAGGCATCTCAAATCATGTTCATAAAACATATAAAACGGTTATGCATTATAATATTCATAAAACAAACGTCCACTCATAGACCGTCCGTGCTGCGCGCCTGCAACAAACGCCGTAAGCCACTCTGGGGCTAATCCATACTCTTCGGGACGTCTGGACCTGTCTAAATCATACCCAAAAGTCACTAACCATCTATACAAGTCTATATCAAAGATCCTCACACATCCCAGAACGGTTAACGTGCCCCGAACATGCTTCTCGAGACTAAAACCCTCTAAATGACCTATCAAACGACCTCTGATTGACCTAGAACCACCACTATTGGATTTAGATCATCGAAACCTTTTGAATAAAACTAGTTTCACCTCAAAATTTTTGCCCACGTGCCCTCACGCATCGGTCAAAGTTTGGTCAACGCTGGCGGTCGCTGGTCAACGGCAGTCCACTGTGGTAATCAACAGCTGACGTCAGCGTGACATCTGACACCTGTCATATCTGACAATGTCAGGTCTGATAGCTTGCCACGTGGCACCACCTGATTGGTCCACGTGGTCTGACATGCTAACTGGGCCTGACAGCTGACTAGACCTGACAACCTGCCACGTGTCAGCCTCTGGTTGGCCATGTGGCCGGATAGGTCTGACAGATGATGACGTGGACTGCCACGTAATCATTGTCTTCCTTTAAACGGGTCGACCCGTTTGACTGTAATGGGTTGATTTGACCCGCGACCCGAGCCAACCCTATCTTCTTCATTTCTTACCCATTTTCCGCAATTCTTACTGTAATGGGTTGATTTGACCCGCGACCCGAGCCGACCCTATCTTCTTCATTTCTTACCCATTTTCCGCCATTCTTTCACCATTAGATTCTTCCTCAACCTAGAAACCTATCTACGAATTGAAAATCAAGAGAAAAGCCCAGAAATTATCTGACCCAGATCGAACTTCACAGGTCCGGTTTCAAACCTCCACCATGGCTGGTCCACGCGTCCTTTCCTTTCGATTTTGATCCCTACAAGCTCATATGAGCTCAATAAACCCAACCATGGCATCAGAACACACGCTAAACATCCAAAATCCAATTTCGAAAATTCAAACTTCATATGGGTTTCGGGTTTACCTTTCTCCGAGTTTTTCGGCCACCTCGCGACGGCTCACCCTCTCTCCACCATCATCTCAACCTCTCACTCAGCCTCTCAGTCTATCCTTGGCTTCAAAACGAATTGGAAATGGGGGAAGGGAATGGGTTTTCGGGTTTTTGGGTTTGGATGAACAAATGGGAGAAATGGGAGATGATGCATGTATATTGGTTATGGGCCAAGGGATGAGTGACATTTGTCACTCATCCATTGGTCCAGGCCATATCTTTTGGGCCCACAAAAGACAAACTGAAATTCAACCGTCTCATTTTTCGTTCAACTGGGAATAGTTCCTGAAACCGTTCTAGACCCACAACTTTCCCATACGATATCCGATTTCGACATGTCGTCTGTCTACAGACTCTTATTGCCTTGCTCAACGTAATGATCCTCGATCCTTGTGCATTTGACCTCTCGAGTCAAAAGTCAAATTTTTGCCCTTTCTAGGGGCAAAATCATAATTTTACCCAAATTATCCGCTAATCCTCGATTAGTCCTTACTTAATCCCCGATAATCCCTCATTAATCTTAATTATTCCCGTAAATTCGGAACGGATCCTTACATCTAGTCTAGTCGGTCGATATGGCAGAAACAATGTTCAAGAAATATAGCTTATGATTGTTAAGAAGGCTATAAAATCCATATAATTTATTTTAGAAACCTGCCTTAAAGTCGTCTATGTTCAAGATGAACAAAAGCGAACTAACAAATGATAATTTTGACCGTCTACTCCTCAATCAAATTTTTGCATGGTGTTGGGAAACTTACTTGTTTACTTCTAGATACATTGCATGCTTCTTGTATAAGTATTTAGAATCAATGAAAATAGTGAGAAATTTAAAGGTTCGCGAACACTAAAGCTAATGCCTCATTGAAAGGAAAAGACAAAGAAATATTGGTCGCAAGTTTGTGAAACTTTACCTTCTCACCATCATTTAAGAGGGAAGATCTCTATCAAGCATATCACATTTGAAATTGCAACGCCCAAGGAGACCCTTTATATCAACAAGTCTTCAGTCCTCTGCAGCCAGTGGCGGATCCAGGAAATAATTTTGGGAGAGTCAATATTCAAAGAGTTTCTAAATTCGTTATATAAAAATAATAGAAGGTGGAATTTAGATGTTCTTATTGGATATTTGATTTGTTAATGATGTATTATATTTGTTGCAACATGAAAATAAGTTGAATTAATTGATCTTGAGAAGAAATGGCTTTTGAAAAGGGAGATGCAGATCCGTTTTTGTAATTGTGCTTGAATTCATTGTTGAAGTGTCTTGATAATTGTAATGGTAAAGGAATATGAAAAGCAGTCTTTTTTTTTTAACATAAACTCACCAAAACGACGTCGTTTTGGAAAGGTTTTAAACAAAAGTTACCCAAAACGACGTTGTTTTGGTTAAAAAAAAAACCAGATATGCAGCTCCCTTCCCTTCTTCGCAGCTCCCTTCCCTTCTTCAAGCTTCAAACCCAGAAAAAAGAGAAGAAAAATCAGATTGAAGGGGTCAATATACACCTCCTAGGGGAGGAATTTAGAGATTGAGTGGGTCGATTGACCCCCCTTACCCCTTAATAGATTTGCCACTGTCTGCAGCAATTGCCTCAGGTTGCAATTGATATGTATATTACAATTAAAGAAGAAAAGAGACAAAACAAACTTAAAAAATGGAAGTAAAATTTATTTGAAGAAATCTAGAAATACCCTTTTATAAATGACAATAAGAAACTTGATTTTTCTAAAAGTAAATATTCAATTGAAAAACATTTAAGTATTCAAATCATTGTAGTAAACTGCTTATGCAGCAGAATATATGAAAAAAAACTAAGCATCCATTGTACTTAAATTTTAGAATATGCCGTGAACAACATGGTAAAAATAATTAAGAACGGTATAATATAGAAGTAAAATGAACTATCCATATAATATTTATAATGAACATGGATGTGTAAAATTCATTTTTTTTTTCAGTATAGCCTGCTGTCAATCCAATTTATTTTATTTCTTTTTATTTGTGCTCCTTGTTACTTTACACATTTTCTCTAAATATTTTTCACTCAATCTTCATCTTCTTAAAAGGAAAACAAAAATTCCTGATTGACATAAATTTTACTTTGAAGAAACATATGCTTGCTATGAAAGAAGTGTAACGGTAGGTCTGACACAGTCACCTCCTCCAATCTATGAAAGAATGAAACACAACTATTATAAATGAAGAAATCCTTCAAGAAAATCTTTCTTTACGCAAAAGACTGAAAGAAACGGATATTAGGCAATCCTTTTCATTATTCATTGTACAAAACACTTTAGATATATCATGAAGCATAGTTTTCACTTTCTAAAGAGCAAACAAATAAAAAAATTGAGGTGAACTCTATAGATTGGTGCGAACCTAAATTTTTGTTAATCGGTCTAGCTGCCACAAAAGAAAAAAAAAACGTACAAAGACAAAACTGAGGAATCAGAAATTGAATAAAACTAAAAAAAGAAAATCAAATCAAGTAAAAAAACTCCCAATTGGAAATCAAATAACACTCAAAACCTACAACCTATCATATGGATTGTGAAACCATAAATTACCGGAATATTCTGGAGTTACCACGTGGCCAACAATTCCCATAATACCCTGGGTAAAATTGATATCGATATGTTACGATCTCCGCATTAATTCAATATATTTACCACCTAAATATATTAATTAATCATATCAATGCCGATAATAAATAACTTCTCAGTGAATCATGTATTCATTAAATAAATAAGTGATTACACTCGGTACCATCACTTATTTAATACTTTATTCTCCAACCAATCAGACGCTCTGGTGATTCTCAAGGCTTTACTATAAATAGAAAACCTCATCTCACTTCTAAAGGTAATAAAAAACTTCTGTAAACACTCTGTCAGATTATTTTCTCTCAGAAAACTGACTTAGGCATCAGAGCGTTTACGGTTGAACCACCCCCCGAGATTCAACCTTAACCCCGTTTGATTTTCGTTCTTGTGTGTAGGGATCGAGAAGGAATTTCACAGAACCGGACGATTTCTGCATCAACAACTGGTGCTTTCATTGAGAGCCGATTTGAGAAATACTCAAAGCGTGCTCTTTAGTTTTTCCTTGAAAAAACTCCATCATCACACTTCCGACACTTACCGTTGTTCACATGGCTAGAACACGCCGATCCACACGAGCCTTCGAGGCTGCCTCATCCGCTACTACGATCGCTGCCGTGAGTGAACCCCTCCCAGCAATTCTAGAAGAATCACTTTCCCGTCTCCTGCACGGCCCGCGCCACACATCAATTCACCTACAGTTTGGAAGGCCAGATTGGACACCTATGTTTAGTTTTGGAACATTCCTCATGGTTGTTGCTACTGTGAACCCCCCACCTGCAACGAGGACAGGTGCAGCGTTTTTTCAACAAACGAACGGGCTGCTGGCAGGAGAAGCATCTCTAAGAGTCTTGAATCAGCTCCCTGCCGACTTGGACCTAAGGAGCCAGTTGGACGCCTTGTACAATCCTCAGGCCAACACCAATGAACGAGGGGGACATAGTTCGTCGCATCTGTCTGAAGGAGCTCGACGTGCGCCCCGCCGCGCTACTTGTCACGAACAAGCACATAGGGGGTCACCTCCGCGACTCGGACTGCCACAGCAGGTCGATCAGCTGAGCAACCAGGTTCGGGCCCAATCGGAGCTCCTGTAATAGCTGTTGAGGGACATCGGGACATCCACAATGTCTGAAAAACGCAATGGACCTCGCAAGACATCAGGGGACATCCCGAAACGCGCCAACAAAGAGCATGTCCGCTGCCAGACTATGTCCCGAGACACGTCGCTGAACGACTCAGGGGAAGAAAGCTGCACCCCCAGAACAAGAGGACAGGATCAACCGAAGCCACTGGTTCGAGAACGACTCGGAGGACGCCCCGAGGAACTTTCGCGACGCGATAACCGACGGTAGAAAGCAGTCTCTCGTACGTCATGTACCCACTTGGATGATCACAGTGAGGAAGACGAGACTTAATCGCTAGCACGCTCGAGAGCCAAGCCAGCAGTAACTCGAGGTAATCGACGCAATTTGACCCGGCGCGGAAACCCCCGTCACGAAGAACCTTTGCACCCTGAAGACGTCCGAAGGATGCTGGATCGACGCCTTCAGGGAGTTCAACGTGATGGAGACTTGGAAGATGACCTTTGGAGCCAGATTCAGACGTCATCATCTTCACCATTCGTGAGGGACATTGAGGAGGAGCCGTTCCCGCAGCAGTTTTCAACTCCAAACTTCAATCAGTACAAAAGAACCTCTGATCCGGTGAAGCACATCAATGAGTATTGGGGGGTCATGGTACCTCACAAGGACAATGACGCGCTCATGTGCAAAGTTTTCCAAGCCTCGCTGCAACGTCAGGCAATGACATGGTTCAACCATCTCCCCCCGAGATCAATCGCTTCTTTCGAGGAATTGGTGACCTTTGTGAAAGAGTACTCATAGCTTCGCACCATTGAAGTCAAGGATGATCATCTCTTCACCATCCGAAAGAGGTCTAAAGAAACCTTGCGGCAATACATCAGGAGGTATTGCGAAGAAAAATCCCGCATCACGGGATGCAGCGATCTCGTTGCAGCCATGGCATTCAAGGAAGGCCTACCGCGGGAGAGCTAGCTCTACCGAGACATCGTTATGAGCAACGCCCGAAGTCTCACTAAGATGTTATCCTTAGCAGAGCGACATGCATGCTGGGAGGACGAGTAAAACATCACGCATGCCACCAACCACGTCGAGGAAGGAGGGCATCCCACAAAGATGTTTGCGCAGCCAAAGGACGGCGCCCACAACGGGAACTCAGTCGGGAAGACCAACAAGCGCAAGAGGAACCCGTCATCCAATTCGTTTGCCGGTACAAGGCCGAACACTCAGTTTTCAGTACTCCTCCTCTAGATATACAATCAGATAAAGGAGAAGTCGTGGTTCAAAAGACCAGCTCCCGTCAAAGGCAACCAGGAAGGGGCCGACAAGTCAAAGTGGTGTGCCTATCACAATTTCTATGGACACAACATAACCTCCTGCACGACCTTCGAAAGGTACCTCTGAGACCTTTTGAAGGAAGGACACTGCACCGAGTACGTCAAGAAAAAGGCAACAGAACGTCTCGGAGACAAAAGCCTCCAGGAGCCCGCGCAAAAGATTATTCGCATAGACACCATCATTGCTGAGTCCGAGTTGTATGGAACAACTAGGAAGGAAAAGAAGTGGGTAGTCCGCAAGGCTCTCGTTGTGACCCAGGTCTCATATGTCGCTGCAGCTCAAGGAACTGAGACCCGATCATTGGTTTCTCTGCTCAGGACAAGGTCGGGCTCGATTGGCCGCATAACGACGCCCTCGTCATCTCAATCTAGACTTCCCATGCGCAGGTAAACCAGATTCACGTTGATAAGGGAAGTGCCGCAAACATCCTCAGCATTGAAGCAGTCCGAAAATTGGGACCTGAATCTTTCATGACGGGGAAAAAGGTCCTGTTACGAGGCTTCAACGGGTCAACGAGCATGTCCATCGGCATGATCCAACTCGATGTTCACTCCCCTCACCCTCCCCGTTGTCTTAAAATAGAGTTTCTACGTCCTTGAAGAGTAATCACCTTACAATGGCATATTGGGGAGGCCGTGGATGCACAAGATACTGGTCAACACCTCGAGCTTGTACCAAAAAATCTGGTTCCCCATTCCTGGAGGAGGAGTCGGAGTGATAAAAGGAGATCAAGCTATGGCGCGTAAATGCCTCACCGAAGGGCTAAAAGAAATCAAGGTAGCAGAATTCATCCCCCAGATAGTCAAAGCCACTAGGGGCAAACCCATGCCTTCAGCTCCCGCATAGCAACCAACAACGGGTCAAGACCCCGACATCCGTGAAGAGCCTCCTTCGCCTGAAGGATGGCAGCCAAAAGACTATGTCACCCTCATACGACTTGACCCACAGTTTCCTGAGAGGTATGCACGCATTGGGGCGCGCCTAAACCCCAGAGAAAAGGAAGAACTCACCTTATTCTTAAGCGAGCACAAAGATGTATTTGCATGGACACCATCGGATATGCTCGGGATAGACCCCACATTTGCTTGCCACAGGTTGCACGTCAACCCAAGCTTCAAGCCAATCAAGTAGAGAAAGCGAAACTTCTCCCCGGAGAAAGTCGCAATCATTTAGGCTGAGATCGACAAGCTACTCAAAGGTAGCTCCATTGAGGAAGTCCCGTACTCCAAATGGCTAGCCAATGTCATACTCGTGAAAAAGAAAGAGGAAGGGCAATGGAGAGTTTGTGTTGACTACACAGACCTCAACTTGGCATGCCCGAAAGACAACTATCCTATGCCAAGGATCGACCTCCTAGTAGACTCCACAGCGGGCAACAAACTTCTTAACTTCCTTGACGCATACTCTGGCTACAACCAGGTATTCATGCATGAAAGCGACAAGGACAAGAGGGCTTTAGTATTCGAAAGAGGAGTTTGCTGCTACAAGGTCATGCCCTTTGGCCTCAAGAACGCAGGCACTACCTATCAGCGACTTGTTAATCGCATCTTCAAGGATCTTTCGGGAAGGTGATGGAGGTCTATGTTGACGACATCATGGTATAGGGGGAGAAGTGTGGTGACCATATCGCAAACTTGAAACAAACTTTCGAGTTTTTGAGGAAATACAAGATGAAGCTTAACCCTCTCAAGTGTACCTTCGGGGTGGCTGCCGGAAAATTCCTGGGTACCTTGTAACCCAGCGAGGAATCGAGGCAAACCCGAAGCAGATCAAAGCAATCCAAGACATGAAGTCACCATCAAGTATGAAGGAGATACAAAGTCTCACAGGTCGCGTAGCTGCTCTAAATTAATTTTTTTCCAAAGCCACGAATTGATGTCAACCTTTCTTCCAAGCGATGAAGAGAGCATCCAAGGAGAAATGTGATGAGAAGTACGAGAAGGCCTTCCAAGATCTCAAAAGCTACTTAGCATCTCCGCCATTTTTGTCTAAGCCGAAGGACAACGAAGACCTGTTCCTCTACTTGGGAGTTTCTGACGTGGCCGTAAGTTCTGTGCTAATCAGAGAAGAAAATGGAGTCCAACTCCAGGTATTCTTCACATTGAAGGCTCTCCTCGATGCTGAAACACGGTATCCAAAGCTCGAGAAACTAATTCTGGCACTACTGGTTACCACCAAGAAGCTGAGGCCCTATTTTCAAGCCCACCGGGTGATCGTCATGACGGAGTATCCCCTACGGTCACTCCTCCATGCACCTGACACCTCAACAAGGGTCATGAAGTGGGCAAAGAGCTGAGTCAACACACATGCTTTATCGCCCAAGGACTATGATAAAAGGCCAAGCCCTAGCAGACTTCATTGTGGAGTTCACGCAAGCATTGCCAGAAGAAATTCGGAGCATGGAACTAGAGAAAGTCTCCCTCCCGACCAAGCTTCCTCCACAACACGAACAAAAGCTCGGACAATCCTCATCGCGCTCCTCCACGACCGACCCACTTTGGAAGCTCTTCGTGGATGAATCGTCAAATCAACGAGGCATAGGAGCAGACATCGTCCTTTTAACCCCACATGGTTCGATGATGGAGAAGGAAGTCCAATTCGGATTCAAGGCCTCCAACAACGAAGCATAATACGAGGCATTGATTTGCAGCCTAGGCCTTGCCAAGGAACTAGGAATTAAGAAGATCGCCGTGCATTCTGACTCTCAGTTGATCACTAACCAGTCCATCGGGTAGTACGCTGCAAGAGATGCGAGGATGCTTCAATACAACAACAAGGTACAAAAGCTGCTTGCTTTCTTTGCAGTCTTTACCTTTCACCAGCTCCCCAGAGTCGAAAGTGCACAAGCCGACGCACTTGCAAATTTAGCATCTGCACTCGACTATCGCTCAGATGCTCGATCCCGATTGAGTATCTAGAGCAGCGCAGCATTGGCATGAAGGAAGTTGAAGTGAGAGAAGTTGACCTTACTCCAGGTTGGCAAGACCCTCTCGTTGACTACTCAATGAATGGTACCTTGCTAGACGACCAGCTAGAAGCTCGCAAAATTCAAATGAAGGTTGTACGATACTACATCGACAATGGCTAGCTTTTTCGTCGGAGCTTCACAGGGGCAAACATACAATGCTTAAGGCACCCTGAGACATTGAAGGTCTAGGCCGAAATTCACGAAGGGCAATGTGGAAACCATTCTGGAGGAAGGTCGCTTGCACAAAAGACGCTTAGCGCAGGATTCTACTGGCCAACTTTGAATCAAGATGCACTCAGATATGCTTGAGCATGTGATAAGTGACAAAGGTACAAGCCTAACCACCTGGCACCCCCTGAAGAGTTGCACTCTCAAGTTAGCCCTTGGCCATTCATGCAGTGGGGCATTGACATTGTCGGACCACTGTTGACTATGCCGACACCAAATAAGAAGTACCTGATTGTCTCCACCGATTACTTTACCAAGTGGGTGGAAGTTAAAGCGTTGGCGACCATCACTCAATTGGATCTGCAAAAATTTGTCTGGAGCCAAATCATCTGTCGGTTTGGAATACCAAAGGTGATATTAACTGACAATGGAACGCAATTCACTAGCGCGTCAATCAAGGAGTTCTTCGAATCGTGGAAATTAAAGCATTTCACCTCTACAGCATATTGCCCTCAGGGTAACGGCCAATCCGAAGCTTCAAATAAGACCATCCTTGATTGCATCAAGAAGAGGCTCAACGACAAGAAAGGGCTATAGGAGGAAGAGCTAGACGGTGCACTTTGGGCCTACCAGACGACCCCACGATGAGTGACAGGAGAGTCCCCATTTATACTTGCATTCGGAACCAACGTTGTCATCCCGCCACACGTCATCGTTCCGACACCTTTCACGGAGCTCGACGATCCAACCATCAACTATGTGGCCATAAGAACATCCCTTGACTTAAGCGAGGAGCTGAGGGAACAAGTCGTTAAGCGCATCTGCAATTACCAGCAGCAAGTTAGGAGTTTCTACAACAAGAAGGCAAAAATTCGAAAATTTCTTCCTGGCGATCTGGTTCTCAAGAAAAAATTTGCAACACCAAACCGCCCCGGGTCCCAAAAGCTCAAGTCCCCCTGGGAAGGTCCATACCGCATCCACCAAGTAGGCGGGATAGGAAGCTACATCTTGGAGACCATGGACGGGAAACTTGTAAGCGGATCACTAAATGCCCATCAACTTCAGAAGTACTACGTCTAGGAAACTGAATCAGTGACCAAGTCATCATCAAAGACACAAAATGTGTGGTTAAAATTCGGCTCAATGCTTACTTTGCTCACATAGTATCTTCCAATAAGATTCAAGATGTTTCGGTTCAACGTCTAATGAAATTTTCTTATCGCCTACAATTTTTTTAGAACTTAGATTTTGTACACAAAGGTCAAGAACAAGATTCGACTGATCTTACAAAGCTCAATCCGAATCACCTTGGAACAAACTTGGTAATAGTAGAAAGGTATGGAACTTAGATTTCCAACCTTATCAACCTCACTCAATTCCGATTTATGCCGTGCTCCCGGCGAGCATTTCTATACACAAAGGGCGCTTTCGCGGAGCAGCACGCGAGCCCAAGTTGCACTTGGTTCTACAAAGCTCAAATTTGACATCTCTCAAATTTCGACATCTCTCAAATTTCAACATCTCAAAACAAGCCAATGAAAGTTAAGATCCTACGAAATTTGATGGAAAACAAAGGAAGACTTCACATTGATAATGTTGAGAAAGCTAGGTTGGCAAATCACGTGTCGATTGCTCAACCACTTGAACTAAAAAAAACAAAAGAAAAGGTTGGAAAGTCACAAGCCGACTGCTCAATAACTTATTTGATAAAACACATAAAAATGGAGAAGCCCCACTACAAGCCTAAGGAAAGTCCTGAAGCACATCTTCTATACCCATTGAACATTGAAAATAGGCCTAGTCCTCGCTCGATAGCTCAGGAATCCCATCGTAAAATGGGTCGCCAATGTCGGGGATAGGGTCGTCATCAAACTGCTCTGGGAAACTCAGCGGCGCAGGACTTGGCACCTCAAGTGGGGTCGCCTCTCCATGTTGCACTTCTTGCTCTAAGTGTGTAGCCCGCTGGGACGCATCTTCAATGTCTCCCTCTTGAATTTCGTACTTGGGGGACATGTTGTTTTGAAAATCAAGATACCCCTTGACGTATTCACAAGAAAGGCGCGCCTCCATCTTGGACTCACTACATCTCACCACGAACAACTTCAGCTTCAAATCCTCCATGGAATTTTCGAGCACCTCTACATTCTGACGAGAGGCGCGGGGAGCACAAGGAGGCGAGTACGGCTCAGACTTCAAACATTCAATTTCAGCACGAGCTCGCTCTATCTCAACCTCCAGGAGCCCAATCTTCTCCCGAGAGTCTCGAAGAGAGCCACGCAGCAGCTCAAATTCGTTGAGAGTGACGTCCTGCTCGCTCTCCGCCAACAATTTCTCGGCTTGGACGCTCCTCAATTCATTCAAACTGGCTTCTAACAAACCCACCTCCTTCTCCAAATCTTCATTTTTTTCGTTGAAGCTGGGTGTGAGATTCTTGAAGAACAGTGCGCTCGGACTTGAACTTTTTGAGGTTAACCTGGATATTGGTCCGGAGACGCAACATACCGGCAATTTTACGAGCCCCCGCCTTTACAATCTAGAGCTCTTTGACGACCTTGTCATGAACTTCCTGCGCTACTCCACTTTTGGCGCACTTCGAGGGCATCTCGGCTTCCCAGACTTGAGAACTTTCTGCCTTCGAGGAAGCAACTCTGACTCCTCCATGATCAGCGCCCAAGACCTTACCACAGGTTCAGGTTCTCCTCGAGGGATCTAAAGTTGGTCTCTTCGAAGGGGAACGTGCAACCAACACCCGGGCAAGGGGCACCACCCGAACTTCAGGAGGAGCATGAACAACCTTTAGCTTCTTTGGGGACCTGACTGAACCCTTCACCAAACTTCTATGAGGCTCGCCTGAAGACTTGCGCTTGATGGATGATCCCGCTGGGCTCAAAGGGCAAGGCACGATCTGGGGAACGCCGCATGGGGGCACGGGCCAGTTGAGCACCTTCGCAGGAGGAGCACCGAACTCGTCTTGGCATGTGCACACTGATTAGACTCCTTGCTTCCTATGCCTCGGGGTAATCAACCAACTTCTGATCAAGTTCGGGGGAGGATGCCCAGCAGCCAAGCACCTACAAGGACTAAGTAACCAGCTCATCTCACGAAATTGCGGAGGAACCATGAGGACTCTGTCAACCTTCTTGGTGTCATCATGGAATTTGGTGATGGTGTAGAAGTCGGACGTGCCACGGTAGCGCGAAGCCATATTCAAACCAGTGACGTAGTTACGATCCCATTCGCCTCCAACTTCAATGCATGACCACATGTGAACTCCTCATGCCAGGATCGGCTTGTACTCCACCAAGTAGCAATGCTAGAACTCATCCTCAGTAATCTCCAATTTGAAGAGCTCATTCAACTTCTCAAATCACGTGATGTGGCGATAAGCGTCGACATGCAGCTGGGAAGGACAACACCTGATCTGGCAGATGATCTGGTTGAAGAGCTTCGAAAATGGAAACTTGAAACCCACGTTGATGATCAGAGGGTGAAATTGGATCCACTGGAGAACCTTTGCATTCTTGCTTCTGGAAACAGCTCCCCTCAGGGCCTTCATAGCTGCACACGAGTCACCAAGCGCAACAACCACACCTTTAGGAAAACATCTTCATGGAGGCTCTTCAACTTTTCAAACTCATCAAGGTCGAGTAGCTCGATCTGCTCCCCGACGAACGGACGCCCGCTATGCGAGCCTCCCCGTTGCCACAAGTGCAGCTTCCCCAACTTCACTTCTTGCTTCCCGCTTGACATCCCTGAAGATGAAGAGGGAACAAAATTGGTTAGTTCCCAAAAACATAAAAAATAATAATAATAAATATCCACTATCTATACAAAATAGGTAAATACATACTTTATATTTAGTCTGTATTTACTTACAAATATGCTCATATATTACAAAAAAGGTAAATATATACTTTATACTTTAGTATATATTTACTTACAAATATGTACATACACAAAAAGGTAAGTATGTATTTTATTAACTAATACATACTTACTTACATATTAAATTTAAAAAAATAGCTGCACTGCAGCTTGTCGACAAGCCCTGTTGAGTGGGCTGCATATCTGATAAAAAAAAACGCAGCAGAAGAAAAAAGAAAGAAAAAAAAATATGATGCAAAGGAGCGTTGTCCCCTCCTGGCCACAGCAGCCTCCCGACAACTCTCTACGGTGTGGGGTCCCCAGTCTCCTCATGCACCAACTACCGCCGCCCAGCCCCCCTTCAATCCCTTCAATTCCTTCAATTCTCTACAAAGCCATGCTGTGACGTCCGCCTTCCACTTGGCCTTCAACACAACATCTACAACATCTGCAAACCCGGCCTACCCACTGATCACCTGCACAATAATTTTCCTACCCACCTGCCGACCTCCTACTTTGCCATGCCGAAATTTTCCACCTTGAAATTACAGGAAAAAATAAACAAGAAATAGGAACTACCGTCACTGTTCGCTGGTCAAGATCCTTTCACCACAGCAAATATTCACGTCAGCCTCCCTCCCTCAACAATAAAGCAATATTTGGGTTTAATTTTCTTTATAAAATAAGAGCCACATGCTCTCATTTAAATAAAGAAAATCAACTCAAAGCAGGATTACAAGCCCAAAGAATTCCAATTGGGGCAAGGTCAAGGTTAATCTCCAACTACATCCAGGAAAGAGGGGTCATACTCCCACATCAAATATTAAGACGTAGTTTACTGGAACCACAAGGAAATTACATCTCTTAGGATTCCTCGAATTCCTAAGCGATGTGGGGGCATTTAGGGAACCATAAATTACCAGAATATTCTGGAGTTACCACGTGGCCAACAATTCCCATAATGCCCTTGGTAAAATTGATATCAATATGTTACGATCTCCGCATTAATTCAATATATTTACCACCCAAATATATTAATTAATCAGATCAATGTTGATAATAAATAACTTCTCAGCGAATTATTTATTCATTAAATAAATATGTGATTACACTCGGTACCATCACTTATTTAATACTTTCTCCTTCAACCAATCAGACGCTTTGGTGACTCTCAAGGCTTCACTATAAATAGAAGACCTCACCTCTAAAGGTAATAAAAAACTTCTGCAAACACTCTGTCAGATTATTTTCTCTCATAAAAATTACTTAAGCATTAGAGCGTTTACGATTGAACCACCCGTTCGGGATTCAACCTTAACCCCGTTTGATTTTCATTCATGTGTGTAGGGATCGAGAAGGAATTTCACAGAACCGGACTATTTCTACATCAAATGAATAATTTAGCAAGTTGTCAATATTACCTTCTTCCCATTTATAAACTATCTTCCGTGCAAGTTCCAACTCATTTTCTTTCTTTCACAAAAGCAATGATCTTATCAAATTCCCATTCCAAATTGTTGAAATTCAGTGGAACAAAACTATTACATCAGATAGATAAACCCAGAGTTTCAACATTCACAGAATACAATAACAACAATAGATTGTGAAACACCCACAAATATCATGTAAGAATAATCATGTATGTTAACTGTTAAATTTGAGATAAATTTCAAAGTATCAAGATTTGCATTGTGAAATTGGACATTTAAACACAAA
This sequence comes from Prinsepia uniflora, assembly GCA_032719365.1. Classification (NCBI taxonomy): domain Eukaryota; kingdom Viridiplantae; phylum Streptophyta; class Magnoliopsida; order Rosales; family Rosaceae; genus Prinsepia; species Prinsepia uniflora. Next base: position 68,790,124 of record CM064861.1, read on the forward strand.
AAAAAACGGTGGAGAATTGAGGGTTTTAGGGTCGGATCGGCTTGCTCGGGTAGGGTTGGATTGTGTAGACCCACGGGAGCTAGGTAGGAGATGATGAACAGTGCATAGCGCGTGAAGCCCACACGCACATAGGGTGCTGGGCGTGTGCTACCCTATCTCAAAATGTGGTCAACATGCTTTTCGATGTACTCGAAATTATGAACACGTTCGTGCACTTTTTGAGTCAATTGAACATTGTCTTGGGATAGTTTTGTGTGTCCGGAGTGTTATGTTTGGGTTTTTAATTCATATTTGATCCTAGAAAACTAGGAGATTTAAATGTAAGATTATTTGGGATGTTAGTAACATTTGGTAGTGATTTATGACAGGTACGTGTAATGACCCGGAAATTCAAAAACAAGAATTTCGAAAATAAAAAAATGGGAATTTGCAATTTTGCCCTCGTAGGTCGAAACTAGACTTTCTGCTCTGTGTAATTTTTGGACATTTCATGGCAACTGTTATGTAAACCTCGAAATCCTGAGTCCATAGATAGGTGACATGTTGGAATTGGAGGTCACGCGAGATGGTTACGGGTCTACATTACCGAAGGGTATTTAGGTAATTTGACAAGTACAATTTAGTAATTTGGCTTTATGATCTTGCTAAGTCAGTCTTGTGGGATGGTGACACATGTCACCATCCAATGCGGATGTAATGACCCAGATCCTCGGTAAGGTTAAAATTGGAAAGACAAAAAGAAAAGAAATGACCATTTTGGCCTTGTAGGTTTAATGGTTGACTTTTTGATTGGGAGATTTTTGCGATGCTCTGTAAGGATCATTATGAAAGTCTCGACCTTATGAGAGCATGCCAAAAATGAAGTTTGAATAAGTCCATTTTTGGTCTAAAAGAGTAGGGGTAATCTAGTAATTTTGGTCGAAGGGTAATTTGGTTATTTTAAAAATTTGGCATGTGAATCATGTATGTTGATCTAGAAAATTCATGAGTGTCCCCTCCCTAATGCAACCATCGACCTTGTAATTGTATAAAGATGTGTGAGTGTGTTGGCATGCGACATCGAGGGTGACACGACCCATCCCAAATCCCCCCGGGATTAACACGGGATGTACCATGCTTCCGTTTGACAGGAAGTGTCAGACAAGGGATAACTCGAAACCGCAGCTCATTCGGGGCTTCCACAGCGCGCCAGGATCTGTGGAGGAGTATGATGTATCGATCTCTACTACAGCTCCCATCCATGATCAACCTGAAGGGCATTAAAACTATTAAAAGCTGTGAGTAGACGAAAAATCAATAGCTTAATAAAAACACATTTCATAAGAAGACATTTATGCCCTTCACTAAAAACATGCATGCATTTGAAAACCAGCAATCAAACCATTTATTTTAGTTAAATCATTAGGGCCTTAGCCCAAAACCATAAATCCAAGTATGTGAGAACTCAGCCCAAAACACAAAATCGAAACCATGGGGGTCCCTGCCCAAATCCATAACACAGAAATCCAAATCAAATGTCTAGTAAATCCATAGATCACAAATCCAATCAACCACCGTTACATACCAATCCTCGACATCCCAGATTCCTGACGTCCCGGACGCCTGACGTCCCAGACGTCCAATAATAGCAATCCTACTCTTGAGTTACTCTACGGTCTAGTCGCTCCTTAGAATAACCCCTCAGAGGCAATGCCTGAGATCCCAGATGTCATGTATAAAGCTACGCGTGCCCCTCGGTCTTAGTCGAGTCTCCCTTAGGGTCACCCAGGTCCCTGTCCCTCCCTGGAGGGACGATATCAGATCATAAGGATAGTATATGGAAAACATTTCGGAAATCACATTAAAGCCTTTCAATTGGGCCTATGCCCGGGATTTCCATAAAACCATCATAAATCCTGAAATCAAAGTACTCAAATCCAAATTCATTTAGGGTCTCCAAACCCGAAATCAAATTCATAAACCACAAATGGGACTCATGCCCGATATCATAATCAATTGGGCCTTTAGCCCGATCATCCAAACTAACTGGGCCCCCAGCCTGATGCCTCATTTAATCAAATGGAATCCAAGTCTGATAGTTCGTAAACCAAATGGGTCTCAAGCCCGATTCCATATTTCCAAATCCAAAGTCATACCACTGAACCATTATTAAAACCACAATCACGTAGAAATATAGTATAAAATCGTAAATCTCGAAATACGTGCAAATATGTAAATCACTCATACCACAATCATCATCATAGAAATCATATATGTAAAACATATAAAATAGTTATGCATACATCATAGTTTAGAAAACAAAGTCCACTAACAGACAGTCCTAGTTGCCGCCTAGATATGCATGCCATAAGCCTCCCCGGCTAAATCACCATCTTCGGAACTTCCGGAAATGTCCAAATCACACCCGAAGGTCACTAACTACCTCAAATAGGCTAACATTGAATCCCCCAATTTTTTGGAATCTTTAAACGTATTTAAAATAAACCCTAAACCTTCGGACACCCAAAACTACCCCGAAACGGTGTCCAATCGACTCGAAACTTGTCCTAAAATGTTCGTTACATCAAAAGGATAAAATTACATGTTGACCATATCTCCAAAATCTGCCCCACGTACCCCCACACGCCGTCGCAAGCGATTGCGCGTGAATCCCATGCGCCAGGGACGATCATCTTCAACCTTCACTTGAACCCAGTCCAGACCGGTTCTTTGGTTATCCGGTTCGACTAGACCGGCGAGACTGGTTCTCAGCCATTTTCAACCCATTTTTGATCTTGTTTGTCCCTACACCTTCAGCTAACCATTTCCAATCATTCTATGACTTCAAAACTGGAAAACCAAACCTCTAACTTACCTTCCCGATCGATAAACAACTGGCCAACCTCCCACTTCTGTTCCTGGCCACCTCAGACCACCGCTGGCCTCGAAATCAATCCCAAGCACCTCCTTTGACTTCCAGAAAACACTTCTAGTTATTATAATAGAGCAACAATCACTAAATTCTATTTTCCAAATTTGAACACAAAACTCACCGTTCACGGTTTACTGGCCACCGTCCACGATGGTCGACGCCGCTAGCACCATCGTCATCGTCTCACCTCACACTGCAACTTCCATTCACGGCCCAAGGATGATAGATGAGGGATGGACATTGTTATATAGGAAGGGGTTCACGATTTTCGATTCTCCTCTGCCGTGGCCACTGTCGTGGTTCAAGCCATCCCTCAGCCTCACCGTTCATAGTCTCTCCATCCCGTTCATTCACTCAATTCCATGGCCTCTCACACGAACACAGAGGATGATAGGGCAGTGGTGTCACGACCTATCCCAATCCCCCCGAGATTAACACGGGATGTATCATGATCCTGTCTGACACGAAGTGTCACACAAGGGATAATTCAAACCTTCAGCTCGACCGGCTTCCAAAGCACGCCAGGATCCGGTGGAGAAGTGTGATGTCTCGGTCTCTGCCACATTCCGCATCCGTGATCAACCTGAAGGGGATTAAAAACACCAAAAGATGTGAGTGGACGAAAAGTAATAAGTTCATAAAAACACATTTCATAAAGATATTTATGCCCTTCACTAAAAAGCATGCATGCATTCAAAGACCATTTATCAAACCACATATTCAAATAACGATTATTAAGGTCTCAGCCCCAAATTCCGTAAATTCAAGTCATACGAGCCCCTGCCCAAAACCATTTACACAAATCCATAAATATCAACCATATGTGGGAACTCAGCCCAAAACTGTAAATCCGAGTATGTGGGTCATTGCCAAATCCATTTATTATTGACAAAACAAAATTTCACAAATACAAGAAATCATGTTTACCATATATCATATAACCAATCCTGTCACGGTTTCCAAACCTACGCGCGTGCTACTCGGGTCTCAAATCCCAAGTCTCCCCAAGGTCCACCCAGGTCAATATCCATAGATCAATGACCCTCCATGGGGGTTATAATCCATATAAGCCTTCTTGGGAGTAAGGTACCCCACGGGGGCGACTCCACTCACTTAGTGCTCCGTGACTACTCTGGGGTCCACCCAGGCCAACGACCCTCCCTAGAGGAGACAATCCATAAATAAAGGATGGTATATGAAAAACCATTTTGTAATCATTCTCAAAGCCTTTCAAAGGATTCATGCCTGGTCCCCATAAACAGTCATGAAACTAGAAATCCATTTATGGGTCCCCGACCCGAAATCACAAACGTAAACCATAACTGGGCCTCAAGCCCGATTTCATAAACCAACTGGGCCTCAAGCCCAATTTCATAAACCAACTGGGCCCCGAGCCCGATTCGTAAACCAACTGAGCCTCAAGTCCGATTCGTAAATCAACTGGCCTCGAGCCCAATTAGTAAACCAACTGGGCCTCTAGCCAGATTCGTAAACTAACTGGGCCTCTAGCGCGATTCGTAAACCAATTGGACCTCTAGTGTGATTCGTAAACCAACTGAGCCTCAAGCCCGATTTCATAAACTAATTGGGCCTCGAGCCCGATTCTTAAACCAACTGGGCCTCAAGCCTGATTCATAAACCAACTAGGCCTCGAGCCCGATTCGTAAACCAACTGGGCCTCGAGCCCGATTCGTAAACCAACTGGGCCTCAAGTTCGATTCGTAAACCAACTGGGCCTCGAGCTCGATTCGTAAACCAACTGGGCCTCGAGCCCGATTCGTAAACCAACTGGGCCTCGAGCCCGATTCGTAAACCAACTGAGCCTCAAGTTCGATTCGTAAACCAACTGGCCTCGAGCCCAATTAGTAAATCAACTGGGCCTCTAGCCCGATTTGTAAACCAACTGGGCCTCTAGCGCGATTCGTAAACCAACTATGCCTCAAGCCCGATTTCATAAACCAACTGGGCCTCGAGCCCGATTCGTAAACCAATTGGGCCTCGAGCCTGATTTATAAACCAACAAGGCCTCGAGCCCGATTTCGTAAACCAACTGGGCCTCAAGCCCGATTTCATAAACCAACTGGGCCTCGAGCCCGATTCGTAAACCAATTGGGCCTTGAGCCTGATTCACAAACCAACTGGGCCTCGAGCCCGATGCCTTATTAAATCAAATGGACTCGAAGTCCGATAGTTCATAAATCAAATGGGCCTCATGCCCAATTCCATATTTTCAAATCCGAAATCAATTCACGAAGCAATTGGGCATCTCGCCCAATAACGTGATTAAATGGACTTCAAGTCCGAGGGTTTCCAAAACAATTGGGTCTCGTGCTTGAGTTTACTTTTTCAAATCCAAAACCATTTCATTAAACCATTACTGAAACCATAAGCATGTATAACCGCAGCGTAGAACCAAAAACCTCGATATACGTGCGAATATGTAAATTGCCTCGAAATACGTGTAATCATGTGAATCACCAGTTCATAATCATCATGATATAAATTGTATATATAACACATATAAAACATTTATGCATCCATTACAGTTTAGAAATCAAGGTCCACTCACAGACCGTCCTAGCTGCCACCTCGATTTGCATGCCGTAAGCCTCCCCGGGCTAACCACCATCACCGGGACTCCCACACCTGTCCAAATCATACTAGAGGGTTACTAACTACCTCATTAATCTCTCATTGAAGCCCCATAATTTTCCAGAATTTTTAACTATTTTTAAACTCGATTCTAAACCTTCGGACATCCTGAACTATATCGAAACGATTTTTGATCGACACGAAACTAGTCTCAAAATGTTCGTTACATCGAATAAATTATTTCACATGTTGAAGTCATTCCCAAAAGACCCCTCACGCGTCCTCACGCGCCCCCCAAATGGGCTGCGTATGAAAGCCACGCGCATGCACTATTCATTATCTTCAACCTCGGGAAACCCGGTCCAGATCGGTCTGGTTCAGCCTCATCCAACCCAAACCGACGAGGCTGGTTTTCCTCCATTTTCTTGCATTCGTATTTCTTCCATTAGTTTCGTCCCAACCTCTAGACACAATCTATGACGTTAAAACATGAAAACTAGATTCGTAGCATACCTTCCTGATCGAGGAACTCACGGCCAAACTTCCACTGTCGTGTCCTCCCGTCTTCAGCCATCTCCAGCTATGCCAACACATCTGTGAGCCTCCTCTAAACCTCCAAAACCCCATCCAAGCAACCAGATTGATCAATAGTAAGTAAAACACAAACGACCATTTACGAACAAAAACAGGGCATTCCACGGTTTAAAGCATTACCTTCACAGTCGTCCACCGCCGTGGTCACCACCATGTGCGTCTAAGTCCCCTTCCAACTCTCCTTCACACATCATATGCAATAGATGAGGTTGAGAGGGTTTGGGTTCTCACGATCACTCTGTCCTCTGTTTTCCTCTCTTTCGGTTGGCCCTCACCGAGCTCCATTTTCACACCCTCACTTCACAAACGCAATCTCTCAGTGATTTACAAGGGATGTTAGGGTACTAAGGTGGTGTGTCCTTGTGTGTTTGATTTGAAGGAATGGTGGTGCCCGGTTTGAAGAAGAAACAGAATGGAGAATGTGAAGATATGTGCACGGGATTGAGGAGGGAAGGTGAGGTTTGGTGATGATGGTCAGATGAGATGGAGTGGACAGTAAGGATGAGTGATCTGAGGGAAATAGATGGCTGGAAATGAGAGAGAAATGTGGAGGGAATTAGAAAGGATTATTATAATATTTAATTAATATTTTAATCCTAATTAATCACCCAATCCTAGGTTAGATCCACTTTTTAGGGAAGCCACCTGTCAGGACCCGACCCTCCTCGGTCAGGACCCGACTCATCTAGCACCATATTATCCGCTTTGGGCCTCGCCCTCACGGTGCAACTTCCCAGGGGGTCACCCATCATGAAATTGCACCAGCCTCAACTCGCTTAACTTTGGGGTTTCAATCCCCCCCAAAGCCACTTGAGCTCCCAAAAGGCCTAGTGCTAGATAGGTGTGTGCCTACACTTTTAAGGCACACCACTATCCTCTCCCAGACCATTCCTCCTTGCAGGAATGTGGGATTGTTCACCATTCCCTCCAGGACACGGGTCTTACAATCCACCCCCATTAGGGCCTAGCGTCCTCACTGGTACACTTCCTGGTCGGGGTGTGGCTCTGATACCAAATTGTCAAGACCCGACCATCCGCGGTCAGGACCCGACTCATCTAGTACCATATTGTCTGCTTTGGGCCTCGCCCTCACGGTTTTGTTTTCGGGAGCTCATGGTGCAACTTCCCAGGGGGTCACCCATCATGAAATTGTACCAGCCTCAACTCGCTTAATTTTGGGGTTCCAATCCCCCCCAAAGCCACTTGAGCTCCCAAAAGGCCTAGTGCTAGATAGGTGTGTGCCTACACTTTTAAGGCACACCATTATCCTCTCCCAGACCATTCCTCCTTGCATGAATGTGGGATTGTTCACCGTTCCCTCCAGGACACGGGTCTTACACCACCAATTGGATGGTGACACTTGTCACTCATCCAAGGGCCCCATCTACAAATATCAGCCAATCAGAATTAATTAATATTTTAATCAAATCCCGAGACGTAAATCCTCGATTTAGATCCCGTGACCATAACTTCTCCGTTCGACGTCCGATTTTGACACGCAGCCTTTCTACGGACTCGTGACGTCTCGATTTACGTCACGGTCATCGGTCCTCATGCATCGTACCTTTCGGGTCAAAACTCAACTTTTTGCCCACGATTAGGGGCAAAAAGGTCATTTTACATTGTCCGTCTGATTTCGCTCAATTATTTACCGATTAATCTCACTAATCCTTCATTAGTCACTAATATAATCCCGGAATTCGTGATGGGTCGTTACAAGTAGGGTGGTATGTGTGTTTATTTAAGTTAGAGGAAAATGGAAGGATGATGCATGAGAAGGGAAGAGAGAGATGATGGAAAATATAAAAATAAAATACTTAATTTAATTAATTAAAAGAACTAATGGACATAGATCCATGAAATTGGGAAACCTTACCCATGGGATGAGTGACACTTGTCACTCATCCAAGAGCCCCACATAATTGATTCACCAATCAGATTTGGCCATATAATTTACACCTCGAAATGCATGAATAGTACCTAACTCCGTTTTAGACCCGTAACTTTCCCGTCAAACATCCGATTTTGACGTACTTCCTGTCTACGGACTCGTGACGTCCCGATCTACGTCACGGTCATTGGTCCTCATACGTTTGACTCCCCGAGTTAAAAATCAACATTTTGCCCAATTCCAGGGGTAAAACGGTCATTTTACACCATTCGTCCAAATTCCCTCAACTAATCCCTGATTAGTCATTCTAAATCCATCATTAATTAGTATTAAATCTCGATATTCGGGACGGGTCGTTATAGAGGGAGTATGGCCGAAAACTATGAAGGTGGTGGCCATGAGAGAACAACCAAATAGATGGGAAAAGAAGTAGGGAAAGAGAAGGAAAGAATAAGGGAAATAAGGAAAGAAAGAAGAAAGGAAGTAATATGCAAAGAGAAACCAATAGAAGGAAGGAAGTATCCAGCCAACCCTACGAAACTACGAACCTCAGTAACAGTCTTCAGTTGCTCCCAATTAGTCATGACCTCTATCTTCTGGGGGTCCACACTAATCCGCTCAGTCGAAATCACATGGCCTAAGGAGCCTATACTGTTCAGCCAGAATTCACAATTTCTCAGCTTAGCATACAACTGATTCCTTCTTAACTTGTTCAGCCCTAATCTCAGATGTTTCTCATGCGCACTATCACTCTTCGAATATACCAAGATATCATTGATGAACACAATGACAAACCTATCCAGGTATAGCATCACTAGAAACGCATAGTGGCTATACCTCGTCTAGAAAGTAGTCTTTAGAGCATCCTCATTGGCAATCATCAACTGGTGGTATCCCGATCGAAGATCAGTCTTGGAAAAATACTTAGCCCCTCTCAACTGATCGAACATGTCATCTATCTTGGGCAAGGGATACTTGTTCCTTACTGTCAATTTGTTGAGTTACTGGTAATCTATGCACAGTCGTAGACTACCATCATTCTTCCTCACAAACAACACCGGAGCTCCCCAAGGCAACGCACTAGGTCGGATAAATCCCATATCTACCAACTCCTATAACTGAACTTTCAGTTCTCTCAACTCGGCCAGTGCCATACGATACGATGTCGAGGATATAGGTCTCGTACCTGGGAGAAGCTTGATAGTGAACTCGATCTCTCGGTGTGATGGTAGTCCTGGTAAATCCTCTGGGAACACATCTGGAAATTCCCTCACCACGAGTATGTCCTCAACTCTCTCGGGTGTAGCCCGAGTATCCATCACGTGAGCCAAGTAGCCTTAATAGCCTTTCCTCAATAACGTTTCTGTCGCCAATGCTGATATAACTCCGGAGGGTAACACTCTCTGATCTACCTGAAAAACAGTCTTAGGTAGTCCTGGACTTTGGAAGGTCACCTTCCTCATCATAGCATTCGATCGATGCATGCTGATCGGTCAGCCAATCCATCCCAAGGATGACATCAAAATCATGCAAGTCTAGCAGTATTAAATCTGCTACCAAATCAACCTATCATATCCTCACTGACAATCCCTTAATACTTGATTCACAATATATACATCCCTAGTCGGTATACCCACTCCCATATCATAATCGAGTGCGAACACCTCTCTATTTATCAACAGTATACAACTCCGAGCTATGACGGAATGTGTAGCTCTAGGGTCTATCAAAATACGTACGTCATGCTCTAAAATAGTGAGCGTACCTACCGTTACTCTCAGGGCTACTCTGGCCTCCTGTTGCGTGACTCTAAACACCCGAGCCTGTGGTTTCGACGGTCGATCACGTCCTCGTGATCCACGATAAACACATCTTGCTCCTCCGTATCCTCGGCCACCTGTAGCATCTGAAGTCATGGCTGTGCTCGGATCCTGTCCTGCAACACTACGACCAACGCCACTGCCATCGGTTAGCTGTGGGCACTCCCTCATGAAGTGACCAGAATATCCACATACACAGCAGGTCAACACCCTCTGTGTACTGATGTGCCTGCCAAACCATCCGCTACTACCAGATGAGGATGAGGCTCCACTCAAACGGCCTCCCTTTGGAGCTCTCTAGCTTGAAGCTCCAGCAAATGAATGCTCTCGGCACCGCCCATCTCCAGAAAACTACTGCCGAGCCAACCATCCATCCTCTACTTTCACAGCTGTGTCAATCAGATCCCTTAGTGTAGCAAAGGATCCCGAAGTCACCATAACACGAATCTCTCCTCTCAGACCCATCTTGAAGCGGCGACACTTGTCAGCCTCAGTACTCACAAAGGAAGAAGCGAAGCAGGACAACCTCTGGAAACTCCACTCATGCTCCGCCACTGTTATGCTCCTCTATCGAAACTGTAAGAACTCTGCCTCTCGGGCGTCACGGAAAGAACAGGGGTAGTACTGCTCTAGGAACCGCTCCCTGAATACCTCTAATGTCGTCATCCTGACATCCCAACTAGACATCTCTAAGGTGTACCATCACTCATTGGCCTCGCCATCTAGCAAGTAGGTGGTCAACATGACTTGGTCCTCTAGAGGACAGTGCATCACCATAAAGATCCTCTCTAGCCGAACAATCCATCGGTGGGCATCCTCAGGTGCGGACTCAACACTAAGCCCACATGCACTGGGCTCTCTTAATACTAGCGCCCTATGAGTCCCTAACGACCTCATCATCAGACCATTGATGGGGTACTCGTCTCGAAGGCATGTTTATCTGTTATGAGACAAAGATCAGTACGACATATTAAGCATGTCAATGTAAAATGTACATACCGCTCTCCTAATGCTCTGATACCACTCTAACAGGACCTGATCCTTCGAGAATAATAAGGGAACATGCCCTGCTTCCGTCTGACAATCATACTAAAATACCAAAAATATCCTATAAGGGTTCAAATATAAACATGCAGAGTACACTACCACATTGTCAGACAAGGGATATGTATCTATTACACGTTATCGAGCATATATATATATATATATATAGATATATATATATATATATATATGTCAGTATGATACAAGTACTAAAAACCTACGTCGTAGGGTGTCAGGTACGCAGTAGTACTATATATGTCTCAGCCTCTGTATCCTCCCTTGTCTTTGTATCTCTACCTGGAGGATCAATAAAACAGTCAAAATGTGAGTGGACAAAAAATCAATAGGTTATAAACTCATTTTGAAAACATATACAGTTTAACCCTCCGTTTTACAAACATGCAAGCATTTAAGATAAATCGTATGAAAATAGGTCAAATCTTACATATACATATAAACATACTTATCTGGACACGCATATTAGTAAAACACACACAATATAACCAATCCTTAGTATCCGTGATGCCTCGACATCCACGACATCTACAACAAAATCAGTCACGATTTTTAATGCTATGCGAGCAACTTGGGGTCTCATCTCCGAGTACCTCCACATGACACAACTCAACGACGTCCGAGGTGATATCAACATGGGGTGCCTGCCCCAGATCTACCACATCCGGGATGATGTCATAATCTCGCACTCCTGATCTTGAGCCTCTCATCGGAGTCACTCATCACAGGCAGTGCACTATGACTACTCCAGGATCCTCAATATCTTGAGGAGACTAACCAAAAAAACCAAGATGGTATATGTGGAATAACCAAATCCGATAAAAATCATATTAAAATCATTTATGTCTCAAATTGATTTCATCACTGTGCAATTGGGCCTCTGCCCGAGACATAAATCTAACAAATCTGCTCCACAAAATCCACCCAAAAACCATGTCCAGAATTTTTTTATAAAACTGATTTTTAGTTATTCAAGCCCAAAACCTCGTTTTCACAAAAAATCCGTAAAACATGTCAGAACCCGATGATTTCAATCCACATCATCATCAATAGCAATATCAAAACGTTTCAACTCGAATCATGTTATAAAGCATTTAAAATAGTTATGCATGCATTGCAGTTCTAAAACAAACAGTGCACTCACACTCGGTCCACGCTGCGTGCTAAACCTCAGTGTTATATCTATCACCGAGCTAGTACAAGGTCTCCGGGGCTGTCTAAATCATGCTTAAGGGTCACTAATATGCTATACATGTTCGTACACTAAACCCTCACTAAGCCCGATACTGGAAATGTATATCCGACAAGCTTTCAAAGGCTAAAACCACTAGATGACCAACCTAACGGTCTCTGATCAACCGGGAACCACCACCATTTGATTCAGAACGTCGAAACCTTTTGAAACAAGACTAGTTTGACTTCGAAATTCATGCCCACGTGCCCCCACGGGCCAGTCAAACTTTGGGTCAACGTTGGTCAATGGTCAAAGCTGAAGTGAGCAAAAGTCACCGTTGACGTCACAGTCAACGGTTAAAGATCAACGGTTGACGTCATCATGATACCATGCTGGCGTCAGCCTGATAGGTTTGACACCTACCACATGTCACTCTTTGATTGGCCCACGTGTCTTGCCACGTGTCCCCTGACACCTCTAACACCCTACCACATGACACTACCCGATTAATCCACGCGGTGACACGTTAACCGCAGACTGTGTTTGACAGCTTGCCATGTGGCAACACCTGATTTGGTATGTGGACTAAAAGCTTCTGACAGATGATGACATGGAATGCCACGTTATCATCGTCAACCTTGAGCTAGGTTGACACATTTCTCTATAACGGGTCAAACGACGTGCGAACCCAACCCGGCTCGATCTCACTCATTTCACAGCTAAAAAGGTCTAGAAATTACCTTCCAAGTTTGATGATTTACAGTTGAGTTTCTAGCTCAGTTTCTGGGCGATTCCGGCCACCTCAGTCCATCCTTTTTGTCCCATCGTGATCGTTTGGTTCCTAGGAACATGTTTTGAGCATCAAAATAGTCCAACAAACCCTAAATTAAAATTTCAAATTTTGGGCCCAAATCGGGTTTTCGGGTTTGCCTGGTTTTGGGCTTCCTCCGCTGTGTTCAGCCTCTCTCCGTCTTCTCTCAGCCGTCCTTTCACTCTCTCTCTTTCTCAAGCAAACACAGAAGATGATGGATTGGTGGTTAGGTTGGGTTTGGTGTTTATGTGTGTGTGTTTCGAGTTGCACAGAGAAGAATGAAGATGAAGATGAAATAATGGACCAAACATTTGGAGGGCTGGTCCAATTAGATGAGTGACACTTGACACTCATCAATTGGTCCACCCAGATATTTTAACTAATCCAAAAATGCTAACTGTACAATTCCTCGAAAAATATGAATAGTGCCAATTTTCTTCCGTGACCCATAACTTTCTCGTCAAACGTTCAATTTCGACGTGCCACTTGTCTATGGACTTGTGTTGCTTCGATCTACGTAACAGACCTCGATTGAAGTCAAAATATTGTCCCGGGTTAAAAGTAAACAGTTTTCCCTAATTAGGGGCAAAATTGTCATTTTACATTAATTTTTTGAATTACCATTAATTAAAAGTTTGGGGCGTTACACCGGGCCTAGCCAAATCATACCCCAAAGGTTACTATCAACCTAAAAAAGTCCAAATCATGAACCCTCAAAACTTCTGGAACAGTAAACGTGTCCCGAACACGTTTCGAGAGGCTAAAAACCTCTAAATGGCCTATCAAACGATCTCTGATCACCCTGACGTTAGCTGTTGATGTGGTACCTTGCCACATATCACTAACAACCTCTTACACCTATATGCCACGCCTGCCACATGTCTATTGACGCGACACTGCCATGTGTCACTATTGATGACGTGGCATGATGACATGGCATGCTGATGTCATCATGTGACGTCATCATCTCATCGGAGAAGACGACCAGCGCTATGTGCGCCGCCTTCTGGTTCGACGGTTGGCCACTGGAAAACCTCCATTGTTGGTTGGTTTTTCAAACCTTCATATCTCTCTGAATACTCAACCAAATCCTACGTTCTTTATACATAAATCTATCTACTCGAGCCAAGGAATCCACATATGAACCCAAAATTGAGAGAAAATACATGGTTTGCATGATATGAGCTTCCAAAGTTTTGGCCAAAATTTGAGTCCTTTTCCTAGCGACTCCCTACGTCCAAAACCTTCCATTTTCAATCCTACAGGCTTGTATGAGCTCTAAGAACACGAACATGGCCTTAGTTTCTATCCAAAACATCAAAATCAAGACCCAAAATCTAACACCCCCTATGGCTTACCTTTGTTTCTCGCAATTTCCAGCCAACCGCCATGACCACCGCCTTCCTCTGTCATTCTCCATCGTCTCTTCATCCTTCTTCACACTCAGTCTCTCTCACAACCACCAGCAACAGATGAAGATGATGAGGAAAGGGAATGGGGTGGGTTTTCGAGTATGATGAATGAAGAAGATGAAAATGAAAATGAGATGATGATGCATGAATTAATTAAAATGGGTCATAGGGTGGGTGACAAGGGTCACTCATCCTATGGTCCCAAAACAGATATTTTGGATCCCATTTTAAAATCCCAAAGTTAACTATCTTGGTTTTTGACACGTCCCACCCCCAATCTCCCGGGATTAAGGGCTAAGTCATGCTCCCGTCTAACTCACGTACGACACGAAGGCTGACTGACGACCAACCTCCATGTAACACGTAAGCCGGACAGGGGATTCCTAAACGAGCCGTCCAAAAACTTCAGGACTTCCCAGAGCTCGCAGAATCTACTATGGACTGCGTGTGTGATGTCTCCGTCTCTCTAACCACAGCTCGCACCGCATCAAACCTGGAGGGTATCGAAAACATAAAAGACTGTGAGTGAAAAAAAATAATCAATACGTTCAGAAAAAAGTGTATAAGAAATTACTTTTATACCCTCCACAAAAAAAACAATGCATGCATATGAAAACCATTCCAGAAAACCATTTCATTTCCGAGATAATCAAAACCATTTATGCAAACCAAAATCATTTCCTTTTCTTAAATCCCGGGCCTCAGCCCAAAACCATCAAAATCCATATAATCCGGGTTATTGAAAATCATCAAGTTATCATCGAAATCCAAAACACATTCGAAATCCATTTCAACCAATTGAACCTGCTGCATCTATCCGAGTCTTTAAACTCCCGAGTCTTTAAACTCAATCTAGGCCTCAATATAATCCGAGTCTTTAAACTCAATAGGCCTACGGGGGAAATCACAATGTCCGAATCTTTAAACTCCCATGTCTTTAAACTCAATCCGGGTCTTTAAACCCAATCCGGGCCCGCCCCCGTCACAATCATATCCGGGCCATTAAACCCAATAACCAGGTCCAGTAAATCCAATCCAAAACCGTTTGAAAACCATTTCTAAATCCATGTCCAAATCTGAATTCGAAACCACCATTTCGAATTCCAAGTCGAATCCGAAATCATCATCCCGAATCCAAATCCAGAATCATATCCATAATCCATTTCCAAATCCGAATCCGAAACCATCATTCCATAAGTCGGCATCCGGAATAATCATTCCGAACCCAGATCCAGAAATCCACTTTCAAGTTTCAAAACCAAAATCCCGAAGCATCATTTCTGAAATCCAGTTTCAAAACCCGAAATCACGTTTATCGAAATTTCTTTATGAACAGGGCTTCAAGCCTGAAATCACTTTTCCGAAATCCATTAGAAATCATTGAAATCAAATCATATTTCAAATCTCAAAATCAAATCATCAAAATCATCATCAAACCATAACAAAAAATCGTATCTCGTAAAACGTGCAAATACGTAATTATCTCGAAAATACGTGCAAAATCGTAAATCATCAAGATCATATCATAAACATAGAAATCACGTATAGAAAACGTATAAAACATTTATGCATGCATCATAAGTTTGAAAGCAAAGTCCACTCACAGACCATTCGCGTCATTTCCTCGATACGCTTGCAAATACGCTTTCCCGGCTAATCCACTATCACCGGGTTTCCCGAACCTGTCCAAATCCCATAATAAGGTCACTAACTACTTCACGATGATTATACCAAAACCCCGTAATTTTCCCGAATTTTTAGCTATTTTTAAAATGAGCCCTAAAACCTTCGGACATTCCGAAACATATCGAAACGATGTCCGATTGACTCGAAACCAGTGCCAAAATGTTCGTTACCTCGATTACATCATTTCACATGTTGAATATTTCCTCAAAAGGTGTGTCACGCGCCCACACGCGTGGCACTGTTCATCGTCTCCTACCTTGAGACAGACCCGGTCTAGATCGGTTCAGACCGGTCGGTTCAACTGGACCAGCGCTCACAGTTTTCAGTCATTTCCAACTCGATTTTTGGTTCTGTTTCAACCCGTAACCTCGTCCCATCCTATATATTCCATCTACAATCTTAAAATAGGAAGTCTAGGTCCAGAAATTTACCTTCCCGATCAAGAACAGACTGGCCATCTTCGAGCCTCACTCCCGGCCGCCATAGACCACCTCAGGTCTCAGTTTCACATCCAGTGGACTTGACTCAGTCTCCAGAAACTCAAATAATCAACCAAACCCAATATTAACCAATAAATCCCAGACTGCCATGTTGAACAGAGACAGAGAAACACGGGTTACAGAGGTTAACTTACCTTCCCTCAGGCCATTCGTCGTAGTCTCCTTTGTCATTTACCAACCTCCTTCTCACTTTTCCCTTCAGAACTCAGGAGCAAGAACTCTCATTTGGGAGTGATTGGTTGGACTTCGTGTACCAATGCTCTGTTTCACAGGTTCAGGACCACCGTCCATAACGGCTAAACAAAGTGGCACCACCCTGTTCCTCTTCCTCTCTAGTCTCTTTGTTCCCCACGTCTCTCACAGCAGGATCAAACCACAGTTTACTCTGATTTACCACCCAGTCACACACCCAACCAGCACTGAGCTTTTCTCCTTGACTGCAAACAGAATGCACGACTTCACGGCCCTACCTTGTTTTAATTTGATCCAATGTGTGAAGGGGCTTGAACCAACCAGAAAGGGGCCAAGTGTCCACATCTCCCTTCACCTGGTGAAAATATCCAATTCCTTAGGCACAGATGTCCCCATCTAATTGCTCACACATTCCAAAGGTTGCCCAAGAGACCATTTTGCTCATAATGCTTAAATTACCATTTTGCCCTTCATGGTCCTAGACCCGTAACTCTGTCATCTGAACTCCAATTAACACATGTCACCTGTGGTTGTATTCAGGGGATCGAGACCTACCTAACGGTCCTGTGAAAAAGCCATGTCGTCTGAAAAGTCAACAAATTGTCCTTGTTTAACCAAATTACCACTTTACCCTCGAACTTCCGAACGTCATAACTTTTTCCTCGGATGTCGGAATTGGACGAGCCACCTGTCTATGAACTTGTGACGTCCCGAACTACGTCACAGTCATCGGTCAAAGTCCATTTGACAGCCCGAAATAAAAGTCAACCGTTCGCCCAATTCCAAGGGTAAAATCGTCATTTTGCACCGTCCATCTGAGATCAACCCAACTAATCACCGATTAATCTCACTAATCCGTCATTAATCACTAATCTAATCCTGATTTCCGAGATGGGTCGTCACAGTTTTTGTGCAATCGTGAATAGTATGAAAAATCGTCCTTGACTTGTAACTTTCCCGTACGATGTCCGATTTCGACGTGCCGCCCGTTTACGAACTCGTATTGCCTCGATCTACGTAATGGATCTCAGTCCACGTTTATTTGACCTTCTGGGTCAAAAGTCAACTTTTTCACCCTTCTAGGGCAAAATCGTCATTTTACCCTAATCGTCCGATAATCCTCGATTAATTCCCAATTAATCCTCGTTAATCTTTAATTAATCCTGTAGATTTGAGACAGGTCGTTACAGAAGAAATTTAATGTTGGATAGCTGTTCGGCTCAATAAATCACAATTTTAAGGTGGATCGTATCGTAAGTAATAGTCCGTTGTTCGATCCATTTATAATATAGAAAATGTATGCATGTAATTGAGATGATGAAGGTAGAATTTTGTGATTGGTTCAATATGAGCATAATGTTAGAGTGTTGGTGAAAATTGTGTTTGATGAAAGTTCACTTGTACAAAGGTTAAAGTAGAAGTATAATTAATTTCTTAATTGTTTTTACTTGTTTTCTTTTCTTTATGATTACAATCTTTCAAAACCCCAATTGCATTCTTTAATTCTTTATTGTTTATTATTTAATTATTTAATTCATTTATTCTTTAATTATTAAATTCCTTGATTCATTTATTCTTTAATTCATTTATTTCATTAATTCTTTCATTCTTTTATTCTTTTATTCATTTGTTATTTTATTCTTTGATTATTTATGATTATTTTTCACTAACACATTATTAATGTTCCCAAATTTCATTGGTCAAGAACAATCCCTATTTACCAATACTACATCTACATAAAAAAGGTTTAAATTGCATATACTCGAATTACATGTTTATTTAAATGCATAGTTCAAGCGTTATCAAACATCGCCCTTCAAAACGAATATAATGATTGATATACATGAGAACAAATAAAGGAGAAGAAGAAGAAGAAGAAGCCACCGACATTACACATACATCACTCAACTACGCACAAATGTTCTCCAAATGAGGCATCCTCACCCCAACTCGTCCCAGTAGTTGTTCATGATCGATATACATGAGAACAAATAGAGAAGGAGGAGAAGAAGCTTCCAATATTACACATCATTTGGTGGCTCAAAAATGCTCTCCAAATGAAGCCTCCATACCCCAAAGCGTCCTCGTCGTCGGTCCTTTCCCGACTAGTGCTGCTCTAATAGTATCTCACTCAAGTACTACTCATTAATTGGAAGTTTGGTCATCGTGACGTGACCATGTTGTTGTTGCTGTTGTTGTTATTGTTTCCTTGATCTTTGATCATCTTCTTCTTAGTGGGCGTTGATCTTATGGAAAAGATGAGAAAGAATGATTTTAGGGTTTATGATTTTCTAGAAAGGAGGCGATTTGAAGCTATGAAATTCTTATGGTTTTAGTTTTCTGGGAAGGGAACAATTAATTTTATTGAAATTTTATTCATTTTTGTATTCTAATTTGAATTTTTAATGTTTGATTTTGTTTTTGTATTTTGAAATAAGTAATTGAAGATGATGACATTACTAATTAAAGATGATGACATTACTAATTAAAGATGATGACATTGAACGCCACGTCAGATGCCATATGCAGTGGTGTAGCGAGGATTTGACATCTGAGGGGGCCTAATCATTTTTTCTTTCTACAAATTGTACTCTTAATTGATGATTTATTGGTTATCACACATGTTCAAGTATTCTTGTTCAAAATTTCACATTTTAATAAATTTTCAAGGACCATTTTTTGGTGGTTTCTAAAAAAAATATTTTTTACGAGTTCATTTTTGTTTTATTTATTTTTATAAACACTATGATTTATATATTCATACTCTTAAATATAATAAAATAGTAACTTCAAAAAGTTACTATCATTGTGAACATTGATAAATGAAAAAAAACAAATAGGATAATAAAAATTAAAAATTGAACCATTTGTAAATATGAAGTAAATACATTTTAAAAATATTTATAATTAAGAAAGAAAATATGAAAATAAACAAAATAGGAAAATAAGGTAAAAAATAGTTTAAATTTTAAAAATTATATATATGTATATATATGGTAAATTAGTATAATATCATGTATAACATAATACATATAAATTTAGTACAAAATTATAAAAGAAAGTAAAAAAATTATGCACAATAGATAAACAATCTAAATACAGTTATTATAATATAATAAATATTTAAAAAATATTTTATATTTTATATATAAATAAAGGAAATAAAAAAAAATTTTGAGTGAGGGCCCTAATTCCACCCCTTGCCACATGTGGTAGGATATAAAATCTCGATTTTACGTAATACTCGTATTATTACCCTCTTTATTTACCTAATAAAAGGAACTCATATATAATTATGTAATTCTTATTAGTTTGTTTACAAGCCTTATGCACCCGCATACGTGACCTTAGTTATTTTTGTTTCAAATTCATCGTTTATAATTTAAAAAAAATGAAGAGAAATAAAAATAAATTCAAATTAATAAAAAAAAAGAATAAAGGTTGAAGTATTACCAACTCCTTCACTGAAGTGTTTTTTTTTTTTTAAATTTAAATATCTAATTTTACTATTGTATTCTTATATGTTAAATAAAGCGAAAATTACATTTATTATCCTATAGTTTATATCAAGTTACATGGTTATATCTTTATTTTCAAACTTTACATTTACCACTATTATACTCTTTGAAATATTGCATTATTTTCCCTTTGTTAAATTTATGTATGTTCAATGGGTATTTTGTCAGAAACGTTTAGTGAAGTCTTCTAATCCTCATGGTTTTATATTAATATAGATGCTAATTTCTTTTAAATAATATAATTAAAATATTTTGATTTTCAAAAATGGAGTTTAAATTTATTTAAAAAATATAATTTGGAAGCACAGATGTAAGGGAAAAGGTGATGGGTCGAAATCGGATGAACGATGCAAAATGACCGTTTTGCCCTTAGTGTGGGTAAAATGTTGACTTTTCATTCTGGCAATCAAATGGACTTTTACCGATGATCGTGACGTAGCTTAGGACGTTACGAGTTCATATACAGGTGGCACGTTCAATTCCGACATTCGAGGAAGAAGTTATGACGTTCGGAAGCTTAAGAGCATTTTGGTAATTTTGATTAAAAGAGGTGAAATGTTGACTTTTGGACTGGGATGTCCGATGGCCGAGGGTCGAGGACCGTTACGTAAATCGGGACGATACGAGTTCGTAGACAGGCGACACGTCGAATTCGGAGGTTCGACGGCGAAGTTACGGTTCACGAAAGTTCAAAGGAACTATTACACGTTTTACGAGACGTATGTCATTTGGAATTTAGTGGGGCCCAGATATTTTATGGAGGCCCAATGGATGAGTGACACTTGTCGCCCATCCATTGCTCAGCCCAAACATATTCATGCATCTCACCTTCCATTTGCATCGATCATCTTCATTTCCTTTGTTTTTCTTCCTACTACCCGATCTCACCCAACCATTCAAACCAATCCAAACTGTAACGACCCGTCCCGAATTATGGGGTTAGATTAGTAATTAATCATGATTAGTTGGGGCTAATCGGCGATTAGTTGGACGAAATCGGACGAACGATGCAAAATGACCGTTTTGCCCCTAGTCGTGGGTAAAACATTGACGTTTAATTCGGACAGTCAAATGGACTTTGACCGATGATCGAGACGTAGTTTAGGACGTCACGAGTTTATAGACCGGTGGCACGTTCGATTCCGACGTTCGAGGTGAAAGTTATGACGTTCGGAAGTCTAAGGGCATTTTCGTAATTTGGACAAAAAGGGGGAAAATGTTGACTTTTTGACTGGGAGGCCCAATGGCCGAGGGCTGAGGACCGTTGGGATGGTCTCGATGCCCTGAGTCCGTAGACAGGCGGCACGCGTCAATCGTAGTTCGAATGACCAAGTTTCGAGTCTAGATGCGTGAGGGGCATTTTGGTAATTTGTCAAGTGAGGGCAAAATGGTAATTTTGGCTGTGGGTTTTGGGACAGCCGTGTATGGTGCTGGGTTCTTTTCAGAAAAACAGAGCACGGGTGTTTTTGTTTATGGAACAAATTGCTTGGGTTAAGTGTTAAGAATTGTTTATGCAAATTGGGTGTTTTGGGTAGAACACGGGTGCACATTACTGTGTTGGTGTTTAGAGACAGTGTGTGTGTTGTTTGGAGGACAGAGCACCATGGAATTGTTTTATCCGTTTGATAGCTGGGTAGAGCACGGGTTCCTTTGGTTTGTTTAATTGAAGGGGCTGATCAGTCCCTGGGACGGCCAGAGGTGAGAAGTGTTGGGAAGTCATTCTATGAGGGAAACACTGAGGGCCAGAGAGGAAAAACCGAATCGGGAAATTGAAAAAAATGGAGGGAAATTCGAATGATCATTTGTGAGTTGAGAGGGCCCAAACAGTTATCAAACACAGCTTCCTGGGCTTGTTTCAAATGCAACCACTCAAAAATCGAAAGGAATTGGTCGTGTTCTTAGTTCGAACGGGAGTTCCAGTTTCAGGAAAGAGTCGAGACGGGGTTCAGTTGGTTAGAGGGTTTAGACCTTGAAATTGAGCTTGGAAGCTTGTTCTTATGGACCCTGCGATGCTTCTGAGTGAAACAATTGAAGAATAACGGTGAGGATCAATGGACTTCGATGCAGAAACAGTGTGCGAACGTTCACCGGAATTTTGAGCTCAAATGGATGTTTCAAGGTAAGTTTAGATGTGTTTGATCTCACAGAACCCTAATTAAGTCCATGACGAGGCTAACAGACAGCTGAATTGTAGAAATCGAGAAGGAATTCAAGGAGATTCAGTCACGTCGCTTCGCGGGTTACCGGACCCGTTTCACAGAGGAGTCGGGTGAGGAAGACGACTGTGGAGTACTGTAGAAGGCGCGTGAGCCTCATGAGCAGCCGCTTGCGCATGACCAAGTAACCGAGTCTTTAAACTCATTAAGGGCCCTCCCCCGTCATCAATTATACGAGTCTTTAAACTCCAAACGTGCTCCAGCAATAGCACCGGGCTTTAAACCCAAAACATTTTTCAATCACAGCAACTCGGGATCCATCGTAATCCAAATTCCAGGACCCAAACGAAATCACATTTTGTTATAACAGGACTCATGTCCGAATTTCACATTCAATTCCCAAAATCTTACTTCATAAAACATAATCAACCCATCATTAAAAACGGGACAAGTATAATCATGTCAAATCACTTTATCAAACCGTCATCCATTTCCGAATTCGAATTCGCAATAATGATTCCGTAAGCCGACATCCGGAAATATCATCCCGCACCCAAACTAGAAATCCATTTTCAACTTCCGAAACCGAAATCTCGTTAATCAAAATTACTTTTATACCCTGGGCACAAAGCCCGAAATCACCTTTTTCAAAATCCGTTTTAAATCCTCGAAATCACATCATATTTCAAATCTCAAGGTCAAAATATCAAAATCATAATCAAATCACCAAAATCACGGTCACACCACAACATACTCGAAATCTCTTAAAACGTGTAAGTTCGTGTTGTCGGGTTGCTTACAGCTTGGCCCTACCTCCAGAACTTTCTAAAGTCCACGATGTATGCCACGTGTCGATGCTACGGAAGTATGTGCGTGATGCCTCTCATGTACTAGAGGAGCAACCCATCGAACTCCGAGAAGATTTGAGCTTTGAGGAACAGCCGGTATAGATTTTGGATCGGAAAGATAAGGTACTACGTCAGAAGACCATTCCTCTAGTAAAGGTTCTCTAGAGAAACCAGAATGTGGAGGAAGCCACATGGGAACCCGAGGCGCAGATGCGAGAGTAGTTTCCTAACTTGTTCCTTTAAAATTTCAGGACGAATTTTCTTAAGGGTGGGGGTTGGGGTGGGGGGGAGGTTGTAACGCCCCGGAAATTCGAGAAATGTAAAATTGTAAAATAATGAATGAAATGACGGTTTTACCCCTATGAATAGTATGATCAATTTGTTGACTTTTTGATTGGTGGGTCAAACGGATGTTGACCCATGACCGTGACGTAGTTCTGGACGTCACGAGTCCATAGACAGGTGGCACGTACAATTCCGACGATCAGGGAAAAAGTTATGTCGTTCGGGAGTTCAAGGACATTTTCGTAATTTGGACAAAAGGGGGGAAAATGTTGACTTTTTTTTTGACAACTGATTTCCACACGAACGACACCCGATCGACGGGGGCGGGCCCGAATTGGGTTTAAAGACTCGGATTGAGTTTAAAGACTCGTGAGTTTAAAGACTCGTGAGTTTAAAGACTCGTGAGTTTAAAGACTCGGTTATTGTGATACCCCCGAGGCCTATTATTTATGTTTTGAGTTTAAAGACTCGTTGATATCCCGGGAAGGCCTGATATTGAGTTTAAAGACTCGGATGGATCCAACGGCTTGATTGTGTTTATTGAATTCAGTTTTACTTGATTTTGGCATGATTGATGTTTCGATATGACAATTTCTGGATTTTGGTAATATTATACTATTCTACATGAGTTTATGGCCGTTTACTGTAACGTTTTCCATATCAACGAGGTTCGAGACGTTTAGTACGCGATTTTCGAATATCTAGTTATGCATGCGCGTTATAAAACTGGAGGGTGAACCCCGATTTCATTAAACTGTTTTCTTGAAACTTTTGTTTAGTCCACTCACACTTTGCTGTTTTAAATACCCTCCAGGTCGTGGTGCAAGTACGGGGGCTAACGTCGAGGCAGAGGCAGAGGCATAAAGCTTTTCGCTGCGGTGTAGTTTAGTTCACAGAGTAGGATTTGATCTTTATCTTGTTTTGTAAATTATGCTCTGTGAAACTATGGACTTAGTGTCCAGTGGGGTGTACTGTTTAATCTCCATGGTCTGACAATGGGTGTGATGTAATTTTATTCGATTTTTCTGGTCTTTTGTGTTCGATTGTCAGACCGGAGCAGGATGCTTCCCGATTATTGAGCCGATAATCGGGGTGGGTCCTGTCAATTGTAACGCCCCGGAAATTCAGAGAATATAATTTTGTAAGATAATGAATGAAATTACGTTTTTACCCCTGTGATTAGTATGGTCAAATTGTTGACTTTTTGATTGATAGATCAAATGGATATCGACCGATGACCGTGACGTAGTTCGAGACGTCACGAATCCATAGACAGGTGGCACGTCCAATTCCGACGATCAGGGAAAAAGTTATGACGTTCGGAAGTTCAAGGGGATTTTCGTAATTTGGAAGAAAAGGGGGAAACTGTTGACTTTTTGTTCGACAATTGATTTCCACACATTTCGAGGACCGTTAGGTAGGTCTCGATGCCCTAAGTGCAACAACAGGCGGCACGCGTCAAACGGACATCGAATGACCAAGTTACGGGTCACCCTGCCTCTGCCTCTGCCTCGGCGCTAGCCCCCGAACTTGTACCAAGACCAGGAGGGTATTCAAAACAGCAAAGTGTGAGTGGACCGAAACAAAATTTTACAGAAAACAGTTTAACAAAATCGGGGTTCGCCCTCCAGTTTTATAACACGCATGCATAACCAGATATTCGAAAACCGCATTCTAAACATTTGGAATCCCTTTTTCCGAAACACATGGAAAAACGTTACAGAAAACCGTCATAACACATGTAAAATAATATGATATTAACAAATCCAGAAATCGTCAATTTCGAATTTCCAATCAACCAAACCAAGTAAAACTGATTAAGTAATCACAATCAAGCCGTTGGATCCATCCGAGTCTTTAAACTCAATATCAGGCCTTCCCGGGATATCAACGAGTCTTTAAACTCAAAACATAATCAATAGGCCTCGGGGGTATCACAATAACCGAGTCTTTAAACTCACGAGTCTTTAAACTCAATCCAGGTCTTTAAACCCAATTTTCGGACCCGCCCCCGCCATCAATTAACCGGGTCTTTAAACCCAAAACCAGATCCAACAATCATACCGGGTCTTTAAACCCAAAACCATTTTATAAAGCACAAATAAACCAGGATCCCTCGTGATCCGTTTTCCAAAACCATTTCGAAATCACATATCGTCATAATAGGACTTATGTCTGGATTTGTCATGCAATCTTCGTAAATCACTTCACAATATAATCAAATCATCATTAAAACGTAACATGCATAATCATATCCAAATACTTCATCAAAACATCATTCATGCATAGGAGAAAACCGTAACCTCGAAATACGTAAAGTATGATAATCACCTCGAAAGATGTGAAATTACGTAAAACCGAAATATCATACCATCATCATAAAATCATATATGAAAACATAAGATAGATGAGTAAAAATAGTCATGCATGCTCGGTTTGGAAATCAAAAGTGCACTCATGGTTTTCGGACGCGTCAATCGCGCCCCGTGCACTCCTCTGTAGCTTCGGAAATGTCCGGGCCTGTAAAAACGTACAAGGAGGGTTACAAACGTCCCCAAATAACTCGTATGATTTTTCCTAATTTTTCCGGATTTTTCGACGTAATTAAACTTAAGGACCTAAACTTCCGAACCCTCGAAACTAACCCGAACGACACCCGATCAACTTGAACTTTAAACCAAAAATGTCCAAAACATTAAAAGGAGTAGATCTCCTGTTGACTGTGATCAGAGAGGAAGCTTCACGCGCCGCCCAAAGTGGCTGCGCGTGTAGGCCACGCGCTTGCTACAGTGTCACCATCTTCACCCGTTTCCTGCTATTCGAGTCTTCAACCCGCGAGTCCAACCCGGCTAAATAGCCTTCAATTCACACTCGATTCGTTCCGTTTTAAATCCTAACATCTTCTCTATTTATTTAATTTAAGGTCTGTGTCATTGATTAATCTCGACAAGCACTAAATCGACCAATCCAACCAAGAACAGTCGATGGGGTCGACTTCTGGAACTCACCCAACACGGTTCCAATTCCAAATTAACTTCACAGGGAGTATCCTAGGACTTAGAAGAACCCAAATGAACAACCAATTAGACCAGAACTCACCTGGAAGTTGTCGTCCTCAACACTGGATTTTCTCTGAAACTGGAACTCAGGTTCCTGGGCAAACCGTGATCAAACCTCTTCGATTCTTGCACGGTTGTGTTTGAAATGGTCTCAGAAGGCTAATCCCACTCACGGTTTAGCTAACTCACCTCAAAACTCAACCTTTGAATTTCTCTCCATTTTCCAGAAATTGGTTTTTCCTTCTTCCCGTTTGTTTTCCTCTCAAACTCTCCAGCTCTCAACGGCAGAATGATGCAAAAATGAATCCTCTCTCAACTCCCCTACTCGGTTAATCGATCAGATGGCAAACAACCCGTGGGAATCCATCTGATTCCACTGGGAGATTGTTTCCCGCAAACACAAAAACATTAACCATTTTTTAACTCCTCCTGTTCTCTGAATACAGTCCCAACCACGACAGAGTGTTTCCAACATCCTCAAAAGTCATAAACAATATACCCCATTCAGCCACTAGACCATTAAACAATGGAATCGTGCAGTGCATTCACGGCATGGTCGTGCACACTTTGTTCCACAGTGGTGAACAGTAATTGCCGTGCAAAATGACCAAAATGCCCCCAGTTGACAAATTACCAAAATGCCACTCATCTTCAGTGATCCGTAACTAGGTCATCCGATGTCCGTTTCATGCGTGCCGCCTGTCGTTGTACTCGGGGCCTCGAGACGAACCTAACGGTCTTTGAGTCGTGTGAAAATCAATTGTATTTCAAAAAGTCAACATTTTCCCCCTGATCGTCTAAATTACAGAAATGCCCTTGAACTTCCAAACGTCATAACTTTCACCTCGAGCGTCCGAATCGGACGTGCCACCTGTCTATGAACTCGTGACGTCCCGAACTACGTCACGGTCATCGGTCAACGTCCGTTCTGCCTTCCAATCAAAAAGTCAACAAATTGACCACACTAACCACAGGGGTAAAAACGTTATTTTATTCATTATTTTACAAGTTTACATGTTCTGAATTTCCGGGGCGTTACAATCTCCCCCCTTAGGAAATTTCGTCCCGAAATTTCAAGGAAACAAATAGGGAACTGCTCCCGCGTCTGCGCCTCGGGTTCCCATGTGGGGTTCCCATGTGGCTTCCTCCACATTCTGGTTCCTCCAGAGAACCTTTACCAGAGGAACGGTCTTCCGACGTAGCACCTTATCCTTTAGGTCCAAAATTTGTTCCGGTTGTTCATCAAAACTAAAGTCCTCTCGGAGTTCAATAGGTTGTTCCTCCAGTACATGAGATGCATCAAACACATATTTCCCTAGCATCGACACATGGAAAACATCGTGGACCTTCGAAAGTTCTGGCAGTAGTGCTAATCTGTAGGCCACCTGGCCAATCCTCTCGGTAATCTCATATGGTCCAATATAACGAGGGCTCAACTTTCCTCGCCTGCCAAATCTCACTACACCTTTCCAAGGGACAGTTTTAGAAATACCCGATCTCTGACCGCAAACTCAAGATCTCTAATCCGATGGTCCACATAGCTCTTTTATCTGTCTTGGGTTGCCTTGAGCCTATCTCTGATGAGTTTGACCTTCTCTGCTGTCAATTCCACCAACTCGGATTTAGTCAGTTTCCTTTCACCCACGTCCGTCCAACACAACGGGGTTCTATACTGCCGTCCGTACAAAGCTTCTTAAGGAGCCATCTCAATGCTCGCCTGATAGCTGTTGTTATAGGCAAATTCCATCAAGGTAGGTGTGATTCCCAAGTGCCTTGGAATTGCAAAACGCAAGCTCGCCTGAGGATGAAAAACAGTACTGAAACAAAGTTTCGTCCCAAAAGCTTCTTGTAGACTTTACCAAAATCGAGAGGTAAACCTCGGGTCTCTGTCCGAAACTATTGGTTCTGTAGTACCGTGCAAACGGATGATCTCATCGATAAACAGCTGAGTAAACTGTGTCATCCTGAAGTTCTTTCGTACCGGCAAGAAATGAGCTGATTTCGTAAGTCTCTCCACAATCACCCAAACTCCATCGTGACCTCTGGGTGTCTTAGGAAGTCCAAACACAAAATCCATCGTTATTTGATCCCATTTCCATTCCGGGATAGGTAGTGGTTGCAAGGCTCCTTAAGGTCTTTGTCTCTCAGCCTTCACTTGCTGCAAATCAGACACCTGCTGACAAACTCAGCGATCTTTCGTTTCATACCCGGCCACCAATAATGTTCTCGCAATGTACGATACATCTTGGTCCCACCAGGATGCATCGCGTTGGCCGACCTGTGAGCCTCATCCAAAATCTCCTTCTTTAGTGCCTCGTCGTCCGGCACACACAATTGTCCTTCTTTTAGTAAGGCTCCATCCTCTCTGACTGTAAAATCTTGCCGTTCATCGGCTTCCACTTCGATCCGAAGTACACACGAGACAGGATCTTGAGATTGAGCATCAACGATCCGATCGATTAGGAGTGGTCTCACATGAAAACTAGCCAACAAGACACCTTGGCTATCCAGTCCCAAATTAATGCTAGTCTTGCGGAGTTCAACCAATAGCGGTAAATGAACCATCCGTAGGTGTGCCACAGAATGCGTTGACTTCCGACTTAGAGCATTAGCTACCACATTGGCTTTTCCAGGGTGGTACTCAATCATA
Organism: Prinsepia uniflora; assembly: GCA_032719365.1. Classification (NCBI taxonomy): domain Eukaryota; kingdom Viridiplantae; phylum Streptophyta; class Magnoliopsida; order Rosales; family Rosaceae; genus Prinsepia; species Prinsepia uniflora. The sequence continues at coordinate 68,819,282 of CM064861.1, forward strand.
CAATCATAATCCTTAATTAGCTCCAGCCACCGTCGTTGCCTCACATTCAAGTCCTTCTGGGTGAACAAGTACTTCAGGCTCTTATGATCCGTGAACAGCCTGCAAGTAGCACCATACAAGTGATGTCTCCAAATTTTCAGCGCATGCACAACAGCGGCTAACTCCAAGTCGTGCGTAGGATAGTTGCGCTCATGCGGCTTCAACTGGCGTGAAGCATAGGCAATCACTTTCCCATGCTGCATTAGCACACATCCCAATCCCTATAAGGATGCATCATTGTACACCTCGAATTCCCCACTGTCGTTTGGAAGGGTCAGTATAGGAGCAGATGTCAACCTTTCCTTCAACTCCCGAAAACTACGCTCACAATCGTCATCCCAAACAAACTTGACTCCCTTCCTCGTCAGTCGTGTCAACGGGGCAGCAATGGTAGAGAATCCCTCTACAAATCTCCTGTAATAGCCAGCCAAACCCAAGAAACTTCTGACTTGAGTGACGGTCTTCGGTTGTTCCCACTTCGCCACTGCTTCAATTTTTTGAGAATCCACACTGATTCCGTCAGTTGAGATCACATGCCCCAAGAAACTCACGCTCATCAACCAAAACTGACACTTATTGAGCTTCGTATACAACCGGTTTTTCCTCAGGGTACCTAGCACCATCCTTAGGTGCTCCTCATGTGCATCCGCATTTTTGGAGTAGACCAGAATGTCGTCAATGAACACGATGACGAAGTGATCCAAGTATGACTGTAACACTCGGTTCATCAAGTCCATAAAGGCATCACAAGTATGGATGCGGGTGCGTTGGTCAAACCGAAAGGCATCACAAGGAACTCATAATGACCATATCGGGTTCTAAAGGATGTCTTGGGTACATCCTCATCCTTAACCCGCAACTGATGGTACCCAGAACGAAGATCGATTTTGGAGAAGTACTGCGCTCCTCGCAGCTGATTGAACAAGTCGTCAATCCGAGGCAAGGGGCATTTGTTCCTGACTGTTACTTTATTCAGTTGCCTGTAATCAATGCAGAGTCTCAAACTCCCATCCTTTTTCCTCACAAACAACACTGGAGTTCCCCAAGGGGATACACTCGGTCTGATAAACCCCATCTCAAGCAACTCTTGCAACTGTGCCTTCAGTTCCTTCAATTCAGCTGGCGCCATACGATACGGAGTCTGAGATATAGGTTGCGTACCTGGAACCAGATCAATGGTGAACTTGACATCTTGGTGAGGTGGCAATCCCGGTAGATCCTCCGGAAAGACATCCAGGAACTCCCGTACTATCGGTATATCCTCCACTCTCAACGGTGCATCACGTGCGTCCATCACTTGAGCCAAATATCCCTGGCACCCTTTCCTCAACAACTTACTTGCCTTCAAGGCTGAAATCACTTCAACAGGAGTTGCTCGCTGTATTCCCTGAAAGGTGGTTTTAGGTAACCCTGGACTCCGAAAAGTAACCTTCTTATCGACACATTCGATAGAAGCATGATGGAGTGTCAACCAATTCATTCCCAGAATGACATCAAAGTCGTGCAAGTCCAAGAGTATCAGGTCAGCTACCAATCCCACGTCACCTACCATTACGGGACACTCCCGCAACACTTGATTTACCACAAATACATCTCCTGTGGGCGTACTCACACCCATGTCACAGTCCAGTGCGGACACCTCTCTACCCGCCAACAACTCACAGTCCCGCAAAATAAACGAATGAGTAGCTCCGGGATCAATTAAAGCACAAACATCATGTCCAAAGATCGTGAGTGTACCTATCACAACACCAGGTGCTACCCTGGCCTCCTGTTGTGTAACCGCAAAAACTCGGGCATGTGGTCCAGCTGCTCGCCCACGGCCCCGGCCCCTCAGTCCACTAGTCGCTCCAGCACCTCCTCCCCTAGTACTCCCAATCCCAGAAACTTCAGCTGTGTTCCGTCCCTGCTCTGTTGCACCCCGACCTACGCCACCACCTTGTGGCAAAGATGGACACTCCCTCCGGTAGTGGCCCCGCTCGCCACAGAAGAAACAGATAACACTGGAAGCATCTCGAGCAAAACCACCACCCTGCCGTCCTGTGGAAGCAACCGAGGTTGCGCTCGCCTGCGGAGCCGACTGTGCCCTAGGCACTCTGAATCCGAGACTCCGAAAGTTACCAGGCTTGCCATAACGATCATTGCCTGCAGATGAAGCTTTACCATAACATCCCTTCTTCGGGGCTCTCTAACCGTAAGATCCAGGAAATGAACGCTCTCGACGTTGTCCACCACCAGAATACTGTGGACGTGTCGGGAGACTAGCCTCAACCCGCACTGCGACATCAGACAACTCTCTGAGAGTAGCAAAAGCTCTGGCCGTCATAATGGCCCGTATCTCACCTCGTAGGCCAAGCTCAAACCTACGACATTTCTCAGCCTCAGTAGACACAAAGGTAGGAGCAAAACGGGCTAGCATCTGAAATTTCTGCTCATACTCTGCTACAGACATGCTCCCTTGTTGGAGCTGCAGAAACTCTGTCTCCCTAGCATCACGGAATGAACGGGGATAATACTGATCCAGAAACCGTTCACGAAAGGTCTCCCAAGTCACTGTACGGGCATCCCAACCCGACAACTCCAGAGTATACCACCACTCATAAGCAGCTCCATCAAGCAAAAAGGTGGCCAACACAACTAGCTCCTCAGGAGGACAGTGCATCACAGCAAAAATCCGCTCAAACCGAGAAACCCAACGGTGGGCATCCTCGGGATCCGCCGTACCACTAAACACCGTAGCCCCCAGACGCTGGGCTCGCTCGATCGAAGCACTCTCGGCATCACTAGCAACGCCATCAACAGGTCGTGGAGGGAGTTCACGTCACTGAGGCATGGCCGATCGTCCTTTCTGAAAGAGGCATAAGTTAGTACGATAATCGAGGCACACCCAAGTGCAAGACATGAACTGTAAACCTAGGCTCTGATACCAATTGACAGGACCCACCCCAATTATCGCCTCGATAATCGGGAAGCATCCTGCTCCCGTTTGACAATCGAACACAAAAGACCAGAAAACCAAATAAAATTACATCACAACCATTGTCAGACCAGGGAGATTAAACAAATACAACCGACTGAACATCAAGTCCATAGTTTCACAGAGCATAATATTACAAAACAAGATAAAGATCAAATCCTACTCTGTGAACTAACTACTCCGCAACAAAAAACTTTATGCCTCTGCCTCTGCCTCTGCCTCGGCGCTAGCCCCCAAACTTGTACCACAACCTGGAGGGTATTTAAAACAGCAAAGTGTGAGTGGATCGAAATAAAATTTTACAGAAAACAGTCCAACGAAATCGGGGTTCGCCCCCCAGTTTTATAACACGAATGCATAACCAGATATTCGAAAACCGCATTCTAAACATTTGGAATCCCTTTTTCCGAAACACATGGAAAAACGTTACAGAAAACCGTCATAACTCATGTAAAATAATATAATATTAACAAATCCAGAAATCGTCAATTTTGAATTTCCAATCAACCAAACCAAGTAAAACTGATTAAGTAATCACAATCAAGCCGTTGGATCCATCCGAGTCTTTAAACTCAATATCAGGCCTTCCCGGGATATCAACGAGTCTTTAAACTCAAAACATAATCAATAGGCCTCGGGGGTATCACAATAACCGAGTCTTTAAACTCACGGGTCTTTAAACTCAATCCGGGTTTTTAAACCCAATTTTCGGACCCGCCCCCGTCATCAATTAACCGGATCTTTAAACCCAAAACCAGATCCAATAATCATACCGGGTCTTTAAACCCAAAACCATTTTATAAAGCACAAATAAACCAGGATCCCTCGTGATCCGTTTTCCAAAACCATTTCGAAATCACATATCGTCATAATAGGACTTATGTTCGGATTTGTCATGCAATCTCCGTAAATCACTTCACAATATAATCAAATCATCATTAAAACGTAACATGCATAATCATATCCAAATACTTCATCAAAACATCATTCATGCATAGGAGAAAACCGTAACCTCGAAATACGTAAAGTACGATAATCACCTCGAAAGATGTGAAATTACGTAAAATCGAAATATCATACCATCATCATAAAATCATATATGAAAACATAAGATAGATGAGTAAAAATAGTCATGCATGCTCGGTTTGGAAATCAAAAGTGCACTCATGGTTTTCGGACGCGTCAATCGAGCCCCGTGCGCTCCTCGGTAGCTTCGGAAATGTCCGGGCCTGTAAAAACATACAAGGAGGGTTACAAACATCCCCAAATAACTCGTATGATTTTTCCTAATTTTTTCGGATTTTTCGACGTAATTAAACTTAAGGACCTAAACTTTCGAACCCTCGAAACTATCTCGAACGACACCCGATCAACTTGAACTTTAAACAAAAAAATGTCCAAAACATTAAAAGGAATAGTTCTCTTGTTGACTATGATCGGAGAAGAAGGTTCACGCGCCGTCACGCGCCGCCCAAAGTGGCTGCGCGTGTAGGCCACGCACCTGCTACAGTGTCACCATCTTCACCCGTTTCCTGCTATTCGGGTCTTCAACCCGCGAGTCCAACCCGGCTAAATAGCCTTCAATTCACACTCAATTCGTTCCATTTTAAATCCTAACATCTTCTCTATTCATTTAATTTAAGGTCTGTGTCATTGATTAATCTCGACAAGCACTAAATCGACCAATCCAACCAAGAACAGTCGAAGGGGTCGACTTCTGGAACTCACCCAACACGGTTCCAATTCCAAATTAACTTCACAGGGAGTATCCTAGGACTTAAAAGAACCCAAATGAACAACCAATTAGACCAGAACTCACCTGGAAGTCGTCGTCCTCAACACTGGATTTTCTCTGAAACTGGAACTCAAGTTTCTGGGCAAACTGTGATCAAACCTCTTCGATTCTTGCACGGTTGTGTTTGAAATGGTCTCAGAAGGCTAATCCCACTCACGGTTTAGCTCAACTCACCTCAAAACTCAACCTTTGAATTTCCCTCCATTTGCCAGAAATTGGTTTTTCGTTCTTCCCGTTTGTTTTCCTCTCAAACTCTCCATCTCTCAATGGCAGAATGATGCAAAAATGAATCCTCTCTCAAATCCCATACTCGGTTAATCGATCAGATGGCAAACAACCCGTGGGAATCCATCTGATTCCACTGGGAGATTGTTTCCCGCAAACACAGAAACCATAACCATTTTTTAACTCCTCTCGTGCTCTGAATACAGTCCCAACCACGATAGAGTGTTTCCAACATCCTCAAAAGTCATAAACAATATACCCCATTCAGCCACTAGACCATTAAACAATGGAATCATGCAGTGCACTCACGGCATGGCCGTGCACACTCTGTTCCACGGTGGTGAACAGTAATCGCCGTGCAAAATGACCAAAATGCCCCCAGTTGACAAATTACCAAAATGCCCCTCATCTTCCGTGAACCGTAACTTGGTCATCCGATGTCCGGAAAAAAGGCCTCAGGCACCGTGACCGTGACCGGAAAGAAGGCCTCAGGCACCGTCACGCTCCGCCCAAAGTGGCTGCGCGTGAAAGCCACGCGCCTACTACAATGACTGCTACAGTGTCACCATCTTCACCCGACTAGCCTGTTAAACGGGTCCTCAACCCGCGACTCGACCCGGCCAATTTCCCCTCAATTCTCACTCAAAACCTTCCTTTTTCCACCTAATCATTCCTTAACATGTTAATTTAAGGTCCCATTCCTTAATCATCTTCGATTTTCCTTAAATCGATCAATTCATACTCGAACAGTCGAACGGGTCGACGTCTGCAACTCACCCAACTTAGCCCCATTTTCAAATTAACCTAGACAGAAGCTTTAGGGGACCTAAACGAACACTCTAACACAACCAATTGAACAAACACTCACCTGGTAGTCGTCGTCCTCAACTCTGAAAATTCCGAACCAGGGGCTTCAGTTCTTGGCCAATCTGTGATCGATTTCCTTCGAAATCGATGTGGTTGAGTTCCTGTTGTTCCCAGAAGACTAACACGATCCATGTTTCTGTCCATCTCGTCTCACAAATTGAAAATCAATTTCCCTCCAATTTCTGGTTTTCTTCCCCGTCAGTTTTCTCTCAATCTCTCAACTCTCTCTGGTTCAAAATGACCCCCAGCAACTCCTGAGTCTCTGATAATCGAACTGTGCTGAGATGTGGATTGTCAGAATGGTGGTACCCATAGTTGTGGAGTACAAGTAATGATACGGGATCGTCGTTCGGTATGAGCGGAGATCCAGGGCTTACCCTCAGCACTTGCCAAACAAGGGATAATCACACCTACGCCCACTCATGCCCCCACCTCTCGAATAGCCTCGACCATCGCGTCACGACCTGGAGGGTCAATAAAACAGAAAAGGTGTGAGTGGACAAAAAGAACGTTTTAGAAATATGTTTATCAAAATACATTCCTACCCTCTAGTTTCACAAACATGCATGCATATCGTAAATCATGAGTAAAGTAAATCTGGGCACAAACGTTTATAAATCACAAATCATGAAAAATAAAAACCACAGGACTCATTTCCATAGCCAGCCTCAGATCCAATCTCATATAGTCACGTTATCCTTGCAACGCGTGCAAATCAATAGGCTCAAGGACCGCTCAAAATCCGAGCACCCACCGCTGTGAACACATCACCAGCCGACAATCCAGATCGTCGTGAACACATCATTGACCGATCTCCATATAATCCAGCACATCTGATCTGAGTCGAGCCTCCATCGGCTGCACGACAACAGACCGTGCTACGTGACCTCTCCGGGGTACACACATCCATCCCGGAGGCGAGCGTTATCTCCAGGGTTCATTCCGGGGAAACACATTCCTAACCGGAAGCCCTAATATCCAGGGTGCACTTCGGGGGAAACATATTCCACCCCGAATGTAACACTCCGGAAATTCGAGGATTCCCATATTGTAATTTAATGTGTGATTTGACGATTTTACCCTTGTGATTGGTATGGTCAAATTGTTGACTTTTTGATTGATGAACTAAATGAACTTCGATCTATGACCGTGACGTAGTTCGGGACGTCACGAGTTCATAGACAGGTGGCACGTCCAATTCGGACGATCAGGGAGAAAGTTATGACTATCGGAAGTTCAGGGGCATTACCGTAATTTGGACTTTCGGAGAAGAGGTTGACTTTTCTTTTGGCAACTAATTTTCTGTTGACTCAAGGACCGTTGGGTAGGCCTCGACGTCCTGAGTCCGTAGACAGGCGACACGCCAAAATCGGACTTCGTACGGGGAAGTTATGGTCAGAAACGTGAAATCGGGAGGTTCGGGTCTCGGTTTTCGTGTCGAATATTATATTCAGGAAATCTGATTGGAGGACACCTGGTGAGTGACAAGTGTCACTCACCCATTGGCTAGATTGGATCAGATCCACTAAGGGATTTAATAGCATTTAAATCAACTTTAAATTTCAGCCCTTGGATTTGAAAACCCCTGATCTGATCTGAGCCATTGATCTCATCCTTGAGATCAAATCTGGGCCGTCCGTTCCTTTCCCTCCATTCTTTATATTTCTCACCCGCAGAGCATATTCTGTTCATTTCGATCAAACACCCCAGCTCATCACCCACTCTCTGTGTCTGCGTGTTGGGGACTCCCTGGTGAGGCTGAGCGACGGCAGTGACCACGGCGGAGGACGGCGGCGAGGAAGGAACCAGGGAAACCCGTGACGGTTTCAACCCAGATTTTGGTAACTTGTTTTCCCACGTTTAGTTTTATTCTTCATGGATCCTAATCGACTCTAGGGACTTCCAGGAACCTACTGGAATTGAGCTCGTGGCCGGAGGGGATCAGGACGGCGACTAAACTGCGACGGGAGGCCGGTTCTGTTCTTCGAGGTAGGCCCTCGATCCTATCTGTTTTTCTCAATTCTAATTCCATAGAACCCTTCCTAGGATTCAGACGAGTAGCTAGGAATCAAAAGGAACGAAAATGATTGAGAAATGAAGAAATGGTGACCGGGTCATGATCGCGGGTCTGATCGACCCGAGTTGCAGGAATACGGGTCAACCCGTCTGAGGACAGCGGTGATGACGTGGCACCCTGTCAGTCTGTCAGGTGACGTGGACCAACCGTGAGCCGACACGTGTCACATGTCAGTGCACAGTCAGCACTGACATGTTAGTGACGTGGACCAGTCAGGGACTGCCACGTGTCACTGACATGTCAGTGACGTGGACCAGTGCCGTGCTGACACGTGGCACATGTCAGATCTGACACGTGGTCTGACAGATCAGCGAGGTGGACCAATCGGATGTTGACACGTGGCACCTGTCAGAGTCTGACATGTCAGACCTGACAGCTGTCAGATGACGTCAGCATGACGTCATGCTGACGTCAGCAGGACTGTTCCTGCGTTGACCGACGCGTTGACCGGCGCGTGGGGGCACGTGTGAACATTGTTTTTGGTGGGACCACCACCATTCTTTAGGTTTCGACGATCCGGATCCAATGGCGGTGGTTTCGGGTCGATCGGAGATCATTAAGTTGGTCAAAATAAGGTTTATTGCCTTGGAAAGCGCGTTCGGACGGCTTTTCCGGACCAGTTTCGGTCTAGGGTTTCATAGTTGAATGTTAGGGGTTTGTATTGACCTTTGCACATGCTTTGGATATGACAGGGGTTGTATAATCGTACCAGAACGAGGGTATACGTTCGGTTTTCAGCAGGACTGTTCTGTGAGTGGGCCATTTTCTTAAACCCTTGCGTGCATAAATGTTTTCTGGTTTATTATACTTATTCACATGCTAAATCAATAATGGTTTTGATAATATGGAAAATATGGTTATGGCACGTTTCACGGTATTTGGGCTTGAGACCCGTCTGATGAAACTTAATGATTGGTTCGGATTTTATCTATGTATATATATGCCTTGCATGTGGATATCAATAAAATGCATTTGTTACTGCACTGTATAGATCCTTCCATATTATATTGTCTCCTCCGGCGAGGTACCCCGGAGAGGTCACGGACGTCTAGTACGTCCAGCGTCTATGACGCTAAGCATCGGGGATGCTGTACCCGAACGGGGTTCGGGGAATGAACTCGGAAATTGTGACCCGAGTGGCACGCGTAGCCTTGTGATTGTGACCTATTGGACGTCAGGGACGTCAGACATCAGGGATTTCGGGATTGGAGTGTATAGTGCAGCAACTAAAATTATACTTATGGTTTTATTACATGCCTTATGGTTCATATTATATGGTTTATGATTTTGAATAATGATGCACGCATGTTTGGAAAACGGAGGGGTAAATTATATGCTTTAATTATCAAACGATTTCATAAACTTGAGTTTCGGTCCACTCACCCTTAATGTTTTTGATAACCCCTCCAGGTCGTGAAACTGAGGTAGAGGAGGAACCTGAGGCTGAGGCATAGATCTACTTCTGCGTACCTGAACCCCTGTTGGGTGGTGTACCCGCAGGTTTACTTTAGAGTCGTGCTCGCAACTTGTAATTTTGGATTTCATCCCTTGTCTGACATTCGTTTAATTCGGATTTGATGTATGCCTTTAATTTGGTTATTTATGCATTTAAATGTTTGAGGTTAAAATTGGTATGAATTATTGGGTGTCAGACGGGAGCAGGGCACGTCCCCTTGTGGTCCCTGTGGGATCGGGGCGGGTCCTATCACCGAAAGCCCTAATATCCACAATATATCATCATCATGAAAACTAGTGAAAAACAGTTGCATTTGAAATCAAAACCATTTTCAACACAGGGTCACAGCCCAAAACATAATCCGTAAAATTCATAAAACCAGAGTCCTGATTTCATAAATCTGAAAATATCAATATCATCATGTAATCACATGGAAATACTAATCCAATCAAAATCACATTTCCATTGGGTCTCACGCCCAAATATCACTTTCACGCAAATCCGCATAACCGCAACCGTAGTTGCCATTCATAAATCCATAAGATATATCCATAAAACATTACAAATTCATCAAATCAATTTCCCTATTGATTATGTTTTGAGTTTAAAGACTCGTTGCTATCCCGGGAAGGCCTTATTATGCGCATGGTTTTGAGTTTAAAGACTCGGGTGCACTTGATATCCAGCAAACTGATTGACTGTGACATTGTTAATTTCTGTCGTTTCGGATGTGTTGGGCAGTGGCCCGGTTTATATGATTTGATGGGTTTGGATTATGGTGTGTACTTGGATTTGATTCATGGTTTTGGGCTGAGGCCCCGTGCTTATGATTGCGGGCTAAGACCCGAAGGTTAAAGAAAAGGAAATGATTTTGATTTTCATACACGGTTTTCTTATATTGGAAATGAAATGGTTTGTAAATGATTTTTGAATGCATGCATTGGTTTTACGTGGAGTGTAGAAATGTCTTTCCGTAACTGTTTTATACATTGATTTATTTTTGTCCACTCACCCTTTTGTATTTTTATTGACCCTCCAGGTCGTGGCGCGTTGGTCGAGGCTGATCGAGAGGCGGAGGCATGAGTAAGTACGCGTGTGGCTATCCCTGGTTTGGCAAGCACTGAGGGTAAGTTGGAAATTTCAGTTGACTTGCCAGACGGGAGCAGGACCGGGCACGATTATCAGTGTCCCTTTGGGGGCGGTCCTGTCAATTTGGTATCAGGGCACTAGGTTGCTGATTGTGTTGCCACATCATGCCTCCGAAGCGTAAGCCTCGTGCGTGACCTGGTAGTGAGACGAGTAGACGAGGGCATATGGGTCCTCGTGATAGATCTCGGATGTCATGATGTGTACACCGTGAACTGGTATTTGTTAGACGTAGAATTGCGTGGGTCGCAGGGATGAATGAGACCAGTGGCTGGAAAGGCAGCATAACTGGGCAAGTTGCACTATCTCTTAGGCCTTATTGGTCGTATAGGATATGGTTGAGCATTGGAAATTGTTCGGGGACTGTGTGCTCGTATGGATGTTTGTACGTTGGTGCTGGAACTAGCGCTGGTGCTGGTGTCGGTGATTGTGACGACGATGGGCCACAAGTTGGGACGTGACCCTATCATGATGGACATATGTTCGGTATTTGAGATTCTGTAGTGGTTGAGTCATGGACTGGATGGGATCCAGCGGAGATTGTGAGGTATTGGGATAAGTTCCAACAGTGATGAGGTGACAAGAGTTGAGTAATTCCCAATCGGAATCGGTGTATGTGCATAAATAGTTATTAACGGACATGGGTCTGAGTATTGGATTGATTACGGACACGTGGTTGTCCACGTGAGTTGGGGATATAGGAGGTCCAGTGGTTGGACTTGACATCCCATTGGGAGCGTGTCTGTTCCCAACATGGTATGGGACGAGAGGAGTGCTCGTTTCCGCATTGGTAATTGGTATTCTGAAGTCATTGGGGTTGACTTCTTATTTTCTGCCCTGGAAGACTTTGATCGTGGTTACCAGTATGTTGAACGTGTATTGGTTGGTGGACCCATGTGTGTTCGGGGTCATCAGGAGAAGTTACGTTTTTTTGAAGTTAGGTAAACGAGATTCTCATTTTCTGCTTGGCGGTAGACGATGTTGGAATACTTGGTATGGTGGGTGCGGTGAGTTGTGTTTGCACTCACATAGGATGATGATGACATCGTGTTGGATTACCCTTGATTTTCCCTAGATTGAATGACAAGGACCGATGTGAGGTAATTGGAGGAGACCCATATTTTTTATATGTTTCATTGTTGAATGAATGATTAAATGTGGAGATAGTTGAGGAGTGTTGTGAGGTTGACATGAGATTCAAGAGGGTGTAGGACCCTACGATTGGATTCCAGGAGAATTGCTAGCTATGTGAGCATGTGTGGATCCTAGGTGGATTTGGATTGTGATGTTGTGGACATTGGACATGGTAATGATCTAGGATCGTGGTGATACCAGTAGGGTGACGTGGTGACGGATTGAATCGTGATCGTTTTGATCAGGTTAGGTGATGAGCCTATCGCCCTATCATAAATATTTGGATTTGGGAATAGTTGGACCAAACTTCTTTTCGAAGTTAATCCATACTCGAGCGAGTTGGAATGTTTATAATTAACTCGAGGATTTGACTCGTGAATGATGGGATCGGCTTCCTTTCGAAGTCAATCGAATGTGACGTGGTAATTGTTTGAGCGCGTACCCGATAGATTCAGAGTTGGTACGCCTCGGTAGTTGTGAGTGAGTTTAAATGCTCTTTTGGCATAACTGTACACGCATTGGAGAGTATGCTTGGATTGGTACCTTTTGGATGACGTGTTTGGGACTAGATGTTGTGTTGCTGGTCGGGTGACCATGGGACTCAGAATGGATGAGGAGTGGGAATGATCGATTTGCTTAGTTTGAGATTGGACAGAGGAACCCCAGTATCAGATTGTGTTTGATTGTGAACCTGTTAATAGACTTGTTGGAGGATGGATGTACGTACCCTGTATAGTGTACGAGAATCGGTACTGGACAGGTCGAGTGGTACCTAGCGACGGTACATGGGAGGTACCGGTGGCGTGTGGTTGAACGGGTTGGTAATCGGTTTAGTTTCGACACCTTTGGATTTGGTTGTGCTTTACTAGGGTGGTAAAGCTTAGTGGTGACTGTTTGGCTGGTAGCGTCAGCATGGACTCACAAGGGAGATTTGGTGACTCCCAGTGGGAGCAGAGTCAGGTATACTAGTGATTGAGAGAAACCGGCAAGCTGAAGGAGTCAGCTAAATGGTGAATTTGACAAACGATATTAACACGAACCAGGTGATCAATTTCACTTGAGGTGGTCGCGTGTGGTCGGTACGACGTGAGACCAACGTGAGACTGTGATGGGACGTCTGAGTACAGATGAGTTTAGCTGGTGTACGAGTGTACTCGTGTTGCGAGGTCAAAATGTTCTCCACGAGGTTGATGTGGAATAAGGATAATTGGAAATTTTGAGAACAAAACTAATTTGAGGAGGGAGGAATGATTGAGATTTGATCGGCTGGAATTTCGAAGACGAAATTCTTTAAGGGGGGAAGGTTGTAACGACCCGTCCCGAATTCCAGGGTTAGATTAGTAATTAATCATGATTGGTTGGGGCTAATCGGTGATTAGTTGGGCGAAATCGGACACGGCTGTCCCAAAACCCACAGCCAAAATGACCGTTTTGCCTCTAGTCATGGGTAAAACGTTGACTTTTAATTCGGACGGTCAAATAGACTTTGACAGATGACCGTGACGTAGTTTAGGACGTCACGAGTTCATAGACTGGTGACACGTTCGATTCCGACGTTCGAGGTGAAAGTTATGACGTTCGGAAGTCTAAGGGCATTTTTGTAATTTGGACAAAAAGGGGGAAAATGTTGACTTTTCAACTGGGAGGCCCAATGGACGAGGGCCAAGGACCGTTGGGATGGTCTCGACGCCTTGAGTCCGTAGATAAATGGTATGCGTCAATCGGAATTCGAATGACCAAGTTACGAGTCTAGAAGCGTGAGGGGCATTTTGGTAATTTGTCAAGTTAGGGCAAAATGGTAATTTTGGCTGTGGGTTTTGGGATAGCCGTGTATGGTGCTGGGTTCTTTTCAGAAAAACAGAGCACGGGTCTTTTTGTTTATGGAAAAAATTGCTTGGGTTAAGTGTTAGGAATTGTTTATGCAAATTGGGTGTTTTGGGCAGAACACGGGTGCACATTACTGTGTTGGTGTTTAGAGACAGTGTGGGTGTTGTCTAGAGGACAGAGCACCATGGAATTGTTTTATCCATTTGAGAGTTGGGCAGAGCACGGGTTGCTTTGGTTTGTTTAATTGAAGGGGCTGATCAGTCCCTGGGACGGCGAGAGGTGAGAAGTGTTGGGAAGTCATTCTGTGAGGGAAACACTGAGGGCCAGAGAGGAAAAACCGAATCGGGAAATTGAAAAAAAATGGAGGGAAATTCGAATGATCATTTGTGAGTTGAGAGGGCCCAAACAGTTATCAAACACAACTTCCTGGGCTTGTTTCGAACGCAGCCACTCAAAAATCGAAAGGAATTGGATGTGTTCTGAGTTCGAACGGGAGTTCCAGTTTCTGGAAAGAGTCGAGATGGGGTTCAGTTGGTTAGAGGGTTTAGACCTTGAAATTGAGCTTGGAAGCCTGTTCTTATGGACCCTGCGATGCTTCTGAGTGAAACAATTGAAGAAAAACGGTGAGGATCAATGGACTTTGATGCATAAACAGTGTGCGAACGTTCACCAGAATTTTGAGCTCCAATGGATGTTTCAAGGTAAGTTTAGATGTGTTTGATCTCACAGAACCCTAATTAAGTCCATGATGAGGCTAACAGACAGCTGAATTGTATAAAGCAAGAAGGAATTCAGGGAGATTTAGCCGGGTCGCTTCGCGGGTTACCGGACCCATTTCACAGAGGAGTCGGGTGAGGAAGACGACTGTGCAGTACTGTAGCAGGCGCGTGAGCCTCAAGCGCAGCCGCTTGCGGCGGTGCGTGAGGGCGCGTGGACCCGGATTTCGAGGTAAGTCCAACACGACTTTTATCCTATACAATGTAACAAACATTTTAGCGTTGGTTTCGAATTTATCGGACACCGTTTCGATGTTGTTTCGAGGGTCCGAAGGTTTATGTTACTTTTTTAATTAACGTTTAATTCCCGGAAAATTATGGGAAATTAGTATGATATTATTTGAGTCCTTAGTGACACTAAAGTATGTCTTCGGACAGGATTCGAGATACCTGAAAAATGGTGGAAATTACGGAAACGCGTGCAGCGCGAAACCGAGCATTAAGGACGGTGTGTGAGTGGACGTTGCTTTCAATACTTAATGCATGCATAAATATTTCTATGATTTCTATGATTATGATTATGACTTGTGATAATTCTGATTTCTGTATTTATACGTATTTTTGATATGCATACGACATTGCACGTATTTCGAGACTATGGTTCTCTTATGCTTTGGTGATGTTTTAAATGAATGATTTTACATGATATTGTGCATATAATGTTTTAAGGATGTTTAATTATGATTGTGAGTATGATTTACGGTGTTAACACGGATTTCGAGAATCACACGAACTTACACGTTTTACGAGATTTCGAGTATGTTGTGGTGTGACCGTGATTTTGGTGATTTGATTATGACTTTGATATTTTGACCTTGAGATTTGAAATATGATGTGATTTCAAGGATTTAAAACGGATTTTGAAAAAGATGATTTCGGGCTTTGTGCCCAAGGCATAAATGTAATTTGGATTAACGAGATTTCGGTTTCGGAAGTTGAAAATGGATTTCTGGTTTGGGTGCGGGATGATGTTTCCGGATGCCGGCTTACGGAATCATTATTGCGAATTCAAATTCGGAAATGGATGACGGTTTGATAAAGTGATTTGACATGATTATACATGTCCCGTTTTTAATGATGGGTTGATTATGTTTTACAAAGTTAGATTTTGGGGATTGAATGTGAAATTCGGACATGAGTCCTGTTATAACAAAATATGATTTCGTTTGGGTCCTGGAATTTGGATCACGATGGATCCCTGAGTTGCTGTGATTGACAAATGTTTTGGGTTTAAAGACCTGGTGCTATTGATGGAGCACGTTTTGAGTTTAAGGACTCGTATAATTGATGACGGGGGAGGGCCCTTAATGAGTTTAAAGACTCGGTTACTGTTTTGAGTTTAAAGACTCAGTTATTATGATACCCCCGAGGCCTATTGATTATGTTTTGAGTTTAAAGACTCGTTGATATCACGGGAAGGCCTTATTATGCGCATGGTTTTGAGTTTAAAGACTTGGGCACACTTGATATCCAGCAAACTGATTGACTGTGATTTATTGTTAATTTTTGATGTTTCGGATGTGTCGGGCAGTGGCCCGGTTTATATGATTTGATGGGTTTGGATTATGTTGTGGTTGATTCATGGGTTTGGGCTGAGGCTCCGTGCTTATGATTGCGGGCTAAGACCCGAAGGTTAAAGAAAAGGAAATGATTTTGATTTTCATACACGGTTTTCTTATATTGGAAATGAAATGGTTTGTAAATGATTTTTGAATGCATGCATTGGTTTTACGTGGAGGGTAGAAATATCTTTCTGTAACTGTTTTATACACTGATTTATTTTTGTCCACTCACACCTTTTGTGTTTTTATTGACCCTCCAGGTCGTGGCGCGTTGGTCGAGGCTGATCGAGAGGCGGAAGCATGAGTAAGTACGCGTGTGGCTATCCCTGGTTTGGCAAGCACTGAGGGTAAGTTGGGAATTTCAGTTGACTTTCCAGACGGGAGCAGGACCGGGCACAGTTATCAATGTCCCTTCGGGGATGGTCCTGTCACAAACTCTTAACCCATGATCAGATATGGGGACTAGGGAGTGATGGGAGGATGTTTGGATGCTGGTGGCCGGCGAGGACGACGCCACCGTGGGCGGCTGAGACCAAACCCGAAACAGGTAACCCGGTTAGACCCAAAACCCATTTATTTTCGATTTTAGCATTATGGCTTATTTTGGATGGGTTGGTTGAATTCATTAGGTTGTTAGGAGTTTAATAGGATGGTTTTAGGAAGCTTTGGATGGCTGTGAAGCCGTGGGAGGAAAATGAGAAGCTTGAACCGTGAGGTTCAAAATGGAACCATGGGATTTAAGGTGTTTTGATTAGGTTTGTTGATTGGGATTGATAGAAAACTTGAAAATAGGAATTTAGGGATTGATTAGGGACAAAACGGACGAAAAATGAGGATTGTATGGGCTTGGACCGGCCTGGCCGAAGGAAGGAGATGATCTACAGTACCACGCGTGGAGCCCACGCGCAGTAGCATCTCGGGGCCCTTGCGGGCGCATGGCCCATATTTTGGGAAAGTGTTCAACATGTGAAATCATCTATTCGATGTAACGAACATTTTGGAATTGGTTTCGTGTTGATCGGACACCGTCTCGATAATGTTCGGGGCATCGGAAGGTTTCGGATCGGGATTAAAAATAGTTAAAAATACCAGAAAATTACGGGGCTTTGGTGGGAGGTTAATTAAGTAGTTAGTAAACTTCTATTACGATTTGGACAGGTTCGGGAGTCCCGATGACGGTGATTAACACGGGAGACGATTATGGCACGCGTATCGAGGCGCGGCTTCGGACGGTCTGTGAGTGGACCTTGATTTCTAAACTGTGATGCATGCATAAATGTTTTATATTGATTATGAATGTGATTCTATGATTTTGAATTGGATGGTTGTGAATTATATGGTTTCACGTATTTCGAGGCGATTTAAGTGCTTGCACGCAAATCGAGGTTTTTCGATTTTACTTTGATTTTCCATACTTATGGTTTTGGATATGATTTCATGAAAAGGTTTTGGATTTGAAAAGGTAAACTTGGGTTTGAACCCCATTTAATTTACGAACTCTCGGACTTGAGGTCCATTTGATTTAACAAGGCATCGGGCCGGAGGCCTAGTTGGTGTACGATATCGGGCACGAGGCCCATTTAGTTTACTAAATCGGGTACGGGGTCCATTTAGTTTACTAAATTGGGCGCAAGGCCCAGTTGGTTTACGATTCGGACCAGGGGTCTAGTTTGTATGTGGATTCGGGCCTAGGGCCCATATATGTGTTACAAATAGTTTTTATGGTTCATGACGGTTTATGGGAACCAGCATGAACCCTTGAAATGGATTTAAGGGTCATGATGGTTTATGGGAACCGGCATGAACCCTTGGAAAGGATTTTATGGTTCATGACGGCTTATGGGGGCCGGACATCAATCCTTAAAAGGTTTAGAGAATGATTTCAAAGATTTTTCATATGCCATCCTTTATATATGATTGTCTCCTCCGGGGAGGGTCGTTGGCCTGGGTGGACCCCAGAGTAGTCACGGAGCACTGACTGAGTGGAGTCGCCCCCCAGTTGGGTTCCTTACTCTCAGGATGGGCATG
Organism: Prinsepia uniflora; assembly: GCA_032719365.1. Lineage (NCBI taxonomy): Eukaryota > Viridiplantae > Streptophyta > Magnoliopsida > Rosales > Rosaceae > Prinsepia > Prinsepia uniflora. The sequence goes on from CM064861.1 coordinate 68,837,191, forward strand.
GTTTGTTACCTCCAGGGAGGGTCATTGATCTACGGACATTGACCTGGGTGGACCCTAGAGAGACTTGGGTTTGAGACCCCGGTTAGCACGCACGTAACTTTATTTTACCGTGACAGGTTCGGTGATGTGAAATATAATGGATAAACATGATTTCAGTGGTTTGGGAAATTGTGTTTTATGATGATAAGCGGATTTGGGTTGAGATCCCACATATGTTTACTATGTTATGGTTTTCTGTAAATGGTTTTGGGCAGAAGCCCGTGTGACTTGTATTTACGGAACTTGGGGCTGTGACCCTAAATATGGTTGTTTAAATATATGTGATTGGATAAATGGTTTTACTATGCATGCATGCTTGTTAGTGAAGGCTATAAAGGTCTTTATGAAATATGTTTTTATAAACTCTTTATTTTTGTCCACTCAAAGTCTTTCTGTTTTTAATACCCTTCAGGTTGGATACGGTGTGGACTGTAGCAGAGACCGAGATATCACATACCTCCTCCGGATCCTGGCGTACTCTGATGGCCTGGGAGGGCAAAGATTGGAAATTTCCCTTGTCTGACACTCCGTGTTAGACGGGATCAGGGGCGTTCCTCGTTAATCCCTGGGGGATTGAGGACGGGTACTGACAAACATAGCATTCATCATTTCTTTCAATGTTGATTTTTTGCGTTCAACAATACCATTTTGTTGAGGTGAATAAGGAGCAGTGGTTTGGTGAATAATCCCATGTTGAGCACAAAACTCTGCAAAGGGTGCAACATATTCACCTCCTCTATCACTTCTTAAAATATTAATCTTTCTGCTAAGTTGATTCTCAACTTCATTCTTATAATGTTGAAACATTACTAAGGCTTCATCTATTTGCTTCTAAGAAAATAAACATAGAAACATCTTGTGTAATCATCGATAAAAGTAATGAAATACTTTTTACCACCTCTAGTTTGCACATACTTTAAATCACATATATCACTGTGAATTAATTCTAGAGGTTATGTACTCATTTCTATAGAATGAAAAGATGTTCTTGTTTATTTGGCTTCAACACAAGTTTCACACTTGTGACTTGCATCAATATTAAATCTAGGTAGTAAATCCATGTTAACTAATCGACGCATAATGTCATAATTAACATGTCCTAATCTACCATGCCAAATATTTGGGGATTCAATAATATAAGCAGAACGAACTGTGTTATTATTATTAATAGAAGGTACATCACTCATTACATTCATCTTGAAAAGACCATTATTCAGGTACCCTTTCCACACATACATCTCATTCTTAGTAAGTACAAATTTATCAGCTTCAAATACCAATCTGAATTCATTCTTGCTTAGCAATGATCAAGAAACTAGGTTCTTCCGGATGTCAGGCACATGTAGCACTTCATTCAAAGTTAGTTCCTTCCCAAAAGTCATCTTGAGGATCTGATAGAAGATTTATTAACCAAGAAATTATGAATGATAAACTCCTAATGTAATACTTTGCAAGTGCACAAAATCGTATCATGAGTATAGTAGGCTTGTAAAGGTCGATCCCTCGAGAACTTGTTCAACGTGAATCCACTTAGTTTAGAGTTAGGTAACTTAATTAAAAAGCACAAAAACGTTGGGGGGGGGGGGGGGGTGTTTTGATTGATGATGATGACAAGATTAAATGAAGAAAACAAAGTGAACAATGATGAAAACTTGATTTGAAAGTTACTTGGATGATTAGGACGAATTAGGACATGTTATCCACATTTACCAATTATAGTTCTCCTTAGATCTCGTTGATTAGATTAATTATGCACGTGTCTGAATTAAGTGCCCTTGCAGGGGTCTAGCTAAGGCTCACCCCACACATTTATCTTCTTTGAGATTGCATGTTTAAGCGTGATGTACCCACCCTTAAACTATTATTACCGATGGTGCGTGATAATGGATGAAACATAAAGAAGATTTAATGACACTACACTTTCCCTAGAAAAGTGATGTGCAGACCTAGGGAGTCATGAGTTTAGATTACGAATAAGAGTCCCCCCTTAAACGTGATGCTACGAATTGCAGGGCGAACACAAATATCAAGGTGATCCGTCAAGCAATTATATCAACAATTATACGCAAATAAGGTGATCAAACTCACAAGCATGAATTGAGTTCATGAAGCATAGTAATCCAACAAATCCAGGCATACATAACAATCATAATCAGCAACCAGAAATCTAATTATGAACTAACATGGCTAAGGCTTCAAACAACCCTAATTCTAAAGGAAACTACTCACACATAACTAAGTTAACAAACAACATAATTGAATTCATATAAAGCATAAAGAGATAAGGGATTGAGAAACACAAATACTAAGATGAATGATACGTGAGAGAAGTTGCACAAACACTTCTTCTCCTCCCAAGCGTCACGTCACAATCAAGGTCCAAGAATCAAATCCAAAAGCATGAACACAAGGAAAATTGCGGCTAATAGTGTATAAAATTTAAGTAGAAATTTTAGCAGAGTTTTGGGACCTTAGGGGGTAAATTGGATGTCCCTTCATAAACCCTAATACCTCTATTTATAAGAGAATAATTAATCCCCTTAAAATAGGAGTTTACAGTTAAATTCTATAAGGAAAAGACTTCCTAAATAATTAAGAAATCTAATTAAAACCTTTCCTACAAGTAAAGAAATTGGAAATAAGAATTCGAAAGGAAATAGGACTAAAATCCTTATACAATATGGAGATTAGGTGTGAAAGGAAGTTGGAATTATCCTAAAAAAAGAGGAAAATCACGTAATAAAGCTACAGGATCATTTTCGGTGGCCAACTACCGAATTTGGGCGGTAAAGGACGTGGTCAACGCTGGTCAACGCGCTAGGGCTGCTGTGCAGGGATTTCGGTGGAAGCGCACCGAATGGGAAAAGCCAGCTTCAGGATGCGCACACCGCAGCTCAGTAAGGCAGTTCGGTAGGAGCTTACCAATTCAGCCAAGTTGTATAGTAACTCGCATGCCCATTTCTTCATTCGGTGGATAGCCATCGAATATCTTGTGCAATCTTCATTCTTTCATAACCTTTTCGTTATAACTCCGATTTAGGTGATTCTTTCGCCTAAATTCTCGTAATTCCAAGATATATTTGATATAAACATTTCTCACAAAATCTATTATTTTCTCCAATTGCATAGAACAAATATTAACAAAACATAAGTAAAAAGGCATTAAATCATGGATAAAACATGCATAAATTATGACCTATCAGGATCACCTTTCCTTGACATTAAACCTTGGATGCAGATGAATTTCCCATAAATAGTTGGTCCCCATGGGTCACTTCATGATAGGTTGTGAACACCTTCCTATCTGAGCAGATGTGGCATGTAGCTCTAGTGTCTATCCACCATTCCTTGGTATTCCTTACCAAGTTCACTTCAGAGATAACATCAGAGAGATTGAACTCTGATAGATCTTTTGAGATCTTATCCTCCTCGGTTATGTGAACTTCTGTGGTATTGCCCTTAGTCATTGTTGCGAATTCGACTGTGGATTTTCTGTGGTTTTCACTGTTTCTTGAAAAATGGTTTTGGGTTTAAAGACCCATAAAAAGAAAAGAAAAACTCACTGGATCTGGTTTTGAGTTTAAAGACTCGGATTGATTGACGGGGGGAGGGCCCTGGATTGATATGTTTTGAGTTTAAAGACTAGGTATATGTTTTGAGTTTAAAGACTCGGATATGATACCCCCCGAGGCCTGTGATTGTGTTTTGAGTTTAAAAACTCGGGCACACTTGAGATCCAGTAAACTTATATGATTGATGTTTTTCACTGGTTTTTTCACTGGTTTTCCGATGTTTTGGGCAGTGGCCCGGATAAATTGGATGTGATGAGTTTTGGGACCGAGTTCCGGATTAAGATTGATTTGAGATTTGAGGTTGAGGCCTGGATTTGAATAACGATTTTGATGCGGTTTTTCAAAAGGTTTTCGTGGATGGTTTTTGATTTGAGTGCTTTCATGACTTAAATTGATATGCATGCATTGGTTTTTGCGTGGAGGGTATAAATGTACTTGTTTTATTGAACTGTTTTCTAAATTATACTTTATTTTTGTCCACTCACAGTATTTTCGTGTTTGCGATACCCTCTAGGTTGTTGTGGCACGGGCTGTTGATCGTGAGAGACGGAGACATCACACCCGCGATCCACAGTAGTTCGGTATACTTTGGGAAGACCGGTACCTTTTCGGACGTGTTGGCTCGAGAATCCCTTGTCCAACTAATGTGTCGCATGAAGGTTGGACGTTGGTTTAACCTTCATGTCATGCGTAAGTTAGACGGGATCGGGATTTAGCCCTTAATCCCGGGGGATTAGGGGTGGGTCCTGTCAATTTGTATCAGAGCGAGGTTTCGTGTGTTCTGCGCGAGGTATGGCTCCCAGAGTTGTTGGTTCGTCGACTTGGGCGGTGTGATGCTACTGTGGATGTGATGTCTCGATGAGGAACAGCCCATCAACAACCTGGATGCGATAATGATCGTACGTTCGTTAGTGGCTAGTTGGTGGCAATTGTTAGTACCAGGGTGATAGTCGCTCGATACGCAGTACGAGGTGTGATGTACGTCGACTTAGGGCAGGAACGGTTTGTGTGTTGCACTAGTTTTGCTTGATGATGGACCAGAAGGGTTAGAGATACACTTGCAGGATTAACCTGGATGGTAGCCAGTGAGCTACGGATGAGTAGGTTGGTCGGCCTGAGGGGCCTGAGAGTAGCTTGTTGAGTTAGTGAGATACGTAGGCTAAGGAGGCCGGTTGACGGTGGTCAGTTGGGCCGGATAGTGTTTGGATGTTTAGCGTATGGATTGGTGACCTTTTGGTCAGTTGGGTTGAGAGGTAGGGTTTAGGAAGTACTTTGAGATTCGAGGGATTGTTCCCTCTAGTGATGGTCTTAGTCGGGCGTAACGACCCGAGTGGTAAGGCTGTAGTGAACCAGTGGCAGTTGCGGGTTTAGATAACCCAGACGACGTGGACGATTTGAGGAACCCCGGAGTAAGTGTGTAGTCTGAGAAACCATGGGTTGGGGTTTGTGGTATCGTAATCCTTGTGGTTCGGGCCGACTTACGGCCGGATCGGAGATGGTGCTGCTAGGTGCAGCCGAGGTAGTGGGTGCCTGGTGGATGACTCTGGACGAGGGTTCGTACTTAGAGCGAGGTAGGGATGACCATGGGTAGGTCATGTATCAGGACGAACGGTCAGGATGTCGTTGGTTGATCAGAGTAGCGCAGCGGAAGCGCGGTGGACTTAAGCTTCGTGTTGGACCGGGCTAGGTTGTTATGGACATATTTGACCATCAGTGGGACTAATTTCGTGGACTCGTTCTGATGTGTTAGAAATGGCGAGGTTGGCATTTGGGTAATACTGAGGCCCGTGCTTGGAAATTGTTTGAGATTGGGTGATCGATGGCTTCGAGGGTAGTTACTAAGGAGTCCGAGTATCGTAAGCGTTGATTGTGATTTCGAGAGTTGGTGACTTGTATCCTCGCGGGTGCTTGTAGTGGAACCTCGGGCAGGATGTGATGCGATCATCAGAAGGAGTAATGATTGATACCCTTTTCGGATGTGTATACATAGTGATTAACCGACCTGTGAGTGGTTTGGGTGCAGACATGTGGTCGTGATCCGTAGAAGTTGAGGATATGTAAAACTCCCCTTAACTTGTGTTGTGTTCCGAAGTAGAGAAGTACTTGGTGACGCTGAGTGTAGCGAGTGTTAGTAGATGGTGTTAAGATGGATTATAGTCATTGTGATGGCATGGTTGGGGACCATTGTGAGTTCCGTTGAAGGATGACGGAAGGAAATGAGAAATGAGCGACTATAACTGATCGATATGAGGTTATTGAAGAGAACCCACAATCTAGACGTGCGGTATATAGGTTGATTGGATTGGATGCAGTGGCTTGAAACCTAGTCAGTAGGATGAGATGACAAGACAGAGGTTGGATATGTTGAGGAAAGTGCTTTGTCTTATAGCAGTGGTGTGTACCTAGTGATAGACGAGCTGTGAGAATCGGTTGGTGTAGTGTTGGGAATATCGCGGGAACGAGTTGGATTTGTGATGACCCTAGTGCGATTGTCCTAATGAAACTAAAAATTGGTTGAGTTGATTCACATGGAAAGATCTGGTGACAGTTTGGGCACTATCCGGATATTTTGGATTGGCGGGTACTGGACACTGGGCAGGAGACCCGGGTGTAAGCTTAATTGGATTTTCCCCAGTGAGTTACGGAAGTACGAGATTTGGAATTTCGGGACGAAATTCTTTTTAAGGAGGGTAGATTGTAACAAACCGTCCCGGAAGTCATGATTAGTTTAATAGTTAATGACGTATTAATGAAGATAAATAGTGATTAGTTAGATACGTTTAGATGGGTGGAGTAGAATGACGATTTTGCCCCTAGAATTGGCAAAATGTTGACTTTTAGTTCGGGCGGTCAGATGAACATTGACCGATGACCGTGACGTAGTTCAGAACGTCACGAGTCCGTAGACAGGTGGCACGTCCGATTCGGACAATCAGAGAAAAGGTTATGGTGTTCGGAAGGTTGAGGGCATTACCGTAATTTGGTTAAAAAGAGGGAAAATGTTGACTTTTTGTTTGACCATTAATTTTCACTTAAACCGAGGACTGTTAGATAGGTCTCGACATCCTGAGTACAACGATAGGCGGCACGCTGTCATCGGACATCGGACGATTAAGTTGTGATTCTAGGTAGTTGGAGAGCAAAATGGTAATTTGGACCATGTAGGGGCATTTTAGTCTTTTTGCACCTGGGCCAATCAGATAAGGCCATTTGGGGAAGTGGGATTGGATATTTTGGCTGTGTCGATAGGATGATGGACACCTGGTGGCTTCCTAGAGGGTTCTAGTTGTTATGTGTGTGTGCACGGTCACATATTATACGGCTGGTAATCGTTCACACGTTCACAGAGGAGAAGGAAAACAGAGAGACTAAGGCTGTGGGATTAAATTGTTCTGTGTTCAGTGTGAGAGTGTGTTGGTTTGAGTGAGTGATCAATTAAGTTTGAAGGTTTTGTTGAGCATGATTGAGAGAGTTTGGAGGGTCGAGTGACGGTGTTAAGGGAGGAGAAGCCCGAGAACAGAGCAGGGGACACCATGCACGGCTGTGCACCCCAGTCGATCAAACCCTCAAAATTGGACGTGTGGTGGTGTTCAGCAACCTGTGAGGAGCCTTGTAGACTCAATGGAGCACGGCGGAGCTCACGGTGGTGGTCAGGGAGCAGGTAAATTTCTCAGCCACTCTGATTTCTCTGTTTTTCCAGTTTTGATTCAAAATGAAAGTCGTGAAGTTTGGGGGGTGTCGAAGCTTTCTAGTGGTCCTATTAGCTCTAGGAGGGTGTGAGTAACCTTAGGTATCGACCCAGAGCTTGGTGGTGACCCCTGGTGGTCGAAGACAGAACCTGGTATTTTCTCGGTTTTTGTTCGATTCTAAGAGGTAGAAATCAGGCCGTGAAGTCGTGTTGTAATTAGTGGAATCGATCACCCAGACAAGGACGAAGCTATTGGGATTGATTGGACTGAAAACGGACAGAAAATGGAGAAGAACGGCCCTCGTCGGTTCAGACCGGTCGACGGCTGAGAAAGACGATGAACAGTGTTCATTGTAGCGGCGCGTGAAACCCACTTGCAGCCCCTTTGGGCGGCTCGTGGGACAGGTTCTGGGGAAGTGTCCAACTTGGTTTTTACTCTAATCGATGTAACGAACATTCTGGCGCTGGTTTCGAGTCAATCGGACGTCGACTCGATATGTTTCGGGCTGTCCGAAGGTTTTAGGGCTCGGTTAAAAATAGTTAAAAATACTGGAAAATTATGGGGCTTGAGTATGACCTTTGTGAAGTAGTTAGTGACCTCGTTATGGGATTTGGATAGGTTCGGGAAGGCCGAGGATAGCGAAATAGCCGGGAACTGCGTAAGTGCGTACGTATCGAGGCAACGTCGGAATGGTCTGTGAGTGGACTTTGCTTTCTAACTTATGATTCATGCATATATGTTTTTATATGTTTTCTATACTAGATTCTATGATTTGATTTGTGATCTTGATGATTTACGGTTTTGCACATTTTTCGAGGTATTTTACGGAATTTCACATTTTACGAGTTTTCGAACGATCTTGTGATTTGACTGTGGTTTTAATGACTTGATTTCGGGAATTGGAATATGGTTTGATTTCAAGGATTTGAAATGGATTTTGGAAAGGTGATTTCGAGCTTGGAGCCCTGATCTTGTGATTTCGGAAACGATGTTTTGGATTCGGTTTTGAGATTTGGAAAGGAAGTCTGGATTTGGGTTCGGGACAGTGGTTCCGGATGCCGGCTTACGGAATCATTGTTGCGAATTCAACTGTGGATTTTCTGGGGTTTTCACTGTTTCTTGAAAAAAAATGTTGGGTTTAAAGACCCGGAAAAAGAAAAGAAAAACTCACTGGATTTGGTTTTGAGTTTAAAGACTCGGATTGATTGACGGGGGGAGGGCCCTGGATTGATATGTTTTGAGTTTAAAGAATCGGTATATGTTTTGAGTTTAAAGACTCGGATATGATACCCCACGAGGCATGTGATTGTGTTTTGAGTTTAAAGACTCGGATATCCCGGGAAGGCCTGGCTATTTGCGCATTGTGTTTTGAGTTTAAAGAATCGGGCGCACTTGAGATCCAGTAAACTTGTATGATTGATGTTTTTCACTGGTTTTTCACTGGTTTTCCGATGTTTTGGGCAGTGACCCGGATAAATTGGATGTGATGAGTTTTGGGACCGAGTTCCCGGATTAAGATTGATTTGAGATTTGAGGCTGAGGCCTGGATTTGAATAACGGTTTTGATGCGGGTTTTCAAAAGGTTTTCGTGGATGGTTTTTGATTTGAGTGGTTTCATGACTTAAATTGATATGCATGCATTGGTTTTTGCGTGTAGGGTGTAAATGTACTTGTTTTATTGAACTGTTTTCTAAATTATACTTTATTTTTGTCCACTCACAGTCTTTTCGTGTTTGCGATACCCTCCAGGTTGTTGCGGCACAGGCTGTTGATCGTGAGAGACAGAGACATCACACCCGCGATCCACAGTAGTTCGGTATACTCTGGGAAGACCGGTACCTTTCCGGACGTGTTGGCTCGAGAATCCCTTGTCCGACTTATGTGTCGCATGAAGGTTGGACGTTGGTTTAGCCTTCATGTCATGCATACGTTAGACGGGATTGGGATTTAGCTCTTAATCCCGGGGGATTAGGGGTGTGTCCTGTCATTGAAAGCTCTCAAGTACAATGCCTTAATGTTAAAGGCACAGAGAAAGGCATGTCCAAGAATAGGCATGATAAATCAGGCAACATGGGTCAGTCAAAATCCAAAGGAAAGTATAAGAACAGTTGCTTCATATGTGGTGCTTCCGATCATTGGAAAAAAAAAAACTGTGCATATGGCAAGAAAAGACAGCAAGGGCGATGTCATGGAACTCAAATGCAGCCAATGTTGTAACTTCCAAGGCCGTACTCCGGTACTCATCTAAAGGAGAGATAATCAAGGTTGTAAAAAAACCACTTATCATGATAAAGGGAGAAATTCAGCCTAATTCACTATAGAAGCTTCGTGGAAATACAGTAGTAGGTGGAGCAGCAATACCTATGAAGGGTAATATTGATGATAATACTGAACTTTAACCACTTAGGTTAGGGCACATGAGTAAAACTGGTTTGCAAGAATTACACAAGAAAAATTTACTAGAAGGTATTATTTATTGCAAACTAGATTTCTAGAAGTACTGTATTCTCGAAAAACAAATAAACACGTCATTCAAGGTCGCAAACAGTGAGGAAATGAGCAAGAATCTGATAGAGTATATTCACACAGGTCTAGCGCCAACAAGATCAAAGGTAGGTTCCAGGTATTTTATCCATTCCTAGATGATATTTCAAGAAAATTTGGGTCTATTTCATGAGGGAGAAATAGGAAGTTTTCACTAAGTTCAAAGAATGGAAAGCAGTTGTAGAAAATCAGACTGGAAGAAAAATTTGCTATCTAAGAAGTGACAATGGAGTTGAATAAAAAAGACAACGGTTTCCTAGAGTTTTGTAAAAAAACAAGGCATTACAAAGCATTTTTGGGTTACCAGATATGTTCTAGTAACAATCGAAGGACGAATAAAACTCTCATAGAAAGAGAAAGAAGAGTGAGGTTTCATGTTGGATTACTAGATATGTTCTAGGCATAAACAGCTAACCACGCTTGCTACTTGGTTAATTGAACACCATCAAGGGCTCTTGACTCTAAGTGTTTAGAAGAAGTATGGACTGTAAATCTTGTTAACTATTCAAAATTAAGCGTTTTTGGTTGCAGTGCCTATGCACATATTCCAAGTGACGAGGAAACCAAGTTAAAGCCAAAATCACTTGAGTGCATATCCATTGGATTTAGTGAAGTAGTTAAGGGGTACACACCATGAGATTTCGTAAATAAAAAGGTAGTCTTAATTACAGATGTTGTATTCAACGAGAATACTATGCCTTGAAATCAGAACAAGATAAACGAAGAAAAAACTAATGCTGAAGAAAAAACAACCGAAGTTCCACAAGCTAAACCAACCATGGAAGAATCAACTCATGTGGAGCATGAGCAAGTGGATTTTGAAGGTGAGGTTCATGAGGAAGAAGTAGAGCATCAATAGCAGTCACCAGTACATACACATTTTGAGTAATTACACGTGCAAAACCAAGACTCCTTAGTTCGCACATCATTTGTGGAGCAGATACAGAGGAACATAGCATTGAACAAACTTGTTTGAAATCATAAGAAACCAGAAAAGTATGGTTTTGAACATGAAGAAGTGAATTATGCTCCAACAATTAGTCAAGGAGAACCAACCACGTATCAAGAAGTTATAAATGGGTCACTATGCCATTTTTAATCATAGATGACACTAATTAAGTGATAGTTTAGAGTAACTGTCATCGTATTCTGAAAGATGACAGTTTTAACTAAAACGGCCATCTATAGTCAAATATTTTAACCTTTGCGAACTGATAAACGACAGTTTTTTAGTTTAGTGTCATCTGTTGGGGTGTATTGAAGGAGAGTGAAATGAAAATAGACGACACTTTTTTCAGTTTATTGTCGTCTGTTGGGGTGTATTGGAGGAGAGGGATATGAAAATTCCCCAAAACACAAAAGCGGCATATACAAAATGCGTTGAATACTATTTAATATTAAAAAAAACACTGAAATTTTGAAGCTGAACGAAAGAGGCTAAGGGTTTCAAAGTGAAACACCAAAAGGGCACACGACAAAGATGCAATGGAGGTGATGATGAAAGTATGCGAAGATGAAGATTGATGGTGGAAGGATTTGAAGCCGGTGGTGTACCGTTCAACCCAGATGTGAACATGAAGATGGATGCAGGCAGGGGACGCGGGACCTTAAGATGGATGCGGATAGCGGACGCGGGACCGTGAGCTTCAATGTGAAATTCTTTGCTAGGGTTGAAACTCTTTGGGTGACTACGGATTGAATTCTGCTTTTCTTCTTCTTCTTCTTCTTCTTCTTCTTCTTCGAGAAAGGCCTTTGTTATATTTTCAATCTTGCCTAGTTTTTTGTGGTGCTCTTCGTCCATGTCTTCCTCCTTAATTTTCATACTCCGCTTTATGTTTTCTCACTTTCCTTTTTATCATCTCAAATCATTAATTGGCTTCCGCCGTTTGTTGTCATCGTTCTATTTTTAGGTGAGATTGATAAAGCAAGAAGAAATCTTTTTCGGAAAACCATGATACGTCTTTGTCTCCACTCGCCGCCGTCAGTGTCATCACTTCTGTAAATATCCAAGCCGTTTAGGGTATTGTTCTACCTTTTTCTCATCCTTGCTTTTTATTCTAATTCCTTTTTTGATTATGGTTTCCCCTCCGTTTTTAATTCTCGACCTAACTCCTAAGTAGTGTTGAAGGTATTTATGCTTTTTCCCTGTCCAGATTGTAGAAGGTATTCATGTTTTTCCCCTTAATAAATTTCACTCTCAAATATGGTACAATTGATCTTGAGATTGATTTTAGAAAAATTGTTTTTTCCATAGGATCCCTGAACAGATAATAAAGCAGTCGTGGATATTTAGGTGGCCATCTGAGGTATTTGTTGTTGACAATATGATAATATGTGTATGCATATCTGATTAATGAAGTGCTTAATCTCCTTCTGATTATCAATCTATTTGTTTAAGACATAATTATGCAAAAAGTGTGTTTTTTAAATGATCAGTTTTTTTTTTTCTTTTTCGGGGCTGGTTTATTGTTTTGTTGAAATCTAAGTGCCGAATCTTCCTTAGTTAGTTTTTTTTCATATTTTTTTTAATAATATGTTTGATCATTTCTTACATGTATGGTGGTGTGGAGATTGATGATTTTTTATTCTTGATTATTGTTTTTGACGCACACCATGTGTTCTATGTTTTTACTAAAAAAAAAGTTATTGTTTTGAAATTTTTTAACATTAATATTGCTATGGTGCAACTATTGGATGCAAAAAATGCTTAGGAGAGTTCCTGAAGGGCAATGGTTATGTGAGGAGTGAAAGTATGGCGAGGAAAGTTAGAACCTGAAACAAGGTAAATCATATGGAATTGTATTAGTTAACAGGCTAGGATGTTTTTATTTTTGAAGTACTCTGATCTTCTTCTGCATTTGAGTTTTAAGAGTTTAGATATAGAGCGAAAGAGATTGGACGAAGATATTTTGAGAACACAGTTCTCTAATAAGCCACTAAGTTAGCTTGAGGTGTCTTTTAGTACGACATAAAAACAATTATCAATGGTCTTATATCAAGGATTTATGCTTTGCAGAATTGATTAGAAACTGATCTCATGCAATTTGGGTTGTAGTTTGTTCTTCCTTTTACCTATTTCAATTTATTTAATTGTTCGGTTGGTTCCTTTATATCTTATTCTTGCTTTTGTGACCTTGCAGGTATGGAGATCATCTTGGAATTTCCATGCAACTAGTTCAGAGGTCAGAAACCAGGGTCAAATGATGAGATCGTAGAGCTTTCTTGCACCCACTTCAAGGCCGAATATTCCATCTTCGATAAGGTATGATTTGCTTTGATTTAAATTTATTACAAATGAGCTTCAATTCGGAAGCTTTTCATTTCATGGAGTTATTATGTAGAGATGGAGGTCGATTGACTGCTTTTCAGAATCATGCTCCAATTTTCAGGTGGATGTGGATGCTAAGAAGTCTGCTCCTATCTACAAGCTCTTAAGCTCGAGCAAGGGAGGACTATTTGGTGGATTTTCAAGATTTTTGGTGCGGCCCCGTATCTAAGTTCTTAGAAGAAACTACTGGATGTTCAATTTATGGGTTTCATTTTTTTGAATGTATTCGATTCTATCATTTTAGTGGCGAGCTTACTTCGTATTTGGTAGTTTTTTTTAACATGATGTTTTCCCTCTTTATTATCTTATTCAAATGGCTATTTTGGTGCTTGATGTGGGTATGATATTGTTAAAGTAATTTGTTACAGTAATCATAGCAATAGTTATGATAAGTTGGTATTATGTATGAATCAATTTGATATCAGTCTGTCAAATGTCGCTGGAACTTACATGCAGTCACTGAGAGTTTCAATTTCGAAGTAATACATCAGAAATATGCTGATTCCTGAAGCATATGATGGTGCCCAACTGCCAAGTAATTTTTGTTTTATTGCATTTTCTGTTAGTCCACAATTCACTGCATGATTTGAGTCCTTATATAGGATTTAATAGTAAATTATAATCTCCTTCCTGTTTTCCTTCCTATTTGTTGAAGCTTTTGCTTAGTTTATAATTTGATAATGTTGTTGAAGAAAACTCAAAAGAAGATGTCACAGAAGAATGAAGCTGTAAAAAAATTAATAATTTTGTCTCGGCAATTTGTTAATTTTTGGCTTCATTTTCGTCCAATCCTCAAATTCTCAGCCTTAGGTACGCCAATTCCTAATTTTCAAATATCATTTTTCATTCTCAATCTAATTCCATCTGAATTATGATTTTATTCAATTTTTGACCAGTTTGTGTTCCTCAATTTGCATATGTATGAGTGGATTAAGAGTATATGACTCTTGAGTTTCCTTTGCTCTTTCTTTGAGTTCATTTCTATGCACAGTTCATTTGAATTGCAAGCAATTTCGAAGAAATGAAACCTTATAGCAATTAAATGTGTATGCAATTGTATGCCAAATAGCATAGAGGAATATATGATAAGTAGCGTGAATCCTTTTTGTGGATGGATATTTCATGCATATTATCTCTAGATTTTGGGTTACTCAACCCTTGTTTCGTTTACTTATATTGGACTTGGAGTGCTATAATGACGATGCTGAATTCTGCAGGGACCTCAGAAGCTTGGATTGGGATGTGGTGGAGTAAATTGTAGGGATATGCTTTAGTTGTTTTATGCTTATCGTCACTAATTTCCTATCTTTTAAATTTCAGGTTTTTAACTGTATATTAGATAAAAAGAGTTGAGTGAGCTGTAAATTCCAACTACATAAAAAGAGTTGAAAGAGATAAAGAAGGTACAGTATGCAAGCGCAATAGGATGTATTATGTAATCAATGGTCTGCACCAGACCTAGCCTAGTAGAAGCTATGAGTGTTGTTTCAAGGTATATGGTGAATCTAGGAAATGAGCATTTTCTTGCAGTTAAGTGGACTCTTCGTTATTTTAAAGGTATGAAGAATCTCGGAATATTGTGTGAAAAATAGCAAGTGGAAGCGTGTGTGTTGGGTTATGTGGATGCAGACTACGTAGGGAACTTAGACAAAATAAGGTCCATTACAGGATATGTTTTCATGTGTGGTGGTGAACCAATTAGTTGGAAGCCTACTCTACAATTTATTGCAGTTTTGCCTATATTAGAAGCAGGGTATATTGCACTAGCAGAAGCTGGAAAAGAAGCGCTTTAGTTGAGTGGTTTAGCAAGGGAGTTCGGAATCATCCAAAATTCATTGGTGATTAGATGTGACAGTGAAAGTGACATATTCTTAGCAAAGAATCAAGTATTTCATAGGAGACCTAATCATATTGATATTTGTTAGCACAAGATTAGGGCTTGGGTTTACTCAAAGGAAGTGATAGTTGAAAAGGTCCATATAAAGAATAAATGTAATGGCCCGGACTTTCAGTTAAGGCAGAAATGACCATTTTGCCCTTGAAATCAATGGTTGACTTTTTGACCAAAAGTCAAAGTGTTGAATTTTTTACGAGGATGGCTTTTGGAGTTTCCGTAAACACCAATGTAAAGGTCTAGACCTCCCAAGTACATTGGCGAGCGGCAAGCCAAAGACGAAATTCAGATGGTTTCTTTTTGGGCCTTAACTTGGGAAAGGTATTTTGGCAAATTGGCTAATAGGGGTATTTTGGTAATTTATCCTTGTGAGATTTTTCCTTGTGGCTAAATAGGATAGGGACAAGTGTCCCCTTATCCCTTATGGAAATGGGCCACCGACTATGTGTATGTGTATGCTTGTTTTTATATTTTGAGGGTGTGTGTTATGTGTGTTCTCGGCCGAGAGAAAAGGAAGAAGAAAAAAACGAAAAAGAAGAAGAAGCAGGGGAAAAGAGAGTAAGAAGAGAGTGAGGACGAGAAAACAGAAAGAAGAAAAGAGTTGTTGGATATAGGCTTAGAGGGAAAGAGAGACGGTGACCCCAGAAGGAATTTTCAGGTTTGGGGTTGTTCAACCCATTTCTCGACTGGGAGATTGGACGTCTAGATCACCCAGGTTCGAAGGACAAACCTTAGCCGAAACTTGAGAGATTCGGCAACGTTTTTGGGTGTGTTTCTTTACATTTTGATGTAATAGATCCCTTTTAGGGCTAACTTACAATGGTTGGGACGAAACATAACTAAAAAATGACGAAAAACTAGTGAATTAAGACTAGGTCAGGTCGCTAGGTCGAATAACACAGAAAACCAGAAAATGGGTGAAAGTGATGACACTGTAGTTGGGCGCGTGGGCTTCACACGCAGCTGCTTTAAGCAGTGCGTTGGAGCACGTGCTAGCAAATCTATGGGTACGACCAACATGTTTTTCACTCTTTCGATGTTACAAATATTTTGGCGTTGGTTTTGAGGCAATCAGACACCGTTTCTGGGTAGTTTTGGGTGTCCAAAGTGCGTAGTTAACGTTTAAAAATTAATATTAAATTCCCGAGAGTTAGGGTTTGTACTAGGAGATTAATTTAGGGTTCTCAGGACATTAGTAACCTAAAATTGTATTTTTTGGCCGGAGATGAAACTTTCGGAGTCGACGAGGAATGTCGAACGCGAATAGACAACGAATCTCCACTGTGAGTAGACATTTTATTTCATTAAAATATTGTGCATGCATATTTATGTGTTTTAAATGTTTTATGGTGTGTTTGTTGTGATATTTTAGTGATTGGGAATTTTATATGATTTTCGGTGATTTTATAATTAATTATTATTTTATTGCACATTTTACGAGGTTTTTTGTAAATTATGTTTTCAGATTCTGTTTCGATTGTGGTTTTGGAATTAATATGGTTTATAACATGAGATATTAATGTTGGATTATGGGTGATTTTTATATGATTTTGGTTGGTTTTTTGGAAGTTTTTCGATGGCATGTTTTCAGATTCCGTTTCGATTATGGTAGTGGTGGCACTATTTTAGACAACAAAGAGATGGAATTGGAAGGTACTCAAAGGTTGAGTTTGAGATCACAGACACCCACTCAATCTAGTCAAGCTCAACTGCAATTGTCAAACAGACAAGAGGGTATAGCTTTCTGGAATTGTTATTTTAATTGTGGAGAGCCTGGGCACTTTCGTAAGGATTGTCCAAACCTTCATGGGGATGGTGTGATAAGGCAAGATGTAGCTGATTATGGCCAGACTTCTGGCGCGTCAAGGAGAAGTAAAACCCCCAACTAGTGAAGCCCGAAGTATATAAAAGAACATGGTCATTTTTCCAGGTCACAAGCTCAAGCATTTTCCATGAAACGATAAGAGGTTCGTGAGCCACCAGGCTTAGTGACAGGTGTGTTATTTACTTTTGAGTATGATTCATGTGTTATAATGGGAAGCAAGACCAGTGAGCATGACCCATGAGTTTGGGAAGCAAGACTCATGAGCTTGGGAAGCAAGACCCATGAGCTTGGGAAGGAAGACTGGTAAGAAATCCCACATCCCTTAGGGAGGGAAAGGTGAAGTGCCTGATATGTGTGGGCACGTATCTTTCTAGCATGAGGCCTTTTTGGAGTTCACTGGCTTTAGGTTTGGTTGGAACTCTAATGTTAAGCGAGTTTGGGTTGGAGCATTCCCAAAATAGGTGACCTACTGGAAATTTGCGTGTGAGTTCCCAGAAATAAAGTTGTGAGGACTGGGTCCAAAGCGGACAATATCTTGCTAGGAGAGTCGGGCCGTGGCAATAACGCTTTAGACTATCTTACAAAAACAGTCATAAAGAAAACTTCAATTACTGCTTAGACTTGGTCAACATTAAGGTTTTGGGTGGGGCACATCCTCACTTGAGGTGCATTATGGCACAATGAGTCTTTTTTTGTCAAGGTGAAAGTTTTTTGAAGTTTCTAAAGTTG
Organism: Prinsepia uniflora; assembly: GCA_032719365.1. Lineage (NCBI taxonomy): Eukaryota > Viridiplantae > Streptophyta > Magnoliopsida > Rosales > Rosaceae > Prinsepia > Prinsepia uniflora. The sequence goes on from CM064861.1 coordinate 68,854,811, forward strand.
CTACAAGAAGGTTTGAAGACATTATGGGATCAACGATCGTTTCTTGGCTTTGACTTATCTAGGTGGAGATTGTTGAAGATTGGCTCATCAAAATACCAAGAATCAGGGTATGATTAGCTTTCCAAGGTTGACTATGATTCTAAGTGTTTTCATAATAGGTTTAGGAAGAGGATTCCTACTTTGTTTAAGAGTATAACCTAAAATCTATACACTACAAATAGGCCAATTAAGAGTCCTTAAAATAACACACCAAAATAAGATAGCAGTAAAGAAACGGCAAAGATCATACATAGGTATATGACTAAGAGTGAAAAGAAAGATCTTAAGCTAGGGTTTGGGAGTTATCATAGAGATTTACATAAGTTCTTGTAATCTTGTTGTCTTCATAGTGCTAGTGTTTTCTCAAGGAGATCACACAAGAACATAAGTAAAGTTAGCCGAACCTCGCTAAATTCTTTGTGTGTGTGTGTGTGTGTTGTATTTATATTATTGTTCATCTAATATTCCGCTTATTCATAGAAACATCCTAATTGTTTTAATAAACACCAAAGTCTATCATGAAAAAAAGATAAGAAAAGGGGGATAAGAACTTACAACAGTTTTCACTGGCTTCATGAGATGTGTGAATGCACAAGAATGTGTTTTTTAAGGACCTTATGGTTGAATATGAATGTGATTAGGGACTAGACGAATTGTACAAACTGTTATACACGAGGTATGTAATACCTACCTTGGAGTCGCTTGTAAATTTGGTACCCATCTGTTGGCTAGAGATTAATCTCCACGTGATTGAGGATGCTTAGCACCTAGATTTCACGTGATTGAGGTACATGAGCAAACCGTAGATACCTCAGGATGATGTTGAGATTTTATATTATTTTATTATTATTTTCCATAAAATGTGCATGTTTATTGTTTGTGCATTGTTGGTATCTTTGAAAATTTTTCGAAAAATTGAAGGGAATAAATTACGTTTTCAACTTGTTGTTGTACACTGAAATAAACTATTAGGTCTACACATCCTTCTTTGTTTTTTGTACTCCTATAATTTGGTATTTCATGCTTATTGAGGAGTTTTTAGTTGCTACTCTGACCCTAACATCTGTTTTTCGGGTCTCCCAATCGGGGTAACTCAAATAGTTTCTTAACCTTATGGTCATCATTTAGTATACTATACTGTGAGGACCCGTGCCCTGGAGGCATGGTTAGAAATCCCACATTGCCCAGGGAGATCTAGGGGATGCGCCTTATATGTGTGGGTGCGCATCTATCCAACAGGAGGCCTTTTGGGAACGCATTGGCTTTGGATTCCTGAGGAACTATTAAATTAAGCGAGTAGGGATTGATGCAATCCTAGGATGGGTGACCTACTGGGAAGTTGTACATGAGCTCCCCAGAATAAAACCGTGAGGATGGGCCCAAAACGGACAATATCATGTTGGAGAAGGTCGGGTCATGACAATTTGGTATCAGAGCCCAACCCCAATTGTAATTGAGTGTGCTATCGAAGACGCTGGGCCCCAAGGGGGTGGATTGTGAGGACCCTTTCCCTGGAGGCATGGTTAGAAATCCCTAATTGCCTAGGGAGATTTGGGGGATGCGCCTAGCCCGTGGAGATCTAGGGGATGCGCTTTATATGTGTGGACATGTATCTATCCAACATGAGGCCTTTTGGGAGCTCACTAGTTTTGAATTGTTGAGGAACTCCAAAGTTAAACGAGTAGGGGCTGGTGCAATCTCAAGATGGGTGACCCACTGGGAAGTAACATGGGAGCTCCCGAGAACAAAACCTGGAGAGCTAGGCCCAAAGCAGACAATATCCTGTTGGAGAATGTCAGGTCGTGACAATACTCTGAACTTATGTTGTCAGGCTAGATTACTAGTTATTGTTTACCAATTATCCTTTACACAACCTCTAAAATGCACCATTTTTATTATTGTCTTTCGTCATCTAGATGTCACGGTTCAATTTTCGACCAGCACACCTCCATGTCAGTGTCCGCGTAGACTTTCCGAATTGAGGTTCCTCATAAAGTGCCACGTCATCACCTTAAATAAGGATCGTACATCTTTAATATCTATTTTTGCTTCTCATGCCATGGCCTTATTAGCTTAAGTGGTTTTGGGGGTTACGTATGGACTTTATATTTATGATAACTTATAATATTCATGACAAATAAGAATTGTACATCTTTAATACTAGTACATTACACCTAGAGGCGAAGGAAGGGGTTCAGGGATTATGCTTGCCTCTCGACTTATAATATATATATATATATATATATATTATTGTATACTTTGATTGTCTAAGTACCAAATTGATCACTCTAAAAATGTATTTTACTTTCTCTTATAATTTCGTTTTTATTAAGTTGATAAATTTATTTATTTTTACACCTTACTTCTATTATATTCTATGTTTAAACTTTATATTATGTTTGAACTTTACATATCAGGGAACGTGTCAACTTCTACAGACCATAACATTTGTCCCATATTGAAAAATACCAAAAACCACATTCAATGTTACTATAAATACAAGAGTATCCCCCTCCAAAAGGTTATGGCAATCTTGCCCTCACACTACCTAAATTACTACAGTACCCTTCCTCCTTAATCTTACTTAAGCATCAGAGACTATTAGGCCGGCACCATACCGATGTCCCTTTACTCCTACCCTCTCCCTGTGTAGGTCTTCCTACCCCGAGAGGAGTAGCCAAAGGTGTTCAGCGAGATGAGTCTAAGTTGGTTCATTTCTTGCATGAACAGTTTGGCGCTGTGTGTGGGAATTCCGAAACAACACTCCACACTCTTATTCACCACTTCTGTCATTCTGAATCGCTCCTAACACCATGTCGGACGGACGAGATGAAGAAGTGCTTACTCACACCCCTTTTTTTTTTTGCAAGGAAACACGAGGAGCAACATCCTCAATGTCTACTAGCAGACATTGGATGACCTATTGCGCAAGGGGGCCTAGCTCAAAGCCCATAATTCCAAGATCGATGCCAAGAACCAAGTTTGGGCTGAGCAGTACGCAAGTACCCTCGCCATTCCAAAGATGTCTCAACGTGAAGGCAACTGAGACAAAGAGCCTGATGACAAATCCCAAGCCGACCACTATGAGGTCGACCGACATAATGGTTTCCAGCCGGTGATCGTGAGGATCTCTCCTGATCGACCAAGGAAGCAACAGCCTAAGACGAATCCAACTTCTTCTAGACGACTACTCATCCAACCCTCTAACAACGTTGGCCCCTCCACAACCAAGATCTACCGAGATTCTGGTCAGTTGCTAGAAGATCACCAAGTTGAAGTGATACGTGCCCGACTCTCCTAGTAAGTGTCTAACCATAGAACAACGGGCCAAGCTACCATTCTAGTTCACAAGATCGCCAGATCCTTGCTGGAACCTCTGGCCAAGAAACCGACAAGGGTCGCCAAATGACCCAAAGGAATGAAACCCATCAGTATGAGAAGCATGAGGTGCTAGACGAGATAGACTCGACGGTAGGAAGCTACTCTCATGGTCAGAGAAGAAAGGTCCACCAAGATCGAAGCGCTAGCCAAACCGAGCGCCATGTTGATCAACCAATCCCTCCGAAGCTGTGGAGAGCCTCTTGAGGAGGATACGTGTCCTTGAAGCCAGGGAAGACAATGGGAAGGCGCTAGCCTTGAAGAAGGTTAACCCTAGTCCCTTCACCTACCAAATCCTTCAATCCCAACACAAGTTCGAGGTAAAACCCCCTGAAGATTTCTCTTTACACTGGAAAAGAGGATCCCGTCACCCATTGGAACCACTACATTTCTGCCTTGTCATATATGAATGCAACAAAGGAGGTCTAATGCCTTGTCTATAGTTCCATCCTTACCAACGCTGCCCTCAACTAGTTTTATTGTCTGCCTCTTACACTATCGACTCCTTCGAGGGTTTACATGCCACCTTCCTAAAACAATTCATGATTCAGATAGATCGACTCATCTCTAAGGGGGACCTCTTCTCTACCAGACAGAAAAGGATGAAACACTCCAGAAATATGCCGCAAGGGTCAACCTCGAATACTTCCGCTGCGGGGATATAGATGACAAGGCTGCCTTCAACGCCTTTACGAGTGGCCTTAAGGAGTCCCCCTTCAAGTATGCCTCGCATACTGAGGATTGGGGAAGCTATACCGAAATCATGCACAGGGCCTCCATCCATGCCAAGGCCGAGTTCTTCAACATTTCCACCAAAGAGACCAATGTCACCTCCCACCCTGCACCTTCTACCAACAATCAGAGGTAGAGTCACCACGACTTGGTAAACTACAATCGGGGTGGTAATCACTTGAACCACGGGAAGATGAAGCTCAACTTCGATAGACAACACCATGACAAAAAGGGCTGATGTGACCATGATGGTTAAGATTTCAGACATGTCGACAATAACCTGGGTGGCCGAGGCCTAGTGGGTGATAATTCTAGCCCAAAGCTCCGCTTCGAGACATATACCGTCTAGAACACCACCTTGGATAACGTATTGCTGAACATGAATGAGATGATTCCAAAGGCCAAGCCAAGGAATCCCAATTATCGCCTCATCATCAACAAGGAGGCCTTCGGCTAATGTCACAAGTAAAAGGGTTATACCATATAGGAATGCATCGTATTCAAACATATTGTCGAGCAACTTGTAGGAGAAGGCAGACTTAACCAATTCCTACCACTTGCACATGTCGCCCCGGCCCCCTACAGATCAATACCATCAGTGGAAGGCCAACTGACACGACCCATCAAAATCCCCCCAATAGTTAACACGGGATGGGTCATGCTCCTGTCTGACACGAAGTGTCAGATAAGGGATAATTCATACCTCAGTCCATACGGGGCTCCCAAAGCACGCCAGGATCGGCGAAGGAGTGCAATTCCTCGGTCTCTGCTATAGCCTGCATCTGTAAACAACCTGAAAGGCATTAAAAACCATTAAAAACTGCGAGTGGACGAAAATCAATAAGTTCATAAAACACATTTCATAAAAGACATTTATGCCCTTCACTAAAAATATGCATGCATTCGAAAACTAGTAATCAAACCATTTACTTAAAGAAACCATTAGGGCCATAGCCCAAAATCGTAAATCCAAACATGTGTGGGAACTCAGCCAAAAACCATAGAATACCAAAATCCGTAAAACCAGAACCAAGGGGGCCACTGCCCAAATCCATAAACACCGAAATACCATTTCATAAATCCAATAATCCATATTTACCAAATAACCATCTTCGGCATCCTAGATGCCTAGCGACCCAAACGCTTGACGTCCCAGACTTCATATCTCAAGGTAAAAGCAACGCGTGCTGCCCGGGGTCTCTCCGGGTCCATACCTCTGACATCCCAGATGTCTGACGTTCCAAACGTCTAATCATAGCAATCCTGCTCCTAAGTCACTATAAGGTCCGGTCGCTCCATATAATGACCCATCGCAGGAAATGCACCGTGACTTCCGCAGTGTCCCAGACACCTGAAGGAGGCCATCCACAGATCCTCGTATCAAGATGGTATATATAAAACAGTTTTATAAAGTGATTTCAAAACATCTCAAAGGGCCCTACCTGGAATTTCCATAAAACCATCACAAATCCATAATTCCAAAAAGATTTAGGTCCCCGACCCGAAATCACATTTATCAATCACAATTGGGCCCCATGCCCGATTTCATAAACCAACTAGGCCCCCAGCCCGATCACATAACTCAAATAGGTCTCAGCCCGATTTCGTAAACCAACTGGGCCCGCGGCCTGATCACATAATTCAAATGGGTCTCATGCCCGAGTTCATCTTTCCAAAACGAAAACCATTTCATCAAACCATCATCGAAACTACAAGTACGTAAAACAACAGTATAAAATCGTAACATCGAAATAAGTGCAAATATGGGATTACGTCGAAATACGTGCAACCATGTAAATCACCAATGCCACAATCATCATTATAGAAATCACATATATAAAACATATAAAATAGTTATGCATGCATCATAGTTTAGAAAACATTGTCCACTCACATACCATCCTACACTACCGCCTCGATATGCGTGCCACACGCCCTTCCGAGCCACATCACTATCACCGGGACTTCCAAACCTGTCCAAACCATACAAGAGGGTTACTAACTACCTCATTAACCTCTCATTAAATCCCCATAATTTTTCCGAATTTTCAAAAGTATTTTACATAGGCTTTAAACCCCCGGACACCCAAAACTACCTCGAAACGGTGTCTGATCAACACGAAAACAGTCCCAAAATGTTCGTTACATCAAAGGGATAAAATTAAATGTTTTAAAAAATCCCAAAAACCCCTCCACGGGCCTCCACGCGCCGCCCAAAGGCGCTGCGCGTGGGCCTCACGTGCCTGCACTATTCATTATCTTCAACCGCCTTCAACTGGTCCGGTCTGGTTCGACTATGCAACCTGTCCAACTGAACCGTCGTTACTGGTTCAGACCTATAACTCCTATGTTTTTGGTCCATTTTGGTCCATTTTCAATCCTATAGTTTCATCTAATTATGTTCTACAATCCTATGATTTGAAAATCATGAAAACAAGCTAAGATCATACCTTAACGATTGAATTTTGAACCAGCCGTCCTTCCCCCGTCGTGATCCCACGTCTCCGGCCACCGTTGGCCTCCGTTCCAAGTCCATTAGCATCCTAGCAACCTCCAAAACATGTTCCAAACATGAGAACCATTCAACAAACACCAAAATTAAACTTCCAAATTCGAAACATCAAACCTACCGTTCATGGCCTCGCCGTAGGGGTGGCAATGGGTCGTGTCGTGTCGGGTTCGTGTCGTGCCATGAATTATGTTTTACCCATTTATGCCCAACCCGAATTTGATCCGTTTAATAATCGTGTCAAGAATGTCCAATCCGAACCCGACCTGTTAATGACCCGTGTAACCCATTTAACCCATTTAATAAATAGGTCATACTCAAAACCCATATAACCTATGACCCATTTGACCCGTTTAACATATTTAACCTATTTAAATTATAAGATTTAATATATATTTAGGTCGGTAAATGAGTAGATATATTTAACCTGTTAACCCGAAATCTACCCATTTATTAAATGGGTTAATAGGTCTTTATACGGGTTAACAGGTTGACTCGAAACCACCCGTTTAATAAACGGGTCATAACGGGTTGACCCGAAAATGTCCCAAAATTTTAATCGTCCGGGTTGACCCGGATAAATTTCGTGTGGGTTTCGAGTCGTGTCAAAAATTTCCACCCTTACCTCGCTGGCCACCGTCTACGACGGCTCGAACCGTAGCCACCACCAGTCTCATCTCACCTCACTCTCGCACTTTCAATCACATACTAAGCCCAGATAATGGGGCTTGAATGGGCTGCAAGGATTGGGGTTCACGGTTTTGCACCCTCACGGGTTTTGGGAGAGAAAAACATAGATGATCAATCAAAAGGGGAAAAAAGAAATATCCCACCGTGTGGGGGAATAGGCCAATCAGATAAGGGACATGTGTCACTTACTGATTGGTCCACCCAGATTTCCCGTGTAATCCAATCCTACCACATGTCAATTTCTCGGTTTGCATGAATAGTACCATAAAACGTTCTAGATCCATAACTTCTCCGTCGAACCTCCGATTTCGACGTGCCGCATGTCTACGTACTCGTAACGTCCTGATCTACGTAACGATCCTCAGTCCTCGTACGTTTGACTCCCTGAGTCAAAATTCAACATTTTGCCCAATTTCAAGGGCAAACGATGATTTTACACCGTTCGTCTGAATTCTCTCAACTAATCCTCGATTAGTCATTATAAATCCACAATTAATTAATATCTAATCTTGATATTCGGGACGGATCGTTACAACTTTCCCCCCTTAACAAACTTCATCCTCGAAATTCCAACTAACTTAGTTCCACATCCACATCGTGGAAAAACAAGCTCAGTCTCACCATCAGTTTAACATCCCATGTATACGTCTATATCCATTAACCAGCATAAGACTTTTCTGCACCTAGCGAACCAACGTTATACCGACTACACCCGACCATGTCGAGTAACATTGATCACACGTTCCAAGTTGATACCACCCGACAATTCTGCCATTATGCTGACACATTTAGTGGACACATTCAACTTGACGGTTCCTATCAATCACCAATCCACCTTAACATTAAGGGTGGAAATTTTTGACCCGACTCGATACACGACTCAAAACCCGCACAAAATTTATCCGGCTCAACCCGCACGATGAAAATTTCGGGTCATTTTCAGGTCAACCCGTTATGACCCATTTATTAAACGGGTGGGTTTCGGGTCAACCTGTTAACCCGTATAATGACCTGTTAACCCGTTTAATAAATGGGTAGATTTTGGTTTAATAGGTTAACTCGTATATAGGCTTATATATTGACCTATTTAATAAATGTGTCATTAGTAACCCATATATCTACCCATTTACCTACCTAAATATCCATTAAATCTTATAATTTAAATAGGTTAAACAAGTTAAACGGGTTAAACAGGTCAAACGGGTCATAGGTTAATTTGGTTTTGAGTATGACCTGTTTATTAAATGGGTTAAACAGGTTACACGGGTCATTAACAGGTCGGGTTCGGGTTGGACATTCTTGACACGATTATTAAACGGGTCGGATTTGGGTTTGGCATAAATGGGTAAAACAGAATTCATGACATGACACGAACCCGACACGACACGACCCATTGCCACCCCTACTTGACATCTGCTCCCCGTGGGAGTCACCAACTCTCCCTCATCAATCCACGCTAACACACCCAGCCAATTGTCACAACTTGCCAGTCGCAAATCAATCTGACATTTCTCCCACACCGAGAGTTATCAAATCTTACAGTTTCCCCTTATTTCCTAAATTTTACCACGTCAACAACACACGTCCCATAATGTCGCACTCAGCTGGCACTCACGGCTCCATGGTCATCATTAAAGTCACCAACACAACTCTGACTCACACAAGAGTCGCACTAAGGTACCTCATATCAAAATTTCCTCCTAAATCCACACTTCCATTTGTGAGAGTGATAGAGCAGTCGCTCCACGTAAAACGACCCATGATTACACTAACAAACAACTCCTTTCACTTGACTATATGTATACCAACATCTCACCCCACCTGTGTGTAACTAGGCCCATTGAATACTCGCCCGGCAGTGATAACATATCTCAAATCTAGGGTTCCACTAGCCATCCACGGCTCTGAGCACCTGCTCATACAATCACTAAACCCATCAAAATCACTCTAGCCCAACGCACAGTATCCAATGTCCCAGTTCACATTCTCAACTAATCCAATGATATCGGAAATAAGCCGACTACCAACACGTTCATCCACATACCACTGGTACATCCTATATATCGTCACCAGACACCACTCAGGCATGTCCATTATCGGTCCTGCCACAACGAACCCAGTACGTACATCCATCCACCAGCCCACCTACTACATAGTTCGTACCTAAACACGCTTCAATTCTGGAGTCCATCTGTCCCGTCCAGTACTAGACAGATCAAATACTCCAACTCATCATCCATCATAAGTCCCATGGTCACCTAACCAGCCTCACAATAGCTACGCCCAATCACGTAATCCAACACTTACCAATCCGACTCACGCCCACCAAGGCATACCCATTCATGCCAAATGGGCATCCAAACTCACCCACGTCTACCGAGACACACCAACTCTGAACCTATCGGTTACCTGCTCATTCGATTACCATACAATATTCGATTGAGTTCGAAAGGAAGCAATTCCCATCGTTCACATAGTCAAGACTGACCTATCCGACCCCATCGGATACCCACTCATTCTATTAATACATCATAGAGGATTAACCTCAAAAGGAAGTCAGTCCCATTATCCCTATAGTCAAATATCCGAGACAATTCGTACACACCTGAAATCACTCAACTAGCGTCCCATACCAAATTAACTTCAAAAAGAAGTTGACCCAACGTTCTCATATCCAATCCCTGTCCTGTTGTAACGACTCGGACGTTCGAAAAAGGAAAATTTGGAAAATTTAAAGAAAATGATGATTTTACCCCTAGAATCGGGCGAACGGTTGACTTTTGGTTTGAGCGGTCAAACAGACTTTGACCGACTACTGTGTCATAGTTCGGGATGTCAAGAGTTCATAGACAGGTGGCACGTTCGATTCTGACATTGGAGGAGGAAGTTATGATGTTCGAACGTTTAAGGGTAATTCGGTAATTTGGTTAAAGGGGTAATTTGTCGACTTTTCAAATGACATGGACTTTTCACGTAATTCGAAGACCGTTAGGAAAGTCTCAAGACGCTGAGTTCGTAGACAGGCATCACGCATCAATCAGGGTTCAGATGGAAAAGTTACGAACTTCGGAATGCTATGGGCATTTTGGTAATTAGCCATGGAAGGGAATTTTGGTCAATTGTGTTTTAAGGGGCAAATTTTTCCTTTTGTGGTATTGATAAGTCAATTACCTAGTGACTCATTTGGTGCACTTAAGGACATCTGTCACTCTTAAGGATTGGATTAAGGCTGGCGGTGAACTGTTTGAATGAATGACAAAAAAGAAGTTTGGGCTGTGCAACATGGAGACAGAAACAGAGGAAGTTATTCAAGGTAACCGTGAATCTCCTGAACTGAAACCGTGAGACGTAGAATAGAAGTGAGGGTGGAATTATGAGGAAATAGAGCAGGGGAAAGAGAGAGGATGACGGGAACCATAGAAGCAAACCCGGAAGCCCAGACCCGTGAAGTTCAAATATTTCAAAAATTAAAATTCTAACTTAGAGGCCGTGATGACCACAACTTAGGCTTGGGTGAGCTTTCTGGAGCTCTTCTGAGTAGGACCATAACAAAATCGAAGGAAATTGATCAAGAATTGATCAAGAACGGGACCCGCGACGGCTTGGAACTTCCATGATTGAGTTCGATCACACAAAGGTATGTTCAAGTCAAATTGAGCTTGAATTCATGGTTATAATGGGTCTGTGATGCTTCCTAAGAGTTCAATTTAAAGAATTCGATAAAATTGAGGGATTGAATGAGGAATAGCCGTCGAAAAATGGAATTGAGATGGATAGTTGGAAGTAATCGAAATTAAAATTGAGATGACGGACCTTAAATTCATGTATTAACGATGTTATTCGACATTTGAATTACAAAAATGAGTTGGAATTGAACAGGATTGCAACGGGTCACTACGCGGGTTGAACGACCCGTTTAGCAGGTAATCGGGTTACAGAGACAATGAACATTGGTTTACTGTAGCAGCGTGTGAGCTTCACGCGCAGACACTCACTGCGGCGCGTGAGGGCGCGTGGGCTCAATTTTCTAGGTGAGTCCAACATGAAACTTTCTTCTTGTAATGTAACGAACATTTTGGCACTAGTTTCGAGGAAATCAGATATCATATCCATAGTGTTAAGAGTATCCGAAGTTTCCGTATACATTTAAAATACGTATTTAAATTCTGAAAAAATTGGGGAAAATTATATGAGATATATTGAAGTATTAGTGACCCTCGATATTGATTTTGGACAGGAATTATGATTTCCGAAATTTTCGGAAAAATGTGCAGCTCGGAAGCGAGCCGTTTGGACGGTGTGTGAGTGGACTTTGTTTTTTCTAAATTTCAATGCATACATAATCGTTTTTTATGCTTTATATTTATGATTCCTATGCTTATGCTTATGGTAATTACGATTTCCGTGTTTATACGTATTTCGATATGCAAAACGTAATTGCACGTATTTCGAGACTATAGTTTCTACTATGCATTGATGATGGTTTAATGGATAATTTTATATGATTTGTGCATATCCTGTTTTAATAATGTTTTGATTATGATTGTGAATATTATTTACGATTTTGGTACGTATTTCGAGATTATTACGGATTTGCATGTTTTACGAGATTTTGAGTATGTTGTGATTTAACCATGGTTTTGATGATTTAAATTTGGGAATTTGAATTTGGGAATTTAAAATACAATTTGATTTCAAGGATTAAAACGGATTTTGGGAAAAGGTGATTTCGGGATTGATGCCCAGTTCATAATAGTGGTTTTGATGAAAGTGGATTTCCGGATTTGGGTTCAGAATGATTACCCCGGATGCTAGCTTACGGAATAATGGTTCCGAATTCGGATTTGGAAATGGATGATGGATATGATTTGGAAGTTGGACTATGATGGATTCTGGATTTGTTATGATTGAAAAATGGTTTTGGGTTTAAAGACCCGGAAAAAGAAAAGAAAAACCGCTGGATCTGGTTTTGAGTTTAAAGACTCGGTTGATTGACGGGAGAGGGCCCTTGATTGACATGTTTTGAGTTTAAAGAATCGGTTATTGTGATATCCCCCGAGGCCTATTGATTGTTTTTTTTTTTGAGTTTAAAGACTCGTTGATATCCCGAGAAGGCCTGATTATGCGCATGGTTTTGAGTTTAAAGACTCGGGCGCACTTGAGATCTGGCAGATTGATTGACTTGTGATTTACTATTGATTTCTGATGTTTTCGAATGTGTTGGGCAATGGCCCAGTTTATATGACTTGATAGATTTTGGGTTATGTTATGTACTTGGCTTTTGATTCATGATTTTGGGTTGAGGCCCCGTGTTTTTGGTTTCCGGCTAAGGCATGCATTGGTTTTCGAATGCATGCATTGGTTTTACGTGGAGGGTAGAAATGTCTTTTCTATAACATGTTTTATAACTAAATTATTTTTGTCCACTCACACCTTTTGTTTTTTTATTGACCCTCCAGGTCGTGGCGCGATGGTCGAGGCTGATCGAGAGGTGGAGGTATGAGTGAGCACGTATGTGGCTATCCCTTGTTTGGCAAGTGCTGATGGTAATTTGGGAACTCCAGCTCACTTGTCAGACGGGAGCAGGACCGGGCACAGTTATCAATGTTCCTTAGGGGACGGTCCTATCACCTGTCATCTCACTAACTATTCCAAAATATTCTTCAACTGTTTCACAAAACGATTCTCCTCTGCTCCTAGCTTAGCATAATCAGCAAGGCGAAGTCTGCCAGCATGGGCATGGCATCACGATCCACGCTATCCTGATCCACCACTCAACCTGATCATCAAGATCACGATCCAGATCCATCACCACATCACTCGACCATTAACATCACGATCCTCGATCGTCACAACGCCCTATATTCTCAACATCACGATCTCGATCCACCTAAGATCCACACATATTCTCACCCAGCTAACTACCAGATTTCGGGTCATAGGGTCTTACACCCTCATTAGACCGGCACCCTACTAAATCATTTTTCACCTATTTTCACATCTAAACTGATCAGTCAATGACGGAACACGTCTAGACTGTGGGTCCTCTCCAGTTACCTCATATCGATCCTTGTCATCCCACCTACGAAAAAATAAAAGATGATCCAAGACGATGACATCAAAATTCATCCTGCGTGAGTGCAAACACAAACTCACGGCACTCACCACACCATGTAACCCAACATCATCTGCCACCAAGCAGAAAATGAGAAATCATGTTCACCTAACTTCGAATTACCCAACTCCTCCTAATGACCTAAAACAGATCACGGGTCCACCAACCAATACACGATCACCGTACCGGTGACACCCAACATCGTAGGTTACAGGGCACAAAAATGACAAGTTCACCTTCACCCGCCAATAATATATGTTGACAACTTCTCGACATCCATCCCCAATTCAGAATCAAACGCCCTCTCATCATCTCAATTACCACTTCTCTTGATTCCGAAGTTCCAATAATGTTGGAAATATATATGATTCCAACTAGATGTCAAGTCCAACCACTGGACTTCCTAAATCCTCAATTCACTCGGACAACCACGTGTCTGCAACCAATCTATCACCCAGACCGCCTGTCCGTTTATAACCGTTTATGCACATCCAAAAGGATGTAATTCATTACTATCTTGTTCTCACATCAACACTACCATTAATTCTCTTCGGCTTCTTCCAATTTCAATAAAAATTTTGCACATCCTCGTGAGACTAGAAACACACAACCACAAAAGTTTGGGAGTTAATGACAACTCCCTGAATCCACTAATTTCCATGACGTCCCCTGCATCATCCATAACTCCTTGTGTCTCAATCGTACCTTTCGTCCATTCATCACTTAGTCATCTCATACCTGTTGGGACTTAATGTAACACCCCGGAAATTCGAGGATTTGAATATTGCGATTTAATGTATGAATTGACATTTTTACCCTTGTGAATGGATGGCCAAATTGTTGACTTTTTGATATGTGGGTCAAATGGACTTTGACCAGTGACCGTGACGTAGTTCGGGACGTCACGAATTCATAGACAGGTGGCACGTCCAATTCGGACGATCGGGGAAAAAGTTATGACTATCGGAAGTTCAGGGGCATTACCGTAATTTGGACTTTGGGGGGGGGGAATGTTGACTTTTCGTTGGGCAACTAAATTTCACATGACTCAAGGACCGTTGGGTAGATGTCGACGTCCTGAGTCCGTAGACAGGCGGCACGCCGAAATCGGGAGGTTCGTGTCTCGATTTTCGTGTCGAATATTTTATTCTGAAATTTCTGATTGAAGGACACCTGGGGAGTGACAAGTGTCACTCACCCATTGGCTGGATTGGATCAAGCTCAACTAAGCATTTAAATAGGATTTAATCTGCCTTTTGATCTCAGCCCTTCATCTCAAAACCCTCAGATTTCATCTCAGCCCTTGATCTCATTTCTGAGATTCAATCTGCTGGGCCGTCCATCCATTTCCCTCCATTTCTATATATTTCTCACCCGACACCCTCACTCGCTGCTCATTGATTCAACCCTTGCGCACTACACCTTGTCTCTCCGTCTGTGTGTTGCTGGACTCACGGGGAAGGACTGAGGCACGGTGGTGAGCGGCGGTGGACGGCGGCGAGGTAGGAAAACTGGAAAACCCGAAACGGTTTTAAAACTCAGATTTTGGTAACTCGAATTCCCACGTTTAGTTTTGTTTTCTATTAACCCTAATCGACTCTAGGGACTTATAGGAACCTTCTGGGCTCGAGTTCGTGACCGGAGGTGATCAGGATGGTGACTAAACGGCGACGGGAGAACCGGGACTGTGTATCGAGGAAAGTCTTCGATTGGGTCCTTGTTTCTCAATTTTGATTCCATAGAACTATTTCTGGGATTGAGGCGAGTACGTAGGAACAAACCAGAGTGAAAATGATTGAGAATTGAACAAATGGTGACCGGGTCATGATCGCGGGTCTGATCGACCCGAGTTGCAGAGATACGGATCAACCCGTCTGAGGACAGAGGTGGTGACGTGGCACCCTGTCAGACTGTGAGGTGACGTGGACCAACCGTGAGCCGAAACGTGTCACATGTCAATGCACAATCAGCACTGACATGTCAGTGACGTGGCCCAGTCAGGGACTGCCACGTGTCACTGACATGTCAGTGACGTGGACCAGTGTCGTGCTGACACGTGGCACATGTCAGATCTGACACATGGCCTGACAGATCAGTGAGGTGGACCAATCGGGTGTTGACACGTGGCACCTGTCAGAGTCTGACATGTTAGACCTGACAGCTGTCAGATGACGTCAGCAGGGACTGTTCCTGCGTTGACCGACTCGTTGACCGGCGCGTGGGGGCGCGTGTGAACAGTTTTTTGGTGGGACCACCACCATTCTTTAGGTTTCGACGATCCGGATCCAATGGCGGTGGTTTCGGGTCTATCGGAGATCATTAAGTTGGTCAAAATGAGGTTTATTGGCTTGGGAAGCGCGTTCAGACGACTTTTCCCGGCCGGTTTCAGCCTAGGATTTCATGGTTGAATGTTAGGGATTTAAATTGACCTTTACGAATACTTTGGACTTGAAAGGGATTGTACATTTGTACCAGGACGAGGGTATACGTTCGGTTCCTAGCAGGATTGTACTGTGAGTGGGCCGATTTCATTAAACCCTTGCATGCTTAAATGTTTTCTGATTTACTTATATGTTCACATGCTGGAATCAATAAATGGTTTTGATGATATTGAAATTTCGGTTATGGCACGTTTCACGGTATCTGGGCATGAGACCCGTTTGATGAAACATAACGATCGGTTCAGATTTTACCTATGTATACATATATGTTTTGCATGTGGATAACAATAAAATGTATTTGGTACTGCACTGTATAGATCCTTCCATATGATATTGTCTCCTCCGGATGAGGTACCCCGGAGAGGTCACGGACGTCTAGTACGTCCAGCGTCTATGACGCTAAGCATCGGGGATGCTGTAACCGAACAGGGTTCGGGCATTGAACTCGGAATTGAGACCCGAGTGGCACGCGTAGCCTTGTGATTGTGACCTTATTGGACGTCAGGGACGTCAGACATCAGGGATGTCGGGATTGGAGTGTATAGTGCAGTGGCTAAAATTATGTTTGCGGTTTTACTATATGCCTTATGGTTTATATTATATGATTGATGGTTTTAAATTCAGCTGCATGCATGTTTGGAAAACGGAGGGGTAAATTATATGTTTTACTTATCAAATGATTTTATAAACTTGAGTTTCGGTCCACTCACCCTTAACGTTTTGGTAACCCCTCCAAGTCATGCTAATGAGGTAGAGGAGGAACCTGAGGTTGAGGCATAGATCCACTTCTGCGTACCTGAATCCCTGTTGGGTGGTGTACCCGCAGGTTTATGTTAGAGTCGTGCTCGCAACTTGTAGTTTGGATTTCATCCCTTGTCTGACATCTGTTTATTTCGGATTTGATGTAAAACTTTAATTTGGTTTTTATGTATTTGAACGTTCAAGGTTAAAATTAGAACATTATTTTGGGTGTTAGACGGGAGCAGGGCACGTCCCTATGTGGTCCCAGAGAGGATCGGGGCGGGTCCTGTCACTTAACCTAACACATCACAATCCCAGCTGGATCCCATCCAGTCCACCACTCACACATTGCCAAATCTCATATGCCTAACGTATGCCCATCAAGACAGAGTCATATCCCAATCCCCCTGGGATTAACGCAGGATGTGCCACGCTCCCGTTAACCACAAAATTTTAGACAAGGATAATTCATACCTCACCCACACATTGTTCCCAGAGCACGCCAGGATCGGTGGAGGAGTGCGTTGTCTCGGTCTCTGCTATAGCCCGCATCCGTGAACAACCTGAAGGGCATTAAAAACCATTAAAAACTGTGAGTGGACAAAAATCAATAAGTTCATAAACACATTTATGCCCTTCACTAAAAATATGCATGCATTCAAAAACTAGTAATCAAACCACTTACTTAAATAAACCATTAGGGCCGTAGTGCAAAACCGTAAATCCAAACATATATGGGAACTCAGCCCAAAACCATAGAATACCAAAATTCATAAAATCATAACCAAGGTGGCCACTGGCCAAATCCATAAACACCGAAATAACATTTCATAAATCCAATAATCCATATTTACCAAATAACCATCCTCGGCATCCCAGATGCCTAGCGTCCCAGACGCTTGACGTCCTATATATCATATCTCACGGTAAAAGCAACGCGTGCTGCCCAGGGTCTCTCTGGGTGCATATCTCTGACATCCCAAATGTTTGACGTCCCAGACGTCTAATCATAGCAATCCTGCTCCTGAGTCACTATACGGTCTGGTCACTCCGTATAATGACCCATCACAAGCAATGCATCGTGACTTCCCCTCCTAGACACCTGGAGTACACCATCCACGGATCCTCGTATCAAGATGGTGTATGGAAAATAGTTTTATAAAGTCATTTCAAAACATCTCAAAAGGCCTTGCACGGAATTTCCATAAAACCATCACCAATCCATAATTCCAAAACCATTGAGGGTCCCCGACCCGAAAGGTAACAACCCGTCCCGAGAGCCGGGATTAGCAGTGTGATTAAGGTGGGATTAGTGAGGTTAATAGGTGGTTAGGTGGTCCCGATAGGTCCGTAAGTTTAGAATGACGATTTTGCCCCTGACTTGGGCAAAAATGTTGACTTTAGTTCGGGTGATCAAATGGGTGTTGACTAGTGACCAGGACGTAGTTTAGGATGTCACGAATCCGTAGGCAGGTGGCACGCCTGATTCCGACATCCGAGGAGGAAGTTATGATGTTCGGAAGGTTGAGGGCATAACCGTAATTTGGTTAAAAGAAGGGGAAACGTTGACTTTTGGGACGATTGGGGTTTGAGATGTTGACCTAGGATGGTTACGTAGATCTCGTTGTCCTGAGTTCGATGACAGGCGGCACGTATTCATCGGACTTGCGAGGTGTGAGATACGGGTCTAGGAAGGTAGTGGTAAAGTTGTAATTTTGAGTTGAACAGGAGGGTATTTTGGTCTTTTTGCACCTGGGGATTGTACAGAGAGTAGCCGATGAAGGGCTGAGATGGGGCCATGTGTGTGAGAGAGAATAGGGGATGGTGACATGTGGCAATTGTGTAGTGGGTTCTGGGGAGTTCTCGCGTGTGTGCACGGTTCCAATAATTGGGGTGCAACCGTGCAGTGCCCGTGTGAGTGTTCTTCGACATAGAGAGAAACAGAGGGAGAGAATTGAGAGGATTGAGGGTTAATTATGGGTGCTGGTGAGTTTGTGAGTGTGCAAAGGTGATCAGAGAAGTGGGAAGGTTACAGGGAGGAGGTTTGGAAGTGTTGGCCGTGTGTGTAAGAAGAGTGAGGGCCACGGGAAAAACCAGAGTGCACAGGGAGGACGTGAGTGTTTATGGGTGGTGTTGTGGCTGTGATTGATCAAGCAAGGCCAGAGGAGGTGTCCAGGGGCTGGAGGTGGACGGGAGGAGCTACTGCCTCACGGCTGAGCTCGCGATGGCGATCGGAGGACAGGTAATTTCTCATCCTCTTCTATTTGCTCTGTTTAGCCGTCGAGTTTCAAATCGAGAGTCGTGAGTCTAGAGATCGAATCGAAGTTCATAGGCAGGTCTAAGGGACTCAGTGGAGGTCTGGGATTCTATTGGTTGTGCTGCCGTGACGGGAGGTGCACGGTGGTGGATGGCACGACGGAGGGACTCTGTATGCTCTATTTTGCCGTGAGTTTCAAACGACGAGTCGTGACGTTTGGGCGAGAGTCGAAGGTCTAGGAGAGTTGGGTTAGGTTCAGTAAGGTCCTAAGAAGGGTTTAGGATGGCTACTGCGAAGGGAGGTTACCTGGGTGGCCGGGAAGGAAAATAGAGCCGTGTATGAGTTTTCTTTTGAGCTGGAATCGACGATGATGGGACTGTGTCGAGGTTAGAGGAGTTGAGGAATCGATAGGGTAGGCCGGGACGATGAGACTGGTGAAGAAAGGAGGTGAAATGGTGGCCGGACGGCAGAGAACAGGTCTCGCCGGTCCGAGTTACAGGCTACTGTTGCGAACCGGGTTGGCTCGAGGTAGCCGATGCACTGTAGCAGGCGCGTGAGGGCCACGCGTAGCCACTTTGGGCGGCGTGTGGGGGCGCGTGCGGCGGTCCTTGGGGAAGGTATCAACATGGTTTTCGGTCTAGGAGTTGTGACGAGTCCATTGGAATTGGTTTTGGGTTAATCGGACGTCGAATCGAAGTAGTTCCGCGAGGGTGAAAGTTTAGGATTTTGGTTCGTTACGTTTAGGACCCGGGGATTTTTGAGGGAATTTAGGTGCTTACTCGTAGACGTGTTAGTGACGTAATTTGGTGGTTGTTGACAGGATCGGGATTTCCCGAGGAAGCCGAGGAACGTGCAGGACGTTCGAGATGCGATTGAGGGCTCGGTACTGTGAGTGGACCCTTTCCTTAAACTCGAACATGCATAACTGTTTTCTATACTTGTTTTATATATGTGATTTTATGATTGTTGGATTTATGGTGTGATTTTGCATAATTACACGATTTTTGAGAAAATACGGTATTTGGCACATTTTACGATAAAAGGTGGATTTCTGATTATAATGTTATAGTTTTGGGATTTCAATTATAAATGGATTTTGAAACATGATTTGGTGATTAAAGGATTTTCGGTTTTAGAAACGGATTTCGGAAAAAGGGTTGGTTTCCAAGTTGAAAAGTGGATTTCCGGATTTGGGTTCGGAATGACGGTTCTGGACGCCGGAAGGGCATCAGACCAGTGATTTCGAATTCGGGTTTGGATATGGAAATGGACAAGGGTTTTACAAATGGTTTTGGATTGGATTTGCTGGATCTGGTTATTGGGTTTAAAGACCCGGATATTGATGGAGGGGGGACGGGCTCGGATTGAGTTTAAAGACTCGGGAATTTAAAGACTCGGATATATTGATATTTCCCCCATAGGCTGTTGAGTTTAAAGACTCGGATATGATTAAGGCTTTTGAGTTTAAAGACTCGGGAGTTTAAAGACTCGGATAGGTCCAGCAGGTTTGATCGGAAAAATAATGATTGGATGTTCATGGTTTCTGGTACGGTTTTATGATTCATATGCTATGATTTCTATAGTGTTTCTGTTTCTTATGATGTTTTATGATGATCGATTTCTAACTGTTTTAATAACTGGGTTATGCATGTGGTTTCAAAACGGAGGGTTAAATTCGGTTTTCTGATAAACGATTTTAGAACTTTTCTTTTATTATGGTCCACTCACACCTTGTGTTTTTAAATTGCCCTCCAGGTTGTGGAGCTAGCGCGGGGTCTTGACGTCGAGGCAGTGTCTGAGGCATAGAAGTGACGAGCGGGATTTCCGAGTGTTTAAGTTTTTCTTCCACGTGCGTGTAATTGTCAACGGTTTTTATTTCCTTGTATTCGTACTATGCTCTGTAAACTCTAACTTCAGTTTTTATTGAGTGTTTTCTCCTGCGTCTGACTGTTTCTGTGTCGGGGTGTCAGACGGGAGCAGGATTTACCTCGGGTTTCGGGGCGAAACCGGGGTGGGTCCTGACACGAAATCACATTTATAAATCACAATTGGGCCTCATGCCCAATTTCAAAAACCAATTGGGCCCCTGGCCCGATCATATAACTCAAATGTGTCTCATCCCGATTTCGTAAAACAACTGGGCCCCCAGCCCTATCACATAATTCAAATGGGTCTCATGCCCGAGTTCATCTTTCCAAAACGAAAACATTTTCATCAAACCATCATCGAAACCACAAGCACGTAAAACTATAGTATAAAATCGTAACATCGAAATACATGCAAATACGGGATTACCTCAAAATACGTGCAACCATGTAAATCATCAATGCCACAATCATCACTATAGAAATCACATATATAAAACATATAAAACAGTTATGCATGCATCATAGTTTAGAAAACATTGTCCACTCATAGACCGTCCTATGTTGTTACCTCGATACGCGTGCCACACGCCCTTTCGAGCCACATCACTATCACTGGCACTTCCAAACCTGTTCAAACCATACTAGAGGGTTACTTACTATGTCATTAACCTCTCATTAAATCCCGGTAATTTTCTCAAAATTTCAAACGTATTTTACATAGGCTTTAAACCTTCGGACATAGAAAGGATAAATGAGAACTTTCCTAAAAATTTCCCCACACTTCGCCCAAAGGCGATACGGGTGGGCCTCACGCATCTGCACTATTCATCATCTTCAACCTCCTTGAACCGGTCCGGTCCTGCCCGACTGTGCATTCGGTCCAACTAAACCAGCGTGACCGGTTCAGGCCCATAACTCCTATGTTTTCGGTTCGTTTTCGTCTATTTTCAATCCTATAGCTTCATCTAATTATGTTCTACAATCCTATGATTTCAAAATCTTGAAAACAAGCTAAGATCGTACCTTAACGATTGAATTTTGAACTAGCTGTCCTTCCCCCGCCATGTTCCCACGTCTCCAACCACCGTTGGCCTCCGTTCCAAGTCCATTAGCATCCTAGCAACCTCCAAAACACGTTCCAAACATCAGAACTATTCAACAAACACCAAAACTAAACTTCCAAATTCGAAACATCAAACCTACCGTTCATGGCCTCGCCAGCCATCGTCTACAATGGCTCGAACCGTGGCCACCACCATTCTCGTCTCACCTCACTCTCTCACTTTCATTCACATACTAAGCCAAGATAATGGGGTTTGAATAGGCTGCATGGATTGGGGTTCAATGTTTTGCACCCTCACGGGTTTTGGGAGAGAAAAACATAGATGATCGATCGAAAGGGGAAAAAAGAAATATCCCACAGTGTGGGGGAGTAGGCCAATCAAATAAGGGACAGGTGTCACGTACTGATTGGTCCATCCAGATTTCCCATCCAATTCAAACCTGCCACATGTTAATTTCTCGGTTTTTATAAATAGTACCATAGAACGTTCTAGACCCATAACTTCTCTGTCGAACCTCGGATTTCGATGTGCCGCCTATTTACGTACTTGTGACATCCTGATCTACGTAACGATTCTCAGTCCTCGTACTTTTGACTCCCCGAGTCAAAAGTTAACATTTTGCCCAATTCTAGGGGCAAAACGGTCATTTTACACCGTCCGTCCGAATTCTCTCAACTAATCCCCGATTAGTCATTCTAAATCCATAATTAATTAATATCTAATCCCGATATTCGGGATGGGTCGTTACACCAACTCTTTCCTCCCCCATCACCTCTAATCGAGCCAAGAAGGGCCTTTTTAGGGCTATATAATCCAGTCACTAGGTACTTAGCATCGGAGCCAACTGACTAGGAAAGGTAGCCAAGTTGTGCTAGGAAGCTATCACCTTCTCGAAGGAGGATGAGAAGGGCCTCATTTTCTTGCATGACGACCCCCTTCATCTGAGCACACCTCTCCAACTTTGACGTAGGTAGAATTCTTGTTGACACTGTAATTCTATCAATGCCTTTTTCTGGGAGGCATTTAAGCAAGTAGGCATAGACAAGAAAGAACTTGACCACAAGTGACTGTTGGCACCTTCCAACTAGATGTGCATTATGATCCCATCGTCATGTCCCAAGCTTTCTACATCATGGATAAGTATTCACCATAGAATGGAATACTGGGAAGACCATGTCTTCCAAGGTCCTAGCTAGCACATTGAGCATTTACCAGAAAATTCGATTCCCAATCCCTAGAGGAGGAATCTGTGAGATAAAGGGCGATCAGACTACGGCTTAACGGTGGCTCACCAAATGACTAAAAGTGGTCAAGGAGACTGAGTTTATTCCCTAGATTGGAACATCCACTAAAGGCAAACTTTGTTCTTCGTGTCCTAAATAACAACCAATCGTGGGTCAAGATCACATTTACGAGAAACCTCCAACCTCCAACTCCAAATATTTACGAGGAACCTCCAACCTCCAACTCCATAAATTTCATAATGGATGACTTCATTTCCATGCACAAACCTTCTTTCTGACCGCTCAGGTGTCATAAGAGTTTCCCTCTTTCCGACTAACTTGTTCATGGACTTTCGACTGAGATTCACAGAAGATTAACCTTCTTTATGAACATTTAGTGTCATAAGGGTTGATATTATTGACTACCAACTCACAAAAGTTAATTACTCGTTCACGGACAATCTTCAGCTACTGTTTCATAGAAAGCCATTGCGACTACCAATTACACGGAAGGTCATCTCAATTTCCAACTCATGGCTAGCCACTGGGGAATTCAAACCTCCTATTCGACGTATTTCCGTAATATTCGAGTGCTCTTCCATGTCATGGAATAATTTTTTACTGATATTCATTCAATTGATGATTTCTGGAATTCCTTGCTTGTTACGGGCTTGAAATGCGAAGGAAATAATTTACTTTTCTGTACTTGTAATTTCAATTGTTATTCAATTTCAGTACTTTTACATTCTTGTACTCGTGTAACGACCCATCCCGAATATCAAGATTTAATATTAATTAATTATGGTTTAGAGTGACTAATCGGGGATTAGTTGAGAGAAATCAAACGGACGGTGCGAAATGACCATTTTTCCCTTGGATTTGGGCAAAAGTTGACTTTTGACTCGGGGAGTCAAACGTACGAAGACCGATGACCGTGACGTAGATCGGGACGTCACGAGTTCGTAGATAGGTGGCACATCGAAATCGGAGGTTTGACTAAGAAGTTATGGATCTAAAACGGAAAACGACACTATTGCACGTAAACCGAGAAACGGGGACATGTGGTAGGTTTTGATTGGGGAAGGTTCTGGAAGGAACCACCAGATGAGTGACAAGTGTCACCCATCTGATTCGCCCATTCGTCCACACAGTGGATATTTCCTTCCACCATCACGATCGATCATTTCCATTTTCTCCCAAACCAAACCCTTGCAAACCCATTTCCATAGCCCCTTCAATTTCGATTGTTTGTGCTTGATGTGTGAATGAAAGAGTGAGAGTGAGGTGAGACGAGGAGGATGGTGGCCACGGATTGTTGAATGATCGTAATGGTTGGAAAATGATTGTGGAGGTTGAACAAATGTTTTAGGATGAAAATTAGGGACGGTGGTGGCCTGAAGCATGGAAAACCGACGAGCGAAGGTGGCCGGTTCAACCAATCGATCAAGAAGGTATGCTTTTGGTTTTGGTTTTCACGTTTTGAACTCATAATTAGATTAGGAATGTTTAGAGGATGATTTAGGAATGAAAATGGATGAAAATGGACCGAAAACACGTGAGATACAGGCCCGAAGGGGTCACGCTGGTCTAGTTGGACCGACCAGACCAATCGAATCGGACCAGACTGGTCTACCCGAGGTAGGAGAATGTGAACAGTGTCGCGCATTTTTTCATGCGTAGGACGTTTGGGCCCCGCGTGAGGGAGTGTGGGCCCTCTTTTCGAGGCATGTTCAACACGACTTTTAATCTATTCGATGTAACGAACATTTTGGGACTGGTTTCGTATCGATCGGACATCATCTCGATATAGGTCGGGGTGTCCGAAGGTTTAGGATGGAGTTTAAAAATAGTTAAAAATTTTGAAAAATTACGGTACTTTAATGAGAGGTTAATGTGGTCGTTATAACCCTCTAGTATGATTTGGACAGGTTTGGAAGTCTCGGTGATAGTAGTGTAACTTGGGAAGGCTTACGACACGCGTATCGAGGCGGCAGCGTAGGACGGTCTGTGAGTGGACAACGTTTTCTAAACTGTGATGCATGCATAACTGTTTTATATATTTTATACATGTGATTCCTATAGTGATGATTGTGGTATTGGTGATTTACATGGTTGCACGTATTTCGAGATAATCCCTTGTTTACACGTATATCGAGATTTATGGTTTTACTGTAGCTTTACGTGCATGTGGTTTCATTGATGGTTTAATGAACTAGTTTTGGGTTTTGGAAAGATGAACTCGGGCATGATACCCATTTGAATTATGCGATCGGGCCAGGGGCTCAGTTGATTTACGAAATCGGGCTGAGACCCTTTTGAGTTATGTGATCGGGCCGGGTGCCTAGTGGCTTTACAAAATCGAGCATGAGTCCTAGTTGGGTTTTATAAATGTGATTTCGGGTCTGGGACCCTATGTTTCATAAACGTGATTTCGGGTCGGGAACCCTAAATGGATTTGTAATGTGTTTACACCATATTAGACCGAGTAATGGACTTGTCAAGCACTACATTGGACCACGAAGTAAGCCCATCCAGAAGGCTCCAAAAATCACAAAAAGCTCACCATCAAGGTCCATGCCGGAAATGCCCATCATTAGGCCCATGACCTAAACCTTAGATCTTGCCTATATAAGGGGCACTATCACGGACTCTCTCTCTAGAGAAACCTCTCTCTCTCTCTAGAATTTAGAGCTCTCACCTCTCTCTACATCTACTCTCTTTCTCTGTGAAGGCTCTAAGCCCATTGTATTATGTACACAAACATTATTATACTAATGAGAATGGGGTAACACCGTGGACGTAGCCCGATTTGGGTGAACCACGTACATACTTGTGTTCTTGGGTCTTGTGCGGTCTTTCTACTCCTCGTTGGAACATTTTTTGCTTCAACAGTTTGGCACCGTCTATGGGAACCGTAACAAAAATCCTTGTCGGTTCTCTCTCTCTTCCTCACACTTGTAGAACCCACAAACCCAAGAATTCCAGGCACCCACTAAAAATCATCTCGGTCTTCCGATAATTTCTCTCAGCCGACCAACGAGAACCCGGTGAGCTATCCATTCACTCCTCCCAACCCAAGACCAGCACAACAGATTTTGGCCTTGTTACCATTTAGCCTGGGCCTACCCATTGCTTGGTGGGAGGAATCCGCTCCATTTGTTCTCTCGGCCCACTCAAACATGCTGCCTAATTATATATATATATATATATATATATATATTATGTTAAAAGTTGGACTCTGTGGCAAGCACATAGCCTTTGACGGCTTACATATCACCTACCCACCACAAATATGTGATATTTATACTTGCCTTTTTTGAAGACTCTGCCTACCACATATATATATATATATATATTCATACCTTTTGGTAACTTTGACTCTGCTCTCCCATCACAAATGAAACAACGAAGGCTTTGAGCAAGAAGTCAGAGACATCCCACAAACCTACACAAATAGGTCTGCCCCACACAATTATATATTTTTGTCCTTATGAAAAATTTGCTGTCTCCCTATGCACCATCTAAATATATATATTTCTCTGTGCTCCATTCAATTATAAAGCCAACCCACAAATCACCTTCTTCACGGCTTCACTATCATCATCTGTATGAAAACAAAAAAAAAGCACAGAGAAATAAGAATAGTCCATTTTTGAAGCACTGCATACCCGCCTCTCAAGCTCACCTCATGTAGCCTCTCGATGTCTCTCATCTCATGAGGGTCGCCGTCTCACGCTGGGGCTACAAAAAGCCCACCACTCGTTCACTTGGGATGGACGACTACGCCGACTACCTAATCGCACCGCCACCGAAAACCCAACTCTGATGGACAACTCGACAGCCCTCGTCGGCGCTCGCCTCACCTCCACACAGCTCAGCTCGTCGCCTCGCCCGGGGCCCTTGAACCCGCACTCGGCGTCCAGCTCGTCGCCATCCATCACGGCACCGCTCGGCTAGCCTGCCAGCTCGATGACTGTCCACCGAAGTCACTTCACACTTCTCAGCCATCGTCCTGCGAAACAATTTTGACAGCCCATGCTCTCGACCATATCCATTCAGAAACCGCCCACCGACGACTCCTCGATTGCTCGGTCGATACCCATCGACCGAAAACCTCGATAAACCTCCACGGAGGTCTCTTCAGTCCCCTGAACCGTTTGCCTTTAGCCCCCACGATGGTATGACATTGCCTGCCCTCGGCGACAGCCTACCAAAATTCTGTCCATGTCCACGGAGCCAACTAGACCGCTGAGTGTAGGCCCTCACAGGAGCTCCCTTCCCCTTAACTAGCTTCAAGCCATTTAAAATGGACAAGGGATCCTCAACACTTGTTTTTCCTTTCCCCTAATGAGCGGTCAGGGTCACTCGACCCAAACAAAAAAAAAAGGGCAGAAAGATTCCTTTGTTTTTTTTGTTTTTCCTGTGCACTTTTGCTTTTGCCCATTGAAAAATTTGAACAACTCGGCCACTGAGCAACCAAAAACAAAAAAAAAACAAAAAACAACAACAACAAAAAAAAAACCATAAACCATAAACTTTTTTTTTGGGGTCTTACATCTCATTTTCCAAGAAGCCCACCGAGCGGCCTACCCAACTCGGCCTATTCAACTTGGCCACCCAAAAAAAAAACACAACTTATTTCTTTTATTTTTGGGCTTGGGCAGGGTACCATCTAGATCCAACCGTGACACCGATTGGGGATGACCATTCTGTGCAACCTCTCACGGCCAATCCTCAAGGCCCTAGCACCTTTTAGGGCACCACCACAACTCGGCTAAACCAATTCAGGCAATTAAACTCAGCCAACACCACTCGACCAAACTAACTAGGCCACTAAAAAAACATAAAACACCAACTTTGTTTTTGGGGCCTTACATCTCAATTTTTAGGGAGCCCACCGAGCGGCTTAGCTCACTCGGTCCTCCAAACAAAAATCAAACACTTTCTTTTATTTTTGGGTTTGGGCACTTTTTTTTTCAGCCCACTGAGCGGCCTACTCAACTCGGCCAAACCAACTCGGCCTAACCAACTCATCCACCATAACTTCTATCTTGGTACGACCACCATCCGAATAGGTATTGCTCTACTCTTCCACTACAATTTTGGGGATCGAACTCAGCTCACACCACGAGCTCTGTTCTTTCTCTTGTCACATAGAACCAACTCGGCTCACACCACGGACGACCACTAGGTGGCACTTTAATACATAAACTTATGAACATCATAAACATCGTATGCATACATACATGCACTCATACACGAACTCATACATGCTGACATACATGCATCCATGCATGCATAGCATACATGAAACTCACACTTAAGCTATACACATTACCGAGCGTTCAACACATTACCGAGATACTCGAAACATTACCGAGTATACATGTGCTCAACACATTACCTAGCTACTTGAAACATTACTGAGTATACATTCGTTCAACACATTACCGAGCTACTCGAAACATTACCGAATCTACATTCGCTCAACACACACCGAGCGCTCGACATATTACTGAGCCGCTCAACCCATACTGAGCTACTCGAAACATTACCGAGTATACACTAGCTTAACACATTACCAAGTTAACATCCGCTCAACACAATAGCGAGACACTAAACATTTGGCCTCGACTCAAACATTCGAGTCGAAGTACATGCAACTTGGCCTACACTCAACACTTGGCCTCAACTCAAACATTAGAGTCAGAGTACAGACGCACTCGACCTACACTCAACGCTCGGTCTATGTTCAGCGAATTACCAAGCCACTCAATTACCGAGCCCACTTTCAAAGCTAAACTTAGCCCACATGCCGATTGACACACATATACAACAAAGAATCACCTACAAGCATTCAGGCTCATACTCAGAGTCATCCTCACCAAGAGACTACCAAAGCACATATTTTCCACCATTTTCCCTTCAGCATCCTACCTCGACTGAGAACTTGGGGGGACTGATGGTACACCGAGCGAAACAACAGACGAAAAAAAAGAGTTGCTCGGTCAATGCACTTTGAAAGTCCTCAACCGAGGTGGTCCACCTCAGTTAAGAACTTGGGGGACTTCTGTTTACACCATATTGGACCGAGCAATGGACTTTTCAAGCACTACATTGGACCACGAAGTAAGTCCATATAGAAGGCTCTTTAGAGCTCTCACCTCTCTCTACATCTACTCTCTCTCTCTCTTTCTGAAGGCTCTAAGCCTATTGTATTATCTACACAAACATTATTATACTAACGAGAATGGGGTAACACCATGGACGTAGCCCGATTTGGGTGAACCACGTACATACTTGTGTTCTTGGGTTATGTGCAGTCTTCCTACTCCTCGTTGGAACATTTTATGCTTCAACATGATGTTTTATGGGAATTTCGTGCAATGCCCATTGAGATGTTTTGAAATGACTTTGTAAAACTGTTTTCCATATACCCTCTTGATACAAGGATATGTGATGGTCTCCTCCAGGTGTCTGGGACACTGGGGAAGTCACGGTGCATTGTCTGCGAGGGGTCATTATACAGAGCTACCAGATCGTATAGTGACTCAGGAGAAGGATTTCTATGATTAGACGTCTAGGATGTCAGAGATATTGACCCGGAGAGACCCCGGTAGCACGCTTTGCTTTTACCGTGATATATGACGTCTGGGACGCTAGGTATCTGGGATGCCGAGGATGGTTATGTGGTAAATATGGATTATTGGATTCATGAAATGGTATTTCATTATTTTTGGATTTGTGGTTATGGATTTAGGCAGTGGCTCACTTGGTTCTGGATTTACGGATTTTGGTATTCTATAGTTTTTGGCTGAGTTCCCACACTTGGTTTTGATTTACGGTTTTTGGGTTAAGGCCCTAATGGTTTATTTGAGTAAATGTTTCGATTACTGGTTTTCGATGCATGCATACTTTTTAGTGAAGGTCATAATGTGTTTTTATGAACTTATTGATTTTCGTCCACTCACAGTTCTTAATGGTTTTAATGCCTTCAGGTTGATCACGGATGCGGGCTGCAGCAGAGGCCGAGACATGGCACTCCTCCACCGATCCTGGCGCGCTCGGGGAGCCCCGTATAGGCTAAGGTATGAATTATCCCTTGTCTGACACTTCGTGTCAGAAGGGAGCATGGCACATCCCGCGTTAATCCCGAGGGGATTAGGATGGGTCGTGTCAACTCATACTTCCATTTCCATTTCATTACAAACCAGATTTTCTTAAGAAGTAATTGGTACTCGGGATACACCCTCCAAGCGTGATTCATGACTTACCAAGTCAGGATACCATATTTGAGCATTGGTTTGAATACTTCGATTTGGACTCGAGAGAACCTGAGACCATTGTCTATTTAACTGCTGAAATAACGTCGCTCCTTGAATATCATGGCTAAATAAACTTCTAACTTGGGCATCACTAGAAAGAAAATATTTGAAGTCCTTGAAAAAGACATGAAAGAACAGCGTAGTAGATTTCTTATCCACCAGCCACATAATCGCTTTGATCAGAAGAAAGGTTCTTGGGTCGAAAAACAGAACCTGTCTACACCGTCTAGTAATAGTTTCTACTAGTGGCATGCCTGCACTTGAGTTGAAAAAGATGTTTGCTTTCTAGTCTGCCCATATAGGAATCGACCGTAACTGAAGACCCATCACACTCAGCCTAGCCAACATTTCTACATCTCACCATTCACAGAAAAAGAGATCCCCACAAGTAGACCATCTCTCTCGCTCCTCAAATAAGGTTCCAGTCCAATAAGGATTGCCTCGGGACATTCGTCTCCTTAAATGAGAAAAACATTTTGAACATGAATAAGTTCATAATATATGGCAAGTAGAAAAAAAAAAAAAAAAAAAAAAAACCTTATATATGATTGAGATGTGAGAGTGCAACTCTTAATTTACGACTCGTGCAGAATATATAAGTATTAGGTCATGTATGATATCATAGGATGACCTAATGAGATTGCGAGTGATAATTACATTAAAATAAGTGATAACTTGGTCATTTTTTTTTGGCAATTATTGAGTAATGGATACAAGTTGCGTGCATGTGAATAGCGTTTACCACAGTGGTCCAAAACTAAACTATCAAAGTAAACATTTATATAATGTTAATTTATATAAGATAACTTATTAATTTATTTTATATTTAAATAATAAAATTGTAAATTTTTAAATCAATAAATTCATATAATATCGTTTAAATTTAATAATAAAAAAGTAACTTTATTATTTAGTCCATCATATTTTTAAATCCTTGATTTGTGCTTGAGTGTAGATATATTACTTTAATAACTCAATCTAATTAGTCCTAACTACGAAAGCTAGGTCAGCTCCCGCAAGAATACGTTATGCGATGACCAAATTAAGCTTCGTTATATATATATATATATATATATATCGGAAAACGCTAATTGCCCCTGTTTTTTATTAGACCATTTAAATTTGACAGTTGAAGTAGCATGTATGAAGCTAATATTTTTTTTTTGGTATACTAAGAACTAGTTTATTTGATAAATTTATTTTATTGCTTGTTAATTGTATATTACTTAAGCACATGCCGGATGTATAGAATAATATGGTTTCAAATATTGCAAAAATAAATAGTTCTTCTTAGAACGTGAGTGTGAAAATGCAACACTTACTATTACAAGTTGTTGAAGCAGAAATTAGATACGTTTGTAAAGTCTTCATGATCCCTACAAAAAAAGAAATCGAAGTTAAGGTTGAAGCCCCCGCGGGATTTTTCAACCAAATACATTCAGATACTTAAGTTAGTTTTAAGAGAGAAATTAGAAGAGTTTTAAAAGTGATGACTTGATCGAATCACTTTTAATACTGAAATAAGCTTCACTGTTTATAGTGGAACCTTAAGAGTCGTCGAACGTTTTGATTGGCGATGGATTTTATAATTAATAAATAATTATGTTTTAATAAATGATATTGTTTATTAATTGGATTTAATAAGAGTTCATTCTCAAGGAAAGTATTATTATTAGTATTATTATTGAGACTTCCGATTAAATAATATATTTAGACGCTAACGACGTTATTTTAAAGTGTGGGTGTTTGAGAGCGATTAATGTCATTACCAAGGGTTTGGACATTATATGAATTATGGGCCACAAGATAACTCCACCAATTTTAGGTGATTTTGGGTTCCAAAAATACCCCCACATCGTTTAGGATTTAGGGAAACCTAAGATGTAACGACCCGTCCCATATTCCTAGATTAGATTAGTGACTAATCACAATTAGTGAGGCTAATCGGTGATTAGTAGGGCGAAATCGGATGAAAGACGCAAAATGACCGTGTTGCCCCTAGCCATGGCAAAACGTTGACTTTCATTCGGGTTGTCAAACGGACTTTGACCAATGACCGTGACGTAGTTCGTGACGTCACGAGTTCATAGACAGGTGGCACGTTCAATTCCGACAGTCGATGAGGAAGTTATGACGTTCAGAAGTTTAGGGGCATTTTGGTAATTTTGGTTAAAAGGGGCAAATAGTTGAATTTTTGACCGGGACGTCCGATGGCCGAGGGCCGAGGACTGTTACGTAGATCGGGACGATACGAATAGGTAGACAGCGTCACGTCGAATTCGGACGTTCGACGGCGAAGTTACGGTTCACGGAAGTTTAAGTGCACTATTGCACGAATTACGAAATAACTTAACTTCTGGCAGTTAGTGGGCCCAGATATTTGTCCCAAGGCCCAATGGATGAGTGACAAGTGTCACCCATCCAATGGACACCAATTTCCCTTCATGCATCTCCCTTCCCCGTGCATCTTCATTTTTCATTTCAAACCCAAAACATTTCCCCGATCTCACCATTCTCTTATCCTCTGTGCTACCCAAACCCTTGACCCTATGATCGTGTCTGAGAAGCAGAGAATGAGATGAGGACCAGATGAGGGTGGCTGGACGGCCAGAACCGCCGTGGACGGCGGCTTGGAGGAGAAGAACCCGAGAGGTATCGGTTAAGCCCGTTTTGATCCATTTTCCATTTCTGTGATTATGGGCTGTTTATATCAGTTTTAATGGGTTATTTATGTTGCTAGGGGGTTGTTAATGAGGTTTTGGTGGTGGTTGACAGCTGAGAAGCCGTGGGAAGAAAAGGAGAAGTTTGAACCGTGAGGTTCAAAATGGAACCTTAGGTTTTAGATGCTTTTGGTTAGTTTTAAGGATTGGGTTAGATAGGAAACATGAAAATAGGATTTTAGGGATTGGATTGAAGGAAAACGGATGAAAAATACGGATTGTCGGGGCCTGGACCGGTCACGCCGGTCTAGTTGCAGAATTTGGGCCGGACCGGTCGGTCTGAACTGGCTGGAGGTTGAAGACACGGCTACAGTAACCGACGCGTGAGGCCCACGCGCAGGCAGCTTCTAGGGGCACGTGTGAGCGCGTGATGAGGAATTTAAGGATGCTTTCAACATACGAAATCATCTATTCAATGTAACGAACATTTTGGGACTGGTCTCGTGTCAAATCGGACATCGTTTCGATAGGTTTTTGACTGCCCTTCAGGTTGACAGCGGATATGGACTGTAGTAGAGACCGAGATATCACATGCCTCCTCCGGATCCTGGTGTACTCTGATAGCCCGGGAGGGCAAAGGTGGAAAATATCACTTGTCTGACACTTCGTGTCAGACGGGAGCAGGGTCATACCGCGTTAATCCTGGGGGGATTGGGATGGGTCCTGTCAACGTGGTATCAGAGCAAGGCTGGCTCATATCGGAGTTCTGTTAGCTCATATCAGAGCGGGGTTGTCTCTATTCGAGCAACCGTGGAGCTCTTGGAGTAGTACACAGGTCGAGGATGTGATATCTCAAGGGGCTAAAGTTCGTGGTCAACCTGATTGTTGGGGTGCTAGTACGATAGTTAGTAGGATGGAATCGTGATATGTCTTGGTTTCGCATTGGATGTCGGGGTTGCCATAGTTCTGTCAGGGTTGACAGTGTGGGACCCTACAGAAGGATGAACGTATTCGTACGTTAGATTGTGATCATGAGACGGTTGGTTGGGATCGTCTTTCACGATGTCGTAGGATCAATTTGACGACTAGTTGGATGTTGTGACCATCCGATGATCGGATATTGGTGAGTTAAATGGATTTACTGCTCCTGGTAGTTGCAGCCGGATTCGTGGAGTGTACTAAGGCTGGCAGTTAGCAGTCGAGTTCGTGGAACTCTAGTTGAACTTATGGCAGTTAGCAGTAGGCTTCAGGGAATCCGAGTTGGATTGACGGTAGGATTGGATTGACATCCTTGCGATGTCAAGACCGCGGGGTCGATCAGATTGTGGATTGTACTGCAGTTGGTAGCTTGCAATTGGGTTCAGATTGACCCTAGGTGTGATTGTGGAAACCTACATTGGGTTGTATGGTTCGGAAATGTGAGTTGACGAGTGGTTTGACTTGGACGACTATTCGGATTTGGGTTCGTTAGTCAGTCTAGTCATGTCAGCTTGTGTTGGGACTGCACTTTGCAGTCGGAGTTGTATTTATCGGTTAGACCTAGTTGGTTGTCGTGCTACTCAGTTGTGATGGATTATTGGTACAACTAAGGTCGTGGGCGACCTGGTCGACGACATTTGTTTAGTCGAGTTACGACAGGTTAGAGATGGTTGGACAAGTTACCAGGGGTGGTACTCATCGATGGAATCCCGGAGTAGGGATACGGAGTAGTTGGTACGGACGGTTGATTCCGTTGGATGCGGAGTCTGGATATTGAGATGCCTGGTAGTTAGGTCTGCACGAGGTTGTGGCAGACACTACTATCGATGGACATTTGTTCGGTATCTGTGGTTCGAGAGTGGATCAAGGATAGTGGTGGACTGGATAGGATCCAGCGGTAGTTGAGACGTGAGGATCGAGTACTGTCATGGTGGATTAGTGATCGGTTGGTCAGACTCGATTTATCGTAGGGTTTAGTGACCATTTGGTCGGTGGAGGCCAGAGTTGGTCAGATATGGCGGTATGCAGAGATTGACTGCAGATCACAGCAGAGGTCTGTTGTGACTCTCTAGTCGAGAGGTACATATATGGTCGTAAATGGGCATGTGTCCATAACCAGTCTAACAGAGACACGTGGTTGATGTCCAAGTATGTTGGTTCCGACATGGTTGGAACTTCGGAATCAAGAATGATTGCGATTGAGGTGACACGAGGAATGCGGGTTTTCCGCATTGGTAACGAGTGTTTCGAAGCCGTTTGGGTGACTTCTCAGGTTCTACCATAATTGATGATGGTAGATGATGTTGATGACGTTAGATGATGGTTGTTGTCACCAGTACATTGGTCGTGTATTGGTTGGTGAACTCGGATTTGTCTTGGGTCATCAGGAGGAGTTGAGTATATCGAAGTTAGGTGACTGGGATTTCTCATTTTCTTCTTGGTGGCAGACGATGTTAGATTACGTGACGTGGTGAGTGCAGCGAGTTTTGGTTGCATTCATGTAGGATGGAATTGGATGTCATTTTTTGGTATCATCCTTGATGTTTCCTAGGTAGGATGACAAGGATCGATACGAGGTAATCGGTGAGAACCCACAGTCTCGGCGTGTCTCGTCGTTGACTGATATATTTAAGATGTGGGAATTGGTTTAGGACTTTGGGTATCGTTATGGATCTGGATCGTGATCTTGATGATCCAGATAGGTGGAGAGTTTATCACTCTTACTTGGATGTTTGAGTGGAGCATGATGGGATTGAACTTCTTTTCGAGGTAAATCCCATATGGCTTGTTACTCGAGCGAGTAGGTGTCTTACGAGGTCGGATTTTGTCAGACTTAGTACTAGTGTTGATGTTGGGATTGGCTTCCCTATGAAGTCAATCTAATGTATGGTGGTAATCAGTTGAGCAAGTATCCAATAGGTTCGGATACAGTGCGTCTCGGTAGACGTGAACGATATTTCAAGTTTTGGAATCAGATTGCTGGATGACGATTCAGGATTTGATTTTGGAACTTAAAAGAGGATTTCTGGATTTGGGTTTTGGAATCGGATTCTGGGTGACGATTCAGGATTTGATTCTGGAGCTTGACAGTGGATTTCCTTTTATGGATTTGGGTTCGGAATGGTTATTCCAAATGCTAGCTTACGGAATGATGATTTCAGATTCGGGTTTGTACATGGTTATGGATATGATTTCTGGGTTTGGATTCGGGATTTCTTACGAAATTACAGATTTAGATTCGGATTTGGAAATAGATGATGGGTTGGAGTTTCGATTTGTCTAGGCCAGGATTGGACAAATGGACTCCATTATTGAAACATGATTGGCTACAACCTAGGTGGTTGTAGGCTGATTGATGGGTAGACGTATGTACCTTGTACATAGATCGAGGTATGATACCGGGCAGACTTGTGGTGCCTGGTGATGGTATATAGGTTATACTAGTAGTACGTTTGTGAACGTGTTGGTAGTCGGATTGGTTCTGATACCATCAGATTAGTTGAGGTCGTGGACTGGACATTGGATACTGTGCGTTGGGTCATGGTATTTCTGATGGGTCTAGTTACACACAGGTCGAGTGAATTGTTGGTTAGTGTTTACTCAGGTTGAGTAACTTGGTGGTTAGTGTAACCACAAGTAGGTATAGCGTTAGTTTTCGACTGACGACTGTCAAGTGGTGACAGTTTGTCGGATGTGTCAGTGTGGATCAGTTAGTGAGATTTGGTGACTCCAAGTGGGAGCAGACGTCAGGATAGATTGAGATTGAAAAAGGAACCGTCGATTTGTTGTGTCAGCGAAATGATAGATTTGACAAATAGTGTCAATTCGAAACAAGTAACTACTGTCATTCGACGTGGTCGAATGTAGTCGTTGCGACGTAAGCGTTAGTGGTACGCTTGGGTGCGAGCAATTTATTATTCTGGTTAGTTGGTGTACGAGTATACACGTGTTTCGAGGTCGATTCTACTTTCCACGAGGTGGATGTGGAATTGAGATAGATGGAGTTTCGAGAACGAAACTAAATTAAGGAGGGAAGAACGGTTGGAATTAGGTCGGTTGGAACTTCGAGGATGAAATTAATTAAGGAGGGAAGGTTGTAACGACCTCTCCCAAATTCCTAGATTAGATTAGTGACTAATCACGATTAGTG
Source organism: Prinsepia uniflora (assembly GCA_032719365.1). Taxonomy (NCBI): domain Eukaryota; kingdom Viridiplantae; phylum Streptophyta; class Magnoliopsida; order Rosales; family Rosaceae; genus Prinsepia; species Prinsepia uniflora. The sequence goes on from CM064861.1 coordinate 68,891,982, forward strand.
AGGCTAATTGGTGATTAGTAGGGCGAAATCGGACGAACGATGCAAAATGACCGTTTTGCCCCTAGCCGTGGCAAAACGTTGATTTTTCATTCGGGGGGTCAAACAGACTTTGACCAATGAGCGTGACGTAGTTCGTGACGTCACGAGTTCATAGACAGGTGGCACGTTCAATTCTGACATTCGAGGAGGAAGTTATGACGTTCGGAAGTTTAGAGGTATTTTGGTAATTTTGGTTAAAAGGGGCAAATAGTTGACTTTTTGACCGGGATGTCCGATGGTCAAGGGCCGAGGATCGTTACGTAGATCGGGACGATATGAATACGTAGACAGGTGGCACGTCGAATTCAGACGTTCGACGGCGAAGTTACGGTTCACGGAAGTTTAAGTGCACTATTGCACGAATTACGAAATAACATAACTTCTGGCAGTTAGTGGGCCCAGATATTTGTCCCAAGGCCCAATGGATGAGTGACAAGTGTCACCCATCCAATGGACACCAATTTCCCTTCATGCATCTCCCTTCCCCGTGCATCTTCATTTTTCATTTCAAACCCAAAACATTTCCCCGATCTCACAATTCTCCTATCCTCTGTGCTACCCAAACCCTTGACCCTATGATCGTGTCTGAGAAGCAGAGAATGAGCTGAGGACCAGATGAGGGTGGTTGGACGGCCAGAACCGCCGTGGACGGCGGCTTGGAGGAGAAGAACCCGAGAGGTATCGGTTAAGCCCGTTTTGATCCATTTTCCATTTCTATGATTATGGGCTGTTTATATTGGTTTTAATGGGTTATTTATGTTTCTAGGGGGTTGTTAATGAGGTTTTGGTGGTGGTTGACGGCTGAGAAGCCGTGGGAAGAAAAGGAGAAGTTTGAACCGTGAGGTTCAAAATGGAACCTTAGGTTTTAGATGGCTTTGGTTAGTTTTAAGGATTGGGTTAGATAGGAAACATGAAAATAGGATTTTAGGGATTGGATTGGAGGAAACGGATGAAAAATATGGATTGTAGGGGCCTGGACCGGTCACGCCGGTCTAGTTGCAGAGTTTGGGCCAGACCATCCGGTCTGAACCAGCTGGAGGTTGAAGACACGGCTACAGTAGCCGGCGCGTGAGGCCCACCCGCAGGCAGCTTCTAGGGGCGCGTGTGAACGTGTGATGAGGAATTTTAGGGTGCTTTCCACATACGAAATCATCTATTCGAGGTAACGAACATTTTGGGACTGGTCTCGTGTCAATCGGACATCGTTTCGATAGGTTTCGAGTTGTCCGAAGGTTTAAGATCGGTTTAAAAATAGGTAAAAGTTTGGAAAAATTACGGGGCTTTAATGGGAGGTTAATTAAGTAGATAGTAACCTTCTATTACGATTTGGTCAGGTTAGTTTTGGGAGTCCCGGTGATAGTGATCGGCTCGGGAGAGCCTATGGCATACAAATCGAGGCGGCAGCTTGGACGGTCTGTGAGTGGACCTTGGTTTTCTAAATTGGTGCATGCATAAATGTTTATTATATGTTTTTATATATGTTTGGTAATGCCGTGGGTGCATTTGTATGTGGTTACATATAAGCACGTATTTCGAGGGTTTGGCCTTATACGGTGCTTATACGGGTCTGTATTTCTTTAATGGTTTAAATGATTTGGATTTGGATTTCCAAAAGGATAAACTCGGGTATGAGACCCATTTGGTTTTGTATCGGGCATATGACCTCAGATATCGGGCACGGTGCCCAGCTGATGTCCTATGTTCGGGCACGAGACCCAGGTTACTTTACGGTTTGGATTTCAGGTCAGGGAACCTTATGGCGTGAACAATTTTTATGGTATCGTGGTTCATGAAGGATTATGGGGACCAGCATGAACCCCGATTATGTGATTGTGGTACATGACGGTTTATGGGAACCGGCATGAACTCTGGTTATGTTATGTTGGTACATGACAGTTTATGGGAACCGGACATGGAGGATATGGTCTATATGTATATGGGATGGATATTATGGATCATGACGGTTCAGGGAAACCGGGCATGGATATTTGTATTATGTATATATATGTTCATATACCTTCCTTTACTTCTATTATCTCCTCCAGGGAGGGTCGTTGGCCTGGGTGGACCCCAGAGTAGTCACGGAGCACCGACTGAGTGGAGTCACCCCCTACTTGGGTTCCTTACTCTCAGGAAGGCTATGGTTACTATACCTCGAGTAGGATCAGTGGTCTGCGGACATTGACCTTGACTTTGAGAAGACTCGGATTGAGACTCGAGTAGCACGCGTGTAGGTTTGGATACCGTGACAGGATTGGTTGTGTGACTTATATGTATAGATGATATATGATATGATATATAAGATGTGATGCATGGTTACACAGGTTTTGGGCTGAGTCCCGTATGGTTTTGGGCTGTGGCCCGTATGGTTGAATCTTTATGATTCTTTGATATGTGGTGTGCACAGGTGTGCACAGGATTGAGCAGTGGCTCATGTATGTTTATTGTTATGGGCTGAGTCCCTTATTGGTTTCTTATGGATTTGGGCAGTGGCCCGTATGGTCGATTTCATTGTGGTCCTTTCGACCTTGGATTATTTCTGATTTGAGCTTAGTTCCCATATGTGGTCCATTTGGTTAAATGGTTCTCGAATGCATGCATGCTTTTTAGTGAAGGGTAAAAATGTCTTTATGGAAATGTTTTTATAAACTCTTGTTTTGGCCACTCACAGTTTTTAATGTTTTTGACTGCCCTTCAGGTTGACAGCGGATGTGGACTGTAGCAGAGACCGAGATATCACATGCCTCCTCCGGATCCTGGCGTACTCTGATAGCCCGAGATGGCAAAGGTCGAAAATATCCCTTGTCTGACACTTCGTGTCAGACGGGAGTAGGGTCATCCCGCGTTAATCCCGGGGGGATTGGGATGGGTCCTGTCATAAGAGATGCAGGCTCTTTGGTAGTCCCGGTTAATCATGCTTGCTGGTGTCAAACTTTTTGTCTATCATTGTTCTTGTGTCGAAAACATTTTGTTGGGCTTATATCATAACATCAAACTAATCAATAAGCATTGGGCTTAGAGCTTGCGTGATTGAGCTTAACTTATGGCCCTTCGGTAATTAATCACCTCATTTGTAACGACCCGGAAATTCGAAAAAGGAAATTTTGAAAAATTTGAAGGAAATGACGATTTTGCCCCTAGTTATAAGGGCTGAAAGTTGACTTTTTGCTCGAGACTCTTTTTAGATCATCCGTAGAGACCGTTGGGTAGGTCTCGAGACACTGATTCCGTAGACATGCGGCATGCGTCAATTGGAGTTCGGACGACCAAGTTACGGGTCTAGGAACATGAAGGGCATTTTGGTAATTTGTTAAGGCAGGGACAAAATGGTAATTTGGGCCGGTATTGGCTGATTCAGCCGTGCTTAGTGAGTCATGGGATTCATTAAGTGACATCTCTCACTTTATAATTGAGATTGGTGGCAAATCACATGTGTGTGCGGTTGGGCGGTGGTGAGATTTAAACAAGTCGTGTATGCGTGTGTGTTGGGGAGAAAACAGAGCATCAGTGTGCTCAACACCCAGACATCATTAATCCCCTTCGTTTTTGAACAATTTAGGGGAATTGAGAGAGGTGGAATAGAGCATTAAACAGGGAAGGAAACCATAAAACCTGAAGAAAAACCCAAACCAGAAACGAACCCAGACAATTCGAATTTAATCAAATTTTGAATTGAACATTTAAGACCCAAAAACACATAAATTGATATCGAATTAAACCTCCTGGCCTCAAGGAGAGTCGAACCCAATCAAGAATGAAAGAAAGGAAGGTCATTTTGGCCGTGAACGGAGGTCATCAAACCCTCGAACAATTGAGGTTAAGTTCGAGTCATTGGAGGGGTCGAAGGGAGCAATTGAAATTGGAAACATACTTGGATGGATCCTGCGAAGCTTCTGAATGAATGAATTCAAAGGAAGCGATGATAATCGAAAGGGTCAGATGATGAACTTACCTGGAAATTTTGAGGTTTGGTCGAATGCCTTCGACCTAAGAGATTGTGCAATTGAAGTTACAGACCTTTAATTAAGGTTAAAACGATACAATCAGCTAAATTAATTGAAAGAAAACAGATGAAATGGAGTGAAATTGGAGGATGAACGGTACGAATATGTTCTTCGAAAAGTCGAGTTCGATTTGAAGGATTGAGGTAAGTATTGGTGTAATTGAAATCACAGACATCTAATTAAGGCATAAACGATGATGTTAGATGATTGAATTGAAAGAAATGATGCAGAATTGATGGGTATTGAGTCGGGTTCTCACGCGGGTTGCAGACCCTTTTGACAGAGGAAACAGGTGAGGACGATGGTACTGTAGCTGGCGTGTGGGCTTCACGCTCAGCCACTTAAGCGGCGCGTGGGGGCGCGTGAGACCCAATCTCAAGGTGAGTTCAACATGAAACTTACTCCTTTTGATCTATTGAACATTTTGGCACTAGTTTCGAGGAAATCGGATATCGTTTTGATAGTGTTCGGTGTATCCGAAATTTTTGTATACGTTTAAAATACGTATTTAAATTCCGAAAAAATGGGGGAAAATTGTATGAGGTATATTGAAACAAGTGATTTTCAAAGCGATTTTCTAATCGTGGAACTAAGTGATTTTCGAATGCATGCATTGGTTTTACGTGGAAGGTAGAAATGTATTTTTCTATAACTTGTTTTATAAACTTATTTATTTTGTTCACTCACACCTTTTATGTTTTTATTGACCCTCTAGGTCGTACTGCGATGATCGAGGCTGATCGACTGGTGGAAGCATGAGTGGGCACAGGTGCGGTTATCCCTTCTTTGACAAGTTCTGAGGGTAAATTTGGAACTTCAGTTGACTTGTTAAATGAGAGCAGGACCTGACAACTTGGTATCAGAGCACTAGGTTGCATATTCTATTGCCACATCATGCCTTCGAAACATAATCCTCATGCTCAACCTGGTAGTGAGACGGGTATACGAGGGTATATGAGAGCTCGTGATAGATCTCGGATGAGATTGGCCCTGGATTGAGGGTCAGATGTAAATCAGCGTACACTGTCTGTTAGACATAGAATTGTGTGGGTCCTAGGGACGAATGAGCCCAGCGGCTCGACAGGTTGCACAATTGGGCAAGTTGCACTCATGATGAGATTATTCTCAGTGGATTCCTTAAGTGAAATGTGTGTCTAAAGAGTCTATAATGTGATGGGATATCCCTTAGGCCTTATAGGTCGTATAAGATGTGGTTCACCAGCGGTATTTGCTCGGTGACTGGGTATGTCAATGATGGCATGGCTGATTGGTGTGAGATTGGACTCAAGAGGAGTCGAGATATGGATACGGGACTCAAAATGAGTCAGGATATTTGTTAGGACTTGAGATAAGTCATAGTAATGTATCAGGGCTCGGGAGGAGCCGGAAGAGTTGAATATAACTATGGTTTCTAACATGGCCGACCCTTGATTGAGGAATGTTTGGCACCTGGGATGCCCAGGATTGGGATAGGGTCAGATACGGATGGGTTATGAATTTATGGATTGGTATTGTTTAACCCTGTTTACTGGACTTATGGATTTGGATGGGTCGTGTCAAAGCGATTGAAGGTTCGGGCGGAGACCCGTGGTAAACAGAAATGGTTATATAAATTGATAAAGTGATATGGCACTGTTGGGGTGCAATGGAGCAGGGATTGGCTCCTGCATTGATTGTTGATGTGACAGGCGAGGGAAGAGTTAGTGGGGCCTATGGTGGACCGTAGTGGTGTGGTCAATTGGGACCACATGCCCGGGGATTTCCAATTCCTTCACAGGAAGCCTGAGTAGCCCCTGGAGTGCTGACCTGGATATATATTACTTGTGTTCATGAATATGTATTGGTAGGTCCCCGGCTATCCACTCTTCTATGTCTTGAGATTGTATATTGGATGGATATGGAGTGTCCGTGATTGATTATAGTATGGAAGTCAGTGAACCAGCTGGAGTTACAGATGTGATAAATTTGATGATATTAATTTGGTAACCCTGGTAATTATCTATGGTGAAATTGGTGGTACATAAGGGGGGTAGATCTATCGATGTGAGGCTACCCAAGATGACATGTGTTATTCGCCTATTGGCTGACTTGGAGTATTCCTACACTTGGATGATTTGGACGTAATCCTTGGGATGGATTCGTTGATGACTCATGATACCTCTATCGAGTATGTCGATTAAAGAGTGATATGTGGAGTCCAGGATTTCCAGAGGTTATGTTTCAAAGAGACTCGAGGGTGTTACCCTCTAGAATACTTTTGACCCTCACAATCGATGGACTGTTGGTAAGAGGTAATCAAAGTTTGCTGGTCAGATGTGTGGCATATGTGATTAGTGTATGAGATGCCTAATGAAGGCTGAGGATGCACGGATTTCTCAACATATTTCCTGATGTTTTTCCAGGATGAGAGATTGAGTTTATGATGGAGATCATGTCGAGTATACGAGTTGTTTCTCAGATGCCCTGGTATGTGGCACCTATGGAGTCATAAGGACTGAAGGTGCAAGTACAAGACTTGGTAGATACGGGTTCATTCGGCTCAGTTTTGCCATGGGGAACCCAGTATTCCTTATGTGGCAAGAGGAAAAAGGGATGATGGTCTGAGCTTGCATGTCGATTATGGACAATTTAATAACGTAACAGTGTGGGATAAGTATCCCGTATCATGAGCTAATGATTTGTGCTTCTGTTGGAAGGTTATGATTATTGAGCCTATTGAGAGAGGCCAACATGGTGATAACTGTCGGTTATGAGTAAAAGAGAAAAAGATAATGTTCGCATTTGATATGACTAAGGTTAGTCGATGGTGATACCATTGGATGGCCAAATGGACCGGTTATATTTGTGAGATGATGAGTCAGGTATTCTGACCACATTTGGATGGTGTATGGTACCACGATTGATGATTTGTTGGTGTACTCACATGTACAGATGGGCATGTGATATACTGGATAGATGTAGTGAATGTCCTCAGGGCGAAAAATATATGGTTAAATAAGTGTTAGGTCTGGTCGACCAGAGTAGGTTTGTGGAACAGATACTAATAACGGTCGGGATTAGTGTGAATCCCAAGAGAAAGAGATGTATTGGTCAATGGAAAAAAATTAAAGACTGTCATGGGGAACATGAGTTGTTTTGATATTTGATGGATACCACAGGGGATTGTAGAGGGGTTCTCTACAATGTTTTTCCAGTTATGGTGATTGACCCGGAAGGAGGTCAGAGTTATTGGTATTTGAGAACTGAGATAGAATGGTTACAAAATGGAGAAACAGTGACTTAGGTTCGATGTGACCCTTTCCATGTGCATAGTGTGTCACTATGAGATTTGGGATTTGGTGAGGTGTGCTTCGGTAGCATAGAGCTGGGATTGCCGATGCTAGCTGAACCCTCAGGAGTTTTACTTTCCCTGCATGATTTGGGAACAACCCAGGTGGTCGAGTATGCAGAGGTCATATACCTCTGGGAAGGAATGTACGAGTATTATATGGACCATCAGGATTGGTAATGATTGATAAAAAGAAAAGCTTAATGTGTGATAAGGCGAGGGTCGGGATACATTGAGATTACGACCGCATTGTCGGGTCAGGTATTAATTGGAGAGAGAATTGACATGTTTGACAACTTAAGGATAGGTAAAATCCTGTTATTGATGGAACTCCATAGGATTGGAGTAATACATGATTTTTTATCATTTGGACTATTGGGGTCCAACTGCAGGATCATACTTGGTGTATGATTTTAGATGGAGTCAAGGTTAAGGAATGGATCTGATTTGCGATATAGTATGAATGATTGTATTGAGTGCCAGTTATTGGCAGCAGGTAGGCATCAGGGAGGCCTATAATGACAAACACAATAGAAGGAAAGGTTCAATTCGTGATTCTAGGAAAGGGGGTATGGAATGATTGGCCTAGCGAGGGGAATGAGTTCCCGATTTATTAGACCTTATGAGCTTATTGGCCTAGTGGCTTGATGGCATATGCGTGGTAATTTAAGAAAGTATATCATTGTAGACTCGAACGTTGAGCTAGACTTCGTACCCCCCCGAGTAGACTTAGGTATGACTGCCCGTGGGGCAGGGGTTATAGAGAAATTTTGTCCCAATGTTGACCCAATGATGGGGACTCGTTGTATAGTTTCTATAAGTTGGTTAAGGTTGACTATGTTTCTGGCTCTTATGAGACGTATCTCATGGGGAGAAATATCAGGACACTTACTGATCGGGATTTCGAGGAAGAAATTCATTAAGGGGGGTAGGTTGTAACGACCCAGAAATTCGAAAAAGGAAATTTTGGAAAAATATCAGGGCACTTACTGATCGGAATTTCGAGGACGAAATTCTTTAAGGGGGGTAAGTTGACAGAACCTATCCCCTGAGGAACATTGATAACTGTACCCGGTCCTGCTCCCCTCTGAAAAGTCAACTGAAGTTCCAAAATTACCCTCAACACTTGTCAAACAAGGGATAATTGCACAGGTGCCCACTAATGCCTCCACCTCTCGATCAACCTTGATCATCGCGCTACGACCTGGAGGGTCAATAAAAACATAAAAGGTGTGAGTGGACAAAATAAATAAGTTTATAAAACATGTTACAGAAAAGGACATTTATACCCTCCACGTAAAACCAATGCATGCATTCGAAAATCACTTAGTTCTACGATCAGAAAACCGCTTTGAAAATCATTTGTTTCAATATACCTCATATAATTTTCCCCTATTTTTTCAGGATTTAAATACGTATTTTAAACGTATACGAAAACTTCGGATACACCGAACACTATCGAAATGATATCTGATTTCCTCGAAACCAGTGCCAAAATGTTCATTAGATCAAAAGGAGTAAGTTTCATGTTGAACTCACCTTGACATTGGGTCTCACGCACCCCTACGCTCGGCCGCAAGCGGCTGCGCGTGAAGTCCACGCGCCAGCTACAGTACCATCGTCCTCACCTGTTTCCTCTGTCAAACGGGTCTGCAGCCTGTGTGTGAACTCGACTCAATACCCATCAATTCTGCATCATTTCTTTCTATTCAATCATCTAACATCATCGTTTAAGCCTTAATTCGAAGTCTGTGATTTCAATTACACCATTACTTACCTCAATCCTTCAAATCGAACTCGATTTTTCGAAGAACATAATCCTACTGTTCATCCTCCAATTTCTCTCCATTTCATTTGTTTTCTTTCAATTAATTTAGCTAATCGTATCATTTTAACCTTAATTAAAGGTCTGTAAGTTCAATTGCACAATCTCTTACCTCGAAGGCATTCGACCAAACCTCGAAATTTCCAGGTAAGTTCATCATCTGATCCTTTCAATTATCATTGCTTCCTTTGAATTGATTCATTTAGAAGTTTCGCAGGATCCATCCAAGTATGTTTCCAATTTCAATTGCTCCTTTCGACCTCTCCAATTACTCGAACTCAACCTCAATTGTTCGAGGGTTTGATGACCTTTGTTCACGGCCAAAACGACCTTCCTTTCCTTCATTCTTGATTGGGTTCGACTCACCTTGAGGCCAGGAGGTTTAAATCAATATCAATTTCTGTGTTTTTGGGTCTTAAATGTTCATTTCGAAATTTGATTAAATTCGAATTGTTTGGGTTCGTTTCGGGTTTGGGTTTTTCTTCAGGTTTTATGGTTTCCTTCCCTGTTTAATGCTCTATTCCACCTCTCTCAATTCCTCTCAATTGTTCAAAAATGAAGGGGATTAATGATGTCTGGGTATTGAGGACACTGATGCTCTGTTATCTCCCCAGCACACACACATACACGGCTTGTTTAAATCTCACCACCGCCCAACCGCACACACATGTGATTTGCCACCAATCTCAATTATAAAGTGAGAGATGTCACTTAATGAACCCCATGACTCACTAAGCACGACTGAATCAGCCAATACCGGCCCAAATTACCATTTTCCCATGCCTTAACAAATTACCAAAATCCCTTAATGTTCCTAGACCCGTAACTTGATCGTCTGAACTCCAATTGACGTATGCCGCCTGTCTACGGACTCAGCGTCTCGAGACATACCCAACGGTCTCTACGGATGATCCAAAAAGTGTCCCAAGCAAAAAGTCAACTTTCAGCCCTTATAACCAAGGGCAAAATCTTCATTTCCTTCAAATTTTCCAAAATTTCCTTTTCCGAATTTCTAGGTCATTACATCATTGATGATTGGAGTTTTTATTTTGAAATTCATTTCCTCATTGATGATTGGATGTTTCATTTTCCCTATTAAAACAAAGTAATGTTAACCTTCACTCTTCAAGGTCGAAACTGAATTTTTTCTCTGCCATTTGAGGAAGAAGAGGAAATGAGCAATTCAGATGCTAAGTTTCATCCTTGTGAGGTAAGAGAGCATACTTTTCTTTCCCTTTTGTCGTCGTTGGTTGTAAGTTGAGGAAATTTATTCCTTTCATCTGCAATGTGCCAATGTGGTGGTTTAGTTAGGTTGTGTTAGGTGAGCCTATTGAACTGCATAATGCATCAACCTCATTTTGCAGGAGGAAGATGAATTTCCTTTTTGTTCATCAACTTTTGCAACTTTTTGTTTTGTTTTGTTTTTGTTGTTGTCTAATTGTTGATGCAGGTTGATTATCAAATTTTTTTTTTACACATAAAGCGAAGGTTTTTGGTTGCCAAGTGTGGCCGTTGGCGCGTGCGATGGATGGTTGAGATGTTGGCAAGAACTATCTGGCATGTCTCATTTTTATCCTTGTCAGAAGAACTGAGATGTTGGCAAGGACTATTTGGCGTGTCCAATCCTTTTCTTTTTAGAAGAACTGAAATGTTGACAAAGGCTGTCTGAATGTGTTCATTCTTGTCATTGAAAAAAGAAATGAGATGTTGGTGAGGATTGTCTAATGTGTCCACTAATGTCCTTTTTAGAAGAATGGCTTTCGACTGACGTTAGTCTTACAATAGGTGACGTCAATTTGGCCTTTTTGTCTAACATGTGTGAAGACTGATGGTTGGGATATGGTGTGTGCATTGCACACCTTCATCCATGTTTGGAGTTGTTATGTGAAGAAGAGCTTTCGATTTATGTCAACATTGGGAGGTTGATGTCAGCATGACTCTTGTGCTTCAGACATACGTGAGACTTGCCATAGTGTGGAATTCGAATCATCGCAACGTGGGGGTTAGATTTCATCCAACTCGGAGTAAGACTTCCTCCAGCGTTGGTGGGACTTGATCTTGAAATCCCCATTGAGGTTGAAAATGAGTGGCACCATGGTAGGACTCAACAATCAATGATTGGACATGTGAAGCGAGTGACATCGCACTTCATTGTAATGCGCACCCAGTAAGAAAGGATAAAAAGTGCAAGTGTCCATGTTGTTCAATGAAAGGCACCAACAAGACCTCTGTGAAGTTTGAGGTTATTACGAAAGTTTCCATAGTGGTTGACCAATTGAAGGAAGAGAATTTGGATGTTCTATCTTTGGAGGTTAAGCTAATACACCTAGTGAAAATGTCGACATGATCTCCACTGCAAGAAACAAGGGAATTGGTCATTGATGATAACATGAGTGGCATGATGATACGGAGTGCTAACCCTATAGTTACCATTCAGGATGATGTCAAAGATATCTTCATGAAGCTTAGTGACACAAAAGATCGTGAACCTAAAGCTATTTCCCTAATGTTCCAGAGAGAAGAACCTGAAAATATGAAATACGAGCCATATTTTCCGTTGTGTGACCTCGAACTTTGCATCAAATTTAAGGCTATGCTCCTTCAATAAGTGCCAAAATTTGAATACTCCTTCCGACATTTAAGGCCGAAACTTCTTGTGGAAAAGATAATGAATCAATAAGTGACATCTCTTGCATTGAAATTTTTTAGCTCATTGCTTCCAACTTAGTAATCCTTGAGATTGTTTCTAAGTTTTGGAATTTTGGTTTTGCCAATTTTTAATTGAAAAGTGATTTCATTGCTAATACATTGCCCTCCAGGTGTAGTATCATAAGCATCCACCAAAAGCATTTTTGCTCCATTTGTTTCAGATATGGGCTTTTCTTTGCTTCCAAAAAAGGCTTTGCATTACCTCCAAGCAATGACTTTTGGCCTTTTAAAATGCCCCCATTGTAGCCCTAGGCATTTGATGTTGTGGCTTTTAGTCTACTTGCCTCTTAGACAAGTGCTTTATTTTTCCATACATTTTGCTTCTCAGAAGAAGACATGGTGTGTTTCCTAGGAGAAGGATTGGGTACTTTGTAGTACGAAGATTTAAATGCTTTGTAGGGAAAATATTTAGATTCTATATACATAGAATGTTTAGATGCTTTGTTGCGCGAAAGCTTAGATGCTTTGTTGCGCGAAAGCTTAGATGCTATGTTGGGCTAATGCTTAGACACTTCAATGCTCAAAGGCTTAGCTGCTTTGTTGAGTGAAGGCTTAGATGCTTTGCTGAGTGAAGGTTTAGATGCTTTGCTGATGAAGTCTATATCCTTCACCCGGCGAAGGTTTGGGTTCTTCGTAGGGCAAAGGCTTGGGCACTTTGTAGGGCGAAGGCATGGGCACTTCGCAGGGTGAAAGTTTAGAAGTTTTGTAAGGTGAAGGCTTGGATGCTTAGCAGGGTAAAGCCCTGGATTCTTTGCAAGGAGAAAGCTTATATCCTTCATAGGACGAAGGCATGGACGCATCGCAAGGTGAAGACTTAGAGGCTTCGTAGGGCGAAGGCATTGACTCTTCAAGAGGGGAAGGCGTTGATGCTTCACAGCATAAAGGCTTGGGTTTTTCACATGCAAAGGCCTGGATGTTTTGCCAGACGAAGGCTTGGATGCTTTGTTGGGTGTACACTTTGAAGCTTTATGGGGGAAGGCTTGGATGCTTCACGGGGGAAGACTTTGATGCTTCGTGGGTTAAAGACTTAGACGCTTTGTAGGGCTAAGGTTAGACGCTTCGTGAGGCGAAAGCTTAGATGCTTCACTAGGCAAAGTAATTAAGGCTTCGCGAGGCGAAGAAATTAAGGCTTCGCGAGGCAAAGTTACTGATGCTTTGTAAAGTGAAGGCAATAGGTGCCTTGTGAGGCGAAGGTTTTGACGCTTCGCGGGGCAAAGGAATTAACGCTTTGTGGGATAAAGTTATTGATGTTTGGCAGGGTGAAGTCATTAACATTTCGCAATGTGAAGGTTTTGACACTTCGAAGGGCAAAGATTTGGATGCTTTGTGGTGTGATAGCTTACAAGCTTTGCGGGGTGAAGGCTTGGACGATTCATGTGGGAAAAGGCTTAATTTTTACCCCTCTAGATGCATGTGGTAATGGTATATGAGTTGAGGGGATAAAAAATGTTCTGAAACCAACAACCAGTGCTGGTCCCTGTGTCCTAATGGGCGTCTGTATCGTCACTTGGGCATGTCCCACATGGGAGAATTTGCATAGATGTTCATCCTAGCTCTCAGTGTTCATTCAGCTCCCATCGATCCTGATCTATAAAGATGGAAGTAACAACTCTAGAGAAATAAAATGATCGTCATGTTTCTTGCCATGATAAGAATGACAAACGACATTGATGATCGATGAGCAAGATTGGATGAATGATGAACAAAGTTTAAGAACGAGGAACAAAGTGTGAAACTTTTGAGAAAGAATCTGATAATAATCTGTGAGTATTTCTTATTCGGTTCTCAAGAAAGCACCAATTATTAAAGTGGAAATTGGGCACACTTGAAAAGTGTTCACGATCCATATAAACAATAAACAAGAAACAACCGAAGTTAAAAATGAAGTTTTGGAGGGATTGTTCAACCAAAAACGCTCTAATGTTTAAGTTGACTTTGGTAGAGAAATCAGAAGAGCTTTACAAGAGAGGAACAAATTAACTTTGAAAGTGAAATGAGCTATTATTTCTAGTGAAACCTTGAGAGTCGTTTAGCGTTTTGATTGGTCGATGAATTTTGTAATTAATAAATAATTACTTGTTAAGGAGATTATTATTATTATTATTATTATTATTATTATTATTATTATTATTATTATTATTATCATTATCAATATTCTAACTTGATTAAATAATATATTTAGTTTGCAAATGCATTACTTAATATGTGAGTATATTTATAAACCGATAATGTTATTATAAAAAATAATTTGAATATTTTATAAATTATAAAATAACACGTTTCCACTCTATAATTTTTGGATGATGTTAAGTTCCACACAAGTATTTCCCACAAAAAGTGGATCGCCAGCTTATTCATGCATGAACAAAAAATCACATGTGGATTACTTGTGATGTTGGAATATCTCATCACACAAACACACATATATAAAGAGATGAAATCCAATAATATTTCCACTTCTTAATCTTCATCGTATTGGCTGGTTAGGGTGCATGCAATATGATGGTAAGCGATCATCATTACAAAATAAATATGTGGGCGATTGAGAATTCAAATATTGATGGTTGTTCTTCTTTTTTTTTTGCCCCCACAATTCGATCTCCTTCCATTTTGTACAACATGTGTAGAAATAATTAAGTACATTTTTTCCAAAAGTATATTTACACATGCAAAATTGAAAAAGAAGTTCATTATTTTTTTATTTTGTTCTCCAGAAAAAGAAAAAAAGATTGATCGATATTTTCAACATGATACACACACACATATATATATATATATATATATATATACTTATGGAATAGTTGTGAGTAAATTTCTATCAAATGAAGCAATAGAAATCCAATTGGATTTCCTTTCAAGTTTCAAAAATAGATCAGTAATAAATTATATTGTGCGATGGAATGCCAAATAAATTTGTATATATAGAGGAACCTAATAAATAGTTAAGTAAATAATTGAATATATATTATATGACTGATTTTTGAATTATGAATTGCGCATGCATACATACATATGCAGCAAAAAATAGTGATTGAGGTAGCGATGAGAAGCAGAAAACGTCGTGCCAAAGCCATGAAGATAGCTGCTGTCGCTGATGGTGCCCTCTCTGCAGCTCTACTGCTACTTCTATATGATTTCATCTCGATCTGTATGTGTATATATTGGATGGTTAATTATAGACAGTTAATTAATATATTAATGTTGCATTCAGGTGTTAATTCAGTGAGTTTCAATGAGGAAAACAGAGATGAGATGGTGATAATTGGAGATGGACTCGATGCAGCAGGCTTAGCTGTCTCTTTGAGGAAGAAGGTCGGCCATGCAACCATTCAGTGTGTGGAAGAAGTAGCAGTAGTCGTGCAAAATATATGATGATTTTTAATTTGTTGATCGAGGATATGTATATAGTCAAAATTATAAGTTGCCAAAATATATGGAGGACCATGCATGCCCATATATTTAACTTCCATGGATACGTGAGTGGTAATATATATATATATATATATATATATATATATATGTATATATATATATATCCTGTGATTATAAGGACTATATTATCAACATTGTGGATTGGTTTTTAAACATTAAGCTGATCAAACGATCTTCAATTTGTTTTTCCTTTTCAAGATTGGTGATCTTTATCTGATCAACAATGTAAAGATAGAACATGCACGTGTATGAAGCTTTGTATCTGGTTGCATTCTTTGTATCTATAGTCAATCCTCCTTTAGTATTGGCCGGCTATCCAAAATTGAATTAAATTTCGACAATATATATATATATATATATATATGTATGACTTCTCTCTAATGTAATCAGTGATAATGTCAACCTAATTATTATCTAAGCAATAATACTGCATGTGAGATTTTATTTTAAAAGATTTTATTTCAAAACATCTTTGACTGTATTTTTTTTGTTTTGATTATAGTGGATGGAAAAAATTTTGAAAATTATTCATATAATATGTCCTTGGGTCGGGTTCAAACTTGAAATCAAGTGTTACAAGTTAAGTCAACATTATAAATAATTGAACTAGATACACTTGACACTTTTAACGATATTTAAAATAAAATAATTTATTTTTTAAATATATCATATATATATTTTTCCTTTTTCAATATCAGATGCCGGATTATATATTTATTAGAGTATTACTTTTCTCAATTTGTTTTTTGTTTTTTGTTTTTTGTGAGATGATGAATGGGCCAGCTGGCTAGCTAGCACGTACAGCACGTTATGATTAAAATTTGTAGTAGTACTGGAAATAACATGCATGTGCTTCAACAGAGAGTGATTTTTAATAATATTCTTAAATACATATACACACTATATATATGGGTGTTGAGTTCCATTACAATATTGGTTCGTGCAAATTGACCTGTTACTATAATAACATGACTTCCAAAGTCATATCAAATTGCCAAAATGCTATAATTAACGTACGTTGAACCCACAAAACGTGGATCCATCCCCCGAATTTGTTCTTCAAAAATTAACCTACTCATGAAGTACTGTAAATCATGTGTAGGCTCTACAATGATATAGAACGTAAGATATTACTAGAATAAAATATTACGTAATTATGTTACGCTTTACATAATACAATAAGAATAGTAATTAAACATTATAAAACCAAGATCAGCTTTGTCTTCCTCTCACATTCTTGCAGAACTAGAACATCCAACATCCAAACGATCTTCTTGGAAAACCCAAAACCGTATATACATACTAGCTAGTGAAGAATATGAAGGTAAATCACCGGCCAATCCCAAAACACAATATTCATGGTTTCCCCAACCTGGCCTCTTCTTCAATTTTCTTTTTAACATTTTATCTTCAAATTAATGACCTAATAATTTTCGTTTCTACTTATAATTAGTATTTAGTTCATGGTTGATTATGACATGTTTGTTTTGTTGGAACGCTGGATTTCATTATAGCAAACCATAACCATTGAGGCGCAGCTGCGATCATGCAACAAATGCCGGTCCAAAGCCATGAAGATCGCTGTTGCAGAGGATGGTGCATTTTTGTTTACTTTCAAAACTATACATATATCTATGTGCTCATACTGATGAATTTGACCAATCTCATTCCCAAAATTTAAGTAGCATTTTTATATAATTTTTTGGTTTGGAATTTATTATTGAAATGGTCACAGGTGTGATATCGGTGGCATTCAAGGGGCCCAACAGAGATCAGATGGTGATAACTGGAGATGGAGTTGACGCAGCCTACTTGACCAAGTCATTGAAGAAGGCTTTTGGCTATGCAGACTTGGTAAGTGTGCAAGAAATAACAGACAAGAAACAACCTGCTGACAAGAAAAATACTGAAGCTAAACCAGCGAATAAGGAAACCCAACACCCAAAACCTAGCACTTGCCCTCGCCATCTTCATCAGTGGGAATTCTACATCCCCGAGCCACCAACCCGGAGTTTTTGTACTGTTTTGTAATTTACAAAATATGAGTTTCAATTCGCAGTTTGACAATATATAATAATATGTATCTAATATCTTGACAACATATATAATATATGTATCTAATATCTTGACAACATAATATGTATCCAATATCTTCAATATTCCAAGGATTGTATTAATGCTGCGCATGTTTGGCTTCGCTGTATTCTAATTAGATCTGCTATTTAAAGGGATTAATGTTAGATCAATGTACCTGTGGTCCAGTGGGATACATAATATATTTTCTAGTTACTTTTGGGATACTAGTGATCGAGGTTACGTTGTTTACAGATTTTTGTTTGTGTACGTAAGCAGTTTACAGTTGAGGGATATGACCCTGATCTATGAAACTATCGTGTGAACCTAAGGGAGTTTTTACAGTATTTTGTGCTTAATAGACAATTCCTTGGGAAATTATTATAATTTTATATAGTATGAATTGTTGGAATTCAAACCGAGGGGTTATTATCACTTTCGCAATTGTTTTACACTAATTATATATATCTTTTTAGTACATTCATCCTTCCTTCGGTTTTATGCCTCTCATCACTTAGAGAACAACATGAGTTTCGAGATGGATTCCGCATTGGTGATTCTGACACTATTTGTTGGATACATGTTGAGACTCACTTAGCTACTTCAGTTGCCTCCTTTCTGACCATCAAAGTGTAATTTATTATATGCTCTAAACTTCTTCGGTTGCTGTTTTTACGCTTTCATTTTTACGAGTAATTTGCTTGGCACAAACTCCTTAAATGCACAGTTTTACCGTTTGACTTCATCACTTGGACTCGATAATGTTCAATCCCCGTCTTCAATGGCTCGACTCTGCTATTTACATGGACTTTTCTGGATGACGGTGTGTTAATTTGATATCAGAGTATAATTTTATAAAATATCACTTGATTACACTAGATCATAAATCACAATTTCGAGTGTCAGGGGCCCGCCCCGAACATGTTTTACCGTTAGAGACAAGTCGAAGCTCCTACCGACGTGATCCCAACTAGTTGACGGGTTGAGGTGAAGTTTTCAATTCAGCCTAACTTTCTTTTCGGGTGTGGTTTTAGTTAATTTCCTGTTGAATGATCCATTCAGGTGGCGTGAATGGGTCCTACGGCTCACCCGGGTGGCATGAATAAATTATTCGATGGTGATTGTGACGGCTTAGTAGAGTAGTTGATCATCCTAGTTGGAGCAATTGTTTTAAACTCGGGACTTTAGAAGCTGTTTGGGTTTGTGAGACACTAATTAATTCCATTGTGGGAATAAGACAATTGTTAAGATGGTTACTAATGATACATAAGCTTAAATTAATATATGAACCAAGCTTAATAGTAACCTACATATTTGGACCCGATGTAATAATCTTTTTTCTTCTCGCTATAAACAGTATATTTCATTGGTGATTAGGGGCCAAATTAAACATTGAAAATAACAAATAACAAAGGAGAGTTATAGTGACATCAGTAATAAAAATTTGGCTTTTTAGGCTAAATGTACTGAGAACAAGAAAAATAATCTCAAAATGTCACAGGAACGGAAATTTGTCTCAGGTTGCTGCAGGATCAAGTACATCGTCAAGACCGTTGCACCGACCGTCAGTCAAAGTTATTAACGCCGTTAATTTTGATGATGTAACAGTAATATTACAAAATTAGTAAGGGTAATTTAGCCATTTACTTTATTTTATTATATATTTTTTTATTAAAACTCTTTTCTAAAAAATTAAAACCCATATTCCCCAACCCAATTCGTTCGATCATCTATCTCCCTGCACCTCCGGCCACCACTCACTCCCCATCCAGCCTTCCTGATACCACCCACCCAAAGGTCTAAGGCAAATTAGTTAGGAGTAGTCATGCATAATGATCATCCTTGCAATTTCATGGCGGCAACGATATGAGTTTAGCAGACATGCAGTGGAATAATTTAGTCCAAATTTTGGTTAGAAAAAAGAGAGGCTTAACGGTCATCAACCCACATTCCACATCGTTGTCACCAACTAGCAGCTACAGTTGCCTCCATTTTGCTTTGCTATATCAGACGATCAAAGCCCCACTTCCTTTACCTCACTACTTTACCCATCTCTCTCTCTCTCTTTTTCCTGTGAGTGCAAAAAACAGAAAGAAACAGAGTGGGGTTGCATAGGGAGGAGGAGCAGCAGAGATGGCAGCGGCGGTGGCGAGGAGGTCTTGTTACAAAGATGCACTGCTGGCGTTGCTCCTGCAGGCATGTCCGCTTCACGTGCGGGTCGTCTTGGATGGCAATGGTTTAAGGATCCTAGATTGGATTGTCTTGGTTTCCGGGGGATCTTCCCGTCTAATACAATACGTGAGCTTTTAACCTTTCCTGCCTTGAGATATGGATGTGTTACAACTTGATAAACCTTCTTGTTAATCATTTAAAAAATTTATTCTTCTGTTACAGCACCTTTGGTTGAAGCTGACAAGGAAACATATGAAAGAAATTACCTTCTATGGAGAATAGAGAACGAAGTTGCAGAAGGCTCATCCAAGATCCCAAAAGGTTCATATTGCTTCCCTCTTGATGGTAGAGTTGCATTTTCAATGACTACCTTAGAGAATACGAATATTCTTTTCTATTCTTCTCAGCCTACTTTGTAAATTTTTTGCCTGAGTTCTCAGTGTTTATTACAAAAAATCATGGACTTTAGTGATTCTGTTGCATCCTTGAGTTGTCCAGAGTATATATACTTTGAATATTTTATCGTAAGCTTGTGCATTCCAATATCGAGTCAGAACTTGTTATTTTTTTTATTTGTTTTCTTAGAAGATGAACTTATTATTATCATGTCTAGGTGAGGCTATTACTTTTGAATATAACCGGGTGGGTCTAAATGCAATTAGCTTTGACAAGGGGTGTTATGTGTGTAACGACCCGTCCTGTAAATCAGGATTAGATTAGTGGTTAATGACGGATTAGTGAAGTTACTCAGCGATTAGTTGGGTGATCTCGAACGGACGGTGCGAAATGACGATTTTACCCTTGTAATGGGAAAAAATGTTGACTTTTAGTTCGGACGTTCGAACGGAGGTTGGTCGTTGACTGTGATGTAGGTCCAGACGTCACGAGTTCCTAGACAGATGGCACGTCCGATTTCGACATTCGAGGAAAAAGTTATGATGTTCAGAAATTCGAGGGTATTTTGGTAATTTGGTTGAAAAGGGGCAAAATGTTGACTTTTTCTACGACGGGTCTTTTTCACGTAATTTGAGGACCGTTAGGTAGCTCTCGATTTCCTGAGTACAACGACAGGCGGCACGGTCTCATCGGACGTCGAACGGTCTAGTTCTGAGTCTAAAAATGCCAAGGGCAAAATGGTAATTGTGAAGGCAGGGGTATTTTGGTCTTTTGGTCTGAATTTGAAATGATGATCAGTGGGATAAGGACATCTATCCTTGATGGGTTAGATATTTTCATATGAGGTCAGAAAGATGGGGACACGTGGATACCTTCTAGTTGGTTCCACTTTGTTCTCCCGTTTGATCGATTAAATAAGGCGGTGAGTGTTAAAACAAGGGAAGGCTGATTGTTATCTGTGCTCTATGTCCAGGTAAGTGAGAAGTTTAGAGTGTGATTTTGAGAGAGGTTAAACACAGGTGAGTCGTGTGTGTCTTGTTTGAGCTAGAGTGAGTCGAGTGGGTGATGTGTGAAAGTAAGAAAACAGAGACAGAGAGGAAACCGTGACCACCAATCAACAAACCTTCAAACTCTTGGGAATCAGTTGTTGGTATTGAGCAATAGGCTAGAGAGAGACCAGGACGTCGAGAGGATGACGGTGGAGGCTACAGTGGAGGATTGAAGGCAGGTAAGCCGTCTCGAAGGCCCTGTTTCTCTATTTTGTTCAAAATGGAAAATGTGAGTTTTGGTGAGATAATGAATGCCCGTGATGCTCATTTTAGTTTCTAAAGGTTGCTACTGAGCTTGAAACACGAACTCGGGGCAGGAGGACATCGTGGTGGCCGGGAACAGAGAAGGAAGAATTCTGGATTTTTCTTCTACGATGTGGAAGATAGATTATCGTGCTCAAATTAAGGTTTTGATTATGTAGATTCATAGGAGAGGATTGGACGACTCTAATGGATGAAAAAGGGTTGGAATTGGACTGAATTTGGACACAAAATCGGACCGGCTCAGTTGAACAGGGCCGGTCTGGACCAGTCTGAACCGGGCCTGACCAAGGTAGACGATGATGAATAGTATCGGTACATGGCTCCCACATGCAGCCCCTTTGGGTGGTGCGTGTGGGCGCATGACACAGTATTTTAGGAAGGTTACAACATAACTTTTAAAGTATTCGATGTAACGAACATTTTGGGATTGGTTTTGAGTCGATCGAACATCGTCTCCATATGTTTCGAGATATCCAAAGGTTTTAGGATAAGTTTAAAAATAGTTAAAAATTCAGAAAAATTACGGGGCTTGAGTATAAGCTTTATGAAGTAGTTAGTGACCTTATTATGGGATTTGGAAAGATTCGGGAAAGCTGGTGATAGTGGATTAGCCGGGAAAGCGTAATTGCACGAGTATCGAGGCGGCGACGCGAATGGTCTGTGAGTGGAATTTGGTTTCTAACTTATGATGCATGCATAAATGTTTTATATGTTTTCTACTTGTGATTTCTATGTTGTGATATGATATTGGTGATTTACAGGTTTGCACGTATTTCGAGCTATTTACGTGATTTCACGTTTTACGAGATTATGGTTTATGCTATGATTTGATCTTGATTTCGATGATTTGATTTTGGGATTTGAATTATGATTTGATTTCAAGTATACATAAATGCCTTTTGGAAAATGATTTCGGACTTGAGGCCCTGTTCATAAAAGGGATTTCGATAAACGTGATTTCGGGTTATGGAACTGGATTTCGGAAATGATGATTCGGGATTTGGTTTTGAAACTTGAAAGTGAATTTCTGGATTTGGTTTCGGAATGATGATTCCGGATGCTAGCTTACGGAATGATGATTTCGGATTCGAATTTGGGAATAAATATCCTATGATTTTCACTTGGTTTTTGGTTTAAAGACCCGTCGAAATTTGGTTTTGGGTTTAAAGACACGGATATGGCTGGATCTGGTTTTGAGTTTAAAGACTCGATTGATTGATGACGGGGGAAGGCCCTGGATTGATATGTTTTGAGTTTAAAGACTCCGTTATTGTGGTATCCCCTGAGGCCTGTTGTGACAGGACCCGCCCCGATCCTCTCTGGGACCACATGGGGACGTGCCCTGCTCCCGTCTGACACCCAAAATAATGCTTCAATTTTAACCTTAAACGTTCAAATGCATAAAAACCAAATTAAAGTTTTACATCAAATCCAAAATAAACAGATGTCAGACAAGGGATGAAATCCAAAACTACAAGTTGCGAGCACGACTCTAACATAAACCTGCGGGGAAAATCACCCAACAGGGATTCAGGTACGCAGAAGTAGATCTATGCCTCAGCCTCAGGTTCCTCCTCTACCTCAGTAGCACGACCTGGAGGGGTTACCAAAACATTAAGGGTGAGTGGGCCGAAACTCAAGTTTATAAAATCGTTTAGTAAGTAAAACATATAATTTACCCCTCCGTTTTCCAAACATACATGCATTAGAATTTAAACCCATAAATGATATAATATGAACCATGAGGTATGTAATAAAATCATAACATAATTTTAGCCGCTGCACTATACACTCCAATCCTGACATCCCCGATGTCTGACGTCCCTGACGTCCAATAAGGTCACAGTCTCAAGGCTACGCGTGCCACTCGGTTCTCAGTTCCGAGTCCAATCTCCGAACCCTGTCCGGGTATAGCATCTCAAATGCCTAGCGTCCTAGACGCTCGACGTCCCTGACGTCAAATAAGCAATCCTACTCCTGAGTCATTTTACGGTCCGGTTCCTCCGTAGAATGACCCCTTGCAGGCAATGCGCTATGACCACTCCAGGGTACCACATCCGGAGGAGACAGTATCATAAGAATGGATCTATACAGTGCAGTACCAAATACATTTTATTGATATCCACATGCAAAACATATATATACATAGATAAAATCCAAACCGAACTTTAAGTTTCATCAGACGAGGTTCAAACCCAATTACCGTGAAACGTGCCATAACCATAATTTCAATATCATCAAAACCATTTTTTGATTCCGGCATGTGAACATATAAGTAAATCGGAAAACATTTAAGCATGCAAGTGTTTAATGAAATCAGGCCCACTCACAGTACGATCCCGCGGTGAACCTGCGCGTACGAACTTGTACCGAGATTATCGTACAATTCCTGTCAGTCCAATTCACACGTAAGGGTCACAACAAGTCTTAAAAATTTGACCAAAAATTCCGAAACAGAAACCGGCTCGGGGAAACCGTCAACATGTTTCCCGAGACAACTGGCCCTAGACTGACCCTCCTAACAATCCCAGATCAACATGGTTAATTCACCAAAAATGTTCAGAATGATGAGAGGAACAAAAGTCATGTTGATCGTGATCGGAGATAAGCCCCAACACGCCCTCACGCGCCGCCCAAAGTGGTTGCGCGTGAAAGTCACGCGCCTGACACTATAGCTGCTACAGTGTCACCTTCCTCACCCGATAGCCCTGTTATTCGGACTTCAGCCCGCGATAAGACCCGGGCAATTAACCCTGAATTTCAACTTGATTTCAATCCAATTTGATCCTAACATGTTATTTACACATCAAATTTAAGTTCTGAGTCATTAATCAACCTCGACAAGTCCCCAATCGACCTATCGACCCGTGATCAACCAATCGGGTCAATCACCAGAACTCACCGGTTTCCAAACCAAAATCAAATTAACCTCCCAGTAAGCTTCCTAAGGCTAAAACGAATTAAAACTAATGATCAATTTACCAAGGTATTACCTGTAAGTGATCGTCCAAATCTCTGCAACTCCACTGAAACGGGAACCTAAGTTCCAAGCCAACAGTGGCTGGTTCCTCTCGAATTTGATATGGCTAAGTTCCAATTGCTCCCAGAAAGCTAAACCAGGCCTTGGTTTGGTCCAACGATCACCAAAATTGAAAACCCAATTTCCCTCCAAAATTTCCCGAAATGGCTTCTCTCTGGTTCCTCTCCTATTTTCAGTCCTTTCAACTGCAGAGTGAAGCTCATTCACTACTTAATCAGTTTAAAACATTTGAAGCCGTCCCTGAGGCTCGTGGAAGCCTCACTGACAGGACCCATCCCAATCCCCCCGGGATTAGTGCGGGATGACCCTGCTCCCGTCTGACACGAAGTGTCAGACAAGGGATATTTCCGACCTTTGCCCTCCCGGGCTATCAGAGTACGCCAGGATCCGGAGGAGGCATGTGATATCTCGGTCTCTGCTACAGTCCACATCCGATGTCAACCTGAAGGGCAGTCAAAACATTAAAAACTGTGAGTGGACAAAACAAAAGTTTATAAAACATTTAATAAGGAAGACATTTGTACCCTCCACTAAAAAGCATGCATGCATTCGAAAACCATTTATCCAAAACAAACCATATGTGGGACTAAGCCCAAAGCAGATATAAACCAAGGTCGAAAGGACCACAATGAAAACGACCATACGGGCCACTGCCCAAATCCATAAGGGACTCGGCCCCAAACCATAAAGAAACCAAGTACACGAGCCACTGCTCAAATCCTGTGCACACCTGTGCACACCACATATCATATATCATATATACATCACATACATATATATAAGTCACACAACCAATCCTGTCACGGTATCCAAAGCCACGCGCATGCTACCCAGGTCTCAATCCGAGTCTTCTCAAAGTCAAGATCAATGTCCGTAGACCACTGACCCTACCCGAGGTAATAGTAATCATAGCCTTCCTGAGAGTAAGGAACCCAACTGGGGGGTGACTCCACTCAGTCGGTGCTCCGTGACTACTCCGGGGTCCACCCAGGCCAACGACCCTCCCCGGAGGAGATAATAGAAGTAAAGGAAGGTAGACGAACATATATATACATAACATAAACATTCATGACCGGTTCCCCTGAACCGTCATGATCCATAATATCCATAATCAGGTATCATGCCGGTTCCCATAAACCGTCATGTACCGTAATACATAACCAGGTAACATGCCGGTTCCCATAAACCGTCATGTACCGTAATAACCAACACGGGTTCATGCCGGTTCCCATAAACCGTCATGAACCATGATACCATAACAAGGGTTCATGCCGGTTCCCATAAACCGTTATGAACCTGGGAATCCATTTAAGGTTCCCTGACCTGAAATCAAAACCGTAAAGTGACTGGGTCTCGTACCCGAACATAGGACACCAACTGGGCACCGTGCCCGAAATCTGAGGTCATATGCCCGAGACAAAACCAAATGGGTCTCATACCCGAGTTTATCATTTTGAAATCCAAATTCAGTTCATTTAAATCAATAAAGAAATACAGACCCGTATAAGCACCGTATAAGGCTGAAACCTCGAAATACGTGCTTATACGTAACCACATACAAATGCACCCATGGCATCATCAAACAAGTAATAAAACATATAATAAACATTTATGCATGCACCAATTTAGAAAACAAGGTCCACTCACAGACCGTCCGAGTTGCCGCCTCGATTTGCGTGCCATACGGCTCCCCGAGCCGATCACCGTCACCGGGACTCCCAAACCTGTCCAAATCGTAATAGAAGGTTACTAACTACTTAATTAACCTCCTACCAAAGCCCCGTAATTTTCCCGTATTTTTAACTATTTTTAATCCCGAACCTAAACCTTCCGATGCCCCAAACATATCGAGACGGTGTCCGATCGACACGAAACCAGTCCCAAAATGTTCGTTACATCGAATAGATGATTTCGTATGTTGGAACCATCCCCAAATACCCTAGCACGCGCCCGCACGCGCCGCCTGAAATGGCTGCGCGTGGGAGCCACGCGCCGCTACAGTGCATCCCCTTCCTTCGATCGAACCGGTCCGAACCGACCAGTCCGGTCCGACCCCTGCAACTGGACCGGCGTAACCGGTCCAGGTCTCCGACGCCCTCATTTCTCATCCGTTTTCCTCCATTTTAATCCCTAAATTCATCTTTTAATCTTTCCTATCATTCCCAATTAACCAAACTAGCTAAAACCCCCAAAATCCTAACGGTTCAAAATGGACCTCACGGTCCCTGTTTTTCCGATCATCCCACACGGCTGCTCAGCCGTTCCTAACCACCAAAACCTCACTAATCACCCCCTAGCAACCTAAATAATCCATCCTAATCATCCCAATCGACCCATAACCACATAAATGAAAAATGGATTGAAATCGGTTAAAACCGATACCTTTCGGGCTTCACGGCTCCACCGTCCACGGCGGCGTGCCCTTGGCTGGCCACCAGCATCCACACAACCTCTCCTCACTCTCTGGTCCTCTGTCATGATCATAAGGTGAGGGTTGGATGTTTGGGGTCGCACAGATGAGAGGAATGGGATCGGGAAATGGTTGGAGGGAAATGGAAAAATGGATGCACGGTTGAGTGTTTTGGTGCATGAGTGGGTGAGGTTGGCCAGTGGATGGGTGACAAGTGTCACTCATCCATTGGGCCTCCATTAAATATCTGGGCCCACTAGAGACAAAACTGCACTTTTTGTCTCGTAAAACGTGTCGTCGTGAATAGTAATCGGGAACTTCCGTGAACCGTAACTTCGCCGTCGAACGTCCGAATTCGACGTGCCGCCTGTCTACGGATTCGTATCGTCCTTATCTACATAACGGTCTTCGGCCCTCGGCCATCGGACCTCCTGGTCAAAAAGTCAACTTTTGACCTCCTATTCACCCAAATTACCAAAATGCCCCTAAACTTCCGAACGTCATAACTTCTTCCTCGAACGTCAGAATTGAACGTGCCACCTGTCTATGAACTCGTGACGTCACGAACTACGTCACGGTCATCGGTCAAAGTCCATTTGACCACCCGATTGAAAAGTCAACGTTTTGCCATCACTAGGGGCAAAACGGTCATTTCGCATCGTTCGTCCGATTTCGCTCTACTAATAACGCATTAGCCTCACTAATCGTGATTAGTCACTAATCTAATCATGAAATTTGGGACGGGTCGTTACACTCACTGTCCACTGAACATTGTTCCCCGAAAAAGTCGAATCTTCATTAATCAATTCGACTGTGCAGGTGGATATTTCAGCCCACGATCTAAAGCAATAGACAGCCCTTCCTTTCCAGCACACAATTGCATAAACAATTGCACACTGAACCACCGCACATGGTGGAGCCATCCATGGTCCCCCGCGGGTCCTACAGTAACCAGGGAAAAATGACCAAAATGCCCCTGGTTCAATAATTACCAAAATACCCCTCACTTTCTAGACCCGTAACTCAGCCATACGAAGTCCGATTTCAGCGTGCCGCCTGTCTACGGACTCAGGGAATCGAGACCTACCTAACGGTCCTTGGGTCGAGTGAAAATTAGTTGCCAAACGAAAAGTCAACATTTTCGCCCCTAAAGTCCAAATTACGGTAATGCCCCTGAACTTCCGATAGTCATAACTTCCTCCCTTAGCGTCCGAATTGGACGTGCCACCTGTCTATGGACTCGCGACGTCCCGAACTACGTCACGGTCATTGGTCAAAGTCCCTTTGACCCACAAATCAAAAAGTCAACAATTTTGCCATACCATTCACAAGGGTAAAAACGTCAATTCATACATTAAATTACAATATTAAAATCCTCGAATTTCCGGGGTGTTACAACCTTCCCCCCTTAAGAAATTTCGTCCCGAAATTTCAAAGAAAAAAATGAGGAAATTGTTCTCGCATCTGACCCTCAGGCTCCCATGTGGCTTCTTCCACACTCTGGTTTCTCCATAGAATCTTCACGAGAGGTATAGTCTTCCGACGTAGTACCTTGTCCTTCCGATCCAAAATCTGAACTGGTTGCTCCTCAAAGCTCAAATCCCCTCGGAGTTCGATAGGTTGTTCCCCTAGTACATGGGAAGCATCATGTACGTACTTCCTCAGCATCGATACGTGAAAAATATCGTGAACTCTAGAAAGTTCTGGAGGTAGTGCCAATATGTATGCAACCCTGCCAATCCTCTCCACGATCTCATATGGTCCGATAAAACGCGGACTCAGTTTTCCCCGTCGACCAAACCGGATAATCCCTTTCCACGGAGATAACTTCAGGAAGACAAAATCTCCCACTTCAAATTCCAAGTCTCGAATCCGTCGATCGGCATAACTCTTTTGGCGATCCTGTGCCGCCTTCAAACTCTCCTTGATAACCCGAACAGTTTCCAGGGTTAAGTCCATCAATTCTGGCCCTACAGCCGCACGTTCCCCGATCTACATCCAGCATATAGGTGTCCTGCACTGTCGACCATACAGTGCCTCATAGGGTGCCATCCCGATGCTTGTCTGATAGCTGTTGTTGTAAGCGAATTCCATCAATGGCAAATGAGTATCCCATGAATCCTGAAATTGTAGTACACAAGACCTCATCGTGTCCTCCATGGTCTGAATGGTCCGTTCAGACTGCCCATCAGTCTGTGGATGGAACGCAGTACTGAAACGTAGGGTTGTTCCCAAAGTAGCTTGCAAACTCCGCCAGAACCTGGAAGTGAAACGCGGATCACGATCGGACACGATCGATTCCGGCGTACCATGCAATCGTATGATTTCTTTTACGAACAATTGAGCCAGCCGGTTAGGTTTATAAGTCTCCTGAACTGGCAGAAAATGGGCTGACTTGGTTAACCGGTCCACGATCACCCATACCCCGTCAACTCCACTCTGAGTCCTTGGTAACTTAAAGACGAAGTCCATGGTGATGTGATCCCACTTCCACTCGGGAATCGAAAGTGGCTGCATAGCCCCATACGGTCTCTGCCATTCCGCCTTAACCTGCTGACAGGTTAAGCATCTGCTCACGAACTCAGCAATATCCTTCTTCATTCCTAGCCACCAATAATAGTTTCGGAGGGTACAGTACATCTTTGTACCTCCCGGATGCATAGTATAGGCCGAACTATGGGCCTCCCCAAGAATCTCGACCCGTAACTCTGCCACTGCAGGTACACACAAACGGCCCAACTTCACAAGTGCTCCATCATCCCGGATGGTAAAATCCTGTCTCCCATCCTCATCGACCTCAATCCTGTAAATACAGAGTATCGGATCCTGAAGTTGTGCTTCGATGATTCGATCAATCAGCACTGGTCGTACATGAAAGCTGACCAACAAAGCTCCATGCTCATCTGTATCTAAAATAACTCCCGCCTTCCGGAGTTCCACCAGCAAAGGAAGATACACCATCCCTAGGTGTGCAACACATCCCGCTGACTTCCTGCTGAGTGCATCTGCCACCACATTGGCCTTACCCGGATGGTACTCAATTGTACAGTTATAATCCTTCAGCAGTTCCAACCATCTTCGTTGTCTCATGTTAAGCTCCTTCTGAGTGAATAGGTATTTTAGGCTCTGGTGGTTGGTGTATATCCGGCACGTTGCGCCGAATAGGTAATGTCTCCAGATTTTTAGAGCATGAACCACCGCTGCCAACTCCAAATCATGGGTTGGGTAGTTCAACTCATGAGTCTTTAGCTGCCGGGATGCGTAGGCGATAACCTGGCCAGTCTGCATCAACACGCAGCCCAAACCTTGTAGTGAAGCGTCACTAAAGACCACGAATTCTCCACTGTCATCCGGCAATGCAAGGACAGGTGCAGTGGTCAATCGATCCTTCAACTCTTGAAAACTCCGATCACACTGCTCGTCTCAAATGAATTTCACTCCCTTCCGAGTCAATCGAGTCAATGGTGCAGCAATTTTGGAGAAACCCTCCACGAATCCCCGGTAGTAACCTGCTAACCCGACAAAACTCCGCACCTCCGTTACCGTTGTCGGTCTAGCCCAGTTGGTCACCGCTTCTGTTTTCTGGGGATCCACGCTTATCCCATCTGTCGATATCACGTGTCCCAGAAAACCAATACTGCTCAACCAAAACTGACACTTGCTCAGCTTGGCGTACAACTGTTCTTGTCTCAGCTTCTCCAACACCAACCGTAGATGTTGCACATGTGCTCGGGCACTCCTCGAGTACACCAAGATATCATCTATGAACACAATCACGAACTTATCCAAGTAGGGTCGGAAGACCCGGTTCATCAGATCTATGAATGCTGCTGGAGCATTCGTCAAACCAAAAGGCATAACCAGGAACTCGTAGTGTCCGTAACGGGTTCGAAAAGCAGTTTTCGGAATGTCCTCCTCCGATATCCTCAGTTGGTGATAC
Organism: Prinsepia uniflora; assembly: GCA_032719365.1. Lineage (NCBI taxonomy): Eukaryota > Viridiplantae > Streptophyta > Magnoliopsida > Rosales > Rosaceae > Prinsepia > Prinsepia uniflora. The sequence goes on from CM064861.1 coordinate 68,922,663, forward strand.
CCAGACCGCAAATCAATCTTCGAGAAGCACTGTGCTCCCCGCAACTGGTCAAAAAGGTCATCGATCCTGGGTAGCGGATATTGGTTCCTCAGTGTCACCCTATTGAGTTGTTGATAGTCAATACACAAACGGAGACTCTCATCCATCTTCTTCACGAACAACACCGGTGCTCCCCACGGTGAAGTACTCGGTCGGACGTATCCCAAATCCACCAACTCCTGCAATTGAGTTTTGAGTTCACGTAACTCGGTCGGCGTCATCCGGTATGGTGCCTGAGATATAGGTCGGGTACCGGGGAGTAGTTCAATTGTAAACTCAATCTCCCGCGATGGCGGTAATCCAGGTAAGGCTTCTGGGAACACATCCGGAAACTCACGTACCACCGGTATCTCGTCGATACCTGGAGTATCAACCTGATCCGACACGACATGCGCCAGATAACCCTGGCATCCCTTCCGTAGAAGTTTGGTAGCAGTAAGTGAAGAAATCACTTCAGGAGGCGAACCGTCACGTTCCCCCTGAAAGATAACCTCCGGAAAACCCGGGCTTCGCAGAATCACCTGCTTGCTACAGCAATCGATGAGCGACCCATGCCCCGATAGCCAATCCATACCCAAAATTACATCAAAGTCGTGGATATCCAGAATAATTAAGTCCGCTGGTAAATCCACATCCTCAATCCTCACCGGGCACCTCTGAATCACCTGAGTCACAAGGTACACGATGCCCATCGGGGTGCTAACACCCATCTCACAATCTAAGGCTGATACCACACAATAAAGCATACCAGCACAACTCTTCGAAATAAAAGAATGTGTAGCCCCCGCATCCATCAATACACGTACAAGAAGATTTAGGATGTGTAGTGTACCTGTAACCACGCTTGGGGCAGTCCTCGCCTGCTGCTGGGTCATTGCAAACACTTGAGCCCTAGGCCCTCCATTCCGTCTGCGTCTGCGCGCGCCACGCCCAGTACCACGGTCACCTCCTTGACCGCGACCTCCATTAGTGTGGGAAGCCATGCTCTGCACCACACTAGAGCCCTCAGCGTCGTTGCTCTTGGACAACAGCGGGCAATCACATGCATAGTGGCCCTCCTCACCGCAAGCAAAACAGGTTACTGGCCTCGGCCTGTCCGAATGCCCACCAGAAGCACCGCTCCATGATGAACGCTGCCCAGAGTTGTATCCTGATCCTCTTCCCTGAGAGCCTCCACGTCGACCTGACCAGCCACGACCCTTGAAGGATGAGGGTGCTCCCTTATTTTCTGGCCCGTTGGCCCACATTGTGGGCGATCCTGTCGTCGCCCCTCGCCCGAAGGCTATCGTGTCTGGTGTGCCGCCAGACTGGCCTCGACACGCACCCCAGCGTCGACCATATCTCTCAGAGAAGCATGAGTAGCAGCAGTCACACTTGCCCGGATCTCCCCTCAGAGTCCAAGCTCAAACCTTTGGCATTTGTCCTCCTCCGTGCTCAAAAATGATGCGGCGAACCGGGATAGTTTTCCGAAAGTCTGCTCGTAGTCCGCAACGGACATATCCCCCTGCCCCAGCCGCAGGAATTCAGCCTCCCGTGCCGCGCGAAACGATCGCGGGTAGTACTGGTCCAGAAATCGGGAACGGAAAGCTTCCCAAGTAGTGGTATGGACAGACCATCCAGACATTTCAAGGCCGTGCCACCACTGGTAGGCTCCTCCTTCCAGTAAGAAGGCCACCAAGGTCACCCGTTCGCCCGGAGGTCAGTGCATCACCGTGAAGATCCTTTCCCATTTGGTGATCCAATCATGAGCATCTTCGGGGTTCGATCCCCCGTTGAAAGGTGTGGCTCCCAGACGTTGAGCCCGCTCAATGCTTGCGCATTCCATTTCCCTTTCCAGATCCTCGTCAGTTCGCGTATGAGGAATCCTCCTTGGAGGCATAACCAACTGTCAAGAGGCATAGATCAGTTAACATTATCCTTAAACTCGAAAAGTAACTAGTACTAATCGCTAGTCTAGCATGCTGACCACAACCTAGTGCTCTGATACCAAGCTGACAGGACCCGCCCCGATCCTCTCTGGGACCACATGGGGACGTGCCCTGCTCCCGTCTGACACCCAAAATAATGTTCCAATTTTAACCTTAAACGTTCAAATGCATAAAAACCAAATTAAAGTTTTACATCAAATCCGAAATAAACAGATGTGAGACAAGGGATGAAATCCAAAAATACAAGTTGCGAGCACGACTATAACATAAACCTGCGGGTAAAATCACCCAACAGGGATTCAGGTACGCAGAAGTAGATCTATGCCTTAGCCTCAGGTTCCTCCTCTACCTCAGTAGGACGACCTGGAGGGGTTACCAAAACATTAAGGGTGAGTGGGCCGAAACTCAAGTTTATAAAATTGTTTAGTAAGTAAAACATATAATTTACCCCTCCGTTTTCCAAACATGCATGCATTAGAATTTAAACCCATAAATGATATAATATGAAACATGAGGTATGTAATAAAATCATAACATAATTTTAGCCATTGCACTATACACTCCAATCCTGACATCCCCGATGTCTGACGTCCCTGACGTCCAATAAGGTCACAGTCTCAAGGCTACGCGTGCCACTCGGTTCTCAGTTCCGAGTCCAATCCCCGAACCCTGTCCGGGTACGGCATCTCAAATGCCTAGCATCCTAGACGCTCGACGTCCCTGACGTCAAATAAGCAATCCTACTCCTGAGTCATTTTACGGTCCGGTTCCTCCGTAGAATGACCCCTCGCAGGCAATGCGCTATGACCACTCTGGGGTACCACATCCAGAGGAGACAGTATCATAAGAATGGATCTATACAGTGCAGTACCAAATACATTTTATTGAAATCCACATGCAAAACATATATATACATAGATAAAATCCAAACCGAACTTTAAGTGTCATCAGATGGGGTTCAAACCCAATTACCGTGAAACGTGCCATAACCATAATTTCAATATCATCAAAACCATTTCTTGATTCCAGCATGTGAACATATAAGTAAATCAGAAAACATTTAAGCATGCAAGTGTTTAATGAAATCAGGCCCACTCACAGTACGATCCCTCGGTGAACCTGCGCGTACGAACTTGTACCGGGATTATCGTACAATTCCTGTCAGTCCAAATCACATGTAAGGGTCACAACAAGTCTTAAACATTTGACCAAAAAGTCCGAAACAGAAACCGGCTCGGGGAAACCGTCAACACGTTCCCGAGACAACCGGCCCTAGACTGACCCTCCTAACAATCCCAGATCAACATGGTTAATTCACCAAAAATGTTCAGAATGATGAGAGGAACAAAAGTCATGTTGATCGTGATCGGAGATAAGCCCCAACGCGCCCTCATGCGCCGCCCAAAGTGGTTGCGCGTGAAAGTCACGCGCCTGACACTGTAGCTGCTACAGTGTCACCTTCCTCACCCGATAGCCCTGCTATTCGGACCATCAGCCCGCAATAAGACCCGGGAAATTAACCCTGAATTTCAACTTGATTTCAATCCAATTTGATCCTAACATGTTATTTACACATCAAATTTAAGTTCTGAGTCATTAATCAACCTCGACAAGTCCCCAATCGACCTATCGACCCGTGATCAACCAATCGGGTTAATCACCAGAACTCACTGGTTTCCAAACCAAAATCAAATTAACCTCCCAGTAAGCTTCCTAAGGCTAAAACGAATTAAAACAAATGATCAATTTACCAAGGTATTACATGTAAGTGATCGTCCAAATCTCTGCAACTCCACTGAAACAGGAACCTCAGCTCCAGGCCAACAGTGGCTGGTTCCTCTCGAATTTGATATGGCTAAGTTCCAATTGCTCCCAGAAAGCTAAACCAGGCCTTGGTTTGGTCCAACGATCACCAGAAATTGAAAACCCAATTTCCCTCCAAAATTTCCCGAAATGGCTTCTCTCTGGTTCCTCTCCTATTTTCAGTCCTTTCAACTGCAGAGTGAAGCTCATTCACCACTTAATCAGTTTAAAAAATTTCAAGCCGTCCTAGAGGCTCGTGGAAGCCTCACTGTCCACTGAACTTTGTTCCCCGAAAAAGCTTTGAATCTTCATTAATCAATTCGACCGTGCAGGTGGATGGTTCAACCCACGATCTAAAGCAATAGACAGCCCTTCCTTTCCAGCACACAATTGCATAAACAATTGCACACTGAACCACCGCACATGGTGGTGCCGTCCATGGTCTCCCGCGGTTGCTACAGTAACCAGGGCAAAATGATCAAAATGCCCCTGGTTCAATAATTACCAAAATGCCCCTCACTTTCTAGACCCGTAACTCAGCCATACGAAGTCCAATTTCGGCGTGCCGCATGTCTACGGACTCAGGGCATCGAGACCTACCTAACGGTCCTTAGGTCGAGTGAAAATTAGTTGCCAAACGAAAAGTCAACATTTTCGCCCCTAAAGTCCAAATTACGGTAATGCCCCTGAATTTCCGATAGTCATAACTTCCTCCCTGAGCGTCCGAATTGGACGTGCCACCTGTCTATGGACTCGTGACGTCCCGAACTACGTCACCGTCATTGGTCAAAGTCTGTTTGACCCACAAATCAAAAAGTCAACAATTTGGCCATATCATTCACAAGGGTAAAAACGTCAATTCATACATTAAATTACAATATTAAAATCCTCGAATTTCCGGGGTGTTACATGTTGATTGTGTTTTGAGTTTAAAGACTCGTTGATATCCCGGGAAGGCCTGATTATGCGCATGTATTTTGAGTTTAAAGACTTGGCGCGCTTGGGATCTAGCAAATTAATTGATTATGATTTTCGATTAGTTTTTCACAGTTTTTCAGATGTTTTGGGCAGTGACCCGGATGATTTGGATTTGCGAATTTTTGGGCTGAGTTCCCGTACTTTGATGAAGATTTATGATTTTGGGATGAGGCCATGGAATTGAGTTACAGATTTAAGCAAAAGGAAATTATTCCGGTTTTCATTGATGGTTTTCTTATCTTGGATATGAAATGGTTTTATGAAAAGGTTTTCATATGCATGCATTGGTTTTACGTGGAGGGTATAAATGTAATTTCTGATAAATGTTTTCTGAATGTATTATTTATTTTTGTCCACTCACAATCTTTTTATGTTTTTTATACCCTCTAGGTTGATGCGGTGCGGGCTGTTGTTAGAGAGACGTGGACATCACACACGCAATCCACAGTAAGTTTTGCGCACTCTGGGAAGTCTGGAAGTTTTGGACGGTTCACTTGGGAATCCCTTGTCCGACTTACGTGTTACATGGAGGTTGGATGTCGGTTTAACCTTCTTGTCGTATGTACGTTAGATGGGAGCATGGCTTATCCCTTAATCACGGGGGATTGGGGGTAGGTCGTGTCAATGTGGGACAAGAGCTTATATCTCGTACACACCACCGAGGGGTCATTCACAAACACCTACTGCCCTTAAAACTTGAGAAGGAAAGTGTAGAAGGTAATCAACCCTCCAATTCAACTTACATACTTTTCTTGGCTCCGAAGTGACTGATGGTGTATATGGAAAGAAGGTTGACACTGTCACAACCCAACTTGGTTGTCGCGGGTTGGGTGTCTTACGTTTGGACAAAGCCTTCAAGAGTTCGAGTACCTTGTCTATAAAAGAACAGAAGAACATAAAGGTTGTGGCTTTTAAACCAGATTGGTGGCCTTCTGAATGGCTTCAAGAGCATTAACATCAAAGTGCAGCTACTTAGAATGATTTGTAGACTTGTATGATGGTACTTCTTGTAGGGAATGTACTTCTACACATTTATTTAATGTTTCTTCTAGCTGAAAGAAAATAAAGACATGTATTCGAGAAAAACAACGACGATGATTATATCTGGTTTACTCATTTATATGACAAAGATTTTGAGGCAGTAATGCTAGTAGTTCACCATGACAATAATACAGCAGCTTCAACACTCCTATCTATTGCCCTAGCTTCGGTATTTTTCGATGTAGCTAAACATAGATTACAAGTAATTACAGGGAGTTCTAGTTCCCCAGAAATTTACTTTCCACCACATTCAATTTACTTCAAGCCAGTACAATGTGTTCGCATGCTCATTAAGCCGTACTCGCCTTACATTTCAGGCTATTTTCAGTTTGTAATTTTAGGAACTTCCTTTGAGGTCGCTTAGCTCTTAAATTACTTCCTCCATTATTGGTCTAAGGTCGGAAAGCTCATGTATACATAACAGTACGATTCTCGCCAGTGCAGCTGCTTCTGGTTCTGAGAATTTCCCTTTTAAGTTGGTGTCGACATATTCTTTGTATCTTTATGATTCTACAACCAATCTGATTGAACCTCTGAGTAGCAGTTTGCCAGATACAACTTTGAGGCTTAACAGACCAATCAGCCAATCTGACAAAATAAATCCTTGATAAGTCTTATACATAACCAATTGTTTTAGACAAGACCATCGCCGTGAACGGCAACACATCTTTCTAACAAGACCTCCCCGCCACTGTCACAACCATCTCCACTGCTCCTCCTCCATATGCAACCCCACTTTATTTCTCTCTATTTTTTGCACTCACAGGAAAAATAGAGAGAGAGAGAGAGAGAGAGAGAGAGAGAGAGAGAGAGAGATGGATAAAGTAATGAGGTAAATGAAATGGGGGCTTTGATCGTCTAATATAGAAAAGCAAAATGGAGGCAACTGTAGCTGCTAGTTGGTGACAACGATGTGGAATGTGGGTTGTTGAACGGTCTGTTAAGCCTCTCTTCTTTCTAACCAAAATTTGGCCAAAATTATACAACCTGCATGTCTCCTAAACTCATATCGTTGCCGTCATGAGATTGCAGGGATGATCATTATGCATAACTACCCCTTACTAATTTGCTTCAGACCTTTGGGTGGGTGGTATCAGGAAGGCTGGATGGGGAATGAGTGGTGGCCGGAGGTGCAGGGAGAGAGATGCTCGAACGAATTGGGTTGGGGAAGATGGGTTTTAATTTTTTTAGAAATATTTTAATAGAAAATATAATAAAATAAAGTAAATGTCTAAATGACCCTTACTAATTTTGTAATATTACTACCACATCATCCAAATTAACGGCGTTAATAACTTTGACTGACGGATGGTGCAACGGTCTTGATGATATACTTGTTCCTGCACCAACCTGAGACAAATTTTTGTTCTTGGCGCATTTTGAGATTATTTTTCCTGTTCCTAGTGCATTTAGCCTAAAAAGCCTAAAAATTTCAAGATAACAAATTTCAAGGAGCCAATGGTCTAATCGATAAGAGACATTTAATATGATATGATTGATTAATCCATGAGCTAGTACTGCCTAAACCAAGTCCATAACCGTCGAGATCACCGCTAATCACGGGTAAAAAATGCCACCAAAGAAGTGGGGCGTCGTTCACTAACAATTTATTTTGTACTGTATTGATAATTCTCACTTGTGCCTTATTTGAACAAGCTAGTAAAGGATTTAGTAGAAGACTTGAAGAGTATTTGACCTAGAATCAAACCAACCATAAGGCACATCGTGCACGTAAAAGTACGTGCCAAGAGGATAATAAGAGTAATTTATAAGGTAAATTCTTATAAATTACTCTTTATTATCCTATAGTTTGCACCTTATAATATATTCATATATGAACTTTCAAATATTTCAATTTTTCCTCTGAACTCTTCAGTAACAACATGGTCCATTCGTTGACTATTGTATTAACTATTTCATTGAGATTTCATTAAAAATAAAATTTCCATAAATTTTAAAATTTATCTAATAAAAAAAATAATAAACTAAAAAAATGGGGTTTTGAAAGGAAGAAGTATAAGATAGAGATGGTGAAAATATGGAGAAATTAAAGAAAATGGCTTCAAGTTGTATACAATAATTTCGTATTCATCTTATCTAGGGCAAACTCCTCCGATTAAATTATGAGAATTTTCTGAATTTTCGGAAACGAAAAGTTTAGAAACGAAAAGTTTAGATCAACATAGTTGTAAATTTTTTGCTACACTGTTTATCAAAATTTTTCGTCGCTAAAGGTATTCTTTCTTTTTGCGACGAAATAATCAAACTAACTCAATGTCTGTAAAAGCTGAACCGGTCCTACTCCCGTCTAACAACTCTTGTCAGACAAGAGATTCTACCAAAATAAATCATGTCTAAATCTTAAGAAATTACCCAAAATAAGTTCACCCTTACGGGGTTACTGCCCACATCCAAGTCACTACCCCCACCATTAGTGATATTTACTAGCCCAAGTCGGCTTGCTTTTCTTATTTCCATAGGGAAAATTCCTAGTGTTCATCCATCAATTGTATAAAATATTTTAATCTTATGTTTTCTTACCCAAATTGTATTTCACTTCTCAATACGTATACATATATGTATTTTAAGAAAACCATTTATTATCAAGGCACGATTCTTTGTAATTTACCAATTGCATAACAATCAATTCATAACCCTTTTTATCACCTTTGCTAAAATTTGCCATTTATATTAACCTTCACTTTTGTCAATAGTAAATGCATTTAGTACCATTATCCGTAGTCTACCCTTCTCCGTGATATTTCTAATACATTATCCGGAATAATCATAAGATACTATCACACTTGATAACATGGCAACATAACCTTATGATATGTGTTAATTTGTACCCATAAATCTTGTTTCATCTTACAACAAGCATCCTACAAATAATAAACATAACATTAAACGTAATTTCCCTTAATACTTCATTTAAACGTAATTATCATCTCACATAATATACGTATATTCATATGTGTACACTATACTTCAACATTTATATAAAATAAAGCCTAATCATCTACTTAACCACCTTTACTTAACTAATAACCATAAAATTATCTAATTGCCATAATTTACCAATATAAGTTCTCTAATTCTAATAAAATTATCCATGTAGAACCATAAGTTTTCATTGTCACTTCACCAAGGTATTTCTTGATTCCCATTATACGCTCAATGTTGACTAAACATGTAACCATAATTCCATAAGAATTTCAAGTTGTTTACTCTAGAAATAACAAAAAGTATTAAATAAATTTCTAATAACTTTGAACGATCATGACCTTCTCATACGAAGTCCAATTAATCCCAAACCTAAACCATTGAACTCATAAAATTTTTTAATAAAACTTTCGTGTTGACAACACCTCGAGAAGATGCCAAAAGCGCCTCCACGTTGCCTTAGAAGCAGTTGCGCGTGAAGCCCACGCGCCTCTAAATGTACATATATAGACGACTAGGTCGATGGAAGAGAGTAATGGAGGGAAATCTGAAGTAGAGCGAAGAAAATTCTAGAAAATGCTAGGCTTTTCAAGCAAAATTATCAAAATGCTCTTGATGGCCAAAATTACCATTTTGCCCTTGATCATTTCTAACCCCTAATGATTTTACCTGAACTCCGATTTTGACATGCCATCTACCTATGAACTCAGGTTGCCAAGACCTATGTAACGGTCTTCTTGAAATTCCAAAAGGATGTCCCGACCAAAAGTCAACATTTTAACTTAAAGGGGAAAAATTGTCATTTTTCTTTTCCTCAGATTTTCGGGGTGTTACAATCTACCCCCCCCCCCCCCCCCCCCAACAAAAAAAAAGGTCCTCGAACTTTTAGAATAAATCCAAACTTATATCTAACAATTAAGTTTCTCTAAAGCAATAATTCTTCTGGTTTCAAAGGCTATTTAAACTTTGTTAAAATAAACATCGTTTAAAACCTCGGAATACGCAAAAGTCATTAAAAAAAAACAAATACATTAGTAAATCATCGCAACCGTTTATCAAATTTGAGTTATCATTTAAACTATCATGCATAACCACCACAACAGTCATATACAATCCAACTATCTGTGATACCCAGGCTTAACTGACTTATATCACTTAAATCCCACAACGTTACTACTATGCTACTAAAACAAATATCAAATTGTAGATCATAAATTCTGAAGTATATCTAAAAATTGAGACGGTATGCATAATGAAGTATATCTAAAAATTTAAACTATCATGCATAACCACCACAACAGTCATATACAATCCAAAAATTATACCTTATAATCAAACAGACCTCAAGAATTGTACGAAGCATCATTCAAGAACTTCACAAGTGTTTCTATGTCACACAATCTTACATATCATCATGGCACATCGACATATCATCTCATCGCACCATAAGGTCCTATCCAATATCATGACATTGTATAACCAAATTGGTATGATCACACACAATTCCAACCAAAAACCATAGGTCAACCCTAGACCTAAGCCAACAACTCTAGCATAATCTTATAGCACATGTCATAAGTTTTCAATTCATCACACAATAACGCTCAAATACAGAAAACCATTTAACACAATCAAATATGTACACATAATGAGTTAAGGGAGCAGAATCCACTCATTGACTTCCAACTTTATACGAACACAAATAACACTGGGATTCCGTATAGTTTTGGCTAATTCACATATCTAATCTTACCCTTTGTATCACTTGATTCATTTTTAGAGGCACCATAATGCTATATTTGAATAATTTGTTTCACCAATCTCTCACCAAACTTAACCAGTTATTATTTCATGTACCAACCATCTCACACCGCGGCACTACGTGTAGGCCATCTCCACAACCACCAACTATATCCAATCCAAAAATAGTACTAACCACATCGCCAATTAACATTTCCCTCGAGGGTATTTGCACTACCGGTAGTCTGAGCACTCGAGAAAATGATCTTTACCTCGATGTCCGAGTGGGCACCGACCTAGGAAAAGGAGTTTTATCTCGACGTCTGCAAGTCGTCCCTAGTCTCGGGAAAATGAGCTTTACCTCGACGTCCAAGATTGCCCATCAATACCGACTCAGGAAAATGAGCTTTTACTACCTCTAAGTCGTAACCTCACCATACCAATCTCAAGATTTGGAGCCTTATTCGACGTCTGAGACTGTCCATATTTCCTCACATATTCCAACACGGTTATGTTACCATATGAATATCATAATATGCAAAAATCATTAAATGATCGTCAGATGACCTTACTCGCATTATTTTCAAATTATTCCAACATATAGAAATTCTTAGAACTAATGCACAATCTCCGAACTCGTATATTAAAATAATATAACATAAAAATCATAGGAAATTACATGCAAATCATCACCACAATAAAATCACGAATGCTAGGAAACACATATGTATAACACGTATTAATCTTATGATCATCAACTATATCCAAAGCACAAGCCACCCTTAGCCTCATAAAACATTCCATAAAATAGTTTCCATTCTCGTGATTTATTTAAGATTCCCAAGACTCATCATCGATCACCAAAACCAATTTTAATTTATTGTTACCTCAATCAAACGAAATTCCACGCTAGAGCTTAGCCAACATTTAAAATCCCAAGCAAACCAACATATTCCAAGGTTCACAAAATTCATCTTTAATCATTGAATTCACTTAATGCGTCAATAATTATTTAAAAATTACAAATCATGATCACAAATTATGGTCACATAAATCACCCATTACCATGACCGTTTAATTCAAAATAAACTAAGTAATTTAGCCCTTGCAGTAACTAGAACAAATCTACATATTTTATAAATAGGTTCATAAAATTCGAGTATTTCAAATTAATTCGAAATTCCCAAAAATCGTCAAAAATTTTATAAAAACTAAGTTCAATTTATTGTTATTTAACACATACAAATACCTTGACTTATAATCCAAGTTAAGCTTAAAATTTTAGATTGAACCGATTTATAAAACATTTCCACCAAAAAGTATACCAAATAACTTCATAAAATTCTCCAAATTTTTTTTTTAAAAAAAAAATCCTATACAACTCACATTTCGAAACCAATGATTCAAATTCTATCTCGGATACTGAGTTGACAGGACCCATCCTTAATGTCCATAAAAGTCGGACCGATCCTGCTCTCGTCTGACAACTCTTGTTAGACAAGAATTTTACCAAAATCATTCCCGTTCAAATCGTATGAAATTACCCAAAATAAGTTCACTCTTGCGGGATTATTTCTCACATCTAGCCCACAACCCCGACAAGTAGTGATATTTACTAGCCCTAGTTGGCTTACTCTTCCTATTTCCATAGGGAAAATCCCTAGTGTTCCAATCCTCAATTGGATAATATTTTAATCTTATGTTTTCTTACCCAAATTGTATTTCACTTCTCAATACGTATACATCTATGTATTTTAAGAAAACCATTTATTACCAAGGCACGATTCTTTGTAATTAACCAATTGCATAACAATCAATTCATAACCCTCTTTACCACCTTTCCTAAAATTTACCATTTATATTAACCTCCACTTTTGTCAATTGTAAATGCATTTAGTACCATAATCCATAGTCTACCCTTCTCCATGATATTTCCAATATATTATCCAAAATAATCATAAGACACTATCACACTTGATAACATGGCAACATAACCTTATCATATGTTTTAATGTGCACCCATGAATCTAGGTTCATCTTACAACGAACATAACATTAAACATAATTTCCCTTAATACCTCATTTAATATTCCCAACGACACACAATTATTATTATCATCTCACATAATATACGTATATTCATATGTGTACACTATACTTCAACATTTATATAAAATAATGTCTAGTCATCAACTTAACCACCTTAACTTAACCAATTACCATAAAATTAACTAATTAGCATAATTTACCAATAAGTTATCAAATTCTAATAAAATTATCCATGTAGAACCATAAGTTTACATTGTCACTTCACCAAGGTATTTCTTTAATCCTATTATTCGCTCAATGTTGACTAAACATGTAATCATAATTCCATAAGAATTCCAAGTTGTTTACTCTAGAAATAATAAAATATATTATATAAAATTCTAATGACTTTGAATGATCATGATCTTCTCATACAAAGTCTAATTAATCCCAAACTTGAACCATTTAACTCATAAAATTATTTACTAAAACTTCCGTGTTTACGACACGTCGAGGAGATACCAGACGTGCCTCCACGCGCCGCTAGAAGTGGCTGCGTGTGAAGCCAATGCGCCCAACTACAGTGTCATCATCCCAGCCCGTTTCTCTGGTTTTCCGGGTCGCCTGACCCCCGATGGTAACCCGACCATTTCTCCGTCGTTTTATGTCCATATTCATCATGTCAAACATTAAACTTCATCTAAACAAGCTAAGGGGAGTATCCCTAATGTTACAAATGAGAAATACATATAGAATTTCATGGTACCTTCATCCTTCGTCCATGGCTAACAATGTCTTCCTTGCATGTTCTCGCGCCCAAACCTTCATTATTTGATTCTTAATACCACCTTAGGGACTTCGGGATCACACATAAATGCTTAGTTTTGATGTTCCTACACTAGCACCCAAAAACCTTTTTTCATGCTCACGACTCAAGGGTTTTTGTCCAGTGTTTCCTTTCCTTTCTTCACTGGTTTCAACCAGTTTCTCTCTCTTTTCTTCACTATCTTCCTCTTGTTCTCTTTCCCCTGCTATTTCACCTCTTTTCTCTTATTTCTCTCATGCGGGTCACCATCCACCATGGTTTCGACCATGGTCCACCGAACTACTACTACTACTACTACACACACCCCTCACAAGTACATATATAGATGACTAGGTTGGTGGAAGAGAGTAATGGAGGGAAAACTGAATAAGAGTGAAGAAAATTCTAGAAAATACTAGGCTTTTAAGCAAAATTACCAAAATGCCCTTGATGGCCAAAATTACCATTTTCCTTGACTGTTTCTGGCCCATAATGATTTTACCCGAACTCCAATTTTGACATGCTATCTGTCTATGAACTCAGGATGCCAAGACCTATGTAACGGTCTTCTTGGAATTCCAAAAAGATGTCCCGACCAAAAGTCAACATTTATAGGGGCAAAATTGTCACTTTTCTTTTCCTCATATTTCTTGGGTGTTACACTTGTATGTGTCGATCAAACAGAAGGTTGTATCCACTAGTCTCCCAAGTTCTTAATGAAGAAAATGTACCTTGGTCACATGGTGTAGTGCCAGCCCCAGTATGCGATTTGGTTGCAATGTGCTTGCTTGCGCAATTGGGGGTGAGAGAGATCCTTGAAGGAAGTTTCTGATCGATCGCATTGTGCTTGCTTTCTTATCGAAGCTGAGAGAGTACCTCGAATGATGCTTTCGATCTGTTGTAATATAGTTGCTTGTCAATCAGAGCATAAATCTGAGAAGGTACATCGAATGAAGTTTCTTATTAGTCGTAATGTGCCTGCTTGATGATCGAAGTTGAGATAGTAGCTCGAATGATGCTTCCAATTGGTCGCATTGTGTCTACTTGTTGATCTGAGCATAAATATAAGAGGGTACCTTGAATGAAGATTCTGATTGGCCGTAATGTGTCTGTGTGCCAATCAGAGCTGAGATAGTACCTCAAATGATGCTTCCGATCGATCGCAATATGGCTACTTGCCGATCAGAGTATAAATCTAAGAGGCTACCTCGAATAAAGCTTCGGATTGGTTGCAATGTGCCTACTTGACAGTCGGAGATGAGAGAGTACCTCGAACAATGTTTCTAGTCGGTCACAATATGTTTACTTGCCGATCAGAGCATAAATTTGAAAGGGTACCTCGAATAAAGTTTCTGATTGGTCGCAATGTACTTTCTTGCCAATCGAGCTGAGAGAGTATTTGATGATTGGTCGCAATGTGTCTGTTTGCCAATTGGAGCGCATTTCATGAATCTCTTTTTCGATTTTGATTTTCCAAAAAATCCCCCCCCCCCCTCCCCCCTTCCTCCTTCTTTGTTGAAAATACAAAATGTATATGTATTTGTATGCATAACCATATGCATATACAGTATGAAGATGTATGGCGCCGTCAGATGGTTGATTCGCATCTCGAGGCGCGTAAGCCGCCTATAAAAGGGCCTGGAATTTCTTCATTTTTGAACTCTTTTGGAAACAATTATCAATGCTCTTGTAGCGACCCAAAAATTCAAGAAAAATAAAATTGGAAAACATAAAGTGGAAATGACAATTTTTCTTTTAGAATGTCAAAGGTTGACTTTTTTACCTGGATATTTTTTTGAACCTTCTACAAGGACCATTATGAAGGACTCGGATTCTAGAGTCCATAGACAAGTAGTATATCAAAATTAGATATCGAATGGGTTTGTTACGAGTTAAAATTGACTAGGGGCAATATGGCAATTTTAGCACTAAGGGTATTCCCATCCCTAATCCCCTTAGATTAGCATGGGATAACCTTTTCCCGTCTAACACCACGTGTCAGACCAGGGATAATACCGTGACCCAAATAGTGTTTCCAGAGTACGCAACTTCATGTGACTCCTCAGTCTCTACTACAGCCCGCATCCGCAATCAACCTAAAGCGTATCAAAAACCATTTAAAACTGTGAGTGGGCAAAAATAAGCAGTTTTAAAAATATTTCGGGAAAATACATTTATACCCTCCAATTAAAAGCATGCATGCATCAGAAAACATGTAATCTCAAATTCTTTCTTAAAATCAAATCATATTTCTTTTCAAACCAAAATATGTGAAATTATCTGGACACAAAATAATAATCGAAAACATGACCAATCCTCATATCCATCATCAATCACATCTCATATCATCAATAGTCATGTCATCCGAGCAACACGTGCAAATAAGCTCCAGGACATCTCATGTCCGAGCACGTCGCCGTGAACACATCTACGCCCGACGTTCATATCGTTGTGAACACATCAATGACCTATTTCATACATCTTACGCACTCCTGAGTTGAGCCTCTCATGGCTGCTCGACAACAGGTAATGAATTGTGACCTATTTGGGGGGGAGGGGGAGGGGGATACAGCGCATCCCGGAGCCGAGAAACATATCATAGGGACCACTCCAAGGAAACATATTCACAACCGGAGTCCCTCTCTGGGGAAACACATTCCTACAAGACTCACACCAATATCACGGAGGATAGTCTAGGTGGAAACCGCTGAAATACATTTTCATAAACAATTTTTTTTCAAATCAAATCAATTGTTTCACATAGGGTCTCAGCCAAAACATAGTTTCAACAAATCCTCTTAAAATAGTGTCCAACACTTATTTCATAACTCATATCATTTCTTTCAAATTCACATAGACTCACACTTGGAGTCAAACAACTTTCCAACGGGGTCACAAGCCCGAAACATCATTTCATAAATACCAAAATCATTTCATTATGAAACTGGGTCTCAAGCCCAAAATGTCATTTTCACGCAAATCCGTAAAATCCTTCAAAACCAAAACACAAATCAACAAATCATCATTCAAATCACAATGCAATCATTGCATTTCATACCATGATCATAAGACATTTAAAACATTTATGAATGCATCATATTTATAAACAAATGTCCACTCACACACGATCCATCCTGTAAGCTCAAAACACGAGCCGTAAGACAGTCTGAAGTCTTCGGAATGTCCGGACCTATCCAAATCAAACCCAAGGGACACTAATAATCCATAAAAGCCCAAATGTAACCACCCCCTAAACCCTGGTATAGTAAACGTGTCCCGAACACGCTTATCAAGGAGAAAAACCAACAAAACATTAACCAAATTATCTCTGATCGATCTGAAACCACCACTA
Source organism: Prinsepia uniflora (assembly GCA_032719365.1). Lineage (NCBI taxonomy): Eukaryota > Viridiplantae > Streptophyta > Magnoliopsida > Rosales > Rosaceae > Prinsepia > Prinsepia uniflora. The sequence goes on from CM064861.1 coordinate 68,939,320, forward strand.
TTGGATTTAGAACGTCAAAATCTTGCGAACAAGATAGGTTTGACCTCGAAATCCATGCCCACGCACCCTCACACGTAGGTTAAAGTGCGGTCAATGAAAATCAACACTGACGTCAACTGGTTACGTCAACTAGGGCTGACGTAACTGCTGACGTCAGCCTGCCTGACATCTGACATCTGAAAACCTGAAAAGTGCCATATATCACTCCTCAACTGGTGCCACGTGCCAAGTGTCACATGATGACGTCACGCTCATGTCACTACTGACATTATCACTACCAAGTGTACTGCCACGTCACCTGCCACATCACTCTGACATGTTGCCACGTGGCACCACCCGACTGGTCCACGTGGTCTAACAACACTGACATGGAACTGCCACATCGATGCTGATTGGACATGACACCCTACCACGTGTCAACACCTGGTTGGCCTGACAAGATGAAGTGGCTTGCAACGTCATCATCCTCAAGCTCTAGTCGAGTCAACCTGGATCTCTGTAACGGGTCCTTCGACCTGTATGCATGACCTGACTCGTTCTACCCCATTTCTCAATGAAAACGCACCATTTTTCGACCTACCTACTCATCTCTAACCCAGAAAGAGTTCTACAAACTAAAAACACGAAGAACGTACCTCGTTTACCCTGACCAAGCTTCAATCGACATGGGTTTTCTTCGAACTCGTCCCCAGTATGATTCCAGTAGTGTCCCTTCATGTTCCTTGGCTCGATCGACTCGTACAACCACAAAGAAGATGTCCATTAGTTTAGGGTTACCAGGTCACAAAATGAAATCCAAAAATTCAAGCCCACGTGTCACGAGTTTACCTTTCTTTTCTGGGTTTCCAAGCAACCACCATGGCTCCACCTTCTCACCCAGTCTCTCAGCCTCACACTGGGCTCATCACAACAGAAGGAAGGAAGAAGATGGTGATGTGGGAAAGGTTTTGGGGTGGGTTTCGGGTAGAATGAGGAAGAAAGGAAAATGAGATGCATGAATATGGGTTGAGGACCAAAGGATGGGTGACATTTTTCACTCATTTATTGGTCTAGAACTAGATATTTTGGGCCCCACTAAAAAAACCAAAAGTCAACTTCCTCGAATAAGATGTAATCGTAAAATTTTATTGAACCTTCTGTGACCAGTAACTGTCTCGTACGACGTCCAAATTCGACGTGCTGTTTGTCTACGTGATTGTAATCCTTCGATCTACATAATGAACCTCGGTCCAGGTGCATTTGACCTTCCTGGTCAAAAGTCAACATTTTTTCCTTCCAAGGGAAAAATCATCATGTTGCCTCAGTCGTTCGATTAATCTCAATTTGATCCTTGATTAACCTAGATAGTCACAAAACTTCAGGACAGGTCGTTACAATCTACCCTCCTTAAAGATTTTCGTCCTCAAAATTCACATTGGCTCAATCCAACTACGGGAAACCATCTTGCCTCCAACTCGAGGCTCCCATGTGTCCACCTACACGTCCAACATCTATCCACAGTACTCATATCGAAATCAAACGTCACTCGACGTTAACTATGATCCAACAGTTAATTTCACATCTCGGTACATTTTCTGTGACCGTATCCGACATATGAGTGATCCAATTGTCACTGGAATCTCTACAATCTCAAGTCTTGCTTGAAACATCGACACTCATCGACCTCACCCATCATCCACGCAGGTTCACTCAGAACCAAGTCTGACATCTTTTCTTAGTGGTAGAAATATCAAACCCTCTATCACTAGATGATCTCCAACCATCAGTCATAACTACGATGAACCGCTGTCTCAAGTGGGTAACTCATTGGCTCTACTCTTTCCATTCAAGTTTCTTATCCACGTCTGACTCGCACTAGAGTCCTCTTACAATACCTCGTAGCACTCAGCGACCAACATTGTGATCATGACTCCTCTCAAGTCTCGAACTGGCATCTCACTTATCCAGAGTGTATCTAGACCCTATCGAATACTTTTTATAGCGAGATAATCACAACACAGTTTCACTAGGGCTCCTCAGCAGGGCCGACCCTTAAGGGGGGCAACAGGAGCCCAAGCCCTGGGCCCAAAATAAAATAGGGCCCAAATTTTTCAAAATTGTCTATATTAAAAAAAACAGAATTTATCGATAAAGATGCAACGAACGGAAGGAGTAAGGAGCTAGAAGGTCGGCTGTAGAAACCAAGAAGGTGCTCTTGATTTCTTCAATAATGATGGCAAGGAGTCCAATGTTTTAATCAGGGAAGCTTTATTTAAACTAGTAGAAATTAGTGATGATACAAAATTGAAAAGAGATGCTCAAACATTAGCATAAGAAAAGCTTTTGAGTTTTGAATTTATATTAAGTTTGGTTATTTAGCATGATATATTGAACAAGATTAACATAGTTAGTAAAACTTTACCATATGAAAATATGTGTCTTAATGTTGCTACAAAACAATTAGAAGGTCTTTTTTTATTTTTTGAAAATTACAGAGATAATAGGTTTACTTCTGCCATGAATGAGGCTAAACAAATTTCCTTAGATATGGGAATTGAGCCTGTATTTCCAAAAAACGAAGAACTTCTTGGAAAAGACATTTTGATGAGATTCCTAATACTGTAGGGAAGAACAATTAGCTGAAAATTCTTTTAGAAGTGATTATTTTCTTGTCGTAGTGAATATTGCTCTTAATGAATTGAGGGATAGGTTTGAACAAATGCGTAATTTTGAATCCATTTTTGGATTCTTATTTGATGCTAAAAAAAATTATTTGAAGATAAAGAATTGAAAAGTTTTAGTGTGAATCTTGAAGAAGTTTTAAAACATGGCAGTGTTTTAGATCTTGATGCAAGAGACTTATATTCAGAATTACAGATATTGCAAGTAATGCTACCAAAAGAAGCATATGAAACTGATAAACCATGGACATCCATTAAACTTCTAGAGTTTGTAAAAAAAATAGATATGTTTCCAAATGCAATGGTTGCTTATCGGATATTATTGACTATACATGTGATTGTAGTATCTGCAGAGAGAAGTTTTTCCAAATTAAAATTGGTAAAATCTTATTTGCAGACCACCATGACTCAAGATAGGCTAAATGGTTTAGCATTATTATATATTGAAAAGGATATGCTGAAAAATATTGAATATAAAAACATAATTGATGATTTTGCTTCTAAAAGTGCAAGAAGAATCATTTGAAGTGGAAAATTATGTCTTTGTGTTTTCATTTCTTTTTTTAATTTTGTAGGAACATGATGCTGGTTAAATGGTGGAGCTCTTCATTGAAGATTATTCTTGTATTGAATATGGAAGCTTGTAGTTGTATGGAATGATAGAACCTTGCTGGTTTGAGTAGCCTATTGCTATTATGTTACCTCTATTTAGAAATAATAGTTTTAGTTGTCTCATAGAGGTTATGTAAAGTATAGGAGTTGTTACTTTTCTTTTAGAAAAGACTGAATGTAGTGTTAAAAATATGAGATACTCTTTTTCCTTTGTTTGAGATTTTTTCCCAATGGATTTTCTCCTGACAAAGATTTTAATGAGACCTCATAATATAAAAATAATATAATCAATTTTTTAAAAAAATATATTTTTTTAATAATTAAATGTATAAATTGAGGGCCCATTTTTTATTTTTGCCCTAGGACTCTATAAGTTTGGACTGGCACTGCTCCTCAGGCCCACAACCATGGCCCTGAGCTCCAAGCTCGTACAATAACTGAACGCTCTAAAGCCATTATGTGGTAGCGCACAGTATTCGATGTCCGGCCCTAGTTCTCAATGAACAGTCAACATTGGATCCAATCTGATTACCATACCGTGTCTGTCGTGAATTCAATATGATAATCGTACCACATCAGTTAGAATGGTCAACACTCAACAATTACACCATCCAACATGCACTACTCACAGGTGCACACACATCACACAATCACATCGGCACTACTCATATGCCTGCTCAAGGATGGAATTCACGCAACATCTGAGCTACGCCCAGGGACTGTACTTGTACCATCCAAACACGTACTAGTATCCACAATCAAATCCGCACACCATATCAATCTCTATTATCGTGCTTGATTGACACTAATTCCAAATCATCTCGATCCTCCGAGGATCCACACTAATCCTTTCAACAAAAATAATATGATCCATAATACCAATACAGGTCCACCAACACTAATACTTGTTCAATTGGGCATACCATTGCTTCTCTTGAGGGTAATCACTACTAGGTTTTGGTATTCTACAAGTGTGTTCGTACTCCTCATCCACGTTAATGTTTTATCAATAACCCAATTCCTAAAACGATCCAAACTCTTTTCAGAAGGCTCGGTGCATCAAGTCAATCCATGTCGTTGGGGCATTAGTCAACCCAAGAGGCACAATCCAAAACTCCTATTGTCCATACCGAGTCTGCAAGCAGTTATAGGAATATCCAATCCCTTGATCCTTAGCTGATGACATCCAAGTTCATCTGACGTAGATGTGACTACGCATCCATATTGTACATGTCATCGTCGTGCAATACCAAGTGCCCTCTGATCCTCAATTCATTCAAACTTGGCCCACAACATGGGGGTAAAGCCCTTAACAATCTCCAGATCCAAGAGGAAGTGTAATCGTGTTGCAAGAATTCCAAGAAGTCCTTGACAAAGAAGCATAAAATGAGAAGTCTCCTTCACCAACCAATAATATCTGTTGTATCTTTCCAGCCTCCAAGTCGTAACTCCAAAGGAAGTATCATCTGGTCCCACCACCAGACCAACCATGACAAGTCAGGACTACCAAATATACCTAGTTCCTCAAACACGCAACAAATGGCAGGACCCATCCCAATCCCCCCGGGATTAACGCGGGATGACCCTACTCCCATCTGACACGAAGTGTCAGACAAGGGATATTTCCAACCTTTGCCCTCCCAGGCTATCAGAGTACGCCAGGATCCGAAGAAGGTATGTGATATCTCGGTCTCTGCTACAGTTCACATCCGATGTCAACCTGAAGGGCAGTCAAAATATTAAAAGCTGTGAGTGGACAAAACAAAAGTTTATAAAATATTTCCATAAAGACATTTGTACCGTTCACTAAAAAGCATGCATGCATTCGAAAACCATTTAACCAAATGGACCACATGTGGGAACTAAAGCCCAAATCAGAAATAAACCAAGGTCGAAAGGACCACCAAGAAATCGACCATATGGGCCACTGTCCAAATCCATAAGGAAACCAATAAGGGACTCAGCCCATAACCATAAACATACATGAGCCACTGCTCAATCCTGAGCACACCTGTGCACACCACATATCAAAGAATCATAAAGATTCAACCATACGGGCCACTGCCCAAAACCTGTGTAACCACACATCACATCTCATATATCATATCATATATCATATACACATATAAGTCACACAACCAATCCTGTCACGGTATCCAAAGCTACGTGCGTGCTACCCGGGTCTCAATCCGAGTCTTTTCAAAGTCAAGGTCAATGTTCGCAGACCACTGATCCTACTCGAGGTATAGTAACCATCGCCGTCCTGAGAGTAAGGAACCCAACTGGGGGGTGACTCCACTCAGTCGGTGCGCCGTGACTACTCCGGGATCCACCCAGGCCAACAACCCTCCCCGGAGGAGATAATAGAAGTAAAGGAAGGTATATGCACATATATATACAAAATACAAATATCCATGTCCGGTTCCCCTGAACCGTAATGATAAATAGCATCCATGCCATTCATATATATATATATATATATATATATAGAAAACATCCTCCATGCACGGTTCCCATAAACCGTCATGTACCACCATAATAACATAACCAGGGTTCATGCCGGTCCCCATAATCCGTCATGAACCTCAATACCATAACAAGGGTTCATGCAGGTTCCCATAAACCTTCATGAACAGGGAAATCCATTTAAGGTTCCCTGACCTGAAATGTCACGACCCGGTCCATCTAACACAATATTGTCCGCTTTGGGCCCAGCCCTCACGGTTTTGTTTTCGGGAGCTCACGTGCAACTTCCCAGTAGGTCACCCATCATGGGATTGCACCAGCCTCAACTCGCTTAACTTTGGGGTTCCAATCCCCCCCAAAGCCACTGAGCTCCCAAAATTCCTTGTGTTAGATAGATACGTGCCCACACATATAAGGTACTGCACCTTTCCCTCCCCGAGCGATGTGGGATCGTTCACCGATCTTACCTTTCCAAGCTCACGGATCTTGCTCACCGTTCTTACTTCTCAAGCTCACGGGTCTTGCTCACCGTTCTTGCTTCCAAGACCAGGTCTTACAATCCACCCCCCTTGGGGCCCAGCGTCCTCGCTGGCACACTTCCGGTCGGGGTCCAGCTCTGATACCATTTTGTCACAACCCGGCCCATCTAACACAACATTGTCCGCTTTGGGCCCAGCCCTCACGGTTTTGTTTTCGGGAGCTCACGTACAACTTCCCAGTAGGTCACCTATCATGGGATTGCACCAGCCTCAACTCGCTTAACTTTGGGGTTCCAATCCCCCCCAAAGCCACTGAGCTCCCAAAAGGCCTTGTGTTAGATAGATACGTGCCCACACATATAAGGTACTGCACCTTTCCCTCCCCGAGCGATGTGGGATCGATCACCGATCTTACCTTTCCAAGCTCACGGATCTTGCTCACCGTTCTTACTTCTCAAGCTCACGGGTCTTGCTCACCGTTCTTGCTTCCAAGACCGAGTCTTACATGAAATCAAAACCGTAAAGTAACTTGGGTCTCGTGCCCGAACATAGGACATCAGCTGGGCACCGTGTCCGATATCTGAGGTCAGATGCCCGAGATAAAACCAAATGGGTCTCATACCCGAATTATCCTTTTGAAATCCAAAATCATTTCATTAAAACCAATAAAGGAATTCCGACCCGTATAGGCACCGTATAGGGCCGAAACCTCGAAATACGTGTCTATACGTAACCACATACAAATGCACCCATGGAATCATCAAACATGTAATAAAACATATAATAAACATTTATGCATGCACCAATTTAGAAAACCAAGGTCCACTCACAGACCGTCCGAGCTGCTGCCTCGATTTGCGTGCCATACGGCTCTCCCGAGCCAATCACTGTCACCGGGACTCCCAAACCTGTCCAAATAGTAATAGAAGGTTACTACTAACCTAAACAAGTCCATATTAAGAACCCTAAACTTTCCCAAAAAAGTCAACGTAACCCGTACACGTTTCCCGAGGTGAAAATCTCAATTTGACCAACTTAACGATCTCCGATTGACCCGAAACCACCATCATTGGATCCGGATCGTCGAAACCTTTAAAATGACACTGGGCCCACTTAAAACACTGTTCACACACGCCCCCACGCACTGGTCAATGCAAAAGTCAACGTTGACGTCATCACTGATAGTCTCTTACAGTGACACGTGTCATGCTCCCATTGGCCCTCTGTCTGACATGTCAGCTGACATTGTCAGACCTGAAAATGCTGACGTCATCCCTGACATGATGACGTCATCAGGATGACATCATCAGTCATCGTCTACCTCAGATCGGGTCTGCAACCGGGTTGCCGTGACCTGCTGGTTGACCCAGTCGGTTCTCCGCCGTCCGGCCACCAAATCACTCCCCGTTTGTCCCATTCTACTCGTCTCAACCTAACCTAAAGATCCATAGGTTTAAAAACTAGGAAACGGGTGGAGATAATTACCTGTGATGCCAAGAACAGTCGCCCAGTTTCCGGCTGTCCGTCTGGGCTACACCGTCGTCCCCAGCCACTTCATTCGATCCCCACAGGTCCTCCAGCTCACCAGAAAATCAACCCAAGTATTAGAATCGACTAAGGACTCCTCAAACATAACTTTGAAATTTCAAACACAAACCCTCACCGTCTCGGGTTTTCCTTCCGCCGTCCACCACCGTGAGCCACCGTCGTGTTTGTCATCACCCTTATCCTCACACTACTCTCACGGTCACACTAGATGGAGGTTTATTGGTGGTGTCGTGTGTTTTGAAGAAAATGAAGAAAATGGAGTTATGGGGTTTTCGGGTTTGTGAGGGAAAATGAAGAATGAAGATGATAGTTGATGGCTGATGAGAGAAGTGAGATAGGTTAGATGGATGGTGTAGATTTAATGATGAAATTGAAATGGATGGCCAGGATGGAATGCTTATAAAGTTTAATTATAAAATTAATTAAATAACATTATTTAATTAAGTGAGATCCCCTTTTTAGGGGTTTGGACCAATGGGATGAGTGACACTTGTCACTCATCCATGGGACCCACTCAAAATATCTGGGCCCATCAGAAAAGGCCACCTCATCATCGCCTCGAAGTACGTGCATAGTAAAATCGAACTTCTGTGACCTATAACTTCCCCGTTCGAAGTCCGATTTCAGGGTGCCGCCTGTCTATGAATTCGTATCGTCCCGATCTACGTAACGGTCCTCGGCCCTCGGCCATCAGACCTCTCGTCAAAAAGTTAACATTTGCCCATTTTTAACCAAAATTACCAAAATGCCCCTAAACTTCCGAACGTCATAACTTCTTCCTCGAACGTCGGAATTGAACGTACCACCTGTCTATGAACTCGTGACGTCACGAACTACGCCACGGTCATCGGTCAAAGTCCATTTGACAGCCAGAATGAAAAGTCAACGTTTTGCCCACGGCCAGGGGAAAAACGGCCATTTTGCATCGTTCATCCGATTTCGCCTAACTAATCACGGATTAGCCTCACTAATCGTGATTAGTCACTAATCTAATCTAGGAATTTGGGACGGGTCGTTACAACAAAGGAGTAATAGGTAGTCCACAAATCCATCCCTAGGATCACGCCCAAATCACAAATATCTAGGGAAATCTAATCTGTCTCATTGTCACATCTTCTACGCAAATCCAATAGGTGATTCCATCACCGCACCAGTCAGAGAATTTGCTCGTATGTCTCAACCAATGGGAAGCTGATCCCAAGAAAAGAGTGTGTGAGTCCAAACTCCATCAACAATCATGCAATCCATCCAACGATAGCTATGGTACCTATCACCAATTTAGGCATGCCCCGTTGCTCCAGTAAACCAACTGAACTAGGACGGTACTGAAATCTTAACTGAGCCACTCGGGATCCTCTCCATCCCGCTCATCGACCACTGTGACTCGCAAATCTGCCACCTGAAGAATCAGAGCTAGAAGTATTCCTCTACTTAGCTCCATGGTAAAAGCATCCTCTAGAAGCCCTCAGCGTCAGCCAGAATTATCCGATCGTTGTTGGGATTCCATCAAACTCATCTCCAACTAAAATGCCACACCATCAATTAAGTCTTACTCACAAGACCCGACACAAACCGACGAAGCCTCATTTCCTTAATCGTTGTCCCAGTACAAAAAGAGCCAAATCCAGAAATATTTGCTCATAACAAGCAACAGTGAAGTCCTCTTGCTCCAGACGTAGAAACTCCGCCTCTTGGCATCCCGATAAAACTATGGCATAAACAATATTAGAAACGTTCCTTGAACATCGCCCAACTCTTGATAGTCTCATCCAAAACCGTAGATAGCAATGCCTGCCATCAACCCTGTGTAGACCAATCCAAGAAGTACACTGCTATCATAACCATACACTCGTGAGGGCAACCCATCGTTCGTACTATCTACTACAAGCGTAAGATCCACTGATCAGTCACCTCGTTATCCGATCCAATGGGAATCGTTTATGATACTTTATTTAACATTCATGATCAAATGTTTTCAAAAACCCTTGCTGCTCCTAGCAGTACATACATCCTAATCGACCATCGGTCACAACGCTAAAAAGTCATCATACTGGGATCCAATCAACCAGTAACTCCACGGTTCCAAGCCGCTGGGTCCACACGAAAATCGACCCTTTTCGGGATTCAAAGCCCTAAAACTCAGCATCTAATGCCTAATTGAACCAATGGGTTGGTTCTTCCAGTTAAACTTTCCTAGCCTTAACCTCACTATCAGGTTGATGACGGGGTTGTTACTGTAGAGGCATCACATCTGAAGCAAAACTATCATGCACTGAGGGTGCATGACACCACAAGAGCAACTCAGTGCTCTGATACCAAGCTGACAAAACCCATCCCTAATCCCCCTAGATTAGCATGGGATGACCTACTCTCATCTAACACCACATGTCAGACCAGGGATAATACCGTGACCCAAATAGTGTTTCCAGAGTACGCAACTTCATGTGACTCCTCAGTCTCTACTACAGCCCGCATCCGCAATCAACCTAAAGCGTATCAAAAACCATTTAAAACTGTGAGTGGGCAAAAATAAGCAGTTTTAAAAATATTTTGGGAAAATACATTTATACCCTCCAACTAAAAACATGCATGCATAAGAAAACATGTAATCTAAAATGCTTTCTTAAAATCAAATCATATTTCTTTTCAAACCAAAATATGTGAAAACATCGGGACACAAAATAATAATCCAAAACATGACCAATCCTCATATCCATCATCAATCACATCTCATATCATCATCAGTCACGTCATCCGTGCAACGCATGCAAATAAGCTTTAGGATAGCTCATGTCCGAGCACGTCGTCGAGAACACATCTACGGTCAACGTTCATATCGTCGTGAACATATCAACAGCCAATCTCATACATCATAAGCACTCTTGCGTCAAGCCTCCCACGGCTGCTCGAAAATAGGCAGTGCATCATGACCTCTCCGGGGGAGGAGGGGACACAGTGCATCCCTGAGGCAATCAACATATCATAGGGACCCCTCTAAGGAAACATATTCATAACTGGAGTTCCTCTCTGGGGAAACACATTCCTACCGGAGTCACATCAACATCACGGAGGATGGTCAGGGTGGAAATAGTTGAAATACATTTTCGTAGACAGTTGTATTTCAAATAAAATCAATCCTTTCATGTAGGGTCCCAGCCTAAAACATAGTTTCCACAAATCATCTTAAAACAGTGTCCAACACTCATTTCATAACTCACATAATTTCTTTCAAATTCACATAGACTCACACTCGGAGTCAAACAACTGTCCAACGGGGTCACAAGCCAGAAACATCATTTCATAAATACCAAAATCATTTCATTATCCAACTAGATATCAAGCCCAAAATGTCATTTTCACGCAAATCCCTAAAATATTTCAAAACCGATAATCAAATCCACAAATCATCATTCAAATCAATATGCAATCATTGTATTTCAAACCATGATATATGACATTTAAAACATTTATGCATGCATCATATTTATAAACAAATGTCCACTCACACACGGTTCATCCTATGCGCTCAAACACAAGCCGTAAGCCAATCTGAGGCCTTCCAAACACACGGGCCTGTCCAAATCACACCCAAGGGTCACTAACAATCCAAACAAGTCCAAATGTAACCATCCCCCTAATCCCTGGTACAGTAAACTTGTCCCGAGGAGAAAAACTTCCAAAATAATAACTAAACAATCTCTGATCGACCTGAAACCACCACCATAGGATTTAGAAAGTCGAAACCTTGCGAACAAGATCAGTTTGGCCTCGAAATTTATGCCCACGCACCTTCACACGCCGGTCAAATTTTGGTCGACGAAAGTCAACGCTGACGTCACCTGCTAACGTCTACCTGACAACAGACATTTGACAACCTGACAACTGCCACGTGGCACTCCCTGACTGGTGCCACATGTCACTCTCTAACACGTGCCACGTGTTACATGATGATGTCATGTTAACATCGTCACTACCACGTGTACTTCCACGTCACCTGCCACATCACTCCGAAAACTCTGACATGTTGCCATGTGGCACCACTTGAATGGTCCACGTGGTCTGACAGTACTAGCATGGCACTACCACGTCGATGCTGACTGGACCTGACACCCTGCCATGTATCAACATCTGGTTAGCCATGTGGCCTAACAAGATGACGTTTCTTGCCACGTTGTGATCGTCAAGCTCTAGTCAGGTCGACTCGGATCCCTATAATGGGTCATTCGACCCGTACGCTTGACCCAACTCGTTCTACTCCATTTCTCAACCAAAACTCACCATTTTTTTACCTAACTACCTGTCTCTAACCTATAAATAGTTCTATGAACTAAAAAAAACGAAGAATGTACCTCGTTTACCCTAGCCAAGCTTCAATCTTCACGGGTTTCCTTCGAACTCGTCCCTAGTAAGATTCCAGTAGCCTCCCTTCCCGTTTCTTGGCTCGATCCACTCGCACAACCACAAAGAAGACATCCAGAGCCTTAGTTTAGGGTTACCAGGTCACAAAATGAAAATCCAAAAATTCAAGCCCACGGATCACCGGTTTACCTTTCCTTTATGGGTTTCCAAGTAGCCACCATGGCTCCACCTTCTCACTCACTCTCTCATCCTCATGCTAGGCTCATCACACCAGAAGGAAGGAAGAAGATGGTGATGTGGGAATGGTTTTGAGGTGGGTTTCGGGTAGAATGAAGAAGAAAGGAAAATGAGATGCATGAATATGGGTTATGGACCAAAGATGGGTAACACTTGTCACTCATCTATTGGTCCAAAACTAGATATTTTGGGCCTCACTAAAAACAAACTAAAAGACAACTTCCTGGAATAACGTGTAACCGTAAAATTCGATTGAACTTTCTGTGACCCCTAAATTTTTGGTACATCATCCAAATTCGACGTGCCACCTACCTACGTGATCGTAATCCCTTGATCTACGTAATGCACCCCCAGTCCACGTGAATTTGACTTTCTGGGTCATAAGTTGACATTTTTCCCTTCCAAGGGAAAATTCGTCATTTTATCTCAATCGTCCGATTAAGCTCAATTTAATCCTTGGTTAACCTTAATAATCATGAAATTTTGGGACGGGTCATTACATAGGATATTCGAGAGTTTTCTATATTTTCCCACCCATTATCTCTTCCACCAACCTTCCCATGTTATATATATGTGTTTGAGCTGTGTGTGTGCGCTTTGGTGGAGGGTGGCTGATATGCTAAAACTCAGTATTAAAGTAAACATAAAGTCACACTCAACACTTAATAAAAACATATGCAAATTAAAACCTTTTTTTATAGATTGTAGCATTGATAAGTAGGGATCATTCTTAACCGGTGATTGAGACCTAAGCATGATTATCGTTTGATTAATTAATTAGGGAGGCAGTTAATTGTTTCTATCATTCTATGTAACTAACTAATCTAAAATAACTTAATCTATTATTCACACGTGGTCAACTCATCTTTAACCTAACTCATGCATAAATTATACCAATTCCAAAATCTACAAAATTCCATAACCTTAGTTCTACGAAATACAAACATATTATCTCAAGTACGTGCCAAGAATTGCCTTAGACACTTTCAATGATCCAGACTCGGAACCCCCTATATCTAATAATGCATTAAGCACAACATACAAGCATAACAAAAACCAAGATATTGAAACACATGAAAGATTATTGAAATTCATATAAGATATAGAACCAGAATCATATTAAAGATCAATCCAACAAAAAGATATTAGATAGAGAAAGACAATTACATGGTAAGGGGATCGTGTTACACTTTTTATCTCGGGAATTTCCCTAGGGATGCAAAGTGGCTCGACACTCCTTGGTGAGACAACCAGGAATTGCATAAGACAAGTCCCTAGCTCAATTCCTAATTAAGAGAGAAATATAAATCCTAATGAAAAAGGTAACATAAATCCTAATTAAAAAGGTAGAACAAATCATAATTAAAAAGGAAATATAAAACCTAATTAAAAATGGGAAATTCTTCTCCTTAATTTGCTTGGAAATTGAAGATGCTTGCTGGATTTTTAGGAGATGGAACAGTTGGGACGAAGTTGATGGGCTGCTAGAAACTAGACATGCGGATTGAGTTGCATCTGGAGTGGAATTGTATATTGGGCTTTGCTGCAAGGGATTGCAAATTTTGGGTCGCTGGTGCTTGGGCCACGCTAGCGTGAAATGGGCCACGTGAAACGAAAATGTGAGGACGATAGGCACTGGAGTTTGGCTCTGCAAATATGGGGTTTGATTGGGCCCACCGAATAGCTAGCGCATGCATGTATGGAAAACGGGCTTTGAAGAAATGGATTGGGTGTGGCTAGAGACGCGCGAGGTGGGCTTTGGCAGTGTTCTCTGCAATGTGGGCTTGCACGCACTCTGGGCTACTGCATGGATTCGTTGGGCCATGAAGGAAATTGATACAAAAAGATTATCAATTAGGTGCCTATCAAACTCCCCCACACTTGGACTTTGCTAGTCCCCAGTGAAACTAAAACAAAACTAAGACTTTGAAAACTGTTTTTTTTTTCCCTTCAAAACAACTACTAAGCCTGTAACCAATTGTCTCAAATTGTATGAACATAAGTATGGCATCAAAGATTTACACTAAAAAGCTATATAGCATATGGAATTCAAGAGTTAATACATCATAAACCTAAATAGGTACGACAATGAGTAAACTTGGTGAAAAATATCTCAATATGAATAAAGTATGAATCAACTCACAAAGATATACACTCAAGATTTTCACTCAATGTGTGGGGTTTGTGTTTGCACTCAAGATATGTGAGAAAGCTGCTCACATAATAGAAAGTAAGTCATAAAAATTTCAAACGTAAACCATAAGATAGTGAACATAGTTGCATAAGTGAACCAAAACCATAAGCTTACTCAAGCGATAGACTCAACTAAACAAAATTTACTCATCTCAAGGATCATAAGGTCTTAATTTAAGGTTGTAATGGGGCTAGGTGTAGGGGCAAGGAATTTTAGGATAATGGTGTTAAATTTTGTTCCAGGACTCACTGAAGACTTCATTACAAAGGAAAATAATTTTCCCATCATCATAGGCCAAGTATCAACTTATTGGGCCTTGATCATCGTTATCAACATCTTTGAACTTGTAATTGGGACAAGGGGCCAAAATTCTTCATGTAGGCCTCCAATCTTCATTGTTCCAAATCACAAGTATAGGAGACTTAGGTCAAACCTCAAATTTTTTGTACCTCATAGAAATTTTGTTCTAGATTCTATATTCTTTTTTCATCAATTTTTTCTTTTTTCTTTTTTTTCATCATTTTTTTAGAGGTAATGCAATGAATAACAACATAGTTTGAGCAAGTCATTCGCTACACTTACATATACGTCTTCATTCATCAAATTTTTTTCTTGTATCTCACGCCATCTTTCAAATCTTCAACCAAGTCCGAGGAACAAGGGTAAAGAATGTCTTATACTAGGCTTATGTGAATAGATGTTTAGGGTGATGAAAGAAAGGCTTAATGTAGGCACAAAGGAGTTAAACTAGGGGGATCACACTTATGTGATCAAGTAGGGCTCGGATATTTGGATAAGTGGTGCGAACCATATTGCCTTAATCATGTCCAAAATCAGAGAGTTTATTGACTTAAAAGCTTTGAAAATCACATAGAATAAGCTCTAGTACTCTAGAGTTCATTAAAAGCTATGGAAAGTAGTTATGAGGTATATGTGTATCAATTTAAACAAAGAACTCCTATGAATCACTTAACAAAGAAGTATATAAGGCTCTAAAGCTCACATAGGGTTCATATGATTCATACAAATCTTAACATGCTCGTTCTGTACCAGTTTATCATGCATCAACTACTACAAGTCATAAACATTCAATCATAAAGCTTTAACAAATGAATTCAAGTTGTAGTGATCATCTTTTAGTCATATTATCTTCATTTATCTGTCATTTTTATCATCGAACAGTTAAAATGAATCCTAAGACTCATTAAAACACTAAGTCAAACAAAAAGACTCAAGACTAAAGACTAAAACAAAGAAAATATTTTTGGGTTGTTGTTTTTTTTTTTTTTTTGAAATAAGACTCAATAAAGTTGTAAACCCCTCCCCCACACTTAAATCTGACATTATCCTCAATGTGTGAAAGTGAAAGAATAGAATCTAAGTAAGAAGAAATGATTTATGAAAATAAAGCAATAAAGACAAAAAAGTAACTAAAGTAAAGAGAGTGAAGGGTTTAAGAAAGCAAATCTCCGTTGATGGCTCCTCCTGTAATGACCCGTCCCGAGTATCGGGATTGAATATTAATTAATTATGGTTTAGAATGACTAATCGGGGATTAGTTGAGTGAAAACGGACGAATTGTACAAAATGACTGTTTTGCCCCTAGCGTGGGCAAAATGTTGACTTTTAGTTCGGGCGGTCAAACGGATTTTGACCGATGACTGTGACGTAGTTCGGGACGTCACGAGTTCATAGACAGGTGGCACGTTCGATTCCGGCATTCGAGGAGAAAGTTATGGCGTTCGCAAGTTGAGGGGTATTTTGGTAATTTGGCTAAAAAGGGGTCAAATGTTGACTTTTGACCCGGGAAGTCCAATGGACGAGGGCCAAGGATCGTTACGTAGGTCTCGTCGATACGAATCCAACGACAGGCGGCATGCCGAAATCGGAGATTCGACGACAAAGTTATGGTCACGGGAACGGACTCGATTAACTGAACGAACTGGGATTAAAATATTATTATTTTATTATGAACAGTACCCGGTGATTGATCACACCTGGATGAGTGACAAGTGTCACTCATCCCTTAAATTCAGGCTTAAACCCAGAATCCTTGTCTTAGGGGAAACACAATTATGATGTTTTAATATTAATTAAACTTAATTATATTTAATTCCTCCATTAATCTCTTCTGTTTTCTTAACCGTGTACAATCAACAATCCAATTTTCTTCCAACCTTAATTCCTCTTCCATTTCTGAACCTGAGAGTGAGAAACTGAGTGTTTGTTGAAATTGAATTGATTTGGGAAAACACGAGGGATTGATTGCGAGCTGAGGAACTGGATTTCAGATTTTAGAAAGTTTGGAGGGAAATTCGAATAATGAGATTTGAGCCGTGAGGAGTGAGGAGTGAAATTGAAGCTCGAGTTAGCTTCCTGAGGTCTGTACGAGTCGATCCACATCAAGAACGGAAGAAATCGAGGCCCAATTAGCTCTGAACTGGGTCTGGTAACAGTGTGCAAGTTCGAGTTTGAGTCGTGGAGTTTGAGCCTTGAATTGATGCAATTGAGTTGGGGAAAGAGTTTACCTTAGTCCATTGAAGCTTTTGGTTGCATCAATTTAAGGAAATTGTTTGACATTGACGACTTTCGAAGATGAACAGTGTTCGGGGTGTTCTTCGAATGTTCATCTTTGATCTTAAGGATTAAGGTAAGTTTTGGTGTAATTGATGTTTCAGACCTCTGATTAGACTTATAACGAAGCTGTGTGAATGTTCAATTGAAGGAATTAATGTTGAACTGTTAGGAAACCAGTCGGGTCTATTCGCGGGCAAAAGGACCCGTTTTACAGAGAAAACGGGTGAGGACGACGGTACTGTAGCATGCGCGTGAATTTCACGCCCAGCCACTCACGGCGGCGCGTGAGGGCGCGTACGGCCTAGTTTCAAGGTGAGGTCAACATGACTTTGAATCCTCTCATTGTAACGAACATTTTGACGCTGGTTTCGAGGAAATCGGATATCGTTTCGATAATGTTCCGCGTATCCGAAGTTTTGTTTTACGAGTTAAATACGTATTTAAATTCCGGAAAATTGGGGAAAATTATATGAAGTATTTAGAGATGTTAGTAACCCTCTATAGTTATTTTGGACAGGATTTGTGATTTCCAGAATTTACGGAAAAACGTACAGCTCGGAAACTGACCGTTTTGGACAGTGTGTGTGTGAGTGGACTTTGTTTTCTAACCGTGATGCATGCATATATGATTTAAATGCCTTATTATATGATTTTATATGCTTTGGCATGATTGACGTTTCAATCCGGTGATTTCTTGATTTTATGGATTATTATATTATTATATTTGGCATGATTTTCGAGAAATTATGAATTTGGTTAAAAATGACGTTTGGACTCGGATTATTAGTCCGGTATTGAATTTGATTGAAAATAATGTTTGGACTCGGATTATGAGTCATGGATTGAAAAATGATGTGTTGACTCGGGAATGAGTCAAGGGTCAATTTCTTAGATTTACGTGAAAATGGCAACTGAGGTTGCGAACGCATGGATTTGCGTGATAATGTTATTTTGGGCGTGAGACCCAAGTGGATAGTGATTTTGACTCGGTGTTGGAGTCACATGTGAATTTGATGAAATTGATAATTTGGTTTGATTTCTTGTGATTTTATGATTATTTTAATCAGTCTTTCAGGCACGTTTTACGAGGAACGTGCAAATGATGTTTTGGGCTAGGCCCGGAGTTTAAATGATTTCTAAAATGATATTTTGACTTTGTTGGTGAGTCAACGATGCTTTCTGGATTATTTTATTGTTTTAAAAGGTGATTTTAAAGAATTATGTGTAAATGGTATTTTGGGGCTTGAGACCCAGTCGGGAATGATCTTGACTTTGTATGAAGTCAAGATTTGATTGAAATATTTTGGGATGTAATTCCCGAGATGGTTTTCATTTTGATTGTGAAATGCCCAGACGGTCAGAGCTTGGGGGGATTACCCAGACGACCGGATCTTGGGGGATGTGATGGTAGGATCGGGAGTTGATCATATGGTAGTCCACTTCTCGGATGTGACTGAGCCTGGATGTACCCCTCGGATGGGTCTGAGCCTGGGGATGTGTTCGCCCAGATGTGACTGAGCCCGAGGGTTGAGCCCAGAGGTGTCTGTTTCCGAGAGTGGCTGGATATTGGCCTACGCTTAGTGCAGCACTTGTGAGTAGTGCAGATGTGATTGTGTGATATTTTGTGCACTTGTGAGAAGTGCGGATTGATTGGATTGATTGATTGACTGTGCACTTGTGAATAGTACCTATTGATGATTGCTTGTGATGACGTACCGGTATTGATTACGGGTTTTTGGTCCTTGTGGCCAGGTGATTATGTTTTCACATGTTTTGGCTTGAGAGCCGGGATTTGATGTTTTATAACATGAACTGATTTGGTGAACATGAGTTTTATGGACCACGGGAAAATATGTTTTGATTTTATCGGTCCACGGTTCATACTTGAATGATTTCATACTATTACTCATGTTTTGTGATATGCATGCAAGTTTGTGAAAACTGGAGGGTAAGAATGTATTTTGGCAAACGTTTTTATAAGAGGTCATTTTTGTCCACTCACACCTTTTCTGTTTTGTGACCCTCCAGGCCGTGGTACGACGTTCGGGACTGATCGTGAGGCAGTGGCAGCAGCAAAAATCAGCGCAAACATCCCTTGTCTGGCAAGCACTGAAGGGTAGTTTCGGACCTTTGGTTGACTTGTCAGAGGGGAGCAGGACCGGGAACGGTTTTTGACGTCCAGTTAGGACGGGGTCCTGTCACCTCCACTTCTCCCTCATTGGGTTGCCTCTCAAGAAGCGCTTGAAGTTTAATGTCCATTCAGCCTAGACATGATGCTTCATTCATTCGTTCTGAACAGCCGAATCTTGGAGGCGCATCTCCTCAATAGTGTATTCTTTGAAAGCATCGTAGTAGGGTTTCAACCGGTGGCCATTGACCTTGAATTCGTTCTCAGTGATAGGTGATTGAATCTGGATAGTACCATGAGGAAAAACGTGAGTAACAATAAAAGGGCCAACCCATCTAGAACGAAGCTTACCTGAGAATAATTTAAGCTGAGAGTAGAATAGTAGGACTTTTTGGCCAACTTGAAAGTTTTTACCACGGATCATTTTATCCTGCAAAGCTTTTGTGTGTTCTTTATAGATCCTGGCACTATCAAATGCATCATTCCGAATCTCTTCAAGTTCACAAAGTTGTAACTTCCTCTGCATTCCTGCATCTTTAGGGTCCACGTTGAACTTTTTGACTGCCCACTAGGCCTTATGTTCTAATTCCACAGGAAAATGACAAGCTTTGCCATAGACTAGGCGAAAGGGTGACATACCTATGGGAGTATTGTATGCAGTTCGATAGGCCCATAAAGCGTCTTCTAACCTTGTACAGCAATCTTTTCGCGAAGGCCCAACGGGTCTCTCAAGTATCTTCTTGATTTCCCGGTTGCTAACTTCTGCTAAACCATTGTTTTGAGGGTGATATGGAGTGGATACCTTGTGAGTGATTTCATACTTCTTCAATAATGCACCAACTATTTTGTTGCAAAAGTGGCTTCCCCCATCACTGATCAATGCTCGGGGCATACCAAATCTAGAAAAGGTGTGAGTGCGAAGGAAAGCTGCAACAACTTTATAATCGTTAGTACGGGTGGTTGTAGCTTCCACTTATTTCGAAACATAATCCATAGCAATAAGGATATATTAAAAACCATAAGACGAAGGAAATGGACCCATGAAGTCTATACCCCACAAATCAAAAATCTCGACATTAAGTAGAAAGGTTTGTGGAATTTGATCTTTAAGTCCTAAATTACCAGATTTTTGACATCTATCACAAGTAGCACAAAATGCATGAGCATCACGAAATAAAGAAGGCCAAAAGAAACCTGAGTCTAACACCTTAAGGGCAGTTTTCTTGGAACCAAAATGTCCCCCCACATGCTTCAGAATGAAAAAATGTAAGTATAGAATTATGTTCATTATCTAAGACACATCTCGTAATTACTAAATCAGAAAATTGTTTCCACAAATAAGGTTCATCCCGTAAGTAAGTTCTAGCATTATGTTTAAACTTGTCACGTTGATATCTAGGCATGGTATTCGGGAATTGTTGACTCACTAAGTAGTTTACAATGTTAGCATACCAAGGGGTGGCAGAGGTACTTACCTGGATTCCGAAGAGTTGTTCCTCTCGAAAGGTCTCAAGTATGATGCCATCCTCCTGATTCTTCATGATCCTGGAAAGGTGGTCGGTAACAACATTCTCTACTCCCTTCTTATCCCTTACCTCAATATCGAATTCTTGGAGCAAGAGGATCCATCGAATAAGTCTTGGTTTGGCATCCTTCTTGGTCATCAAGTACTCAAAGAAGCATGATCTGCATACACAATAACTTTTGATTGAAGTAAGTAAGAATGAAACTTATCAAGAGCAAAGATTACCGCAAGTAGTTCCTTTTTCAGTGGTTGTGTAATTTTGTTGAGCTTCATCCAATGTCCTAAAGGCATAGTAAATGGCGCAGGGCTTCGTGTCCTTTCTTTATCCTAAGACAGCTCCTACTATATAGTCAGAGGCATCGCACATGAGCTCGAATGGTAAAGACCAATCTGGGGCACATAAGATAGGGGCACTGGAGAGCAACTCCTTTAACTTGTCAAATGCTTCTAGGCACTCGGAATTGAACACAAAAGGTGTGTCTTTTTGGAGTAGTCAACATAGGGGTCTCGAAATGAAGGAGAATCTTTAACTTCAGAATTTATTTATTTTTTTTTTTTTTTTACTTTTGGAAATTTTTTTTTTAAGAAATTTACAAAGAAAACGTTTTTATCTACAAGTATTACAATTTAAAAACAAGTATGAAATTTATGTACGAATATTATATTTAGATTATGAACATATTTACATAAACGAAATTATACATGAGATTATTTCAATCTCCGGCAACGGCGACATTTTTCTACTTTTTTTTAATATTTTTTAAATTTTAATTTTAGAATTTTTTTTTGTTGTTTTAATTTTTTTTTTAAGAAATTTACAAAGAAAACTTTTTTATCCACAATTATTACAATTTATAAACAAGTATGAAAATTATGTACGAATATTATATTTACATTATGAACATATTTACATAAACAAAATCATACAAGAGATTATTTCAATCCCCCGGTAACGATGCCAAAAAATTGATACGCTAAAACTAAGTATTAAAGTAAACATAAAGTCACACTCAACACTTAATAAAAACATATGCAAATTAAAATCTTTTTTTTTGTAAATTGTAGCATTGATAAGTATGGATCATTCCTAACCGGGGATTGAGGGTACCTAAGCATGATTATCGTTTGATTAATTAATTAGGGGGTAGTTGATTGTTTCTATTATCCTGCATGACTAACTAATCTAAACTAACTTAATCTATTATTCACATGTGGTCAACTCATCTTTAACCTAACTCATTCATAAATTATATCAATTCCAAAATCTATGAAATTCCATAACCTTAGTTCTACGAAATAGAAGCATATTATCTCAAGTACGTGCTGGGAATTGCCCTAGACACTTTCAATGATCTAGACTCGGGACCCCCTATATTTAATCATGCATTAAACACAACATACAAGTATAACAAAAACCAAGATATTGAAACACATGGAAGATTATTGAAATTCATATAAGATATAGAACCATAATCATATTAAAGATTAATCCAACAAAACGATATTCAATAGAAAAGACAATTACATGATAAGGGGATCGTGTTACACTTTTTATCTCGGGAATTGCCCTAGGGATGCAAAGTGGCTCGACACTCTTTGGTGAGACAACCGGGAATTGCCCTAGATTGTCGCAGATGAAGGTGTTTCTGGTGGAGTCTGGTGTAATTGGATATTGCTAAATAAATCTCAAATTATTGAAGAGGGAAATTTAGTTAAGTAAAGTTTTGGTACAAAAATGGGCGACCCTTAAAAAAAAAAAATCAAAACTAACTATTTATAGTCATAGGACAAGTCCCTAGCTCAATTCCTAATTAAGAGAGAAATATAAATCCTAATGAAAAAAAGTAATCCAAATCCTAATTAAAAAGGTAGAACAAATTATAATTAAAAAGAAAATATAAAACCTAATTAAAAATGGGAAATTCTTCTCCTTAATTTGTTTGGAAATTGAAGCCGCTTGCTGAATTTTTAGGAGATGGAACAGCTGGGACGAAGTTGATGGGCTGCTACTAGACATGCGGATTGAGTTGCGTCTGGAGTGGAATTGTGCGCTGGGCTTTGCTGCAAGGGAATGCAAAAGTTCGGTCGCTGGCGCTTGGGCCACGCTAGCGTGAAATGGGTCACGTGAAACGCAAATGTGAGGACGATAGGCGCTGGAGTTAGGCGCCGCAAATATGGGGTTTGATTGGGCCCAGTGGATAGCTGGTGCATGCATGTATGCAAAATGGGCTGCATGAAGAAATGGATTGGGTGGGGCTAGAGACGAGCGAGGTGGGCTTTGGCGGTGTGCTCTGCAATGTGGGCTTGCACCCACGCTGGGCTGTTGCATGGAATCCGTTGGGCCATGAAATTGAGCAATTTTGGGCCTGTAATTATGAGATAATTATTACTTACTAAATTTTAATTATTAATTATGTAAATAGCTGCTAATTAATACATTCTAGAAATTACTATATGAAAAGAATAAAATGAGATAAAATGAATAAAATTAAGATTTCAACAAAATAAAATATAAAGGAAATTGATACAAAAATATGATCAATTAAGTGCTTATCGGTGGCTGAAAAGGGAGAAAAAATATGAACCGAGAGAGAAGAAGAAAAGAAAGAATAGGGAAAGGAAAGAAGAAGGAAATGAGGAAGATAAAGAAGAAAGGAAGAGAGGAAGAGAGGAAGTGAAGGATTAAGGTGTGGGATGAACCCATAACCTAAACTCGTGAAGCCAAGTTTGGTCGTGGGACATGAAATCAGTTTGAAGCTTTCTAGCGTGCAAACAAGAATATTAGGATGTTGGTTGAGTCCCTAGGATCAATTTGGGACAGAGAGGAAGAAGGTTTGGACGTGAGGAGCTGTAGGAAAGGTGCTAGAACCATGGACAAAAATTCAAGAAATCAGATAGTGTTTTGAGGTGAGTTTTCTTGATTCTGGTATCATAGAATTTCATATGGGCTTATGTAGATAAAAATGGATAGTTAAAACACGAAAAATGGATGTGAAAATCTAGTTTTAGATCTGTGTCATGATTGCAGAGTCGGGCGACCCGTATTGCAGAAATAGAGTCTATCTCAAAGTTGAAGATGTTGAACAGTGCCCTAGTGCGTAAAACCCATGTGCATGGGCTTTAAACGGCGCGTGAAGGCGAATGAGTGAACTTTTATTTTCGTAAAATTATTATGTAATTCCTATAACTATCTTATCTTCTGTGCAACACCTCTAATTGAGCCGGAAACCCTGGTCATGGAGGCTAACATGGAATCATATCTAAACCCTAAAATTTGGTACTCTAGTAAGTGTCAAACCCGAGGAGATCATATTCACATGTAAATAATTAATCAAAATGGTTTCATATTGCATTGACAAGATCAACTCATTCAAAAGCATGTCTTTGCAACTTTTGATGCATTGTGCTTCCCAATTTATTTTGGGATAATGTATTGGAGGAATGTTTCTCTGTTTGGCCATCTTGAAATTGTACCACATAGTCCTCCAATTATTTGCCAATATTTTAAAAATGAAACAGTATTTGGACTGTTTTAAATGGAATCTATCCTTCTGTACTTACATCGACATTATTATTTATTTTTAACCTTGTAAGAGACAAAAGGCATAATGTTAGAATTGTAAACTATATTTGGAGATAATCGGCTTAGAAAAAGCTTAGTACGTTACAAAAAATTACATAATGTATAAAATTCAAAACTCAATTTGAGAATGCCGACACTAGTGGTCTAATGGTATTTCTATTCATTTCATTGCATATTTTGAGATATTTTGAATTTAACATTGATAAAAAATGAGGTCTATTTAACTTTTTTATTGGAGACATCGATGTTAAGAAATGTCTCGAATTTCTTTACTATTCTATTAATCTTGTATAGCGGTGGACACGAATCCGTTAAAACCGCTAACCGATATGTTTCAAATCGTTATTTATTCAACGATTTAGATTTGACCGGATAAAAGTCAAACGGTTTGAGAATTCAAATCGTTCCGTTAGTAACGGTTTGAATTTGGATTTTCATTTTGGAAATTCATTATATCCAAATCGAACCATTAAGAAATATATTAATTTTTATTAATATTTAAATCTATTATTAATACAAAGTAAAAATAATAAAAAATAAAAAGATACCTAGATATACCCATATAAGTATATGTATACTCATATAAGAGTATAATAAAAGATTATTAACTAGTTTGTGTGTTTGATAAATTTTAGTATAGTGATAATATTTATAATTCAATACTTAACAACCTTAATATATAAATTTTTGAATATTGAGTATTGATTTTTTTTTTGTATCCTTATTTTTTCTATATCCTTATTTTTTTTTTTATTCCTTAACGGTTTTAAACAGTTTCAATTCAAACTAAACCGTTAGTAACGGTTTGAATCGAAACAATTATATTTTTAATTTTAGAAAATTTAAACCGTATCGAACCGTTAAGATTTTAACGGTTTGGATTTAGATATTAACAATATCCGTATCGAACCGCACCGATTCTTATATATATCAAAAACAAATTGAGAGAGGCATGCATATATATACCTTCCCGGCACGAGCCACTTGTTGTACAATAGGTAGCTTCTAGCTAGTTACTTGATTTGTTTTTTCCCTTTTGGCGACTACTGATGGGATCCTGGCGTTAAATAGAATACCATCAAATAAGAAGAGCCACAATGCATTTTAATCCAACCACTTCAAAACAAAACACCAAGTTAAGAGAAATCAGACGCCTTTCGGTACCTTCTCTTTCTCTCCAATCTATGAAGAAAAAAAAATCAAATTCAAAATCAATTAGCAGGTACCCAAAACTCAATTTCTTTCAACTCTTGTGCCTGTCCCCATATCCTTACTTCACTTTTTACACTCCACAAAGGTAAAACAAAGAAAGAAAAAAAATTGTACAAAGTAATAAAGATACAGTCAAAAGTTCTAGCCAAAATGTTGAGCTAAAACTAATAAAAAACTTATTTAAATTTGATATTAAAATTGATACTCTCATGTGTAAGATGTCAATATATACTCTTTTTACACGAATTACATGAATATTCTTTCTTTCTTTTTTTGAAATGCATCAAACTGTGATTTAAACGATGACATCTGATAAATAGTGAGCTGAGTAGTTTTGAAAAAGAATAAGAAAGATCCCACCAAATTAAGCATCAGGAAAAGAGGCAACATCTTCTCCAAAGGCACATCAAGGAGCCTGAGAGACAAGACGACAAAGCATCAACCCATCCATATATATTCCTCCAAAAAGATTTCCAAATGCTACCTTACACACCCATTTAGAATTTTGGACTTTCTCTCCCACCGCTTTCTCCCCAGTCACCCTTTCCGCGGCCTCTCCTCGCACTCACCAACCCAACTCATCACAATATTTCCCTCCAACTCCAACCTTTGCCTTCCTGGGCTTTGCTTCATACCTCCACATATATACTTCTTTCTTTGTTTACATCACTACAACCTAGCTCTTAATATTCTTGCAGTTTTGCAATTGTGGATCTGCTCTTTCTCTACATTTGTGATGAAAGATGTATTTTTATTATACATAAATTATATACAAAATATAATCAAAATTGTTTGTTCTCCAGATTAGCATTAAAGATCGTCTCTATAAAAAAAATCATTCAAATTGGAGATGGTTTAATTATTCAGATATCAATTTAGTTATCCATGAGAATCTTAACCGTTATCAAACTCTTTGATCGTTTTGGTACATATAGATGAGCAAACGAACCCATTTAATTTGGTTGATTTGCCTTTAATGCTATAATCTAGAAAATGATCGGGTTGTTTTGATTATGACTACAGAAAAATATTAGTTAATCACAAATAGGCCGATAACTAGCTAGCATATATATCGTTGATCAGGCAAGTATTCAAACAAAATCTTTGGGAAAATAAAAGCATTTCAAAATTCTACACGTGTGGTAACTTAATGTACTACGATTTGGGAGCATTCCTCTCCACATTATGGCTACATTTGATACGCCATATAATGAACTGAATAGGATAATACAATACGAAACCAGTATTTGGTACCACTCCTATTAATTAGCCACCGTATAAATTAATACAATTGAGTGTCTTTATAGTTTATACGGTCAGACACGTTAAAATAATATTTTCTAAATTGTCTGTATTAAATAGTTGGATGACTAATGATCTTGAAAAATATAATAATAATAATAATAATAATAATAATAATAATAATAATAATAGTAATAGTAATAGTAATAGTAATAGTAATAGTAATAATAATATAATAATAATAATAATAATAATAGTAATAAGATAAAATAAAACTTTAATAAATAGAAATAATAATATATCAATAATTAATTAAAATAAATATTAAATAATAAAAATAAAATAATAATATACATAATTAATATTTATATGTAAATATTTTTTATCAACTACTATAATATAATTCGTCCAGTATAATTTAGTCGGCATTTTAATTCGATCAAGCACCAGACACCTGACTAAATAATTAGTCTATTCGATGGACAAATTAATTTATCCGACTAAAATAGTTCGTCTAATACGGCGTACTAAACGAGGCCTATATGTATTATGTATTGAATTTGATTGTCAAAAAGACAAGGTCGATACCCATGTGTTTAATGCAATCGCCATTAGTTACCATTAATTGTAGTGAAAATAATATTCCCCATGTATCCTATAAATAGTAATACCACCCTATCAATGCCCCCTCATAAGGCATTCTCAACCCATCAATGGTATTCTCTCCTTATTTAGAAATTGAATATATCTCAGTCATCCCTTATATGGCTAAGCAAGGCGTTGATGGCACTGATCATGCAATTCATTCTTCGATTACCTTATTGCAAGAACGATTTCGGCGATTGCAGAGAGCCAAGGAGATCAGGGAAGAAAGAGAGCTGTTAAGGCAGATGCTAACTGATCATCAGTCCGAGCTGCAGAGGGTTCATATGATCCCTGCAGGCACAGCTTATAATGAGCCAAAGGATTCGCTTTTCCAATCTGGATTTACAGTTCCTCATTATAAGCCATCACCTTCTCCCCAAACCCTAGCTGGCGGCTCAATGTCCCTCCAACCTAATAATTACTTGCAGAGCAAGCATGAAAATTATTTGCTGCAGGTGGATGGTCATCACACTTCAGCAGGCGTGCCCAGAACGAACAACTTCGATGATTCGGATGTCGACACCTCTCTTCACCTTTGAAAATTAAACTACTTCTCTAGCTAGCTAGTGATTAATTGAGTTCATGATGGGGCGTTGACTGTTCTTGTTTTCTATCTGTTACTTATAAATATATGAGCGAATTAATTATATATTATCGTTACTGTAATATATTATTAATATGTAGCAGGATGATCATGCTCATCAGTGTGTTATATATCGTCTTCCGTACAGGCGAGTCTGATTCTGATGCACTGTTCCTGATCGATCATGTACGTGGTCTCTTTGCACATGAATCTCAAATATCATTTCATTTTCAGTACTAGCTTACTCCATCTTTCCTCTATTTTCATGATGGCCAAGATTGATCCGACTTCGCTTCCATCGATCGTTCTCGTTGACTGTGGAACGAACATATTGTGTCCTCGTCGTTTTACACATTCAAGCTCAGAAGCGGCAGCATAAACTAGCAATTTTGTCTAGCTTATTTGGAGTGTCTAGTTCTCTTCATATTTGTTGGGAGGAAAAAAGGGAGTCTTTTTTTCTTTTCTTTTTGCCAAGAAAAAGGGACTCGATCAATAAAATAAAATAAAACACAAGCTAAACAAAATATATATATTTACATTAGAATCCCGATCATTTAATATCGATAAATTAAGAATTTTGATTAATAATATTTTTTTATTTGTCCTGATTTGAAAATAACGTGCTAAATTAATAATTCGTTAAATTTATAAAATCATACATTATAATAAACTCATATATATCTTATCTAATAAATAAATTAATAATGATTTTTCACTTCAAATACCCGCAAGAGGAAAACTAAGATTGAATGGCGAGAGGCATTTAAAGCAAAAAGCTTAATTTCTGATTCAACTATTAGGCTCTCCTAAAATGAGACTCAGTCATTGTGTTTTTTTTTTTCTTTTTGAAATTGATGGCACCTTTTACTTTACCTCTGTTTTTTTTTTTACACATGGTAAGAAGTATATTATGGTTTCTTCATATTACAACCGAAAATTATTCTTTTAAAGTTTATTTTCACAAAATAGCTCAGAAGTAGAATTAGCATCTTCAACTTCATTATGTTGATCATTTCTATTAAGTAAAATCTAACTAAATTAATAGAATTATTTGGTCTTCAGATTATTAATTTTATAGATTTCTAACCTTTTTAAGATTGGTTTTAGGAAAAGAAAAAAAATGCATGAGACTATCACACTAGAAGAAAATAGATTGTGTCTAATGCCGGATATTTTAACACTTTCGTGTTGCATAAATTATGACTCATTTTCACAAATGTTATTTCAAAAGAGAGATTATATATAGTAGGGAAACTGTTGTTATAATTTGTGAATTTTATACTAATATTAATTATAATTCTTGAATTTTATTATTAGTAGCACATGTCCTTGTATTATACCTAAATATGCATTAATCGTCTATCTATTAAAATTGTTAATTTTTCTGTTAAAAATAAGAGTAAGATGATATTTTCAAGTATATTTATACAATTCCCTTTACACAACCTAAACACAAACTCAAATTGTTAACTTCTGAGCCCATGGATATTTTGGAATTTTTGAGGTCATGAATTTAATATTGATTAAAACTAAAAGAAAGAACAAAAAATTCTGGAATTTCAGAAGAAAAAAGTCAGGAAAAAGTTTAAATATATATACATTTTTGTCACTAAAGGTAATGATCGAACACCTTTATTGATGAATTTTTGGATGAACATGTCGTCGAAAAAAAGAGTTTTGGCGACACTATTCATCAGAAAAATTTGCCACTAATGGTGCTCTTCTCCATTAATTATGAAAAATATATATACATTCAAATTTTTTCTACGATTTTTTTGTTCCTACTTTTAATTTTAACCAATTATTATATTAATTATTGGCCTTAGAAGTTCCAAATATCTATGGACTAATGTTTGTGGGAAAATAGAAGTTTTTGGTAGCTCTAGGCGCAGTTCGGTATGATTCGGTATAGAGGTGATATCAGAATCATACTAATTAATTTTAACCGGTTCAGTACGATTTGGTATTCCACAATGTGAAATTGATACCAATTCCGTACGGTTTCAATTTATGTCAAAATTGTTCAACCAAAAATTGGGCTAAAATTTATACAAGCATGTATATCTAATCTGCTCGTAAGAAACTATTTTGTACTAAAATCTCTGCTCATATGTAGCATACAGTATAATCCAACACATTGATTTACTAGATGAGTATAATTTTACAAACGAAAGGTTGGAGCGCAAGAAATGTTAACACTTGAAGTAATCTACTAGGAACACTATACCAAGAACTGAACAGGCAAGCATTTGAAAGTAAGGTACGTGACTGAAGAAAATGAATTGTGAACATGGGATTGATATCACCTTAATCTATAAACTTTAGGCTTTGGAATAGGACTAGAAAAATCTAAACCAACGCGATTTCAGTTTAGATATATATAAGCCTCAAAAGTAAACATGCAGATTCATAACTCCACAGGACAAAAGCATTGACAGATTTCTCATTGCGGCGTTTCTTCAAACGGTTGGTGACCTCTAGGCAGTACATGCACAACTTAAAAAGAAAAAGAAAAAGAAAAAAAAAAGAAAAAAAAAATAAAAAGGGAGAGCAATTTTCCATTGATGTAAAACAGTCTCTTTCACTACGTCATTAGGCTCGTGAAAAAAAATTGAGCAAAAGAGAGTGCCATCAAGAATCTTGATTCTTGAAGAAATGACAGAGACGGTCCTCCTATTCTCTATTAGTTGTTTTTATTTAATTTTAGGATTTTAATTATTTTTAAAAAATCAAAATCGGTTCGGCTTCGATACATAACAGTTTTTCCCAACATTGAAACTAATTCCATACAGGTTTGAAGCGGCTCGGTATCGGTACCGTACCGATCATCTATTTGATTTTTTTTTTCTATTTGGTATGATACAGAACGGTTTCGGTACTTTGATTCGATATTCCTAGAGTTAGTTTTGGGTTTCATTTAGGTTTAATGGAAAAACTGCACAAATATACTTGAAAAGATCATCTTACCCTTATTTTTAACGGAAAAAGTCAACAATTTTAACAAATGGACGATTATTGCATATTTGGATATAACTCAAAAACGCCTGCTAATTATAATGAAATTCAGGAATTATAAAGTTTAGAGATCATTGCAGCAGTTTTCTTATATAGTAATAATAATTATAAAAAAGGATCTTGGTTAGTTTTTGTTCTAAGGTTTATATAGCTTTTTTAAGAATGAAAAGATTCTACTGTAATCCCAACTAATAAAAACATTGTACGTCGCTTGTAACTTGTTGGCTTTGTGAAAAATCAAATAGGTAGCACATCTAACACTCGAATCGGTGAAAACTTACCCCAAACAATAAAAAATAAAAAACTAAAAATAAAAAACATGTATTTCAAGTTTGAAGCCTCCAAACAAGGCAATGTCGATCAATTTTTATTTTCAATAAATTTTACCATTTCCAAATCATTTTGTTCACGATTCTTATCAGTGGTTGGGATTTTGATCGATACATCCCAGCCAAAAAGCAGGTACAAGCCTGATCTTCAAAAGCCGAAAATTAAAAAACATAGTCAATACCTTTCTGCAGATTGGGGTTGTGGCTGAATAAAACCTTTGACAACAGAGGGAGCACAACTTTGCAAAAAAAAAAAAAAAAATACAGTGCCTGTATAAATGAGATGGTTTGGTTTTGTTCTCTCAATTGATCTTTCATCCATCTAAGTAGGTCATCTCCCTCAAATATGGGTCTCCCCATCACAAGTTGAGTTGGCAAAATCATCGTACCAAACATGTACAGGTAACAGAAAATTTCAGATGTCGACACTCAAACCTATGCTTTTTTTTTTTTTTTAACAGTATTCTCAGTGATTTTGTGTTCTCATTCTCTAACTCTTCTCTGATTCTGATAAAAAAAAAAAAAAAAAAGGGAATCGCGAGCAATGCAACTAGTGTCTACTGAGATTGTCTACATTGTCATGTTCATCAGATATGGCATTCTGCGGTCTCTTCTGAAATGAATCCTCGTCATACTCTGTACCATCCGAGTCATGATCATTACTCTTCCTTTTCATGATTTTGGGAACCAACCGGGTCACCTCTTTGGTCTCCGGTACAGCAGCATCATTCTCTATCCTTTCAAATCGAACAGCACCGACCTTTCTCGCATTTCCTGCTAGTATCTGCCCAAAACATAATGCTATTAGATATTACACCGTGCGACTTAAGAATAGGTCTTTCTCTAATTATTGCTAATCCAAGGCAGCAAGCCTCCCCCAGCCCACCACCAAATAAGAACTCTAGAAGGTCAGAACACAGGTAAGCTCTTATAGGAACAATGACACCTTAAATTTGTCTGCTATATGCAAGGGCTTTTATCAAAGAACACAATGCAGCGAAATATTCAATATCATACCTCTAGTTTGAAAATTTGGTGCTTTTCTTTCTTACTTTTATCCTGATTGTCAGACTTGGATTCGTCGATCTCCTCCTCAATTTCTTTTTCGAGAACGACTTTGATGCTCTCACCTGTCCTTGGGATGTATCCAAAGGCCTCGCATATAAAACCTGATACTGTCTCATATTGATGACCCTGTCAACAACAGGTGAAATTTGAGATATCAATGTGCATGCGAAATTGATGGACAACATGACAATTAGAACTCAATGCATATTACCTATACATCTTACAAAAAAAATTAGACCAATATTCAGGATTTAACACTTGCAAGGAAAAGTACCTCTGGCATCCTGACACTTAGATCATCAGATAGCTGGTCAATAGATGTGTTTGCATCCACATCGAATATTCCCTCAGCACGCATTACAATATAGCCAGTTTTTTTCTGAATCTCCTCCTGTTCCAGCATCAATTTCAGTAAGAAATTGTGTCTTTATGGCAAGAAAGAAAATTCTCCTGCGTTCTGAAGTTCTTTGATTTTAAAGATTCTCAATGTGACAGATTTTGATCCATGAAACTTGTGCAGAAGGATTGTGCCCCCTTATTCCATTCGTTATTAAATTACTTATCATAGAAGAGGTAGATGTAAAAGCACAAACAAAAAAAAAGTGAGAATTACTTTTGAATCATTTTCATCAAATATTTCGCCAACAATCTCCTCCACCACATCCTCGAGGGTCACTATCTGGTTCATCACAAAACACGTTGAGACATGCTGTACAAATTGGTGAATGTTTAATAGAAAGATTGGGCATAATACATTGAATGATGACTGAAAGAACATACCCCAATAGTTCCACCGTATTCGTTAAGAACCACGGCCATGTGAACCTTTCGGATGCGAAACTCCCTAAGAAGATTCCAGACGGACATTGAATCTGGAAAATGGATTACAAAGCTTTATACAATGAAAGACAAGACAGTCAAGACACAACTTGTATTAATGCTACGACACTGCTGAATGCAAAGATCAACTTAGCAAGACTAAACTGCTAAAGCTGTCAGTGAGACCACTGATTTAACACGGACTCATGTTTGAAAGATATTACATATCTACAGGCAAAGATATGTAACATATGGTGGACAAGTAGTGTAGTCCCTACTGAATTGGCACACACAGGAGCTTTGAACGGCCAAACAAGGAACAGATATTTCAAACATTACACAATTTTGACAACGAGCAGCCTACAATTGCTTAAAGAGCTGTCCCACATCAACTTGATGCTACGTTAGATAGCAAAATAGAAAAAGTGGCAAAACTCACAAATGACTTGTCCTAGGATGATGCAGCGACAACAATTCAAGTGTCCTGAACTCATACATTTTGCTCAATAACTCTAACTGAATGTGATCATAAGCCAACTAAAATTTATCATGAAAAGAGCACTTGAAACACAATGTAGGATACAACATATTGGGCAGTTGGGTTGACCCAGCCGATCTAAACCTTACATGTCCAAGGCTTTGCAGGAGGTGGCAAAGATTATAGTCATTGCCTAATCAATTAAGTAACCACCACCCCACATCTTGGGTTCAATGTTCCATTTTATTTCTAGAACTGATGTCAAGTACAAGCATAAAAATAAATTTTTTACTATAAGTACATACGTCAGGTTTGAGTAAAAGTACACATCCATTTTTTTAACCGATTTCAATGCAAAAAGAAACTAAGGAAATATACAATAAAAAAGAAAATTCAGAATACACATGTTTACCAGAACTTGGCATAATACTAATGATTACCAGGCACAAAGTAAGCAGGTTTCTGAGCCATATCCCCGACGGTAGTACTTTCTAGTAGCTCACCCTTCAAAAATTAAACATATTTACAGTTCTGCACTCTGTGAGATTGTTAATTCAATAATTAACAACAAATAAGCATTTCATGGAGGGACAAACAGAAGCACAAACTGTCTGACCTTCTTAACATAATCTAGTAGATCCATTGCATATGCAATTCCTACTATATTGTCGACACGCTGCTCAAAAACAGGCACCCTAGAAAAATATTTGAACCATTATCAACACAAAACATTAAAGAACTATTCACTGTACCACTAAAATTTTGGATTACCTTGAATATTGATGAGTTACCCACAAGTCGTGAAAATCAACAAGAGTAGCACTGGCATCAATGGCAACTACATCTACAAGAGGCGTCATCACCTCTCGAACATGTGTATCTTTTATCTCCAACACATTTTCGATCATATCCTGCCAAAGGATTTTTTTTTTCCGAAAACAAATGTGTATATTAAATACGTAGAAATCAATATATAGCGGGAAAAAAAATTAAACATCATTATTCCAATACCTGTTCTTCCTCCTCTATTGCCCCACTTAGCTCTGCCCCCCGCAACATCAGTTTTAACTCCTCCTCAGTAACATACGGTTCACTGATCAAAGAAAAATGTGAAAAAGGGCATAAAATTTTCAGGAAGAAAATAAGTAAAGAATGAACCTCAGTAAACAAGCAGGTAAAAGTTGAATATTCCATAGATGTAATTCTTTCTAATCCATAAAATGAAGGAAACACCAGAACATATTTCTCATGTTAAAAGAAAGCCTCCATAGTACTCTAGCAGGGTAGATGTTCGAATTTCTATCAACAAGAAAATGAGAGAAGGATCCTTAAATATTTTTATGTTAGGGTATCTCATTCAAAACCAATTGGCTAGGTGGGGACTATCAATCTATCATATCTATATATATATATATATATATATACATATATTATGATGCCTGCGATTCTATTTTCTCAGCAAACTCCTTCATGCATGGCAAGACTGACCCAAGCGCGATGATCAATTATATTGGGTGATATGGAGTAGGTGTGGTTTTAATGCCGGAAACATTAATTTTTAGCTTCGGCACCATGTTAAATTTAGATAATCCAACCTGAATTAGTTGGAAATAAATAGAGATGACCAAGATGTTATGTATTGTGATGCAAGGCTTAGGCCTATATCCCAACACGTTTTTGTGTGGCCTAACAGAGCCAAGCATGGAGAAACAATGTATTTGAGTGATGTGGACACTAAATGAAGCACCTTGCAGCATGTGCAACAGATAATTAATGTTCTTAATTAGAAAATGAAGGAATTTTTTTGTCAGATGCCATCCAATCGGTAAAGGGTAAAACATTACAGGGTTGAACATGTATGTTAGAACAAAAGGTTTTTATCTGCAGCCCCTGGCAACTAAGCTATAACGAATCAGTGACAATATTTTAGTTAGCACTTAATCATACTTCCAACCCACCATTATTCAGACTCTATCATCCTTTGTAATCCTTTAAGTCATAATTTTCCTAAATTATACTGTGAACTATAAAGTAAATAAGCTACAGAATACAGATAAAACTAATAGCTGTAATTGCCAAGCAGCAGCAGACTACATCAATGAAAAGCCATAAGAGAAATAAATATCAGGTTATATGGCAGTTACGGGAGAATACGAACTTGGGTTATCAGAAAAGCACAAACCTTCTTCCTTTCAACCCGAGTATTTTTAGCATCCCCATCGATAAAAATGTAACAACTCTTCCAACAGGATATAATACCAATGAAAGCCACGCCACTGGCCTAACCTAGAGGTACCACACCCAGCATGCACCAAATTAATCAAAACAAGTAGTAACAACATCAGTTAACCAAAAACAACTGAACAGCTCAAAGTATAACTAAAGAAAAATATGTCTAACTACTGGTGATCACAAATGGGTTCTTATTGAAGTTAGACAAATGGAACAGTTATTAAAAAAATATGTCTAACTACTGGTGTCACAAATGGGTTCTTGTTGAAGTCAGACAAACTGAACAGTTTGTAACTTACCACAAACCTAGCAACCTCTGTGGGATTGTGAACAGCGACACTTTTTGGAGTTATTTCAGTGAGGAGCAAAATAGCAACCTGGCAACATGAAGAAAACACACAGTATGGAATCATTCCACTAGTACTTTATTCCTTATATGTGTTAGAGCCTATGGCTTTT
Organism: Prinsepia uniflora; assembly: GCA_032719365.1. Lineage (NCBI taxonomy): Eukaryota > Viridiplantae > Streptophyta > Magnoliopsida > Rosales > Rosaceae > Prinsepia > Prinsepia uniflora. The sequence goes on from CM064861.1 coordinate 68,975,770, forward strand.
GATAAGAAGTTAAGAGATGAAAGGGAACAGAGCACTAATTTTGCACTTAACTATTGAAAATAACAAATATTTAACTTCAATGTAGTAGAGATAATTCATCCTAAATAAAACAAATTACTCTTTCTGAATCTTGAGTTCAGAGTATTTGATGAGTCTCTCTCGAGTCATGCACACACGCAAAATGAAAACATAATCTATGCTGAATAAGAAACAAAAGGACATACAAATTTTCCAATTCATATTCAGTAGCTTATTGATACAAATTATTAATGCTAACAAAAAAAATTAAATTAAGCATGAGAAAACATGTAATCGAGCTTGAGTCTTCAAAACATTTATCCCAAACAAAACTCCATAGCTTCGTATCTATGTTTAGTAATTGATCGAGTTAGGAAAATGTGACATACAGTCATTACTCCAGTTGCTGCAGTAACACCAGCTTCACCAAATATTGCTGTTGCAGCATCTGTAACTAAAGCAGTTGCTCCAATATTGACAACACTGAGTACATAAATAAATTATACAATAAGAAAGAAATGTTCAAATTCCCGATGGAAGAACAGAAAACTAATAACAAAAATGGGAAAGAAAGTACGTTGTTCCAATAAGTATGGTTGTCAAGAACCGAGTAACGTCGTTGCGAAGCAATCTGAAGACACCATTTTCAGGCTCTTTCTCAGCCAACTCACGCACCTGGAACAGATTAATTCAATTAACTGGTGTTCTTTCAAGATCGTAATGGTGAGATCATTAATTTCCTTTCAATCTTTTAATAGATTGGTCATTCACTGCAAATTGATACAACATTTCAAATTCAACTATATGTGCATATAAGCACCTAAACTTGAAAAGGAACGATTCCATGATATATTGAGCTTCTTAAATCTCTATAATGGTGAAGCTAACCGCAGATTGTTTTAACTCTTATTTATGAAATTAGGTCTGTAATTTTCTGAATTGGAAAGTTTGGGCAAAGATGCTTTGCAGTATTAGTTCATGGTCAAACAGCAATTGCCACCATCATCTAGGGAGAGGAAGAGTCTAACTCAACTCCAGGTGACCAAGGTATCAACCAGTTCACACATCCTAATGAACGATAAACTTTTGGCATTGACTAATAACATAACGTTCTAAAATGTTTAATCCGAATTCGAGATAGTGCTCTATACAAAGGAAAAGCGGCATAAAGCTTATACTTAAAGAGGGTATCATTTCAAACAGCATTGCAGATGTCTTAGTTTTAAGTTACTCCAATTAAAAGAAAAATATAAAAAGTACAATGTCAGGTGGTGTACAAGAAATTCTCTATCCAAATATTTAAAAAAACAAAAAAACAATTCTTCTAAGCATTCACTGAAAATGACAAGATCATACCTTCCAAGGCCAGAGGGTGGTAATTGAAGTCTCTGCCATTGAGAAAAACGCCGAGAGACCCAAAAGCGCTGCCAAAATCAACCCCTGCTCTTTGAAAACTTGGAGAACCTGCAATGCCTTCGGCCAGGAATTCCTGAACGATAATATGCTCTGCCCAATAACCCCATAGCCTGCATTAACGACACCCTCCACAGCAAAAGCTCTTCTACACCCATAGATTAAAAGTCCACAAACCATGGCTGCCAAAACAACTCCACATTTTGCCAACTCTTTAACAAAATCAAATTTTGAACCAGAAACATGACTTGTACTTCCCAAACTCTTGCTGTCGCCGCTTAAAGCTTGCAAACGAGCTCTATTAGCCAACAAATCAACTCCTCCACATTTTGGAGCTAAAAAGCTCATAACACAACAACTTCCACTGGAACTCGACCCCAACTGAAATGGGTATCGATTACCTCGCAACAAAACCTTCATGGGAAGTTTTTTATGCCCATTGCAATACATGAAACTCCATGATTTCGAATAACAACTGTACCTAGGCGGAGTCAGAATGGAAGACTCAAACGCCATTTCGATAAATTACAAGCAAAGAAGAGAATGTGAACACGAGTAAGAACGAAAAAATCAACCTAAATGCAAAGAATCGAATAAATGTTTTGTTAAAGCTTTGAAATTGGGGAAAAGTTTCGCTGAATATGCATGTGGAGAAGTAAAAAGGAGGTCATAGAATTGGGGATTATAAGGGTTCCTTTGTTTTGTTTTGTTTTTTTGGTTTGGAGTATTGGGCTGTGGAAGTGGGATAAGGAGGGAGGCTAGGGTTTTAGCAGGAATTAGAATGAGAAAAAGAGGGTCATACACTCATAGTGGAAGAGAAAGCAAAGGGAGATAGAGGAGTGGGTGTGCGATATTATATGGATTGTTCATGAACATGTTGGTTGTCGAAGGCAAATTGGGCGACTGAAGAAATTGAAACTGAGCCTTGCTTCTGCAAGCCAGGTGGGTTTGAAAGTTGTCCCTTTGCAACTTACTTAACTTTCAGACAAAGCCTGCAATTGGTTATTGCGTGAGGCACGTCCCACCTGCTAGATTGTTTCATATCACACCTTTTACTTCTCCAAAAAATAAAATAAATAATGTGTTAGAAAATTGTAATTGTGGTTGCGGAGCATACCTAAATGCGTTAGAATCATTCATCGATATCCTCCAAATAATTATTTATCTAACCGTTTGATTTTAATCGGATAAAAATTAAATAATTTGACAATCTAAACTACTATGTTAATAACGATTTGGTTTTTGAATTTTCATTTTGAAAATCCGTTAAATTCAAATAAGAACATTGAAGAATGTATTAATTTTTATTATTTTTTTTATTGAAAGGTAATTCATTAATAATGGAAGAGGTAACATGACTAGGGAACAAACAATGGGGAGCCTCATTAAAATCTCACCTTAAAACCTGTCTAATCCAAGGTAAATCCACTGAGGAAAAAAGTACTCCGCCCCTACAATCACATCAAGAGCTAAAATCATTCCAAAATATTAGACTCAATTAGGACCTTAAGCCATGGTGGTGCCGGAGCAATCCACTGCACAAAATCCTTGGATTGGGGGACCCTCTTGAGCTAAGACATGTGCCACTTGATTTGAGGACTGAGGAGAGAAGCTCAACTGTTGCCAACCAATCCCCAAACTATTCAAAAGAAGGGAGCTCAGACATGAAAAACCGGCCAAAACACGTCCCCTCTCATCCTCGGAGCACCCCCACCAATGCCCCTACCAAGATCAGGAACCAGGGCAGCACCATCACAATTCAATTTAAAAAGAAGGGAGACGGTTTAGACCAATGCTCTTAACGTACCAAACGAATCAGAAAAGAAAGGGGTTTGAGCCCCCTAAATTCAGAATAGGCCTCCAGAGTAACCACCACCACTTTCGTCTCTCGCCTAACAGTTCCCCCAACAAGTGTTGTATTACAGGAAGTTCAAATGTACGATCAAATATAGAGCAACTTCTCAATATCCAATTGAGAGAAATACTCCATAGTTGACTCAAGAAACTCCAAAAAACGTCCCTCAACAAAGAGAAGGCCCAGAAGAGGTCCGTGAGCTGCCAAATTTTCTGATTGAACTTACACCCCCATAATGCATGAATGCCATCCTCGAATTTCTTTCCACATTGAAAACAAACCCATGTTGCCACCACTTTCCGATTGAACAAGTTCAAGAAAGTGGGAAGAATTTCCAACTTACTCTCCATATGAAAATCTTGAGCTTGTTTGGAACATTCAACTTTCATAACTTTCTCCAATAAAATTCAGCACCACCTGTGGAGGACCCCCCTGGTGACCACAAGAAGAAACCTCCAACAAGGACAAGGCCACTTGATAACTAGACTTAACTGCATAACGTTCATCTTTTGTATAGAGCCAGTACCTTCCAACCTCAAATCTGATGGTGAAGCTAATAGAAATAACAAGAATGGCTTCCACGTCCTCAGGGCAAAAAGCACGCTACAATAAACCCACATTTGAACCACCCCCTAGAAATAAAATAGAATCCACCTGGGGCGACAACATCAAGGCTAAAGGTCGGAAAAAAAGGCCAAGACACCCCACGGTCACCAAAAGACTCGAACACTCTCACCAGTACCAATCTGACAGATTATTCCTTGCTCAATCATATCGCGACCCCACAAAGTAGCCTTCCAGATATAGGATGGATCGACTCCCAGCTCAACCCTTATAAAGTACCCCATAGGAAAATATCGAGCCTTAAGCATACGACCAACCAAAGAGTCAGGGTACTCCAGTAACCGCCACCCCTGTTTAGCAATCATGGCTTGGTTAAAAGCCTTAAAATTTTTGAACCCCAGACCCCCCAAATGTTTGGCTCTACTAAGAGCCTGCCAATTAAGGCAAGCAATACTTCTTTTAACGGCCTTCCTCAACCAATACCGAGAAATCTAAGTAGATAGATGATAACATAAAGACTTAAAAAGGTGAAAAACACTCATAGCATAGGTTGGAAAAGCTTGAGCCACAACCTTAAGGAGAACTTTCTTACCAACCGTTGAAAGAAGCTTCAAATTCCATGTTCGCAAAGCGGTTTTGAATGGTCTCCCCCACCATTCGAAACATCAATCTCTTATTTTGCCTCACCACTATATGAAGCCCCAAATAAATTTCATGGCAATCCACAATACTAATACCCAGTAAATTAGAGATAAGGCGTTGTAAAATTGGATCAGTAGGTGGACTAAAACAAGCTGCAGATTTATCAAAATTAATAATTTGACCTAAAGTCTGCTCATAGAGCTTTAAAAGCACCAAAAACTGGGAACACTTAGGAAGCTGAGCATGACAGAACAACAAACTATTATCCGTAAAGAAAAGATGAGAAATGGTGGGAACCCCTAGCGCAATCGAGATCCCATGAATCAACCTATCATCCTGGGCATGAGAGAGAATAGCAGATCAACCCACAGTACATAACAATAATAAATACGGGGAAAGAGGATCACCTTGCCTCAGGCCGCATGTCGGTCCGAGATGCCCCACAACTTTACCATGGACCTGGATTAAATACGTTACTGTAGAAACACAATCCATCATTAATCGAATAAAATAGGGGGAAAACCAAGATTATGCATAATCTGTTCTAAGAAGTCTCACTCAACCCGGTCATAGGCCTTAGACATATCTAATTTCAAAATCATTTTCTTAAGATCACTAGATCTCCTCCTCTTAATAGCATGAATGCTCTCAAAAGCAGCAATAATATTATCTGTAATCAGTCTTGACGAAACAAATGAACTTTGAAACTCAGAAATTATAGAAGACATTACTTGTTTCATCCGATTAACGATGGCCTTAGAAATAATCTTATAAATAACCCGACACAAGGCAATGGGACAGATGAATAGAAATTCACCACATTATTACCCACCACATCCCACTGCTTTTGATAAAATAAAGCAGGCATACCATCAACACATAGGGCCTTAGTAGGAGCCATTTGGAATAGAGCATCCTCCACCTCCTCATGACCAAACTTAGCATCTAGGATCATATTATCACAGGGAAAAACTCTACGAGCCACACGCTGTAACACAAGCTCAATGGAACTAGGATTAGAATCATCAGTCATCCACCAACAATTATCAAAATCAAATATCCCCTGCAAATAATTATGTCGTCCCTTATCCTTAGAAACCTGATGAAAAAATGTTGTGTTTCGGTCACCCTCCCGGACCCAAGAAATGCGCGACTGTTGCTTTCAAAGTAGTTCATCCTGGAAAACGAAGACCAACCAATTCCTCACTGAAATCTTTTTGAACAAACAACTCACCTTTCGTAGGAAATGAGGAAGAGAAAGCATCTGAGTGGCTACGAAGCTTGTGGATTTTACCAGGGACATTTCCAGCAGTACTTTTACTCCAATTTTTCAAAGAAAGTTTACAGTTTTCTAACATATCCAAAACCGAACCAGCAAGCTCCCCCTAAGACTATCCAACCACATCTTGATGGCCCTCCACTCTAGTCCATGCAGCCTAAAAAAAACCTTCTAGTCCTCTGTTGCACAAGAAACCGAGGAGTCAAACAAAACCAAAGAGGTAGATGATTTGAGGTCCAAAAATTCAAATGCAAAGTGAGAAAAGCTAGAAACAATTGACGAAAGGGCTCATTAAACACACCACCATCCAATCGAACCCGAACATTACCATCACCAGACCACTTATTAGTCCAAGTAAACGCATGGCTCCGAAAAGGCAAGGACTGAAGCCCACAATCCTCAATGGCTGAAACAAACTCCGAAATTTGAGCCTAAGGCCTCAAACGCCCCTTCTGTTTTGAAAAGCTCTCCACCTGATTAAAATCCCCCTATAAACTAAGGGTAATCTTGAGTAAAATTTAAACACCGGAGTAACTACCAAGAGAAACACCTCTCTTGAACCTCAAAGTGGCCATAGAACCTCGTAAATCGAAACTCTTTATCCTCCAACTCGTTGAAAAGAGCATCAATATGTCCCACTGATGACGAAGGAACAAAAAACTCCACCCATGGGCCCATAGTAGAGCTAAACCCGCGAAAAGACCCATCATATCCACCCAATAGCCACCAACAACACCTAACTAACGTTGGACACGAGCCAACTGACCATTATTCATCTTAGTTTCCTTAAGAAAAAGAAGCCCTGGTTTCTTCTTCTTGAAGAAAAACCGCAAGGCCCTTTGAGTCCAAAGGCTCCCTAGCCCCCAAACATTACAATAGAAAATACTCATTGCTTGTGAGGGTCCCGTTGGACGACCCCATCACTTTTACAGCCATAGCCACCAATTTCGAAGAAACAATACCACTCCTGCTAGAAGAACTCGGAGGAGAGAACACCATACAACCCTGGGGATTAGAACATGATTGAGAACCCCCCCCCCCCCCCCCCCCCATAGCCCCTCGGTCTTGTTCGTTTCCCTAGGAAAAAGATGTTGCCAAGTCCCCCAACCCAAAACACACCCCTTTATTCTTCCATCACCCTTGGGCTGAAACATCTAACTCCACACTACTGAACCCTACCACTTTCTTGCCATCCAAGCTATTCCCCTCCACATTCTCGGAATAATCCCCTAATGTACCCAAAGTCGTCACCTTGTCGGACCTGAGCTCGTTCTCCCTTGAAACAAACCATGTTGTCATCTTCATCACACTGGATGAACGAGTTAGGTGATGCCGTTTGGGGACAGAAAAGACCCCCTCATGAGCAAACCCCTGTTCCCCCTCTACGTCCTCGAAAACTAACCCCTTGCAAGCCTGATCAAAGATCCTCACCAATCCAACTCGTGAAGGTGGCGGCGGACGGCCGGGTGTAATCCCTATAGCTCTCAAACCCAAACCAAATACGACCCCCTTCGACCACCCCCCCTCCCCCTTCCCCCCACCCCGCGGCGGAGAAGATATACTAAAGACATCATTCACTGAGGTTTTCAGACGCCCATAGGCTTCCACCACATCACCCCCCGAGTAAGGGGTAGAACATTATCCCCCGACATGATCCAAACAACCACAAATTAAGCAAAAATACGATAAACTCTCATATTTAACCTTATACCTCTTATGCGGATCATCATGCAACAAAAAAGTTCAAAGGGACCAAAAAACTCCAAGGCAATCCTCATTAGAACCCTTATCTACCTCCACAAAATGACAAAGATGATCACCCACACGAGCAGCCATTGGTGGAGTGAGAAACATAGGAGGAATCCTCCTTAACTGAACCCAAAATACTTGACAGTCCAAAGCCACCCCATCCACCTCCTCTCGCCCATCTGTGGCAGCCAAGACAAAAATAGTACGATTAGAGGTCCACGTGGCCTCCTTCAATACTCTCTTTTAACCTACATCACTAGAAAAAAGATAACAAAATGTGATCTGAACCCTCCATTGCAATAGCCTTGACCCCCCCCCCCCCCCCCAGAGCTACCACAAAGACTGGAGAGTACCAACAAGAACGTCCATGTTATATGCAAGGGTTGTGTGCAGACGACCAAAGTGCAAAAATTGCTCCCCAGCCATGTAGGACACCGCATCCAAAACATCAAGTTCCTCGCCCTCAACAGAGGAAATCACGAGGTTTAAGTCCAATGAGTCTGGTAAACTATCCATCACACTTTCTCCTACATCAAAAACCTTTTCCACCACGTAGAAAAGCAACAGGAGAAAAAGGCAATGCCACCACCAAAAATTGAACATAGACAGCCAACCAAACAAAAAAAAAAACCAAAAACCAAACACAAGAAGAAGCCTAGCCCATCCAAAACTCTTACTAAATGACAAAGCCACCAAGGAGAAACCACCGCCACAATAACAGACACAACTAGTCGTCAGAATGCCCCCACACTGTCTGAAACACCGCTGACTAAATGTTGCACCCTGAATTGGAGAACAACCCCATCACCAACATACGACTCACCCTCCACACAAAAGAAAATATACAGAAACTAACCCCAGAAAACCAGCAACAAGAGAACCAGCATCTCACTGTCCCTGTTGCAAAACTACCCATACTCACACATAAGACCAGAAACCAACCCATTACACAACCACCATCGGACTCGCACTCGAACCAAAACCTAGCCCAGTCGCCATTACTCATGTCCAAACCTTAACCGAAGAAAACATAAGAGATTTTTTTCTAATAATTTTTATTAATTTTTAAATATGCTATATACCCTTATATTGGTTGTACTAGACATTTCTTATTCTTTAATTTTTTATATTTTAGTTAGAATGTATGGATAAACGAACATTAAGATTGTGAATGTATACATAGTTTGAAAGTATTATGCTCGTAATACAAATTGAGAATATATAGTATAACTACCACACCTTTTTCTTCTAAGCATGCATAATGAAAAATGCAAATGTTGGTTTCACACTCACAAGTATTTGCTTTGGTAAGGTTATTCACTATATGAAAAGTGATAATTTGTAAACATAGAAGACAATTGTTAATAAGAGCTCTAAAACAAGAGTTCACTTGTAGCTTTGTAAAGAAACAAAACACTTCATATATCCATACTATTTTATAACACGTTATCAGCGTGAAAGCCACTTCGGTATATTTTCTTTACTTCTAATGTTCCTTATAAGACTTGTTGGCTTCTTTTTAATTTTCCTCTTGCATCCTTAGAAAGAAGATATGTAGGTTAATTGTATTCTCATAATTTCCATGATTTTTACTGCATATTCTTTTTTTATTTGGTTTAAAATACCTTTATTTCATTCGTCTCCTTTCGAGGGAGTCTCAGTGAATGATGCGGATTATCACCCTTTCTCATAAAAATACATGTTATTTATTTATTTATGTTAGTAATAATTAATACTGATTGGAATTGTCTGTGCATGAATATCGCTAACAGCTTAATTCGATATATAAATGTGTGTTATTTTATTTATATTTGAAACCACGATGATATACACAACTAGAACAATGCTTTTATACACATACAAATATCATTGTGTACTGTGGTAACATTAAAATGTTATATATAATTACTTATTTTCATTTAATGTATTACTGTGTGTACGAAGTTTACCTACGAGTCCATAATATGGCTAATTCTTAAACATCTCATTTTCTTGAATATAGAAAATGGCAATTTTGGCAAAGATTGAATTTTTTGCTCCTAACTTATCTAGAAAGAACTACCTAGATGTGAGTGGATCCTTTCTTCCCTAAACATATTATGCATACATATTTAATTGTTTTTAATGTATTTCTATGTGTTTTTTTATGATATTTGTTTGATTAAAATTTTACATGAATTTTTATGATTTTATGAATATTTTATTATTAATTTATTGTACGTTTCACAAGGTTACCGTAAAGTACATTTTGAGTATTGTTTTTTAATATGGTTTTGATTTGGATATGGTTTATGATACGAGATATTATGATATTGGAGTCTTGTTGATTTTCCTATGATTTTTTGATGGATTTTAAGGAAGTTTAAATGGCACGTTTTACGAGATAGTGTTTTATTGGTGTTTTGGGCTTAGGCCGGAAGTTTCAGGCTGTGATTTGGATTAGAAACATCTTACGTGTGTTTTAAAGTTTATTTCTTAATTACGGTGAGTTTCGGATGATTTTGCAATAACTATTCGATGCACGTTTTACGAAAAATTTGTAAATGTGATATTTGTGATATTTTGGATTTGGATTTGGTTTGGTATCATGGTGAGATATATGGATATTTCTGTTGGTATCAGAGATGTGCTTCTGGATATATATGTGTGATATGATGTGATGTGAACCCACCACGAGATGTCGATTGGTTAGACGGTCTCGGATGTCGCAGTAAAGCTCTGTAATTCTTGAGATTAGGATCGTGACTCAGACGTCGTGCTAGACTCCGTAATTCTTGAGCCGATCCACACTCGAACCTCTAACTGGGCTCCTTAATTCCTGAGTGCTTTGGCCTACCGGTAGTGCACATTACCTTGATGATTCAGTTTGCAAGCATCAAGGTTGGGTTAGTTGATATGATTGGTTGATTCGGCGTGTTGATGAATTCAGTATGGCTGGTTGTGTGTGACTAGTACGCATATGCATTGGTGTGATCATGTATGTGTTGGTATATTGATATGGCTGGTTCTCTATGTGTATTGAGTCTGTGTTTTAGCCTGGTCGTATTTGCAGTAATACCTTGATATGAGTCTATATTGGGCAGTTTTTCTAATAGTACTGATTTTCAGATTACTGCAAATATATCGAGATTGTTGTTTTATTGGTAAACTCTATGCATGCATAGTTTTATAAAACAGAGGGTAAAATGTTACGTTTTGAATTATGTTTTAAACTATTTATTTTCATCAACTCATACATTTTCCTTGGTTTTGAAACCCTCCAAGGACACTGAATGGGGATCGAGGCTATTTATGAAGTGGAGGCATGAGCTCTCGAGTATGCTAGTATCCTATTTTTAGCAGGGTTTCGAGGGTACTTTCGGTACTTCATGATAAGCCTTGAATTAAGCATCATTTTGTACCCTTTATACTTATCTTTTAATGTTTAAATACCAAAAAATTGTAGAAAATAATCGATTTTGTGGGAAATGTGCAGAATTGGATAAATCTCGAAATTACGTGAATTTAGACGAAAGAATCACCTCAATCGGAGCTGTAATGAAGAAGTTATGATCGAATGAAAGGAGGCCGCCAAAAAGAGCTAGGAATTTCGGTAGGGGGCTACCGGCCTTTAAGACAGCCCTGAACCACTTTGGCACGCGTCTCCTGAAGTTGTTATGTCGACTTTGGTGCGCTCGTCCCGACTCCGTTATGACCTTGTCGACGCGCGTGTACCAAATCAATTTCCTCTCTCTTTTGCATTGCCGCGTTGACCATGTAGGTTGACTGCCGAAAATCCTCTCCTTATTTCAGCCAGCATCTGCTGATTATCCTTACAAACTTCAACCGCGTCCCACCGACCATCTCTTGTTACTATTCCAGCAGCATTTCTCCATTGTTCATGAGGAAAACTTCTCCAAATCAAGATTGGATTTGTTTTCCTTTGTTTCAAGGAAACCTTTTTTGTTAATTGGGTTTTATATTACCTTTTTAATTAGGATTTTTTTTACCTTTTTATTTTAGGACTTTAATTTAATTAGTTTAATCCTTTTCCTTTTAGAATTTAAATTGTAAACTCCTATTTATTTGAGGATTAATTTTCTCTTATAAATAGAGAGGCTTAGGTTATTTGCAAAAAGTAGCCCATTTTTGTACCAAAACTCTACTTAACCAATTTTCCCTTTTCAATAAATTCAAGATTTCTTGTGCAAGGTTAATTATACCATATTTCATATTTTACACTTTCATCCGTGACTTAGTTGGGGGGGTCCCCGCTTGTCACACCAAAGAGTGCTCATTCACTTTGTATCCATAGGGTGTCCCAAAGAGAAAAAGTGTAACTCTGTCTCTTTACCTTATAGTTATCTCTTGTGCTTGAATATTGCTTTTATGAACTGATTTCTAATATTATTCTTGGTTTTATGATTTGTATTGATTCAATTTTCTATGTGTTTTATGATTCTAGTTTTTGTTATGTTTGTATGTTCGCGCTTAATGTTTGACTAGATATAGGGGGTCCTGAGTCTAGATCATTGAAAGTGTCGTCGGGGGTCCTGGGCACGTACTTAAGAGAATATACGAGTAACTTGTAAGGCTAGAATTAGAGGATTTCATAGGTTGAAGTTAATAGAATTCATGAATGAGTTAGGTTAAGTTGACCATGTAAATATTAGATTAGGTTAGTTTAGATTAATTAATCACTTAGGATAATAGAAACAATCAACTACCCCCTTAATTAATTAATTAATCAAACGATAATCTAATCATGCTTAGGTACCCTCGATCCCCGATTAAGAACGATCTCTAATTATCAATGCTACAATCTAAAAAAAAGGGTTTTAATTTGCATATGTTTTTATTTAGTGTTGATGTGACTTTGTGTTTGCTTTAATGCTTAGTTTTAGAGAATCATTTCAAGTTACCTGTCTGACGAAAACAGGATCAGAGCATAGGGTATACGGCATTTTTCGTGTTGGGTCTTGTCAACTTGGTATAAGAGCTTGGGTTCTGACGTATGCTTGAAATTGTCATGCCTCTACAATGTGAGCCTCGTACATGGCCTGGTAGTGAGACGAGAATATATAATAGCCCCAGGGTAGTTTTGAATTGGTTGTATGCGACACGTGTTGTTTGTGCGTCTCACCTAGATTAGTCGAGGTGATATATGTGTTGTATGATAGTGTGTCTCCTTGATATTTGTGATGTCGGACTGGATTAGTGAAGTGAATAGTGGATATTGCGTACTAATAAGGGGAAGCAGTCGTGAGACTTTAGATAATAAGTGAGCTCACTAGCAAATAGTTATGGAAGTGTTAGTATGTGGGCCTCGTATGTGATACATGTATATGCCCTTTTGGTTGGAATATGTATCTGAGGTCCTAGTGGATGTAAGGTTTTATTTCGGATCCGAAACGTGTAGAAATGTTTTGGTTAGTAATTTCATATACTAGTACTGGTTGGGATGGTGAATTTTGAGTTGGGACTCCAATAGGAGTCAGGATATCCAATTATGGATAATTATGAATCTAGGTATTAGAGTTGACTTGAGAAAGAGCTGAAGCAGGGAAACTAGGGCCGAGATAAGTCGAAGATGGAATATTGATATAGACTTGGTCTTGAATAAGCGATAGTATGGGTCTAGTAAAATTGGTTGTTGATAATTTATGATTATACAACGATTTCAAGATAAATATGCTAGAATGAGAAGTATGTAATAAATTCCCCCATCTTGCCGTAAGCACATGATTGGTAAATATTAGATACTTTCAGAACCCGAAATGCGTACGATGTTCAGGATATGTTGGTAACAATACCCAGTGAGTGTATAGGTATAGAGGTAGGTAATTGGTTTTAAAGTAAGGTGGTAATTTGGATCATTATGCTGGTATGCGTTGGTCTAAACTGACAGGTGTAAGTTCGTACCAATTGGGGAAGTTAATGTGGATTCTCTATAAGACTGGAGTGACAAAGAAGAAGATCTAGGAAAAGTGAGAATGAAGAAAAAGATAAATAATGAAAGGGGATTAAAAGCTGTAAGCTTCTATTTCTAAGTATTATGGTTTGGATGTCAATTTACAGCATAAAGACAAGACAGAAAATCCATGTTTTGCATAGGTGTAAAGACATTCAGACATATTATATTCGGCTATTTGTGATTATTGTGTTTGGTATGAATTCTTTGATGGATATTAACCTAGCATCTGTCGGTTCTTGGTATGCTGTAATACATTGGTTAAGTCATCATTATTGTGGTATGTGTTTGATTATGACTCGGATAACATCTAGAACATTTTCAAAGCACTGCGTGCAAATTGGTCATTAGGATTAGTATATGAGTACTACAGATTGAATGGAAATTATTGAATGCAATGGTGAGCATTTTTACATCTGCATCTACATAAGTTGTGATGATCTAATCGTTAAGGATTTGAGAAGAGTGGAAACCTTGGATTTAAACAAGCATTAAATGTCGATTATAAACCGGTGTTTGAAAGATTCACTGGTGTTCGGGATTGGGTCATGTGTGAAGTTGATGTTAAGTTAACAGTTGTGTGAATGGGATATGGATGCTTTTGAGATATTGTATGGATATGACATTTAAATTTGATGTTGGTTAGGTAATGACTTGGCTTGAAATATGCAAAGGTTATGTTCAAGTATATGACCTATGTAATTAGGACCATGAGTGGTACCCATAGCTAGGAAACAATGGTTTTTGAATAATTTACGTTAAGTGGAGTCTGCATTATTGAGGTCTTGGTAGATAAGGTGTGGTTAATGAAGCCATTAGTATGTAAGTGTTATACTTGATATTCTGGTTAGAATTGGTTAAATCTAAACGAATGGTTACGTGTTACCTCCTTGCATTATGGAGGTGCGAATATAAGGTATTCGAATCTGTGGTGATGAAAGTTGCAGGTATTTCATTTGTTGAGGGTTGTTTCTGTGTAAGGTCAATGATGGTTAGGTGCACCGTGATGATATTACTATGATATTACGGGGACGTGTAATGATGATTCCATTAGTAATGAAATGGGTGAGTTCATGATGTTTAGAGTTACTTATGCTTACTGATTAGTGTGTGAAAGGCGCTTGAAAATGACTATGAGGGCAATACTTAGATTTCCTGATGATGAGGGCCAAGTGTTGACTTAAGTCTTCGTGTTGATAAGTCAGCCTCATAGATAATGACTTGTGATGAAGGACTTGATTTGATTGATGTCTGTATTGTAGGCAGTTTGTTGTTATGTTTAAGGGCAATTGGGGATATTATAAATACGAAGATTATTTTCCACGCGATTGTAGGAAATTTGTGAATTAGATTATCCTACATGTGAATTGGAACCTGGTCAAAGGTTTAAAGGTAAAATTCTTTAGCTATACGTTCAAGTCCTTATGAACCTTAAAAGGATTAAGGTATCTTTTCACTCAAGGTGTCGGGAAGAATCCAATTCGAGTTAACAAGGTTAGGTGAAATTGATTAGGGATTATAAAGTGTTGTCCAAAGGAAGCTCATATAGAAAAAATAAACTTTGAGTAGACCTCATAAGATGTCATATTTTAAACATGTACGACTGAGTTATAAGACCAAGAAACTGCATGAGGGAAGGATAACCAGTAACAGAGAGTTAGGCTTATACTTCTGAGTGCGGTTGTGAGCTTAGGTTTAAGGGAACAAGTGTTGTAAGCTAAGAAATGAATAATGATGATGCTACTGTGTGGTTAAAAAAAACAATGGTGTATTGATTTGGTTGTTGATTGAGGACCATGGAGTTGTGACCTCAAGGATTCTTAAGTGAGCACTTTGGTGGAAATTGGGAAGTGAATTTGTTAACTATGATCTCATATATATGGGAGTTGTCGAAGTTCAGAAGGAACTCAAGTTACAATGATAAACCTAGATTGTGGATGTGATTGATCTTGGTGTTAGGTTAAAATTTGGTACTAGACAGGGTTGTGTGGGATAAGAATAAGTTGTATGTGGATTGGTGTGTTTATTGTGCTTCCTTGACATTGATTGTTATGATAATTTTTGTGTGTAAAGTTTGTGTGGTATAGTCGAATATGAGAAATCTCTAGTCGATTAATATTTGAATGCTACTATACACAAAGCATTGCAATATCGTATGGCTGAATTAAGTTGGGACTGTTTTAGCCTGGTTATGAGGCCAATGTAATCTGACTTTTGGATCATTGTGATCGTGTTAGATTGTAACTTAAGCAGTGTTCAGTATAATTTCCGAGATGCCACTACAAGAAATATGCTCATTCATAGCATTTGACTATAGAATTTTTACACAAGTGCCGTGAAATGTGAAAGTTAAAAAAAAAAATTGCTGTAAAAACTGAAAAGCAAAATGTGCCACCTCCATTTCTGAATTTTTTTTGAAGTCGAAGGAGGAAACCACAATTGGTAGCCCGCGTCCTTCATTTATAATTTTTTTTAGGGTAAGTTTGCTTTCTGCAACTCACTTAAGGAAAGAAAACATAACCACCACTCAGCTTCTCACTTTTGTTGCCTCAAATCCTTGTAAAAAAAAAAGTTTCTCCCATCAAATATGTTCATTGCCTCAGATCCTTCTCAAAAAAAAAAATTTAAAAAAATTCTTCTCTCAAATCAAACTTTCTCGATTAGCCTTTCCTTTTCATTTCCTCTTGATGCCATGACCTTTACCACTATTCTAATCCTTCGATCGCCTTTCTCTAGCATATAATCTAAGCCATCTTGAGAGAGGTCGTTGGGAGCAAAGTCTCGATTAGGCAGAGCCCAATGTAGAATTTCATCTGTCTTTTTCTAGCAACAGTTGAACCCCAGCACCACCTCCATTCAATCAATCACCAGGAAATAGTTGTTGACCACCGAGAGGAAGCAGACTCAAGCCATCCTCAAGTCCGTTGAACTCCCATCTTCTTAGATATGAAAATGTCTTCCCTGTAAAGACAAATTTTCATTACCTCGCCTATGTATCATTTCAATTTGTTGATTGAATTTGTTTTCAATTTGTTGATTGAATTTGTTTTCAATTTGTTGATTGAATTTGTTTTCAATTGATACCAACTTTGAAATATGTGACCTAACTTGATAAGGTAAATATGAGGTAGGAAGGACAATTGGTGAGAGAACATTTGCAAAAGTGAAGTTTTCTAGAAATTCTGATATTGGGGAACCTGTGGCTCTCAAAATTCTAGACAGAGAGAAGGGTTATTAATTTAGTATTTGTATACCACAAAGTAAGTATTTAGTGCCGACTCGGCAGTTTTGGACTTAGTAAATGTGAGGCCCAGTGTAGTTGGAAAGGGTTGGCGAGGAATATGGTTCCAAGTCCCACGACCTATGGTTACGAGAAATGAGATTCGGGGGACAAGGTCATGTGTGTTATTATTGGGTGTTAATAGTTAGTGCTTGGGTTTAAAAACACTAGAAGGAACCAAACCCTGAAGAGCGTAGTAAATATTTAGACCCGTTCAGATATAATTTAGTATGATTTTCGAATGTGGCCCAAGTAACTGTTGAGCTCCACACTCCGGGTGCTTCCGAAGTGTAACTAACTACCCCTTTTTCGATAATTGCACTATATTAGTGTCCTTGGTTGTAACGACCCGTCCCGAATATCTGGATTAAATATTAATTAATTATAGATTTAGAATGACTAATCGGGGATTAATTGAGAGATTTCAGACGGACGGTGTAAAAATGACCGTTTTGGCACTGGAATTGGGCAAAATGTTGACTTTTGACCCGGAGAGTCAAACGTACGAGGACCGATGACCGTGACGTAGATCTGGACGTCACGAGTAAATGATAATTAAATCTGGTTGGCTGATTAATCGAGGCCTTGGATAAGTGACAAGTGTCACTCATCCCATCGGTCACTTCCCCTAAATTGTGGATCTTGTTTCTTATTGGTCCATTTTTAATTGTTGTTAAATGCACTCACACACTCATCTTACAATCCTAACCGTCCATCTCTGTCACAACCCATCCCAATCCCCCCGGGATTAACACGGGATGCGTCATGATCCCGTCTGCAGAGCGCGCCAGGATCTGGTGGAGAAGTGTGATGTCTCGGTCTCTGCTACAGTCCGCATCCGTAATAAACCTGAAGGGTATTGAAAAACAAAAAAGACTGTGAGTGGATGAAAAGTAATAGTTTGATAAAACACATTTCATAAAAGACCTTTATGCCCTTCACTAAAAAGCATGCATGCATAGGAAAACTATTTATCAAACCACATATGTTTAAACAACCATATTTAGGGTCTCAGCCCCAAGTTCCGTAAATTCAAGTCACCCGGGCCCCTGCCCAAAACCATTTACACAAATCCATAACATAGTAAACATATGTGGGATCTCAGCCCAAATCCATTTATCATTCATAGAACACAATTTCACAAATCCAAGAAATCATGTTTATCAATATCATATAACCAATCTTGTCACGGTATCTAGAGCTACGCGCGTGCTACCCGGGGTCTCAAATCCCAAGTCTCCCCAGGGTCCACCCAAGTCATTTTCCCAGATCAATGACTCTCCCTGGGGGTTATAATCTATATAGCCTTCCCGAGAGTAAGGTACCCAACGGGGGCGACTCCACTCAGTTAGTGCTCCGTGACTACTCCGGGGTCCACCCAGGCCAACGACCCTCCCCGGAGGAGACAATCCATAAACATATAAGGATGGTATATGAAAAACCATTTTGAAATCATTCTCAAAACCTTTCAAGGGTTCATGCTCGGTACCCATAAACTGCCATGAACCAGAAATCCATGTATGGGTCCCTGACCCGAAATCACAAACATAAACCATAACTGGGCTCCAAGCCCGAATTCATAACCCAACTGGGCCTCCGGCCCGATTCGTAAACCAACTGGGTCTCGTGCCCGATTTCGTAAACTAAATGGGCCTTGTGCCCGATTTCATAAACCAAATGGGCCTCGTGCCCGATTTCGTAACCCAAATGGGCCTCGTGCCCGATACGTAAGTCAACTGGGCCTCGAGCCCGATACGAAAAACAACTGGGCCTCCGGCCCGTTGCCTTGTTAAATCAAATGGACTTCAAGTTCGAGAGTCCGTAAATCAAATAGGTCTCATGCCCAATTCCATATTTTCAAATCCGAAATCAGTTCACGAACTAATTAGGCCCCTAGCCCGATAACGTGACTAAAATGGACTTCGAGTCCGAGCGTTTCCAAAACAAATGGGCCTCATGCCGAATTTTATCTTTTCAAATCCAAAGCCATTTCATTAAACCATTTCCAAAATCATAAGCACGTATAATCAGTGCAAAACCGTAAACCTCAATTTACGTGCAAACACGTAAATTGCCTCGAAATGCGTGAAATCATATAAATCACTAATATCCAAATCATCATCATAGAATCACATATGTAAAACATATAAAACATTTATGCATGCATCACAGTTTAGAAATCAAGGTCCACTCACAGACCGTCCAAAGCTGCAACCTCGATTTGCGTGCCATAAGCCTCTATTCATGCTTTCAAGAACCTAAAAAAAAAAATCCTAAATCATACCTTGATGATCTATGAATGAACCGGCCACCTGCAACCTCCTACCGCCCTTGTCTCTGGCAGTCCTAGCCCTTGAAATCAATCCCATTCGACTCATACAACCTCCAGAAGCAAGTTCCAATCATTAAGCTTGATCAAAAACCATCAAAAACCAAACCTCGAATTTCAAAACAGAAGCATACCATCTCGGGTTCTCGGCCACCGTCCACGGCGGTCCACGTCGTCAGTGCCACTCTCGACATCTCATTCCACTCTTCATTTTTCATTCACACCCTAAGCATTAATGAGGAGGTTTGGAGGGTGTTCATAGATGAGGGGTGTTCGGGTTCGAAGAAGGAAGAATGAAAATGGTGATCGCGGGAAAGAGAGGGATGCGAGATGTTAGATGTCTGATGATGATAGGTATCATATGAGGGAGGATGGATGGTGAGGATG
Organism: Prinsepia uniflora; assembly: GCA_032719365.1. Classification (NCBI taxonomy): domain Eukaryota; kingdom Viridiplantae; phylum Streptophyta; class Magnoliopsida; order Rosales; family Rosaceae; genus Prinsepia; species Prinsepia uniflora. The sequence continues at coordinate 68,995,236 of CM064861.1, forward strand.
AGAGGGGGAGGTGGAGATGAAGGGCTAGGATGAGTGGTGGGTGGAAAATATATGTATTATAATACAAGTGGACCATTCACACTTGAGATCCACATTTTAGGGTTGATGACCAATGGGATGAGTGACACTTTTCACTCACCCATGGGTCCCACCTAAATATCTTCCCAATCAGATATTGCCACATAATCCCTACCTCGTAATGCGTGCATAGTTAACTCGAACTTCAGTGAACCATAACTTTTCCGTTCGGCGTCCGATTTCGACGTGCCGCCTGTCTACGGATTCGTATCGACCCGATCTACGTAACGGTCCTCGGCCCTCGATCATCGGACCTCCCGGGTCAAAAGTTAACATTTTGCCCACGACTAGGGGTAAAACGGTCATTTTACACCGTCCGGCCGATTTCGCTCAACTAATCACCGATTAACCTCACTAATCCTTCATTAGTCACTAATCTAATCTCAGAATTCGGAACGGGTAGTTACAACCTTCCCTCCTTAAATAATTTCGTCCTCGAAATTCCAACTATCCCGATTCCACAACCAAACGGTGGAAATCCATGTCTGTCCCACTACTTGGGCACTCTCGTGTAATCGTACACGTCCAAAATAGCCACACTTCGACTCGTAAATCTCACTCAGGACACAATAACGGTATCTTGCCGGTCACTCACTCTAGCAGATCAGTGATACTAAGTTGACGTCACATCCTTATTAGTCTATCACTCTGACACGTTCCGACCTACAACCGTCAGGCTGAAAGTACGTACTCCCACTACTCCTATCACATCCAAGCCGACACTTCCACACTGTCACCACTTGACAGTCGCCTGTTAAAACTAACACTATACTTACTTGGGGTTACACTAACCACTAACTCGCTCAACCTATGTGTAACTAGACCCACCAGAATCACCCGGACCCAGTGCACAGTATCCAATGTCCAGTTCACATCCCCAACTAATCCAATTGTATCGGGACTAAGCCGACTACCAACACGCTCACCAACGTACCCCTGGTATATCCTATATACCACCACCAGGCACCATAAGCCTACCCAGTATCATCCCTCGAACAACGTACAGGGTACGTACATCCATCTACCAACCAGCCTACAACCTAGATCGTAGCCAATCACGTTTCAATTCTGGAGTCCATCTATCCAATCCAGTACTAGACAGATCGAAAAACCCAACCCATCATCCATTTCGAGTCCTACGGTCACCCGACCATCAACACACCGTCTACTCCTAATCACGTAATTCAACCTTTACCAATCCGACTCACATTCACTAAGGCGTACCCATTCATGCCAACTATGCATCCAAACTCACCCACGTATACTGAGACACACTAAATCCGAAACTAACGGTTACCTGCTCAAAAGATTACCACATCGCATTCGATTGACTTCATAAGGAAGCCAATCCCAACACTTACACATCAAAGGCTGACCAAATTCGACCTTGTCGGACACCTTACTCGTTCGATTAAAACACCACACGGGATTTACCTTGAAAAGAAGTTCAGTCCCAACATTTCCATATCTAAATATCCAAGGCAAGCGTATACACCTCGATTTACTCAACTATCGTCTCATACCAGATTGGCTTCGAAAGGAAGTCGTCCCAACATTCCCATATCTAAATGTCCAAGACAGGGAATAAACTCTCCACCTAACCTGATCGTCAAGATGACAGTACTCGATTGTCACAATGCCTAAAGTCCTCAACAACACAATCCCAATCCACCTAGGATCCACATAAGTTCTCTCAGCTAACAATCCACCTGAAATCTGATCATAGGGTCTTACACCCTCATAACTCCTTCGTTAGGCACGTCACTCCTCAACCAATTCCCGAATCTAAACAGATCAGTCAACGACGAGACACGTTGAGACTGTGGGTTCTCTCCAATTACCTCGTATCGATCCTTGTCATTCCACCTAGGAAAATCCAGGATGATGCAAGATGATGACATCAAAATTCATCCTACATGAATACAAGAAAAACTCGATGCACTCACCACGCCATGTAACCCAACATTTTCTGCCACCAAACAGAAAATGAGAAATCTCAATGACCTAACTTTGAATTACCCAACTCCTCGTGACGACCCAAACAAAACCCGAGTCCACCAACTAATACACGATCAACATACTAGTGACATAACCATCATCTGCCATGGCAGGACATAAGAAGTCAACCTAAATGACTTCGAAGTTTCCATTACCAAAATGCAGAATCAAGCACTCTTCTCGTCGCCTCAATCACAACCTCTCTCGATTCCGAAGTTTCAACTAAATTGGAACCAACTCACTCGAACATCGACCAAGTTTCCTTAACCAGTCTAATCCACTACTAAGTTCGCCTATCGGTCTATACCGTTTATGTACATCCAAAAGGATGTGGTTCACTACTACTCAATCCTCACGTCTCAATCCCTGCTGGATCCCGTCTAGTCCAACTCTATCCGTGATCCACTCCCAGACCATAGATAGCAAACACATGCCCATCTCGACGGAGTCACATCCCGACTCGTGACTCATCGTCATCACAATCACCGGCACCAACACCAGCACACTAGTATCAGCATCAGCATCAGCACACACTATGCGAATCAAACAACCCTGGATCTTTGCTCATCCCGAGCAACGACCCCATACCTCTACTCCAATTAGAGGAACTCTGCCTCCCTCGTACCCAACAACTCTGGGTACAGTCACCCTGACAACTCAACCAAGAAAAGGAAACGTTCTCTAAATGTCCCCTGATTCACAACAACCACAACTACAACCACTCTCAATAGTAGTGCCTGCCATAACTTGTGCAGCTCCAACCACCAGACGGCGCGATCGAGACTCCACATCCAACGGAATCAATCGCCCATACTAACTACTCCGTATCCCCACTCCGGAATTTCCATCGACAAGTACCAACCCTGGTAACCTGTCTAACCAATCTCTAACCAATCGTAACTCGACTCAACCAATGTCGTCTACCAGGTCGTCCATGACCTTAGCTGTACCAACTATCCATCACAACTAAAGTAGTACAACAACCAACTAGGTCTAAACGTCCCCTGATTCACAACAACCACAACTACAACCACTCTCAATAGTAGTGCCTGCCATAACTTGTGCAACTCCAACCACCAGACGTCGCGATCGAGACTCCACATCCAACGGAATCAATCACCCGTACTAACTACTCCGTATCCCCACTCCGGAATTTCCATCGACAAGTACCAACCCTGGTAACCTGTCTAACCAATCTCTAACCAATCGTAACTCGACTCAACCAATGTCGTCTACCAGGTCGTCCATGACCTTAGCTGTACCAACTATCCATCACAAATAAAGTAGTATGACAACCAACTAGGTCTAACCGTTTAATACCACCTCGACTGCAGAGTGTAGTCCCATCACTAAATCTGACATGACTAGACCAACCGACGGTCTCAACTCCAAAAGGTCGTCAAAATCAAACCACTCGCCAACTCACCTTTCCGAACCATACTTTATCCCTTAGGGTTCCAATATCACACCCTAGGTTTCCTCGGAACCCAACTGTCCTCAGCAGTAACATCCAAAATCTGACCGACCCCACGGTCCTGACATCGTATGGACGTCAATCTAATCCTACTGGGATTCGCATTTCCAGAGCATCACACAAATGACGTTCCTTAGCTCAATTGGGGTTCGGGAAAACCCATTTGCTCCTAGCAGCATAGCCATCTAACTCAACAAGATCCGACCATCTAATGGTCACAACTCCTAACTATCATCAAAATCGATCCTACAGTATCGTGATAGACGATCCCAACCTAACCGTGGGGACGGTTAAAACTCTAAAGTATTATTACGTTTATTCTTCCGTAGGGTCCCATACTGCCAACCACGACAGAACTATGGCAACACTAGCATCAAATGCCGAACCAATAATCCACAATTCAATCTTACTAACTATCGTACCAGCATCCTAACTATCAAGTTGATAACGAACTGCAGCCCATAGAGACATCACATCCTCGACCTACTCGCACCACAAGAGCAAACCTGCTCTGATACCACTTGTCACAACCCATCCCAATCCCCCCGGGATTAACACGGGATGCGTCATGATCCCTTCTGACACGAAGTGTCAGACTAGGGAAAATTTAAACCTTTAGCCCTACCAGCTTCCAGAGTGCGCCAGGATCCGGTAGAGGAGTGTGATGTCTCGTTCTTTACTACAGTCCGCATCCTTAATCAACTTGAAGGGCATTGAAAAATAGAAAATACTGTGAGTGGACGAAAAGTAATAGTTTGATAAAACACATTTCATAAAAAACCTTTATGCCCTTCACTAAAAAGCATGCATGCATAGGAAAACCATTTATCAAACCACATATGTTTAAACAACCATATTTAGGGTCTCAGCCCCAAGTTCCGTAAATTCAATGCATGCGGGCCCCTGCCCAAAACCATTTACACAAATCCATAACATAGTAAACATATGTGGGATCTCAGCGCAAATCCATATATCATTCATAGAACACCATTTCGAAAATTCAAGAAATCATGTTTGTCAATATCATATAACCAATCTTGTCACGGTATCTAGAGTTACGCGCGTGCTACCCGGGGTCTCAAATCCCAAGTCTTCCCAAGGTCTACCCAGGTCATTGTCCACAGATCAATGACCCTCCCTGGGGGTTATAATCCATATAGCCTTCCTGAGAGTAAGGTACCCAACGGGGGCGACTCCACTCAGTTAGTGCTTCGTGACTACTCTAGGGTCCAGCCAAGCCAAAGACCCTCCCCGGAAGAGACAATCCATAAACATATAAGGATGGTATATGAAAAACCATTTTGAAATCGTTCTCAAAACCTTTCAAGGGTTCATGCCCGATCCTCTTAAACTGTCATGAACTAGAAATCCATTTATGGGTCCCTGACCTGAAATCACAAACGTAAATAATAACTGGGCTCTAAGCCCGAATTCATAACCCAACTGGGCCTCGTACCCAATACGTAAGTCAACTGGGCCTCGAGCCCGATACGCAAAACAACTGGGCCTCGAGCCCAATAAGTAAACCAACTGGGCCTCGACCCTAATACGAAAAACAACTAGGCTTCCAGCCCGATGCCTTGTTAAATCAAATGGACTTCAAGTCCGAGAGTTCGTAAATCAAATGGGACTCATGCCCGATTCCATATTTTCAAATCCAAAATCAGTTCACGAACCAATTGGGCCCCTGGCCAACCTGTTCAACCCTATAAATCCTCCATTTTTAGTCCGTTTTCAAATCTTTCAATCCTAAACTCTTTGTCTCAACTTTATCTATCTATTCATGCTTTCAAGAACCTAAAAATAATCCTAAATCATACCTTGATGATCCATGGATGAACCGACCACCTGCAACCTCCTACCGCCGTTGTCTCTAGCCTTCCTAGCCCTCGAAATGAATCCCATTCGACTCATACGACCTCCAGAAGCAAGTTCCAATCATTAAGCTTGATAAAAAACCATCAAAAACCAAAGTTTGAATTTCAAAACAAAAGCATACTGTCTCGGGTTCTCCGGCCACCGTTCCACTCATCATTTTTCATTCACACCCTAGGCACTAATGAGGAGGTTTGGAGGGTGTTCATAGAGAAGGGGTGTTCGGGTTCGAAGAAGGAAGAATGAAAATGGTGATCGTGGGAAAGAGAGGGATGAGAGATGTGAGATGTCTGATGATGATGGGGATCAGATGAGGGAGGATGGACGATGAGGATGAGAGAGGGAGGTGGAGATGAAGGGCTAGGATGAGTGGTCGGTGGAAAATATATGTATTATAATACAAGTAGACCAATCACACTTGAGATCCACATTTTAGGGTTGATGACCAATGGGATGAGTGACACTTCTCACTCATCCATGGGTCCCACTTAAATATCTGTCCAATCAGATATTGCCACATAATCCCTGCCTCGTAATGCGTGCATAGTTAACTCGAACTTCAATGAACCATAACTTTTCTTTTCGACGTCTGATTTCGGCGTGCCGCCTGTCTACGGATTCGTATCGACCCGATCTATGTAACGTTCCTCGGCTCTAGGCCATCGGACCTCCCGGGTCAAAAGTTAACATTTTGGCCACGACTAGGGGCAAAACTGTCATTTTACACTGTCCGGTCAATTTCGCTCAACTAATCATTGATTAACCTCACTAATCCTTCGTTAGTCACTAATCTAATCCCGGAATTTGGGACGGGCATTTACAATCACTCTCAGCCCTTTCATCCTCACCCTTCATCATGATCAGTTCACATTCATCATCTCTGTTATTCTTCCAAACCCATGCACCATTTCCTTCTTCCTAAACAAACTCACCATCTTTTGTGATCACTAAGAGACCATAAGTGAAGGAATAGGAACAGTGAGGCTGAGAGACGGCCTGAGCCACAACAGTGGCCACGGCGGAAGTAACCCAAAACCAATAACCGTGAACCCATCCTATACAACACTTTGAAACCTTCATCAAATTATGATGTTCCGTGAATGAAAAAGAGAGATGGGACTGGGTCGATGAAGATGAGGCTATCGGGGTGGACCGTCGTGGACGGTGGCCTGCAAACTTGTGAGGTACGATTTTTAGTTTAAAAATGGAGTTTTGAGTTGGGATAATTATTGACGATTTTAATGGCTTAGGCAAGGTTCTTGGGGTTCCTACGAACTCAGGGGAGCGTTTTGGAAGGGAAAAGATGGCCGGAGTCGACGACGGAGTGTAGTTGTAGGGCACGAGTCACTATTCACGTGATCTCAGGTATGATTTAGACCTGGTTTTATGATTTTGAACCTGTAGATCAATAGGGGAGGTTTAGACGAAGGTTTAGGGATCAATAGGATTGAAAATGGTTGAGGAACGGCTGAGAATCAGTCTCGCTGGTCCGGTCGAACTGGGAACCAGAGAATTGGTCTGGACCGGGTTTAGCTGAAGGTTGAAGATGACCGTCCCTAGCGCGTCGGCTTCATGCGCATCGCCTTTGGGCAGCACGTGGGGGCTTATGGGGCAGAGTTGGGGGTCATGGTCAACATGTAATTTTATCCTTTCAATGTAACAAACATTTTGGGGCAAGTTTCGAGTCGATCAGACATCGTTTCGATATAGTTCGGGATGTCTGAAGGTTTAGGATCGAGTTTAAATACGTTTAAAAATCCAAGAAAATTACGGGGATTTAATGGAAGGTTATTGGAAGTGTTAGTGACCTTAGAATGGAAGCTTATGGCACACATAACGAGGCGACATCGTAGGACGTCTGTGAGTGGACATTGTTTTCTAAACTGTGATGCATGCATAATTGTTTTATATGTTTTATATTTGTGATTTCTATGATGATGATTATGGTATTGGTGATTTACATATTTGCATGTATTTCGAGATGATTTCTGTATTTTCACGTATATTGAGGTTTATGGTTTTATACTGTAGTTTTACGTGCTTGTGGTTTCATTGATGGTTTGATGAAATGGTTTTGGAATTAGAAAAATGAACTCGGGCATGCGACCTATTTGTTTTGGAAACCCTGGGACATGAAGTCCATTTGAGTTATATTATCGGGCTAGAGGTCCAATTAGTTTAAGAAATTGGGCATGAGCCCCAATCGTGTTGATGAATGTGATTTCAGATCGGGGACCCATAAATGGATCTGGATAAAACGGATTTGGATTTGAGTACTGCATCGGGCCGGAGGCCCAGTTGGTTTGCATGGTTGGGCTAGAGGCCCAGTTGATTATGATATCGGGCATGAGTCTCATTTGTTGTTTATAAATGTGATTTCAGGTTCAAAGACCTTAAATGGATTTGGATTTGAGAAATCGGATTTGTGGATTATTATGGTTTTTTAGAAATCCCGGGCATAGGCCTTTTAAACGGTTTAAGATGATTTAGGAAATGTTTTCCATATACCATTCTTATATCAATTTATTGTCTCCTCTAGTCGTCTTGGACGCTGGAGTAGTCAAAGCGCATTGCCTGCGAATGGACACTGCACGGAGCGACCGGACCGTATAGTGACTCAGGAGCAGGATTGCTAGACGTCTGGGATGTCAAACATCTAGGATGTCAGAGATTGACTCGGGTTGAGACCCCAGGCAACACGTGTAGCTTGGACCGTGACATGACGTCTGGGACCCCAGACATTTGGGACGCTAGGCATCTGGGATGCCAAGGATTGTTATATAACGGTATTTGATGGAATTATGATTTATAGATTTACTAGATTATGTATTTGGATTTTGGATTTATTGGACTTATGAAATGGTACTTCAGTGTTGGTGGTTTTGGGCAGTGGCCCACGTGAATGGATTTACGGTTTTGGGCTGAGTTCTTACATGGTTGAATTTATGGTTTTAGGCTAAGGCCCGTATGATTTAACTAAAGTAAATATTTTGATTATTGGTTTTCAAATGCATGCATGCTTTTTAGAGAAGGGTATAAATGTCTTGTTATGAAATGTGTTTTGATTGAACTATTGATTTTTCGTCCACTCACAGCTTTTAATGGGTTTAATGCCCTTCAAGTTGATCTCGGATGCAGGCTTTAACATAGATTGAGACATCGCACTACTCCACCGATCCTAGCGTGCTCTTAAAGCAATGAATGGGTTGCAGTTTTGAGTTATCCCTTGTCTGACACTTCGTGTCAGACGGGAGCATGTCACATCCCGCGTTAATTTTGGGGGGATTTGGGATGGGTCGTGTCATTGGTATTTGCATTTCCAGGGTGAAATTCATTTAAGAAAGCGTAAGTTGTAACGACCTTGGCCTTCAAAAAAATAAAAATTTGGAAAATTATTGTGGAAATGACAATTTTGCCCTTGTAAGGTCAAACAGTTGACTTTTTGATATGGATGTCCAATAGGAATTCCAAGAAGACCTTCACGAATGTCTCAAGATCCTGAGTCCTTAGACAGGCGAAATACCAAGATCGAAGAATGTACGAGGTCGATTCGAGTAAAAAAAACCCAAGGGAATTTTGGTAATTTATGCTTGAAGGGAATTTTGGCCATTCTACAATAAGGCCCTGTTAGATGTTGTCAAGTGTCCTGTTATGGATGCTTCTGATCTTCTCCCCATCACCGACCTTTCCCTCTATCTAGTCGTGTATGTGTGTGCAAAGATGGGTTTCGATGGCCATAAGTCGAAGCCATGAAAGGCTTTGAACCAAAATAGTGAAACACTGAGATTGAGAATGAGGATCAAAGAGGAGAGGAAGGGAAGAGAGAAAAGCCCTGGGAGGAAGGAAGGAGTGAAAGCTAACCTGGGCTGGAGGAATTGTGATGAAACAGAGAGGAGGAAACTCAAACTCGTGAAATTACACTTTGGGTTTCCAATTTTCGAGCCCAGAACATGGGAGTTGAGGTGTTTGTGTATTTCTGAAGGGCATACGATCATTCTGGATTGAGAAGGAAGTGTTTAGGGACGTAGGAGTGAGGGGGAGCTGATTAGGGAAACCATGGTCGTAGATTGTGGATTCAAAACGAATCAACAAGGTGAGTTTTTCTATCTTTGAACATGTAGATTCCTTCCCGACTTAGTTTAGGGAAGATTAAACGAAAAAATAACTGAAAAAGACCAAGAAATTAGAGTTTTAAGGATGGGTCAGTTCATCGGGTCGGGCGACCTAAATATCAGAAGTCGGGTAAAGGTGATGGTGAATAGTATTTGTGCGTGAAGCCCACGCGCAGGGAAGAAACAAGGTGCATAAAGGGCGCGTGGTAACTCATCTCAAAGTGCAGGCAACATGAAAGTTCATGTTCTTAACGATATGAGTCCAATAGTACAATTTTCGAGGTGATCAGGTATCATCTCGGGGTTATTTTGACTATCCGAAGGTTTTAGGCATTATTTGAATACATTTAAAAATTCCGAAAAATTGTGAGATTAATGTGTGGGTCACTCGAGATGATTAGTGACCCTTAGAAGTGTTTTTTAACAGGAGATGACATTCTTGGATTTTACGGGAAAACATGCAATACGGTTCGACGGTGTACCGTACATATGAGTGGACCTTTTCTTCCATAAACATATTATGCATGCATATTTAATTGTTTTAAATCTCTTTTTATGTTTTTTTGATGATATTTGGGTGATTGGAATTTTATATGTATTTTGATGATTTTATGAATATTTATTATTAATTTATTACACGTTTCACTAGGTTTCCGTAAAGTAAGTTTTGAGTATCGTTTTGAATATGGTTTTGATTTGGATATGGTTTATGATACAAGCTATTGTGATATTAGAGTCTTGGTGATTTTCCTATGATTTTTGGATGGATTTTATGGAAGTTTAAATGGCACGTTTTACGAGATAGTGTTAGAATGGTGTTTTGGGCTTGAGCTGGAATTTTTGGTTGTGATTTTGATTAGAAACATCTTACGTGTGGTTTAAAGTATATTTCTTGACAATAGTGAGTTTCAGAAGGTTTTATAATAACTGTTTGATGCACGTTTTACGAAAAATCTGTATATATGATATTTGTGATATTTTGGATTTGGATTTTGTTTTGCTTTGGTATCATGGTGAGATATATGGATGTGTCCCTTGGTGTAACGTCTCGTCCCAAATTTTGAGATTATATTAGTGATTAATGGAGGATTAGTGGACTAATCGGTGTTTAGTCGAGTGATTTTGGACGGACGGTGCGAAATGACCGTTTTGCCCCTAGGAATGGGCAAAACTTTGACTTTGGATTCAGGCGATCAAACAGAATTTGGCCGATGACTGTGATGTAGTTCGAGACGTCACTAGTCCGTAGACAGGCGGCACGTCCAATTCCGACATCCGACGGGAATGTTATGTGTCTCGGAATTGTAGGGGCATTTTGGTAATTTGGTGTAAAGGGCAATTTGATCATTTTGCCTTGCATTGGGAAGCATGCCCACTTGGATTAGGACACATGTCCTTCTCTGGAAGGCTATGGAACCATGTTTCATTGTCTTTTTCATCGATTTAAATGGGTGTGAGGTTTGTTTGAACGGGTCAGTGAGGGTTGACCGAGATGAAAGGAAAATAGAGAACCGTGAAAACCCAACCTATACAAGTACCTTCAAACCTCACTTATTGCTTGTTATTTGTAAGCAAAAGATGGAAAGGAAGTTGAGACGAGGCTAATGGTGGCCACGGTGGTGCTCGTGACGGCAAGGTGAGTGAGAATTCCCAAATGTCCTATTTTTTGCTTGAAAATGGTAGAGCTTGATTTAATGGTTGTTGATCGATTCTATTGATTGCAACATGTTTTGGAGGTTGCAAGGAAGCTATTAAGCTTGGAATCGCGGCCAACGGTGGCCGAAATCGAGGGTATTCGACGGAGGAAAATTGGACCTTTGTTCTTCGAATTGGAAGGTAATATTGAAGCCTGAATTTCATGCTTAGACAAAGTGATAGGAAAAGAAAGGACTGAAAAAGATGGAGAAATGAGAGAGAACCGGTCTCACCGGTCCGGTCGAATCGAAATTATAGTGAACCAGTCTAAACCGAGTTCGACTGGAGGACAGGGACGACTGTGCAGGCGCGTGGGTTTCACGCGCATGGACTATGGACGGTGCGTGGGCCCTAGTTTCAAGGCATGGTCAACAAGTAATTTTATCCTTTCGATGTAACGAACATTTTGGGACTGGTTTTGAGTCATTCAGACACCGTGTTAGGTAGTCCGGGGTGTCCGAAGGTTTATGGACTATGTTAAATACGTTTAAAAATTAGGGGACTTTAGTGAGAGGTTATTGGAAGTGTTTGTGACCTTCAAGTGTGATATGGATAGGTCCGGAAGTTCCGGTGATGGTGGATCAGCTGGAAGGGCGTGTGGCGCGCTTATCGAGGCGGCAGCTTGGACGGTCTATGAGTGAACTTCGTTTTCTAAACTCTAATGCATGCATAACTATTTTATATGTTTTCTATATGTGATTTCTATGCTTATGATTATGGTATTTATGATTTACATATTTGCACGTATTTCAATGTGATTTACGTATTTGCACGTACTTCGAGGATATGGTTTTATGCTATGCTTTGATAATGGTTTTGATGGATAATTTTATACTATTTATACGTACTGTGTTTCAATAATGATTTGATGAAATGATATTGGATTTGAAAAGTGAATTCGGGCATGAGACCCATTTTGATAAATGTGATTTCTAATTTGGATTCTGGTTTCGAAATGGTGATTTTGGGTTCTGATTTGGAGATGGATTTCTGGATATGGACTTGGTTTTAAAATGGTTTTGAATTGGATTATCTGGATCCATATTTGGGGTTTAAAGACTTGGTGATTGATTGTCGGGGGCGAGCCCGGATATGTGATTTGAGTTTAAAGACTCATGAGTTTAAAGACTCGGTTACTGATTTCCCCCGGAGGCCTATTATTTGAATTTAAAGACTTGTGAGTTTAAAGACTCGTAAAGGCCTGTCGAGTTTAAAGACTCAGATATGTTGAGTTTAAAGACTCGAATGTCATCCAGCAGATTCTTTTGGTTAATATGCGATTTCGGATTTCTGTGATATCATGATGGTTTTCATATGGATTTTCAGATGTTTTGGGCAGTGGTCCATATGATTGGATTTACGATTTTATACTAGATTTTGGTTATGGTTTTGGGCTAAGGCCCAGGGATTTGAGAAAGGAAATGTTTTCGTTTTCTAAACGTTTTATTATATTGGAACTGAAATGGTTTTCGAATGCATGCATTGATTTTTACGTGAAGGGCAAAAATGTTTTTTTCTTGTAAAATCTGTTTTATAAACTTATTTATTTTCGTCCACTCACAGTCTTTTCTTATTTTTAATGCCCTTCAGGTTGATAGCGGATGCGGGTTGCTGATGAGACTGAGACATCACACATTCCACTACTGTTTCTGCGCACTCTAGAAGCCAGTTGGACGGTTAGCCTGGGTATCCCTGGTCTAGCTTATGTGTTACATGGAGCTTAGATGGGTGTCTGGCCTTCGTGTAATGTGTGGGTTAGATGGGAGTATGTCTCATCCTTGTAATCCCAGGGGGATTAGGATGGGGCGTGTCTGTCAGGACCCATCCCATTTCCCCTGGGATTAACGTGGACGTGTCTGCTTCCGTCTGACACAAAGTGTCAGACCAAGGATAATTCTGACTTTAGCCCACTCGGGGCTTCCGGAGTGCTCCAAGATCCGGAGGAGGAGTGTGATGTCTCGGTCTCTGCTACAACCCGCATCCACGATCAACCTGAAGGGCATTAAAAACGTCAAAAGTTGTGAGTGGACGAAACAAAGAATTTATAAAAACAATTTCACAAAAAGACATTTATGCCCTTCACTAAAAAACATGCATGCATTCAAAAACCATTTCTCAAAACATTCACAAAACCATTAGGGCATTGGCCCAAAACCGTAAATCAAGTACATGGGAACTCAGCACAAAACCAATCCATGACTCAGCCCAAAACCAATTCACGTGGGTCTCAGCCCAAAACCAGTTTCCTTAAAACCTCATACAAACATATATATATATATATATATATATAACCCATCCTTGGAATCTCATATGCCTAATCAAACGCGTCACGATATATCTAAGTATGCATACTACTCGGGGTCTCACTCCGAGTCTACCCCCAGGATTTACGACGTCTGGGAGGAATCATCCAAAATCCAGGATCTACGACGTTTGGAGGACGGTCTGCGGACCCAGTCCGAGACTATACCATATCTCACACTCCTGGAATGTGCTCCCTCTTGGAGTCACTAATTACATGTAGTTGATCGTGACTCTCCAGGATCTACGACGTCTGGAGGAGACCAATTATACATGAGGGTATATACATTTTCAAATACTTTTTTTTACATTCAAAACTCAAATGGGTCTCATACCCGAGTATCTCAATAGGATTCTTCGAATCTGATTCAAATCTAATTTCACAGGTCTCAGCCTAAATCCATATTTCAATAAGGTCTCAAACCCGAATTCTCATTTCATAAACCACAACTGGGACTCAAGCCCGGTACCACAGTTCAATGGGGCATCCCGCCCAATTTCACTATCAATTGGGCCTCAAGCCCGATACCACAATTCAATGGGGCCTCCAACTCGATTTCACGATCTAACGGGGCCTCAAGCCCGAGTTCGTAAACCAACGGGGTCCCCCAGCCCGATCGTATAACTCAAATGGGCCTCCAGCCTGATTTCTCATAAAATCAAATGGACTCCAAGTTCGAGAGTTCGTAAATCAAATGGGTCTCATGCTCGGTTCCATATTTATAAAGCCAAAATCATTTCATAAAACCATCCTAGAAATGCTAGCATATATAAGCACCGTATAAAACTGAAAATCTTGAAATACGTGCAAATACGTAACTACTAATCTACCACAAACAATTGCACTCGTGGAATTCTAAAAAATGTATTAAAACTCTTATAAAACATTTATGCATGCATCGAATTCATAAAACAAGTCCACTCACAGACCGTCCAAAGCCGAGCTGCGATACGCACGCCATAAGCCTCTCCCTGGCCAATCACCCTTACCGGGGCTCCTGAACCCATCCAAATCATTTTAAAGCGTTACTAACTACTTAAATTACCCCCGCATTGAAGTCCCATAATTTTCTCGAATTTTTAACTATTTTTAAACTCAATTCTAAACCTTCGGACATCCCGAACTATATCTAAACGATGTCCGATCGACTCGAAACCAGTCCCAAAATGTTTATTACATCGATTAGATTAAAAGTCGTGTTGACAACTTTCCCAGGAAGTGGACCTCGCGCCCCCACGGGCCTCCCAAAGGGACTGCTTGTGGGCCTCATGCGCCAGCACAGGTCGTCCCTGTCCTCTAGCTGGCCGACCGGTTCGACCCACTCTATACTTCGAGTCTGGCTGGACCGGCGTGACCGGTCCAAGCCCATTTTTCCCTTATTTTTCGTCCGTTTCCCTCCATTTCAATCCTAATCTCTATGTTTCTTCATTTCCTATCATTTCATCGATTCAAAACAAGGAAAAACGGGCTGAGGATTACCTGTTTTGACCGAGAACCGCACGACCCTGTTTTTTCGGCCGTCCGCCAGGGCTGCTTTGTCGTACCCCATCCATGATTTCGATCCTCTACGACTCGTACGAACCTCCCAAAACACCACAACATCATCAAAACCCTTCCTAGAAGTCCAAAATAAGAAATTTGAAATTGGAAAAACAAAGGGGTTCGGGTTTTACCGTTACTCCACCGTCCATGGCGGCCCACCACTCTCACCGTCGTTGTCCAACCTCCCATGCACTCTCAGCCCCTCTCTATTTCTCTCTCAGATTCAAATGGGGCAAAGGGGTTGGATTTTGGGGTTGAACGGGTTTGGTGAGATGATCGAATGAAAAACAAAGGAAGGGAATGGATATGCATGTATGTGATCATACTGGGCAATGGATAAGTGACACTTGTCACTCATCCATTGGGCCAGATACAAGATATCTGGGGCCCAAAATAGGATAAAAGTCCACGTGCCTCGTAAAACGCGTCATTCCAAACAGTTCCCGAAATCTTCCGTGAACCGTAACATTTTCGTCGAACGTCCGAATTCGACGTGGCGCCTGTCTACGGATTCGTATCGGTACAACCTACGTAATGGTCCTCGGCCCACGTACGTCGAACCTCTTGGGTCAAAAGTTAACTTTTCACCCTCGTCGAGCGGTAAAATCATAATTTCTCCCTCAACGTCCGTAAATCCTCGGTTAATCTTTGATTAGTCTCGCTAATCTGTCATTAATTATTAATTAATCCTGATAATTCGGAACGGGTCGTCACGGTGTCACTTGGCATCTGAGATGTGCTTCTGGATATATATGTGTGACATGATGTGATGTGAAAAACCGATCTCGAGATGTCGATTGGTTGAACGGTTTCAGACGTCGATGTAAAGCTCTGTAATTTCCGAGATCAGTGAGTAGTCTCAGACGTCGACGCAAACTTCGTAATTCTTAAGACTAGGACTGTGACTCAGACATTGAGCTGGGCTCCGTCATTCCTGAGCCGGTTCACACTAGGACGTCGAGCTGAGCTCCGTAATTCCTGAGTGCTTTGGCCTACCGGTAGTGCATATTGACTTGATGATTCAGCTTGCAGGCATCGAGGTTAGGTTAGTTGTTATGATTGGTTGATTCGGCATGTTGATGAATTTAGTATGGGTAGTTCTGTGTGACTAGTATTCTTAAGCAATTGTGTGATCATATATGTGTTGGTATATTGATATGGCTGCTTCTTTATGTTTGTTGGGTCTATGTTTTACCTTGTTCGTATTTGCAGTAATACCTTGATATGAGTCTATACTGGGTAGGTTTTTCTAATAGTACTTATTTTTGGATTACTACACATATATCAAGATTGTTGTTTTATTGGTAAACTCGATGCATGCATAGCTTTATAAAATGGAGGGAGTTAGTATGTTTTCATGTAATACCCGTGTCCTAAAAGGAACAGTGAACGATCCCACATTCCTACGAGGGGAATGGTGTATCGATCCGTCCCGAATTCAGGATTAGATTAGTGACTAATGAAGGATTAGTGAGATTAATTGGTGATTAGTCGTGAGATATCGGCCGGACGGTGCGAGATGACCGTTTTGCCCTTAGGAATTGGGTAAAACATTAAATTTTGACTCGGGTGGTCAAACGGACTTTGGCCAATGACTGTGACGTAGTTCGGGACATCACGAGTTTGTAGACAGACGACACGTCTGATTCCGACATTCGAGGAAGAAGTTATGAGGTTCAGAAGTATATGGGTATTTTGGTAAATTGGCACAAAGGGTAATTTGGTCATTTTGCTGCCTTAGGAAGTGTCCTTCACTGCCTCTCAATTTTTTTAAAACAGATAAAATCGTGCAAAGTGTGTATCGGTGGAAGTTGGCCGAAAGGAAAGGAAAACAGAGGACCCGTGAACCCGTGAGAAACAATCGATCCAAACACCTTCAAATCATCCTCCTTTGCCTGTGGTGTGTGAATGAGAATGAAAGGGGAGGTTGAGACGAGCACAGTGGTGCTATTGTGGTGGACTGTCGTGGACGGTGGCCATGGAACCCATGAAAAGTAAACTTTGGATTACAAAATGGTAACTTGTGATCTAGTGATTGTTAATTGATGCTAACGCTTGGATGATGTTTCTGAGGTTGCAAGGAGGCTATTAGGCTTGAAACCGAGGCTTGAGGTGGCTGGAATCGTGAGAATGCGATGGTGGAAACGTGGCAGATGGTTCTTCGATTTAGACGGTAAGTTATGGACTTAGTTTCACAGTTTTAACTCGATAGATCAATCATAAAGGTTAGGACGAAACTATAGAACTTGGAAAGGTTGAAAATGGAGTCGAAATGAGTGAGAAAGGGCGTTGAATCGGTCATGCCGGTCTAACTCCAGTTGGACCGACTGAACAATTGGATCGAATCGGACCCGGTTCACGCGAGGAAGATGATGACCTGTAGCTGGCGCGTCAAGCCCATGCGCAGCGCCTTAGGCAGCGAGTGGGGGCGCGTGGGACATTTCTGGGTGAAGTTGTCAACACTTGATTTTATCGTTTCGATGTAACGAACATTTTGGGACTGGTTTCGAGTTAATCGGACATCGTTTCGATATAGTTTGGGATTTCCGAAAGTTTAGGATCGAGTTTAAATATATTTAAAAATCTGGAAAAATTACGGGGATTTAATGGAAGGTTTTTGAAGTGGTTAGTCACCTTAGAATGTGATTTGGATAGGTTCGGGAAGTCCGGTGATGATGGATTAGCTGGGAAAAGCGTATTGCACGTGTATCGAGGTGGCATCGAGGATGGTCTATGAGTGGACTTTGCTTTCTAAATTTCAATGCATGCATAAAAATTTTATATGTTTTCTATATATGATTTTTATGCTTATGATTATGGTATTTATGATTTACATAATTGCACGTATATCGTATTTATACGTATTTTCGAGAATATGGTTTATGCTATGCTTTGATGATGATTTTGATGGATGATTTTATATTGTTTATACGTATTGTGTTTGGATAATGATTTGATAATATGATATTGGATTTGGAAAGTGAATTCGGGCGTGACACCCATTTCGATAAACTATGATTTCGGATTTCAGTTAAATGTGATTTTGGACGAATTTCTGGATTTGGATTCTGGTTTCAAAATGATGATTTCGGATTCGGATTTGGAAAAAGATTTATGGATTTGATAAAATGGTTTTGAAATGGTTTTGAATTGGATTTGCTGGATATGGTTTTGGGTATAAAGACCCATTGATTCATTGTGACGGGGGGCGGGCCCGAATATGTGATTTGGGTTTAAAGACTCGGTTATTGATTTCCCCCGGAGGCTTATTGAGTTTAAAGACTCCGGAGTTTAAAGACTTGGTTATTGAAATGCCTGTTGAGTTTAAGACTCGGATATATATTGAGTTTAAAGACTTGGTTGAGATCCAGCAGGTTCGATTGATTGAAATGTGTTTTGATATGTGTTCTGGATTTCTATGATACACTGATGGTTTTCAAATGGTTTTCAGATGTTTTGGGCAGTGGTCCAGATGATTGGATTTACAGTTTTACACTTGATTTGGATCTTGGATTTTAGGCCGAGTTCCGATACGTGGTTTTGATTTATGGTTTTGGGCTAAGGCCAGGGATTTGAGAAAAAGAAAATGATTTCTGGATTTCATAAATGGTTTTCTTATGTTGAAAACAAAATGGTGTTTGGATGCATGCAATGGTTTTACGTGGAGGGAATAAATGTCTTTTCTGATTAAAATGTAATTTAGAAACTTATTTATTTTTGATCACTCACAGTCTTTTCTAGTTTTCGATGCCCTTTAGGTTGATGCGGATGCAGGCTGTTATTGGTGAGACTGAGACATCACACACGATCCACAGTGGGTTCTGCACACTCTAGGAAGCCGGAAGTTATTTTTGACAGCTGACCTGGAATCCCTTGTTTGGCTTACGTATTACATGGAGGTTAGACGGGTGTTTAGCTTCCGTGTTGCACGTGGGGTTAGACGGGAGCATGGCACATCCATTAATCCAGGGGGGATTGGGGATGGGTCATGTCAAATGGTCTGGGAGGGGAATGGTGGTGTGCCTTAAATGTTTAGGCACACACCTATCTAGCACGGGGCCTTTTGGGAGCTCAGTGGCTTTGGGTTCGATTGGAACTCGAAAGTTAAGCGAGTTGAGATTGGTGCAATTCCATGATGGGTGACCTTTGGGAAGTTGCACCGTGAGCTCCAGAAAACAAAACTGTAAGGGCGAGCAGGCCCAAAGCGGACAATATTGTGCTAGAGTCGGATACTGGCCGATGAGGGTTGGGTCTTGACAGAATGGTATCAGAGTCAGACCCCGATCGGGAAGTGTGCTAGCGAGGACGCTGGGCACTAAAGGGGTGGATTGTAAGACCTGTGTCCTGAAGGAATGGTGAACAATTCTACATTCCTACGAGGGGAATGATGGTGTGTTTTAAATGTGTAGGGCACACACCTATCTAGCATGAAGTGTTTTGGGAGCTCAGTGGCTTTGGGTTCGATTGGAACTCAAAAGTTATGCGAGTTGAGGCTGGTACAATTCCATAATTGATAACCCCCCTGGGGAAGTTGCACTGTGAGCTCTCGAAAACAAAACCGTGAGGACGAGGAGGCCCAAAGAGAACAATATCGTGCTAGAGTCGGGTCCTGACCGAGGAGGGTCGAGTCTTGACATTTCAATTATGTTTTTAAAACCTTTATTTTCGTGCACTCACACATTTTCCTTGGTTTTGAAATCCTCTAGGGCCACTAAACAGAGATCAAGGCTGTTAACGGGATCGAAGGCGTGAGCTCTCAAGTATGCAAGTATCCTTTGTCTAACAGGGTTTCGAGGGTACCTTTGGTACTTCAGGTTATCTGTCAGACGGGAGCCGGACCCGGGTATATGGTATACGGTGTTTTTCGGGTCGGGTCATGCCATCCACTTATCTGCCTCATCAGGGCTTACCTCACTTGTAAACTCAATTGCGCCTAACTGTTGAGATCTCTCGATATCTAGGCCCTCTTTATTTCTATCCATCTTTTTATGTCGTGCACGGGGATCACATCTCAGAGGCATGGCATTGGCAAACACAAAATCAGTACCAACCTTGTTTTGATATCTTGTTTCTAGCTTTCGTTCTAAAAATACTTTGATAATCGTGCTCAGTCTTACTCTCTCCTAACAATAAATCCAAAATTCCAATATTACCATAAACACTTGTGAGACAAGAGATACTCGTACTGATTTCTCGCTCATGCTTACGCCTCTTGATTAACCTCGAGTTTTCGTGCAATGACTTGGAGTGTCATCAAAACCAAGAAAAACGTAAATGGGCAAAAATAAACATTTAAAACACATTTTCGTAAGAAAATAAACATTTAGCCTCCAGTTTCTAAAACATGCATGCATATCAGAAAAAAAAAGTAAAAACAAAACATAAATAGTTGGGACCGACAACAATCATAAAATATCATTAACAGTCTATGACCCACTTTTCCGTGAAAACCCAGATATAAATCATTTGAATACAAATAAATAGTAAATCAAACCAAAAATAATCCAATACGAGTAAATCAGACCAATCAATGTAAAAGCATCTGCACACAAGCATCAATAATCAAACACAGCTAAAAATGTTAAAACCTCTAGACACAAACATCAATAATCAAACACAACCAACCAATCCTCGATGCTCGTATACCAGTCTCAATAATCAAACCACACTACTGGTAGGAAAACTCGGGGAACAGAACCGAGCTCTTCCGAGTAGACTTAAGGATACAGAGCTGAGCTCTGGATGTTTGAGTCCAAAACACATCACCAGTCTCAAGAATAAAGAGTTGTGTTCCAGACGTTTGAGAACTAATCAAATCTACAGTCTCAGGAAAACAAAGTTGTGCTCTAGATGTTTGAGCGTTGACCATATCCGATGATGGTTGACTGCGGAAAAAAATAATCAAAACCAAGAAAATTCATTTAACACATATCATTGACTTAAAAACAAAGTCTAAACACTTTCAAGATCGGGCCTGAGCCCAAAGCAAAATTTCCATAAAATATCGTAAAACAGCCGTGTTTAGAACCATTCAATTTCCATAAAATTTGTAAGCAAACATAATTTATAAAAACAAAGTCCACTCACACACCGCCTTCGCAGCTCAAACTCGAAATGAGCGCTCCTCCATTGTACCAGAGTTGTACTCACAAGACCTTTCCTAAAAATGCTAACTGTGGCCTGGTCCTACTCCTCTATGGAAAACAAATAGAAATTTTAAAAACACTCTTAATACTTTTCTGATAAGAGATAACTGTACTGATGCCCCAATTATGCCTCTGCCTCTAGATTAGCCCCTATCTCGTGCAAAGACCTCGAGGGTCAACAAAACCATTAAAAGTGTGAGTGAAAAAAAATAAGCATTTGAAAATACATTTTGAAAATAATATGTACCCTCCAATTATAAAACATGCATGCATATAGTAAAACACAAATTACTATAAACCATGAGACCCACAAATCATCAAAAGCTCGTGGCCCTATTTCCTTGAAATCTTGGTTTATCAATATTATCACAAAACCTGGACATCAGTATAAATAACCAATCCAAAATCAATCATTGAATCTCCCCAGCATCAACCATTTAGGAAACAACCTGAGCTTCAACTACCTGGGAATATTTATAATGGGACATAGCACTAACACCCCCCCCCCCCTCCCCCTCCCCCCCCCCCCCCCCCCCCCCCCCCCCCCCCCCTCCCCCTAATCTTTGGAAACTTGGGAACCAATCACCCTAAGCATCGGCTATCTAGGAAACACCCCTAATCTCGGCTACTTGGGAAACAAACACAACAACAATAGCTCCGAGCTTCGATTATCTTGAAAACACCACCCGAGCTTCAAACCGTTTGGGTACTCATCACAACCACCATGAAAATAGTCCAAGAATTAAATCCAAAACCTTCTTTCAAAAAAAATCCTTGACTCATGTTCCAAGTCAATACCATTTCCAAATCGGCCTGAGCTCAAAACACAATTTTCACAAAATACCATAAAAATTCATGTTCAAAAACCTATCAATAAATCCGAAAAATCATCATATAATCCTCTCAAATAATTATTCAACACCATTGTAACTCAAATCATGCAATAAAATATTTCAAAAATTAACTATGCATGCATCACAATTTACAAAACAAATATCCTCTTATAGATCATCCAAGCAGCTCAATCCAAGTCGTACGCTCCTTTGAGTCCCAGAAGTTATCTGACTTGTCAAAATCACCATTACAGGTCACTAACATCCGAAGTAAGCTCACAATATAATCCCTTAACTCCTGGGATAAAATTACGTATTTAAAACATAGTGTATACACTTGAGACACAAAGTAACTATCATGAGATGATGTCTGATTGACTCGAAATTTGTGCCAAAATATACGTAACATTGAATACATCAAAACTTGTGTTGAACAGACTCTGAAATAGTGCCCAAGCTCTCTGCGCGTGGATCTCAAGCGGATACATAGTTATCTTCAACCTCCAGCCGGATCGATCTAGCCTCTACAATCGGTTCCTCACCCAGTTTTCATACCCGCTCATATTTATTTCAATCCTTGTCCCATACTTTTGTTCCAAACATAAAATTGAGTCTACTGAATGTCAAAAACATGAAATTAACCTCAAAATTGGAAAATATTCCCTTGAATTCAGGGACTCGACTTTGGAGCTTTCAGCTAACCATCGAACTTTCATCCCCGAACCTTCCCGCGTCATATTCCATCCCTTCCCAACTGGGTTTTGATCGCCAAGGGTAAAGGATCACCATAGTGTCCTTAATTTCATTGATTAAACATCCAAAATTGAAGTTCGAATTTAGGGGCACCCGTTGGGTTTCATGTTTTCAATCCCGATTTAGGTGTTCGGGTTTTTCATCTCTAGTTCTATCTTTTTCCTCCTTTTTCTTTTATCTTTTGTTTCTCTTCTCTTTCTTTTCCGTTTCTCTCAAGTTTCCCCTCAATTGTCTCTCAGGTTTTGTTAGTCGGGAGCTTGAGTTTTTGCTCTGGATTTTACCTTACAACACATCCAAGACACACACACATGGGTAAAAGAAAAGGGGAGGTGGTGTGCCATTGATTCGCACTGGATGGTGACACAAGTCACCATGCCACAAGACTGACTGAGCAGGATCAAAAAGCCAAATTACTAAATTGCCCCTACTTGTAAAATTAACAAAAATAACAATTTAGACCCGTAACCATCTCGCCCAAACTCGATTCCAGCACGCTGCCTATCTACACACTCAAGACTCCAAGACTTAAGTAACAGTTGTAATAAAAGGTCCAAAAAGGTACACAGAGAAAAAGTTCCACTTTCGACCTACAAGGGACAAATTGTAAAATCTCTTTTGTCAATTTTTAGAATTCTCTTTTCTGAATTTTTGGGTCGTTACAATCTACGCCCTTAAGAAATTTCATCTTGAAATTCAAACCTAACAGTCCAACAACTGGAATTACCGAGCCTGGAACTGGTATTAGAAACGGTAATTGATATCTCGAAATGGTAACTAATATCTCAAAATGATAACTGTTATCTTGGTAATCTAGCTCTCCCGAGCCTTATTTCCTATTTTAACTCTTTTCAAGTCCTAAATTCGATATTTCGTAATCCATGCCATCGGCATGCCTAATCGTCAAGCAGAGTGTAAAGGCCCGTGAGCTTGGGAAGCAAGACTGGTGAACAATCCAACATTGCTCAAGGAGGGAAAGGTGAAGTGTCTTATATGTGCGGGACACGTATCTTCCAAGTACGGGGCCTTTTGGGAGCTCACTGACTTTAGATTCCTTTCGAAGTCCAAAGTTAAGCGAGGTTGAACTGGAGAAAATCCTAGGATGGATGACTCAGTAGAAAGTTATGTGTGAGTTCCCAGAAACAAAGCCGTGAGGGGGTGGGCCTAAAGTGGACAATATCGTGCTAGGAGAGTCGAGTCTTGATAGAATGGCATCAGAGCTGGACCCCAACCAAAATTGTGCCAACGAGGACACTGGGCCCCATGGTGGGTGGATTGTAAGACTCGTGTCATGAATGGTGAGTAAGACCCATGAGATTGGGAAGCAAGAATGGTGAGCAAGAGCCCTGATGTCACGACCCCAACTCCCCTAGCACGATATTGTTCGCTTTCGGCCCACGCTCTCACTGCTTTGTTTCTAGGAACACACACTTAACTTCTCATTGGGTCACCCATCTAGGATTGGTCGAGTCCAATCTCGCTTAACTTTGAAGTTCCAACCAAACCCAAAGCCAGTCAGCTTCTAAAAAGCCTCATACTTGGAAGATACGTGCCTACACATATAAGAAACTTCACCTTTCGTTCCCCGAGCGATATGTGATTGCTCACCGGTCTTGCTTTCTCAAGCTCATGAGTCTTACAATCCACCCATCTTGGGGCCTAGCGTCCTCGCTGGAACATTTCCGGTCAGAGTCCAACTCTAATACCATTTTGTAAAGACTCGACACTTGACAGGACTCATCCCGATCCCTCGAGGACCACCCTTGGATGCGCCCTGCTCCCATCTGACAATTACCCTAGAGTGCCAAAAATACCCTTAACGGGATTAAAATTTAACAATGAAAACAAGTTCAAGTTCTATATTGCCAGACGAGGGATAAGTATCCTTACAAAAAAGAGCACATATGTCAATTTACAAAACAGTACTCAAACCTACCCCAAACGGGTTTATAGGAGCGCAACAACAAGTATCTATGCATCGACCTCTAGATCAGCCTCTGCCTCAGTGTCACGGCTTGAAAGGTCAAGCAAATAGTTAAAGGGTGAGTGAACAAAAAATAAACAGTATTTCCAAAACAATTTTAAGGAAACAAATAAAGGTTTTCCTTTTCGTTTTCAAATCATGCATGCATTCAAGTCAAATAATAAGAAATGGAAATCAAACCATAAAGCAATATAAATCCATATAATATCAATACATCGTATATCCAATCCTCGACATCCCAGATGTCTGACATTCCAGATGTCTAATCATAATGTCACGGTCCTAGGCTACGCGTGCCACTCGGGGGTCTCAAGTTCGAGTACTCCTAGGATCCAACAGTGTCCGAGTGATATCACTGGACACTATCGTGGGTGATATCCAACTGTCACACTCCTAATCCTGAGACTCTCCTCAGAGCGGCCCTTCTCAGGCAATGCACCATGACTACTTTAGGATACTACGAGACGTCTGGAGGAGAGAATTACCCATAAAGATGGTATGTATAGTGTAATAGCCAGTGAAAATATTGTTTAAACCATTTCTCAAAATTCCTGTTGACTCCACAACTAGTCAACACATTATCCAGACGGGTCTCAAACCCAAAATATCGTAATACGTAAAAAAGTTTGTAACCGACATTTAAAAGCCACAAGACCATCAATAAATGATACCAAAGTATTTCAATCTCAATCATATAGTAAAGCAGTTTAAAACAGTTATACATGCATTTCATTTTATAACACAAAGGTCCACTCACACCGATCCTTGCTACGCTTACGAACTACACTGTAATTGTATCGAAGCTAAATCATAGTCTCTGGGCCTGTCCAAACACATCCAAAAGACATCCAAAGGGTCACTAACGAACTCTATAAGTTCAAACACTAAACCCTCAAAAGTCTGATACTGGGAACGTGTCACGAACACGCTTTCCGAGGCTTTAAACCCCTATATGACCTATCAAACCATCTTTGATTGACTCGAAACCACCACCATTAGCTTCAAATCGTTGAAACCTTTCAGATGTGAACAGTTTAACCTCAAAAAACGTGGCCACACGTCCCCTCTTGCAGGTCAAAGTTCCTGGTCAAAAGTCAACATTAACGTCAACAAAAGTCTACGCTGACGTCACGGGTCAACGCTAACATCATCAAAGTCAACGTCGACGTCATTGCTGACTTCAGCCTGATAGGTCTGACACGTGCCATGTGTCACACGTTGACTGGTCCATATGTCTGACATGTCAGTGCTGACTGGGACTCGACAACTTCCATGTGTTAGCCTCCTATTGGCCATGTGGCCCTGACAACCTGACAGATGATGATGTCACCCTACTGACATCATCATCGTCTACCTCACGACGGGTCAACCCGATTTCACTATAACAGGTCACCTAGATCCATGACCCGACCCAATTCTAACTTCCTTATTTCTAACCCATTTTCGATCCTGTTTGGTCCTACATGATCGTCTGGCTTCTTAAAAGGGTTCTATGAGCCTAAAACTAACAAAAAGGTTGAAGATCATACCTTTCCAATGTTGAACAGTGACTGCCAAACTTCCTCCGTGTTTCCCTGTCGATTCCAACCACTCCAAGCCTTGCTTTTGGCTTCTTTGAGATCGTACAGACCCTAGGAACGTTTTTGGGTCACTAGAATCGTTTAACATACCCCTAAACTCAACTTGGAAATTTTGGCCCATTTTCATGGTTTTGGGTTTACCTCTTTGCAACTCCTCTGCTGTAATTCGCCGTTGTCAGCCTTCCCTCCCTTCTAGCTCTCTGTCACTCTTCGCCTCTCACAAATCACATAAGATGTTGGTATAATGTGGTGGTGTGGGTTTGAGTGTTTGTGTGTTTGGGGAGGTTTTTGGCTTTCGGGTTACGCAAATGAATGAAAAAAACAAAGGGATGAAGGTGATACATTGAACCCATAAGCCTGGGGTCTTGGGGCTAATCAGATGAGTGACACTTGTCACTCATTAGTTGGTCCAACTTGGATATTTTAGCCAAGCAAATCCTGCCAACTGTACAAATTCCCGAAAATAAGAATAGTCACGATTTGTTTCCGTGACCCGTAACTTTGTCGTCGAACGTCCAATTTCGACGTGTCGCCTGTCTATAGACTCGTGACGTCCCGATTTACGTAGCAGACCTTGGTTAAAGTCTAAAAAGTGTAACGACCCATCCTGAATATCGGGATTAATTATTAAGTAATTATGGATTTAGAATGGCTAATTGCGGATTAGTTGAGAGAATTCAGAAGGACGGTGTAAAATGACCGTTTTGCCATTGGACTTGGGTAAAATGTTGACTTTTGACTCGGAGAGTCAAACGTATAAGGACCAAGGACTGTTTCGTAGATCGGGACATTACGAGTACATAGATAGGCGGCACATCGAAATCAAACGTCGAACGGGGAAGTTATAGTCATGAGAACGAAATCGAGAACTTACGTCTCGGGATTCGAATTAAATATTACTTCAATATGATTGGCTTATTTATTAATGTGGGGCCCTTGGATGAGTGACAAGAGTCACTCATTCTATTGGCCATCTCCCCTAAAAAGTGGATCTTGCCCTATTGGTTGATTATTTATATATTTTAACCCTTCACTCATCTCACATCTCTCAACTCCCCCCCTCCCCTCCTTCACCCCCCTCCCCTCTCCCTAGCCGTTCATCTCCCTCAGCCCTCTTATCCTCACCCTGCATCTCCATCATCTTTATCATCGTTATCTTCTGTGCAATCAAACGCAAAACCCGTGCAAAACCCATAACCGTGAACCCAACCCCTCACACATCCTCAAATCCTCATCTATCACCCTTAGACTATGAATGAAAGTTAGAGTGTGAGGGAAGACGATGATGATTGTGGCATCGTCGATCGACTGTCGGGTTACGGCGGTGGTGGCTGGGAACTGAAACCCATGGCTTGTTTTAAGTTCAAATATTGGAAGGACATGTTTTGTTGGCAGTTGAACGTGTTGGAGGTTTGGATGAGGTTCTTGAGGTCGAGACGACCGTGGTGGTGGCCACGACGGAGCTCGCGACGGTGAGGTGAGTGAGAAACCAATGAATACTCTGTTTTTGTTAAAAAAATGGAAACTTGTGATTTGTTGGTTAATGATCGATCTGGTTGATCAGTTGAGCTTCTGGAGACTGAGACAAGTCTAGAGGACTTGGAGTCGAGGCTGGAGGTGGTCTGTGGTGGCCGAAAACAGAGGAAGAAGATTGATCGATTGATCTTTGATTTGGAAGGTGAGATCTCGTGTTTTTCTTGGATTTTTGAGTAGGTATACTGCTAGAGGATGATGAGACGAAGAAATAGGTATGAAACGGCGGAGAACCGGTCTCGCCGGTCCTGTCGAACCGGAAACCAGAGAACTTGCCTGAACCCGGTTCAATGCGAGGACAGGGGATGACTGTGCATCGACGCGTGGCTTTCATGCGCAGCCTTTCATGCGCAGCGCCTTTGGGTTGCGCGTGAGGGTGCGTGGGGTGGTGTCTCTGGTAAAGTTCAATACATGTTTTCATCCTTTCGATGTAACGAACATTTTGGGACTGGTTTCGTGTCGATCAGACACCGTTTTGGGGGTAGTTTTGTGTATCCGACGATTTTAAGTCTATGAAAAATACGTTTAAAATTCCCGGAAAATTAAGGGGCTTTAATGAGAGGTTATTAAAGTAGTTAGTAACCTTCTAGTATAATTTGGACAGGTTCGGATATTCGAGGACGGTGATATAGCCCGGGAAGGCTAATGGCATGCATGTCGAGGCGACAACGTAGGACAGTCTGTGAGTGGACATTGTTTTCTAAACTGTGATGCATGCATAACTGTTTTATATGTTTTACATATGTGATTTCTATGATGATGATTGTGGTATTGGTGATTTACATATTTGCACGTATTTCGAGATGTTTTTCGTATTTGCACGTATATCGAGGTTTATGATTTTAATAATGGTTCAAGGGTATGATTTTGGATTTGGAAATATGGAATCGGGCTTGAGACACATTTGGTTTACGAACTATCAGACTTGGAGTCCATTTGATTGAATAAGGCATCGGGCCAGGGGCCGAGTTGGTTTACGAAATCGGGCATGAGGTCCAGTTGTGTTTTATGAATGTGATTTCGGGTCAAGGACCCATAAATGGATTTGGATAAATGGTTTTGGATTTGAGAAATCATATTTGTGGATTACGATGGTTTTATGGAAATCCGGGCGTAGGCCCATTTAAACGGTTTGAGATGATTTATGAAATGGATTTCCATATACCATCCTTATATCTATGGATTATCTCCTCCAGTGGTCTGGAACGATGGAGTAGTCACGGTGCATTGCCTGCGAGGGGTCACTGCACGGAACGACCGAACCGTATAGTGACTTAGGAGTAGGATTGTTAGACGTCTGGGACGTTAAACATCTGGGATGTCAGAGATTGACTCGCGTGGAGACACCGAGTATCACACGTAGCTTGGACCGTGACATGACGTCTGGGACGCCAGGCGTCTAGGATGCCGAGGATTGGTACATAACGGTATTTGATAGAATTGTGATATATGGATTTACTGGATTATGTATTTGGATTTCGAATTTATTGGATTTATGATTTGGTTTTCGGTGTTAATGGATTTGGGCAGAGACCAACATGGTTTGGATTTACGGTTTTGGGCTGAGTTCCCACTTACTTGGATTTATGGTTTTGGGCTAAGGCCCTAATGATTTAATTAAATTAAATGGTTTGATTATTGGTTTTCGAATGCATGCATACTTTTTAGTGAATGGCATAAATGTCTTCTTATGAAATGTGTTTTTATTAAACTATTGATTTTCGTCTACACACAGCTTTTAATGGTTTTAATGCCCTTCAGGTTGATCACGGATGCAGGCTGTAGCAGAGACCCAGACATCGCACTCCTCCATCGATCCTGGCGCGCTCTAGAAGCCCTAGTCGGGATGAGGGTTTTAGTTATCCCTTGTCTGACACGTCGTGTCAGACGGGAGCATGGCACATCGGGCAATAATCCCAGGGGGATTGGGATGGGTCGTGTCAAAAAGTGTCCCGGGTAAAAAGTAAATTTTTTCCCCTTTTCTAGGAGCAAAATTGTCAATTCACAATTAAAATTCCGAATTTATAATTAAGGAAATTTCGGGTTGTTACAATCTACCCCCCTTACAAAAATTTCTTCCTCGAAATTCACTCAAACAAATGTGGATACTGTTCTCTCATTTGGGCATCTGGCTCCCACGTGGCTTCTTCCACGTCATGGTTCCTCCACAACACTTTAACTAGGGGAATCGTCTTGTTCCTCAAAATCTTTTCCTTCCGATCCAGAATCTGTACTGGCTACTCTTCGAAGCTCAAATTAGTCCTGAGTTCCAACGGTTGTTCTTGTAAAACATGTGATTCCTCATGTACGTACTTACAAAACATCGACACATGGAACACATCATGCACTCTGGCAAGTTCTGGAGGTAATGCTAATCTGTACGCCACTGGACCAACTCTCTCTGTAATCTCATACGGTCCAGCGTAATAGGGTCTCAGCTTCCCACATCTACCAAATCGGATAATCCTTTTCCAAGGGGATAACTTCAAGAAGACCCAATCTTCAACTGCGAACTCTAGGTCTCTGATTCAAAGATTGGCATAACTCTTTTGGCGATCCTGTGCTACCTTCAATCTTTCCTTGATGATCCGGACCTTCTCTTAGGTCATATCCATGAGATCTGGCATCAAAACTGCCCTCTCGCCTACCTCAGTCCAACAAATAGATGTCATGCACTTTTGTCCATACAGTGCCTCAAGCGGTGCCATCTCAATACTCGCCTGATAACTATTGTTGTAGGCAAACTCCATCAAAGGTAAGACCGTATCCCAAGAGTCCTGAAACTGCAGCACACAAGTTTCATCATATCCTCCAAGGTCTGTATGGCTCTCTCAGACTGACCATCTGTCTATGGATGAAAAGCAGTACTAAAGTGTAGGCTTGTGCCAAGAGCTGTCTGTAAACTCCGCCAAAACCTTGAAGTAAACAATGGATCCCGAACCAACACTATTGACTTTGGCGTACAACGTAGCCTAATGATCTCATCCACAAGCAACTGAGCTAGCTGGTTGGGTTTAAAAGTTTCACATACTGGCAGAAAATGCATCGACTTCATCAATCTGTCCACTATTGCCCAGACTCCATCAAATCCGCTTCGTGTCCTAGGCAGTTTGAACACAAAGTCCATGGTGATGTGATCCCATTTCCACTCAGGGATCGGAAGTGGCTGTAAAGCTCCATATGGTCGATGCCGTTCAACTTTTACCTACAAGCAAGTCAAACACCTACTAACAAAC
Source organism: Prinsepia uniflora (assembly GCA_032719365.1). Classification (NCBI taxonomy): domain Eukaryota; kingdom Viridiplantae; phylum Streptophyta; class Magnoliopsida; order Rosales; family Rosaceae; genus Prinsepia; species Prinsepia uniflora. Next base: position 69,026,374 of record CM064861.1, read on the forward strand.
TCAGCGATCTCTCTCTTCATCCCAACCCACCAATAAAGATCCTTAAGTGTACGATACATCTTCGTCCTTCCTAGGTGCATCGCATATGCTAAACTATAGGCCTCCTCTAGGATCTCTACTTTCAACTCTGCAACTGCAGATACGCACAAACGACCATGCTTAAGTAAAGCTCCATCGTCTCTGATGGTGAAATCCTGCTGGCCACCTGCCTTAACTTCAATCCTCAGAACATACAAAGTCGAATCTTGAAGTTGGGCCTCGATAATCCGATCAATCATGATTGGTCTCACATGGAAACTGGCCAACAAGGATCCCTCATCAATCGGGCCAATGGAGCTGCTATGGTAGAGAAACCCTCTACAAACCGTCGGTAGTAACCTACCAACCCCACGAAACTCCGAACCTCAGTTACTGTCTTCGGTCTCTCCTAGTTGGTTACAACTTCTGTCTTCTCAGGGTCCACACTAATCCCCTCAGCTGGGATCACAAAAAGCCAATACTATTCAACTAGAACTGACACTTGCTCAGCTTAGCAAATAACTGGTTCCTCTTTAGCCTGTTCAATACCAACCTCAGATATTTCTCGTGCGCTTTGGCACTCCTTGAGTAAACTAGAATGTCGTCAATGAATACAATCACAAACCTATCCAAGTATGACCTAAACACTTGGTTCATCAAATCCATGAATGCAGCTGGTGCATTCGTCAATCCAAATGGCATTACCAAGAACTCATAATGCCCATACTTCCTCCAAAAAGCAATCTTCGGAACGTCCTGCTCAGCAATCCTCAACTGATAGTATCCTGATCAAAGATTAATCTTCGAAAAGTACTTAGCTCCCATTAGCTTATTGAACAACTCGTCTATCCTGGGTAAGGGATACTTGTTCCTCACCGTTACCTCGTTGAGTTATCGGTAATCTACGCACAATTGCAAGCTACCCTCCTTTTTTCCTTAGAAACAATAGCGGAGCTCCCCACAGTGAAGAGACGGTTGACTTCTGCACCGGTATTAGAGTTCTGCTTAGATTGGATGGTGAGGTAGCTTTGTTGGCTAGCTTCCATGTGTGACCTGTTCTGATAGATCGGATTATAGAGGCTCAACTTCAAGATCCCACCTTGTGTATTTTGAGGATGGAAGTTGAAGTATGAGACCGACAAAATTTCTCTATCAATGACAATGGAGCCTTACTGAAAAATGGTCGACCGTGTGTGCCAGTAGATGCAGAGTTAAGGATCGAGATTCTCGAGGAAGCCCACAGTTCAGTATATGCGATGCATCTGGGAGGAACCAAGATGTATCAAACCCTTAGGGAGTATTATTGGTGGGCTGGCATGAAAAGAGAGATTGCAGAGTATCTTGGCAGATGTCTAACTTCTCAACAAGTCAAAACTAAGAGACAGAGACCTTATGGAGCGATGCAGCCACTTCCAATTCCAGAGTGGAAATGAGATCATATCACCATAGGCTTCGTGTTTAAGTTACTTAGGACACGAAGCAGATTCGATGGAGTTTGGGTGATAGTTGACAGACTTACGAAGTCGACACATTTCTTGCCAGTGTGTGAAACCTTCAAGCTGAATCGGTTAGCTCAGTTATTTGTTGATGAGATTATCAGACTGCATAGGACGCCAGAATCGACTGTGTTAGATCGTGATCCTCGGTTCACATCAAGATTTTTGCAGAGTATGCAGAGAGCCCTTGGTACGAGGTAGCATTTTAGCACTGCTTTTCATCCTTAGACAAATGGACAGTCTGAGAGGACCATTCAGAATTTAGAAGACTTGATGAGAGCGTACGTGCTACAGTTCCAGGATTCTTGGGAGACACTCTTACCGATGATGGAGTTTGCCTACAAAAGCAGTTATCAGGCGAGTATCGGGATGGCACCGTTTGAGGAAATGTATGGTCGACAGTGTAGGACGTCGATCTGTTGGACTAAAGTAGGTGAGAAGGCTGTATTGACACCAGATCTCATAGATATAACCCAGGAAAAGGTCAAGATCATCAAGGAAAGGCTGAAGGCGGCACAAGATCGCCAGTTCGACGGGAAAGCTGTGGGTCATGAAAGAAAATCGGCACTATTCATATTTTTTGAGGAATTGTACAATTGGCATTTTTGGATTGGTTCAAATATCTGGGTGGACCAATTGATGAATGACAAGTGTCACTCATCTAATTGGCCCAGCCCCCCTAAATGTTTGGTGCATTATTTAATCTTCATTCTTCTCTGTGCAACCAAAAATACACACACACAAACACCAAACCCAACCCAACCACCAATCCATAATTTTCTGTGTTTTCTTGAGAGAGTGAGAGTGAAAGGATGGCTAAGAGACGACGGAGAGAGCCTGAGCACAGTAGAGGAAACCCAGAACCAGGTAAACTCGAAAACCCAATTTGGGCCCAAATTCCAAATTTTGATTTAAGGTTTGTTGGACTGTTTTGATGCTCAAAAAATGTTCCCAGGAACCAGACGATCACGAAGGAACAAAAAGGAAGGACTGAGGTGGCCAGAATCGCCTAGAAACTGAGCTGGAAACTCAACTGAAAATCATCAAGCTTGGAAGGTAATTTATGGACCTTTTTAGCTGATTCTGATGTCATAGATCCCTTCCTGGGATCATTACGAGTAGATAGGAACAAAAATGGTGAAAATGGCTGAGAATTGAGTGAGATTGAGCTGTGTTGAGTTCACGGGTCGTTTGACCTGTTATAGAGAAATAGGTCAACCCGGCTCAAGGTTGACGTTGATGACGTGGCAGTCCACGTCATCATCTATCAGAAGCTGTCAGTCCACGTGGGAAATCATGTGCTGCCATTTGGCAAGGTGTTAGACACAGTCAGCAGTTGACACGTCACCAGGTGGACCAATCGGTGGTACCACGTGGCAACTTGTCAGGACATGTCAGGCCTCGTGGAAGTTGATATGGTAGGTCCAGTTAGCAACTTTCAGACCACATGGACCAACCGGGTGGTGCCATGTGGCAGAGTGTTGAAGCTATCAAGGAACACGTGACAAGACACGTGGACCAATTAGAGAGTGACACATGGTAGGTGTTAGACCTGTCAAGCTGACGTCAGCATGACGTCAGCCGTTGACCATTGATTGTTGCTGTTAACGTCGACTTTTGCTAACGTCAGCATTGATAGTTGACTGGCGTTGACCGGAAGTTTGATCGGTGTGTGGCGGCGCATGGGCATGAATTTTGAAGTTAAACCGATCTTTTTTCGAAAGGTTTCAACGTTCGAAATTAAATAGTGGTGGTTTCAAGTTGATCGGAGACCGTTAGGTTGGTCATCTAATAGGTTTTAGCCTTAGGAAGCATGTCGGGGTTGCGTTTCTGGCATCAGACTTTGTGAGGGTTTAGTGTATGAGCATGTATAGCATATTAGGGATCCTTAGACATGATTTGGACAGGCCCAGAGACTTTTTACTAGCACGGTGATAGATATAACGCTGAGGTTTAGCACGTAGCATGGACCGAGTATGAGTGGACTGTTTGTTTTAGAACTACAATGCATGCATAACTATTTTAAATGCTTTGTAACATGATTTGAAATGAAATGTTTTGATATTGCTATTGATGATGATGTGGATTGAAATCATCGGGTTGTGACATGTTTTATAGATTTTTATGAAAACGAGGTTTTGAGCTTGAGACTCGGGGAAAATAATGATTTGACTAGATTTAGAGTCAACGGGAAATGGAAAAGAAATAATACATTTCAACTGGATTTGAATAACGACAAATGGGTTTTATAAACAAATTCTGGACAAGGTTTTGGGTGGATTTTGTGGAACGAATTTGTGAGATTTATGTCTCGGGTAGAGGCCCAATTGAACAGTGTTGAAATCGATTTGAGACATAAAATGATTTTAATATGATTTTCATCGGATTTGGTTACGGTTCCACATATACCATCCTAGGTTAGTTGGTTAGTCTCCTCCAAAAGTCGAGGATCCTGGAGTAGTCACAGTACACTGCCTGTGATGAGTAACTCCGATGAAAGGCTCCAGATCAGGAGTGCGAAATTATGATATCGTCATGGACGCAGTAGACCTGGGGCAGACACCCCTTGTTGATATCACCCCAGACGTTGTTGAGTTGTGTCATAGGGAGGTACTTGGAGATGAGACCCCAAGTTGCACACGTAGCATTGGAAATCGTGACTGGTTTAGTTATAGACATCGCGGATGTCGAGGCATCATGGATGCCAAGGATTGGTTCTATTGTGTGTGTTTTACTGATATGCGTGTCCAAACATGTATGTTTATATGTAAATGTTTGTAAAACGGAGGGTTAAACTTTATATGTTTTCAAAATGAGTTTATAACTTATTGATTTTTAGTCCACTCACATTTTAACTGTTTTATTGACCCTCTAGGCCGTGATACAAAGACAAGGGAGGATACCGGGGCTGAGACATAGAGAGTATTGTTGCGTACCTGACACCCTATAGGTTAGGTTTTTAGTACTTGTATCGTACAGACACATATATATATATATATATATGCTTGATCATGTGTAATAGATATGTATCCCTTGTCTAATAGTGTGGTAGTGTACTCTGCATATTTATATTTGAACCCTTATAGGGTATTTTCGGTATTTGAGTATGATTGTCAGACGGGAGCATGGAAAATTCCCCTATGATTCTCGGGGGATCAGGACGGGTCATGTTTCATGGACGTTCTGGAGACGTTGGATTAGCCTTTGAATGGCTTACAGCGCGGATTGTGAGCACGCATCATGGACAATCTGTGAGTGGACTTTATTTTGTGAAATGATGCATGCATAACTGTTTTATATGTTTTATGAACATGATTTGAGATACATTGATTGCATATGATTTAAATATGATTTGTGTTGATGATATGGCATTTTCGTAGAAAATGTGATATTGCACGTATTTTGATATTTCTGCTTTTATATGATACTTGGGCTTAGGTCGAGTATTCTACGTGCATGAGATTATGTGATTTGAATGGTTTAACGGAGAGGCGTGAAACTGAGGATTTGACTATCGGTTTTGAATGGTTTCACAGAGATGTGGGAAATGCTATTTCGGTCTTAAGTCTCAGTTGGATAATGACTTTGACTTGGATTACAGTCAAGGTGATTTGAAAAAGAGATTTGAATTGTGAAATGGTTTTCAGATTTGGAAATAATATTCGGGCATGTGTCCTAGTTGTGTTAGCGTTTGACTTAGAGTAGAGTCAAACGTGAAATATATCGGGTTTGTGATCCAGTTCTGATTTATGATATGAGATTTCGAGTTTATGACCCTGATGTGGATTTACGAGTTTGGATTTGATAGGGTTCAAGGAATCCTAGATTTATGAAATATTTTGGGACTTATGATGGTTTTGTGGAAACTGATTAGATAAAACTATATTTTGGGTATAGGCCCTACTGAGATATTTTGAGATGATTTGAAATGTTTATGAAATGTTTTCAACATTACCATCCTCTATGTTGTGATTGGTCCTGTCAAACGTCGTAGATCCTGGAGAGGTCACGATGACACTTCTTGGAGGTGAGTAGCTTCGATCGAAGGCCCAGGCTCAGGCTCAGGCTCAGGCTCAGGAGTGTCAGAGATGGACATTAGTTAGACGTCGGGCTATGGGTTCCGAGCCTGTGATTGTCATCGCTTAGACGCCGATCCAGGGGTTTCGAGCTTAAGTCACAACACCTAGACGTCAAGCCACGGGCTCCGAGCCTGGTGTATACTCGGATGTGTAATCCCGAGTCGCACGCGTATCGCTGATATCGTGGCTAGTCAGATGATTTGGATATTGGATAAAGAGGATTGGTTGATTATGTTTTCATGAGACTCCGGATGCGAGTCTATGTTTCGGGAAGAGACCCTATTGAGATGTTTTATGAGATTTGATTTGGGCTGAGACCCTACGTGATTTGGTTTTGGACTGAGACCCTATTGAGGAAATGGGTTTGATTGATAAATGTTTTCACTGTGTATTGATTTGAAAAGCCATATGATTTGCTTTTAAGAAAGCATTTGAGTTACTGTTTTTTTACCCATGCATGTTTTTAAGTGAAGGGTAAAATTGTCTTTTTGCTAAATGGTTTTATAAACTGTTTATTTTTGTCCACTCACAGCTTTAAATGTTTTTCATAACCTTCAAGTTGATCGCGAATGAGGGCTGTAGCAGAGACAGAGACGTCACATGTCGCTGCGTACTCCACAAGTTACTGAGAACTCTGGAAACCCCGAGCGGTTTATGGTTTTATTTCTTGAAACGACCCGGAAATTCGAAAAAAGAAAATTTGGAAAATTTAAAGGAAATGACAATTTTGCCCCTAGTTATTAAGGCCAAAAGTTGACTTTTTGATCAGGACCTTGTATGGACTTTTTGTAAGGACCGTTGTGTAGGTCTCAGGACATTGAATCCGTAGACAGGCGGTACGCGTAAATCGAGGTTCGGATGAAAAGGTTACATGCCTGAGAAAGTGAAGGGTAATTTGGTAATTTTGCAAATGAGGGGTAAATTGGTAAATTGGCGCAGTGTTGGATTACTCAGCCAATTGGGTGAGTCATATCGGCCCTTGAGTGACATTTGTCACTGTAAGAATGTGGGTTAGTGGCAATGAAAAATTGGTGGCAGTGTACTGAGTTCAAAATGGGTGTGTTTGTGTGAAAACAGAGCATTATTTATGCTCTACCTGAAGCAGCCAAAAGCTCTCCATGTTCGATTAATTGAGGGTGATTGAGAGAGTGTTCGGACGAGAGAATAACGGGATGAAAAGAGGGGAGGAAAAACTAAAACCCATGGAACCCGAAAACCAAACCTTCATTACCTTTCGATTTCGGGTTTTTCAAGTCATACTCCATTTGATCAAATTGACCTTGGATTAAGGTTATTGAGCTTAAGGCGATTCGAACCTGATTAAAAACGAAGAGAATTGATGTTGTTTTGGCCATGAATGCAGTACCTCAATCCCTCGAAAATTCGAGATTGAGCTCGAGTTATGGGAGGCATTGAATGATGAAATTGAAGTTATAAGATTGTTTAGAATGATGTTACAATGCTTCTGAGTGAATCAATTGTAAGAAAACAACTGGAATTGATCGATATTGAAGGATGAACAGTGCCCACCTGTTCTTCGAATTTTCGAATTCGAATTCGTTTAGATTGAGGTAAGTTCTTACGGAATTGAGGTTATAGAGCCTTAATTAGATTCATGGCGATGCTACTGGCTGAATCAATTGACTAACTCGAGTTGAATTTGACAGTAATTGAATCGGGTTGTCTTGCCTGTTGCAGGGCCCGGATTGCAGAGAATCGGGTTGGGACGATGACATTGTTCATTGGCGCGTGGAAGGCCGCTTGCGGTGGCGTGTGAGTGGGAATCCCGAGGTGAGGTCAACATGAATTTTGTTCCATTTAATGTAACGAACCTTTTGGCACTAGTTTCGAGGAAATCGGATATCGTTTCCATAGTGTTTAGTGTATCCGAAGTTTTCGTATATGTGTAAAATACGTATTTAAATCCCGTAAAATTGGGGAAAATTATATGAGGTATATTGAAGTGTTAGTGATCCTTGATAATGATTTTGGGCAGGAATGGTGATTTTTGGAATTTACGGAAAAACGTGCAGCTCGGAAAGCGAGCGATATGGACGGTGTGTGAGTGGACTTTTGTTTTCTAAACAGAATGCATGCATATATGTTTTAAATGCTTTATTATATGATTTAAAATGATTTGGCATGGTTAATGTTTTGATATGATGATTTCTGGATTTTGGGAATATTATATTGTTTTATATTGTTTTGGGCACGATTTACGAGAAAATTGTGAAATTGCTGTTTTGGGCGAAGGCCCGGGATTTGAGATTGGTTTTGACTCGGATCATGAGTCAAGAAATGATTTGATGGATTTGTAATGCTTTTTGGATATATTTTATGGATTTATGTGAAAATGGCAACTGAGGTTGCGATTGCACGGATTTATGTGAAAATGATATTTTTGGGCTTGAGACCCAATTGGATAGTGATTTTGACTCGATTTTGAGTCACATGTGAATATGATTAAATTGATTGTTTTGATTTATAAAGTGAATTCTGGACACTGTTTTATGATGGGTTTGTGGAACTTGCTTTGTGAAAGCTATGTATCTGGCATAGGCCATGTTGAAATGTTTTTGACTTGATTTGAGACATAAATGGTTTTCAAATGAGATTATTGGATTTGGTGACTGTTCCACATATACCATCCTCTGTGATTTGATAGTCTCCTCCAGACGTCGTAGATCCTGGAGTACTCACCATCCACTGCCTGGAGATGAGTAGCTCTGAGGGAGGCTCAATCTCCGGAGTAGGAGATTATGATGATATCCTCCAGATGTCGTAGATCTTGGAGATGATATCACCCCAGACGTCGTAGATCCTGGGGATGTACTCGGACGCGAGACTCCCGAGTTTGCACGCGTTGCAATGATATCGTGACGGTTACTTGGATATTGAGATTGGATATTGAGGATTGGTGATATTTGTGATTTATTGATATGTGTGTCCAGATACTTTATATCATGAACTGATTTGATGAACATGAGTTTCAGAGAGAATCTGGACCATGGGAAAACATGTTTTGATTTTATCGGTCCACTGTTCATACTTGATTGATTTAACGTTATTACTCATGTTTTATGATATGCATGCATGTTTGTGAAATTGGAGGGTAAGATCGATTTTCCTCAAATGTATTTATCAATGTTTATTTTTGTCCACTCACACATTTTCTATTTTATTGACCCTCCAGGTCGTGGCACGATAATCGAGGCTAATTGGGAGGTGGAGGCATGAGTGGCACAGGTGCGGTTATCCCTTATTTGGCAAGTGCTGAGGGTAAATTCGTAACTTCAGTTGACTTGATAGACGGGAGCAGGACCGGGCACGGTTATCAAAGTCCTTCGGGGACGGGTCCTGTCATTTATGGTCTGACACGTGGTGTTAGACGGGAGCAGGGCACATCTCATGATAATCCAGGGGGATTTGGATGGGTCCTATCATCTTCAATCCTATTCTAAGTGCCCCGAACAACAGATCAACACTTAGTGTTGAATTGAAAGTCAAGCATTAAAACGTATGAAGTAAAAAAAATTTAGAAAGTAAAACACATGAAGATTGTATTCATACTAACGGATGTTAGAAAGAAAATACCAACACATATATTGAATTATAAGTAAAACCAAAACAATAACAAAAGTTATCACAAGAATCACCGAAAAGCGGCAAGAAACTTGTGAAGATGGAAGAAGAAATATGAGGAATTCAGTCTTAAACTCTCAAATTGCTTTAGAATTACCTAGGCTTAGGTTTTTCTTAAGGAAAGTATAAAAATGTGCACAAAGAAAAGTTTAAGAAATTCTAAGAACAAAATAAGAAAATGAAACTAAGAAACAAAAATGTAGAAACAAACCTAAAACGAGATTAAAAGAAAACTAAGAAGAAAATTACAAGAAGCTAAATTGGTCCCAAAATGCATATACAAAATACAATGAGAAACACTTTTACAATGAGAAAACTAAGAGTGAAAAAATAAAAAATAAAAAGAGGGACCCCTTTTACAATGAGAAACACTTCTTTATTTATAGAGGAAGTTCCCAAAAAAATTGAAAATCAAAATACAAAATAAAATAAAAAGATAATAAAAATACAATGATGAAAAATGATGAAAGTGTGCTGATCTTTCAGGGTTGTTGGCTGCAAAAAATTGGCAAAATGGAGCAGTTGAAGTAGCTGTGTTGTAGGAAATGGGATTAGCAAAGAGCAGCTGCATTTCAATCTCTAAATTCAGTAGATAGCCACTGATAAGAGGCAGGAGGCTCAGCACATCAGGCGGGTCAGACTAAAGGGAACTTTGACAGACGTGCGCCGAAACTAAAAAGAGGGGATCAGTGAACGCACGCCGAATCACGTGAGAGGCTTCGATGGGCTTTGACATGCATTGCGGACCTGGGCTGCGCACTAGCTGGGCTTCTGAACAGGGGATGGGTCTGGGCAAGTTTCGGTAGGTTCCTACTAAAAGCACTTGCAGTTTTCAGTGGTTATCCTAATTTCAATCATATCTTCTTCGTTGAAACTCCTATTGGGATGATTCTTTAGCCAAAATGTTCAGAATTCCAAGTTTTATTTATTTCTGCAAAAATCCCACAAAATATATTATTTTATTCAATTGTTTGATATTTTTACATTAAAATATAAGCAGAAAGGTATAAAAAAAATAGCATAAAATAAAGTTTAATTAACGACCTATCAAATACTCCCACACTTAAACTTTGCTAGTCCTTAGAAAATACTAAAATTAAACTAAGAATTCAAAACAACTAAGCCCTTAACCATATGTCTCAGAATTTCTTTATTATAACCATGGTATAAAAGATTTTCACTTGAAAGTATTTAAGCATATGAAATTCAAGAGTTAATACATGATAACAAAATGTTTCAACAAGTAAGATAATGAGTAAACTTGGTGAAATTGATATCAACATAAATAAAACAAGTATGAGTCAACTCACAAGGATATGCACTCGTAAATTCATTCAATTTGTAAGGGTTTGTGTTTGCACTCAAAGTATGTGAGGAAAAGGCTCACATAATAGAAATAAAGTACTTTTGCAAAATCTCAAACAAACATCTCAAGATAAAAATTAAACATACTTGCACAAATGAACCAAAACCATAAGCTTACTCAAGTGATTGACTCAACTAATCAAAATTTACCATCTTAAGGATCATAAGGTCTTTACAAAGGTTGTAATGGGGCTAAGTTTAGAGGCAAGGAATATATAGGACAAGTGGTGCTCAAATTCGTTTCAAGACTCGAAAGACTCTCAGAACATACCATAGCTTCCCATCCTTAGTGCAATGATATCATGATTTCGTTCCTTCGAACATAGGCCAAGTTTCATCATGTTGGGCCTCGTATTCATTCTTTGTGTCGAATTTACAAATATACGACTTAACTCAAACATTATATAATCAAACCTTATTATCTTGATAGAGACTCAAAACATTGTTTTTTTTTCTTTTTTTTCTTTTTTTCTTTTTTCATATATCAAGGTAATAACATGTGTCAATAATACAACAATGTTTGAGCAAGTAAATCCATATAATACACATAAAAATCTTCAAAACATCATCAATTTTTCTTCACACCATTTTCATGTGTTCAACCGAGTCCTTGGAATAAGAGTAAATGATGTCTATACTAAGCTCAAGCGTTTAGATAATCCTGGTGATGAAAGAAAAGCTAAATGTGGGCTCAAAGGGGTTAAAAATAAGGGGGCACAACTTGTGCGCACAAATAGGGAGCATGGATGTTGAATTTGTGGTGTTAACCCTAATGCCTTAATCATGTCCAAAATCAGAGGGTTTATTGACATAAAAACTTTGAAAATCACATAGAATAAGTTCTAGCTCTTTAGAATTCATTACAAGCTATGACAAGCAGTTATGAGGCATATGTATATCATTTTAAACAAAGAACTTATGAATCACTCATCAAAGATGTATATAAAGTTCTAAAGCTCACATAAGGTTCATATGATTCATACTTATCTTAACATGCTCGTTTATGTACCAATTTATATGTATTATCTACAAGTCAACAACACTTAATCACAAAGTAACAAACGAATTCAAGTTGTAGCTGTCAGCTTTACAACCATAACATATTTATTTCCTTTCATTATTATCATTGCGAGGTAAAAGGGAAACTTTAGACTCATAAAAACACTAAGTTAAAATGAAAGGACTCAAGAAAGCCAAAAACAAATATATATATATATATATATATTTTCATGAAACTTTATAAAACAATTTTATTGTACAATTAAAATTGTAAACCATTCCCCACAATTAAATTCTACATTGTCCTATGTAAGCAGGTAGAAAGTAATCGAACATAGAATCAAAGTATGGAAGAGGATTTACGAAAATGAAGCAAGAAAAATATAAAATAAACAAAGTAAAAGAGAGTGAAGGGTTGAAAGATAGTAAATCTGCATTGATGAATTCTTCACATCTCGGAAACACATTTGGTTCTCCCAACAAGCGCTTGAAGTTTAACGTCCATCCAGCCTAGACTAAGATGCAAGTTAGTTAGACAGAGATGCACGTTTGTCAAGAATGCAAGTTAGAGATGCAAGTTTAGTTAAAGATACAAGTTTGATTATGCTAGGTGAATTAAAGATGTAATGTAAGTTAAAGATGCTAGTTGAACTAAAGATACAATGCAAGTTAGAGAGTTAAAAATGAAAGTTAAAGATGTAACTTAGAAATGCAAGTTTAAATTAAAGATGCAATGCAAGTTAGAATGAAAGAATCAAGTTAAAGTTGTCATGACAAGTAATATAAGTTAAGATATAAACAAATATAAAATGATATAAACAAGCATGAAATAACATATGTACAAGTAAAGAATAACAAAGTATAAATAAGTTTAGAATGCACAAAGTAGAGTCAGGTAAGATCAAGCAAATGCACAAGTTCCAAGTGTCTAATTTAATGCAACAAATAAATATATACATGAAGAATGATGTGAATGCATAAGAGATAAACAGTTAGAACCTTCACGAGACATAAAAGTTACGTGACAATGCATGAAAAAATGACCTGCACCTTCGATCTCACTTCCCTAGATTCACTTAGTCTATGGGGCCCTGTGATAAAATCCGAGCATCATGAAACCTTAGGGAGGCTAATAAATGTCTTAGATTTATTCAACTGTTTGGGCAAGTATAAAGGTGAACAGGTTAGAAAGAATAAACATAAGAGACGAGGCTAATTTCAAGACATCCTGAGGCTTAAATTCCATTGATATCCCTTTCTTAGACCCAAAACCCGTTATGAGTACCGTCTCTTGTCTTAGATATCACCCTAAAAAATTTCTTACTCCAGATGAACTAAGATAATTTTAAGTGTTAACAATAACCACCCTCAGCCTCATGGATTCTTAGGTCCATGAAGGGTTTAGGTGAAAGTTAACAAAAGAGACTTCACCTATTCCATTAAAGATCAAAATCTAAACTCTGAAGCACAAGTGATCTACATATAACCAAGACTAATGCATGAACGCAAGAATTATTCACAAGTATAGTTTTATGCCTAAGTAATGATATTTACAAGTAAGGATAATTACACTTACATAGTAATTATGCACAAGATTTATTTACAAGTATATATTTACACTACCATATTAACAAAATTTATTCACAAGTATACAATTATACAAACATAATGCTAAGACTAAGAAAAATTTGAAATTAATTTTTTTCAAAATAAGTAATGAAAACTTTTTCTTTATTTTAAAACAATTTTTTTTTCTAATTTTTTTTTTTTAAATATACAATCTATGAACAAGTATAGTATGAACATTATGTACAATATATGAACAAGTATAATATGAAAATTATGAACAAGTATGAACAAATATAAAGAAAATAATAATTATGAAAATGTATACAAATAAAAATTATGAACAAGTATAATAATTATGAACAGTGTAAAAATAAATTTATAAGCAAGTATAATATGAACATGTATAAAGATAAAAATTATGAACAAGTATAATATGTACATGTATAAAAACAAAAATAAACAAATATAATATGAACAATAATAAAAATATAAACAAGTCTATTATGAGAATTATGAACAAATATAAAATCAACAAAAATAAAAATTATAAACAACAATAATACGCACAATTTATATACATACACTAACACATTAAAAATGATTTTCAATTTCCTCAGCAACGGCGTAAAAAATTGATAACATTCGAACTACGCATTTAAATAAACACGTAATTCGAACATATTCAATTTAAACCTTTTTTGTGTAGATGTAGTATTGGTAAATATGGATCGTTCTTAACTATGCAAATTAGGGAACATTAATAATGTGTTAGTGAAAAAGAATAATAAATAATCAAAGAATAAAATATAAAATGAATTAAAGAATAAATTAATGAAAGAGTTAATGAAATAAATGAATTAATGAATCAAAGAATTAAATAAAAAATGAATTAAATAATTAAATAATAAAAAATAAAAAATAAAAAATAAAAAAATTAAAGAATAAAAGAATGAAATTAGGGGTTTTAAAAGATTGTAATCATAAAATAAAGAAAACAAGTAAAAACAATTAAGAATTTAATTCTACTTCTACTTTAATTTTTGTACAAGTGGACTTTCTTCAAACACAATTTTTACCAACACTCTAACAATATGCTCATATTAAACCAATCACGAAATCCTACCTTCATCATCTCAATTACTTGCATAAATTTTTCATATTATAAATGCACCAAACAATAGATTATTACTTACAATATGATCCACATTAAGCTTGTGATTTAATGCGCCAAACAACGGCCAAACATTAAATCTCTTCAATCCTATTCTAAGTGCCTCGAACAGTGGATCAACACTTTAGCGTTGAATTGAAAGTTAAACACTAAAACGTATGAAATAAAAGAAATTCACAAAGTAAAACACATGGAAATTGTATTCATACTTACAAATGTTAGAAAGAAAATACCAACACATATATTGAATTATAAGTAAAACCGAAACAATAATAAGAGTTCAAGTAGAAATATATGGTTTTTTTTCACAAGAATCACCGAACGGCGGCAGAAAACTTGTGAAGATGGAGGAAGAAATACGAGGAATTCGGTCTTAAAACTCTCGAATTGCCTTAGAATTACCTAGACTTAGGTTTTTCTTAAGGAAAGTATAAAAATGGGCGCAAAAAGAAGTTTAAGAAATTCTAAGAACAAAATAAGAAAATGAAACTAAGAAACAAAATGTAGAAACAAATCTAAAAGAAAAAAAGTTAAAAGAAAACTAAGAAGAAAATTACAAGAAGCTAACTTAGTCCCAAAATGCATCTACAAAATAGAGAAAAAATGAACTAAGAAAAAGGGAACTACGAGTAAAAAAAAAAGACTAAAAAGAGGGACCCCTTTTACAATGAGAAACACTTCCCCATTTATAGAGAAAGTGCCCAAAAAAAAAGAAAAATAAAAATACAAAATTAAATAAAAGGATAATAAAAATACAATGACGAAAAATGATGAAAGTGTGCTGATTTTTAGGGTTGTTGGCTGCAAATCTTGGGCAAAATGGAACCGTTGGAATATCTATGTTGCAGGAAATGGGATCGGCAGAGAGCAACTGAATTTCAGTCTCTAAATTCGGTAGGTAGCCACTGACAGGGGGCAGGTGGCTCGGCACATCAAGCGGGTCAGACTTAAGGCGCACGCACGCTGAAACTGAAAAGAGGAGTTCGGTGAACGCACGCTGAATCACGCGAGGGGCTTTGTTGGGCTGTGACACATGTTACGGGCCTGGGCTGTGCGCATTTTGGGCTGGGTTGCGCATTGGATGGGCTGTATGCTGGCTAGGCTTCTGAATAGGGGATGGGTTTGGGCTGGTTTCGGTAGGTTCCTACTGAAATCACTTGCAGTTTTCGGTGGTCATCCTAATTTCAATAATATCTTCTTCGTTAAAACTCCGATTGGGATGATTCTTTGCCAAAATGTTCAAAATTCCAAACCTTATTTATTTATTTAAAAATCCCACAAAATATATTATTTTCTCCAATTATTTGATATTTTTATATTAAAAGATAAGCATAAGGGTATAAAATAGCATAAAATAAAGGTTAATTAACGACCTATAAATGTTGCTATTGTTGTTGTTTTGTAACGACCCAGGCATTCAAGTAAAATAAAATTTGGAAAACTTTATGGAAAATAACAATTTTGCCCTTAAATGGTCGAAAGTTGACTTTTTACTCGAATTCTTGTTTGGATTGTTTGGACTATTCGTGAGTATCATTGCGTAGGTATCGGGATCCTGAGTTCATAGATAGGCTACACGCTAAAATCGAAGTTCAAATGAGATCAATGCGGATCTTGAAAAGAGTAGGGGTATTTTGGTAATTGTGCATTTAAGGACATTTTTGTGACTTCACACTAGGGGATAAGGTGATGGTGACACATGTGCTTATCAATTTCCTCCCTTATCTCGTTCATTTTGTTTGTGTGCGCACTCCTTTTACTGTGGTGGTGTTATGTGTGTTTATATGTATAAGTTTTGGAGTGTGTTCTTAAAACCTTGAACCCAAAACCCAACTACAAGCCATAAGAGAATATGGAAGCAGAAAGAAAAAGTAATGAATGAGAAAATGAGGGGAATGAGAGAGAAGAACACAACGACAGAGAGGCTAGCTTGAGAAACCTAGAAATTTTCCCATAAGGGTGGAAATCGAGTTTCTCGAATTGGACCTTAATTATTTGAATTAAAGTTATAAACTTCTTTTTGGGACTTAGACGAGTCAAAACATGGAAAGATTGAAGCAAAAACTGCAACTATTAGCCTAGGAAAGTGTTTGAAATCGAGTTTTGAAGGTTGAGAGATGTCAAGGAATCAAGGTGTGTTTGATCCTCAAATTGAACTTAGAAACATGTTTCTAGGTTCATTTTGAGTAGTATAGTAGGTTTAGTTGTGAAAAAAGGAACTGAAATTGAAGGAATTGAAAACGGGTCATGAAACCGGGTCGTGTCTGAGGTGCAGACCCAACTAGAAGTTGAAGGTGACCTCTGTTGCAGGCATGTGAGGCCCACACACAAAGGCCACCAGTGATGCATGGCGGCACGTAGTGCACTATTCTAGTTTTCGAGCAACATGAAACTTTAAGTTTTCGACCGTGCGAGTCCAATGGTACAGTTTTCAAGACGATTGAGTATCGTCTTGGGGCAGTTTTAATTGTCCAAAAGTTTAGTTATTATTTTAATTGGTTTAAAAATACCAGAAAATTATGGGATTAAAATATGAGTTACTTGGGATGATTACTAACCCTTAGAAGTGGTTTATGACAAGCTGCCAAGGTTTCGAAAATTACAAAAATGCATGTGAGTTGGTATCGAACTGCGCAGACTGAGTGCGAATGGACATTTTATTTTATTAAAATATTGTGCATGCATACTTATGTGTTTAAAATGTTTTATTATGTTTTTTGGTGATATTGGATTGTTTGGGATTTTTCTATGATTTTTCTGGTGATTTTATTAAATTAATTATTATTTTAATAGCACATTTTACAAGAAATTGCGTACATTATGTTTTGGATCTGTTCTGGATTTAGATTCAGTTTTGGTATTACGGTGAGTTGAAAGATGTGAAAGCCCACCTCAAGTTGCCGGATTGGTTGGACAGTGTCAGGCGTCGAGGTAATGCTCCGTAGTTCTCGAGACCGGTATTGTGATGGGTAGTCTCAAACATCGAAGTAATGCTCTATAGTTCCCGAGATTGGTGAGAAGTCTCAGATTTCGAGGTAATACTCTGTAGTTCCTGAAACTTGGACCGTGACTTAAACGTTGGTTTGGGCTCCGTAGTTCTTGAGTTGGTCGCCACTCAGACGTTGAGCTAGGTTTCATAGTTTTCGAGTGGTTTGACCTACCAGTAGTGTAAATTTGAGATGATGATTTGGCTTGTAGACATCGATGATGGGTTGATTGTATACGGTTGTGATTATGGCTCCTGATATGGTTTTGTGCGTGCTTGTTTTTTGGTATTGCTAGATTTTCGATATTGCACGCATTTTGAGGTTTTGTTTTATTACCTATTTACTAGGTTTTATGGAAATTTCCTTATGCATGCATAGCTTTCTAAAACGGAGGGTAATGATTATATTTTACGATTATGTTCCGAAAATATGTTTTTAAAATATTCTTTTTAGATTCACTCACATAGTTTTTTCTTGATTTTGAAACTCTCTAGCGCCGTTACACGAGAATCGAGGTTGTATACAGAGCGGAGGCACGAACTGACAAGTATACAAGTATCTCTTCTTTGCCAAGGTTCCGAGAGTAAACTAGACATTTAGTTTACTTCTCAGATGGGAGAAGAGCCCAAGGGTGATTTACGAGATATTTCAGGATCAGGCCTTGCCATGTTTCCCTGATCTTTGATCCTTTTTTTCTTGGTCGTCGCTTTCGATTTTCTAGGGCAAGAAAGGATGATTTTAGGGTTTATGATTTTCTGGAAATGTGACGATTTAATGCTATAAAATTCTTAGAGTTTTAGTTTTTTTTTTGGGGATGAGACGACCAATCTCATTGAAATTTATTTATTTTATATTTTAATATATATTTATTAATATTTGATTTTGTTTCTATTTTTATTTTTATTTTAAGATAAGTAATTGAAGACCGTGACATAAACAATTGAAGATGATGACATGGAACGTCATATTAAATCTTATCATGTGATGAGATATAAAATATGGGATTTTAAGTGGTATATACAATGTTACTTGTAAATAAATATTAAAAATTATTTAATAATACGCTCAACCCATAATTACTCAAAATTTTAATTTTATTAGACTTAATTACTCAAATTTAGAAATTCGCATCTTTATATATTATTTAATTTTTGGACATTTTCATTTAAAAAATGAATTTTTGGACGCAGAGGGGCATGTATGTAATATATGCAGGTTGACGCAGTTTTAACAAATTCGAAAATCATGGAAAAATCGTCGCCTAATCTTTTGTTATTGTAAAATCCAGCTGTAAACCTTTTTTTCTTTCAAATGAACAATTCATAAACATTTTCAGTGAAATAAAGTCTGCACACTATTTTCTAGTGTGACTAGAAGAACTAATTTTTATTAAGATAAAGAAGGAAAAAAAAAATAATGTAAAATAATTTTTTGTTAGTGAAGTTAAATTTTTCTTTATTATTTATTTGAACCCTCAAAGGATGCGCTTTAAAAGCATCATTTCTGTTGTGTCAGTCCGGTTTTTGAGATTAACAACATTTCTAATTTTTGGATAGAGTTTTAGTTTAGTTAAGCGAGAGAATGGGTTAAAAAGAGAGAGCTAGAAATAGGATTCTTCAAGCTTTAAGCTCCTTCCTTCCTTCGCCTCAGTCTCTGACTAACTTTCTGCTACAGTTGGACTGAGTGATTTGCTGGGTATGTTATTCCACAAGATTCTATTATTCTTAACCACAAAAGTTTTGGTTTTTACAATTACGGTACAGATAATGTTTGTGTTTTCATCAAATTACTCCACTAAAATACATTTTTATTTACCCTTGTGAATTAGCTAGATAACTTCTGGTCTTGTTTTTTATTATTTCAGCTGGATTTTGAGTTGGAAATAAACTCAAATTCTAAGAATTTTTTAAGAATTAAGTTTTTGTTACGGTAAAGGAATAAGCTTTCCAAAATGGGAAATGTATTTTTGGTTCCAATATGAAGGACCCTATCTTTTGTTTATTTGTTTTTGGTTTCTTGTTGAAGGTAGCTGTTTCAATCTTTTCTTAGAAGTAAGTGGTGGGATGTTTAGCCAATATTTTTCTTTTATGGGCTTGGTTGGTTCTGTGTGATTAAATTTGTAACTAACCAATTTTGTATAAATTATTTTTATTCAATTCATGTTTATCCAGATTTAGTGAAATGTCCATTTCTGGCTCTGATGGTGTGTTCTGGCAAATCTTCACAGCTTTTTAATAGTTGTGATAAGAACAATTACTTTGTTTTGATTACATTTCCTTTTGTAGATGCCAAGGGGAAAAACTGTTCAGGATCTTTCAGTCCTTGAATCTTTGACTTTTTGCTGCTGTTGGATTTCTCATATTACTCTGTATTGTGTTGATTTGTGATATTTTTTTTTTCTTCGTGTTTTGGACTCATGATTTATTATTTGCAGTGAATATGTTGATGATGGATTTTTCTGAGTCTACAAACGCTGCTTATAATAGAATTCTGAAACTAGAACCCGAAAATGCTAAAAAGATTATAGGGTATCTTCTTTTACAAGGCCATGGTGAGCAGGATATGGCTAGTTTGTCTATGGCTCCAGACCACTTGATTCACCAAGTGATACTCAAAGCCAAGGCTGAGCTTCACCAGTTGGCTAAAAAATCAGTGTCATCCCCAATCCTACCTTTATTGAACCTAAACTCTTTTGTGCCTATTTCGACGGGGCCTTTTCCATCTCCGACTGCCTTCCGAGTGCCCTCGGCCTCATTTTGGGATTCCCAGAGTCCTGATTTTGTGCCTTTGGCTTATCCTGAATCTCTTGCAGACCAGGCTCAGTATCTGAGTTTGGGGGATCAAATTGAACCACCTAATTCTGGGATTTCAGGGTTTTCTAATGAGTACTAT
Source organism: Prinsepia uniflora (assembly GCA_032719365.1). Lineage (NCBI taxonomy): Eukaryota > Viridiplantae > Streptophyta > Magnoliopsida > Rosales > Rosaceae > Prinsepia > Prinsepia uniflora. The sequence continues at coordinate 69,046,592 of CM064861.1, forward strand.
AACTGGGATGCTGAACTGGGAAAATTGAGCGGTAGGAGTACCGGTAGACGATTTTTAAGCTCGAGTGAGTTCCCAGTTAAGATTTGTCATTATCACAATAAAGGGTTTTGTAAGCATGGAAGTAGCTGTAGGTATTCCCATGCACAAGTGATCCCTGAGAGCTTGTCTCGGATTTATGGAAATGATGATGATCATTTCATGTCGCCGGGGTCTCTTGAGAAGTTGGAGTGGGAAATCACTGAGCTTCTTAGGTCAAGAAGAGGGATTCCTATTTCAATTGCTTCTCTGCCAATGATGTACTATGAAAAATATGGAAAATCTCTTCAGGCCGAAGGTTACCTCACCGAAAGCCAGCGACATGGCAAGGCTGGTTACAGCTTGACAAAGCTTCTTGCTCGATTGGGAAGCAGTATTCGGATGATTGACAGGTGAAAAATTGTCCTAGTTTCGTGTTCTCTGGCGGATACAATAATATTCCATATATGACTAAATATAACCAGTGCGTTTCTGTTACGTACAGGCCTCATGGGCAGCATGCTGTAATTTTGTCAGAGGACTCCCTCAAATACATGGATAATCGGAATGAGAGAGGTGATCCCGGTCCTATTGTTAGCGGTTCACGACAGATATACCTAACATTTCCAGCTGAGAGCACTTTTAGTGAAGATGATGTCTCAAACTACTTCAAGTAAGTCTAATTTTTTAGTTTCTTTTTTGAGAGGACTATTAAAAATTCTTTGGTAACTTGCTAATTGCATTGGGCTTCTTTACAGAAACTTTGGCCCGGTCGAAGATGTAAGGATCCCCTGCCTTCAGAAAAGGATGTTCGGGTTTGTCACCTTTGTCCATGGAGATACTGTGAAAATTATTTTGGCAAAGGGAAATCCTCATTATGTATGCGGGGCTCGTGTCCTTGTCAAACCTTACAGGGAAAAATCAAAGCTTGTTGATAGGTATATTTTCCTGACATTATGTCATATTTATGCTTTTATAATTTTGTAGACACATATCGTAGATATTCTTATTTATTCCATGTATTATTTAAAAAAAGAAAAGAAAAAAAGAATATTGTTCTTGCCTCAGAGAACTTTGCTGCACTTAAAATGTTAATTACTCTGTCGTCCCAATCCCACCTGTCTTGCTGTGTGCAGAAAGTACCTAGAGAGAATGGAAGCTGCAGCATATTATTTTCCGTACTATTCAGACATGGAATCCAGGTTTTATTCAAGTTAGTGGCACCCAAAATTTCTTTGATTAGAGACTTGAACCTCTTATTTCCTTTATTTCCTTATTTATTATCTTTTCATCAAAGTAATCTGTAGTTGTGTGTTGATTACTCATGGAGTTGTTATGTTGGCTGATGCCTAAATTTTTTAGTGTCGAGAGGCTGTGACAGTTCTAGATTGCTAAGGAATAAGCTTTTGGAGGAACACGAATATGCACTTGAAATTGAGAGCATGAGGCTGGCAGAGCTGCATTTTGCCCGAAAGCCTGTGGCCAACCAGCCCCATTCTAGTTACTTCATGGATGGGGGAAAAGTTTCCCAAGGTTGGTAATTTCTCTCGTTTATTAACTTTTCTTCATAGATAATATTGCTTTTCATTTCAATTTGGCATTCCACATTTCTTTTTTCTTGTATGTATTTATGTTACTTATTGTCGTACTTCATGAAGATACTTTCAACTTCCCATCCGCGCAATGCTTCAATTATTTGTTGGATTTTTTGAACTGTGGATCTACCAGCAATGATAAGCTCAAACATATAGACACCAGTTACAGCGACCATGAGAGGTACAACTCATCTTCTTCTCCTGGATGGTCTTGGATCTTCTCGTTTTTTAATTTTTGTTTTGTCAATGAATTTAGGCTCCGTTTGTTTAGGAGGGATTTGGATTTAGATTTGATAAGAAGGTTAAGTTTGCTACAAGAACTAGAAAACACTAGAATAACTAGATGTGGTGCCAGTGATAAGGATTTGAAATGACTATATGAACAAATGGATTTGAATCCATTTGTTTTCTTCACTTTCCTTTTTACTCGAATCCTAGTATACATCCATTGTAATACTCTAACTAACAAATTTAGCCTTATGATGGATATCCAAATCCAAATCCAAATCCCTCATAAAACAAACGGAGAGTTAGTGTTTTCACACACCTGTCTGACAAGGATTCCTTTCCTCCATTTGCCGCAGTCAAGGACTTAATCTCCCAGACAGCCCGTTTTCGACATCAATAGCTAGTGGCATTTCAGCAGTCATATAGGTTCTGCAACACAAAGAAGATTATAGAGTTAGGTACGCCAGTTCAAAGGCGGCATATTTGGTTTGACACATTACAGGTCTCTCTTTCTTTCCTTTTCTTTTGCTTCATGGACTTTTTAGCCAAAGTTTCCCTCGAGTACATAGTGCCTACAGAAGAAAACATTACGAGAATTCCTCCCTATCACTTGGGTTGACGGACGCCGTAGTAAAGAAAAATTCGATAGAAGTATATGCAAGATAGATTTACAGTTTGTTAGTGTTAATGACAGAAATAAAGCACAAGATCTTCATACGAGTCTTATGTTATAATTTAGCTTTTTAGTGGAAGAAGGGGATCTAGAATATTTCAAGTGTATCAGAGAACTTTAAATATGTTAAATTCTCGGTCACATTGAAAACATGAAATTACCTTGAACTGCAGGTTTAGTTGCAGAAGTAACAGTTCATATTGATGAATTTCTTTTTTTGTTTATTCATATATTTCTACAGAAATACCAGTTATATCTACTTTTTGAAATTTTTTTGTTGATGCAAAGTTTACATTGTCAAGTAACATGAATATCTTTTAGGGCTTAAAGGTGTCTCGAGGTAAATGATTTTTTATTTTATTTTTATTTTTAAGCTTGTGGCAATTAGAAGAGATTAGATTTGTTCATGAGCAAGTATCTTTTATTTTCAATGTGGATAATATTTATTTATCTCTTCTTTTAATATAAATTGAATATAATCCAGAGATAGTTTAACGAGTTAATTGGGATGATATATGAAAGGAGTTAATTGGGATGATAGTTTATTTTCAATTTCGCTTTCCACATGACAATGCAAGGAGGAAACAGTGTCTTTGAGACACTTGTATCAAAGATGGAGCAAATTACAAAGCATGCGGCTCATAAATTCTTCTAACTTTTATGTTTCTGCAACATTGAACTTGTGATTGGAACTTTGGAAGGGAAAATAAGCAAATTTTGACCATACCAAGCAAGAAAGAATGTAAGAATTGTGCACTGTGCACCAGACTAACCAATCTGAGATGCTGTGTTTGATTGTTTCAACAGAGGCATTGGAATTTGGAAGCATCAAATGGAAGGACATACAAAATAAAACCAGAGTCAAATTCATTTCCTACTAGGTTTCTAGTTTCTACCCTACAATAAAACCTGTTTAAATTAACACTCTTTAAATTAATAATATTTTAAATTAATACTCGTTAAATTAATAGAATTTTGAATTAATACTCATTAAATTAATAAATTTTCAGTTATTTCTTCTAACTAAAATTATTTCTTTTTATCAATAGAAAAATGTGATAAATTAATAATTTTCATAAAGTTATAACGTTAATACATTTTAAATATTTCCCTGTATATTGTGGGTACCAAAAATAATAAATAATAATCAGCTATATAGTACATAATAAATTGACAATATTAGATATGTATAGTAAATATAGAGATACTATTGTGAATCTTAAGGGGCGTATTAAATTTAAATTTATATAGATAATTGTAGAGTTATTGAAGTGATCGAGAGATTTAGTTGATTCTTATCATGAGACTCTCCCCATAATCTCCCTCGATTAGCGTGGGAGGATATGCTCCTGTCTGACATGTCTTTGACAAATGACCAAATTACCCTCGGAAGCCAATTAAATATAATTACCACGTGTCAGACAAAGAATAATCCTACATCCTACCTTGGATATCAAAAGTACGTAGATGCATGTAATGTCTCAGCTTTCCTACAGCTCGCGTTTGCGACCAACCTAGAGGGTGCCAAAACCAACAAAAGGTGCGAGTGGACGAAAATAAAGTATTGGAAAATCATTTTCCGAAATATACTTTAAAACCCTCAGTTTTAGAAAACATGCATGCCATTATCAAGGAAACCATTGCTTACAATAAAACAACAATATATATATATATATATATAAACTATGAGTCCAACCCAAATCAGACATAGCATATAAAAGCACCATGGCCCACAACGTTACTAAAATCATCAGCTCTAGCCATTTTGAAAATCTTTACACAAATCACAAAATCAATATATATATGCCAAACTTGATCTTGTTGGTCTAACCAGCCATAAGTCAAACCTCATCATGCTGGTCCAACTAGCCTGCTAATCCAACTAGCATCCCATCTGCACTACTAGTAATCATCTACGGATCCACGGAGTCCAATTTCATCGGCACATGTCGAGTCCAACACCAACCATGCCCGAATCCGTCTATGGGTATCCTCAGAGTCCAACCCCGGATATAACTAATCCAGCAAATAATATCCAAATCATATAAACACAATTTAAATCGGCCACTAGCCCCTAAACACTTTCCATTTCCAGGCACCAGCCCAAAATACGGTTTTCCAAAAACCACCATAATTCAAATTCCAGAATAATAACCATAAACATATTTCAAATCCAATCATTCATTCAGTAATCATAATCATGCTAAACCATAGCATAAAATCAGTGAAAACATATGCTTATACATGCATCAGAGTTATGAAAGAAATTGTCCACTCACAGCACTCTCGTTTGCTCAAAATACGAGCCGTAAGCCAATCCAAAGCCTCCTGGACGACCGAGCCTATCAAATTCATATCCGAGGGTCACTAACAATCCATATAAGTTACTACAAGAACCCCCCCCCCCCCCCCCCCCCATTCTGAAACCAACAACGCGTCCAGAAAACGCTTCACGAGGAGAAAAACCTCCAAAACCCAACCAAACGATCTTCAATCGACATGAAACCACCACCATTGGATTCAGGACGTCGAAACCTTTCAAACAAGATCACTTTCACATCGAAATTCGAGCCTACGTGCTCGTCAAGTTTCACCCATGTACAGTCAACGCTAACGTCAGCCCTAATTTACGTCACCTTGACATCTGACATCAGACAGCCTCTGACAGCTACCACGTGGCACAATGTGTCACCACCTAACACGTGCCACATGTAACATGATGACGCATCTGCTAACGTCACCCTACCATGTTAGCTCTGACAACCCACTAACACAACGCTACGTGGCACCAACCACACTTGGCCACGTGGTCTGACATGATGTTGTCACATGCCACGTCATCATCGTCTACCTCCACCCAGGTCGACCTGCGACCCTGTAACTGGTCATTCGATCCGTATGCCTAACCCGGTCCTATGCTCTCCATTTCTCATCCAATATTCGCCATTCTTCACTAATAGACTCACAATCAACCTGGGAACTGATCTATAGCTTTAGAATTGAGAGAGCATGCCTCAAATTTCCCAGCCAAACTCAAATCCTCATGGCCCAAGTTCAAGCTTCCACCCAACCCCGTCCACTAGTTCATTTTCTCTCTTTTTTGTCCCTGTAGCCTCGCACAAACTTGAGGAACATGCCCATGGGATCATTAATAAGTTCCAAACGTCCAAACCAAAACACCATTTTTGAACCTTACAAGTTTACCTTTTTCCTAGGTTTTCCAGCCATCCTCCATAGCATCACGTCCCACCATCGTCTCACCCAGTCTCTCAGCCTCAGGCTCACTCTCGGATGCCACTTTAACTAAGCATTTAAATAAACACAAAGTAACACTCAACACTTAATGAAAACATATGCAATTTAAACCCTTTTTGTGTAGATGTAATATTGATAAATAGGGATCGTTATTAACCGAGGAAATTAGTGAACATTAAATAATGGTTAGTGAAAAAGAATAACAAATAATCAAAGAATAAAATAATAAATGAACTAAAATAATAAAATGAATAAAAAATAAAAATAATAAAGAATTAAAGAATTAAAGAATAAAATGGGGGGTTTGAAAAGAGTTGTATCTAAAGCTACATTTTAACAAATTAAGAATTGAAATGCTAAGGCTCATGCTAACTAGGATTTACAAACCATGTATTAGTTTCATAGACAAAATCGACATATTTACATAAGTAAATCCGAATTAATAATACACATTATTTAAACTACTCCTACTTTAACTTTTGTACAATGGACTTTCTTTAAACACAAATCTTTCAAACACTTTAACATTTTCCACATATTGAACAAATCACAAAATCCTATATTCATCATCTCAATTACATGCATACATTTTTCAATATTATAAATGCATAAGCCCTTAATATGCGTCAAACACTTACAATATGATTCACCTTACATTTTTTATTGAATGCACCAAACAACGGTTAAACATTAAATATATTCAACCCTATTCTAAATGCACCGAACAGGGAATAAACATTTAGCGTTGAATTGAATTTTAAGCTCTAAAACGTATGAATGAAGTAAATGAAATTCAGAAGTAAAACACATGGAGATTGTATTCACATTAACTAATGTTAGAAAGAAATTCTGATATATATTGAATTATTAGTAAAACCAATAACAAAAATAAGAGTTTACATAGAAAAAAGATGGTTTTTTCACAAGGATCACCAAACAACAGCATGAAACTTGTAAAGCTGGAGGAAGAAACACAAGGAATTCATAATTAAAACTCTCGAATTGCATCGGAATTAACTAGCTAGATTTTTCTTAAGGAAAACATAAAATTGTGTAAAAAGAAAGATTTAAAGAAAATCTAAGAAAAAGAATAAAAAAAAACCTAAGAAACAAAATGTAAAAGAACGTCAAAAGAAAAAAGAAAAAAAGAGGTGAGGACCCATCAGACAATGAAATGACCTTCCTATTTATAGCGGAAGTGCCAAAAAAAATTAGAAAATAAAATACAATTGAAATGATAGAAACAATAAAAATTTTAAATGATGAAATGATCGGTTTTTGTTGAATTTTAGGGTCGAATGTGCTGGAAAACTAGGCAAGCATGGGCTGCTGACTGGAGCAGGTAAAATCGGTGGTAGGTGACTGACATGGAGAATGGGCTTTGGCGTGGAGGCGTGCAGAGGAAGGATGGCAGTTCGATGCACGTGTGCTGATGGGAGCAGGTGGGTTTCGGTAGACGTGCACTGAAACAGAGTGGCTGAACAACATGGATTGCGATGAGCAGGGCATATGAACTTTGACACGCGCGCCTTGAAGGACAATGGGGAGTTCAATAGGGGCTAGTTGAAGGCTCTTTGGGATGATGTGAGTCACCTTTTGGGTTGGGCTGAAGGATTGTGGGCCATGGGCTGGGTTTCTGGACCGCAAACCATTTTAGATTTTAGGCTGCAGCAAATTCTGGTCTTGCAATTTGGGCAGGAGCGTAAATGGGCTGATTTTGGATTTGGTAGGAAGCTGCCGAATTTCCTAGCATAATTCGGTGATCAACCTTGTTTCAATCATAACTTTCTCAATATAGCTTCGATTGAGATGATTCTTAAGCTAAAACTAAACATACTTGCACAAATGAACCAAAACCATAAGCTTACTTAAGTGATTAACTCAACTAATCAAAATTTACCATCTTAAGGATCATAAGGTCTTTATGAAGGTTGTTATGAGGCTAAGTTTAGAGGCAAGGAAAATATAGGACAAGTGGTGCTCAAATTCGTTTCAAGACTCAATAAAAGACTCCCAAAACGTAGCATAACTTTCCATCTGTAGTGTAATGACGTCAATAATCATCCTTCAAGCATAGGCCAAGTTTCATCATGTTGGGTCTCACATTCATTCTTTGTGTCGGATTTACAAGTATAAGGGGCTTAACTCAAACGCTACATGATCAAACCTTATTACCCTGAGAGAGACTAAAAAACATTGTGTTTTCATCATTTTTCAACTTTTTTTTTAAGATCAAAGTGATAACATGTGACAACAATACAAAAAAATTTAAGCAAGTTAATCCATAGAATACACATACAAGTCTTCAAAACATCATCAATTTCTCTTCACACCATCTTCATTTCTTCAACCAAGTCTTTGGAATAAGGGTAAAGGATGTCTATATTAGGCTCAAGTGTTTAGATATTCATGGTGATGAGAGAAAGACTTAATGTGGGCTCAAAGTGGTTAAAAATAAGCGGGTTGCAACTGGTGCGCACAAAGAAGGAACATGGATGTTTGAATATGTGATGTTAACTCTAGAGTTCATAAAAGTTGTGGTAAGTAGTTATGAGACATATGCATATCAATATATACAAAGAACTCTATGAATCACTTATCAAAGATGTTCCTCATCAAAGATGCATATGAAGTTCTTAAGCTCACATCGGGTTCATATGATTCATACTTATCTTAACATGCTCGTTTTTGTACTAGTTTATCATGCATCATCTACAAGTCATAAATACTTAATCACAGGATATTAACAAACGAATTCAAGTTGTAGTGATCATCTTTATAGCCATATTGTATTCATTGTCCTTCATTTATATTATTGACAAGTTAAAGGGTAACCTAAGACTTGTAAAAACACTTAGTTACAACAAAAAGACTCAAGAAACCTTTTAAAACTCACAATTTTGTTTATTTATTTATTTTTTTGAAACAAATAAAGGTGTAAATCAATGCCCCCACACTTAAACTCTACACTATCCTCAATGTAAGAAAGTAAGTAAATAAACATAGAATCTAAGTAAGGAAGGAGGTTTTCGAAATAAAGCAAGAAAAACATAAAGTAAATCAATTGAAAGAGAGTGAAGGATTGAAAGAAAGCAAATATGCGTTGATGACTCCTTCACAACTCGGGAACACATTGGGTTGCCTCCCAACAAGCACTTGAAGTTTAAAGTCCATCGATTACTCGTTGTCCAACCACCAAATGACGCGTGTCCTTCCTCGTAACTTGCCAACCAGGAGAGTAGTGGATCTTCCGTTAGTATGGGCACCGGTGTGGTGCTAGCCTACGGTTCTCCGACGGTCAAGTTAGTAACTTTGTTTGTTAAAAAAAAAAGGGCAAATGGTTAGTTTGGCAGAGTAATAGTGAATGGTAAATATTTGTTACCTTTGTTGGGAAACATGTATCCATTATGTATGGGTGAGTGAGATGTTCGATTCCCGTAGTTTCGATGTGGGACACATGTTCCTTGATTTGCATGCTGACATGTGTTACACATATCGAGGGTGGAGGTGCTTCCATGTGTCATCCCATCTTAGGCCCATTGTTGGGGCTATATGAGGACATGAGCTTGGGTCATGTTTGGTGCTCGGGCTTTAGGTATACAGTCTGGTCAGTCTGGTCAGACATGGTGTCAACAGAAGTTACCCAAGTTCTTGACTGAGGTGGAATTTCTTGGTCGGGAACTTGTCTCCTTCTTCCAGACTTAGTGGGAAGTATGCTTGTAGTCCCCCAAGTCCCTTGGAGAGAGTCCACCGGGATCATCTTGGCCGTACGAGGGGAGTGGCGTGTGGTCGGCGGTTCTAATAAGGTGGCTCGGTGGAGGCACCTTGGTTAGTCGCCTGAGATGGTGACTCAGTGTAGGTACCTTGGTCGGTTTCCTTGTATGGTAACTCGATGGAGGTACCTTGGTTGGTCTCCTGAGATAGCGGTTCAGTATATGATGAGTGGGCCAAATCCTGAAATGGTGGTTTCCACCGAGCGGTGTCCGTGGCTCGGTAGTGTCCTAACAAGTCAATCAAGTGGGCATGATCATTTGTAGTGAAACTGGCAGTGGGAGGGGCGGTTGGTTTGCCTCGGCCGGATGTGTGACACGTGTCGATCGAATATGTGTGTGCTACAACACGTGTCGGCCACTGAGGGTAGTGACGCCTAGTAGTCTGTGTCGAGCTCTATAAATAGTTGGGGGGAGGGGGGTCTCTATCGATTTCCTCACTTGTGTTTTTGAGAAATTGGGCTAAGCTTTGTCATAGTGAAAATGTGATTTCCGATCAGCTCTCAGTGACGGTGCTCACGATGGTGCAATTTCCGATTCACAACTTCGTCGCGAAAAATCAAGGTAAGCATTACTTCCCCTGAGTTTTGTAGATTAAACTAGTAGTTGGTGAAGAAATGAGCATGAACTTGATGAAGTTTGTGGTAAGATCTTTTGAGATCCAGGTCGGTCTCTGAGTTATGTTCTCCCGATTTTCTTGTAGATGTCCGAGGATAGTAACTAGGTGATGAAGATGTGGTGCTACGACTCAGAGGTTAGTGGGTCTTCAGATGGTAGTGTGAAGGTTCTCATTCCCATGTCTGGGAGTGAGGATGGGGCCAACTCGGCTGATGTAGAGAATAGGACTCAATCACCGTATGGGGTGGCCGAGAGTTCTGGTCAACAGAATGAGTCATTTTTGAAGGTGGAAATGGTCGACCACACGAGCGGTGGCAGTATCTTGGTAGATGCCAAGAAAATATTGAAGTTAGGTGTGCACAAGGCACTAAAGATGACCCATGGCAGGCATAAGGGGTTGGTGCGAATGACCAAAGGAAAGTTGGCCAGTGATGGGTCAGTGTTGGACACGGTGCCATTAGAATATGCCGTCTTCACCGTGGATGAGATGGTGAATAAAGAGATCGAGAAGGTTTTATGAAGATGCACATCGAGTTTGGGGTGCCGGAGTTGTTGACCACGCGGTTACCCGGGAAGGGTCAGTTACCGAGTAATCCCCCGGTCGGAATGGCTTTGTTCTATACCGAGCTGATGCATCACGGGGTGAGGCTGCCATCGCACCCTTGGCTGCGGCGGATGGTGAAAAAGATGGGGGTGACACTCAGTTAACTCAATCTGAATGTGTGGATTGGGCTTTTGTCAGGACCCGACCCTCTTCTGTCAGGTCCCGATTCATCTAGCACGATATTGTCTGCTTTGGGCCTCCTTGTCCTTGCCCTCATGGTTTTGTTTTCGGGAGCTCACGGTGCAACTTCCCAGGGGGTCACCCATTTGGAATTGCACCAGCCTCAACTCGCTTAACTTTGGGGTTCCAATCCCCCCCAAAGCCACTGAGCTCCCAAAAGGCCTCATGCTAGATAGGTGTGTGCCTACACCTTTAAGGCACACCACCATTCCCTTCCCAGACCATTCCCCCCTCGCAGGAATGTGGGATTGTTCACCGTTCCCTCCAGGACACGGGTCTTACAATCCACCTCCCTTAGGGCCCAGCGTCCTCGCTGGCACACTTCCCGGTTGTAACAACCCGTACCTTCGGGAAGGGTATAAATGTAATTTTTGTAAATATTTGTATGAAAGGACGATTTTGCCCTTGTGAATAGTGCGTCAAAAGTTGACTTTTTGATTTACCAGTGGGATGAGTGTTGACCATTGACCGTGACGTAGTTTAGGACATCACGAGTCCGTAGACAGGTGGCAGGTTCGATTCGGACAATCGGAGAAAAAGTTATGACGTTCGGAAGATTGAGGGCGTTACCGTAATTTTGACTATTTGAGGAAAATGTTGACTTTTTAGTGGATTTGTGATTTTCTCGTAGACCGAGGACCGTTAGGTAGGTCTCGACGTCCTGAGTACAACGATAGGCGGCACGCTGTCATCAGACGTCGGATGGAATAGTTACGGGTCTGAGAAGTTCGAGGGTAAAATGGTAATTTGTACACTAGGGGTATTTTAGTCTTTTTCCCTCAGCCCAATCAGATAAGGGCAAGTGGCAGTAGTGGGCTGGGATATTTTGTGCTGAGACCATGGAGAGTGGACACGTGGGCAGAAGCTAGAGGCTTCTGGGAGAGCCTAAGTGTGCACAGCCACACTTTGTGCACGTTCAAAATCGTGCATTTGGCTTTGAACACAGAAAAAAGAGAGAAGAAATTGGAGAGACTGTGATCGATTCAGGGTGTGAGTGAGTGGAGTGTGAATTGAGAGAGTGACTGAGAGACCAGGCTGAGCTGGTGATCGTGTTTTGGTGGAGGAATAGTGCACGGGGACGCGACGGTGGACGGTTGGATTTTTGGAGAAAACAGGGAAGCCGTGAGACAGGGGTGGTAGTTGTGCCGTGTGGTGGCTCAAACCAAGACAGTGGGAGGCTCAGGTGGTTGTAGGGAACCCAACGAACACTGTGGCACGCGGCGGTGCACACGGCGGAGACGGGTAAGCCCAATTCCTCTATTTTTCCCGTGAATTTCAATTCGAAAGTCGTGGACCTAGAGCTAGAGTCGAGGGAAATTGGTGAGTGAGGTGAGACTCCTGGAGGTCCCAGGAGTCGTTTGGTTGTGGTGCCGTGCCAGGGGAGGACCTGGGCGGCCGGCGGCCAAAACAGGGGCCATGGGCCGTCTGTTTCGAGGCCGTGAACGATGGGTTTTAGGCGTCGATTTTCATAAGTTAGGATGGGGTTAGATTGCTTGGGATAGGACGAAGCTTCTGAGATTGGATTGGACTGAAACGGTGGAGGAACGGAGGAGAACCGGTCACGCCGGTTCAACTGTGTTGAACCGAGTGGCTCAAGGTTGAAGGAGCACTGTAGCAGGCGCGTGAGGCCCACGCGCAGCCACTTTGGGCGGCGCGTGGAGGCTCGTGGGGAGGATTTCGGCCAAGCTTCCAACATGGTTTTGGTTCTAAATGTCCTAAGGAATCCATTGGTATGATTTTCGGGTTAATCGGATGATGTTGTGAGATAGTTCGGGAATCCGGACGGTTTAGGGTTTAAGATTAAAATATAATAAATTCCCGAAAAATTGGGGAAATTAGGGTTAGTATCCTTGATGTCATTGTGACTCTATTTGGTGCATATTGACAGGACGAGAGACGCCTGAGACGGTCGAGGAGCGCACGGAGCGCGATTGACTCGCTCAGATTTGTGAGTGGACTCTTTCTTTCTTTACGAGCATGCCTAACTGTTTTATTGATGTTTGATGATATTAAATATGTTTTTATGCTTCTTAATGATGATTATATATGGTTGATGTGTTTTCACGTTTTTCGAGACATTTTCGGGATTTTGCACGGTTTTCGAGAAAAAGTTGGATTTCGGATTTTGATGCCATATTTAGGGATTTCAACCTATAATTGTTTTTTGATGATGATGAATGGATTGTGAAACATAATTTGTGATTAAATGTGGGTTTTGGATTAAAAAGTGGATTTCCAGATTTGGGTTCGGAATGGCGGTTCTGAACGCCGGATGGGCTTCGAACCGGGGATTTCGGATTCGAGTTTGGTTATGGATTTAGAAATGGGTTTACATTGAATTTGGATTGGATTTTCTGGATCTGGATATTGGGTTTAAAGACCCGGATTCTGATTAACGGGGGACGGGCCCGGATTGAGTTTAAAGACTCGGGAGTTTAAGACTCGGATAATATTGAGGCCTGGTTGAGTTTAAAGACTCGGATAGACCTAGCAGGTTTGATCGTAAAATGATACCTTGATATTCACGTTTTATGATGCGGTTTTATAGTGTTTCTGTTCTTATGATGTTTTATGTTATGGTTTTCTAATATGTAGTTGGGCATGCATGTTTTCAAAACGGAGGGAACAAATATTATTACTGTTTTTCGTAACATTGATTTGATGAAAAAATGATTTTGAAACTTGTATTTTCTTTAGTCCACTCACACTTTTGGTTTTAAATTTTCCCTCCAGGTCGTGGTGATAGCGTCGGGGTGAACGTTGAGGGCAGGAATTGAGGCATAGAGCTTACGACGTTCTTCCGTTGCGAGACTAGCATAGTAGGATTTTGTGCCCATTTTGTAGAACTATGCTCTGACTTACAGTTGTATTATATTTACTCCTGCGTCTGATAGTTATACTTACAGTACTATTACGGGTATTCTGGTACTTTATGTGTGATTGTCAGACGGGAGCAGGGTTCGTCCCTGGTATCGAGGTGATATTTGGGACGGGTCCTGACAGCTTTACTCCCTCTAAATGGCCTTCCATTGGGCCTAGCAACCTGAGCCAACCTATGCCCAGCTCATGTATCTTTATGATTTTGGGTTCCAACAACAGACCACCGGGTGGATCTTCGTTCGGCATTATAAAAAGAGCATAACAAGTGAGTTCATACTCGACATACTGACCTCCCAAATGTTTTATAAGACAAAATTTTACTTGGTCGGTGGGGACTAGGGGGGACCCAGAGGGGAGTCCAATACCGAGCAAGTTTCAGACGAAAGGTGTTTAGCTGTCGTGGTGTTGTAGTATAGAATGACCATTGTATTTTTTTCGTGTTTTTGTCCAAGCATTCATAGGTATGCTGATTGTTGTCTCGGTCTACAGGTTTGTTTCCCCCCGAGAAGATTACTTCGGAGGAGAAGGAGAGCATCTGAATAGTGAGATCTAGCTTGGACGACTTGAATCGGAAGACTAGAGTCGGCATCGCTGGGGAAGGCTACCCAACGCTTGGAGAAGATGCTCAAGAAGAAGAGGGACAAGTCAGACAAGGGGTAGAGTGAGCATATCGAGCGCCCCAATGAAAATTGAGGGCCGAAGATTCCCCTCGATCTCCCAAAAGGAAACGGGCTGAGGACGAAGAGGGGTGGATGCTCTCTTCTGACCCCAAGCGGGCAAAGGTGTGGCTGGAGGCTGAGGCTATCTGTTCGGCCTAGGAAATGATTGGTTGTAAGAGAACTATGTCGGCCCCAGATTCCACCCCTGCCCCATCACCCCATCTAGTAGATATGAGGATATTGGAGATGCTGAAGAGGCGTGGGGACGTGAAGCTGGGTGTGTTCACCGAGGGTGAGTCCATTGGTGAGTCTTCTAACCCTAAGGCAACTCTTTGTTGTCCGAGGCAGATGATACCCTTTTTGAACGATATCTGTCAGGGGCCTCCATCCCGCTGGATGAGCTGGCTGCGGTGCAATGCAAGACAGCCAACTAAAAGATGGAGAAGGCACTCATCCTACTCAACAATGTAAGTGGTTATTTTATGTGCAAGTTGATTTTTTGGACCGAGTCTATGTGATTCTAATCGTGAGTTATTTGCAGGCTCTCGACGAGGTCTACCTGCAGTTCGGCACTGCCTAGAGAAAAGGTTGTCTCAGCTCGGAGGGATAAGGAGAAACTGAAGAAGAAGTAAGATGAGTTGTCATCTAAGTTTCAGAAGGCTGAGAAGGCAACTAAGTTGGCTTCTGATCAGATGCGGTAGCTGGAGGACGAGAGGTGGAAGGTGCAGGAGGCAATGGCTTCCAAGGAGGAGATGAGGGCCGAGCTCTTGGCCAAGGTTGATGCGGCCGAGAAGGACCAACTACGCCACTTGAAAGAGCTATGCCGGGTGAAGGTTGCAAGGGAGGCCGACCTGGAGAAGGCGGGGAGCAAGCGGTGGTAGAGTTCAAGAAATCCGAAGAGCTGGAGGGGATTAAGAACTATTATGCCATTGACTGTGAGTATGAGTATTTTCAAGAACCTCTTCCTCAACAAGCCTGGGTTGTCAATCCGGACTACCTGGCTCCGTCGGGACATTACCGCCGAGATGTTTGAGGATGATTCGTCTGATGATAGTATTACCTAGGAACCAAGGAAAGAACAGCTAGAGTAGCCCCCTGAAACTAAGCAGGAGGGGCCATCCAAATAGCCAGAGGCTCAACCTGAGGTTGTACCATAAGTCGAGGAGCCTAGTGTTAAGATGGAAGAGCTAGTGTAGGAGTCGGCCTCTATGCCTTGTAGTTTTCTTTGCTAAGTTGGTATGATGGTTAAGGCCCCATAGTTTTGTAAAGCTCTTGCAGACCGAGCATAATAGGTCTGCATTAATGGAATTTTTTTGGAATCATGAAAATTTGTACAGCGATGAGTATGTAGTCCATGTGTTGGGGTGTAGGCCGAGTGAGGGCGTACCCCGACGTGTAGGTATAAGTCAAATAGCAAGTGTTGGGGTGTAGGTCAAGTGGGGCCCTACCTTGACTCTTAGGGTTGAATCAAAGTTTAGGTGCAAGTTGAGTAGGGTGTTGAGTCAAATAACAAGTGTTGGGGTGTAGACCAAGTAAGACCGTACCCCGACTTGTATGTTTGAGTCAAAGTGTGGGTGCAAGCCGAGTAGGGCAGTATGCCGACTCGAATATTTGAGTCAAATATCAAGTGTTGGGGCGTAGGCCGAGTAAGATCGTACCCCGACTCGTATGTTTGAGTTAAAGAGTGGGTGCGAGTTGAGTAGGGCTATACACCGACTCGAATGCTTGAGTTAAATAGCAAGTGTTGGGGTGTAGACCGAGTAAGACCGTACCCTGACTCGTATGTTTGAGTCAAAGTATGGGTGCAAGCCTAGTAGGGCTGTACACCGAATCGAATATTTGAGTCAAATAACAAGTGTTGGGGTGTAGACCGAGTAAGACCGTACCTTGACTCGTATGTTTGAGTCAAAGTGTGGGTGCAAGTTGAGTAGGGCAGTACGTCGACTCAAATATTTTAATCAAATAACAAATGTTAGGGTGTAGGCCAAGTAAGACTGTAGCCCGACTCGTATGTTTGAGTCAAAGTGTGGGTGCGATCCGAGTAGAGCTGTACACCGACTCAAATGTTGAGTCAAATAGCAAGTGTTGGGGTGTAGGCCGAGTAAGACCGTACCCTGACTCGTATGTTTGAGTCAAAGTATGGGTGCAAGCTGAGTAGGGTTGTACACCGACTCGAATGTTTGAGTTAAATAGCAAGTGTTCGGGTGTAGGCCGAGTAAGATAATATCTCGACTCGTATGTTTGAGTCAAATTATGGGTTCAAGCCGAGTAGGGCAATAGGCCAACTCGAATGTTTGAGTCAAATAACATGTGTTGGGGTGTAGGACGAGTAAGGGTGTACCCCAACTCGTAGGTTTGAATTAAAGTGTAATGTTTGTGTTGAATGTATTCGCACTGTGTAATGGAAAGATTTGTCATTGATAATGTGAGCCAAATTTGGCGAATTACAGCAGATCATAAGAGGACATATACGAAGTTAGGTGAAGTATTTTTTCAGGTGGTCGGAATTCCACGGGTTGCCGAGTCGTTTTCCCTCAGAGTCTTCCAACTCGTAGGTGCCTAGTCAGCAGATCCTTGTAATCCTATTATGGCCTTCTCAGTTGGGGCCGAGGGTTCCAGTCGAGCGATCCTTTGTTGCGATGCTGACTTTCCGAAGTACCCAATCCCCTTCTGGAAAACTGCGGGGTCTGACCTTGACGTTGTCATAGTTGCAAAGTCGGTGCTTGCAGGCCAAGTTTCTTAGGTTAGCCTATTCTCAGTGTTCCTAAATGAGATCCAGGCTGAGTGCGAGCTGCTGGTCATTCTGGTCGAGCTCGTAGGTCGACACTCGGTAGGAAGGCTCATTAAGTATAGATGGGATGAAAGCCTCAGTTTTGAAGGTCATGGATAAAGGGGTTTCATTTTGTTATGTCCGGTAAGAGGTTATTTAGGACCAGAGTGCGTTTGGGAGGATCTTAGAACACTTGCCTTTTGTTTCGTCGAGTTGAGTTTTCAGCGTATGCTTGATGATTTTCTTTATAGCCTCAACATGACCATTAGACTGTGGGTGAGCTAGGGAGGTGAAGTAGAGGCGGATGTTATGTCTGTCATATAATGTACGGAAGCGTGCATTATCGAATTGTTTTCTGTTGTCTGTGACGATGGCGTGCAGAAGACTAAAACGGAAAATGATGTTCTGGAAGAATGTTTCAATCTGAGTAGTGGTGATGGACACTAGAGCCTTGGCTTCAACCCATTCTGTGAAGTAGTCTACTGCCACCACAACGTACTCTGTCTTTCCCTTCCCGACTGGCATTTTTCCAAGAGAAGGCGGATGAAGGAGGCAAACCTTTGGCACTTATCACATCCCCCGGTGAGGTCAGCCGCATCCGCATGCATGTTTGGCTAATTTAAACCTTGGCGAAAGACCATGTGGACCAATGAGCGTGGTCCAGAGTGGTTCCCACAAATGACTGCATGTATCTCTTCCCGGATTACTCTTTCTGCGCCATGGATGAGGCATTTCAAAAGGGGGAGAGTAAGGCCCTGCTTATAGAGTTAGCCATTAATGAGTATATATCAGGCCTCCTATCGCTGGATCTTTTTGGCTTCGACCTTATCAGAAGGGAGAGTCCCATCGGTGAGAAAACCAATTAGGGGGGAGGGGGGGGAGGGGGGGGGGGGGGGGGGGTCATCTAAGTAGGATTGGTGGTGATCATGTAGACGGAGGAGTGTTGAGTGCTGGGTCGGTCAAGTACCTCTACTAAGATGTTCCGGCTTATCCGTTCGTCGAGGAAGGATGCAAGTCGAGCAAGAGCGTCAGGGTGACTGTTTTCAGATATGGGGATCCTTGTGATAGTGTGACTGTCGAAGCTGTCGATGAGGGATTTTTCCATTGCCCTGTATGTCGCCATGGAAGATTCTTTGGCCTTGTATTCATTGTTGATCTGGCTGATGATGAGTTGGGAGTTTTTGGAAATTCGAATATATTTGACATCCATGGTCTTTGGCAGGCAGAGTCCCACAAGAAGAACCTCGTATTCGGAAATGTTGTTCGAGGCTTTAAACAGGAAACAAAGAGCATACTCCATCTTGACCTTGTTTGGGGTGGTGAGGACAAGTCCAGCCCCTGAGCAGTTGTGGCAGGCCGAGCCATCAACGTATAAGAGCCATGTAGGTTGAGCGAGGTCTAGCTATAGGCTCCCATCATCTAAGGTATGTGTTGTCGATAATGGAAGAGCGGGAGGAATGGTCTTCATCATAGGTGTTTACGGGACATCCGAGAATTCTGAGATAAAGTTTGCAATGGCCTATCCCTTCTCGACGGTGCGGGGCATGAAAGTGATATCAAACTCCCTGAGTTCCATCGCTTATTAAAGTAGTCTTCTAGACGTTTCTAGCTTCTAGAGCACCTGCCGAAGTGGCTTGTTGGTCATAACGATGATTGAATGGGCCTATAAGTAAGGTCTGAGCTTCCTTGAGGACATGATAAGAGCGAATGTGAGCTTTTCCAGGTCGATGTATCGCATCTCGGCGTCCTATAGGGCCTTGCTTACGTAGTATACTGGGTGCTCCACGCCATCCTTCCGTTTAACAGGTACTGGACTGGTGGCAGAGGTGGAAATAGAAAGGTAAATGAAGAGAGGCTCTCCTACCTCAAGTCTTGCTAACAACGGTTCTCTTCCCATGTATTCTTTAAGTTCGGTGAAAGCCTTGGTGCATTCTTAGATCGAGGTATTGTGTTTGGACTTGCCTTTGAGGGCTTTGAAGAACAACCCATACTTGTTAGTGGATTTTGAGATGAACCATATAAGAGCCACCACTCGACCAGTTAGGCTTTCTATTTCTTTCTGAGTTTGCTAGGTTCTATATGGATGAGGGCCTTGATCTTCTCTGGGTTGTCCTCGATTCCCCGCCGACTTATCATGAAACCCAGGAACTTCCCAGGGCCAACTCTTAAAAAGCATTTGGCTAGGTTGAGACTCATCTTGCACCGCTTGAGCACGTTGAACATTCGTGTGAGGTTGGGAATGTGTAGGTCGGCTGATTTACTCTTAACGAGTATGTTATCGACGTAGACCTCCATTGTCTTCCCTATCTGGTCCGCAAACATGAAGTTCACTAAGCATTGGTAGGTGCCCCCTTCATTCTTGAGTCCGAATGGCATGACGTTGAAGCAGTAAAGCCCCTGGTCTTTTTGGAATGTTGTGTAGATTTGCTCTGTTGGGTGCATGAAGATTTGGTTGTAGCCTGAGTAGGCGTCCATGAAGCTTAAGAGCTCGTGCACATCCGTTGCATCTACCAGTTATTCTATCTTAGGCAGGGGGAAGTTGTCCTTAGGGCATGCGGTATTGAGGTTAGTAAAGTCCATGAACATTCGCCATGCTCCCAAGGGTTTCTTGACTAACAAAACGTTGGCCACCTAGGCGGTGTAGACTGCCATCTGAACAAAATGGATGGCATGGCCTCTGTTCTCTCTGCGTCATAGAGGCAACACTTCTACTCGACTGGCTTGTAGTAAGAGTCGATGCTCAGTCGGTGAAAGATTACATCGGTGAATATGCCAGGCATGTCGGCATAGAACCACGCGAAGACCTTGGAGTTGTCTTTCAAAAAATTGATTAGTTGTGAGTATAAATCGGGGGGAGATAGTTGTTCTGATCTTTACCTTTTGGTCTGCAAAGTTGTGAGAGAGAACAAACTCCTCGACCTCCTCAATAGGTTGCGGATGTGGTATCTCCGAATAATCCCTAGTGTAACGACCCGTCCCAGAAATCAGGGTTAAGATAGTGGTTAAGGTGGGATTAGTGAGTTTAAATTGTACTTAGTTGGGTACTTTTGGACCGATAGGGTAGAATGACAATTTTGCCCCTGGTTCGGGTAAATAGTTGACTTTTAGTTCGGAGCGGTCAATTGGACTTTGACCGATGACCAGGACGTAGTTTAGGACGTTGTGAATCCGTAGACAGGTGGTACGCCCTATTCCGACATCCGAGGAGGAAGTTATGATGTTCGGAAGGTTGAGGGCATAACCGTAATTTGGTTAAATTAGGGGGGAAAGTTGACTTTCCGTATGATCGGGTTTTGAGATGTTGACGTAGGACCGTTAGAGAGACCTTGTCGTCCTGAATCCAACGACAGGCGGCACGTATTCATTGGACTTACGATGTGGGAGTTACGGGTCTAGAAAGGTAGTGGCAAAGTTGTAATTTTGGTTAAAACAGAAGGGTATTTTGGTCTTTTGTGCTCTGGGAATTGTGCACAGAGAAGGAAGTGGATGGCTGGGATTGAGCCATTTGTGTGAGAGGAAGGGTATGATTGGTGACACGTGTAGGAGGGCTAGAGGTTTCTAGCAAACACGGTCCAATTATTTGGGGCAACCGTGCAGGCGTGTGTGTTGGAAGAACAGAAAACAGAGGGGGAGATTGAGGGCAAATTGGACGGTGACTGGGAGTGTTGGTGTGAAGTGGTGAGAGGATGAGTGATCAGAGACTGAGAGGGGGACAATGAGAAGGCTAGACAGTGTGGTGGTTGTGTGTGGGTGAGTTGTGAGCCAAGGGAAAACCAGGGGGAAAACAGAGAATAGAGAAGATTTTTGGGGCGGTGGTGCTGCCGTAGTCGATAGATTGTGGCCGGTGGAGGTGCCCAGAGGCTGGAGGAGGACGGGAGGAGCTACTACCTCACGGCTGAGCTCACGACGGCGACTGGAGGCAGGTAATCTCTTAACTTTCCTTCGATGCTCTGTTTTTCCCGTCGATTTTCAAATCGAAAGTCGTGAGTTTAGGGGTTGAATCGAAGAGCCTAGGGAGGTCTAGGGGACTCAGTTGAGGCCTGGGTGTCTTCTGGTTGTGCTGCCGTGACGGGGAAGTGCATGGTGGAGGCTAGACGACGGAATGTGCCCTATGTGCCCTGTTTTTCTGTTTTGCTTCAAACGTAGAGTCGTGAAGTCTGGGGTAGAGTTGACGGTCTTGGTGAGTTGGGTGAGGTTTAGGATGGTCCTAGGAAAGGTTTAAGCTAGTTACCATGACGGGGGAAGACCTGGGTGGCCGGAGAAGGAAACAGGGGACTGAACAGGTCTGATCTCGAGTTAGGGACGATGACTTAGGGGCTGTGTCGAGGGGTCTGAGTATGGGGAATGAATAGCCTAGGACTAAACGAAGCAGTGGGTGAAGGATTGAGGTGTTTTGGTGCAGGCACGGTGGAGAACCGTCCTCGCCGGTTCGAGGTGCAGAACTGTGTCGAACCAGGTCTATTCGAGGTAGACGGTGACACTGTAGCAAGCGCGTGAGGGCCACGCGCAGCCACTTTGGGCGGCGCGTGCGGCGGTGTTTGGGGAAAGTGTCAACTAGGTTTTTGGTCTAGGTGTTGTGGCGAGTTCGTTGGAGTTGGTTTCGGGTTAATCGGACGTCGATTCAATGTCGTTCCGCGAGGGTGAAGGATTAGGGTTCCCATTCGTTTCGTTTAGGACCCGGGGATTTTTGTGGGAAATTAGGAGAGTCTTAGTAGACGTGTTAGTGACGTACTTTGGTGGTTGTTGACAGGATCGGGAGTTCCCGAGGAAGCTGAGGAACGTACGAGACGTTCAGGACGTGATTGAGGGCTCGGTACTGTGAGTGGACCCCTTCTCTAAACTCGAGCATGCATAACTGTTTTCTATAATTGTTTTATGGTTTTAATCATGATTCTATGTTTATCGAATATGCTTTGTTGGTTTTACATTGTTGCACGTTTTTTGAGGAAGTACGGTATTTGACACGTCTTACGAGAAACGTCTATTTCTGAGTAAAATGCCATGGTTTTGGGGTTTTCACAGGATAACTGGTTTGAATGCTTATAAAGGGATTTTGAAACATGATTTGGTGATTAAAGGATTTTCGGTTTTAGAATCGGATTTCGAGAATCGAGATTTGGTTTTAAAGTTGAAAAGTGGAATTCTGGATTTGGGTTCGGAATGACGGTTCTGAATGCCGGAATGGCGTCAGACCGGTGATTTCGGATTCGGGTTTGGATGAGGATTTAGAAATAGTTTTCAAACGGTTTTGGATTGGATTTGCTGGATCTGGTTATTGGGTTTAAAGACCCGAATTATGATTAACGGGGGACGGGCCCGGATTGAGTTTAAAGACTCGGGAGTTTAAAGGCTCGGATATATTAATATTTCCCCCGTAGGCCTGTTGAGTTTAAAGACTCGGATATTATTGAGGCCTGGATTGAGTTTAAAGACTCGGAAGTTTAAAGACTCGGATAGGTCCAGCAGGTTTGATCGGAAAAGAATGATGATTGATATTCACGGTTTATGATACGGCTTTATGATGGTTCTGCTATGATTTCTATAAACGTTTTATAGTGTTTCTGTTTCTTATGATGTTTTATGGTGATTGATTTATAACTGTTTTAATAACTGAGTTATGCATGTGGTTTCAAAACGGAGTGCTAAACCCGATTTTCTTATAAAATGATTTTGGAATTTTTCTTTTATTCATGGTTCACTCACACCTTCTGTTTTTAACTGCCCCCCAGGTCGTGGAGCTAGAGCTGGGTTTCGGCGTCGAGGTAGCGTCTGAGGCATAGAAGTCACGAGAGCGACCCCGGAGTGTTTAATTTTTCCGTGTGCGCATACTGTTTATCGGTTTTTCTTTTCTGTGTACGTGGGACTATGCTCTGTAAACTATTAACTTCGGGTTGTATTGTATGGTTTCTCCTGCGTCTGATTGAGTACTTTGGTGGGTGTGTGTGTTTTACTTTTGTGTGTGTCGGGGTGTCAGACGGGAGCCGGATTTACCTCGGTGTTCGGAATGAAACCGGGGTGGGTCGTGACACCTAGGGTCTTCGAAAAACCAATTCTGTATTTTTAGTGCCTTGTGAGGGTCAATAGGGTTAGCCTCGAATGCTTATTATGTCACGACCATGGTTTCCTTTTGCGGTTGGATTGGTGTGGCATAGTTACATGCCCTTGTTGCCAGTTGATCTCCGCGGATTTGGCCAATACCCATGGGGTGGGGAGCTTAACCAAGAGGAGGTGCGTGGATAATACGACCTTTAGCTGGTTGAGTATCCCCCTTTTGAGGATGAACCTAGCTGCATACCTTTGTAGTGGCTCGTTTGCCCCTTGTTTCAGTTGGAAAAGGTTTTCTGCTGAGAGAATCCGGTCAGTTTGGATTATGAATTGTTTCATGAAAGTGGATGTGAGTTGCTCGAACGAATCAATGGTTCCAGCCTCCAGTTTGTAAAACCAATTAATCGCTGCCTCGATTAGCGTGGAGCTGAAAATGAGGCGCTGTTCCTCGTCTGATAGGTTTTTTGGGGCAATGACTGAGTAAAAATTGTTTAGGTGGGTGGACGCGTAGTCCTTCCCAATGTAAAATGGGATCTTCAGAGGCTTGATCTCGTGACTGATTCTGAACTCGCTAATTCTCTCTATGAAGAGCCCCTGACTCATTTTTTCCCAAGTCGATCTTGTCCTCTGTTTGGTCTCGGCCTCTACCTATTTCACTCGACCCATTCGATTTTCAACGAGCGAGTCAGTCCTAGATGGTTGTTGTGCCTATCGATCGAAGCGACCAACCCTCTCGGTGTCCCTAGAAGCTTGGTCGTTACCGATTGGACCTGACCGCTCGGTATGCCTCTTTGGGGGTAGTTCGTAGGAGCCTTTGTGACGTCGCCCGACCTAACCTGACCCCTCAGTGTCCCTCCTAGGGGGTAGTTCCCGGGAGATCCGTGGTGTCGACTTACCTGTCCTGATCGCTTAGTGTCCCGCTTGGGGGGTATGTCCTAAGGGCCTCCATGATGTCGACAAACCTAACCTGACTGCTCAATGTCCCACCTGGAGGGTAATTCCTGAGGGCCTCCACGATGTCGACCGACTTAACCTAATCGTTCAGTGTCTCGCGTGGAGGGTAATTCCTGAGGGCCTCCATGATGTCGACTAACTTGACCTGATCATTTGGTTTCTCCAAAGAAGGATCTCGATGGTTGTCCCCCATGTCACGTCTAGTCGGTCTTTTGTTGAGCTTATCGAGCTATTTTAGCAATGCTCTTGTTTTTGTGCGAGGAATCGGCGCCCTCGGTCTCAGTAATAGGAATGTGGATGAGATCCTCCAAG
Organism: Prinsepia uniflora; assembly: GCA_032719365.1. Lineage (NCBI taxonomy): Eukaryota > Viridiplantae > Streptophyta > Magnoliopsida > Rosales > Rosaceae > Prinsepia > Prinsepia uniflora. Next base: position 69,071,150 of record CM064861.1, read on the forward strand.
GGGAAGCCCTGTTGGCTGTTGTCTAGAGGAGTCCACCGAGCGGTGTTGTTATCTCGGTGGCGGGCTATCCTTTTCCCCGCTAGCCGAGATGCATGTCGGTTCATATTGCGACTGAGAGGCGACTGATGCCTACAAGAGCCATCGCTTAGGGCGTCGCGTGCATCAATGTAGATCCTAGTGCCACCCTGCTCATTGCTCTGGATGATGAGCATCCGAGTGGGCTTCCTGGTTGTCTCGGTGGTTCTTTTCAGTGCGCTCAGTATACTCGGTGACCACCCGATCGACCTCTTCTTTACTGACGCGGGATTGGTGTGCTGCGAGCTCGGCTTGTGCGACTCAGAGTTGTTCAATCACCTCGGTGTACCGATCATTGAGTGCATGGCATCTCGACTTGGCATGTGTACCTTTGGAATTCACCTCCGCCATGTCGCTCTGATTCTCGATTATCTATAGAAAGTTAGGAAAGTAGTCTATCGGTGCTCTGGACCCTTGTCCAGGCATAATCTCGCTGAGATCCTTGTCACCCGGTATGTTTGCTGTTTTTAGACGAGTATGTGCTCGGCCTAGTAGACTGCGGACAGACTTAGTCAGTTTCCCACAGACGGTGCCAAACTGTTGAAGTAATAAATATTCCAACGGTCAATTACTCATCGTCCCACCACCAAATGACGTGTTTCTTTCCTCGTAACCTGACAATTGGGAGAATAGTGGGTCTTCCGTTAGTACGGACACCGGTGTGGTGCCAGCCTAAGGTTCTCGATCAAGTTAGTAACTTTGTTCGTAAGAGGAAATGGTAAATGCTAAGTTTGGAAGAGTAATAGTGAATAGTAAATATTTGTTGTCTTTATTGGAAAATGTGTATCTCTTATGTATGGGTGAGTGGGATGTTCGATTCCCATAGTTTTGATGTGGGATAAATGTTCCTCGATTTACGTGTTGATTCGTGTTACGCAGATCGAGGGTGGAGGTGCTTCCACGTGTCATTCCATCTTAGGCCCATTGTTGGGGCTATATGAGGACATGGGCTTAGGCCATGTTTGGTGCACGGGCTTTAGGTATACGGTCTAGTTAGTCTGGTCAGATATGGTGTCAACACAAGTTAAAAATGAAAATTAAAGATGCATGTTAAAGATGTCATGACAAGTAATGTAAGAGAAGGTAAAAACAAATGTTATTGAAAAATATTCAAATATGAAATAACATATATACAAGTAAAAAATCACACAAAGTAAAAACAAGTGTAGCATGCATAGAGTAGAGTCACGGAAATAGCAAACAAATGTACAAGTTCCAAGAGTGTCTAAACTAATGCAACACATGAGTATCTACATGAAAAATGGTGTGAATGCATAAGAGATAAACTGTTAGAACTTGCACAGGACATAAGAGTTACGCGACAATGCATGAAAGAATAAACTGCACCTTTGATCTCACTTCCCATTATTCACTTAGTCTAGGAGACCTGGTGATGAAATTCGAGCATCATGAAACTTTAGGGAGGTTATGCAATCTAACAAATGTAAGGGAAAAAATATTTACATATTGGGGAAGTCAAGGATATATATGGTTCACATAGCTTCACAGTTTAGATGGAGACTTCTACGTCCGTGCGACCTAAGTAAATATCTTAGATTTATTCAACTGTTTGAGAAAGTTCAAATTGACCAGGTTAGAAAGAATAAACATAAGAGGCAGAGCTAATTTCAAGGCACCATGAGGCTTAAACTCCAATGATTTCCCTTTATTAGAATTAAAACCTGTTACGAGTATCATCTCTTGTCCTAGGCATCACCCTTGAAAATTTCTTACTCTAGATGAATAAGTGTACGTTCCAAGATAACTCAAGTGTTAACAACCACCGCCCTCAACCACATGGCTTCTTAGGTCCATATATGAAGGGTTTAGGTGAGAGTTAACAAATGAGACTTCTCATATTCTATTAAAGATCAAAATCTAAACTCTGAAGCACAGGTGATCCACATATAGCCAAGACTAATGCATGAATGCATGATTTATTCACAAGTATGGAAAGCATATGTAATGATATTCACAATATAAATTTACACTAAAACATTAATATATACACAAGATTTATTCACAAGCATATATTTACACTAACATAATACTAACTGCTACGACTAAAAAAATTAGAATTTTTTTTTTATAAATTAAGTAGTGAAAACGTTTTCTTTATTTTTAAAATGAATTTTTTATTTTATTTTATAATTTAAAAAAAAACAAATTGAAAAAAAAAGAATATGAACAAATGTGATGACCCAGAAATTCGAAAAAGGGAAATTTGGAAATTTTAGAAGTAAAATCACGTTTTGCCCCTGTGAATGTAGTGGTCAAAGTTGACTTTTTAATTGAAATACCTTTTGTACATTTTTCAAAGACCGTTATGCAGGTCTCGAGACGCTGAATCTGCATATAGGTGGCATGTCGAAATCGGAGTTCAGATATGAAAGTTACGGGTCTAAAGCAGACATGGGTAATTTGGTAAAATGGTCATTTGGTTGGGTTTTTGCTGAGTCATAAATTGATACAGGATGGTGACATTTATCAGCTTATAATTTGGATGGATGGCCTGTAGGTGGCATCACTGGGTGATGCTGAGTGTTAATGGTTGTTCGATGAAGAAAACCAAAAGCCATGGTTATTTGATTGTTCATCAATTACTTCAATCCTGGAGACCAATAACAACCTGACACTTTGAGGGGTTTTAAGAGAGAAAAAAAGAGTAAAAAGGAAAGAAAATGAGAGGCAAAGAGCCCAGAAAACCGAAACCCACCCAAGAATAATTTCGAAAAATTCAAAAATTGGAAACCAGAAATTGACCCTTGAATTAACAAATTGATTTGAGTTTGAAATTTTTGGGATCTTTGCAAGTTTTTCCAAGTCGAAAACACTAAGTTTCAAAGTTGTTTGAGCCAAGAACAGACCTTGCAAAATTCTGGAAATTTCGCACTTGAGTTCGTGTAATTAAAGGTGAGGAAGTATGAGATTGACTTTGAATTCATGTTTACAATGATCTTAATATAGTTCATGGTTGATTACAAAGAAGAAAACAATGAAAATTGAACGGATTGAGTGATGAACAATACCTGCGACGCCTTCAAATTCTCAAGCTCGTGTTGGACCATTTTGAGGCAAGGGTTTGTGAAATTAAGGTCATGGATCTTAAATCAAGATTTCTTCAATGCTAATGGACATTTAAAATGTTGAAATTGATGCAGAATTGATTGAAATCCTACCGGGTCAACATGCGAGTCGAAGAACCCATTTTGTAGAAAACAGGCGAGAACAATGAACAGTGCTTGGCACTGTAGCAAGCGCGTGGGTTTCACACACAACTGCTTGCGGTGGCGCGTGAGCCTGATTTTCGAGGTACGACCAACACAATTTTTTATGCTCTCGATGTAACGAACATTTTGGCATAGGTTTCGAGTCGATCGGATACCGTTTTGGTATAGTTTTGTGTATCTGAAGCATACGTTTTTAATACGTATTTAAATCTCGAAAAAATTGGAGATTTTAATGTGAGATTATATGGGGTGTTAGTGACCCTTAATAATGAATTTTAACAGGGTTTGTGATTCTTGAAAATTACGGAAAAACGTACGGCTCGGAAGGGAACAACTCGGACGGTGTGTGAGTGCACTTTTGTTTTATAACTGTGATGCATGCATAAATATTTTAAATGCTTTATCGTATGATTTGAGTTGAAATGACTTGAATTATGAATTCATATAATTGCTTGATGATTTGTGGATTTAATTATCGGTTTATGGATGAGTTTACAGAATTGCGTGAAAATGGTATTTTGGGCTCGAGACCCAATTGGGTAATGGTTTTTATTTGGATTTGGAGTCAAATGTGAGTACATGATTGAATTGATGGTTTTCGGAGTTTTGAAATGATGTTTTGGGTATTGAGACTCCGTTGGAAATACTTTTGACTCAGATTGTGGGTCTTTGTGCACTTGTAAGAAAGATTGTGATTTGAAACGGTTTGCATACTAATTTACAAGGATTCGAGGAAATCATAGATTTGTGAAATAATTCTGGACTCTGTTTTTATGATGGCTTGGTGAAAAGTGATTTGATGAAACTATGTTTTTAGGCGTGGACCTGTTGAAATAATTGACTCGATTTGAGATGTACACGGTTTTAAAATAAGTTGCTGGATTTAGTGACTGTGATATTGAGTTTAAAGACTCGGGAGTTTAAAGACTCGGGAGTTTAAAGACTCATTGACTTGGGAGTCCTAATATGATATTGAGTTTAAAGACTCGGGAAATTAAAGACTCGTTAACCCGAGAGGCCTGAGGGATATTGAGTTTAAAGATTCGGGAGTTTAAAGACTCGGATTATGATTTAATTGATTTATCAATATTTGTGTCCAAATATTTCATATCATGATTTAATTGGTGGACATGAGTTGGGAAATCTTGGGCCATGGAAGTCTTGAAACATGTTATGATTTTATTGGTCCACTGTTTATACTTGATTGATTTCACACTATTACTCGTGTTTTTATGATATGCATGTTTGATTGCGAAATTGGAGGGTAACATTGATTTTCCTCAATGTGTTTTCAAAAGATATTATTTTTGTCCACTCACACCTTTGATGTTTTTATTGACCCTCCAGGTTGTGGCACGAAGATCGGGGCTAATCGAGAAGCGGAGGCATTAGTGGGAATCAGTGCAGTTATCCCTTGTTTGGCAAGTACTAAGGGTATTTTCAAAACTTCAGTTGGCTTGTCAGACGGGAGTAGGACCAGACACGGTTATCAATGTCCATTTGGGTCGGGTCCTATCAAGTTGGTATCAGAGCATTTGGTTACTGAATTGTGTTGCCACGTCATGTTCCCAAAATGCAAGCCCTGTGCACGACCCGGTAATTAGATGAGTATACGAGGGTATATGAGATCTCAGGATAGATTTCGGGATGGAATTGACCCTAGATTGAGGGTCGCATTTAGATCATTTTACTTTGTTAAACGAGGACTTATATGGGTCCCAAGAGTGAATGAGCCCAGAGGCTAGAAATGTAGCATGAATGGGCAAGTTGGACTCGAGATGAGATGGTTCAATAAGTTCCTCAGTTGGAATGCGTGTTTGATGGGAGATCCTTAATAGGATGTGGTTCACCCAGCGGTGTTTGCTAGGTGACCAGATATTGTCAGGACCCGTCCCAAATATCACCTCGATACTCGGGATGAACCCTGCTCCCGTCTGACAATCATACTTACAATACCAAAAAGAAACTTAATACAACTATAAGCATAACCATCAGACGAAGGAGTAAATATATACAACAGTAAACCAGAGCATAGTTCTACAAAATGGGCACCAAAAGTCCTACAAGTCTAAATCCGCAACGGAAGAACGTCGGAAGCCCTATGCCTCGATATCTGCCTCAACGTTCACCCCAGCGCTATCACCACGACCTGGAGGGAAATTAAAAACCAAAGGTGTGAGTGGACCGAAAAGAATGAAAGTAAGGAAATAAAATCATTTGTTCCCTCCGGTTTAAAACCAGGCATGCCAAGGAAGTATTAGAAAAAACCATAATATGAAACATCATAAGAAACAGAAACACTATAAAATATCATAAGAAACAGATACACTATAAAACAGCATAAGAAACCAGAGTATAACCCGATCAAACCTGCTGGACCTATCCGAGTCTTTAAACTCAACCAGGCCTCACATAATCCGAGTCTTTAAACTCCCGAGTCTTTAAACTCAATAGGCCTATGGGGGTAATATCATAATATCCGAGTCTTTAAACTCCCGAGTCTTTAAACTCAATCCGGGCCCGTCCCCCATCAATATCAATCCGGGTCTTTAAACCCATATCCAGATCCAGCAAATCCAATCCATATCCAGTGTAAAACCAATTCAAAATCCATCGCCAAATCCGAATTCGAAATCCCCGGTTCGAAGCCCTTCCGGCATTCAGAACCGACATTCCGAACCCAAATCCGGAAAAAGATCCATGTTCATAGTAAAACCATAGGAAAAGCCCAAAATCATATTCCACAACCTATTTACCATCATCAGAAAACATTTTTAGGTTAAATTTCTGAATTATAACATCAAACTCTGAAACCCGCTTTTCTCGAAAAACGTGCAAAATCCTAAAACGGCTCGAAAAACGTGCAAACATCTCAATCACGTATAATCATCATCAAGACATAAAAACATACATAGAAATCATAAAACAGTAATTAAAACAGTTTGGCATGCTCGGAAATAAGAAAGAGTCCACTCACAGTTTACAACACGTCACTCGCGCTCCGTGCGCTCCTCAACCGTCTCTGGTGCCTCCCGTCCTGTCAATAGATACCAAATAGGGTCACAATAACATCAAGGATACCTTCCCTATTTTCCCAATTTTCGGGAATTTAATAATATTTTAATCCGAATCCCTAAACCGTACGGATTCCCGAACCATTCCGTAACACCGTCCCGATTAACCCGAAAACTATACCATTTGATTCCTTAGGACATTTAAGGCCAAACTCATGTTGGTCGCTTCACCGGATTCCTCCCCACGCGCCCCCACGTGCCGCCCAAAGTGGCTGCGCGTGGGCCTCACGCGCCTGCTACAGTGTATCTTCAACCTCGAGTCACCCGGTTCAACTGTGTTGAACCGGCGTGACCGGTTCTCCTCCGTTCCTCCACCGTTCTTCCCCATTTCAATACCACTAGCTTCGTCCAGTCCCCTGCAACCAAACCCAGTCCTAAAATCCAGAAATCACGGCCTAATACCCCTCGTCTTCAACCTCGAAAAACCTTGCCCGTGAGCCCTGTTTTCCTTCCCGGCCGTCCACTGCTTCCCCCTTCACGGTGGTGATACCAGCACCATCCTAGGACCCTACTTAGTCCTACCCAACTCACAGAATCCGTCGATTCATCCCCGAAGTCCACGACTTCAAGTTTGAAACTCACGGCTAAAACAGGGTACAACGGACCCGCCGTCGAACCACCACCCACCGTGAACCTCCCGTCACGGCAACCACCACAAACGACGCCTAAGACCTCACTGAACAACACCCTGTCCTCCTAATCCCTCGACTCTAAGCCCAACGTCACAACTTTGCATTGAAAAATCCACGAAAAACAGGGTAAACGAAATTACCTTTCGATTCCGGCGCCGCCGTGAGAACCGTCACCCACCACGGTGCTCGTGGGACTCCCCTCAACCTCCTGAGTCTCCTAGTACCTTGAATCCGTCCACCACACAACACAACAGCCACCACCGTCCACGGCCTCCTCTGTTTCTTCCAAGTATCCAACCAGCCACCACGTCGCCTCCGCGCACGGTTGCACCACCAGACCACGATCACCAGCTCCTCCTTGTCTCTATGTCACTCTTTCAACTCACTCTTCACTCTCCCTAGCCTCCAAATCGATCACCGCCTCACCCAAACTTCTCTCTGTTTTCAGTTTCCTTCGAACTTGTGCACGGTTCAAAAATGACCAAGTGTGGCCGTGCACACTTAAGTTTCTCCTAGAACCATCTAGGGTCCCCCACGTGTCCATCAGCTATTGGCCATCCCAAATTATCTGCCACTTGCCCTTATCTGATTGGGCTGAGGAAAAATGACCAAAATGCCCCTCCTGCACAAAATTACCATTTTGCCCTTAGACTTTCCAGACCCGTATCTTTTCCGTCCGACGTCCGATGACAGCGTGCCGCCTGTCGTTGAACTCAGGACGTCGAGACCTATCCAACGGTCCTCGGTCTACGTGAAAATCACACATCCTCCAAAAAGTCAACATTTTCCTATTAGCTCAAAATTACGGTAACGCCCCCAACCTTCCGTACATCTTAACTTTTCCTCGGTTGTCCGAATCGAACCTGCCGCCTGTCTACGGACTCGTGACGTCCTAACCTACGTCACGGTCAAAGGCTAACACTCATCCAATCAATAGTACAAAAAGTCAACTTTCGTTTACTATTCACAAGGGCAAAATCGTCCTTTTTTACAAAACTTCACAAAAATTACATTTTTACCCTTCCCGTAGGTACGGGTTGTTACAATCTACCCCCTAAAAAGAATTTCGTCCCGAAATTCAGTGGAATAAATAAGGGTACTGTTCTCGCATCAAGGCCTCGGGTTCCCAAGTAGCTTCTTCGACCTGATGATTCCTCCACAATACCTTCACTAAGGGAACCGTTTTCCTTCGCAATACTTTATCCTTCCGATCCAAGATTGCAACAGGTTGCTCTTCAAAACTCAAGTCTTCCCTCAGTTCCACTGGTTGTGCTTCTAAAACATGCGAATCATCTCGAATATATTTCCGAAGCATGGAAACATGAAAGACGTTATGTACCTTTTCCAAATCTGCTGGTAAGGCCAACCGATAAGCTACAGGACCAATCCGCTCCAAAATCTCATACGGTCCAATGTAACGAGGACTCAACTTCCCTCGTCTGCCAAATCGTACAATTCCCTTCCAAGGAGATAGCTTCAGGAAAACCCAGTCTCCAACAGCAAATTCCAAATCCCTGATCCTACGGTCAGCGTAGCTCTTTTGGCGGTCCTGCGCTGTCTTTAATCGATCCCTAATCAGTGCCACTTTTTCCTGAGTAAGCTCCACCAGCTCAGAAGTAGTCAACCTCCTCTCACCAACTTCAGTCCAACACAATGGAGTCCGACACTGCCGCCCATACAAAGCCTCATAAGGAGCCATCCCAATGCTCTCCTGATAACTGTTATTGTAGGCGAACTCCATCAAAGGCAGATGTGATTCCCAAGTACCCTGAAACTGAAGCACACAAGCTCGCATCATATCCTCGAGAATCTGAATAGTCCGCTCAGACTGCCCATCAGTCTGAGGATGAAAAGCAGTACTGAAGTGTAATTTAGTCCCAAAAGCTTCCTGTAAGCTCTGCCAAAATCGAGAAGTAAATCTCGGATCTCTATCAGAGACTATCGACTCCGGAGTCCCATGCAATCGAATAATCTCATTAATAAACAATTGTGCAAACTGTTCCAACCTGAAGTTCTCCGTACTGGCAAGAAATGAGCAGACTTCGTAAGTCGATCCACAACAACCCACACACCATCGTGTCCCTTCGGTGTTCTCGGAAGCTTGAACACAAAATCCATAGTCAGGTGATCCCATTTCCACTCGGGAATCGGCAAAGGTTGCATTGCTCCATAAGGTCTCTGCCGCTCGGTCTTTTACCTGTTGACAAATCAAACATCTACTGACATACTCGGCAATTTCACGTTTCATCCCTGACCACCAGTAATGCTCTCGAAGTGTACGATACATCTTGGTCCCCCCAGGATGCATCGCATAAGCTGAACAGTGAGCCTCATCTAGTATCACCTTCTTCAAAAATTCATCCTCAGGTACACACAACCGTCCATTCTTAACCAAGGCTCCATCCTCACGGATCTCAAAATCCTGTCTTTCTCCAGCCTCGACCTCAATCCGAATGATGCCCAGAATAGGGTCCCTCAACTGAGCATCAATCACCTGATCAATTAAAACGGGTCGCACATGGAAACTCGCTAGGAGTACTCCCTGATCATCCACAGTCAACTCTACTCCCAACCTACGGAGCTCAACCAGCAAAGGTAACCATACTGTCCTCAGATGCGACAAAGAACCAGCTGACTTTCTGCTCAGAGCATCGGCTACCACATTAGCCTTCCCTGGATGATACTCAATAGTACAGTCGTAGTCCTTAAGTAACTCCAACCAACGGCGCTGTCTGAGGTTCAATTCCTTTTGAGTGAACAAATACTTCAAACTCTTGTGGTCCGTAAAGATCCTGCACTTCTCACCGTACAAGTAATGTCGCCAAATCTTCAATGCATGAACCACCGCAGCCAGTTCCAAGTCATGTGTAGGGTAGTTCACCTCATGGGGTTTCAATTGCCGGGAAGCATAAGCAATCACTTTCCGTGCTGCATCAAGACACATCCCAAACCTTGCAAAGAAGCGTCACTATACACCTCGAACACCCCACTATCATCTGGAAGGGCTAACACAAGGAGCAGATGTTAACCGCCTTTTAAGCTCCTGAAAACTCTGTTCACAGGTCTCATCCCACTCAAACCGAACTCCCTTCCGTGTCAACCTTGTCAACGGTGCTGCAAGAATAGAAAAGCCCTCAATAAAACGCCGGTAATACCCTGCCAAACCCAGAAAACTCCGAATTTCCGTCACCGTCTTAGGCTGTTCCAATTGGCTACCGCCTCAACTTTCTGAGGATCCACACGAATGCCCTCGGCCGAAATCACATGGCCAAGAAATCCAACACTGGTCAACCAGAACTGACACTTACTGAGCTTCGCATACAACTGATGCTCCCTCAACGTTTTAAGCACGATCCTCAGATGTTTCTCATGCGCCTTCGCACTCTTCGAATACACCAAAATATCATCAATGAAAACAATCACAAAACGATCCAAGTAGGGCCGGAACACTCGGTTCATAAGGTCCATAAAAGCTGCTGGGGCATTAGTCAAACCAAAAAGGCATCACCACAAACTCATAGTGACCGTACCTGGTCCGGAAAGCTGTCTTCGGTATATCCTCCTCTTTAACCCTTAACTGGTGATAACCGGAGCGAAGATCAATCTTCGAGAAATACTGTGCTCCCTTGAGCTGGTCAAACAAATCATCAATCCGGGGTAGGGGGTACTTATTCCGAATAGTTACCTTATTCAGTTGCCTGTAATCCACACACAACCTCAATCCTCCATCCTTTTTCTTGACAAACAAAACAGGTGCTCCCCAAGGTGACATACTCGGTCGAATGAATCCTATATCGACCAATTCTTGCAACTGGGCCTTAAGTTCCCTCAATTCGGCAGGTGCCATACGATAAGGAGTCTGAGAAATAGGCTGTGTACCTGGTAGAAGCTCAATCGTAAACTCAAGATCTCGGTGTGGGGGTAGTCCTGGCAACTCCTCGGGAAAAACATCGGGAAACTCCCGTACCACTGGTATATCCTCCGCCCTCTCTGGCGTAGCACGCGTATCCACCACATGAGCTAAGTAACCCTGGCACCCCTTCCGTAACAGTTTACTAGCCTCGAGTGCCGAAATAACTCCCGTAGGAAGTGCACGCTGATCCCCCTGAAATGTAGTCTCTGATAGTCCAGGACTCCGAAAAGTCACTCTCCTATCGAAACATTCGATAGAAGCATGATGTCTCGTCAACCAGTCCATACCCAAGATCACATCAAAGTCCCGTAAATCCAAGAGTAACAAATCTGCCAGTAACTCCACCTGGCCTACCATCACCGGACACTCTCTCAAAACCTGAGTCACTACCAACACCTCCCCAGTAGGTGTACTCACTCCTAACGCACAATCCAAAGTAGACACCTCCCTCTCCTTAACCAGACTACAACTCCGAGCTATAAATGAATGGGTAGCCCCGGGATCTATCAAAGCAAAAACAGTGTGACCAAGTATGGTAAGTGTACCTGTCACCACTCCCGGTGCTGACCTAGCCTCCTGCTGAGTCATCGCAAAAACTCGCGCCTGTGGTCCCGATGACCTACCGCGCCCTCTGGAACTGCTCGTGGCACCACCGCCACCCCTAGGGCCTGCCGCCCCTGATACTGATGCAGTACTCCGCCCGGGTTCTGCTGCACCTCTGCCTGCTCCACCATCCGGGGCTAACAATGGGCACTCCCGACGGAAATGTCCTCGCTCCCCACAATAGAAGCAAGTGTCCCTACCGGGTCCACTGGTATGCCTCCCTGTAGAAGCCACTGAAGTCGCACTCGCCTGAGGAGTCGGCTGTGACCTAGCTCCTCGAAATCCTGAGCCCTGAAAACTGCCTGGTCTGCCATACCGGGCTCCACCAGCCGATAGTGCTCCACCAAAATTACCCCGTTTCGGGGGCCTCTGACTCGATGCTCCTGGGAATGACTGCTCCCGGCGTCGAACACTGCCCGAATACTGTGGTCGAGCAGATAAACTGGCCTCCACCCTGACAGCAGCATCAGACAACTCTCGGAAAGTAGCTAAAGAGCCGGCTGTCACTATGGCCCTGATCTCTCCCCGGAGACCCAACTCAAACCGGCGGCACTTCTCCGCCTCAGTCGCCACAAATGCCGGAGCAAAACGAGATAGCATCTGGAACCTCTACTCATACTCAGCAACTGTCAAGTTTCCTTGCTTCAAGTGAAGGAATTCCGCTTCCTTCGCATCCCTGAAAGAACGGGGATAGTACTGATCTAGAAACCGCTCCCGGAAAGTCTCCCAGGTCACGGTATGTGCATCCCAGCCGGACAGTTCCAGCGTATACCACCACTCGTAGGCAGCTCCATCCAACAGAAAAGTGGCTAACAATACCCGATCCTCGGGAGGACAGTGCATCACCCCAAAAATACGTTCTAGTCGGGTGATCCATCGGTGAGCTTCCTCAGGATCAGCCCCGCCGCTGAACGTAGTAGCCCCAAGCCTCTGGGCTCTCTCAATCGAAGCGCTCTCAGTCCCTCTCACCGCTTCATCTTCAGGTCGTGGAGGGGGTTCACGTCTCGGAGGCATGATCAATCGTACGCTGAAAGAGGCATAGAGTTAGTATAACAACCTAGACCCAACACAAATTGACACAACCTATGCTCTGATACCAATTGTCAGGACCCGTCCCAAATATCACCTCGATACTCGGGATGAACCCTGCTCCCGTCTGACAATCATACTTACAATACCAAAAAGAAACTTAATACAATTATAAGCATAACCATCAGACGAAGGAGTAAATATATACAACAGTAAACCAGAGCATAGTTCTACAAAATGGGCACCAAAAGTCCTACAAGTCTAAATCCGCAACGGAAGAACGTCGGAAGCCCTATGCCTCGATATCTGCCTCAACGTTCACCCCAGCGCTATCACCACGACCTGGAGGGAAATTAAAAACCAAAGGTGTGAGTGGACCGAAAAGAATGAAAGTAAGGAAATAAAATCATTTGTTCCCTCCGGTTTAAAACCAGGCATGCCAAGGAAGTATTAGAAAAAAACCATAATATGAAACATCATAAGAAACAGAAACACTATAAAATATCATAAGAAACAGATACACTATAAAACAGCATAAGAAACCAGAGTATAACCCGATCAAACCTGCTGGACCTATCCGAGTCTTTAAACTCAACCAGGCCTCACATAATCCGAGTCTTTAAACTCCCGAGTCTTTAAACTCAATAGGCCTATGGGGGTAATATCATAATATCCGAGTCTTTAAACTCCCGAGTCTTTAAACTCAATCCGGGCCCGTCCCCCATCAATATCAATCCGGGTCTTTAAACCCATATCCAGATCCAGCAAATCCAATCCATATCCAGTGTAAAACCAATTCAAAATCCATCGCCAAATCCGAATTCGAAATCCCCGGTTCGAAGCCCTTCCGGCATTCAGAACCGACATTCCGAACCCAAATCCGGAAAAAGATCCATGTTCATAGTAAAACCATAGGAAAAGCCCAAAATCATATTCCACAACCTATTTACCATCATCAGAAAACATTTTTAGGTTAAATTTCTGAATTATAACATCAAACTCTGAAACCCGCTTTTTCTCGAAAAACGTGCAAAATCCCTAAAACGGCTCGAAAAACGTGCAAACATCTCAATCACGTATAATCATCATCAAGACATAAAAACATACATAGAAATCATAAAACAGTAATTAAAACAGTTTGGCATGCTCGGAAATAAGAAAGAGTCCACTCACAGTTTACAACACGTCACTCGCGCTCCGTGCGCTCCTCAACCGTCTCTGGTGCCTCCCGTCCTGTCAATAGATACCAAATAGGGTCACAATAACATCAAGGATACCTTCCCTATTTTCCCCAATTTTTCGGGAATTTAATAATATTTTAATCCGAATCCCTAAACCGTACGGATTCCCGAACCATTCCGTAACACCGTCCGATTAACCCGAAAACTATACCATTTGATTCCTTAGGACATTTAAGGCCAAACTCATGTTGGTCGCTTGACCGAATTCCTCCCCACGCGCCCCCACGCGCCGCCCAAAGTGGCTGCGCGTGGGCCTCACGCGCCTGCTACAGTGTATCTTCAACCTCGAGTCACCCGGTTCAACTGTGTTGAACCGGCGTGACCGGTTCTCCTCCGTTCCTCCACCGTTCTTCCCCATTTCAATACCACTAGCTTCGTCCAGTCCCCTGCAACCAAACCCAGTCCTAAAATCCAGAAATCACGGCCTAATACCCCTCGTTTTCAACCTCGAAAAACCTTGCCCGTGAGCCCTGTTTTCCTTCCCGGCCGTCCACTGCTTCCCCCTTCACGGTGGTGATACCAGCACCATCCTAGGACCCTACTTAGTCCTACCCAACTCACAGAATCCGTCGATTCATCCCCGAAGTCCACGACTTCAAGTTTGAAACTCACGGCTAAAACAGGGTACAACGGACCCGCCGTCGAACCACCACCCACCGTGAACCTCCCGTCACGGCAACCACCACAAACGACGCCTAAGACCTCACTGAACAACACCCTGTCCTCCTAATCCCTCGACTCTAAGCCCAACGTCACAACTTTGCATTTGAAAAATCCACGAAAAACAGGGTAAACGAAATTACCTTTCGATTCCGGCGCCGCCGTGAGAACCGTCACCCACCACGGTGCTCGTGGGACTCCCCTCAACCTCCTGAGTCTCCTAGTACCTTGAATCCGTCCACCACACAACACAACAGCCACCACCGTCCACGGCCTCCTCTGTTTCTTCCAAGTATCCAACCAGCCACCACGTCGCCTCCGCGCACGGTTGCACCACCAGACCACGATCACCAGCTCCTCCTTGTCTCTATGTCACTCTCTCAACTCACTCTTCACTCTCCCTAGCCTCCAAATCGATCACCGCCTCACCCAAACTTCTCTCTGTTTTCAGTTTCCTTCGAACTTGTGCACGGTTCAAAAATGACCAAGTGTGGCCGTGCACACTTAAGTTTCTCCTAGAACCATCTAGGGTCCCCCACGTGTCCATCAGCTATTGGCCATCCCAAAAATATCTGCCACTTGCCCTTATTTGATTGGGCTGAGTAAAAATGACCAAAATGCCCCTCCTGCACAAAATTACCATTTTGCCCTTAGACTTTCCAGACCCGTATCTTTTCCGTCCGACGTCCGATGACAGCGTGCCGTCTGTCGTTGAACTCAGGACGTCGAGACCTATCCAACGGTCCTTGGTCTACGTGAAAATCACACATCCTCCAAAAAGTCAACATTTTCCCTATTAGCTCAAAATTACGGTAACGCCCCCAACCTTCCGTACATCATAACTTTTCCTCCGGTTGTCCGAATCGAACCTGCCGCCTGTCTACGGACTCGTGACGTCCTAACCTACGTCACGGTCAAAGGCTAACACTCATCCAATCAATAGTACAAAAAGTCAACTTTTCGTTTACTATTCACAAGGGCAAAATCGTCCTTTTTTACAAAACTTCACAAAAATTACATTTTTACCCTTCCCGTAGGTACGGGTTGTTACAGATATGCCAATGGTGGCATTGATAGTGGATGTTGGAATTGGACTCAAGAGGAGTCGAGATATTGAAATTGAACTAAAAATAGTCAGGATACTGGTTAGGACTCGAGAAGATTCATGTATTAGGGCTCGGGAAGAGCCAAGAAGGTTGAAATACGATTATGGTTTCACATAGCAAACGAGGGTTCGGGTGGAAACCCGTGGTACACAGAGATTTGGGTTTAGATTCCTAGAGACAGCTCAGTTCAATGGGATGCCTGTTGGGTCAACTCGAAGATATAGTGGCAGAGCTGGTCGTACAGTGACTTGTTATTCATGTGGACAACCTGGTTACATCATTGAGAAAGTGTCCACACCGACAAGATGGTAGTGGTACAGGTCGAGGTGTAACTGAGCAGAGACCGAGTTCGGCCTCAACTTCTAATGTGACAGGTGGGAGAGGAGTTGGTACGACCCGTGGTAGACCGTGAGGACATGGCAAGACGTTGGGACCAGATGCCTGAGTGTTTGCAGTTACTCAGCAGGAGGGCCGAGTAGCCCCTGGAGTGGTGACATGTATGCATATCATTTTTGGTCATGATGTATGCATTTTGATTGATCTCGGGCTACCTATTCTTTTATCTCTTGAAGTCATGCTCTATTAGCAGATAAAAAGGTGTTTGTAATTGGTTGAGATATGGGAGTTGGTACACCGACTAGAGATATGTATGTGGTGAACCAGGTGATACGAGGTTACCCAGTGATGATATAAGGTATTAACCTAGTGGTTGATTTGATACTCCTAGATTTTTATGATTTTGATGTTATCCTTGGGATGGATTGGTTGACGACCCATCATACCTTTATAGAGTGTTTCGATAAGAGAGTGATATTTTGATGCCCAGGATTGCCAGAGGTTATATTTTGGAGCCCTCGCAATAAATAGATTGTTGAGGAGAGATTGCCAGGGTTACTTGGCTCATGTGATTGACGTACTAGATACCCAGTGAGAGCTGAGGACGTACCAATGGTACAAGAGTTCCCAAATGTATTTCAGGAGGATCTGCAGCATTACTGTGTTTACCATCGAGCTTATCCAAGATACATGACCTATCACCCTAAGGAAGCCCCAGTGTCATTTGTGAGGAAAAAAGATGGTAGCTTGAGATTGTGTATAGACTACAGGCAGATCAATAAGGTATTAGTGTGGGTTAAGTATCTCATATCACAGATTGATGATTTTCTGAGCCTATTGAGAAAGGCCAAGAACTTTTCGAAGATTGATCTTCGGTCTGGTTACCATCATTTGCGGGTAAAAGAGGAAGACGTTCCGAATACAGCATTTCGGACTCGGTATGGGCATTATAAGTTTTTGGTAATGTCGTTTGGATTAACAAACGCACCAGCTGCATTTATGGATTTAAAGAACGAGTGTTCCAACCATATTTGGATTGTTCAAGATAATTTTTATTGATGATATTTTGGTGTATTAAAAAATTGTGAAGGGGCACGAGAAGCACTTGAGGAATGTGCTGAATACACTAAGAGAGAACCAGCTGTATGCGAAGTTAAATAAGTGTCAGGTCTGGTTGACCAGTGTAGGTTCTTGAGACATGAGAATTCAGTTGAAGGGATTAGTGTAGACTCCTAGAAAATAGATGTAGTGGTCAATTGGGAGCAACCAAGGACCGTATCTGATATCAGAAGTTTCTTAGGATTGATTGGTTACCACAGACGGTTGTAGAGGGATTCTCTAAGGTATTTGCCCCGTTAAAGAAGGTCTACGTATTGGGTATTTGAGGCTTGAAATTTTCGATCGGTAACAAATTTTAGGAGAACCATCTGTTAGGGATGGCTACATGGGAAAACTTGAAAAATTAACTAGAGTACTTGATTACCAGTTGGATCTTGAGTTTTAGTGCTCAATTTGTTGGGAAAGATGGCGAATATTGAAATCCAAAATTAAGTAATTATTCTTGGTTCTAGGATCTGACTTTTCCCACTCTTATGTAATTAAAATAGGCACACAAAATAAGCACTAAATTTCTTACACTATAAAATAATGGGTACAAATAATCTCACTGAAAATTGGTGGGTAACTCTCTCTCTTGGATATTTCCTCAAGAGGATTTCTCTCTTTCTCTCAAATTCTCTCTCTGATTGAAAGAGAAGGAATAAAGCTCCAGCTTTTATAAGCTGTTAGAAGCTAAAGAAATAAAGGTTTTCCGAGCTTTCCGTTTCATTTTAGATTATATTTTCTATTTTGTTTCATTTTATATTTTCTCCTCTCATTTCTCATCTATTATTTATTTTCATTTATTTTTATTAATTTTCCTTCTTCCTCCAATTAAGGAGGGAGACTCATCAATCTCCCCCTCCCGACTTAGGTGGAGAGCTCCATCAGTCTAGCTGCTAATCTGCAGAACTCGTACTTGTCCTTAGGTAAGGACTTGGTCATCATATCTGAGCTATTGTCGTCAGTATGGATCTTTTCAAGCTCTAATTGATTGAACTCTAACACATCACGTATCCAATGATATCACACATCAATATGCTTTGATCTCGAGTGAAAACTCGAATTCTTACTCAAGTGGATTGTACTCTGACTATCACAATGCACAATGTACTCTTGTTGTTCTTTCCCTAACTCATGCAGAAACCGCTTCATCCATAGCATTTCTTTGCAAGCTTCTGTAGCCACAATGAACTCTGCCTCTGTAGTTAATAGAGTAACACATTTTTGTAACTTTGATTACCAAGAAACTACTCCCCCTGAAAATGTAATCAGGTGTCCGGAAGTAGATTTTCTAGAATCAAAATCTTCTGCCATATATGCATCTGTATAGCCAATCGGTTCAGGATTTCCACTTCCAAAGCATAAACTCATTTTTGAAGTACCCTTGAGATATCTGAGAATCCACTTCACAGTATTCCAATGTTCTCTACTTGGTTTAGATAGAAATCTGCTTACCATGCCAACTGCATGTGTTATGTCTAGTCTTGTACACACTATTGCATACATCAGACTTCCCACTGCTGATGAGTATGGCACCATAACCATTTCTTCTTTATCTTCTTCACATGTAGGACTTTACTTCGAGCTAAGCGTGAAGTGACTAGTAAGGGGAGTAGCAACTGCCTATGCTTTCTCCATTTGGAACCGCTCCAATACTTTCTCGATATATTTTTTTTATGATAACCACAGCTTCCTTTCCTTCCAATCACGCGAGTTGGTCATACCAAGAATATGCTTTGCGAGTCCCAAATCTTTCATAGCAAAAGCCTTCCTCAATTCCTTCTTTAATTTGTTAATCTTGTCACTGTTTTGTCCTACAATCAACATATCATCAACATAAATAAGTAGTATGATAAATTCACAATCAAGAAATCTCTTGAAAAAGACACAATATCAGAAGTAGTCCTTCGACATCCATGCTCAATCATGAAGGAGTCAAATTTCTTATACCATTGACGATGCGCCTACTCTAGTCCGTATAGACTCTTCTTCAGTCGACATACTAGATCTCCTTTGCCTTTCAGTTTAAATCCCTCTGGCTGCTCCATGTAAATTTCTTCTTCTAAATTGCCATGAAGAAATGCATTCTTCACATCTAGCAGTTCTACATCAGATTCAAACTTGCAGCCAAGCCAAGCACCACCCGGATGGATGACATCTTCACCACGTGTGAAAAGATCTCTTCAAAATAAATACCTTTCTTTTGACTGAAACCTTTCATGACAAACCTTACCTTGTACCTGGGTCATGAGTTATTCTCCTCAGTTTTTAGCTTGTACACCCATTTGTTTCTGAGTGCTCTTTTACCTTTCGGCAACTCTACCAACTCATAAGTCTGGTTTTCATGCAAGGATTGCATTTCTTCTTGCATGGCTTTCAACGACTCCCCTTTTGTGGTCATTCGTCAGAGCTTCTTCATAAGACTCTGGTTCTCCCCTATCAGTGAGTAGTACATATTATGTTGCAGGATATTTGGTTTGCGGTTTTGGTTTCTTGCCCGACCTTCTTAACTGAGGTCCCATATTTGGCTTTTGAGGATCTTGTTCTTCATCCACGTAATCTTCAGCCATATCATCATTAGTACCACCACTTCTATTACCATCCATTGCTTCTTCAACTAGATCATTACCAATTGGAGGTTTAGTTTCTGTATCTCAAATATCTTCAATTACATCTCCCCCATAAAGCTCTGGAAGAGGAACTGGTCCAAGATGATTGGATCTTCTCTAGGACTAACATGCTTTACACCTTTCTGAATATCTTCAATATTCTGATCTTCAAAAAAGATAACATCTCTGCTTCTAACAATCTTTTTCTTGACAGGATCTCATAGCGAGTACCCGAATTTTTCATTTCCATATCCCAAGAAAATGCATTTCTTAGACTTGGAGTCGAGCTTCGATCTCTCATCTTTTGGAATGTGAACAAATGCTCTACAACCGAAAACCTTCAGATGGTTGTAGGATATATCTTTACCTGTCCAAAACTTTTTTGGAACATCACCATTCAACGGATTTGAAGGGGATAAGTTGATCAAATCAACTATAGTCATTAGAGCTTCACCCCAAAAGCTCTTATCCAACTTGGCATGAGATAACATTGTTCTCACCCTTTCAAAAATAGTTCTGTTCATCTTCCCAGCCATTCCATTGTGGTGAGGAGTCTTCGAAACAGATCGGTCATGCATGATTCCATTACTCATGCAGTAATGTCTAAAATATCCCATATATTCTCCTCCGTTGTCAATGCAAACACACATTAACTTTCTGCCAGTTTGTCGTTCGACACTAGCATGAAATTGATTGAACAATTCAAACACCTGAATTTTTGTTTTGAGCCCATATGCCCAAACCTTCCTGGAGTGATCATCAATAAAGGTAACAAAATACCTTGCACCTCCTTGTGTAGTAGTGGTCATTAGACCACAAACATCAGAATACACCAAATCCAAAACATTGGGTCTTTTATGTGAGGCCTTGTAATGGAAAGAAACTCTATGTTACTTTCCAGCCAAGCAGTGCATACATAGTTTGTGAGACATACCTTTTCCTTTCAACCCTGCCAATGTCTCTCTTTTGGCTATAATTTGAAACCCCTTCTCACTCATATGTCCAAGCCGTTTGTGCCATAGCTAGACTAAGGAGTCTTCTTCAAGAGCATTAATACACCCATTATTGACTTTGGCTTCTATCACATAAAGAGCATCTACTTTCTTGCCTTGGGCTATCACCAGGGAACTTCGCATTAGCTTCCATCTCCTACCCCTAAATACACTAGTATAGCCTTTTTCGTCTAACATTCTTGTGGATATTAGATTGAGACGCATATCAGGAACATGTCTCACATCTTTTAGTGTTAGGTGATAACCAATGTTTGTTTCAAAGCAAACATCTCCTCTTACCACAATCTTGGATCTATTATCATTCCCCATGATCACATGACCAAAATCGCCGCTTGTATAAGAGGTAAAGAAATCCCTCTGTGAGGTTACATGGAATGATGCACCAGAATCCATGGCCCAATATGTATCTTGTGATGTCAAATTAGCTTAACCAACATCACAAACAAAGATTACCTCATCTCCATGAACAATGGTAGTGGCTACATCACCATTATGATGTTGTTCTCTTTTGAGCTTCCTACGTTCTTTCTTCATGTGGCCTTTCTCACCACAGTGGTAACATTCTACGCCTCTTCTTATCCTCGACTTTCCTCTGAACTTATCTCTTGACCTACCCCTCGACTTGTCTCTAGTGTGAAGTTTTTTGTTTCTGATTCTTCCATGATATTCTATGATGAGCACCTCAAAATCTATTGACATGCCTTGTTCCCTCCTTCTTGACTCTTCATTAAACATACTATCTTTTACGATGTTCAATGTTAGAACACCTTTTACAATGTTCAATGTTAGAACACCTTGTGGTGCTGAATTACTCAATGAAACCACAAACGTGTCCCAATTGTCTGGCAAGGAGCTGAGAAGTAATAATGCTTACAATTCATCATCAAGCACCATCTTCATATTGGTGAGTTGATTCACCAATCCTTGAAAATCGCTCAAGTCTTCGGAAACAATCTGAGTGTCCCTATACTTGAGATTCACCGATCGCCGAATCATAGCGGCTTTATTCTGGGCCGTCTTTCTCTTATACATGAACTCTATTTTTGTCCATAACATGTTCGCAATTATTTCTTGTGCCACATGGTGAAAAACACTCTGGTCTATCCATTGTCGGATTTGTTTGACAGTTTTTCTGTTCTGCAAATTCCATTCGGCATCAATCTTGGCTTCTAGTTTCTTCCCTTCATTTTGCAAAGGCTGGTAAAAATATTTGCAGTAAAGGATGTCCTCTAGTCTGGGCTTCCAAATGGAGTAGTTTGAAGAGGTTAACTTAACCATCTTTGCTGATGCCGTCGAGGTTGACTCTTCCATTGTGAATGACACAAGCTAAACCGTGTAATGACCCTTGCTCTGATACCCCTTGTTAGGAAAGATGGCGAATATTGAAATCCAAAATTAACTAATTATTCTTGGTTCTAGGATCTGACTTTTCCCACTCTTGTGTAATTAAAATAGGCACAGAAAATAAGCACTAAATTTCTTCCACTATAAAATAATGGGTACAAATAATCTCACCGAAAATTGGAGGGTAACTCTCTCTCTTAGATATTTTCTCAAGAGAATTTCTCTCTCACATACATATGAGGTTTTCTCTCAAATTCTCTACGAATTTGGTTTCTCTCGTTGATTGTTAGAGAAGGAATAAAGCTCCAGATTTTATAAGTTGTTAGAAGCTAAAGAAATAAAGGTTTTCCGACCTTTCTGTTTCACTTTAGATTATATTTTCTATTTTGCTTCATTTTCTATTTTCACTTCTTATGTCTCATCCGTTCTTTATTTTCATTTATTTTTATTAATTTTCCTTCTTTGTCTAATTAAGGAGGGACACTCATCATAATTATCCGCCTAGTACTTGAAGTGCGTTTTTAGAACATTATTGGATGAAATCTGTTCACTAGCTTGGGTTGTTATTTAGACTAATGAGAACTTGAGAATTTGGGAGTTACTAAAGAGATTACTTAGCACTTACCATAAGGACGCGTTTTAGAAACTGACTTGCGTGCTTTTAGTAATCGTTGCCTCATCACTCATGTTTGGTGTAGTAAAAACATGTACTAGAGAGATCTTGACACGATGCAAAATTGTTGGGAACATGGAATTTTGGTCAATTGCACAAACCACCTGAACTGCTAGTAGTGGAGGATCTAATTTTAGAAAACTATTCTCAAAGGTTCTAATTTGCTATATCAGTTGAGTTTATCAAAGGAATCGAGGATTAGTCGGAAGCTTGATTTATGGTATTTGTGTCTAGAGTTCCTAGATGATTTTATAAACAGAGATTTCAGATAAATATGTGCCACATGTTTCGTATATACATTTTATGTTTATATTTTGTGGGTCCAGGGTTTATGACTTGAATTTATATCTGAAATCTGGGTGTCTTATAATTGGACGATAAATAGCATTTTCACAAGAATTGTGTTTCATATGTTTTATTTCTGCCCATTCACACTTTTACTAGTTTTCAATCCCTCCAGGTTGTTAATTAGTGTCGGGGGCTACTTTTCAGGTGATGGCATTTACTTATGACTTGTGGGCTCGTTGGAAACTATGGAATAGGGTTTGTACCCTTGTATTACCATTATTCTAGTTGCTTTGGTTGTTCATTGATATCTTGTAACTATTTGTTTGTACAGTTTGTTTGAGCGGGATTTGAAAGGTTATCCCTTATCTTACATGTAATAAGGGCTTTTTGGAAATTTTGGTTTCATTATCATGCAAGAACATAACTTTACACTAATTTTTAGACGTTTTCAAGGAAGATCTTGTCAATTTAGCATTCGGAAGAATTTATCCTTATGGCTGACTATGATTGTGATTAGGGTCTAGATAACCTTGAGATGGTAATTAGAGATGTCCAAATATTACGTTGCTTAACATGATATGTTCCAAGGTGTGCTTTAGTAATAAATTTCGTTGTATGCCATTAAAGAATGGTGTTTTACACAAGTTATATGAGGTGTTTAATCCCATCTTTGGAGTTGCTACTATCTTTAGTCCTCGTTTGTCAGTCATAGACCAGTCTCCACATGATTGATCATTGCGCTTGCTCAAATACTAATTGGATAGTGCCAGCTTGTCCCTGAGTTTAATGACCCCGAAATTTGAAAACGTAATTTTGAAAATTGAAGAAGTAAATTGACAATTTAGCCCTTGAGGATAAAAAAAATTTACTTTTCTTTCAGTACCTTTTAGATTTTTCGCAAGAATTGTTGCATAGGCCTTGAAATCCTAAATCCATGGATATGCAGTATTCCGGAATCGGATATCGAATAGACTATATATGGGTCATATTTAAGTAGGGGCATTTTAGTAATTTTGACATAAGTGGTATTTTGGTAATTTTACAATTGAGATATTTTTAGAAAGTGGCATATATCTAGAATTTTCTTTTCCCTCCCTTATCCCTTCCTTTTCACCTGCATACTCTTGTGTATATATATATTTGGTGTATGTGTGTGTGTTTTTCGGTGGAATGGAACCAAAAAGTAAAGCAGAGCTAGGAGGAAAGAAACAGCCAGGGAGAGAGGGAAAGAAGAAAGAGAGAAAGAAAGTGGAGGAGAGTCTTGAGGGACAAGAGAACCAAAAAAGGGCTAGAGAGGTGGAGACACCCTAGACCCGAGAATCAACCCGAGAAACCAAAAATTTGGCCCTGGATCATCAAGCTGTTTTGAAGCTTCCTAGTTACTAACTAAGGATTCTAGAATGTTGGTTAAGTCCCTAAGATCGTTATGAGGTAGAAAGATGAACAATTGCATGTGAGAAGTCAGTAGAAAGGACTTTCAAGCCATGGCCAAAATTTGAAGGTATGTACCTCTGATTCCTAGCACAAGTTACTTGGTTTTGAGATCATACATGTGTTTTTGGATTCAAGGAGATTAGATTTGATGCAGAAAATGTTTGGTTTGGATGTGAAATGAGGGAATTACAGTCGAGTCAACCACCCGAAATCAAGAGAAGGGCCGACCCGTTGGAGGTAGGTGGTGGCTGATGCAAGCGCGTAGGCACGACGCGCAAGGGACTGTGGCGGCGCGTGGGGGCGCATACCACCATTTCTTGATTTCTAGTCAATATACGTTTTCATGCTTTCGATATTACAAACCCATTGGTGCAAGTTTTGGGTCGGTCGGACACTATCTCGAGGTAGTTTTAGGTGTCTAAGGCGTATGTTTAATTTTAGAAATTCGTATTAAAATCGAGGGAATTAGGGACTGTGTTAGGAGGTTACGCAGGACTTTAGTAACCTGAAATTATGATTTTTAACAAGCGACACAAGCCCCGAAGCCAGCGAGGAACGTTTGAATCGAAATTTAACTATAAAATAAGACTGTGAACGGGCTTTTATTTTTAATTAAGTTCTTATACACGCATATTTGACTATTTTAATATCATTATGATGTAATTTATATTGCGTTGGTTAGATCATGATGTTTAAATGATTTTTGATGAATTTTTGAAAATTTAAACTAATTTCGAATACACATTTTAAGAGATTTTACATAAACTATGTTTTGGGCTTAGGCCCAGATATTGAAATATTGATTTGGTTTAAGGCATTGATATGTGTGTGTGTGTGTGTGTGTGTGTGTGTGTGTGTGTGTGTGTGTGTGTGTGTGTGTGTGTGTGTGTGTGTGTGTGTGTGTGTGTGTGTGTGTGTGTGTGTGTGTGTGTGTGTGTGTGTGTATTTTCATGGTAATTTTGAATTATTGTGTTTATCGACAACTCTCCTCATGTTTTTCTGGGACAAGTGATTTGATTAGTCTTAGATGTCCAGAAGAGGGCTCTTTTTTTCTGAGACTGGTGATTGGATCATAACTCAGACGCCTAGAGTAGGGCTTTGTTTTCCTAAGTCGGTCCATACTCGGACATCTAGAGCTGGGCTCTATTTGTGGTTTACCGACTGGTAGTTCAGTTTGATCATGATGATCGATATTCGAGCATCGAGTTTGGGTTGGTTATGTGTGAGTATTGTTTTGGCATCTTGATATATTTTCATAAATGATTTGATTTACTGATATCCCATAATTTATGGTTATTTGTACATGTAGCTTTCTAATTGAATTTCCAAGGAAATGTTGTTTAATGGAATTCGATTGTTCGTTTGTTACATTTACTTTATGCATGCATAGTTTTAGAAAACGGAGACTAACATGAATTATATTTTTGAATTATGTTTTTAAAATTGATTATGTCCACTCACATTTTTTCATGGTTTTGGTGACCCTCTAGGGCCAATGCATGAAAACCGGGGCTGATAGAGAGATAGAGGCATGAGCTGAAGAAAGCACGAGTATTCCTTTTCTGACAAAAAATTAGGGTAGCTTTGGTATTTTGCATCGTTTGTCATACAGGAGCAGGATCAGGAGCAGGATCAGGCGCAGTTATCAAAGGATTTTAGGGGCAAGTCGTATCATAAGGCACCCAACTTTCATGTGATTGAGGTACATGAGCAAACCATATATACCCAGCCTATCACGTGTGCATAACTTGAGTGACACAAAAGCATGGTTAGGTTGTTATTTGTTTATACCATATCGGCCCAAACCGATCCAAAAGGCCCAGACCGACCTGTAGGCCCAATCCACTCCCAGATACCACATCAGCCCAATCCGAATTTGGAGGCCGAGCCTTTTTTTGGTCATTGCCGGATCAAACCGATCAGGAAGGCCCAGCCCTCTGTCAGAATCATGCCACAGACCAACTCTAAAGCCCGAGTCCTTTTTCGGTTGGTGTGTCAACCCAGACGACCCAAAGGCCCAGTACTTCCGCCCAACATATCACCACAAGCCCAGGGGTCCAGACCCACATAGATGAGCAAACCCTAGTAGGGTATGGCCAATACCGACACGAGGATAGCCCCCACTTGCCACTTGTCAGCCCCACAGCAGCCGAAATTTGTTCCACATTGGAAGAATACAATTATTATATTCACCACACCCATACAAAAGGGGTTCATTTGTCATATAAAAGTAACCAATTATTTACTATTCATAACTACTTTTACAGTACACTTATTACCACGCCCATTACACCTCAGACCGACTACTGACTGACCGTAATTCCGGAGTACCTTTGGGCTGATACTCTGACAAACCGACCAGCTTTCCTCTCTTTCAGGTCTATTCAAGCGTATATGGCAGAGCAGCATTCGCTCCCTAAGTTGGCACATTTCGTGCATCAACAGTTTAGCACCGTCTATGGGAAATTGACCAAGTTTTCCCGCCACTCTACTGAGCCAAGTGCAACGTTACTCTCTCATCTTCCAAGCATGCAGGACAACGTAGATGGCAAAATCATACCCGCACCCGGTCGAGGACCGAGGGACACCTCGCCTAAGGTGCTCCGAGAGTTAGAAAAATTACAACACGACATGGCTGAAATCAGGGGCAACGACACCTAGGTCAAGGTGTGCCACACCGAGCTTAGCGGGCAGTACACCGAGGTCGTCACCCAGCTACAAGCCACACAAGTTGAACTGAGTGCCCGCCTCGCTTAGGACGAAATCCGAGTCGCCGATCGAGTTGTGGCCAACTGCGGCAAGTGTGCCAAGAGGGTCCGTCGCGCAGCTGAGAAAGGTAAGGCCGCCACCACGGCCGCACCGACCGAGAAGGTCCCAAAACTGCTAGCCATACCCGGGAAGGGCGCTCAGGGAACCAGAATCTACCACGACGCTCGCGAAGCTCTGTGTTGCACCTCCAGACCAGAGCGCAGGCAGCTCAGTCCGATCTGGCTCGACTTCCATTGGGAAAAGGGTCTATAAACAATGGAGCATACCAGTCGGAAACAACCCAAAACCGGCCCACGACAACACTCATCCCACCGATGGACCTCCTTGACAAGCCCACCTCTACTAGGGGCCTTCTTTGATGAACTAGTCGGGGGACCGACCGAGCAGGCTTGAACACCATAGGCGCAACTTCCTACTAGCAGAACGGATCCCAAAAGAAAGGACCGGCCGGCGACCGCGGGGACGGATGCGACACCCCCCGGAAGGTGAACGGCGGGAAGGGGAAGAACATATTGGACAGATCCAGAACATCAGTACAAGTCCATGCCTCCTCGGCTGTCTTGGAAAGTGAGTTCCAAACCGAACTCTCCCGCTCGGCCTCCTCCCCCGTAACCTCAATACCAATTGGGACCTTGGTTTGAACCACCGACTTGGGGGCTCCACTTCCGTCCTCCAGATCAATCACCCGAGTCACCATGGCTAGCTCAGTGGATGAGTTGGCAGCGGTCGGGGTAGCAAGAACCGCGACCTACACAGCCCTCTATCTCGTAGGGGCTTTCCTACTCTTCTTCTGCTGCTTGTTTATGCCAACCAGCCACCCCAACCTCTCAGATGCCTTTGGATCGAAGCTTGGCGACCTCTAAGAACCCGAGCCACCGCTCGGGACCTATTTTCTCTTCTCCCCAACCTTCTCCTCGGGGCGGAACTAGCCGACCCGGTCTGCTTTCTGTGCTCATTTGACCCCATCATCTTCTGCTCTGATAATGCCCTTACCTCCTGAGCCGCTCGGTCAATACGCCTCTTGACGTCTTTGAGAAAAACTTGCAGCAAACACTAAGTGTCAGTACACCAAAAAAAAGGAGGCAACATCAATACGACTGAGTGTTACTCACCAAGGTTGGGGAACAAACCGACCTAGTGGAGAGTTTGGGGCAGTCGCAGCACGTCTCGGTGACGCAACGGGGGAGTGCAAGCCTTCCTAACCCGCTCACAGACCCTTCGCTCCTCATCGTTCGGGATCACCTCGGGAATAGTACATGCACATACAGCCATCTGGTTAGTACACATACACACCGACCAACACAAGACATAAATTATAAGTAAATCGAGGGACTGACCCTCCGCGCTCAAATCCTAGAACAAAGAGGGGATACCTCGTCCTTCCCAGTTTCCGCCAACGTATATGAACTTGTTCTTATACGTCTTCTGGGAAGACGACAGCTCGTAGATGAACTCCCCCTGAGTCATCTTGTCTTTGCATCGAGTGTGCACCCAGCATGTGCTCTGTTGTTGCTGGGCGAACTCGTAAAGATGGACGTCCTGCACATAGGTTGGTAGCTTTTCCCCCGCTCTTACGAAAGCTGCGTACAGGCTAACCATAATGATCCACACATTCGGGTTCAGCTGACCAAGGACCATGCCCAGCCCTCGGACCATCCTCCTCAGCCATGGATGTAATGGCAGTCGAACGCCGTGACTACACAGCTCGGTGTAGAATAGGGCCCAGCCCTCCAGCGCCTCACTTGGAAGCTCGTCGGGACCGACCACCCGCAGCTTAACGTCTTTCAGCAAAGACCATGCCGACTGGAATTTCTTTACCGTGGCCTCTGTCACTCGGCTCTCGTACGTGTCTATCAACCACAGGACCTTGTCGATAGGTTCCGCGATCGATACCTCCTCCTCAATCGCCTACTTAGTGCTCACTCCGACAGTTTTCTTCTTGCTCGACTGAGCCCTGTCCTCAACCCTGAACCGACCAGACGTCGACGCCCTGATCCAATCGCCTCTGATGCTTTTCTTCGCGGAGGACCTCGTCGGTGTTTCCTCCACCGAAGGCCCCGCGTCCATGGAAGAGCTCTGTTGGTTTCCCTCATCATAGTAACATACCTCGTTGGATTGACTATCCCTATCAAGCATCGGAACAATCTACGAACATAGACAAAAAACACCTTTGTGTCACCCACCACTATGTTCCCAGGATCGAACTGACGTCTGACCCCTAGTGACAGGACCCATCCCAATCCCCCCGGGATTAGTGCCGGATGACCCTGCTCCCATCTGACACGAAGTGTCAGACAAGGGATAGTTCCAACCTTTGCCCTCCCGGGTTATCAGAGTAAGCCAGGATCCGGAGGAGGTATGTGATATCTCGGTCTCTGCTACAGTCCACATCCGATGTCAACCTGAAGGGCTGTGAGTGGACAAAACAAGAGTTTGTAAAAACATTTTAACGAGAAGACATTTGTACCCTTCACTAAAAAGCATGCATGCATTAGAAAGCCATTTAAACAAAGAAACCATATGTGGGAACTAAGCCCAAAACCAAGATTGAAAGAACCATAATGAAAACGACCATACGGGACTCAGCCCAAACCATAGTAAAACCACGTACACGGGCCACTGCCCAAAACCTGTGCATATCACATATCATATATACATATAATTCACACAACCAATCCTATCACGGTTTCTAAAGCTACGCGCGTGCTACCCAGGTCTCAATCCGAGTCTTCTCAAAGTCAAGATCAATGTCCGCAGACCACTGACCCTGCCCGAGGTAATAGTAATCATAGCCTTCCTGAGAGTAAGGAACCCAACTGGGGGGTGACTCCACTCAGTCGGTGCTCCGAGACTACTCCGGGGTCCACCCAGGCTAACGACCCTCCCCGGATGAGATAATAGAAGTAAAGGAAGGTATATGAACATATATATACATAACATAAACATTCATGCCCGGTTCCCCTGAACCGTCATGATCCATAACATCCATTAACCAAGGTTCATGCCAGTTCCCATAAACCGTCATGAACCAGAATGACCTAACAAAGGTTCATGCTGGTTCCCATAAACCGTCATGAACCACAATGACCTTTCCAGAGTTCATGCCGGTTCCCATAAACCGTCATGAACTTGGAAATCCACCTAGGGCCCCTGACCCAAAATCATAAACCGTAAAACAAATGGGTCTCGTGCCCGAACATATGACTCAACTGGGCACCGTGCCCGATATCTAAGGGTCAGTCACGACTCCGATCATAGTGATGCGTGCAACCATCCATCCAGGACCGCCCTCAATCCTGGTATGTCGCCGTGAACGTATCAACTGACGCGACCATCACAAGATCATGGTGCACTCATCACCGATCGCTATCCTGAACTGTCAGAACTTCGAACTCGAGCCTCCCCAGGCTGCCCGACCACGAATCGTGCATCGTGACCTCTCCTGAAGGAACACATCCCAATCCGGAGGCGAGCGTCGTATCGTCGATCGCCGTGCACATAGCACCCGTCACGACCACGATTTAGACCCGAAGGTCGTAAATAGCGTCATATGCCCAAGACAAAATCAAATGGGTCTCATACCCGAGTTTATCCATTTGAAATCCAAAACCATTTCATTTAGACCAATAAAGACATACAGACCCGTATAGGCACCGTATAAGGCCGAAACCTCGAAATGCGTTCCTATACGTAACCACACATCCAAATGCACTCATGGCATCACAAACAATTATTTAAAACATATAATAAATATTTATGCATGCACCAATGTAGAAAACAAGGTCCACTCACAGACCGTCCGAGCTGCAGCATCGATTTGCGTGCCATACGGCTCCCAGAGCCGATCACCGTCACCGGGACTCCCAAACCTTTCCAAATTTTAATACAAGGTTACTAACTACTTAATTAACCTCCTACCAAAGCCCCGTAATTTTTCCGAACTTTTAACTATTTTTAAACGGACCCTAAACCTTCCTACACCTCGAAAACTATCGAAACGATGTCCACGCGCCCTCACGCGCTCCTATAAGGGCCAGATCACTATTCATCATCATCAACCTGAGGAAAATCGGTCTAAACCGGCCGGGTACTGTGCTGAACCGGCGTGACCGGTTCAGTGCTTTCCCCTCTTCGTTTTGGTCCGATTTCAACCCCAATCAATCCTATAATTCCTATTTTCTCATTTCCTATCTAACCCAATCAACAAAACCAACCAAAACCTCCTAAATCGATCCCTAGAAATCACCCCCCACGGCCTCTGTTTTTCCCGGCCACCTTCCAGCCTTCCTCCGCCGTGATACACCCTCCAAACCATCCTAAAATGTCCCTAGCAACTCCCTAATCATCTCCCAATCACCCACAACGAACCATAATGTCATATTCAAAATAATGGGAAAATGGGCATTAATCGATTAATCGGGTAATCGGGTTACCTGTCTTCTCCGCCGTGTATGGCGGTCCAGCCACTCTCAGCCACCATCCTCTTCCTCCTCAACCACTCTCTCACTCTCTGGCTTCTCATCATGATCGAATGGATGGGTTGTGGTTTAAGGGGGAGGGTGAGATCGGGTTGTGTTTGGGTGTGTGTGTGTTTGAAATGAAGAAAAGGAAATGAACGGTGCATGAACGAAAAATGGTGTCCATTGGATGGGTGACACTTGTCACTAGTCCATTGGACATCAGGACAAATATCTGGGCCCACTAGAGTCTAAAAGTGAACTCGTCTCGTAATTCGTGCAATAGTGCACTCGAACTTCCGTGAACCGTAACTTCGCCGTCGAACGTCCGAATTCGACGTGCCGCCTGTCTACGAATTCGTATCGTCCTTATCTACGTAACGGTCTTCGGCCCTCGGCCATCGGACCTCCCGGTCAAAAAGTCAACATTTGTCCCTTTTTAACCAAAATGCCCCTAAACTTCTGAACGCCATAACTTCGTCCTCGAACGTTGGAATTGAACGTGCCACCTGTCTATGAACTCGTGACGTCACGAACTACGTCACGGTCATCGGTC
Organism: Prinsepia uniflora; assembly: GCA_032719365.1. NCBI lineage: Eukaryota > Viridiplantae > Streptophyta > Magnoliopsida > Rosales > Rosaceae > Prinsepia > Prinsepia uniflora. The sequence goes on from CM064861.1 coordinate 69,103,293, forward strand.
GAAGTCCATTTGTCCATCTGAATGAAAGGTCAACGTTTTGCCACGACGAAGGGCAAAACGGTCATTTTGCATCGTTCGTCCGATTTCGCTCAACTAATCACGGATTAACCTTACTAATCGTGATTAGCCACTAATCTAATCCTGGAATTTGGGACGGGTCGTTACAACTAGTTCATCCACAGTTCAAAAAAAAAAACAACACACCGAATCGGGAAGAGTAAGGGAAGGAGGCCATACCTTGTTATCTTGTGACGGTCGCCCTCACTGAAAATCACACCACCGTAGAAGTTATCGTAAAAAATGATAGCCGGAAATCGCCTAAGCACAAAACAATCTCAGAAGACAAAAATGCGTGAAAGTGAACATGGTAAAAATAATTTCTTACCCACTATTAATCAGCGCAGGCCGGCAGGCGAAGAGCCACCTCGTTTCACGTGACATTTATTACCATGCCAATTGTCTTCCACAGACCCCACGTGTCCTTGCACGACTCGCTGGCACCGATCGGTCATGAATCCCAACAGTCACACCGACCAACCCGTGACACAGACGGCTCCTCGACTTCCCAATCTATTAACACAATATGAGTAGGCCTCGTTTTCCCCGTCCACACTGGCCGACTCACATCCGATCCGTCTCCCCTTCACCTTCCACCACAGACTACTCTGTTCGGTACACTCCTTCACTTGGGGGACTTGAGGGACTGGAGGCATACACATCCAGTCTAGGGCACTCTTTTTTACAAGATCCCAACCGAGAAATTCCACCTCATTCAAGAACTTAGGGGACTTCTATTTATACCATATTGGCCCAGACCGATCCAAAGGGCCTAGACCGACCTGTAGGCCCAATCCACTACCATATACCACATCAACCCAATCCGACTTTGGAGGCCCAACCCTCTGTCATTCGGTGCACTAGATCAGACCAATCGGGAAGGCCCAGCTCTCTGTTAGTACCATGCCATAGACCGACTCTGGAGGCCTAGTTCTCTGTCGGTCGGTGCGTTAGCCCAGACCGACCCAAAGGCCCAGTACTTCCGCCCAACATATCACCACAAGCCCAAGGGTCTAGACCCACTCAGATGAGCAAACCTTAGTAGGTTCTGGCCAATACTAACATGTGGATAGCCCCATTTGCCACGTGTTGGCCCCACAACAGCCGACATTTATCCCACATCGGAAGAATACAATTATTATACTCACCACGCCCATACAAAAGGTCCATTTGTCATATAAAGGTAACCAAGTATTTACTATTCATAACTACTTTTACAGTACACTTATTACCATACCCTTTACACCTCAGATCGACTACTAACTTGGGCATCGAAGTACCTTTGGGCTGGTACCACACGGTGCCTATACTCTGACCGACCGACTAGCTTTCCTCTCTTTCAGGTCTATTCAAGGGTACGTAGCAGAGCAGCATTCACTCCCTAAGTTGGCACATTTTGTGCATCAACATTATGCATTCTATACTTGTATTTCGGGATGACAATGAGACTGTTTATTATTTTATTATTATTTCTTGTAGAATGTGCATATTTTTTGTTTGTACATTTTTTGTACCTTTCGGTTTCTTTTCAAAACCTGAGGGGTTTCAACTTACAGTTTTACACTGAAATATACTTAAGGTTCACTTATCCTTCTTCTTTTTTGTAACTCTTAGGTCTTAGTGGTACTTCATGCTTATCGAGTTGGAGTTCTTATGACACATCTCGATCTGAAAAATCCACTAAGATGACAGGATCTGGGCATACAGATTGATATTTGGACAATAACATCTAGATGATGAAAACCAATTAATTCAAACGTTGCGTTTTGAGAGGTAAAACAGAAGAGTGAGTGGACCCAATAATTAATTTAAGTGTAAACCTAATTAATATAAAACATAATTTAACCCCTCAGGTCCCAAAGGCACTTAGTGCTTCGAAGAGATTTCAGTAGCTACTCTGATATTCACACTAAAGGTTGGAGTGACACAGGAGAAATCAAATAACTCAGGTTGTTACTTGCAGCATGATCATCATTATTAGGTCTATGATCTATACTTCTGATGTCACAATGAAATTCTAATTGATATTCTTACTGATTATGTTTTACACAATTTCTTAAAACGTAATGTTATAACTAATTGGTTTTCGTCATCTGGACATCATTATTCAAATGTCGGCCGTCATGCCCGATTTTGTCGTCTTAGTGGACTTTCTGGATCTGGGTGTGTCATCTTAGTTGTTGCTAACTTCCACACCGATGCCTTTGGGTGTGACAGTTCAGAAATCGAGATAATTGATGTAGTTGTTTAAATTCTGTGATCATCAAAGTAGTGTATCATACTCTAAACTTTTGCTGCCACCGATTATTGGTAATTGTTTTTTTTTCCTAATTACGTTTCATATGATCTCCTCAAATTCACTGCTTTTAACTTTTGGCTTTCGTCATCTAAACATCACTATTCAGATGTTGGTTAAAATATCTCAATTTTGGCATCCTTGTGAGTTTTCTGGATTGGGGTGTGTCAGTAAATCTAGTGGTTCCACAAGTGGGTGAGTGTCAAAGAATAAAATCCAACATCTAAAAAGGTAGTAATATATGTATATATAATGAATAGTTTTACTTCCAACAACATAGAGACTTTTGAGATTTTTTTAGATATCAATATTCTATTGTAATTTTAATCAAAGATAAGGATATTCTTTACTCAGCCACACTATGAGCTTGTTATCATTTGTCGTCTTCCACTAAAATATATAACATCTTTTGATAAGGATCCGTCCCGAACGGACTTTGATAACCGTCATCGGTCCTGCTCCCGTCTAACAAGTCAACTGAAGTTTCGAAAACACTATCAGCACTTGCCATTGCCAGACAAGGGATAGTCACACTGATTCCCAATCATGCATTCGCCTCTCGTTTAGCCCCGATCTGCGTGTCACGACCTAGAGAGTCATAAAAAATATAAAAGGTGTGAATGGACAAAAATAATATCGTTTAAAAATACATTTCAAAATGAATCATTTTCCCCTCCAGTTATTAAACATGCATGCATAGAGTAAAACACATGAACAACCGGCTCTCAAGCCAAATCACCTGAAGACCATCAGAACACAACCACCAATAACAAACCAGTCACAATCAAACTAGTCACAATGACTGTCGACAACGGTACTAATCACCAGTACTCAAATATCAATCATAATGATCAAACAGCACTACTCACACGTGCATAGACACCAATCACAATAGTACAACATCAGCACTACTCGCAAGTGCACAATCATCACATAAACACATGTCACATCTGCCCTACGCGTAGACACCAAACAAGCCACATTCTCGGGATCAGAAACATCTAGGATCAACCTTCGGAATCAGTCGCATCTGGACGAATACCACATCTCAGGGCCAGACGCATCCGAGTGGTACATCCAGGCTTAGTCGCATCCGAGAAGACATCACACCATGACAACTCCGGGATTAGACGAATCTAAGCAAAACTCCCGGGATCAGTCACATCTGGGCAAACACAACTGGTCAGACGCATCCGTACAGTCCCCTCATGCTCATTCGCATCCAGAGGGTACAAACAACTCATAAAGGCAACCACTAGGCTTTCATAAAATCCTTGGTTCAAAACCAAGTCAAACCATCTCAAACAGGGTTCAAGCCCGAAACATCATATACATGAAATCATTTCATAAATTTAAAAATCATCAATTTAATCGTATAGTCACATTTGACTCCAAATCCAAGTCAAAATCATTTGTTAAACAGGGTCCGAGCCCGAAAGACCATTTTCACTCAAATCTGTATAATCATATCTAGAAAGCAAGAACAATCCATAGAATCATCCTTACTCATAATCCAAGGTAAATACCATTTATCTTGGATTATGATTAAATAATTTATCGTAATCCTCAGTATCGGGCCATCCATAGCAGTTATATCAATTTTAGTAAGCTATTCAGTAGTTCCTTTTGGCTATCACCTTGTTTTAGCGAATCTCAACATTGGGGTTTTTTTATGGATTACCATTTCTAGCATTGCTCCAATTGGACTTTTTATGTCAGGATACGGGTCAAATAATAAATATTCCTTTTTAGGTGGTCTACGAGCTGCCGCTGGCTTATGTCCAAAACAGCATTTTCACCATTTACTGTAAATCATGCCCAAAACCGATTAAATAATCCATAAAATCATCATGTAATCACATCGAATAGTGCAATCAATCATGTAAAACATTTAATTATGTATGCATATCAGTTTATAAAACAAACGTCTACTCACACACCGTCCAAGCTGCACAATTCCGATCTAAGCGTTTTTTCGTAAATTCCAAGAATCACGAATCTAGTCAAAAACCATCACTAACGGTTACTAATACCTCAATTAATGTCACATTAAAATCCCCAATTTTTCGGGATTTAAATACATATTACGTAACATAACACTTCGAACCCTCGAACTATGTTGAAACAGTGTCCGATCAACTCGAAACCTGCGCCAAAATGTTCATTACATCGAATAGATTAAAAGTCATTTTGACCATACCTCGAAAACAGTGCCCCCGTGCCCCCATGCACCTGGCATTGTAGCAACGTCTTCCTCGCCCGTTTTCTGAAAAACGGGTCGTTTAACCCGATTTCACAACCCAGTTCTAAAACCTACAATTCATGTCCAATTTTTGTGTTTTATTCATCCAACTGGATCGAATCAATCCCAATTAAAGACCCATGATCTCAATTGCGCGAATTCTTACCTTAATTTCAATACCCAAAACCAAGATCTTAGGCCAAGCTCTCAGTTCTTAAATCCACGTCTTCCTGCGTCTAATTATCTGTTGTCACACTTCAGTTGAACTCGCTAAGGACCGAATAACATGTTTCTAACTTCAATTTCATTTATCAAACCTCCAAAATCAATGTTCGAACTAAGGAAATTCATGGATGTTTTCTCGGTTTTCCTGGGTTCTGAGCTTTGGTCTGTGATATTCCTTCTCCCCTTTATTCTCTTCATTTTTTCCTCTCTATTCCCTCTGTGTTGTCTCGAATAGTTGGGTCAATCAAGCTGCTGGACTTTTGGTTTGGTCCTTCTTGTTTGAACAACACAACACACACACACAACTTGGACATCAAACAGGACACACGGCACCGCAAACCATGCCACTAATCTCAAATTCCAGGTGACAGGTGCCACGCTACCACTAAGATGAGTCACCCCTTAAATGACTCAGCAAAACAGTAAAAGACCAAAATGCCCTTGAGTCCAAAAATTATGAAATTACCCCTCACCATTTTTGACATGTAACTAATCCATTCAAACTTTGATTTTAGCGTGCCACATATTTATAGACTCAGCGTCTCAAGACCTACGCAACAGTCCTTACAGAAAATCCAACTAGCATATGAGTCAAAAAGTCAACTTTTGACAAATCGTCATTTCTGTTTCACATTTTCAAAATTTCCTTTTTTGAATTTCCCTCCTCCCATTATTAATTTTTATTACATCAATATGATGATAGTATTAAAGTATTCCTAATTTCGAATGTTAAAATTAGCAGGTAATGAATTATCCCAAATTTCACTAGGTCTCTTTTGTGGCTCTTCATTACAATATATATTTGTATATGAATATGAAAGTTAGACCAAATATCGTGAAAAAATTTGGATTTCTTTATTACTTTATATTTCTTTATTATCTTAAAAATATCACTCACTAATTAATAAATATTAAAATTTGAGTGCATAAATTATTTTGCATACCTTTCAATACTCGATATAAATGATGCAACAATTGCTTATCGAAAATGAACTTTATATATATATATATATATATGTCCATATTATTTTCTTTAACCACTGTATTTTTTTTAATTTCTTTTTTTTCAGTATTATGACTTTTTATATGATATAGCGTTAAATTTATTCATAGTATATTGTAGAGTAGTACTCTGAAAAATTAGGGAGAACAATTCTACCACTATATATAACTGTTTATATGATATCGTGTAAAACAACAATTCTAACACTACATATAAAGTGCCCTTGTAGATTGTAGAAGTAGTGTTCTAACACTATATATAAATTACCCTTCTAGATTGTAGATGTAGTACTCTGAAAAATTACGGAGAATATCGAACAATAAAATAAGAATAATGCTATTTAAATACACTAAATTAATCATATTTAGTGACACACTTAATATAAAAATTAATAAATAATTTTTTTTAATAAAAATATTTTAGAATACAAAGGTGTTACTTTAATAGCCTTACCCTAAAAGCCAAGGTATTTTAGAATACCTAATGAAACAAAGTGTAAACTACAGAAGAATAAAATGTAGCTTACCCTTATTATTAAATTATATTATACCTTACAACTATCGAACCTGAAACCATGAGGCTGAATGCATGCACACTTAACCACGTGACTAAGAAGATAGCCGGTATTCCGTGCATCAAAGCTTACCAATTTATATCAAAGCCCTTCACTGCCTTTCAGCACCTGTAAATGTTATTAGTATTCATTGCCTTTCAGCACCGGTAAATGTGATCACCATACTAAGGGAAATAAGAGACGCCCAATAATTACATTTCCAAACTTATCACCGGTGCTCTTTTCTACCTTTTTTCTATATATATTATTAGTCTTTTGGCGCTCACTCATACATGTATTAACATTTTTTTTAACTCTCCATTTTTCCAAATTCGACATGCTCTATAGGTTCTTGAAGACCGAATGTAATAAGTTTTAATAATGGTGTTTATTTTTTTTAGTGGAGGTAGCTGTTTAGGGTTATAGGCGATGTTAGTATTTTGGTTGATTTGGGTTTTTTGAGCTTGACTTGTAATTTTACCTAATTTCAGTGATTTGTGTTTGTTATCCATGTTAGTATTACCATATTGGCTTGCTGGTGTTATTATCATAGCTTGATTTTTTTTATAGGTAAAAAATATGATTAAAAAAAATTAATTCTACAAGTTTACAATGGGCAATCCCCAAGAAAAGTAAAAATCCTAATTTATAGATACAAATAAACTCATAACCCAAAACAGAATTCAAGCCCAAAACAGAGCCTAACCTAACTAAATCTTGCCCAATTTCTAGACAAACAAATTCAAATCCCAAGCTTAACTAGGCCAGAGTAAGACCAGAACCAACGCCCAGGCCGAAAGAGTTGGGGCAACTCTAGGCCCCAAAAATCAGAAAGGCCTAAATGCTGAGCAAGAGTCCACGACCATCGCCCGCACCTACACGCCATAGACCCAGACCCCCCACACCCATGTTGTTATGGAAGCCGTGGCTGGAGCCAACATCATGGCCATCGCCGCTGCAGCCGTCGCCATAGCATACACATCACCAACACAACCGCCATCGCAACACACAAAACCAAGTAAATTTGAGTATAAGAGCACATACAGAAGGGCATCAAATGAAGGGAGCCCCGTTGCAACCGCAACAACGCTGCTCGAAGCGTCGTGGCAACCGCAGCAGAGCAACGCCCATGCCTTGCCGCAGCCGCAGTAATACCTCGCACCGCTGTCATCGCTGACAGGAACCACCTTATGCACAATCACCGTTGTCGCAGCATGATCGCGTCGTCCACCAAGCTCGTAGACATATATGAATTTCCAAAACTTCCGACCCAATACCAAGACTCAAGCAACCATTCCATTGTCAAGCCAACTGGAAAGGCCACCTTAGTGGTGATCCAACCATCGCACCCAGACATCGCACCGCCACACCAACAACAACCCGCCATAGGATAACAGCAGAAGTTATTCCAAAGCAAAGATGGTGAGACGGGTCAAGTCGAGACGAGGGGAAAAGAGAAAATATATAAGAGGAGATAGAAGGAGAGAATTGAGAGAAAAGATATGGAGGAGAAATGAAAGGAAGAGGGCTTGTTGCCGTGCCCAAAGGGGATCGAAAGCTAGGGTTTGGGTTCTTTGATTATTTTTTTTTAAAGAGAGGCAATAGCAATTTTTTTAAGAGAGAGGGGCCCGAGCGGAGACCATCATAGTGTAATTTTACTATTTTATCTTTATTTTATAAGATAATTTTTTCCTAAAGATTATTGTTTAAAGATATTTTTTTCTGACCTTTTTATGAAGCTTTTTAACACAAATTACTTCCTCTCTTAATTTTATAATAATAGAGAAATAAATATAAACGCAAGCTTTGAGGTTTGTTATTATAAGCTTCACCAAAAATTTAGACAAAATACATTACATAGAATGAGATACTTTACATTAACAAAGCGACACGTGCGAAAAGTAATAGTAAATTAATTAAATAATTATTAAAACAAAGAAAATCTCTCTCAATTCTGAGGGTGATATGGTAATTCCAACACTAATTTTAGGGTTTGAAGAGTAGCTGAAGATGATTTGAAAGAAGATACGATGTGGGAGGCTTGGGGAATGGGGGATGATGAATAAGGAGGGTTGATACAAAAGCGTTTGCTTGGGGGCAACATAGAATTAGATGAAGATGATGTTGAAGGCTTAAGGAATGTTCAAGGAGGAGGATTCCCATAACAGAACATGAACTTGGATTTTTTTGGATTTTTTCTCGAGTTTTCTTTGAAAATTTTGGAAATGTTTGAGTTCATATACAACTTTCATCGTTGAAATTAGCCCTCATCATTGGGCCGGGTCCGACAAGCCCGATCCAAAATGTTTGGGTTTGGGCCGGGTCGAGCCAGACCTATTTCATAATTTAAAAATACTGGGTCAGATTGGACGAGTTTGATCATAAATATGAAAGCCCATGCCCTTTGTCGGGCCGGGTTTGGGTCGGGCTTTTATCGGGTTTTATGGGTCGGACTTTTATCGGGTTTTATGGGTTGGGTCTACTAAGCCTACTTTGGTCGGGCCTAGTAAGCCCACTTCTACCTACCTAATTATAAAAGTATAAGTTGAACTTAAATATCATTATTGAATATTGAGACAAGGTAAGGAGGAGACCTATTAGGTTTGGAGAATTGACTTAACCTTTCATCCACAAAGTCGAGATATGGTAAGGTGGTCACTAATCACAAATCTACTTGAATTATAGTAAGTTCTATGAAGAGTTACCCGAAGGGCTAGCTTCCGAAAGATTCTTTATAGAGCTATGTTACTCCTAACTGTCACTCAGTGTAGTAAGGGTATCAGAATCAAAGTGGGTCAAAAAGAGTGAATTTGATGAATTCCCTATATCAAATTGCAATGACTCAAGTAACCTTTTCGGTAAAGATGGAACATTGGGATGTGGAGCTGTATATAAAACCATGCACTTTTATTAAAAAAAAATAGGTTGAGCTTGGATTGGAGTTTTGGGTTTGGGCAGAAATAGTAGTAATAAGATTTAACTAGGTATTAATTCTTAATTTATAATTATTTTATATATTCGGGTTTATGGGTCGAATTTACATGGATGGGTCGGGCTGGGCTTACCGAGCCTTATCGGGCTCGGGCCTATATAGCCTATCGGGTTTGAATACCCTAAGTCCAAGTCCAACCCATCATGACAGGACCCGTCCCAACGGGACGTAAAAAACCGTACCCGGCCCTACTCCCGTCTGACAAGTCAACTAAAGGTCCGAAACTACCCTTCAGTGCTTGCCAGACAAGGGATGTTTGCGCTGATTTCTGCTGCTGCCACTGCCTCACGATCAGTCCCGAATGTCGTACCACGGCCTGGAGGGTCACAAAACAGAAAAGGTGAGAGTGGACAAAAATGACCTCTTATAAAAACATTTGCCAAAATACATTCTTACCCTCCAGTTTTCACAAACTTGCATGCATATCGTAAAACATGAGTAATAGTATGAAATCATTCAAGTATGAACAGTGGACCGATAAAATCAAAAACGTTTTCCCATGGTCCATAAAAACTCATGTTCATAAAATCAGTTCATGTTATAAAACATCAAATCCCGGCTCTCAGGCCAAAACATGTGAAAACATAATCACTGGCCACAAAGACCAAAAACCCGTACTCAATACTAGTACGTCATCACAAACCACATCAATCAGCACTAATCACAAGTGCACAATAAATATATCAATCCAATCAATCCGCACTACTCACAAGTGCACAAGCTATCACAATCACATCTGCACTACTCAAAAGTGCACAATCAATCAAACTGCACTACTCACAAGTGCTGCACTACGCGTAGGCCAATATCCAGCCACTCTCTCGGGAACAAACACCTCTGGGCTCAACCCCCTCGGGCTCAGTCACCTCTGGACGAACACATCCCCAGGCTCAGACCCATCCGAGTGGTACATCCAGGCTCAGTCTCATCCGAGAAGCTGACTACCATAGGATCAACTCCTGATCCTACAATCACATCCCCCAAGCTCTGGTCGTCTGGGTAATCCCCCCAAGCTCCGACCGTCTGGAAATATCATAATCACAATGAAAACCATCTCGGGAATTACATCCCAAAACATTTCAATCAAATCTTGACTTCATACAAAGTCAAAATCATTTCCAACTGGGTCTCAAAGCCCAAAATACCATTTACACATAAACCGTTAAAATCACATTTTAAATCAATAAAATAATCCGGAAATCATCATTGACTCACCAACAAAGCCAAAATATCATTTTAGAAATCATTTAAACTCCAGGCCTAGCCCAAAACATCATTTGCACGTTCCTCGTAAAACGTGCCCGAGAGACTGATTAAAATAATGATAAAATCACAATAAATCATTAATTTCAAAAATTCACAAGTGACTCCAAATCCGAGTCAAAATAACTATTCACTTGGGTTCTCACGCGCAAAATATCATTTTCACGCAAACCCATGCGTTGCAACCTCCGTTGCCATTTTCATGTAAATCCACGAAATTGACCCTTGACTCATTCCCCAGTCACCACATCATTTTTCAATCCATGACTCAATAATCCGAGTCCAAACATTATTTTTATCAATTTCAATCCCGGACTCATAAACCAAGTCCAAACATTATTTTCACCAAATTTCATAATTTCTCGAAAATCGTGCAAAATATAATAATATAATAATCCATAAAATCGAGAAATCACCAGATTGAAATATCAACCATGCCAGAGCATATAAAATCATATAATAAGGCATTTAAATCATATATGCATGCATCACAATTAGAAAACAAAGTCCACTCACACACACCGTGAAAAACGGTCCGTTTCCGAGCTGCACGTTTTTCCGTAAATTCTGGAAATCACAAATCCTGTCTAAAATCATTATAGAGGGTTACTAACATCTCAAAATACTTCATATAATTTTCCCCAATTTTTTTCCGGAATTTAAATCCGTATTTTTAACGTAAAACAAAACTTCGGATACGCAGAACATTAACGAAACGATATCCAATTTCCTCGAAACCAGTGTCAAAATGTTTGTTACAATGAGAGGATCAAAAGTCATGTTGACTTCACCTTGAAACTAGGCCGTACGCGCCTTCACGCGCCGCCGTGAGTGGCTGCGCGTGAAACCCACGCGCCTGCTACAGTCATTGTCTTCCTCACCCATTTGTTTGTAAAACGGGTCCCTTTAACCCGCGAACAAACCCGACTGGTTTCCTAACAATTAAACATTAATTCCTTCAATTGATCATTCACACAGCTTCGTTATAAGTCTAATTAGAGGTCTGAAACATTAATTACATGAAACCTTACCTTAATCCTTAAGATCAAAGATGAACATTCGAAGAACACTCCGAACACTGATCATCTTCGAAAGTCGTCAATGTCAAGCGTTTTCCTTAAATTGATTCAACCAGAAGTTTCAATGGACTCCGTTAAACACTTTCCCCAACTCAATTGCATCAATCCAAGCCTCAATTCTCTCGACTCAAGCTCGAAATTTCTGCAACAACAGTCCTTCTGTTCTACCTCAAATGGACCTCAATTACCTTCGTTCCTTTGATGAAACTGATCGTGGCAATCCCAGAAGACTCAAATTGAACCTCATTTTGATCGTCACGGCTCAATTCATCCAATTTGAATTTCCCCCCAAATTTTCTAAAACCCGAATTCCAGTTCCTCAGCGTCCCTCAATCCCTCGTGTTTCCCTCACTAATTCAGTCTCTGAATTCTCTCCAATTTGCACTCCTTAGATCAGTTGATAGAGAGGAGATTAAGGGTGGAAGAAAATTGAAGTTTGGTTGTACACGGGTTGAAGAAGGCTGAAGAGATTAATGGAGGAATATAAAATAATTAAACATAATTAATTAATTAAACATCATAATTAGGTCTCCCCAAAAACATGGATCTGTGTTTAAGCCCTAATTTAAGGGATGAGTGACACTTGTCACTCATCCAAGTGTGTTCAGTCACCGGGTACAGTTCATATTAAAATATTATTTTAATCCCGGTTCGTTCGGTTAATCGAGTCGGTTCCTGTGACCATAACTTCGTCGTCGAATCTCCGATTTCAGCATGCCGCCTGTCGTTGGATTCGTATCAACGAGACCTACGTAACAGTCCTTGGCCCTCGTCCATTGGACTTCCCGGGTCAAAAGTCAACATTCGGCCCCCTATTAGCCAAATTATCAAAATTCCCCTCAACTTCCGAACGTCATAACTTTCACCTCGAATGTCGGAATCGAACGTGCCACCTGTCTATGAACTTGTGATGTCCCGAACTAAGTCACATTCATCGATCAAAGTCCGTTTGACAGCCCGAACTAAAAGTCAACATTTTGCCCACGCTAGGGGAAAATCGTCATTTTGCACAATTCGTCCGATTTCACTCAACTAATCCCCGATTAGTCATTCTAAATCATAATTAATTAATATTCAATCCAGATATTCGGGACGGATCATTACAACCTTCCCCCCTTAAAGAATTCCGTCCCGAAATTCCAACTATCCGTATTCCACAACTACCTCGTGGAAAACAAATGGGCCTCACAACATGTGTACACCTGTACACCCACTAGCCAACGCAGAACTCGTCTGCACTCGGACGTCACATCACAGATGCACGTCGTACTTACTACACTCGACCACCTCGAGTGAACTTGATCACCAGAAATTGGCAATGTCACCATTAAGCCGACTCCTTCAGCTTGACGACTCCTCGTAATCACTAATGTGCCCTGACCTTCGCTCTCATCGAGAGTCACCAAAACTCACCTGTTGGTCCATGCCGATACTACAAGCCAAATTGTCGCCACAAAGCTTTACCACCTTTGTAAAGCGCCAATCAGTAACAAATCAGTGACAACACATCATACTACAACATTCGTCAATGTAGCATAAGATCAACAACATGATCTCACCTCGCAGGGCAAACTCAATCCTGCGACAAATACCAACCTCAGTATCCACAACTGTCACCCCTTCAGCGATCCCAGATGCTGGTAAGGTCACGACATGATAACATCTCGCCACAAAGCAACTTGCGGTCACACTAACCACCAACTCACTCAATCAAACAGTATAACTGGAACACATTGAACACCAGCCTAGCAGTGATCACACAACTCAACACTAGAGTTACACTAGCCAACCATGGCTAAGAGCACCTGCTCAAACAATCACTGAAATCATCATAATCACCCTGCCTAGTGCATCGTGTTCAATGTCCAATTCACGTTCACAACCAAAAACCAATGCCATCGGAACTAAGCCAATCACCAACACGTTTATCGACATATCACTGGTACAACCCATGTACCGTCACTAGGTATCAAGTACCATCATCCATACGATACATCAAGTCGTACACCAAGCATGATCCTACAGCTGGACCCCAGTAGTCCAAATGATCAAATGCCAAGTATTACTCCAATTCCATGGAGTTCCATTAATAACAAGATTCCACTGATCCTCACGTTATCAAAATTTTTAACTCTCTCAGTTCAGTATATCGGCTACCTCACTAGCCGTACACCCGACCCGACTACAAGGTCGAAATTCTCGAAGTCTCCTGACTATCACCGTCACACACAATAGGCCTTTCTGTTTATCATATTTTGCCATTCCTGTTAGTCGCCCTTTCCAGAAGTATGACCTCAGCATACTCAACCCATAGACCAATATGGTCGATCCCAAACCAGGTAGGGAAAAGTAAAAATCCTGAGGGTTTAGCTAGCATCGACAATCCTTGTCCTATGCTACCCAAAAATACCTCACCAAATCACAACTCTCAAAATGACACATCAACGTGTCCACAGGAAAGAACGTCTAGTTCTCCCGGGATTCATACTGACCCCGGCCACGACTAACACTTATGTCACAATTCTACTCTGGTCGACTAAGCCTAACACTACAAATTTTCTCTTAGGATAGTCAACACATCCATCGAGCACATCACTTGCCCATCCGTAGATGAAGGCACACCAACCCATTATCATGACCAACCCAACTGTGGTAAAAAAACCTGCCTCAACAACTCACAGTCAAAACTGGCTCATCCGGAACCCTCAAATCACATCAGGACTCATCCCGAATCCTAAACCAACTTCTGACTCCTACTGAGTCTAAGTCCAAACTCGACTGACGTCAATGCCACCACTGGCATATCCGGTCACCTAGCAAATACCCCTAGGTAAACCACATCCTTTCCAAAACATAAACCCATTTCCGGACTTCCTCTGAGTCCAATTCAATATCCAAACCAATCCTCGGGTCAAGTTTATTCTGGGCCCAACATGCCCATCTACAGACCACACCGTTAACAAAAACAACCATCCGGACCCACACTAGTCCGACACAATCAAAACACAAGATACAATATTACAACACAAGTGTACAATACAAACCATTTACAAAGTATCACAAAAACAAGTATCCATACATTTATTTTGAACTACGGTCAAGTCGATCGGGGCAGTTCCTTCGCAAATGGCCAAGTTTCCTACAAAAGTGACAAGTGGCAGTGCTGAGGCGACTTGCCCCACCACGCCGCCTACCTATCGACCGAGTTGAAGTTCCACTCGAATGAACACCCACCGGGGGTCGCGACACAAGAGAATGAAGGCTAATACGCTTCAATGTTTCCTGGCTTATCTTTTCAGTATCCTGACGCTCTCGGCGTCGTCCAGAGCTCAAAGATCGTTCTGGCACAGGTAAAATAATAGCCTCTACTCGGATAGCAGCATCCGATAATTCCCTCAAGGTCGAATACGAGCCCATAGTTACAGCACCTCGTATCTCATTCCTCAATCCCTACTCAAACCTTCGACACTTATCCTCCTCAGTAGCCACATACAGAGGAGCGAAACTAGATAAGTGCAAAAATTGATGTTCATAATCGGCCACTGACAGATTCCCTTGCTGCAATTGGAGAAACTCAACCTCCTTAGCGTTCTGAAATGAGCGAGGATAAAACTGATCCAGAAATCGCTCTCGAAATGCATCCCATGCCAACGTACGGGTATCCCAACCAGTCAACTGTAAACTATGCCACCACCTGTAGGCATATCCATCCAGAAGAAAAGTGGCTAAGGGCACCATGTCCTCTAGGGGACATATCATGACCTCAAAAACCATTTCCAATCGAGTAATCCAATCTTCGGCACCATCCGGGTCCGAATCACCACGAAACACAGTGGCTTCTAACCGTCGAGCTCGCTCAATATCTGGACCTTCACTAATACTATTCTCGTCCCTCCCATCTTCAGACCGTGTACGGGACGCACGACTCGGAGGCATGACGTAACAGCAGAAATCGATAACCAAATGCTCTAATACCACTTTGACAGGACCCGTCCCAACTGGACGTCAAAAATCGTGCCCGGTCCTACTCCCATCTGAAAAGTCAACTAAAGGTCCGAAACTACCCTTCAGTGCTTGCCAGACAAGGGATGTTTGCGCTGATTTCTGCTGCTGCCACTGCCTCACGATCAGTCCCGAATGTCGTACCACGGCCTGGAGGGTCACAAAACAGAAAAGGTGTGAGTGGACAAAAATGACCTCTTATAAAAACATTTGCCAAAATACATTCTTACCCTCCAGTTTTCACAAACTTGCATGCATATCGTAAAACATGAGTAATAGTATGAAATCATTCAAGTATGAACAGTGGACCGATAAAATCAAAACATGTTTTCCCATGGTCCATAAAAACTCATTTTCATCAAATCAGTTCATGTTATAAAACATCAAATCCCAGCTCTCAGGCCAAAACATGTGAAAACATAATCACTGGCCACAAAGACCAAAAACTCGTACTCAATACTAGTACGTCATCACAAACCACATCAATCAGCACTAATCACAAGTGCACAATATATATATCAATCCAATCAATCCGCACTACTCACAAGTGCACAAACTATCACAATAACATCTGCACTACTCACAAGGGCACAATCAATCAAACTGCACTACTCACAAATGCTGCACTACGCGTAGGCCAATATCCAGCCACTCTCTCGGGAACAGACACCTCTGGGCTCAACCCCCTCGGGCTCAGTCACCTCTGGGCGAACGCATCCCCAGGCTCAGACCCATCCGAGTGGTACATCTAGGCTCAGTCTCATCCGAGAAGCTGACTACCATAGGATCAACTCCTGATCCTACAATCACATCCCCCAAGCTCCGGTCGTCTGGGTAATCCCCCCAAGCTCCGACCGTCTGGGAATATCATAATCACAATGAAAACCATCTCGAGAATTACATCCCAAAACATTTCAATCAAATCTTGACTTCATACAAAGTCAAGATCATTTCCGACTGGGTCTCAAAGCCCAAAATACCATTTACACATAAACCGTTAAAATCACATTTTAAATCAATAAAATAATCCGGAAATCATCATTGACTCACCAACAAAGCCAAAATATCATTTTAGAAATCATTTAAACTCCGGGCCTAGCCCAAAACATCATTTGCACGTTCCTCGTAAAACGTGCCCGAGAGACTGATTAAAATAATCATAAAATCACAATATATCATTAATTTCACAAATTCACAAGTGACTCCAAATCCGAATCAAAATCACTATTCATTTGGGTTCTCAAGCGCAAAATATCATTTTCACGCAAATCCATGCGTTGCAACCTCCGTTGCCATTTTCACGTAAATCCACGAAATTGACCCTTGACTCATTCCCCAGTCACCACATCATTTTTCAATCCATGACTCAATAATCCGAGTCCAAACATTATTTTTATCAATTTCAATCCCAGACTCATAAACCAAGTCCAAACATTATTTTCACCAAATTTCGTAATTTCTCGAAAATCGTGCCAAATATAATAATATAATAATCCATAAAATCGAGAAATCACCGGGTTGAAATATCAACCATGCCAGAGCATATAAAATCATATAATAAGGCATTTAAATCATATATGCATGCATCACGATTAGAAAACAAAGTACACTCACACATACCGCCCAAAACGGTCCGTTTCCGAGCTGCACGTTTTTCCGTAAATTCTGGAAATCACAAATCCTGTCCAAAATCATTATAGAGGGTTACTAACATCTCAAAATACTTCATATAATTTTCCCCAATTTTTTTCCGGAATTTAAATCCATATTTTTAACGTAAAACAAAACTTCGGATACGCAGAACATTATCGAAACGATATCCGATTTCCTCGAAACCAGCGTCAAAATGTTCGTTACAATAAGAGGATCAAAATTCATGTTGACCTCACCTTGAAACTAGGCCGTACGCGCCCTCACGCGCCGCCGTGAGTGGCTGCGCGTGAAACCCACGCGCCTGCTACAGTCACTGTCTTCCTCACCGGTTTGTCTGTAAAACGGGTCGCTTTAACCCGCGAACAGACCCGACTGGTTTCCTAACAATTCAACATTAATTCCTTCAATTGATCATTCACACATCTTCGTTATAAGTCTAATTAGAGGTCTGAAACATTAATTACATGAAACCTTACCTTAATCCTTAAGATCAAAGATGAACATTCGAAGAACACTCCGAACACTGTTCATCTTCGAAAGTCGTCAATGTCAAGCGTTTTCCTTAAATTGATTCAACCAGAAGCTTCAATGGACTCCGTTAAACACTTTCCCCAACTCAATTGCATCAATCCAAGCCTCAATTCTCTCGACTCAAGCTCGAAATTTCTGCAACAACAGTCCTTCTGTTCTACCTCAAATGGACCTCAATTACCTTCGTTCCTTCGATGAAACTGATTGTTGCAATCCCAGAAGACTCAAATTGAACCCCATTTTGATCGTCACGGCTCAATTCATCCAATTTGAATTTCCCCCCAAATTTTCTAAAACCCGAATTCCAGTTCCTCAGCTTCCCTCAATCCCTCGTGTTTCCCTCACTAATTCAATCTATGAATTCTCTCCAATTTGCACTCCTTAGATCAACTGATAGAGAGGGGATTAAGGGTGGAAGAAAATTGAAGTTTGGTTGTACACGGGTTGAAGAAGGCTGAAGAGATTAATGGAGGAATATAAAATAATTAAACAATTAATTAATAAAACATCATAATTAGGTCTCCCCAAAAACATGGATCTGTGTTTAAGCCCTAATTTAAGGGATGAGTGACACTTGTCACTCATCCAAGTGTGTTCAGTCACCGGGTACAGTTCATATTAAAATATTATTTTAATTCTGGTTCGTTCGGTTAATTGAGTCCGTTCCCGTGACCATAACTTCGTCGTCGAATCTCCGATTTCGGCATGCCGCCTGTCGGTGGATTCGTATCGACGAGACCTACGTAACGGTCCTTGGCGCTCGTCCATTGGACTTCCCGGGTCAAAAGTCAACATTCGGCCCCCTATTAGCCAAATTACCAAAATACCCCTCAACTTCCGAATGTCATAACTTTCACCTCGAATATCGGAATCGAACGTGCCACCTGTCTATGAACTCGTGACGTCCCGAACTACGTCACATTCATCGGTCAAAGTCCGTTTGACCGCCCGAACTAAAAGTCAACATTTTGCCCACGTTAGGGGAAAACGGTCATTTTGCACAATTCGTCTGATTTCACTCAACTAATCCCCGATTAGTCATTCTAAATCATAATTAATTAATATTCAATCCCAATATTCGGGACGGGTCATTACACATCAACATACAGGCCGGGTCGGGCTTTTTGTCACTGGGCCTACTGGGTAACCACAAGCCTGTAGGCTTCTGGGCCAAATGGTGAGGGCTAGTTGAAATTAAAGAACACAGTTAGTGATGAAAACCTTGATGAACAACTTAACATGGTGATTCCGTATTCCATATGAAAGAGAATGTTGAAAATATATTATCACATGTATAGAATTGTATAACTTTTTTTTTATTAAGAAAATAAGAACTTCATTAATAAGCAAATATTACAAGGCAATAAATGCCAACAAACAAAAGGACTTAAATGGAATATAAACATACACCCAAAAAAAACTAAATTCTTGTGCATACAAAGTTACACTCAACACTAAAGGAAATGTATGCAATTAAAAACCTTTTTTTGTAGATGTAGCATTGGTAAATAGGGATCGTTCTGGATTGGGGATTGAGGGTAACTAAGCATGACTGTCGTTTGATTGGTTAATTGGGGGTAAATATTGATTTTAAAGTCCTAAATAATTAAACTAAACCTAAACTAACCTACTCTATTATTTACATGTGGTCAACTCATTCTTTATGCCTTACTCATTCATGAATTATATCAATTTCAAACCTACAAAATTCTATAACCTTAGTTCTACCGGATGGTTGCATATTCGTAAGTACGTGCAAAGAGACACTTACGACTTTCAATAATAGACTAGTGAACGCCCAACTCATCTATCAAGTATTAAGCACCAATATACAAACATAAAAAAAAAATAAAATACTAGAACACATAGAAGATTTATACGAAATTAACATAAAGCATAAAACCAAGATAAGATTAATAATCAATTCATAGAAGTGATATTCATGCCAAAAGATAACTAAGAAGTAAGAGATCGTGTTACACTTTTTCTCCCGGGAAGCCCAAAGGATGCTAAGTGAATGAACTCTCTTTGGTGAGACAATAGGGAACGACCAATTATGCCACGGATGAAGGATAGAAAATGGAGTATGATGTAATTAATTGTCAGGATCCAACCCTCCTCGGTTAGGACCCGAATCATCTAGCACGATATTGTCCGCTTTGGACCTCCTTGCCCCTGCCCTCATAGTTTTATTTTCGGGAGCTCACGGTGAAACTTCCCAGGGGGTCACCCATCATGGAATTGCACCAGCCTCAACTCGCTTAACTTTGGAGTTCCAACCGAACCCAAAACCAATGAGCTCCTAAAAGGCCTCGTTTAGATCAGAGTTGCGCAGTGGCCTACTCTACCTAACACGATATTGTCCTCTCTAGGCAGGGTGTACCAATACACCCGCAGGGTTTTGTTCCCGGGAGCTCACTGTTCAATATCCAGTGGGTCACCCATCATGAGATTGCACCAGCCTTCACTCGCTTAACTTTGGAGTTCCCCAGGAATCCAAAACCAGTGAGCTCCCAGAAGGCCTCGCGCTAGATAGGAGTGTACCTACACCTTTAAGTCACAGCATCATTCCCTTCCCAGATCATTCCCTCCTCGCAGGAATGTGGGATCATTCACCGTTCCCTCTAGGACACGGGTCTTACATAAATCTTGCAAAATAATATCGATTATATAAATTGGAAAGTTTGGTCAAGTAGAATTTTGGTACAAGAATGACAGACCCTTTGAGAATAACCTAAGCCTCTTTATTTATAGGAGAAAATTAATCCCCAAATAAATAGGAGTTTACAATTTAATTCTAAAAGGAAAAGGTTTCCTAAATATATAAGAAAACTAATTAAAAACTTTTCCTACAAGGAAAAAAAGGTGAAAATAATAAAAGAAAAGGAAATAGAATTGAAATCTTAATACAAAATGGAGAATAGGTGTGAAAACAACTTGAAATTATCCTAAAAATATCCTAAAACTCGAAATAATGCTTCAAGAGTGATTTCGGTGGTTAGCCACTGAAAGAGGGGTCAAAGTTGGTGGGAAGAAGTTGGTCAACGTGCAGTCAACTCGGTACAATAGTGTAGGCTGTAGAAGGTAACTTCGGTGGACGCACGCCGAATCAGGGGTTAGAAGCTCAAGATGCATGCGCCGAGACAGTAGCAGCATTATTCAGTACAAGCTCACCGAGGAGAGGATAGATGGTTCAGTAGGCAGCTGCCGAACCTGGAGATTTCCTTCTTAAACTGATTTGGTAGCTAGTTACCGAAATTAAATGTTATTTTTGGTGGCTTCCCTTATTTCAATCATAATTTCTTTAATATAACTCCAATTGAGGTGATTCTTCTCCTAAATTCTCGTAATTCCAAGCTTAATCCAATTCTGCACAATTCTCACAAAATATATTATTTTCTATAATTGTTTGGTATTTAAACATTAAAAGATAAATATAAAATGTCTAAAATAATGTTTAATTCAAGACTTATCAAAAATGGAAAGCCGCAATCACCCAACCTGCCTACTTCAGCCGCGACGAATCAGTAAACATAAAACCACTAGAAGTAAGGAAAGTGAAAGTGAAACTCAAGAATTTAATGGGAAATGGGGGTGAGCATGTCACCAACGACGCAAGGAGTGCTCCAATAATCCATTTGAGGAGGAGTTTGGCTACTTTTCCCTCGGGTGGAAAGTCATGGGTAGAATCCACTTGGTTGTCTGCAGGTCGCCCACCCCCAATGTCCACCATCCGATCCACACCAAAGGCAAACAGCGAACGCCACCCACCAACAGAGAGGAGACGGAAGCCACTAGCATCGGTGCCGAAGAGGAGCAGACCCCCAATGTCCACCATCCGATCCACACCGAAGGCAAACAGCGAACGCCACTCACCAACAGAGAGGAGACGGAAGCCACTAGCATCGGTGCCGTAGAGGAGCAGTGAACGACCGAAGAAATGTCCACCACTCGATCTGCACTGGAGCAAAGATCGCAGCAACTAGCTGAGGAGGGGCTAGACAGCAAAGAGGAGAAAGGCGACACCACAACCATCGACCTCCTAGATCTCACTAAAACAGATCCCACACGTCGACGTTGCAACCAAGAGCAACAAATAGAAATTGCTGCTGCAAGAGCTAGGCAGAGGAGAAGCCACCGCCAAGCCAATGCCACTAGTCTCCTAGGCAAGGTGATAACACCACCACCCACAAAAAGGAGGGGGATAAAGAGATCAAGAGGCCAAGGCAATACGGACGGAAAAGAGGAATAAAAAAGCGCAAGAGAAGGAAGGAAAAGGTGGAGTTAAACTCCGGAGTCACCATCAGAAGGGTGAGGTAGCTCTAGAGCACCCACACCCCCAAAATATTTAGTGCTGGCTGTGAGTTCTCTAGAGAGAAGGCGGAGAGAAATAAGGGTAGAGAGAGATTCCTCAATTTTCTGAATTGTATAACGTTAATATGAAAAGAAGGTGATTACAAAAAAAGTGAGACTATCAATGTTGAAGTGAGCCGCTAAATCGATTTCGAAATCTGAAAAATATCAAATATTGATATGATTAAGCTACTAGCCCCACCTAAGTTTTACTGTAGGTGTCAGTCGCATAAAAATGTGACTAATAAAAAGAGATATTTTGGAATACCTCATTTAATTGATAATTTCGTAGGGTTTGTTTGGATTGGGGATCATATTATTATTATTATTATTATTATTACCCGCCATCGAACCTGAAACCATGAGGCTGAAAGCAGATTCACGTAACCACAAGGCTAGGAATGATGGCCGGTGTTCTTTCTATCGAAACCTACTAATTTATACCAAAACCCCATCCACATGCCCTCCACAGCTTCCAGGGCAGATCATCTACTTGGAAATAAGAGAAGCCCACCATACAAACTTTTCAATATCCATGTTATTATCCACGCCTGCCATAGCTTTACACTAAAATTTACCAAGCACTTTGATATTATATTTCATACATCACTTCTAAAAATAAATTTCACCAAACCAAATATTTTACGTTAATATACAACTACGGAAAATTACGTAGAAAATGTGACAAAGGATCAAGATTGAATGTCGACTCATTTGAGATGGAGATTTCTAAGCCCATGCCAATAGTGCCTAAAGCATCTAGTTGGGGAGCATTATAGCAGACGCAGGTAAGAAAAAAATATTACCAGCAGTAGAAACAGAAACTTCTGAAATGCATATTATGGATAAAAATGGAAAGAGTTTAGCTAAATAAAAGTAAATAAAATGTTCAAAACCTAGCAATCCTGCTCTCTCAGGTTGACGATGAACAACTAACAGAAACTCATCCGACTAAAAAACAAACAGTAGGCACGTAAACCGGTAATATATGAATGCACCCTTGTGTTCTAAATTGCAGTCACTAATGTCCTCTCGGGAGTTGAGAACAAATTACTAAACCTGCAATGAGTTGATTCATCATTAGAAGGTAACATATCCAACCATGTAACAATAATATATCAGAACAATCGCAATCCAATGGCACAAAGAAGCAGATGCAACATATTGTATTTGTTGGCTAACATGTAGGATGAAAGATAAATTACCTCAAAAGTATGAAACTTCACGAAGACGGTCTTCTTCTGTTCTCTCGGTCACACGAAGTTAGAACCTCAAAAGTAATACTCACTCATATTCCTTGACCTGACAATGTAACCATGTATACAAAACAAAACTGAAGCAGTTCGAACTTCAAACATAAACAAATAATGGTGCACTGCAGTGGTGTGATGAACCATCTACACACTATACGAGAAACCAGCAAAGCACCAAAACAGAAAACTTTCAACTACCCTGAAACTTGTTTACCCCAGGTTCTTGATAACCGGAGACTCTGAACTTCATGGAAACTTTGCTAACAGGATCATATATTGACATTCATTGGAGGATGGAGTTTATAAGGGGAGCTTGCTCTGATCATAAAAAATTTGTGTCAGTAAACTCAGGCGTATTTTAGGGGAAGCTGTCATCCCTTTCTTTCATATTTTTTTGCAAACTCATTGAGCAATAACCTCTGCCGGAAAGCTTGATATTTATCTAAGCTAGTTCCAGCCCACTGCTGACAGAAGCATTCATCAGTTGGGACCAATGAACTTAGAGGAAATGGCCCCTTAGGAGCTTTCTTCAAAGAAACCAAGAACCTATGTCGAGGGCGAATTCTCTGATCTAAAGACAAGCTTAGGTACATAGGATATTTAGTCAAGGACTGTACTTCATTATGAAGTTCATTGACCAAGTACTTATACTTGGGTTTCAAATTCTCCTCCAGTGAGAGGGATAGTACCTGCAAGGATACTTGTCAAAAATCTACAAAAATGCTACAATTTCAGATAATTAACTTGTTAAGTGGGAAGCAGCAAGAAACTATTTCCTTCCATTAGAACATGATCAGATTGTCAAAAGAAGTGGACAATCACAGAATCCCAAAAAACACATGAATATGGAAAGAAAAACTGTTTCTAGGGATAGCAGTAAAATAAATCTCATACAAATAGAAAGAATGTAACAATACTCTAATGGGAATCAAGGAAAGTAATCAGACCTGTGTCAGACTAGTTAAAACTTTCAAGATGTCAGAATTGCACATCCCAATACTGCGAAGGAAATTGATCCTGGGAAGTAGTCCATCGTCGATGCTGTAGTGGAGGAACTGAGGATGCTTTTTAACCATCTTCACTATACTATCCCTGGGTGCTCCTATCTCGTTAGAAAGGAAAATCAAACGAGTATTCCATGATATATCAATCCGCTGAACCAAAATTTGAGGGCTTAACTGCACAACTTTACCTAAATCTTTTTCCTTAATCCCAACCTCCTCAACTAAGTATCTCACAGTGGGTTTCAAAGAATTCTCAACACTATAAGAGAAAAGGGACGGTGCAGCAGCAATAATCTGCCCTACTCTGGAATTTGGAATACCCAAACTCATCAAGAAAGCAACATGGGATTTCAAATTGTTCTCAACAGTGTATTCGAGGATTTGTGGCTGTCTCAAAAGCATTCTTCTTATATCTCTCTGTTTGACACCAACACTCAACAAATATTCCAACCTTTCCTTTGCGGAGCACACATTTATTTGAAGAGAAGGCATATGCCTCTCGTACATTTGAATAAAGTGTGATTCCTTAAGCCCAAATGTCATGAGGTAATCAATAAGGGGCAACCACTTCTCATCCAATTCAACTTCTTCTGATAGCCGAGGGAATCTATCTTCCATAGCTTTCCTTGTAGCAAGCTGCAATCAAAGAAAACTTATGAGAACTTCTGTGCAAAATAGTATAGATGATAGTAGAAAATGAGAGCTCTCGATATCACTCCACCAACTACCTTTTCCCTGTGTGGTACATTAAAGGAACTGACTTCCAGCGTTTTGTTTGAGCTATTAAAGTAATTTGCTGTATTACTTTTCTTTAGAGCCTGCTTGCCATTTCGGCTATTGAAATTACCATTGGCAACTCCCTTGTGTGATTTTGGCCTCTTTCTATTAAGATCAAACTCTGAAATTTCTGCAAAGTCATCCTGAAGAAGCATCCAAAAGTTGTTCAAACAGAGAAGGTACTTGGTTATATTCACACTCATAAAGTCGTACCCAAGAAAAATCTGATACAGCAGCTTATAACATGTAATCAACTGATCACAACCCAAGAATCAATTTAACAACCTTCGAGGTGAAGAAATGCAAAAGGGATAATTTCGAACTCATAATCTTCACATATAAATTGCTTTGTACATCATAAAACAAGAAGCATGCACTTACATTTTCGAAGATCAACACAGAATTTTTCAACAGGGGAAAAAATTAGCACCGAAAGACCAGCATTTTCTTCAAAATGGAGGGCAAAATCAAAAATTTCAAAAGAGAGAAAAAAGAAGAAACTTGAAGCTGTAAATTAACCTATAATAACACATGGTCCGCATATGTAGTACAATTCTTACCATCCATGCATCCATTTATGCGATTAAGGGGAAAGAAAAAACACAAATGCACCTACTTTCACAAGACTAGAATACTTTGAATACCAAACAGATTTATAAACATTAAAAATCCCAACTTTCTGCTTCCAAAAAGAAGAAAAACAATTAACCAAGAGACAACCAAGTCGGGCAGATCAAATACGGCAGAGAGGGGAAGAATTACTCACATTGAGCAGCCAATCATCATCTGATACGTCACTGGCACGAAAAACCTCATCGACATCGTCTTGGTCGTAGGGAGAGAGAGGCTGGCCATAGCGCGACTTGCGGTTAAACTTTAGGATTTTGGGGTTGGAGTGGGTAGAGAGCACCACGAAGCGGCGGCAGGTGGAACCGGACCTTCTTTTACGACGAAAGAGATTGGAGTTGGAGAAAGTAGTTGCGGTGAATTGGGAGCTGTGAGAGAGTTTGAACGAAGAGGGGTAGGAGGAGGAGGAGCTGAGAGAGAACGGTACCATTTTCAGACAGATAGACAAAGAATATACCCTAAAACCCTGCCTATATTATCTACTATCATTATCTTCTTCTGATATCAGATTCAGAAGATATCTTCATGGGTTAAACAATACCTACATCTTTTCTTCGTGGGTACGGAAATTAGCCATCGGCATTGGGCCGGGCCAGACAAGCGAGGCTCAAATTTTTTGAACTTGGGTCGGATTAGGCCAGGTTTATTAAATAATTTTTAAATTTATAACCCGGACCAGGCGGGCTTAATGACATAAAAAAGCGCCCAGGGAATTTTATCGAGCTTTTCGGGTCGGGCCTATTAAGCCCACTTGCATCGGGTTTACGTGGGTTTTTGTAATAAATTATGTCTCAAATTTTAAAATAACAAAAAAAATATATGCATGAAAAAAAAATATTAATAATGAAAAAAAATACTCAAGGTTGCTAAAACGTGGCCTCGTTAAAATAAAATACTCAAGGGTGCAAAAACGTTAGGCCTATTAAGTAGGTGGAGGAGTGGTTAGGGTTTGTATTGGGTGTTGGGTTTTTTAAAATAAATTAGATGGACTTGGGGCTGAGATTTGGGTTTGGGTTGAAATATTAGTATTAAGAATGGGTTGAGTATTAATTTTTAAATAACGAGTATTTTATATTTTCGGGCTTATGGGTCGGGTTTATTACGGGTGGGTTGGGCTGGGCTTACTGGGTTTTATCAGGCTCGGGCCTATCGGGTTTGAACACCATAAGCCCAAGCCCAGCCCGCTAACTCTCGGGTCGGGCCAGCCTACGACCCATAGCGAGTCGGGCGGGGCTTTTGTCCATTGGGCTTATCGGACCCCCATAAGCCCATGGGTTTTTGGGCCAAATGGTGAGGGCTAACAGAAATGTATGACCCTTCATTTTAAATTGTTGCTCTTTTTTTCTCAAAATTTTAAAATTGTTAGATCAGCTGGTGTTCTTTTGTTGGCGCTGGGGGTCAGCGATAATCTCTGATATTGGCCGAAATAGACGATTTTACACCGAAAGCCACAGTCAAGAAACAGTGAACGAAGTGTATGTTGATACCATATCGACCAACCACCCTGTGTACCCAGGAGCCGCCAGTCTTGAGAATTGCCTGCTGAATGGCAGCCAGCAAAGGATCTCCCTCATCAGATCGGTATTCGCGGTCAGCATACCGAGATAGTCCCGCCACTCGGCACCTGTTCACTATTCACACATGGCTACACCAACTCCCTGCCACACCAACTCTGGCACACTACCTCCCTACCATACCAACTTCTTGACACTAGTAGGTCAGGCACCACCTGACGCCTACCCCTGATCTCTAGGGATCCGTAGTGCAATCCAAGCCACAACATGGGACACACTCCCTAACAGTGACTCAACCATCACATTCATGGCTGCTATAAATACCCCCAAAACCTTCACAAAGGCAATCTCTCTTCCGACTACTATTACTTAGACACTTACGTCATTCGGCATACGAGTAATGACTTAGGCATCGGAGGCCATTCGGCTGGCACCCCAACGGTGTCAAGTTCTGCCCTGTAGGTCACATGCCGAACGGAAGTCCGGAGAACGGCAACACCCTTAGCGGGTCCGAAACACCATGCGCCTAGTCCTAGATCCCGCAGCGGGTCTCATCACGTTAGATCCATTTAGGGACCAAACAGTAGGTGTCGTCTGTGGGAATTTTGACTAAGTTCCTCCCACTAGCTCACATACCTCCACTCGCCTCGCTTACCGACAAGAATGTCTGCTGAGTGGGATGATGGCGAGCTCAACAACACTCCTCATAGAGACCACAACCAAGCCACAACCAGTGTACCATTCGAGGACATGCTCGAGATGCTAAGAACCCTCCGATCGGCAATGACAGAACTCCGAAAAAGCAACGCCGCCATTGAGAGCAGGAATCATGTGTGGGGAGAACAACATGGAAGCACCCTTGCCATCCTTTAATCCACAGGCGAAGAACTGGAGGAGCAGCGAGAGGCAACCAAACGCGCCTTAGCTACTGCAACCTCTCGGCTGGGTCGATGCTTACCGAACGGAGACCCCCGAGGCATGCCAACCCGAAGCGTCTGGGCACCTCCTCTTCCATCAAAATGATCTGTTTAGTCCCTCAGAACACAAATCTTCCACAATTCTCACGAACTTCTCGACCGGAGGCAACCACGAACCCAGACTAACAGTCTGACCTACCCCACACACGACCCCAGAATCCAGGCGCAACCGCCACTGCCACTGTTGTCCCAGGGCACCTAATCACACTCCGGGTCAGTATTCCGACGAGTGGAGTGCCAGAAGGCACCAGCCCTACGACCGGAAACCAACTTTCACTAGTTGGCCGACACCATTTGGAGAATGATGCTGGCTCAAAAACTGCCGCATCTGATCGGCGATCATCACAACCCAAGCGACCTGGGATGACACGACCCATCCCAATCCCCCGGGATTAACATGGGATGTGTCATGTTCCCGTCTGACACAAAGTGTCAGACAAGGGATAATCTGAAACCTTCAGCCCGACCGGGCCTCCAGAGCGCGCTAGGATCCGGTGGAGGAGTGTGATGTCTCGGTCTCTGATACAACCAGCATTCGTGATCAACCTGAAGGGCATTAAAACCATTAAAAATTGTGAGTGGACGAAAATCAGTAGTTTTAAGAAAACACATTTCATAAGAAGACATTTATGCCTTTCACTAAAAAGCATGCATGCATTTGAAAACCATTTACAAACCCATTTAGTTTAATAACCATTATTAGGATCTCAGCTCAAAACCAATATCAGTGAAATATAAATCATAGAACACGGGGTCTTCGCCCCAAACCAATCATACGAGCCCCTGCCCAAATCCATTTACACAAATCCATAACATATCAACCATATGTGGGAACTCAGTCCAAAACCGTAAATCCGAGTATGTGGGAACTCAGCCCAAAACCGTAAATCCGAGTATGTGGGAACTCAGCCCAAAACCATAGAATACCAAAATACCATTTTTGAAATCTAATAATTCATGTTTACCATTTACCATATAACCAATCCTGTCACCGTTTCCAAAGCTACACGCGTGCTACCTGGGGTCTCAAATCCCAAGTCTCCACAAGGTCCACCCAGGTCAATGTCCACAGATCAATGACCCTCCGTGGAGGTTATAATCCATAAATGCTTTCCTGAGAGCAAGGTACCCCACGGGGGCAACTCCACTCAGTTAGTGCTCCGTGACTACTCCGAGGTCCACCCAGGCCAACGACCCTCCTCGGAGGAGACAATCCATAAATAAAAGGATGGTAAATGTAAAACCATTTTGTAATCATTCTCAAAACCTTTCAAACATTTCAAAGGATCCATGTCTGGTCCCCATAAACCGTCATGAAACCAGAAATCCATGTTTCCAAGTCCAAATCCATTTACGGGTCCCCAACCCGAAATCATACTCATAAAACACAATTGGGCCTCATGCCCAATTTCGTAAACCAAAGGGGCCCTGGCCGAATAATATAACTCAAATGGACTTCATGTCTGAGGGTTTCCAAAACAAATGGGTCTCCGAACCCGAAATCATATTTATAAACCACAATAGGACTCATGCCCGATATTATAAACCACTTGGGCCTCAAACTCGATCGTGTAAACCAACTGAGCCTCCGGCCCGATGCCGTATTAAATCAAATGGACTCGAAGTCTGATAGTTCGTAAATCAAATGGGTCTCATGTCCGATTACCTTTTCAAATCCAAAACCATTTCATCAAACCATCATCGAAACCACAAACACGTATAATCAGTGTAAAACCATAAACCTCAATATACGTGCAATTACGTAAATCTCCTCAAAATACGTGTAATCATGTAAATCACCAAAACCATAATCATCATGATAGAAATAATATATATAAAACATAGAAAACATTTATGTATACATCACAGTTTAGAAATCAAGGTCCATTCACAGACTGTTCTAGCTGCCGTCTCGATATGCGTTCCATACGCCTTCCTGTGCTAATCACCGTCACCGGAACTCCCAAACTTGTCCAAATCATACTAGAGGGTTACTGACTATCTCATTATCCTCTCATTAAAGCCCCATAATTTTCCCGAATTTTTAACTATTTTGAACTCAATCCTAAACTTTCAGACACCCCGAATTATACCGAAACGAATCGACACGAAACTAATTCCAAAATGTTCGTTACATCGAAAGGATGAAATTACATGTTGGACACTTCCCCAAAAAACAGCCCACGCGCCCCCACGCGCCTTCTACAGTGTCACCCCTAACCTCTCGCAGACCCGGTCCAGACCGGTTCAGACAAGCCCAGTCCAACTCGAACCGGCGTTCCTAGTTTTCAGCTAATTCCAGTCCATTTTCAACCCTATTTCTACCATTAGCTTCGTCCCTTCATTTCCTATTAATCTACGATGTCAAAACATGAATTTCAAGTTCGTATCTTACCTCCCCAATCGATGAACATACCGCCAACCTTCCACCGTCGTGTTCACACGGTCCCGGATACCTCCAGCTGTGTATTCTATTCCATTAGTTCCCTTTGGATGACAGGACCCATCCCAATCCCCCCGGGATTACCGTGGAATGTGCCCTGCTCCCGTCCAACAAGGGGTGTTAAACAAGGGATAACCAACAGTCACTGCCCAAACGGGGCTTCCAGAGTGCACAAGGATCGATGGAGGAGGCGTGCAATGTCCCAGTCTCTGCTGCAGTCGCATCCGTGATCAACCTGAAGGGCATTAAAAACCAAAAGCTGTGAGTGGACGAAAATCATTAAGTTTAGTAAATACAGTTATAAGACATTTATGCCCTCCAATAAAAACGTATGCATGCCACGAAAACCAGTAACCAAAACGTTTGTTCAACCAAGCCATTAGGGCCTTAGCCCAAAAACCGTTAACTTAAAACCAAGTGTGGGAACTCAGCCCAAAACTATGGAATACCACTACCAGACATATCAAAACCATGTGGGCCACCGCCCAAAGCCATAAACATAAATCCATAAATCCATAAATCCAAAACCATTAAGGGTCCCTGACCCGAAATACCATTACAATAACCAATAATCCATTTTTACCACATAACACATATCCAACCGAAAAGCCATTTCATAGATTCATTAATCCATATTTACCATTACCATCACCAGCATCCCAGATGCTTAGCGTCCCAGACTCTTGACGTCCCAGACGTCATATCTCACGGTATAATAAGCTACGCGTGCTGCCCGGGGTCTCTCCGGGTCCATATCTCTGACATCACAGATGTCTGACGTCCCTGACGTCAATCATAGCAATCCTGCTCCTGAATCATTATACGGTCTGGTAACTCCGTACAATGACCCCTCGTAAGCAATGCACCGTGACTTCCCTAGTGTCCCAGACACCTGGAGGAGACCATCATATATCCTCGTATCCAGATGGCATATGGAAAAAAGTTTTATTAAATCATTTCACAACATTACAATGGGCCCTGCCCGAAATCACCATAAAACATCACAATTCCATTTAGGGTCCCTGACCCGAAATCACATTTATAACCCAACTGGGCCCCATGCCCGATTTTGTAAACCACTGGGCCCACGGCCCGATTTTATAAACCATTGGGCCCACGGCCCGAATTTATAAATCAATTGGGCCCCCTGCCCGATAATATCACTCAAATGGGTCTCAGCCCGATTTCGTAACAACTGGGCCCCTGGCCCGATTTCATAAATAACTGGGCCCCCTGCCCCGATTTCATAACTCAATTGGACTCCAAGTCCGAGGTTTCCAAAACCACTGGGTCATAAGCCCGAGTTCATCTTTCCAAGTTCAAAACCCTTTTATCACATTATTTATTAGACCACAAGTACGTAAAACCACAATAAAACTGTTAACCTCGATATACGTGAAATACGGAAAACACCTCGAAATACGTGCAACATACCCGAAATCAATACTCACAATCACCATCATAGAAATCATGTATATAAAACATATAACATATTTAAGCATGCATAGGATTTATAAAACCAAAGTCCACTCACAGACCGTTTAACGATACGCCTCGATACGCGTGCCATATGCCTTCCCGGGCCACACCACTATCACCGGGACTCCCAATCCTGTCCAAATCACATTAGAGGGTCACTAACCTCTTCATTAACATCCTATTAAAGTCCCGTAATTTTCCCGAATTTTTAACTATTTTTAAACTCGATTTAAAATCTTTGGACGTCCCGAACAATATCGAGACGGTGTCCGATCGACACGAAACCAATTCCAAAATGTATGTTACATTAAATAGGACAGAAGTCATGTTGACCTCACCTCGAGATTTGTGCCCATGCGCCGTCACGCGCCGCCGTGAGTGGCTGCGCGTGAAACCCACGCGCCTGCTACAGTGTCATCGTCCTAACCCGTATGTTTGATAAACGGGTCCTTTTGCCCGCGAGATGACCCGGTTGGTTTCCTATCAATTCAGCCTTAATTCCTTCAATTGATCATTCAGTTAGTTTCTTTTTAAGTTCAATTTAAGATCTATAAACTCAATTACACGATCACTTACCTAAATTTCCACGATTCGACGATGATCAATGAAGAACACCTGTCACTGTTCCTTCATCGAATTTCGTCAATGGCTGTTGATTCCTTCCAATTGATTCATCCAGAAGTGTCAATGGACCATGGGAAACTGTTTCCCCAACTCAATTGCATCGTTTGATCTCTCTATCAACACGTCCCAACTTCGAATTTTCCTTACTGTTACCAGGTCAATTCAGAGCCAAAAGCCATCGATTTTCTTCAATTGACCCTTCCAGAAGCATCGTGGGATCCTCAGGAACAAAATCCCCAGTTCAATTTCATCAATCAAAGCCTCCAATTCCTCGACTCAACTTCGAATTTCCTCCTCTGCAACCAAGTCCGTTCAGAGTGAATTGGGCACCAATTTCCTTCATTCCTTCGACGATTCTGATCGTGGCATTCCCAAAAAGTTTAAAGTAGTCTCCAATTCGATCCTCAGGGCCTTAGGATTTAATTTCGAATTTTCCCTCTCAAACTCCCAAAATTTTGATTTTGATTTCAGCTCTCCCTCACTGTCCCTCGTGTTTCCCAGTTATCACAGTCTTCTTAGTCTCTCAATTCTCTCAATTCTGTCGTGGGAAGGCAGCCAATTCCTCCAACCCTCACACTCTCTCTGTTTTGCAGTTGTTCACGGTTTAGAGGAACAAAGAGGATTAATGGATGCTTAATTTAGGCTAATGGTGATGATGATGCTGTAATGATGGTGTTGGGAGGGAAACATGGATCAGGTTTTAGGGCTTAGATTAGGGGATGGGTGGCACTTTTCACTCATCCAGGTGTGCACAGTCATCAGTTACTATTCATTATTTTAGTATTATTTTAATCGAAGCCTCGGTTCGTTAATTCGTTCTCGTGACCATAACTTCGTCGTCGGAACTCCGTTTTCGGCATGCCGCCTGTCATTGGATCCGTATCGACGAGACCTAAGTAACGGTCCTTGGCCCTCGTCCATCGGACCTTCCGGTCAAAAAGTCAACATTTGGCCCCTAATATGCCAAATTACCAAAATGCCCCTCAACTTCCGAACATCATAACTTTCTCCTCGAATGTCGGAATCGAACGTGTCACCTGTCTATGAACTCGTGACGTCCCAAACTACGTCACGGTCATCGGTCAAAGTCCATTTGACCACCCGATCAAAAAGTCAACATTTTGCCCACGACTAGGGGCAAAACGGTCATTTTGCACATTTGTCCGATTTCGCTCTACTAATCACCGATCGACCTCACTGATCAAGATTAGTCACTAATCTAATCCTGGAATTCGGGATGGGTCATTACATTGGACCTCCAGAACTTCATCCTATCATCCAAATCGATCAACAATACATAAATCACAATCTGCCAATTTTGAATGCAAATAGAGGTCTCACGCGTTCTTACCTCTCTCGCGGTCGTGGGCACCACCGTGGCCACCTTCACGGTCGTCTCGACCTCAGGAGCAACCTCCAAAACACAGAAACGATCTACACCCTTATTTCACGCCTCACCATTTTTGAATTCCAAAAACAGGCATTCGGTGCCTTGCCCCCGAACTAGGTCACTGTGCACCGCCGTCCAAGCCATTTGCACCTTCGTGCTCGCCTCATTTCATAGGTCACACACTCCGCCAGTCACAATGGCAGATGAAGATCATGGTGTGTAGGTTGTGGGGGGGGGGGGGGGGGTTCGTAAAGAAATGGTTGTGCACGGTTTGAAGAAGAAGAAATGAGGTTTGGTGATGATGATCAGATGAGATGGAATGGATGGTAAGGATGGGAGGATTGGGTAAGAGGCAAAGTCGAACACGCAGTAGTCGCAGTCGACTACTTCATTAAGTGGGTAGAGGCAAAGTCTCTCAAGACAATCACGACAGCCCAGATCGAGAGTTTTGTTTACCAAAACATCATTTGCTGCTTCGGCATACCCCACACAATTGCGACAAATAACGAAAAGCATTTCGACTGTGCTCATTTCCGAAACTTCTGTGATGTCTACGATATCAAGCTCTACTTCACATCAGTTGCACATCCCCAGGCCAACGGGCAGGTCGAGGCCATAAACAAGCTCATCAAACACAACCTCAAAACCTGGCTCGATGAGATCCCAAAGAGCTAGTGGTCCGACATCCTTTCTGATGTCCTGTGGTCCTACCAGACATCAACTAAGGAGACACCCTTTGCCCTAGCCTTTGGGACAGAAGCTGTCGTCCCAGTTGAGATCAGAGAGACATCATACCGGGTGCTATCCTATGACCCCACTAAGAATGTGGAGTTACTAAAACTCAACCTCAACTTCCTTGAAGAAAGTCGTGAGCAGGCCAACCTCCACAACATGGCCCACAAGCAACGCATTGCTCGCTACTACGACTTCCGGGTTCGAACCCGTAGCTTCAAAGTTAGAGATTGGGTCCTTCGCAAAATCAGCCTAGCAACCAAGGACAGGGCAGACAGCTCCCTTGGGCCCTCATGTGAGGGCCTCTACTTGATCACCAAAGTCTTCCAACCAGGGATCTAAGAATTACAAACTACAGACGACCGTCTGTTGGCGCACCCGTGGCACGCCAATCACCTCAAGCTCTTCTACAAGTAACATCCCCTAATTTTATTTTGCTTACTTCTTGCGAACACTTTGTTAGTCGATTTGGCCATCTCCAGTCGACATTATCATTTAATACATGGCACAGGCCTTTTATGATCACTCTTTTTGTTTTACTTTCTTACTTTGTAATTTTCAAGTGTTTTGCATTGTAATTTGGGGTCCAATGTTTCAAGTGTTTTGCATTTTAATTTGGGGTCCAATGTTTCAAATGTTTGCCTGTCGGCACCTTAGTGATCGACAACTAACACGCTAAACGGCACCCTTTCCAACTGCTGCCAATTGGACTACACCTGCTTCCAAGCAAGTTAGGATAAACCGGACAGCGTGAAACACTTTATTTTACAAGAATGGGCCTCTCGACCCTACCCTGATCGGCAGTTCACCGGGTGCTTACTTAAATACTTAGGCATTTAAATTTCCATTAGTCCCTTATTCGTGCGGGATGAACTCAATCAAAACCCAAAATTTGTTCAGCCTCCCCCTATATTACACATTCAATCAAAACCACAAGTATACCTCCAATCAGCAGGTCTGCATAAATGACAAACAGAACTATGGAAATCATCTAGCAGTCAAACAACATTCATTTCATTCCATTTCAAATTCAAAGGTATAGATACACGGGGAATCCCCTGGTTTACATCGGAAACAAAAACACCTATTCTACACAGGTCTTCAACCAACCACCTCAATCTCATCGTCCACACCCTGCTCATGGTCGGCAGCAGGGGCAGTGGAGTCCTTCTGCCCATTGGTCGGCTTTTCGACTTAGCTGGTCCGCAGATGTGTCTGTAGCATCGACTCCTCATGCTCTCTCTCTAGGGTAAAGGTCTTAGTCATTGTTGGGGGCTCGTCCAGCCAAGGGAATTGAAGGGTAACGTCAGGGTTGAAGTACAGAACACGTTGCACGCAGTTGTCCTCGACTTCCGACAATGCCAGCTCTAGATGATTAGGGTATAATGGATCGGTCATGAAGTCCTCCAAAGTCGTCTTCCTATCGGCTGCTATGCAGGCGCGCAACTGATCAATCTCCCCTTACATTTCCGCAATGACCTTCTCCTACTTATTAAGCTGCGAGGTGAAGACATTAGCGGTTTCCTATCGCTCCGTAATCCCCCTCTCGGCCTCCTCAGCCCTGGCAGTTTGGCGCTGAACCTCTTTTTCCAAGTCGGCCACTACATCCTATCGGCACATACGTAAAAATACTTACCCGGGGGAGAGATGAGGCCAACCGCGATCAATTTGGTTGGCAACCTTAGAACGCAACGAGTACACTCTAGTTCAATAAGGATCTGCCAAACCAAGTGGCAAGCTTCCACCTCCTCCGATGTGATGGTCGCTTTAGATGGGACTGCCCAACAAACAAAATAGTCAAACTCCGCGTTAACAACTACATCCAACCTTGTGATCATTTTCAAAAACAAAAAAAAAAACAAAAATATAAATAAGGTAGATCGGCAGGCAAACCAACCTCCCGACTGAAAGTGGCTAGGAATCCTCACCCGAACCCTACTGAGATCACCCTCCCATAGGCCGGCTACCCAGCAGAACTGATGCCTCCAACTCTTTTGTGAGGTCGGCACATCGAGGATGAACGCACCACGCGCTGTCTTCTGCAGGCACTCCATATGGTACTATCCGGGGTCGAACGTCCATTTCTTAAATCTGTATAGAAAACATAACTACCCCCAAGTCAGCTCCAGCAGTCTCGCCAGTCGGAAAGCCATGTACACGCTGACTAGGATGATCAAGCCGTTCACGTGAGCTGCCCCATGGCTAGATTGGCCCGCGCCATCATGTCTTGGGGCCATGGGTGAAGGGGTAGCCTGACCCCATGCTCAACACAGTAGACATAAAACAACGTTGACAGTTTTGGGGGATCGCTCAACCTCAAACTACCGAACGGCAGAGTCATCTCGATGTCCGACGACAAATTGTACAACTCCCGAAACCTGTCCAGGTCCGCTGGCCGGATAGTGTTGCACTCATAGTCCATGACATACTCTGACGCCAGCTCGCTGCATGCTGTGACTCGGACGAGGAGTCTGTTCCCATTTCACCCTCTTCCCGATCACTCTCCAGGACGATCACAGGTGGCGAACTAGGTTGTGCCTCCCGATTGGCAGATTGACCAGACTCCAATACCCTCTCCGAAGATGAATTGTCCTCCGCTATCCAATCGGTACTCGGTCTTGGGGTGCTACTTTCACCCCGTGGTCTTACCTCTTTCCTTGGAAACCTAAAAGCCCTATCTAAACTATCACTATTGGTAGATAAAGACGACAAATTGCCGGTTGACATGGACCCATTAATGGACTGTGATCCACTATGCTCACTCGGCACATTACTTGCCGAGTGAAATGTTATTTCACCACCAAAAGCTTGAGGGGACCTAACCCCAGATCCACTGGTTGACTCGGACTCTGACATCTACAAATATCGAAAGAGAAACTACAACTAAGCACCTATACTACTACCAAACAAAAATAGAAAGACAAACAGCAGGGTCATTCACCTGTTGTGACTAGTCGAAAGGTACGGTTGGATCAGTGGGTGATTTCCGGTTACTTCTGCTCGGTAGTCTAAAGGTTCAGTCAGCACAAGTATTGAGCTCTCGAAATGTTATGGATGAAAAGTAGAAAAGTGAGGCCCCTCAGCCCCCTTTTATAAGCACCTGACCCACCTCGAGATACACACTTCCGATCTGAACAGTCACCACGCTCATACGGCACTATTGCCCCATACGGTACCTTCATACGGATACACCCATTATACCATATACTTTTATTCGTAAAAAAAAACCTACGTCCAGTTTGAGAAGACCAACCGCCTTCGGATCTCACCTAGACTGAAGTGCCCATGTTTGGCCTGGTTGGCATCTACAACTACTATGGCCGATAGGCAGTCAAAGTTCTACATCCTAGAACTCCAGGACTCCCGTCCACCCATGCGCGACCACTCGGCATCACTTGGCACGACATACTCACAACACCCATTTGATAAGTAGGCACATTGCGACCGATGGGGCATAATCGCGACATTCTACCAAATCCATGCTCGACCCCTCGACAACACCTGACACGGCATGCTCACTAAACACCAATCGACAAGCAGCACTTTACGAACGATTGGGCACTATCTTGACACCCAATCTCCACCATGATCTGCCATCCAACGACACATGGCACACGGACCCACGGGGACTTGTTGACATAGGGACTGGCTTGTACTTGGCAATACGGTACACTTCCTCCGTCCAAGACTTGGAGAGATCCGAAGTACATCCCCCTAGTCAGTTGACAGGCATCGGCTGGGATTACAAGTGTAAGACCCGTGTCCTAGAAGGAACGGTGAACAATCCCACATTCCTGCGAGGGGGAATGGTCTGGGAAAGGTTGGTGGTGTGCCTTAAAGGTGTAGGCACACACCTATCTAGCACTAGGCCTTTTGGGGGCTCAAGTGACTTTGGGGGGAATTGGAACCCCAAAGTTAAGCGAGTTGAGGCTGGTGCAATTCCATGATGGGTGACCCCCTGAGAAGTTGCACCATGAGCTGCCGAAAAAAAAACTGTGAGGGTGAGGCCCAAAGCAGACAATATGGTGCTAGATGAGTCGGATCCTGACCAAGGAGGGTTGGGTCCTGACAAATGGTATCAGAGCCAGACCCCAACCGGGAAGTGTGCCAACGAGGACGCTGGGCCCTAAGAGAGGTGGATTGTAAGACCCGTGTCCTAGAGGGAACGATGAACAATCCCACATTCCTGCGATGGGGAATGGTCTGGGAGAGATTGGTGGTGTGTCATAAAGGTGTAGGCACACACCTATCTAGCACTAGGCCTTTTGGGGGCTCAAGTGGATTTGGGGGGGGGGGGGGGGGGGGGATTGGAACCCCAAAGTTAAGCGAGTTGAGGCTGGTGCAATTCCATGATGGGTGACCCCCTAGGAAGTTGCACCATGAGCTCCCGAAAACAAAACTGTGAGGGCGAGGCCCAAAGTGAACAATATGGTTCTAAATGAGTCGGATCCTGAACAAGGAGGTTGGGGTCCTTACAACAAGTCCTCGAACGAGGTAATCTACCTCAGTCAAAGACTTAGGAGACTTATGTTGATACCAAGTGGGAAATCTACCTCAGTCAAAGACTTAGGCTGAGAAGAGCCTGCCGAATGACAGCCAGCAAAGGATTTCCCTCAGCATATAGGTATTCGTCGGTCGGTATACCGAGACAGTCCCGCCACTCGGCACCTATTTACTATTCACACCTGGCTGCACCAACTCTGGCGCACTAGCTCCTTGCCATACCAACTTCCTGACACCATCAAGCCAGGCACCACTTGGCACTTGCCCCTGATATCTAGGGATCCGTAGTACAATCCCAGCCACAACATGGGACCTGCTCCCTAACAGTGACTTAACCACCACATTCATGGTTGCTATAAATACCCCCAAAACCTTCACAAAGGTGATCTCTCTTCCGACTACTATTACGTAGATACTTACGCCATTCAGCATACGAGTACTTACTTAGGCATCAGAGCCCATTTGGCTAGCACCCCACTGGTGTCAAGTTCTTCCCTGCCGAACGGAAGTCTAGAGAACGGCCTAAGTCAGTACTCATATGGTTGAGTGTGTCAAGTTCTCACCTACCGAACGGAAGTCCAGAGAACGGAAACACCCTCAGCAGGTCTGAAACACCACGCGGCTGGTCCTAAATCCCCCAATGGGTCTCATAACGTTAGATCCATTTTGGGATCAAACAAAGTGAAATTGTGAAACCAAAAATCGAACCAAAAACCGTGAATAGAAATTAGATATGTGGATGAACAGAAAATGCCCAATTATTCAATCCTTCACGGATGAACAACAATTGGAAAGAAAACAAATTTGGACATCAATCACTCAATCAATCCAATTTGGAGTATTAGGCTACAATTTTGGAATAAATACAAAATAAAACGCTCAAACACTCACTCACCAATGTCTACAAATTGCATCTACAAATTTGAAATTCCTTGGAAGCAAGCAAGATAGTCGAATTTGAGAGAGAAGAAATTGGAGGCAAACCTCGAGCTCGAAGCACAGCACTCCTCGAATCTGTCGCCGATGGCCGAACCTCCTCGCTAGAACCTCGAAGCACAGCACTCCTCGATAGAAGCAAGATAACCTCTATGTTTCTCCGCTTCTCACAACCTCCTCCTCGACCCTCGACGACGGCTCCACCCCTCTCGTCATCTCTGCTTTCCCAGTCTCGCTGCCCCCTCACGGCCGCTTATCACAGGCTTACCAGACCAGGGAGAATTTTCTAGACTGATCTCTCAGTTTCCAGACGGCTCTCCAATCTCCACAAAGATCGATCGATCTCAAACAAACCCCTCTTTTAAGTTAACGATGCAAGTGAAGTGAAACGTTGCGTTTTAATTCTTTCTTTAACATTTTTTTTTGTCAAATAACATTTTTTTTCCTTAACCCTTTTTTTCCTACTTAACCTTCTATTTTTTCAAAATTCAAAATTTATTATTTGGTAAAATATATTTTAGTAATATATGTTTTAATATAAAATATGGATTACTTCACATATTTGGTAATATAAGTTTTAGTTTAGAATATATGTTTTATTTTAGAATATATGTTTTAATTTAGAATACATGTTTAATGTAAAAAATTGCTTAACTCACATATTTGGTAATATATGATTTAATTTAGAATATATGTTTTAATTTAGAACATATGTTTTAATTTAAAATACATGTTTAATGTAAAAAATGGCTTAACTCACATATTTGGTAATATATGTTTTAATTTAGAATATATGTTTTAATTGAAATAATTTAAATAACGTGATTATAATTTAGAATTATTATTATTATTACTTTATTATTATTTGTATTTGTATTATTATTATTATTTGTCATTATCAAAGTCAAATTATTTTTCATGTAAATTAGACTTCGTAATATGGCTAGTGCAAGTGCAAGGGAAAGCCGCCAAAGACCTGGACGAATTGACCCAGCATGGAAATATGCCATTGCAATTCCAAGAAATAAAAACGGTGTCATATGTTCGTTTTGTCAACTTTAGTTCCAGAGTGGAGGCATAACGCGATTAAAGTTTCATCTAGCAGGTGTTGATCAGAAAAAAAAAATGTTCAAAAATGCAAAGATGTACCTAAAGCTATTAGGGATGAGGCCAGAGCATGGATCAAAAGTAAAGATGATGCTAAACAGAATAAGAATAGATTGGTGAGAACATACGAGCTGGCTTGAGAGGAGATCCACTGGGCATTTAAACGAGCATTCAGATTAATGATAGAGATGATGATGGATTTGCTTATCCTACAGATTTGCATAGATCTAAGAGAGCAGCATATTGCTCTGTTGTAAATGCATCGAGGGATGAGGCATGGCGAAATGTTGACACATATGGAGTTGGTACCATGCGTGGTGCTCAAGGAGCAAGTAGCAGTCGTCAACAACCTCAACAAATGTGTCGGCCATAAAGTTTGTGTGATCCATTTCCAATTCCTCTAGAACCAAAGCTCTACAAAATCGCATGAAGTCAACAAAAGACTGTAAAATCTATGTGGAAAGGGACGAAAGAGAAGTTGGGTCGATACATAAGCAAATTTTTTTATATATGAAGGTGTGGCTCCAAATAAAGCCAACTCTCATCATTTTAAGAATATGATTATTGAAACCCAACAATCAGGTATTATAATAAATTTATTTATGATATATTTTTATTTAAATTATGAAATATCATTAAATGCTAACTTATGTTATGGTTTGCAGGTGAAGGCGTGCCTACTCCTTCTCCATATGAAGTGAAAAATAAATATCTTCCAATGGAGTATGAAGATATGACGGCGTATGTGGAGCAACAAAAGAGACAATGGGAAACTTATGGATGTACCATAATGTGTGATGGTTGGACCGGTCCAACCAAGTTACTCGTAATCAACTTCATGGTATATAGTAAGGGTTCACTTGTATTTCTCAGATCAATTGATTCTTCCAAAAGCCATAAAGACTATTTGTACATACAAAATTTGTTGAAATGAGTTGTTCAGGAGGTTGGAGTACAAAATGTTGTACAAATCGTTACTGATAATGGTTCAAACTTTAAGAAGGCTGGAGAAATGATGAAGATGTATCCTATCTATTGGACTCCTTGTGCAGCCCATTGTATAGACCTAATATTTGAAGATATTGGGAAGAATGAGACAATGCCGATCATCATAAAAAATGTTAGGCAGGTAACTAACTACATTTATAATCATTTATGGTTACTAGCTCAGATACATATTTTTGTCAGGGAGACTTGGTTCGTCCTAGTGCAACAAGGTTTCGCAACCAACTATATTTTCATAAATAGTATAGTAAAGCATAAAGTTTGCCTTAGGAGATTGTTTACAAGTTATCAATGGCATGGTAGCCCACTGAGTAGGAAAGTGGAAGGTAAGGGGGTTGAGGCTCATATCCTCGATCAAAGATTCTGGGAGTCCTTGGAAATGATGCAGTCCATATATGAACCTTTATACAACATCCTTCGAATTTTTGATACAAAGGTAGTCCCAACCATGCCAATCCTGTATGATATGTTCAAAACTCATCTTAAAGGAAAGACACGGGTCCTCAAAATCATAGGAGCGATGGGAAAAAACATTAGTGCATCTATTACATGCCGTTGGTATATTTATATCTTATTGAACCAGATAATGTTTTATTTTATTGTTGTTTACTAAGCAAATTTCATTCATGATTTACAGCTTATTACTTGAATCCAAGATATCAATATCAAGCAGGTGTTGGGCATGACTCATATCTTGTGCAATCAGTTCAACAAGTATTCCTCAAACTGAATCCAAATGGGCAATTGGGTTTACAAAATTTTGGAAATGACGTAAGTTCACTACCAAATATGAACCTTAATATTTTCGAAACTGTACATCTATTACATGATATTAACATCATTCTTAATGTAGTTGATCAACTTTAGAGATGGTCGAAAAATATATCGTTCACCTATGGTTGTACAATCACGAACGACAATGCCTCCATGTATATGCTTGCATTTAACTTGATTTTGTATGAATTAGTATTTTATAATGCCTCTTACTTTAAACTTGATATTTACAGTGGAGTGGTGGGAATTATATGGCCAAACTTCTCCTATCTTGCAAAAAATTGCAATTCATATATTATCACAAATGACATCATCTTCGGCATGTGAGAGAAATTGAAGTACATTTGCTTTAATTCATACAAAGCAAAGAAATCGTCTCGCATATTCAAAATTAGAACAACTTGTTTTCTGTTATTACAACATG
The DNA here is from genome assembly GCA_032719365.1 of Prinsepia uniflora. Classification (NCBI taxonomy): domain Eukaryota; kingdom Viridiplantae; phylum Streptophyta; class Magnoliopsida; order Rosales; family Rosaceae; genus Prinsepia; species Prinsepia uniflora. The sequence continues at coordinate 69,147,111 of CM064861.1, forward strand.
AAGCTCAAGTTAAGAGATGACGAAGCTAAATCTAGTAAAGTTGTGGAAGAAGATTACGTTGACCTTTTTGGAAATTGCTGGTCAACACGTGGAAGGTAATGAGGTTGATCCACTTCAAGCATGGATTATGCCAGCTCACCTGGATGATGATAGAGGAAGGTCTGACCCTCGAATAGCCCATCTTGCTAATGAACAAGGTGTTAATGTCGATAGAGTTCTATCTGAAAAAGTGGGGAGTGAGGAAGTAAGAAGTGAGCGGGAGATGTCTTCATGGGAAAGATCAATGCTTGGGTTTGCCGCTAGACGTGACTTAAGAGCTGATACGACTAGTAAGGGACTACATCAAAACAATTCTACATATGATGATGATAGAGGAGATGATGTTGAGCCAAAAAATGAACACAAGGATGACAGAGGGGATGATAAATGGGGAAATGAACATGTATCTTAAACATATGCACCCTTGAGCCCATTTACTAGAGAGGCGGATTTCACTCATTCCTCCCAAGACTATGATCATGGATGTAGAAAAGGTGGATTAGGAATCGGTGGTGTTGGGAAAGATTACACTCGAACACGAAACATATATGAAGGTTATGGAAGCCCATCTTCTGAGGATTCCGAGGCAATTAGTTTTGAGTCAATGAGTTTAGGCACCGATCCTAGTAACAACTCAAATGATCCATATGCTTATGGTCAATATGGTTACCACCAGTTAGACAACCGTCTCCCTCAAATCCCACATGGTTATGGAGGCTATGAAGATCCTCATTTCAATGAAGATTATGGAGAAGTTAGTTGGGTAAATCTGAACTACCCCATCTATGGAGGAAGAGTAGGCCATTCAAAGGAGATATACGAATACTATGTCCAACAATACATTTCCGCTTGGTCAAGTAGCATCACTTGGAAAAAATTTTGTGTCTTGGTAGATGGAGACCAATCCAATTTTCAATCTGGTAGACATTCTACTTATTTTTAATGAAGTTTAATGTGTAAAGTATTCTTAGTGCAACATTATCAATAAAATTATGTTTTATTTTAAGTTTATCTTTAAGGTTTTATATTGTTAGTTATCACCAGACTTATATTCTATCATATTATTGATCATATATTTATTATATAAATGTCATTTTATAGTTTTTATTAGTCCTATATAGCCATTATTAGGTACTTAAATTTTTCCCAAAGTTTCATTCCAAATTTCCAACTTTTAGACCGAATTTCCGTCATTTTTATTGACCGTAAACGATATCGATATCGATAGAGATATTTGGGGCGAGATATCCGTAAATTTGACTAGCGATATATCTATCGATATCGATATTTCAATCCTTGCCAATAATACATTAAGAATAAAAAAGTTCAAGTAAAAAATAAATAGATTCAGCACAAAAGAAAAGTTTAAGAACAGATAAAACCCCAAAAGGGATAAAGGCCCAAGTCAAAATGAAAACCAAGAAAACCCTAGAATCTAAAGAAGCATTCCATCAGCTGCCTCCAAGAAACAAGTCTCCGCTGCAAAACAAGAACCATTTCATCAAATCAAAGACAAAAAACCTCCAATGATCATCATGCCCAAGCAATAAAAAAGGTCAAGAATGACTGATAAACTACACAACTCAAACTCTCAAATCAGAGTTACAAACTTGGAAAAGTGTTGTGGAAGGAAATCAGCAAGGGCTAAACTCATTGGTGTAGCCGAGAGAGAACCAAATCCCAAAGTGATGGAATTCGGGGAGATGGAGGTTATGGGTGGAGGATGAGATTTAGAAGGAGCTAAAACAATGGATATCATTTGGTGAGGTAAGCCATGGGTTGAGAAGAAAAAAAATAGAAATTTAGAAAAACCAAAAACGGCCAAACAAACGGGGCAGCCGATGAAGAATGATGAGACAGACCACCGTGGAGGGTAGAGCAACATGCTGAAGGCATGACGGAGATGGAGGAAAATGGGAGAGAAGGGGAAAATGGAGAAAATAAACTGGGAAAGGAAGAGGAAAAAAAAGAGGGGAAAGAAAATAAGAGATGAGAGGAAGAGAAAAAAAAGGAGGTAGGGATTGTTGCCACCAACCCTAATGAAAACCAGGGTCGGCGTCAAGGAGTCCGAGATTTGGATATGTGCGTAGGAGAGATGGGAAAGCTTTTGAGAGAGAAGATCACTAGTTCTTTAGGTTGGCCGGAAAAAGTGTATGGTTATTGTTATATTTTTCGTAGACTCACTAAAACCAATAGAAAGGTGGGTGAGGTAGCCTTAGGTGCAGTTCGATATGGTTCAATATAGAGATAATACCAGAATCGTACCAATTAATTTCCAATGGTTTCAAACGATTATGTATTCTATAATGTAAAATTGATATCGGATTGTACCATACCACTTATGTTTGGTACGATTTCAGTTTGGTTTTGATTTTGAGCCAAAATTGCTCAACAAAAAACTGAGCCAAAATTGCTCAACAAAAAATTGAGCCAAAATTTATACAAAAAAATTTGTATAATCTACTCATAGAAAACTATTTTGTACTAAAGTCTTTGTTCATAGACAATCAGAATCACAAAGTAAATGTTTGAACTCGATCCCATAGAAAGGGAAAGAGAGACCTTGCTTTGCCCAACAATTTCTACATTTCCTTTTATTGAGCAAGAGCTTCCATGAACTTCATCTCCAAATTCGAATGGAAAATTGCAGCAAAAGATCATGACTATTCCCTACCTAAGCTTCTAATATATATATATATATATATATATATATATATATAGCATAGGTATCAATACTGTAGCAAAGCCAAAACTGCAACAAAGGTAAAACCACAGCAAAGGTATCAATAATTATATAGCATAGCCAATTACACAAATATAGTAGACATTCAATAAACATATACTAATATTATAACAATTCATACAACCATCATCTAGTAAACTATTCCAGTTATTTTAAATAATTAATTCTATATATATAGATAAATATATAAACTTGAAAGTGATATAATTGTATATACTTATATACTGCGATGGATTGGTTGATGCCTCAAAAAGTCAAGATTGGCTGTGATAAGAGGGAAGTTAGGCTGTAATAAGATTTCACACCAAAAATACTGCATTGACAAAACATGTTGCGAAATTTGACAACACTCCTACTAAGGTATAGGTTTTTATTTATTAGAAAAAAAAATCAAATTTAGTTTGGCTTTGATACAGGATAGTTTTCCCTAACACCGAAAGCAATCACGTACCAGTTTGAACCAGTTCGATATTGATACCTTACCGATCATCCTTTTGATTTTACTATACAATTTTTCTTTTTCAGTTTGGTATGATACATAATGGTATGGTTTCAGTATTTCCATTCAATATGCCCATGTTTAGACAGAGGTAGGGTGAAATACTATTTTTACAAGCGTGTTTATTCCCACTAACTCCAAATTCATCTATAGTTTTTTTTTTCTTAAAAAAGGAGATGCAATTCTCATTAATTCATCTAGAATTGGCAAGAGGCAAAGAGATATATAGTAAACAATTATTTTTGACGATCACAAAGTTGGCAAGAGGCACAGAGATATATAGTAAAAGCTGACAAATTTCTGCTATTAGCACTGCTCCATCTCTGGCGAAGCTCTGGTGACGACCAGTCAACTGTGAATACTGTTAAGTCCACGTTAATTAACTGTTAGTTCTAATGGTCAACTAATGGAATATTCTGAGGAAATATTACAGGGGAATACTTTGAGGGAATATTCTGAGGAAATATTCAAGGGAATATTCTAGATTGTACGTGTGCTTATTTTGATACGTTTTTTAGCCGTTTAAACACGTTTTAAGCCTATTTTGAGCCGCTTAACTCGATTTAAGTGATATTTCTTATAATTTTACTTGAAATTCAAATAGTAACCTCATGGTCCGAATGATTTAGGATTGGGATGAGTTTGAGCTTACGAGGTTCGACCCGTCGGGTGATTTCGACTCCTCGACCAATTTATGAGTGGACCCCTCTTCCCTAAACTGCTTTATAACGCTACTATTGCAAGTTTTATGATGTTTTATTATATGATTTCCAACCATACTTGATTTCTTATTTTAAAATTAAACATAATTGATATGATATTATGTATACTGTATGTTATATGCTCGGACATGTTAGCATGCGACATGGTAAGTGAGGTACAAGTGTGTGTCATACGGTGAGAAGTATTGTTATGTGGTAATGTACACCCGAGTATGCATAGTTGAATTATTTATTGCATTGCATGGTATGTGACGACCCGTACCGAATTAGCGGGATTAATTAAGGATTAATTACGGATTAGCGAGACTAATCGGAGATTAGACAAGGATTAGTAGACGTTCTGGCGAAATGACGATTTTGCCCCTAGAATGGGTGAATCGTTGACTTTTCATTCAGGTGGTCAAATGGAATTTGGCCGATGACTGTGACGTAGTTCGTGACGTCACGAGTTCATAGACAGGTGGCACGCTCGATTCCGACTTTCGAGGAGGAAGTTATGAAGTTCGGAAGTTCGAGGGCATTTTAGTAATTTGGGCCAATAGTTGACTTTTGACCCGAGAGGTCCGATGGCCGAGGTCCGAAGACCATTACATAGATTGGGATGATGCGAATCCGTAGACAGGTGGCACGTCGAATTCAGACGTTCGACGGAGAAGTTACGGTTCACGGAAGTATGAAAGTACTATTGCGAGTTTTACGAGACGACTTGAGTTTTGGACTTTAGTGGGGCCCAGATTTTATCCCAAGGCCCAATGGATGAGTGACAAGTGTCACCCATCCACTGGCCCTTCCCTTACATACATGCATCAATCATTTCTTTCCATTTCCAAACCCACCCGATCTCATCCTTTATACCCAAACCAATCCAATCCAAACCTTCACCCATGGCCATCTGAGGAACCAGGAGAGTGAGGGGAGGATGTTGGATGTTGGTGGCCGGCCTGGACGGCCAGAACCACCGTGTACGGCGGCTTGGAGGAGACAAACCCGAGAGGGTGATTGGTAAGACACAATTCCCATTTTTAATTTGATTTTGATATTATGGTTGCTTTTGGACGATTAGGATGAGTTGATTAGGTTTCTAGGATAGTTTTAAGATGTTTTGGAGGCTGGTTCACGGCGGAGGAGGCCGTGAGGGTGGCCGTGAAAACAGAGGCCGTGAGCCTCTTTGTTCATGGATAGGATTTAAGGTGTTTTAGTTCGTTTTATTAATTGGAGTTGATAGAAAAAATTAAATTAGGAAGATTGGGATTGAAAAGAAGAAGATTGGACGAAAAATGAGGAGTGGGGGACCTCGAACCGGTCACGCCGGTCCAACTGGACCGGCCAAACCAGTGAACCGGCCGGTCTGAACCAGCTGAAGTATGAACACGATGAACAGTGCACCATCCCTTCTAGGGGCGCGTGAGGACGTTTAGGTCATAATTTGGGAAAGTGTTCAACATACGAAATCATCTATTCGATGTAACGAACATTTTGGGACTAGTTTCGTGTCAATCGGACATCGTTTCGATAGGTTTCGGGCTGCCCGAAGGTTTAGGTTCGCGTTTAAAAATAGTTAGAAAATCGGGAAAATTATGGGACTTCAATGAGAGGTTAATGAGGCTATTAGTAACCCTCTAAATGAATTTGGATAGGTTCGGGAATCCCAGAGGCGACGGTTGACTAGGGAGATGGTTATGGCACGCATTTTGAGGTGCGACTTCGGACGGTCTGTGAGTGGACCTTTCTTTAGAATTCGATGCATGCATAAATGTTTTATAATTGATTTAATATATGTTTTTTGGTGCCATGAGTGCATTTGATTGTGGTAGCTTAGGATCGACATATTCACACGTTTTTCGAGGTTTTCGGTTTTATGTCGTATCTTTGCGTACCATGTTTTCAACGAGGGTTTAATAAATGGATTTCGGATTTAGAAATATGAAATCGGGCACGAGACCCATTTGATTTACAACTCTCGGACTTGGAGTCTATTTGAATTGATGAGGAATCGGACCGAGGGTCCATTTGAGCTATATGATCGGACCGAGGGTCCAGTTGGTTTACGATTCGGGTTTGAGGCCCAGTTAGTGGTACTATCGGGTTTGATGCCCTGTTGATTTATGATATCTGGCCTGAGACCCATTTAGTTGCGTTAGTTATGAAATCGGACTTGAGGTCCTGTTGCTTTATGGTTTCGGGCTTAGGGCCCAGTTGGTTGTGATATCGGGCTTGAGTCCCAGTTCGATTTATGAAATGACAATTCGGGCATGAGACCCTGTTGAAATGTGGATTTAGGCCGAGGCCTGTGAAAGTGATTTGAATCGGATTTGAGGAATCCCGTTGAGATGAATCGGGTCTGAGACCCAGTTGAAAAGTGATTTGAGAAAGAAAGAAAAGAATTGAAATGAATGAACCCTCCATATGATTTATATGGTCTCCTCCAGCGTCGACCTGGAGAGTCACGATCCACAAACCAGAGTGGGTATCCCCATAGGGATCCCGTTCCAGGAGTGGTGGTTACTTATATTGTTGTGGTCCCGGACCAGATTCCGGAGAGATATGTGGACTAGATCCAGAGAGAGCTCGGACTAGATCTAGAGATTGAGCCTCCCAGATGGAGATTCCTGGGAGAAGACTCGGAGTGAGACCCCGAGTAGTGTGCACACCAGTATAGATTCGATATCGTGACTATATCAAGGATATGTTCCCTAGGGGCTGTGTACCCCGAGTTGGCATCTTCTCGGAAGTGCCGCGGATGGGTTATACGTATGTTGATCGTATGAGGTTTTATGGAAAAGTGATTTGAGGGCGGAGACCCTGTGTTCTATGATTTAGAAAGTGATTTGGGGCGGAGACCCCGTATTTGATATTTTGGGAAATGGTTTTGGGCTGAGACCCACGTGACATGATTTGGGGTTGAGTTCCCATGTTTTGAGTTATGGTTTGTAAGTGTGATTTCGGGTCGGGGACCCAAATGGATTTACGGGGCATGACGGTTTATGGGGCTGGGCATGATCCCTTGAAAGGTTTTGTAAATGTTTGACAAAGATTTTTATGAATGTTTGATAAATGATTTTGAATGCATGCGTATGTATTTATGAAGGGCATAAATGTCTTTATGCAAAAATGCTTTTAAATGAAATGATTGTTTTTGTCCACAAATTATTATTTTTGTCCACTCAAGACCTTTGATGTTTTAATGCCCTTCAGGTTGATCGCGGATGCGGGCTGTAGCAGAGACGAGACATCAATTCCCTCCTCCTACGATCCTGACGCACTCTGGAAGCCTCGACGAGGGCTAGAGATGGAATTTTCCCTGGTCTGACACATGGTGTCAGACGGGATCAAGCGGGTCCCACGTTAATCCCGGGGGATTTGGGACCGGTCCTGACATGGTAGTTTGAAATCCATGGCATTTTTGTATATTGAGTCTCAGGACATCGTTGAGATATGCCATTAGAACCACTTAGGAGTGCCTTGTATCTAGTAGTCGTCTGAGTGGCCATAGACCCAGCTTCCATGTGATTGTTCACCCCGTGCAGCTCATAATACTAGTTAAATATGCGCCCAACTTGTTTCCCAAGCTCTAGGGGAACATATGGTGACTGTACTTAGCACCAGCTTTCACATGGTTGTGGTACACGAGCAAAGATATCTAGCCTGTCATAAGCGGATGCCTTGTTCAACTCATAAGCAATGAGATTGTGGTTCATGTATAGCATTTCATACTTCAGGTTCATTACTGATATTTATGGTTTTTTTACATGACTCATTCAAACATAATGATTTTAAATCATTTTATTATTATTTATCATAGAACGTGTGGTAATGCTCAAACTACGCATTAAATTAAACACGTAATTTGAGTATTATACAATTTAAACCTTTTTTGTGTAGATGTAGTATTGGTAAATAGGGATCGTTTTTAACAGGGGAAATTAGGGGACATTAGTAATATATTAGTGAGAAAGAATAATAAATAATCAAAGAATAAAATAATAAATCAATTAATGAATTAATGAATAAAAGAATAAATAATAAATGAATTAAATAATTAAATAATTAAATAATTAAATAATTAAATAATAAAGAATAAAGAATAATGATTAGAAAATAAAGAATTCAAGAATAAGGAATTAAATTGGGGCTTTGAAAAGATTGTAATCATAAAATAAAGAAAATAAGTAAAAACAATTAAAAAAACAATTAAGAACTTAATTATACTTCTACTTTAACCTTTGTATAAGTCGACTTTCTTCAAATACATATTTTTACAAACACTCTAACATTTTGCTCATATTGAACCAATCCTGAAATTCTACTTTTATCATCTCAATTACATGCATATATTTTTCAGTATTATAAATGCACCGAAGAGCGGTCATAAACCCTTATAATACGATTCACTTTACTTTATTGATTTCAATGTGTGTCAAACATTTAAATCTCTTCAACCCTATTCTAAGTGCACTGAATAGCGGTCATAAATACTTAGCGTTAAATTGAAGGTTAAGCGCTAAAACATATGAAGTAAATGAAATTTAAAAAGTAAAACACATGAAAATTGCATTCATATTTACAAATGTTAGAAAGATAATACCAACACATATATTGAAATATAAATAAAACCGAAACAATAACTAGAGTTTAAGTAAAGGGAAAAAGGTTATCCTTTCGGAACCCAAGAACAGCTTATGATTTCGAAAGTGGCTGAAAACAATGAAATGTTATTCATAAAATTCTTTGAACAACAGAAGGAACCTTATGAAGATGGAAGAATAAACATAAAAATGAGAACTTAAGCTATAGAATTATTTCGGAAATATTTGGCCTAAGTATTTCTTAAGGAAAGGATAAAAATGTGTTTAAGAGCTCTCAAATAAAAGTCACAAGAATAAAGTTAAGAAGAAATGAAATTAAGAAACAAAATGTAAAGACATAAATTAAAACAAGAATTAAAAGAAATCTAATTAATAAGAAAATTTACAAGAAATTACAAATTGTCCAAAAAATAAAGAATAAAATAGAAAGAAGATGAATTAAAAGAGAAAAAAGAACTAACAACATGAAACTAAAATGAACAAAATGGGAACTAAAATTGGGACACCAAACAAGTGAAATGGCTTCCCTATTTATAGAGGGAGTGCCACAAATATTCAAATAAAAATACAAAAAATAAAATATAAAAATGAAATGATGAACAATGATGAAAAATGATGATTTTAGAGATGGTTTGGGGCTGAAATTGCAGGAAAATAGTGCAAAAGTGAAGCAGTTGGTGTGGCTTGTGCAGAGGAGCAGCTCGGCAGGGAGTGGCTAAAAATCAAACAGTGAATTCAGTAAGTAGCCGCTGACAGGAACAATAGATTTCAGCGCCACAAGCGGGTCAGCGCATGGGCTGTTCAGTGCAAACGCGCCGAGGCTAACAACTAGGGTTCGGTGCATGCGCGCCAAATGAGGCAAGGAAAGTTCGACAGATGTTTACTGAAGGCACGAGTCTAGATTGGGCACTGGATTTTGGGCTGGGCCTCACTTGGCTGCTTAGATTCTAGGCTGGATTCTTGGATTTATGGGCTTCAGCAGCAGTCCACGAATTCTAAAGGGAATTTCGGTGGCCTATTTTATATTGTCCATAATTTCTTCGTTATAACTCCGATTGGGACGTTTCTTTCGCCAAACGCTCCAAATTCCAAGTTTTATTTATTTCTATAAAAATATCACAAAATATATTATTTCCTCCATTTATTTATTATTTTAATATTAAAAGTCAAGTATAAAGGGTATAAAATAATATAAAATAATATAAAATAATACTTATTTGACGACCTAACAAATACCTCCCATACTTAAACTTTGTTAGTCCCTAGCAAATACTAAAATTAAATTACAAATTCAAAACAAGTAAACCCTTAACCAATTGTCTCAGTAATTCATTATTATAATCATGACATGGAAGATTTTCACTTAGAGCATTTAAGAATATGGAATTCAAGAGTTAATACATTGTAACAAAATGTTTCAACAAGTAAGATAATGAGTAAATATGGTGAAATGGATCTCAACATGAATAAAACAAGTATGAATCAACTCACAAGGATATGAACTCATAAATTCACTCAATTTGTAAGGGTTTGTGTTTGCACTCAAAGTATGTGAGAAAATACTCACATAATAGAAATAAAGTAATTTTGCAAATTCTCAAACAAACATCTCAAGATAAATATTAAACATAATTGCACAAATGAACTAAAACCATAAGCTTACTCAAGTGATTGACTCAACTAATCAAAATTTACCATCTTAAGGATTATAAGGTCTTTATGAAGGTTGTAATGGGGCTAAGTTTAGAGGCAAGGAAAATATAGGACAAGTGGTGCTCAAATTCGTTCCAAGACTCAATGGACTCCCAAAACATATCATAACTTCCCAACCTTAGTGCAATGATGTCAATAATCCATCCCTTCAAACATAGACCTAATTTTATCATGTTGTGCCTCAAATTCATTCTTTGTATCAGATTTACAAATGTAAAAGACTTAACTCAAATATTACATAATGAAACCTTATTACCTTGATAGAAACTCAAAACATTTTTTTCTTTTCATTTTTTTTCATATATCAAGGTAATAACATGTGTCAATAATACAACAATATTTGAGTAAGTAAATCCATATAATACACATAAAAGTCTTCAAAACACCATCAATTTCTCTTCACACCATTTTCATGTCTTCAATCGAGTCCTTGGAACAAGGGTGAAAGATATCTATATTAAGCTCAAGTGTTTAGATAATCATGGTGATGAACGAAAGGCTTAATGTGGGCTCAAAATGGTTAAAACTAAGGGGGTCGCAACTTGTGCGCACAAAATAGGGAACATGGATGTATGAATTTGTGGTGTTAACCCTAATGCCTTAATCATATCCAAAGTCAGAGAGTTTATTGGCTTAAAAGCTTTGAAAATCACATAGAATAAGTTCTAGTACTTTAGAATTCATTAAAAGCTATGACAAGTAGTTATGAGGCATATGTATATTAATTTAAACAAAGAACTTATGAATCACTCATCAAAGATGTATATAAAGTTCTAAAGCTCACATAAGTTTCAAATGATTCATACTTATCTTATATACCAATTTGCATGCATTATCTACAAGTTATAACACTTAATCACAAAGTATTAACAAACAAATTCAATTTATATCATTGACAGGTTAAAGGGAAACTTAATACTCGTAAAACACTAAGTTAAAACAAAAAAAAAAAGACTCAAGAAAGCAATAAAAACAAAATAATTTTTTTAATATATATATTTTTATTTTTAATAATTTTTATAAACCAATTTTATTGGACAATTAAAATTATAAACCACTCCCCCCCACTTAAATTCTACATTGTCCTCAATGTAGGCAAATAGGAAGTAAATAAACATAGAATCAAAGTAAGGAATAAGATTTACAAAAATAAAGTAAGATAAACAATAAATAAACAAAATAAAAAAAGAGCTCATGGTTGAAAGATAGCAAATCTACGTTGATGACTCCTTCACATTTCGAAAACACATTGGGTTACCTCCCAACAAGCGCTTGAAGTTTAACGTCCATCCACCCTAAACAGAGATACAAGTTAGTCAGTTAGAGATGCATACTTGTCAAAAATGCAAGTTAGAGATGCAAATTTAAGTTAGGGATACAATTTGAGTTAGAGATGCAAGTTAGATTAAAGATGCAATTCAAGTTAAACTAAAGATGCAATCTAAGTTAAAAATGCAAGTTAAAGATGTAAGTTAGAAATGCAAGTTTAAGTTAAAGATGCAATGCGAGTTAGAATGAAAGATGCAAGTTAGTTAAATTAAAGATGCAAGTTAGTTAAATTAAAGATGCAAGTTAAAGTTGTCTTGACAAGTAATGTAAGTTAAGATATAATCAAATGTAAAAAGATATAAACAATATTTACATGTCGGATGAAGTCAAAGATATATATGGTTCACATAACTTCAAAGTTTAGATGGAGATTTCTACGTCTGTACGACCCAAGTAAATATCTTAGATTTATTCCACTGTTTGGGCAAGTCCAAAGGTGACTAGGTTAGAAAGAATAAACATAAGAGGCAGGGCTAATTTCGAGACATCCCGAGGCTTAAACTCCATTGATATCCCTTTCTTAGACCTAAAGCCTGTTATGAATATCGTCTCTTGTCCTAGACATCACCCTTGAAAATTTCTTACTCCATAAGAAATAAGATAACTCAAGTGTTAATAATCACCGCAAGTGAGAGTTAACAAACGAGACTTCACCTATTCCATTAAAGATCAAAATCTAAACTTCGAAGCACAAGTGATCTACATATAGCCGAGACTAATGCATGAATACAAGAATGATTTACAAGTATGTTTTTATGCACAATTTACAAGTATAACATGACAATTTATATATGAACCATTTATACAAGTATGAACAATTTATTCACAAGTATGGTTTTATGCACAAGTAATGATATTCACAAGTAAGGATATTCACACTAACATATTGATTATGCACAAGATTTATTTACAAGTATATATGTACACTATCACAAAACTAAGACTAGAAAATTTTGAAATTAATTTTTTTTTCATAATTAAAAAGGTAATGAAAAAGTTTTCTTTATTTTAAAAACAAATATTTTTTTTCGATTTTTTTTATTTTTATAAATAAATACAGAAAAGAAAACTTAATTTGAAAGATTTATTTTTACGAATTTTCTTTTAATTTACAAAAATAATTCAAAAGAAATAAAAATAAAAATAAGAAAAAGAGAACAAGTATAATATACAATTTATGAACAAGTATAATATGAACATTATGAACAAGTATAACAAATATCTACAATCATAAACAATTAAAATATAAACAAGTATAAAATGAACAAGTATAAAGAATTTAAATTTACATAAACAATTATAATATGAACAAGTGTATAAAAAAATTATTAACATTTATGAACAAGTATAGAAAAATAGAAATTATAAACAAGTATGAACATTATAAACAAATAAAATAAGAACAATTATAAGAATCAAAATTATGAACAAGCATAAAAATAAAAGTTATGAACAAGTATAAAAATAAATAAAAATAATATACAAGTATAATATGAATATGTATAAAGATAAACATTATGAACAAGTATAATATGTACATGTATAAAAATAAAAATAAACAAATATAAAATAAACAAGTATAAAGAATATAAACAAGTATAGTAAGAAAATTAAGAACAAAAATAAAAATTATAAACAAGTATAATATGCACAATTTATATACATACACTAACAAATTAAAAATGATTTTCAATTTCCCCGGCAATGGTGCCAAAAATTGATAACGCTTAAACTACGCATTAAAATAAACACGTAATTTGAGTATTATGCAATTTAAACCCTTTTTGTGTAGATGTTGTATTAGTAAATAAGAATCGTTTTTAACTAGGGAAATTAGGGAACATTAGTAATATGTTAGTAAGAAAGAATAATGAATAATCAAAGAATAAAATAATAAATCAATTAATGAATTAATTAATAAATGAATAAATAATAAATGAATTAAAGAATAAAATAATTAATGAATAAAAGAATAAATAATAAATGAATTAAATAATTAAATAATTAAAGAATAAAAGAATAAAATAAGAAAAGAATACAGAATTAAAGAATAAAGAATAAATATTACAACATAAAGAATTAAAGAATTAAAGAATAAAGAATTAAATGAGGGGTTTGAAAAGATTGTAATCATAAAATAAAGAAAACAAGTAAACATAATTAAAAAACAATTAAGAACTTAATTATACTTCTACTTTAACCTTTGTACAAATGAACTTTCTTCAAACACATATTTTTACCAACAATCTAACATTTTGCTCGTATTGAACCAATCCCAAAATTCTACCTTCATCATTTCAATTACATGCATATATTTTTCAATATTATAAATGCACCAAACAACGGTCATAAACACTTATAATATGATTCACCTTATGTTATTGATTTCAATGTGCGTCAAACATTTAAATCTCTTCAACCCTATTCTAAGTGCACCGAACATCGGTCATAAACACTTAAATTTAAATTGAAGGTTAAGCGCTAAAACATATGAAGTAAATGAAATTCAAAAAGTAAAACACATGGAGATTGCATTCATACTTACAAATGTTAGAAAGAAAATACCAACACATATATTGAAATATAAATAAAACCGAAACAATAACTAGAGTTTAAGTAAATGGAGAAATGTTACACTTTCGGAACCCAAGAACAGCTTGTGATTCCGAAAGTAGATGGAAACAATGAAATGTTATCCATAAAATTCTTTGAACAGCAGAAAGAACCTTATGAAGATGGAGAAATAAACATAAGAATGCGGACTTAAACTATAGAATTATTTCGGAAATATTTGGCCTAAGTATTTCTTAAGAAAAGTATAAAAATGTGTTTAAAAGCTCTCAGAAAAAAGTCACATGAATAAAGTTAAGAAGAAATGAAATTAAGAAACAAAATGTAAAGACATAAATTAAAAACAAGAATTAAAAGAAATCTAATTAATAAGAAAATCTACAAGAAGTTACAAATGGTCCAAAAAATAAAGAATAAAATAGAAAGAAGATGAACTAAAAGAGAAAAAGAACTAACAACATAAAACTAAAATGAACAAAATGGGAACTAAAAGTGGGACCTCAAACAAGTGAAATGGTCTCCTTATTTATAGAGGGAGTGACACAAATATTCAAATAAAAATATAAAAATAAAATATAAAAATGAAATGATGAACAATGATGAACAATGATGATTTTAGGGATGGTTTGGAGCTGAAATTGCAGGAAAATAGTGCAAAAGTGGAGCAGTTGGTGTGGCTTGTGCAGAGGAGTAGCTCGAGAGGGAGTGGCTGAAAATCAAACAGTGAATTCGGTAGGTAGCCACTGACAAGAACAGTAGATTTCAGCGCCATAGGTGGGTTAGGGCATGGGTTGTTCAGTGCACGCGCGCCGAGGCTGACAACTAGGGTTCGATACACGCGCGCCGAATGATGCAAGGAAAGCTCGACAGACGTTTGCTAAAGGCGCGAGTCTGGATTGGGCGCTGGATTTTGGGCTGGGCCTCGCTGGGCTGCTTGGATTCTGGGCTAGATTCTTGGATTTGTGGGCTTCAGCAGTAGTCCATCGAATTCTCAAGAGAATTTTGGTGGCCTATTTTATTTTATCCATAATTTCTTCGTTATAACTCCGATTGGGACGATTCTTTCTCCAAAACGCTCCAAATTCCAAGATTTATTTATTTCTACAAAAATATCACAAAATATATTAGTTTCTTCAATTATTTATTATTGTAATATTAAAAGTCAAGTATAAATGGTATAAAATAATATAAAATAATGCTTATTTGAAGACCTATCAACGTGCAAGTCTGATTTACTGTGTTGTTTTTTAGGAAAAACGAGGGGTTAAAATATTTTTATTGTAAATAGTTTTACACTGATTAATCTTTGGGTCCACTCACCCATGGTTTTTGAACCTCTCAAGTACTATTGGTGTGCATGCATTTCGAGGAAGTTTAGTAGCTGCTTTGGCATCCGTACCCGAGTCTTGGGGTGACATGACAGTGATTGGGTACCTCAGGTAGAAAGGTTTAATGATATGATCATCAATCTTTAACCCTGCTTTATGCTTCCGTCGTGGGGTGAAACATGATCGTTTTCGACCGACTACGTTTCCCTCGACTCATAAAGTAGCATCGTTTTATTCCATTGGCTTCGTCATCTGGACGTCACCGTCCAGATGTCGACCAGTGAGCCTCGACCTACGTGCCCTAAGTCGACTTTCAAGGTCTGGATGTGTCAGCTAGGGTGAAATACAATTTTTACAAGCGTGTTTGTTCCCACTAACTCCAAATTCATCTATTTTTTTGTTTTAAAAAAGGAGATGCAATTCTCATTAATTCATCTAGAATTATAACTGGTAGTGGGACTTTCAATCCGACTTAGAAAAAAGAGTAACATGTACTAAAATTACAATTAAATATTAAATCAAAATCTAGAAGGGAATGTAGCCAATGAAGGTCTTCCTCACTCCAAACAAGCATTTTTGGGAGGAGAAGACCCTCATGCGTCAAATAATGAGCCACTCGATTACATTGACGATGATGAAAATGGAAAGAGGCACCGAGATATATTGCTAAAAGCTGGCCAATTTCTGCTATTATCACTCCCCATAACCTTACCAACCATTCACAGAGTGCAATCCAGCCAAAGCTATCTGACTCCACAATTATCGAGAAACAACCAATCTCCAAAGCGCATAACAGAGACCTTGAATGATTGTATTGCGCGCATGAAGCAGCTCCATCATATTTGGAAGTCTTCCATTTGAATTAAAGTTGAAGCATTAAAACTCGTTCCTTTTCCCAAATAACAAGTTCCACACCAAGCCAATCATCGGTCTTGCTAAGAGCTGCATCCGCATAGATTTTGAAGTTTGCTCCTTCTGGTAGTTCCCAGCACAACGTCAGCGATGTGGTTCTCACATTTGTCACTTCTGGGTGAGTATGGTTTTGGATATATTCATTAGCTAGACCCATCTTTGGCAGTAGATCAATAACATGGACATTAATGCTTCGAAAAGTTTTGTTATTTATGAGGTAATTCCAAATTCTTCCTCAAATTTAGACAAAAGTATTCAATTCTTCTTCATTAATTAGAGCAGCAAGTACATAACAGCCCCAAAAATCAGAAAGCGAGTCCTTAGTCTAGTTACGTCCAAATGTGGTTGAACATTGATGCCTTTCACACCATTGTTGCACTTCGACAGATCCGTACTACAAGATAAACCATCTCGATATCTTGATGGCATATCCATTATAGAATGGGCGTTGAGTCACCTTCCTCATGTAGGGTTGCATATTACGTGGAAGAATCTCTTATATGTCAAAGAGACGATTAAGGTTTTAATTGGGGTTAAGTAATATTATTCTTCTCGCTAGGAGATATTCATCACTTTACAATATATAGGTCTCAAGGAGATTAAAAGTGAACCATTTACATCAAACATGCCCAAAGTGGAGCGTGGACACGATCCTCGTAAGAATATCAGCCAACAATTCATTAGTCTTCACATATAGGACTTCAAAAAATTTCTCTTCAAACTTCTCGTATATGAAATTATGATAAATCTCCACATATTTAGTTCGATCAAATTGTATTGGGTTTTCTGCAATCTTAGTAGCCGATTGATTATCACAGTATAACTTTATATCTCCATTAGATTAAAAGCCAAGCTCCCCACAAGTCATTTCAGCCACAATAGTTCATGCATCCCTTTAACCATAGCTCACTACTATGCCTCATCACTAGATAATGGCACAACTTTAAGTTTCTTACTCTTCCAATTTATCAAGTTACCTTCGACAAATGTGAATAGTAGTTGAACGTCGTTTTTCACCTATACCACCCTATCAAAATCATAATAACCTATAGCATTTGTGTGACTATATTTGGAGAATATTATAGGTCATTTATGGAATTAAACGACACTAATTAGACAACTGTTTATGCTAAATGTGATGTCTTATTCTGAAAGACGACACTTTAGGGTAAATCTGTCGTCTATAATAGTGTAGAGACACTAGTTTTTTTTAACTGTTGTCTATGATAGATATGTGATAAATAGGAATGTAAATTTTCCCCAAAACTTAAAAGCGTCAAAGGAAAAAAAACTAAAAAAACATGCTAAACACTGTAGCGTTAATTATTTCTTGAAGGGTTCACCTTCGCTTCAAGAAAAAAATGTAGATGGGGATGACCCTTTGTTTCTCTCCATTTTCTTCTCGTTTCTGTAGTTTCTTTCTTTTTCTAATTCATTCTTGGATCTTCCATCGATGACGTGTTACGACCTGTACCGTTAAAGGATTATTTCTTCATGAGTTGCCTTTAAAAGAGAAATGAACAATGAAGGTAAAAGGCTTTTACCATCCCTTTTTACTGCTTTTTACTATTCTCTTATTGGTCCCAACCCAAGCCCAATGAAAATTTGCTACTGCAGCCCACAAGGGACACATGTCCAACATGCAAAGTTGTGTGAAGTCTTTGTGAAAATCCACTTGTATGGTTAGCCACTAGAGCCTTAGACTCTTAACACACACAAACCACATGTTTGACTACACTTACTCAGTTGTGACCAAGAACCAGGAAATGACCACCACCGTCATCGTCGTTCTCCATGTACAGAGGGAACATTGACTCCCGATGTCCTCCATGCACGATCGTGAACCACTGTGAGCCATTCCTTACGAACCAGCCACTCTAGTCCACGAAAAGCTCCACTTTCTTCACAGATGAACTCGTAAAAGCCTCGTGATCATCGATTGACGGTGCGCACAAAGATCGACACCCACCGATACACTCGTTGAGGAGGTAATTGGCGATATTCACCGGTGGATTTTTGGTGCAATTTAGAGTCGCACATGTAACTTCTAAAATTCTAACTTAGTCCATTGTATTACCCGTGTCAAGGGCTATTTAAGGGACTATTTGCATGTCATTTCGAGTTAACAGTGCAACAGAGGTGATGGCAGCCGAAGTTGCAAAGTCGCCAGAAAACTTGAAATCGACAACCTCTAGGGTCTACAAGGTAAACCCTGACTTGTACTTCACATTTTCCTTTTCGAAATCACGAAAAGACATATTCTCTAACCCTGCATGTTGTCTCTTAACATGACCTATCCCAATACCCCTAGGATTAACGCGTGATGTGCCATGCTCCCGTCTAACCCACGTGTGACACGAAGGGCCAGACAAGGGATAACCCAAACCTTAGCCCACTTGGGGCTTCCAGAGTGCGCCAGGATCAGTGGAGGACTGTGATTTCTCGGTTTTTGCTACAGCCCGCATCTGCGATCAACCTGAAGGGCATTAAAAACCATAAAAACTGTGAGTGAACGAAAATAAATAATTTAATAAAAATTCATTTCATAAAGAAGACAATTATGCCCTTCACATAAAAACCATGCATGCATACGAAAACCAGTTAATTTAAATATAATAAAACTGTTTATAAAACCAAAGCCATTTCCTTCCTCAAATCACTAAGGCCTTAGCCCAAAACCATAAAACCAATCGTGCGGGAACTCAACCCAAAACCGTAAATCCAAATCCTTAAATTTGGTAACTCCGTAAATACGTAAATCCAATAAAACATGTTTATACCTATCCTTGGCATCCCAGATGCATGACGTCCCAGATGTTATGTCACGGTTTAAGGCTACGCGTGCCGCTCGAGGTCTTTGCGTGCCTATAAATGACATCCCAGATGTCTGTGTGACGTCTCAGACGTCTAATAATAGCAATTCTGCTTCTGAGTCACTGTACAGTCCGGTCGCTCCGTGAAATGACCCCTTGTCAGGACCCGACCCTCCTCAGTTAGGACACAACTTTTCTAGCATGATATTGTCCACTTTGAGCCTTCTTACCCTCACGGTTTTGTTTTCAGGAGCTCACGGTACAATTTCCCAGGGGGGCCACCCATCATGGAATTACACTAGCCTCAACTCGCTTAACTTTGGAGTTCCAACCAAACCCAAAACCACTGAGCTCCCAAAAGGCCTCGTTACGATCAGAGTTGTGTAGCGACCCACTCTATCTAACACAATATTTTCCCCTCTGGGCAACGAGGACATACCTCAAGCGTGCCCACAGGTTTTGATCCTGGGACCTCACGCTAGGAGAACACATCTCCAACCAACGCGGCCACGGGAGGCCTCGCGCTAGATAGGTGTGTGCCTGCACCTTTAAGGAACACCACTATTCCCCTCCCAGACCATTCCCCTCACAGGAATGTGGGATCGTTCACTGTTCCCTCCAAGACACGGGCTTTTACAATCCACCCTCCTTAGGGCCCAGCGTCCTCGCTAGCACACTTCCCAGTCGGGGTCTGGCTCTGATACCATTCTGTCAAGACCCGACCCTCCTCGGTTAGGACCCGACTCTAGCACAATATTGTTCGCTTTGGGCCTCCTCGCCATCACGGTTTTGTTTTCGAGAGCTCACGGTGCAACTTCCCAGGGGGTCACTCATCATGGAATTGCACCAGCCTCAACTTGCTTAACTTTGAAGTTCCAACTGAACCCAAAAATACTGAGCTCCCAAAAGGCCTCGTTTAGATCATAGTTGTGTAGCGGCCCACTCTATCTAACACGATATTGTCTGTAACGACCCGTCTTGGAAATCAGGATTAGATTAGTGGTTAATGATGAATTAGTGAAGTAAATCGGTGATTAGTTGGGTGATTTCGGATGGACGGTGCGAAATGACAGTTTTGCCCCTAGAATGGCCAAAATATTGACGTTTAGTTCGGGTAGTCAAATGGACTTGGACCGATGACTGTGACGTAATTCGTGACGTCACGAGTTCATAGACAGGTGACATGTTCGATTTCGACATTCGAAGACGAAGGTTTAGGGTTCCGGTTCGTTACGTTTAGGACCCCGGGATTTTTGGGGGAAATTAGGAAAGTCTTGGTAGACGTGTTAGTGACGTTCTTTGGTGACTGTTGACAGGATTGGGACTTCCCGAGGAAGCTGAGGAACGTACGAGACGTACGGGACGCTAGTGACGTGCCCGGTATCTGTGAGTGGACCCTTTCTCTAAACTCAAGCATGCATAACTGTTTTTCTATAATTATTTTATGGTTTTACATGTGATTTCATGATTGTTGAATATGTGATGACGATTTTACATAATTGCACGTTTTTCGAGAAAGTACGTATTTGGCACATTTTACGAGGAAAGGTTGAATTTCTGATTTCGATGCCATGATTTGGGGTTTTCAAACGATAAGTGATTTTCAATGATTATATAGGGATTTTGGAACGTGATTGTAATGATCAGGGTTTTCGGTTTTAGAATCGGATTTCGGAAAGCGGAATTTGGTTTTAAAGTTGAAAAGTGGATTTCCGGATTTGGGTTCGGAATGACGGTTCTGGACGCCGGAAGGGCTTCAGACCGGTGATTTCGGATTCGGGTTTGGATGTGGATTTATAAATGGTTTTTAAATGGTTTTGATTGGATTTGCTGGATCTGGTTATTGGGTTTAAAGACCCGGATATTGTGACTGACGGGGGACGGGCCCGGATTGGGTTTAAAGATCCGGATTGAGTTTAAAGACTCGGATATATTGATATTTCCCCCGTAGGCCTGTTGAGTTTAAAGACTTGGGAGTTTAAAGACTCGGGAGTTTAAAGACTCGGATTATTGAGGCCTGGATTGAGTTTAAAGACTCGGGAGTTTAAAGACTCGGATAGGTCCAGCAGGTTTGATCGGATAATGATTTGCTTGGTATTTATGATGGTTTTATGATGTTTATGACGTGATTTCTGTAACTGCTTTCAATTCTGTTTTATGATGATCTTTATGTATTTTATAACTGGTTTCAGTAAATGGGTTATGCATGTATGATTTCAAAACGGAGGGCCAAATCCCTGGTTTTCTTATAAAATGGTTTTGGAAACTCTTCTTTTATTTATGGTCCACTCACACTTTCTGTTTTTAAATTTCCCTCTAGGTCGTGGAGCTAGCGCGGGGTTTCGACGTCGAGGCAGTGTCGGAGGCATAGAGTACCCGAGAGTTTTCCCGGAGTGGTTTAATTTTCCGTTGTGCATGTACCTTCTGTATCGGTTTTCTTTTCCTTTGTTTGGTACTATGCTCTGTAAAACTTTGACTTCGGAATGTTTAAAAATTTCTCCTGCGTCTGGCATGTAATTTGGTGGTTGTAAGGTTACTTTGGTCTTTGTGTCGGGGTGTCAGACGGGAGCAGGATTTACCTCGGATTTCGAGGTGGAACCGAGGTGGGTCCTGACACGGTCGGTTCAGCCCTCTATTTTTAAGGTGATGTTTTTGCTTGTTTTCATATTTTAATGTCCTAAGCCAATAGATGATGAAATGACGAAACTAATGGATGGAATAGGGATGAAAACGGATCAAAAATAGGTAAGTTAGGGCGGAGCGTGTGGGCGCGTGGCACAATTTTTGAGGAAAGTTCCAACATGACTTTTAAAGTATTCGATGTAACGAACATTTTGGGATTTGTTTTTGAGTCGATCGAATATCGTCTTGATATGTTTCAGGATGTCCGAAGGTTTTAGGGCTCGTTTAAAAAAAGTTAAAAATTCGGGAAAATTACGGGGCTTTGGTAGAAGCTTAATGAAGTAGTTAGTGACCCTATTATGAGATTTGGACAGGTTCGGGAAAGCCGGTGATAGTGGACTAGCCGAGAACGCTTAAGTGCACGCGTATCGAGGTGGCGACGCTAATGGTCTGTGAGTGGACTTTGCTTTCTAACCTATGATGCATGCATAAATGTTTTTATATGTTTTCTATATGTGATTTCTATGTTTATGATTATGATCTTGATGATTTACGGTTTTGCACATATTTCGATATATTTACGTATTTGCACATTTTACGAGCTTACGATTTATGTGGTGATTTGATCATGCTTTTGGTGATACGATTTTGGGATTGAAATATGATTTGATTTCAATGATTTATAATGTATTTTGAAAAAGTGATTTCGGGCTTGAAGCCCTGTTCATGAAAGTGATTTCGATAAATATGATTTCGGGTTTTGGAATCGGATTTCAGAAATACGATTCAGGATTCGGTTTTGGAGCTTGAAAAGTGGATTTCTGGATATGGGTTCGAAATGAGGATTTCGTATGCCGGCTTACGGAATGTTGATTTCGGATTCAGATTTGGAGCTAGATTATGGATATGATTTCCAGATTCTGGATTTGGATTCGGAATGATGATTTCATATTCGGCTTGGGATTCGAAATGGTGATTTCGAATTCGGATTTGGACATGGATTTGGAAATGATTTTAAAATGGTTTTGGATTGGATTTGCTGGATCTGGTTATTAGGTTTAGAGATCCGGATATGATATGTGATGGGAGCGGGCCCGGATTGGGTTTAAAGACCCGGATTAAGTTTAAAGACTCGGATTATATTGAGGCCTGGATTGAGTTTATAGACTCGGATTGATATTGAGTTTAAAGACTCGGATAGATCCAGCAGGTTCAATTGATTAAAATGAGTTTCAAAGGTAGTTTCAAATGTATTTTGAATTTTGATGATAACTTTTCAAATGAGTTTCATACCCCGGAAGATATGGATTTTGATGGTTTTGGGCCGAGACCCGGGATTTGAGGAAATGAAAGGATTTCTGGCTTTTGGTTTCATAAAGGGTTATATTAGCTTGAATATTATAATGGCCCATCCCGAATTATCGGGATTAATTAAAACTTAATGACAGATTAGCGAGACTAATCGGAGATTAGACGAGAATTATCGGGAGAGCGGGGTGAAATGACAATTTTGCCCTTAGAAGGGACGGATCGTTGACTTTTCAATAAGGCGGTCAAAAGGACTTTGGCCGATGACTGTGACGTCGTTTGCGACCTCACGAGTTCATAGACAGGTCGCACGCCCGATTCCGATGTTCGAGGAAGAAGTTATGATTTTCGGACGTTCGAGGGCATTTTAGTAATTTGGTTGAAATGTGGCGAATAGTAGATTTTTGACCCAGGAGGTCCGATGGCCGAGGGCAAAGGATCGTTACGTAAATCGAGACGATACGAATCCATAGATAGGCGGCACGTCGAATTCGGACGTTCGACCAAAAAGTTACGGTTCAAGGAAGTTCCGAGGAACTAATGCACAAATTACGAAACGAATGCCTCTTGGAATTATGTGGGCCCAGAATTTGTCCCAAGGCCCAATGGATGAGTGACAAGTGTCACCCATCCACTAGACACCATTTTACATTCATGCATATCCCTTCCCTTCATTTTCATTCGATCATCTTCTTTGTTTCAACCAAACCCGATCAAACACCCAACCCCAATCCAAACCCTTACTCCTATGATCATGGTTGTGAGGCTCAGTGAGTGAGAGGAGGCCATGGGGAAGGTGGTGGTTGGCCAGGACGGCGGAGGACTTGTGCACGGTAAGCTTGATAAAACCCATTTTCCTTCTATTTTCGACTTGTGACATTATGGGCCGTTTTTAGTAATTAGAATGGGCTTATTGGGTTATTAGGAAGGTAATAAGGAGGTTTTGGTGGTGGTTTGACGGCTGAGGAGCCGTGGGAGGAAAATGGAAAGTTTGGGCCGTGGGATTCAAATCGAACGGATGGGTTTAGGCAGTTTTTCCTTGTTTCCTTCATATGAATTGATAGGGAATGAGAAAATAGGAAGATTGGGATCGAAAAGGAGAAAATTGGACCAAAATTGGGGGAGAAACCAGGATGGACCGGTCACACCGGTCCATGAGAACCAGTGAACCGGCCAGACCCAGTTCGATCGTAGGAAGAAGAAGCACAGTGTCCTGGCGCGAGAGGCCCACACGCAGGACCTTCTTGGGGCATGTGAGGGCATGTGAATAGTCCTTTAGGGAAGGTTCCAACATGTAATTTCATCTATTCGATGTAAAAAATATTTTGGGACTGGTTTCGTGTCAATTGAACATCGTTTCGATATGGTTCGGGCTGCACGAAGGTTTAGGTTTGCGTTTAAAAATAGTAAGAAATTTTGGAAAATTACGGGACGTTAGTGAGGGGTTATTTAAGTAGTTAGTAACCCTCTAAATTAATTTGGACAGGTTCGGGAATCCCGGAGGCGACGATTGGCCCTAGAGAGGCGTATGGCACGCGTATCGAGGCGCAGCTTCGGACGGTGTGTGAGTGGACTTGTTTTATGAATTCGATGCATGCATAAATGTTTTATAATTGTTTTAATATATGTTTTGCAATGCCATGAGTGCATTTTTTTTTGGTAGCCTAGGATTTACGGATTTGCACGTATTTCAAGATTTACGGTTTTATACAATGCTTATACGTGCTAGGTTTTCAATGAGGATTTAATGAATTGGTTTTGGATTTGGAAATATGAAATCGGGCACAAGACCCATTTGATTGGAAACTCTCGGACTTGGAGTCCATTTGATTTGACAAGGAATCGGACCAAGGGTCCATTTGAGATATACGGTCGGACCGAAGGTCCCGTTGGTTTACGAATTTGGGTTTGAGGCCCAGTTGGTTGTAATCTCAGGCTTGAGGCCCTTTTGACTATAGTATCGGGCTTGAGGCCCTATTGGTCGTGAAATCGGGCTTGAGGCCCCATTGGTTTGTGGTTTCGGGCTTAGGGCCTAGTTAGCTGTGGTATCGGGCTTGAGGCCCTGTTGATTGTGAAATCGGGCTTGAGTCCCAGTTCAGTTTGTGAAATGAGAATTTGGGTATGAGACCCTGTTGAACTGAGGATTTAGGCCGAAGCCTGTGAAATGGATTTGAATCGGATTCGAGAAATCCTGTTGAGATGTATCTGGTATGAGGCCCAGTTGGGAAAAGTTTTGAGAAAGAAAGAGTTTTGAAATGTATATGAACCCTCCATATGATTATATGGTCTCCTCCAGACGTCGACCTAGAGAGTCATGATCCACATACCAGAATGGGTATCCCCATAGGGATCCCGTTCCAGGAGTGGGAGTTATGAGTTATGATGTGGTCCCGGACCAGATTCCGAAGAGATGATCGGACTAGATTCGGAGATAGAGCTCGGACTAGAAGAAGAGATAGAGCCTCCCAGATGGAGAATTCCTGGGGGAAGACTCGGAGTGAGACCCCGAGTAGTGTGCACACTAGTATAGATATGATGAATCGTGACATATATCGGGGATGTGTTCCCTAGGGGCTGTTGATAGGACGTTAAATAAGCATTATTTTATATTATTTTATACCCTTTATACTTGACTTTTAATATTAAAATATTAAATAAATTGATAAAATAAATTATTTTGTGATTTTTATGTTTAGAAAAATAAAGGTTGTAATTTGGAGTATTTTTGGCGAAAGAATCGTTTCGATCGGAATTATAACGAATAAAATATGGACGAAATTCGGTGGAATAATTAATTTAGTTATATTTTAATTAAATTAATTAATACAGCCCAAACCCAATTGTTTTCTGCAGCCCAACCCATTTACCAGAAGGTCCAGCCCGCATGCAGCCCAGCTGTCCAGCCCACAGGCGTCGCAGCCCAGGCCCGTGCGGCCCAGCTTCCTCCAGCCCGCGTCGCGTGTCAGCCCAGCTCGCTCCAGGCCCGCGTCGCGTGTCAGCCCAGCTCGCTCCAGGCGAAGCCCGCGTGTCAGCCCAGCGTTTTCCCTGCAGCCCAGAGGACCCGTCGACAGGCGCCGGCCGAACTGCTCTTCCACCATTCGGCGCGCGCGTCCCGATCCGCTTCTCCTCTCTTCAGCACGCACCTGCCGAGCTGCAGCTCTCCAATTCAGCAGCCAGCCACCGAAATTTCCTGCCCTATTTTCCAGCAGACCTCCACTCAATTACCAGCCACCTTCCAACAACTTTCCAACCCAATTTTACAACTTTACAACTCAAACCACCTCTAAACATCATCACAAATCTTTATTACTCATCATTCCATTATTCCATTTTTTTTATTGTATTTTTATATTATTTTTGGGTAGCTTTCTCCACCTATAAATAGGAGTTGATTTCACTTGTTGAAAACACTTCCAAGTAGCACAAAATTGAGCTTCTTTTAGGAGAAATCTTGGCAAAATAGTTCCAATACAATTTTGAGAGTTCAAGTCCGAATTTCCTTGTTTAATCTTCTTCCATCTTCATAAGGTTCCAGCCGCTGCTCGGTGTTCCTTGTGAAAAACAATCCATTGTTCTCATCCAATCTGAAAAGTGTAACATTTGCTCTCCATTCTCTTAAACTCTCTTATTTGTTATTGGTTCTAATTATAATGCAATATATGTATTGGTTTCTCCTTCCTATCTTTTGTGAAAATTGAGTATAATCTCCATGTGTTTTACTTTCTAAAAATCATTTACTTCTTACATTTTAGAGCTTAAACTTCATTTCGAAACTAAATGTTGATCCGCTGTTCGGGGCATTTAGAGTAGATTTGGAGAGATTTAATGTATGACCGCTGTTCGGCGCATTAAATCACAAACTTAAGGTAATTATATTATAAGTAAAAATCCGCTGTTCGGTGCATTTATAATATGAATAATGTATGAAGAAATATGAGTTTGTGAAGGTATAATTTCGTGATTAATTCAAATATTTGCAATTGTAGTATGTTGTTGAAGTTTGTGTTTACGGGAAGTCTACTTTGTGCATAAGTTAGAATAGAAATAGAATGAGTTTATCTATGCTTTTACTTATTTACATAATTACAAACCTCTTCAAAACCCCCCTTGTTTATTCTTTATTCTTTTATTCTTTATTCTTTTATTTTTTGATGCTTTTATTCTTTCATTCCTTTATTATTTAATTTATTGATTCTTTGATTAATTAATTCCTTTATTCTTTGATTAACTAAGTCCTTTATTCTTCTATTATTTCATTCTTTAATTCGTTAATTTATTAATTCTTTGTAATTCATTAATTTATTATTATCTTGTTCATCTATTCTTTAATTTATTAATTCTTTGATTGTTTAATTCTTTTATTATTTAATTCTCTAATTCATTATTCTTTTATTCATAATCCACTAACATATTATTAATGTTCCCTAATTTCCCCGGTTAAGAACGATCCCTATTTATCAATACTACATCTACACAAAAAGGGTTTAAATTGCATAACACTCGAATTACATGTTCAATTTAATGCGTAGTTTGAGCGTAGTCAATTTTTGGCGCCGTTGCCGGGGAAATTGAAAATCATTTTAATTTGTTAGTGTATGTATATAAATTGTGCATATTATACTTGTTTATAAATTTTATTTTTGTTAATATTATATTTGTTTATAACATTTACTTACTTGTTTATATTTTATTTATCCATCTTATTATTGTTCTTATTATGTTTGTTTATAATGCTCATACTTTACTTTTTCTTAATTTCTAATTTATACTTGTTCATAAATGTTCATAATTTTTTTTTTTATATATATATTTGTTCATAATAAATTTGATACTTGTTCATAAATGCATATTTTATATGTTCACTTTTCTTTACTTTTACTTTTATTTATTCCATTATACTTTATTCCATTAACTTAATATTCACACTTTTTCTTTATTCCCTTAACTTAATATTCACACTTTTTCTTTATTCCCTTAACTTTAATTATATTACATTAACTTTATTCCATTAACTTTCTTTTAATTTTATTACATAACCTTTATGTTCCACTAACTTTATGTTTACACTTATTTTATTTTTATGTAATCAATTATTTGTTTATGTCTTGTTAAATTTTAAATTTTAAATGAAAAAAAGAAAATTCGGAATAAAAAAAAAAATTTAAAAAAAAAATTAAAAAAAAATTAAAAAAAAAAAAAATTTTTATGAAACTTTATTCATCTTTGAATTTCCTAAAGTGTAAGTATTGTTTCCTATTAATTGTTTTAGAGTTGCATGAATCTCTTAGTCCCTTTTTCTTCAAAATCTTACTTTCGGGAACAGGTAGTGCCCCTCTTATTTACTTTCTCCTTAACCCTTCATGATGTGTGGATTTCATCACCACATACCATAGACTCGAATCTATGGACATGAGGTTGGGGCGGAGTTTGTAAACACTAGGGTTTGGTAATTCTCTACGTCATCATTTGGATTAATTATGGTGTCTAGGAGAGTTATGACTGGTGACAAGTTTTGGATTAAGAAAGGGAACACCAATGGAGTATATGCCAAGCTAGCCTCGGGGTGCTCTTAAAATTATCCTTGCTTCTCGCGTTACATCTATCTCAACTGGCCATGATTAATGTTGAATGGTGGAATGGTGGTTATCAGTACGCGCAGGCCATACGCCCAGGAAAGTACTATGAGAAGCGGAAGGAGAAAGTTATTCATGACACTCTAAAACTCTATTTATTGCATTATTAGTTTGAATTTGGAACTTGTGCATTTTCTTTCCATTAACGTAACTTTTTGTTAATCCTGGTTTCCATTTATGTGATACTTTATGAAATCTCTACTATCTTACTCTTATTATCTCTTCTTGTGTATACTTGCCTTCTAACTTAGAGTTTTGTTTTCATAGAGGTACGAACTTATGAATGCGTGCTCATCAATCTAAGCTTGATCGGCTGAGAAGACAACTTGACATCTCACCAAGCAACGCCACATTCAGAGACGCACTTAAGCAAACCAGTTCGTTCGAACCTCCATCCCCAATATTCGGTGAGTCCAAAAGCGAGAAGAGTAATTCAGAAGAAGAACAGATTTTCGGAACACCGATAACCATGGCACGAAACCTGAGTATCCGGGAGCAGACATGTGCAAACACAAATGGCACTACAGACTTCTGCATCCAGTATCCCGAGCCTCGAACCAACAAGAAAGATATTGAGCTTAAGAGTGGAGTTCTTCATCAACTACCCAAGTTCCGTGGAATCATAAATGAAGATCCACACAAACACTTAACGGAGTTCCAATTCATCATTAGTAGTATGTGTCCGGATGATGCGGACTTGGAAATCATGAAGCTGAAAGCTTTCCCATTGTCCTTGGAAGAAAGAGCACGGGTATGGCTTTTAAGTCTCCCACCCAATCATATTGACTCTTGGGAGAAGTTGGTTCAGGAGTTTCTTACCAAGTACTTCCCTGCCTCAAAGATTACGGTCTTAAGAAAGGAGATCACTGGAATCAAGCAGAAAGAACATGATGAGAATTTCAGCCAGTACTATGAGAGGTTTAAGGAACTTTGTGCTTCATGCCCTACTCACGGGATCACAGAAGGCTATCTTTTAACCTACTTTTATGAAGGACTCAAAGGTTGGGATAGAGGACTGCTCGATGCTGCAGCTAATGGAAGTTTCTTAGCTCGGAGCCTAGTAGATGGTCGTGCACTACTTGAAAGCCGTGCACTCAATGATGCACAATACGAAGGTGCCGATCCCATTTCTAGAAAGGTACATGAGGTAAGTTCCCATGCTATAAATGATTCAAAGTTAGATAAAATCACCTCTATGCTTTCGAATATGCTTGAGCTAAAGAAACAGGTAGCTCCAGTTTGTTCCATATGCTCTCAAGGCCATCTTGAGGAACAATGTCCCTACACTGTAAGGGAAGAAGACTCCGGAACTGAAATGGCACACGCCATTGGAGGCTATCAAGGAGGGCCAAGGACCCAAGGTTACAGTTGGAGAGATCCGAACAATGTCCTAAACCCTCAGCACATGTCGGCTGGGCCAAACCGTGTCCCAGACCAGTTCCCAAGGCCCACATGGCAACCAAGGCCCACATGGCAACCAAGGCCTCCGGTCCCATTTTCTAACTTTTCTCATAATCATGCAAATAATCACACTTCTTCATCTTCTAATCCTGATTATGATAAAATGCTGGCTGCTCTTTCCCAAGGGCAGCAAACACTAATGGCGTCAACTCAGGCTCTTGTCACAGGTCAGCAAAATCAACAAAAAGACATCGCTGATCTCAAGGACCAAATGGGTAAGGTCGTGGACTTCATGGGTAAGATCCAAGCTAGCGGGGTGCTTCCACCTCAACCTACGCCCAACCCAAATGTAAGACCTGAAGCCAATGCAATCACCACTCGAAGTGGTAAAGTGCTCGGAGAAATAGAACCAGATCCAGCCGTTTCTAAGGCTGAAAAGCACAAGGTGGCAACTAAGACCACCATGACACAACCGCCAGTTCAACCTACCCACACACAAGGTAATAACCCAATCCCTTCAAGTTCGGTTGTTACTAATTCCCCGTTTGTGCATGCACCATTTCCAACATGCCCTTGATCGAGTGCATCAAACAAGTGCCGAAATACGCAAAATTTCTGAAAGAGTTATGCACTCCAAGGCGCCAGACGAGGGAGAAGGAGGTTGTGATGGTGAGTGAAACAGTTTCTGCTGTAATCCAGCGTCGGCTACCCCCAAAGTTGAAGGATCCAGGGAGTTTTTCTGTTCCCTGCGTGATTGGTAACAAGTCATTTGATAAAGTCATGCTAGACTTAGGAGCATCCATTAATGTTATGCCATATTCACTATATGTTGCCCTAGGTCTAGGTAAATTACAGCATGACGATATTATCATTCAGTTAGCCGATCACTCTAATGTGTATCCTAAGGGATACGTAGAAGATGTTCTTGTGCAGGTTAACCAGCTCATCTTCCCAGCTGACTTTTATGTCCTAGACATGGAGGATTCCCCTACAAATCAAGCTCCACTAATGCTGTTGGGAAGACCATTCATGAGAACTGCCAAGACAAAGATTGATGTGTTCAATGGAACATTAACTATGGAAGTAGATGGAGAGGAGATTGGCTTCAACATTTTTGATGCCATGAGGTACCCTAGTTCCGCAACTCATACTACTTTTTCTGTTGACGTGTGCACTTCTCTCGCAGAGAAACATTTTGATTCAATTCGAGAAGACACACTCAACATGATAATCCAGAAAGGAGTTGGCCTAACGCAATCAGGGGACGCCTTGGTTGAGGATACAGATTACGAACTAGAACCTCGAATTTGTGATGAAGTCATGACCCTAAATGAGACCCCCAGAATGGTGAATCATCAGGTACCCTCGTCATTTCCAATTAGTACTAATGCCACTCCTCCTTTAGTGATTCAGGCCCCAGTTCTTGAGCTCAAGGTTTTGCCTGACCACCTGAAGTATGCCTATCTCGGCTCGGACGACACTCTGCCCGTCATAGTGTCTTCTGCACTAACCGAGTCACAGGAAGATAGACTGGTACAGGTCTTGACAAAGTACAAGACAGCCATTGGATGGACTCTGTCAGATATCAAGGGAATCAGCCCTACAACTTGTGTGCATCGAATCTTACTGGAAGATGATGCAAGGCCCTCTCGCGAAGCCCAACGTCGCCTCCATCCTCCGATGATGGAAGTCGTGAAACAAGAGGTCATCAAACTCTTGGACTGTGGTGTCATCTACCCAATTTCAGACAGCAAATGGGTCTCACCAGTCCAAGTAGTCCCAAAGAAAAGTGGAGTCACAGTTGTTGCGAACAGTGAAGGAGAGCTAGTGCCCCAACGAACAGTGACCGGATACAGAGTCTGCATCGACTATCGACGCCTGAACAAAGCAACTAGGAAGGATCACTTTCCTTTGCCCTTCATTGATCAAATGCTTGAAAGGTTAGCAGGTCACTCCTATTATTGCTTTCTTGATGGTTATTCCGGGTACAATCAAATCTGTATCGCTCAAAATGACCCAGATAAAACGACTTTCACTTGTCCTTTTGGCACTTTTGCCTACCGAAGAATGCCTTTCGGTTTATGTAACGCCCCAGGTACTTTCCAAAGATGCATGCTTTCTATTTTCTCTGAATACGTCGAAAAAATAATTGAAGTATTTATGGACGATTTTAGTGTCTTTGGGGATAGTTTTGATGCATGCTTAGAACACTTAGCACTTATCTTACAAAGGTGTGTCGAAACTAATCTGGTACTTAACTGGGAGAAATGCCATTTCATGGTTAGACAAGGGATAGTCTTGGGCCATATTGTCTCTGAAAGAGGAATTGAAGTCGATAAATCTAAAGTTGATACTGTGCGCCACTTACCCTCTCCCACTTCGGTGAGAGGAATCCGTTCATTTCTTGGTCACGCAGGATTTTACAGAAGATTTATCCAAGACTTCTCCCACATTGCAAGGCCCTTGTGCCGATTGCTTCAGAAAGAGACACCCTTCGTCTTTGATGCAGACTGTCAGGAAGCTTTTGAGAAGCTTAAAAATCTCTTAACCACTGCCCCCATTCTTTGTGCCCCTGATTGGTCCTTACCCTTTGAACTAATGTGCGATGCCTCTGATTATGCAGTTGGAGCCGTACTCGGACAAAGGCGGGATAAGAAGCCCTACGCCATCTACTATGCATCCAGAACCTTAAATGATGCCCAGATGAACTACACCACTACAGAAAAGGAGTTGCTTGCTGTTGTATTTGCTTTAGATAAATTTCGTTCTTATCTACTTCGAACTAAAGTCATTATTTACACTGATCATGCAGCACTGAAGTATCTCCTAGCCAAGAAGGAAGCGAAACCAAGACTGATCCGATGGATTCTTCTTCTTCAAGAGTTTGACATCGAGATTAAAGATAAGAAAGGCGTAGAGAACGTGGTGGCGGATCATTTGAGTCGCATTGCACATGAGCGAGATCCTGTGGCGATTCAAGAGATGTTTCCAGACGAACAACTCTTCAGAATCGAGGGAGGTACTCCTTGGTATGCTGATATTGTCAATTATTTAGTCACCAAGCAGTTGCCCACCACCCTCTCCCGTGCACAAAAAGATAAACTTAAGAAGCATGCTAGGCACTATATTTGGGATGAACCTTATTTGTGGAAACACTGTGCAGATTTATTGATTAGGAGATGTGTCCCTGATATTGAACATAGGTCAGTCCTAGAGTTCTGCCATAGCCATGCTTGTGGAGGCCACTTTGGATCTAGAAAAACTGCACTCAAAATCTTAGAATCTGGACTATATTGGCCCACACTTTTTAAAGATGCACATTCATTTTGCTTAGCCTGTGATAAATGTCAGAGATCAGGAAACTTAGGACGCAGGGATGAAATGCCACAACATTATGTTCTTACTGTTGAAATATTTGATGTTTGGGGTATCGATTTTATGGGTCCGTTTCCTCAATCTAATGGCTATCTCTATATCTTACTTGCCGTTGATTATGTATCAAAATGGGTGGAAGCTAAGGCCACCAGGACTAATGACTCTAAAACTGTTGCAGATTTCCTCCGAACTAACATTCTTTCCAGGTTTGGGATCCCGCGGGTCCTAATAAGTGATGGAGGAAGTCATTTCTGCAACAAGACCATTGAAGCTTTACTGAAACGGTATGGTGTCACTCATCGAGTATCTACACCTTACCATCCTCAAACGAGTGGAATGGCGGAAGTCAGTAATAGAGAGATCAAGAAGATACTAGAGCGAACTGTGGGTCCTAATCGAAAGGATTGGAGCCAACGGTTGGATGATGCACTTTGGGCATACAGGACGGCCTACAAAACACCTATAGGAATGTCTCCCTATAGGTTGGTGTACGGGAAAGCATGTCACCTCTCGGTGGAACTAGAGCATAAAGCATGGTGGGCCGTCAAAACTTTCAACATCAAGCTAGATGACGCCGGTCTGCATCGGAAGCTCCAGCTGAGTGAGCTTGAGGAAATAAGAAATGATGCATTTGAGAGCACTCTGATCTACAAGGAAAAGGCAAAGGCATTTCATGACAAACAGATCAGGAGTAAAGCATTTGACATTGGCCAGAAAGTTTTGCTTTTCAACTCTCGGCTCAGACTCTTTCCTGGTAAGTTATGTTCTAGATGGGTAGGACCTTTTGTTATCACTAATATTTTTGCCCATGGAGCCATACAGATAAAACACGTTGGAACTGGAAAAGAGTTCAAGGTCAATGGCCATAGATTGAAGCCTTATATCGAGGCAATTGGCGAGCACGATGTGGAGTCAGAAAGAGTGCTACGACGTCCCATCAGATGAACTAAATTTGGTCTAGGCTGGATGGACGTTAAACTTCAAGCGCTTGTTGGGAGGCAACCCAATGTGTTCGCGAGTGTGAAGGAGTCATCAACACAGATTTGCTTTCTTTCAACCCTTCACTCTCTTTTATGTTTTTCTTTCTTATTTCATTTTCTTAAATCATCTTCCTTACTTTGATTCTATGTTTAAATTACGTCGTATTTTCCTACATTGAGGACAATGTAGAATTTAAGTGTGGGGGAATGGTTTACAAATTTATTTGTGCATTTGAAATTGTTTTATTAAGTAGTCTTTCTTAATTTTCAATTGTTTTATTTCTTTCTCAAAAAAAAAAAAATACAAAAAAAAAAACAAAAAAACAAAAAAACAAAAAAAATTATTATTGCTTTCTTGAGTCTTTTTGTTTTAACGTAGTGTTTTTACGAGTATCAAGTTGCCCTTTAACTTGTCAATGATATAAGTGAATGGAAATGAATATGTTATGGCTATAAAGATGATCACTACAACTTGAATTTGTTTGTTAATATTTTGTGATTAAGTGTTACTACTTGAAGATAATGTATGTAAATTGGTACATAAATAAGCATGATATGATAAGTATGAATCATTTGAACCTTATGTGAGCTTTAGAACTTATATACATCTTTGATGAGTGATTCATAAAGTTCTTTGTTTAAATTGATATACATATGCCTCATAACTGCTTGCCATAGCTTTTAATGAACTCTAGAGCACTAGAACTTGTTCTATGTGATTTTCAAAGCTTTTAAGTCAATAAATTCTCTGATTTTGGAAATGATTAAGGCATTAGGGTTAACACCACAAATTCAAACATCCATGTTCCCTATTTTGTGCGCACAAGTTGCGACCCCCTTAGTTTTACCCCTTTTGAGCCCACATTAAGCCTTTCTTTCCTCACCATGATTATCTAAACACTTGAGCTTAGTATAGACATCTTTTACCTTTGTTCCAAGGACTCGGTTGAAGACATAATGATTATGTAAAGAGAAAATGATGATATTGAAAGACTTTTATGTGTATTTTGTGGATTTACTTACTCAAACATTGTTGTATTTTTGACACATGTTATTACCTTGATATATGAGAAAAAAAAAAGAGAAGAAAAAAAAGAAAGAAAGATATATTGAAGTTTTTATCAAGGTAATAAGGTTTGATTATGAATGTTTGAGTTAAGTCCTTTACATTTGTAAATCCGGCACAAAGAATGAATTCGAGGCCCAACAAGATGAAATTAGGCCTATGTTCGAAGGGATGGATTACTGACATCATTGCACTAAGGTTGGGAAGTTATGATACGTTTTGGGAGTCTATTGAGTCTTGGAACGAATTTGAGCACCACTTGTCCTATATATTCCTTGCCTCTAAACTTAGCCCCATTACAACCTTCGTAAAGACCTTATGATCCTTAAGATGGTAAATTTTGATTAGTTGAGTCAATCACTTGAGTAAGCTTATGGTTTTGGTTCATTTGTGCAAGTATGTTTTGTTTTTATCTTGAGGTGTTTGTTTGAAATTTTGCAAAAGTACTTCATTTCGATTATGTGAGTATTTCTCACATACTTTGAGTGCAAACACAAACCCTCACAAATTGAGTGAATTTATGAGTGCATATCCTTGTGAGTTGATTCATACTTGTCTTATTCGTGCAGAACTCCATTTCACCATATTTACTCATTATCTTACTTGTTGAACATTTTGTTACCATATATTAACTTTTGAATTCCATTTGCTTAAATGTTTTAAGTGAAAATCTTTTATGCCATGATTATAACAATGAAATTTGAGACAAATGGTTAAGGGTCTACTTGTTTTGAATTCGTAGTTTGATTTTAGTATTTGCTAGGGACTAGCAAAGTTTAAGTGTGGGGGTATTTGATAGGACGTTAAATAAGCATTATTTTATATTATTTTATACCCTTTATACTTGACTTTTAATATTAAAATATTAAATAAATTGATAAAATAAATTATTTTGTGATTTTTATGTTTAGAAAAATAAAGGTTGTAATTTGGAGTATTTTTGGCGAAAGAATCGTTTCGATCGGAATTATAACGAATAAAATATGGACGAAATTCGGTGGAATAATTAATTTAGTTATATTTTAATTAAATTAATTAATACAGCCCAAACCCAATTGTTTTCTGCAGCCCAACCCATTTACCAGAAGGTCCAGCCCGCATGCAGCCCAGCTGTCCAGCCCACAGGCGTCGCAGCCCAGGCCCGTGCGGCCCAGCTTCCTCCAGCCCGCGTCGCGTGTCAGCCCAGCTCGCTCCAGGCCCGCGTCGCGTGTCAGCCCAGCTCGCTCCAGGCGAAGCCCGCGTGTCAGCCCAGCGTTTTCCCTGCAGCCCAGAGGACCCGTCGACAGGCGCCGGCCGAACTGCTCTTCCACCATTCGGCGCGCGCGTCCCGATCCGCTTCTCCTCTCTTCAGCACGCACCTGCCGAGCTGCAGCTCTCCAATTCAGCAGCCAGCCACCGAAATTTCCTGCCCTATTTTCCAGCAGACCTCCACTCAATTACCAGCCACCTTCCAACAACTTTCCAACCCAATTTTACAACTTTACAACTCAAACCACCTCTAAACATCATCACAAATCTTTATTACTCATCATTCCATTATTCCATTTTTTTTATTGTATTTTTATATTATTTTTGGGTAGCTTTCTCCACCTATAAATAGGAGTTGATTTCACTTGTTGAAAACACTTCCAAGTAGCACAAAATTGAGCTTCTTTTAGGAGAAATCTTGGCAAAATAGTTCCAATACAATTTTGAGAGTTCAAGTCCGAATTTCCTTGTTTAATCTTCTTCCATCTTCATAAGGTTCCAGCCGCTGCTCGGTGTTCCTTGTGAAAAACAATCCATTGTTCTCATCCAATCTGAAAAGTGTAACATTTGCTCTCCATTCTCTTAAACTCTCTTATTTGTTATTGGTTCTAATTATAATGCAATATATGTATTGGTTTCTCCTTCCTATCTTTTGTGAAAATTGAGTATAATCTCCATGTGTTTTACTTTCTAAAAATCATTTACTTCTTACATTTTAGAGCTTAAACTTCATTTCGAAACTAAATGTT
Source organism: Prinsepia uniflora (assembly GCA_032719365.1). Taxonomy (NCBI): domain Eukaryota; kingdom Viridiplantae; phylum Streptophyta; class Magnoliopsida; order Rosales; family Rosaceae; genus Prinsepia; species Prinsepia uniflora. The sequence goes on from CM064861.1 coordinate 69,184,748, forward strand.
GATCCGCTGTTCGGGGCATTTAGAGTAGATTTGGAGAGATTTAATGTATGACCGCTGTTCGGCGCATTAAATCACAAACTTAAGGTAATTATATTATAAGTAAAAATCCGCTGTTCGGTGCATTTATAATATGAATAATGTATGAAGAAATATGAGTTTGTGAAGGTATAATTTCGTGATTAATTCAAATATTTGCAATTGTAGTATGTTGTTGAAGTTTGTGTTTACGGGAAGTCTACTTTGTGCATAAGTTAGAATAGAAATAGAATGAGTTTATCTATGCTTTTACTTATTTACATAATTACAAACCTCTTCAAAACCCCCCTTGTTTATTCTTTATTCTTTTATTCTTTATTCTTTTATTTTTTGATGCTTTTATTCTTTCATTCCTTTATTATTTAATTTATTGATTCTTTGATTAATTAATTCCTTTATTCTTTGATTAACTAAGTCCTTTATTCTTCTATTATTTCATTCTTTAATTCGTTAGTTTATTAATTCTTTGTAATTCATTAATTTATTATTATCTTGTTCATCTATTCTTTAATTTATTAATTCTTTGATTGTTTAATTCTTTTATTATTTAATTCTCTAATTCATTATTCTTTTATTCATAATCCACTAACATATTATTAATGTTCCCTAATTTCCCCGGTTAAGAACGATCCCTATTTATCAATACTACATCTACACAAAAAGGGTTTAAATTGCATAACACTCGAATTACATGTTCAATTTAATGCGTAGTTTGAGCGTAGTCAGCTGTGTGTCCCGAGTTGGCATCTTCTCGGAAGTGCCGCGGATGGGTTATACGTATGTTGATACGTATGAGGTTTTATGGAAGTGATTGAGGGCAGAGACCCTGTGTTCCATGTTTTAGAAAGTGATTTGGGGCGGAGACCCCGTATTCGATGTTTTGGTATTTCACTGAGAATGGTTTTGGGCTGAGACCCACGTATGTTGATTTGGGCTGAGTTCCCACATGTATGGATTTACAGGTTTTTGTGATTTCGGGTCGGGCACCCATAAATGGATTTATGGTTCATGACGGTTTATGGGAACCAGGCATGAACCCTTGAAAGGTTTTTAGAATGTTTTCAAATGGTTTTATGAACGTGTTCATAAACGGTTTTTGAATGCATGCATATGCTTTTAGTGAAGGGCATAAATGTCTTTTGTGAAATGTTTTTAAGGAAATGTTTATTTTGTCCACTCACGACTTTTGATGTTTTTAATACCTTTCAGGTTGTTCGCGGATGCCGGCTGTAGCAGAAATTGAGACATCATATTCCTCCTCCTACGATCCTGGCGTACTCTAGAAGCCCTGGTGAGGGCTAGAGACGGACTTTTCCCTTTTCTGACACTTCGTGTCAGACGGGATCAGGCGCATCCCACGTTAATCTCGGGGGATTTGGGAGGGGTCCTGACAAATATGAAATGGTTTTATGAAACAACTTCTATATGCATGCATTGGTTTTTAAATGGAGGTATAAATGTCTTTTTATAAATTATTTTCTATACTTATCCTTTATTTTTGTCCACTCACAGTCTTTTGTGTTTTCGATACCCTCCAGGTTTGATGCGATGTGGTCTGTTGTTAGAGGGACGGAGACATCACACACACGATCCACAGTAGATTCTCCGCGCTCTAGGAAGTCTGGAAATTTTTGGACGGTTTGCTTGGTAATCCCTTATCCGGCTTATGTGTTATGTGGAGGTGGAATGTCGGTTTAACCTTCATGTCGCACGGAAGTTAGACGGGGGCATGGCTTAGCCCTTAATCCCGGGGGATTGAGGGTGGGTCATGTCATTGTCCCCTCTGGGCTACGAGGACACACCTCAAAAGCACCCGTAGGGTTTTGATCTCGGGACCTCACGCTGGGAGAACACATCTCCAACCAACGCGACCACGGGAGACCTCACACTAGATAGGTGTGTGCCTACACCTTTAACGCACACCACCGTTCCTCTTCCAAACCATTCTCCCCTCAGGAATGTGGGATCCTTCATCGTTCCCTCCAAGACACGGGCTTTTACACCCTTCGCAGGCAATGCGTCGTGACTACCCCAGTGTCCCAAACAGCTAGAGGAGATCATCCACATATCCACATATAAGGATGGTATATGTAAAACATTTTATAAAATCATTTCAAAATCGTTTAGAAAGGGGCCCTTGCCTAGAATGCCGTTAAATCTATTTCCTTTCTATAAACCATAAATGGGACCCATGCCCGATATCATAATCAATTGGCATCCAGCCCGAAAGTTCATACTAAATGGGTCTCAACCTGATACCTCATTAAATCAAATGGACTTCAAGTTCGATTCCATCTTTCCAAATTCGAAATCAGTTTATCAAACCACCATAGAAAACACAAGCACGTATAAACACAGTATAAACCTTGAAATACGTGTAAATATGTAAACACAAAACACCACAATCATATTCATCACAAACCACATTTGTAAAACATATAAAACAGTTATGCATGCATCATATTTAGAAAACAAAAGTCCACTCACAGACCGTCCTAGCTACGCCTTGATATGCGTGCATAAGCCTCCCCTGGGCTAATCCACCATCTTCGGAACTTCCGGACCTGTCCAAATCATACCAACGGTCACTAACAGACTCTATAAGGTCATACCTAAGACCTAAAAATAGTACCCAGCCGGGAACGCATCCCGAATACACTTCCTAAGGCTTTAAACTTCGATTTGACCAACATAACGATCTCCGATCGACCTAAAACCACCACCATTAGATCCGGATTGTCGAAACCTTTAAAATGACACTTGTCCCACCTTGAAATTCGTGCCCACGCACCCCACGCACGTGATCAACACTAACAAAAGGTAACTGCTGACGCTAGCGGTCAACAATCAACACTGACGTCAACTCTAACAAGTCTGACAGTGCCATGTGTCTGCATGCCACTAATCCACATCACTTACATGTCAATGAAACGTGGCAGCCCATGATTGGGCCACGTCACTAACATGTCAGTGCTAGCTGAGCACTGACATGTGACACGTGTCGATCCATGATTGGTCCACCTTTAACATGACAGTCTGACATGATGACGTCAGTATGCAGACGTCATCGTCCCCTACCACTCGACTGGTCCTGCAATTCAGGTTGCACAGACCTGCGACCCGACCCAGTCCTAACTCCTTCGATTCTAACCCAAATTTGATCCCGTTTCTTCCCAATTGATCGTCTAGTCATTCCTAATTGATCTATGTGATCAAAAATAAGAAATTTGATCCTGTTTCTTCCTAGACGATTTCGGCCACCGTTGCCTTCGATTCTGACCTCCCTGAGTTCGTCTCATCCTCAAGCACCTCGTCCAAACCACCAAATCAATCAATAACCGGCCTAACTCAAATTTCCATTTTTGAACTAAAACTGGGCTTTCGGGTTACCTGTTTCCATCGATTCCTCTCCCGTCCACGGCGATCCTGCCACCTCCTCGCCATCTATGTCAGTCCCTCATTCTCAGCCTCTCAGTCCCATAGATGAACACAGTTTATGGTAAGGTTACAAGATAGGGTAGTGTTTAGGATTTGGGTTTGGGCGGTTTCACGGGTTAGAAGCATAGAGAAGAGATAAGAACCCAATTAATTGTGGTTTGGGCCAATCAGATGGGTGACACTTGTCACATCTGGTGGTCCCCCCACAGATATTTATCCAATCAAAATAGTCCACGTGTCCAATTTCCCAATTTGTGTGAATTGTTCCGATTTCTGTTCTAGACCCATAACTTTCCCATCGAACGTCTGATTTCGACATGTCTAAAGACTCGTGACATCTCGATCTACATAACCATCATCGGGCCTCGTGCATTTGCCCGTCTGGGTCAAACGTCAACATTTTGCCCATTTTTAGGGATAAAACGGTCATTTTACATCGGTAGTCCGAAATTCCTCGACTAATCAAGGATTAGTCACGATAATCCTTAATTACTCCTTAATTAATCCCGAAATTTGGGATGGGTCGTTATAGTACGCACAAAGATCAACACCCACTGATACACTCGTTGAGGAGTTGATTAACGACATTCACCCGCGAATGTTTGGTGAAATTTAGAGTCGCACATGTAACTTCTAATATTCTAACTTAGTTCATCGTATTACCCATGTCGAGGGCTATTTAACGGACTATTTTCATGTCATTTCGAGTTAGCAGTGCAACAGAGGTGATGACAGCCGAAGTTGCAGAGTCGCCAGAAAACTTGAAATCGACAACCTCTAGGGTTTACAAGGTAAACCCCGAATTCTACTTCACATTTTCCCTTTCAAAATCACGGAAAGACATTCTCTAACCCTACATGTTGTCTCTTTCACAACTCACGTCAGAGGAACTTTGAGTTCCAATGAGAGATAAGATTGTCGAAGGGTTTTTTGGCAGCTCCAAGTAAACTCAAACCTCAAGAATTATCCCTTTAGAATCCCTTTGATGAGACAAATCATATAGAGTCCTTGTGTAACGACCCGAAAATTTGAAAAGGAAAATTTGGAAAATTTGAAAGAAATGAGGATTTTGCCCCTAGAATTGGGCGAACGGTTTACTTTTGGTTCGACCAGTCAAACGGACTTTGATCGATGACTGTGACGAAGTTCGGGACGTCACAAGTTCATAGACAGGTGGCACGTCCGACTCCGACATTTGAGGAGAAAGTTATGATGTTTGGACGTTTAAGGGTAAATTGGTAAATTGGTTAAAAAAGGGTCATTTGTTGACTTTTTGATCGGGGCCTTGTTTGGACTTTTCGTAAGTACCGTTGGGTAGATCTCGAGACGTTGAATCCGTAGACAAGCGACATGCATCAATCGGGGTCCGGATGAAAAAGTTATGGACTAAGGAATGTGATGGGCATTTTGGTAATTTTTCAAAGAAGGGTAAAATGGTAATTTGACTGGGCTTTGTGATGAGTCAGTACAATTGTGACTCACTTTGGTTATTGAGTGACATCTGTCACAGCAGATTGTGGCTTAGTGGCAATCAATTGATGAGGATTAATTCAAAATCGTACTTGGACCTGGTATGTGTGTATTTGAGAAGGATAAAACATAGCAGTATGCTCAAACTGACCTCAATCTTCCTGTTTGATTGAGCTTTGTGAGGGATAGAAAGACATGAGATTGAAGAAGGAAAAACGAGAAAAATTGAAAGGAAAGGGAAGGGAAATTGTGAACAAAACTCAGGAACCCGAGACCCAAACCCTTCGAATTTTCAAATTCATCAACAAATCGAATTCCAAACTTTGAGCCATAAACACTGAAATTAACCTTGGATTGAGTCTCCTGAGCTCAAGTCGAGTTGAACCCAATAAAAAACGACGGCAATTGGTGTCGTTTTGGTCGAGAACAGACATCGTGGGGTTTGAAACATTCGAAGATAGAGTTGTGGAATTGGAGGAGTTGAACAATGAAATTGGACCTGGAAGTGTGTTTCTATGGATCCTACGAAGTTTCTGACTGAATCAATTTTAAGGAATCGATGGAAATTGAAAGGGTTAGAGGTTGAACTTTCTACGAAAAAACTCAGGGTTTGATCGAATGGATTGAGGTAATGAATCTTGTAATTTAATGCACAGACCTTTAATTAATGATTGAACGATTATGTTAGTTGATTCAATTGAAGAGAAAGAGTGGAAATTAGCAGGAATTGAATCGGGTCATTGCGCGGGTTGCAAGACCCGTTTATCAGACAACCGGGTCGAGAAAATGAACAGTGCAATGTTACTATAGCAGGCGCGTGAACTCACGCGCAGCCGCTTGCGGCGATGAGTGGGGCGCGTGTTCTGGATTTTCGAGGTGAGTTCAACATGACTTTTGTCCCATTTAATGTAACGAACATTTTGGCACTGGTTTCGAGGAAATCGATTATCATTTCGATAATGTTTTGAGTATCCGAAGTTTTAATATACGTTTAAAATATGTATTTAAATCAAGGAAAAATTGGGGAAAATTATATGAGGTATATTGAGATGTTAGTAACCCTCGATAATGATTTTCGATAGGAATGGTGACTTCCGGACTTTACGGAAAAACGTGCAGCTCGAAAAGCGAGCGATATGGACGGTGTGTGAGTGGACTTTTGTTTTCTACCCAGAATGCATGCATATATGTTTTAAATGCTTTATTATATGATTTGAAATGCTTTGGCATGATTGATGTTTCGATGTGATGATTTCCGGATTTTGGGAATATTATATTGTTTTATATGATTTTGGGCACGATTTTCGAGAAAACCATGATATTGCTATTTTGGGCGAAGGCTAGGGATTTGAGATTGGTTTTGACTCAGTTTAGGAGTCGGGAAATTGATTTGATGGATTTGTAATGTTTTCTGGATATATCTTATGGATTTATGTGAAAATAGCAACTGAGGTCGCGGTTACGCGGATTTGCGTGAAATTGATATTTTGTGTGTGAGACCCAATGGAAATGTGATTTTGACTGGATTGGTATTTCCATGTGATTACATGAGGATATTCAAGGTTTTCGGATTTATGAAATAATCGGGACTCGGTTTTTACGGATTTTGAGGAAACTATGTTTTGGGCTGAGACCCTGTGTTGAAAATGATTTTGATTTCAAATGCAACTGTTTTTCACTGGTTTTCATGATGATGATATGTTGTGGATATTAGGGCTTTCGGGGTGGAATATGTTTCCCCCGGAGTGTACCCTGGATTATGGATATTAGGGCTTCCGGTTGGGAATGTGTTTCCCCGGAATGAACCCTGGAGATAACGCTCGCCTCCGGAATGGATGTGTTTACCCCGGAGAGGTCATGTTGCACGGTCTGGTGTTGTGCAGCCGAGGGAGGCTCGACTCAGATCAGATGTGCTGGATTATATGGAGATCAGTTGGTGATGTGTTCACGATGATCTAGATTGTCGGCTGGTGATGTGTTCACAGCGACGGATGCTCGGATTTTGAGCAGTCCTTGAGCCTAATTATTTGCACGCATTGTAGGGATAACGTGACTATATGAGATTGAATATGGAAATGAGTTGTAACAACCCATACCTTCGGGAAGGGTAAAAAGGGAATTTTGTAAAATTTTGTGTAAATGGACGATTTTGCCCTTGTGAATAGTAGACGAAAAGTTGACTTTTTGAATTACCGATTGGTTGAGTGTTAGCCCTTGACTGTGATGTATTTTAGGACGTCACGAGTCCGTAGACAGGTGGCAGGCTCGATTCGGACAACCGGAGGAAAAGTTATGACGTTCGGAAGTTTGGGGGCGTTACCGTAATTTTGAGTAAACGAGGGAAATGTTGACTTTTTGGAGGACTTGTGATTTTCACATAGACCGAGGACCGTTAGATAGGTCTCGACGTCTTGAGTTCAACGACAGGCGGCACGCTGTCATCGGACGTCGGACGGAATAGTTGCGGGTCTAGAACGTTTGAGGGCAAAACGGTAATAAATTGTAGAAGGGGTATTTTGGTCATTTTCCCTCAGCCCAATCAGATAAGGGCAAGTAGCAGAGATTTTTTGGGCTGGCCTATGGATGGTGGACACGTGCAGGGGACTGGATGGTTCCATAATGTTCTCAAGTGTGCACGGCCACACTTTACCCTCATTTGAACCGTGCACTCCTTCGAAGAACACAGAAAACAGAGAGGAAAATTGGAGAGACTTCGATCGATTTCGTGCAAGAGTGAGGGAGTTGATGACTGGTGGAAGTGAAAGAGAGACGAGGGTGAGCTAGTGATCGCGGTTTGGAGTTGCAACCGTGCACGGAGGCTACACGGTGGACGGCTGGAGTTTGGAGAAAACAGAGAAGGCGGTGGACTGGGGTGGCTGCTGTGCCGTGTGGTGGATCGATTCAAGCCACTAGGAGACTCAGGAGGCTACGGGGAGTTCCACGAGCACCGTGGTAGGTGGCGGTTCTCACGGCGGCGCCGGAATCGAAAGGTAAATTTCTTGGCTCTGTTTTCCCGTAGATTTTAAATTCAAAAGTCATGAAGGTAGGACGAGAATCGAGGGGAGTGGTGAGTGCAGTGGTGTTCAGGGAGGTTCTAGGAAGGGTGTAGAACGGTCGCCGTGACGGGGGCGTACACGACGGAGCCCAGTCGACGGAGAGTACTCTGTACTCTGTTTGGCCGTGGCTTTCAAATGTAAAGTCGTGGAGTTGGGCGTAGAGTCGAGGGATAAGGAGGTTAGGGTGAAGTTCAGGAGGTTCCTAGGCGTCGATTAAGATGAACGCCGTGACGGGGGAGGACCTGGGCGGCCGGCGGCCAAAACAGGGGCTACGGGCCGTCTGTTTCGAGGCCGTGAACGGCGGGTTTCCGGCCGTGATTCTTCGAGGTTAGGACATGGTCAGGTTGCTTAGGACGGGACGAAGAGGATGGGATTGGATTGGACTGAAATGGTGGTCGGATTACAGAGAACCGTTCACGCCGGTTCAACTGTGTTGAACCGGGTGACTCGAGGAAGGAGATGCACTGTAGCAGGCGCGTGAGGCCCACGCGCAGCCACTTTGGGCGGCGCGTGGAGGCGCGTGGGAAGGAATCCGGCCAAGCTTCCAACATGAGTTTAGTCCTAAATGTTCTAAGGAATCCAATGGTGTAGTTTTCGGGTGAATCGGACGGTGTTACGGAGTTGTTCGGGAATCCAGATGGTTACGGGTTTAGGATTAAAATATTATTTAATTCCCGGAAAATTGGGGAAAATAGGGAAGGTATCCTTGATGTATTTGTGACCCTATTTGGTATCTATTGACAGGACGGGAGACACCAGAGACGGTCGAGGAGCGCACGGGGCGCGAGTGACTTGTTCTGATCTGTGAGTGGACTCTTTCCTACTTCCGAGCATGCCTAACTGTTTTTATCAATGTTTTATGATATTATGTGTGTTTTTATGTTTTAAATGATGGTTATACGTGATTGAGATGTTTGCACGTTTTTCGAGAAAAAGCTGGTTTTCATATTTTGATGCTATACTTGAAAAATTCAACCTAGAAACGTTTTCTGATGATGGTATGGTTTTTGGTATAAACATGGACTTTCCGGATTTGGGTTCGGAATGTCGGTTCTGAACACCGGAAGGGCTTCGAACTAGGGATTCCGAATTCGAGTTTGGTGATGGGTTTCGGAACGGTTTTACACTGAAATGGATTGGATTTGCTGGATCTGGTTATGGGTTTAAAGACCCGGATATTGTTTGACGGGGGATGGGCCCGGATTGAGTTTAAAGACTCGGATATTTATGATATTACCCCCATAGGCCTATTGAGTTTAAAGACTCGGGAGTTTAAAGACTCGGATTTGTGTGAGGCCTGGTTGAGTTTAAAGACTCGGATAGGTCCAGCAGGTTTGATCGGAAAAAGTGGTTTGATGTTTATGCTCTGGTTTCTATATCAGTTTTATAGTGTATCTGTTTCTTATGATGTTTTATAGTGTTTCTGTTTCTTATGATGTTCCATATTATGGATTTTCTAATACTTCGTTGGGCATGCCTGTTTTCAAAACGGAGGGAACAAATGATTATTTTTCCTCAACTTTGATTTGATGGTAAACGGTTTTAAAACTTTTATTCCTTTCAGTCCACTCACACCTTTTGTTTTTTTAAATTCCCCTCCAGGTCGTGGTGATAGCGCTGGGGTGAACGTTGAGGCAGATATCGAGGCATAGAGCTTCCGACGTTCTTCCGTTGCAGACTTAGAATTGTAGGACTTTTGTGCCCATTTTATAGAGTTATGCTCTGACTTACTATTGTACATATTTACTCCTTCGTCTGATAGTTATGCTTATGATTGTATTAAGGTTAATTGTGGTACTGTAAGTGTGATTGTCAGACGGGAGCAGGGTTCGTCCCGGATATCGAGGTGATATTTGGGACGGGTCCTGACAATTGGTATCAGAGCATAGGTTGTGTCGATTTGTGTTGGGTTTAGGTTGTTATACTAACTCTATGCCTCTTTCAGCGTACGATCGATCATGCCTCCGCGACGTGAACCCCCTCCACGACCTGAAGAAGAAGCGGCGAGAGGGACTGAGAGCGCTTCGATCGAGAGAGCCCAGAGGCTTGGGGCTACTACGTTCAGCGGTGGGGCCGATCCCGAGGAAGCTCACCGATGGATCACCCGACTCGAGCGTATTTTTGGGGTGATGCACTGTCCTTCTGAGGATCGGGTTTTGTTAGCTACTTTTCTGTTGGATGGAGCTGCATATGAGTGGTGGTACACGCTGGAACTGTCCGGCTGGGATGCACATACCGTGACTTGGGAGACTTTCCAGGAGTGGTTTCTAGATCAGTACTATCCCCGTTCTTTCCGGGATGCTAAAGAAGCCGAATTTCTTCACTTTAAGCAAGGGAATTTGACAGTCGCAGAATATGAGCAGAGGTTCCAGATGCTATCTCGTTTCGCTCCTGCATTTGTGGCAACCGAGGCGGAGAAGTGCCGCCGGTTTGAGTTGGGCCTTCGGGGAGAGATCAGGGCCATAGTGACAGCTGGCTCTTTTGCTACTTTTCGGGAGTTATCTGATGCTGCTGTCAGGGTTGAGGCCAGTTTACCCGCTAGGCCACAGTATTCGGGCAGTGTTCGACGCCAAGAGCATTCATTTCCAGGAGCATCGAGTCAGAGGCCCCCGAAACGGGGTAATTTTGGTGGATCATCATCGGCTGGTGGAGCCCGGTATGACAGACCAGGCAGTTTTCAGGGCTCGAGATTTCGAGGAGCAAGGTCACAGCCGACTCCTCAGGCGAGTGCGACTTCAGTGGCTTCTACAGGGAGGCATACCGGTGGACCCGGTAGGGATACTTGCTTCTATTGCGGAGAGCGAGGACACTTCCGTCGGGAGTGCCCATTGTTAGCTCCGGAGGGTGGAGCAGGCAGAGGTGCAGCAGAACCCGAGCGGAGTACTGCTTCAGTGTCAGGGGCAACAGGCCCTAGGGGTGGCGGTGGTGCCACGAGCAGTTCCAGAGGGCGCGGTAGGTCATCGGGACCTCAGGCGCGAGTTTTTGCTATGACTCAGCAGGAGACTAGGTCAGCACCGGGAGTGGTGACAGGTACACTCACCATACTTGGTCACACTATTTTTGCTTTGATAGATCCCGGGGCTACTCATTCATTTATAGCTCGGAGTTGTAGTTTGGTTAAGGAGAGGGAGGTGTCTACTTTGGATTGTGCGTTAGGAGTGAGTACACCTACTGGGGAGGTGTTGGTAGTGACTCAGGTGTTGAGAGAGTGTCCGGTGATGGTAGGCGAGGTGGAGTTACTGGCGATTTGTTACTCTTGGATTTACGGGACTTTGATGTGATATTGGGTATGGACTGGTTGACAAGACATCATGCTTCTATCGAATGTTTCGATAGGAGAGTGACTTTTCGGAGTCCCGGATTATCAGAGACTACGTTTCAGGGGGATCAGCGTGCACTTCCTACGGGAGTTATTTCGGCACTCGAGGCTAGCAAGCTATTACGTAAGGGGTGTCAGGGTTACATAGCTCATGTGGTGGATACACGTACTACGCCAGTGAGGGCGGAGGACATACCAGTGGTACGAGAGTTTCCCGATGTTTTTCCCGAGGAGTTGCCAGGACTACCCCCACACCGAGATCTTGAGTTTACGATTGATCTTCTACCAGGTACACAGCCTATTTCCCAGACTCCTTATCGTATGGCACCTGCGGAATTGAGGTAACTTAAGGCCCAGTTGCAAGAGTTGGTCGATATAGGATTCATTCGACCGAGTATGTCACCTTGGGGAGCACCTGTTTTGTTCGTTAAGAAAAAGGACGGAGGATTGAGATTGTGTGTGGATTACAAGCAACTGAATAAGGTAACTATTCGGAATAAGTACCCCTACCCCGGATTGATGATTTGTTTGACCAGCTCAAGGGAGCACAGTATTTTTCGAAGATTGATCTTCGCTCCGGTTATCATCAGTTAAGGGTTAAAGAGGAGGATATACCGAAGACAGCTTTCCGGACCAGGTACGGTCATTATGAGTTTGTTGTGACGCCTTTTGGTTTGACTAATGCCCCAGCAGCTTTTATGGACCTTATGAACCGAGTGTTTCGGTCTTATTTGGATCGTTTTGTGATTGTCTTCATTGATGACATTTTGGTGTATTCGAAGAGTGCGAAGGCGCATGAGAAACATCTGAGAATCGTGCTTAACACTTTGAGGGAGCATCAGTTGTATGCGAAGCTCAGTAAGTGTCAGTTTTGGTTGACCAGTGTTGGATTTCTTGGTCATGTGATTTCGGCCGAGGGCATCAGTGTGGATCCTCAGAAAGTTGAGGCGGTATCCAATTGGGAACAGCCGAAGACGGTGACGGAAATCCGGAGTTTTCTGGGTTTAGCGGGTTATTACCGGCGTTTTATCGAGGGCTTTTCTATTCTTGCAGCACCGTTGATGAAGTTGACTCGGAAGGGAGTTCGATTTGAGTGGGATGAGAACTGTGAACAGAGTTTCCAGGAGCTTAAGAGACGATTGACATCTGCTCCTGTGTTAGCCCTGCCAGACGATAGTGGGGAGTTTGAGGTGTACAGTGACGCTTCTTTGCAAGGCTTGGGTTGTGTCTTGATGCAGCATGGGAGAGTGATTGCTTATGCTTCCCGGCAATTGAAACCCCATGAGGTGAATTACCCTACACATGATTTGGAACTAGCAGCGGTGGTTCATGCACTGAAGATTTGGCGGCATTACTTGTATGGCGAAAGGTGTAGGATCTTCACGGACCACAAGAGCTTAAAGTATTTGTTCACTCAAAAGGAATTGAATCTGAGACAGCGCCGTTGGTTGGAGTTGCATAAGGACTACGACTGTACTATTGAGTATCATCCAGGGAAGGCTAATGTGGTAGCCGAAGCTCTGAGTAGGAAGTCAGCTAGTTCTTTGCCACATTTGAGGACTGTACGATTACCTTTGTTGGTTGAGCTCCGTAGGTTGGGAGTAGAGTTGACTGTGGATGATCAGGGAGTACTCCTAGCGAGTTTCCACGTGCGACCTGTTTTGATTAATCAGGTTATTGATGCTCAGTTTGAGGACCCTATTCTGGGCATCGTTCGGATTGAGGTCGAGGCTGGAGAGAGACAGGACTTTGAGATCCGTGAGGATGGAGCCTTGGTTAAGGGTGGACGGTTGTGCGTACCGGAGGATGACGCATTGAAGAAAGTGATACTGGATGAGGCTCACTGTTCAGCTTATGCGATGCATCTTGGTGGGACCAAGATGTATCGTACACTTCGAGAGCATTACTGGTGGTCGGGGATGAAACATGAGATTGCAGAATATGTCAGTAGATGCTTGATTTGTCAACAGGTAAAAGCTGAGCGGCAGAGACCTTATGGAGCAATGCAACCTTTGCCGATCCCCGAGTGGAAATGGGATCACCTGACTATGGATTTCGTGTTCAAGCTTCCGAGAACACCGAAGGGACACGATGGTGTGTGGGTTATTGTTGATCGACTTACGAAGTCTGCCCATTTCTTGCCAGTACGGGAGAACTTCAGGTTGGAGCAGTTTGCACAGTTGTTCATAAATAAGATTATTCGGTTACATGGGACTCCAGAGTCGATAGTATCTGATAGAGATCCGAGATTCACTTCTCGATTTTGGCAGAGCTTACAAGAAGCTTTTGGGACTAAATTGCACTTCAGTACCGTATTTCATCCTCAAACAGATGGGCAGTCTGAGCGGACTATTCAGATTCTCGAGGACATGATGCGAGCTTGTGTACTTCAGTTTCAGGGTACTTGGGAATCACATTTGCCTTTGATGGAGTTCTCCTACAATAACAGTTATCAGGAGAGCATTGGGATGGCTCCTTACGAGGCTTTGTATGGGCGGCAGTGTCGGACTCCATTGTGTTGGACTGAGGTTGGTGAGAGGAGGTTGACTACTTCTGAGCTGGTGGAGCTTACTCAGAAAAAAGTTGCACTGATCAGGGATCGATTGAAGATAGCGCAGGACCGCCAGAAGAGTTACGCCGACCGTAGGATCAGGGATTTGGAGTTTGCCGTAGGAGACTGGGTTTTCCTGAAGTTATCTCCTTGGAAGGGAATCGTATGGTTTGGTAGACGAGGGAAGTTGAGTCCTCGTTACATTGGACCTTATGAGATCTTAGAACGGATTGGCCCTGTTGCATATCGATTGGCCTTACCAGCAGACTTGGAAAAGGTACATAATGTCTTTCATGTCTCCATGCTTCAGAAGTATATTCGAGATGATTCGCATGTTCTGGAAGCACAACCAGTGGAACTGAGGGAAGACTTGAGTTTTGAAGAGCAGCCTGTTGCGATCTTGGATCGGAAGGATGAAGTTTTACGAAGGAAGACGGTTCCCTTAGTGAAGGTATTGTGGAGAAATCATCAAGTGGAAGAAGCTACTTGGGAACCCGAGGCCTTGATGCGTGAGCAGTACCCTTATTTGTTCCACTGAATTTCGGGGACGAAATTCTTTTTAGGGGGGTAGATTGTAACAACCCGTACCTTCAGGAAGGGTAAAAAGGTAATTTTGTAAAATTTTGTGTAAATGGACGATTTTGCCCTTGTGAATAGTAGACGAAAAGTTGACTTTTTGAATTACCGATTGGTTGAGTGTTAGCCCTTGACTGTGACGTAGTTTAGGACGTCACGAGTCCGTAGACAGGTGGCAGGCTCGATTCGGACAACCGGAGGAAACGTTATGACGTTCGGAAGTTTGGGGGCGTTACCGTAATTTTGAGTAAACGAGGGAAATGTTGACTTTTTGGAGGACTTGTGATTTTCACGTAGACCGAGGACCGTTAGATAGGTCTCGACATCTTGAGTTCAACGACAGGCGGCACGCTGTGATCGGACGTCGGACGGAATAGTTGCGGGTCTAGAACGTTTGAGGGCAAAACGGTAATAAATTGTAGAAGGGGTATTTTGGTCATTTTCCCTCAGCCCAGTCAGATAAGGGCAAGTGGCAGAGATTTTTTGGGCTGGCCTATGGATGGTGGACACGTGCAGGGGACTAGATGGTTCCATAATGTTCTCAAGTGTGCACGGCCACACTTTACCCTCATTTGAACCGTGCACTCCTTCGAAGAACACAGAAAACAGAGAGGAAAATTGGAGAGACTTCGATCGATTTCGTGCAAGAGTGAGGGAGTTGATGACTGGTGGAAGTGAAAGAGAGACGAGGGTGAGCTAGTGATCGCGGTTTGGAGTTGCAACCGTGCACGGAGGCTACACGGTGGACGGCTGGAGTTTGGAGAAAACAGAGAAGGCGGTGGACTGGGGTGGCTGCTGTGCCGTGTGGTGGATCGATTCAAGCCACTAGGAGACTCAGGAGGCTACGGGGAGTTCCACGAGCACCGTGGTAGATGGCGGTTCTCACGGCGGCGCCGGAATCGAAAGGTAAATTTCTTGGCTCTGTTTTCCCGTGGATTTTAAATTCAAAAGTCATGAAGGTAGGACGAGAATCGAGGGGAGTGGTGAGTGCAGTGATGTTCAGGGAGGTTCTAGGAAGGGTGTAGAACGGTCGCCGTGACGGGGGCGTACACGGCGGAGCCCAGTCGACGGAGAGTACTCTGTACTCTGTTTGGCCGTGGCTTTCAAATGCAAAGTCGTGGAGTTGGGCGTAGAGTCGAGGGATAAGGAGGTTAGGGTGAAGTTCAGGAGGGTCCTAGGCGTCGATTAAGATGAACGCCGTGACGGGGGAGGACCTGGGCGGCCGGCGGCCAAAACAGGGGCTACGGGCCGTCTGTTTCGAGGCCGTGAACGGCGGGTTTCCGGCCGTGATTCTTCGAGGTTAGGACATGGTCAGGTTGCTTAGGACGAGACGAAGAGGATGGGATTGGATTGGACTGAAATGGTGGTCGGATTACAGAGAACCGTTCACGCCGGTTCAACTGTGTTGAACCGGGTGACTCGAGGAAGGAGATGCACTGTAGCAGGCGCGTGAGGCCCACGCGCAGCCACTTTGGGCGGCGCGTGGAGGCACGTGGGAAGGAATCCGGCCAAGCTTCCAACATGAGTTTAGTCCTAAATGTTCTAAGGAATCCAATGGTGTAGTTTTCGGGTGAATCGGACGGTGTTACGGAGTTGTTCGGGAATCCAGATGGTTACGGGTTTAGGATTAAAATATTATTTAATTCCCGGAAAATTGGGGAAAATAGGGAAGGTATCCTTGATGTATTTGTGACCCTATTTGGTATCTATTGACAGGACGGGAGACACCAGAGACGGTCGAGGAGCGCACGGGGCGCGAGTGACTTGTTCTGATCTGTGAGTGGACTCTTTCCTACTTCCGAGCATGCCTAACTGTTTTTATCAATGTTTTATGATATTATGTGTGTTTTTATGTTTTAAATGATGGTTATACGTGATTGAGATGTTTGCACGTTTTTCAAGAAAAAGCTGGTTTTCAAATTTTGATGCTATACTTGAAAAATTCAACCTAGAAACGTTTTCTGATGATGGTATGGTTTTTGGTATAAACATGGAAGTGTGATTGTCAGACGGAAGCAGGGTTCGTCCCGGATATCGAGGTGATATTTGGGACGGGTCCTGACATGAGTCCTGTGATTTTATTGAGAATTGTGATTTATAAATGTTTGTGCCCAGATTTATTTTACTCATGATTTATGATATGCATGCATGCTTGTGAAACTGGAGGGTAGGAATGTATTTTGATAAATGTATTTCTAAAACTTTGTTTTGTCCACTCACACCTTTTCAGTTTTATTTACCCTCCAGGTCCTGGCGCGATGATTGAGGCTATTCGAGATGTGGAGGCATGAGTGAGCACAGGTACGGTTATCCCTTGTTTGGAAAGCGCTGAGAGTAACTTCGGAACTGCAGTTGACTTGTCAGACGGGAGCAGGAGCGGGCATAGTTATCTATGTTCTTCGGGGATGGGTCATGTCACCTTGCATGTTACTTCTAGAGAAAACCAAAACATCGAAACCCACTTTCAACTTTTCTAGCTTTTTGGTGAGTAGAGTAGGTTTGGCAGATTGCATGTCAAAATTGGAATTATTTTGAGGTAGTTAGACCTCGCTAAAAAATTGGATTTTTTCAGCGGATTTTCTAGTTTCTGGTTGTCGTAGATGGTGGAGATCGCGGTGGTCCAGTCACTGTCTCCGACGACGATTAATCAAACTCACGCCATTAGAAGTTAATGAAATATGCTAATCACGTTAAC
This sequence comes from Prinsepia uniflora, assembly GCA_032719365.1. NCBI lineage: Eukaryota > Viridiplantae > Streptophyta > Magnoliopsida > Rosales > Rosaceae > Prinsepia > Prinsepia uniflora. Next base: position 69,201,889 of record CM064861.1, read on the forward strand.
ATATTCCATTAATATTCCAGGACTATTCTCACAAGTGTGACCTCCGACCGATGCATGGCCACATGTGAGGCAGTTTTCTAACCTCCAGCCGACGCGTGGTAATGCATGAGGATATTTTTTGGCCCTTCACTTGTGCTTGGTAGCACGTAGGCCTTATTTTAAGGTGTTTTGGACCGTTTTAAGTACATTTAAATCCGTTTTGAGTCATTTTAGCCTCGATAGGCAATCTAAGTGAGGTTTCTTGTAGTTTTACTTGAAATTCGTACGGTAACCTCTTGGACAGATTCGTTTAGGATTGTGACGAACTTGAGCTTACGTGGCTTGAATTGTCAGGTGATTTCGACTCCTTGACAGTATGTGAGTGGACATTTTTTTCAAACTTTATTTTATAACGATGTTTTACTTGTAAGTTTTATGATGGTTATTTTTTAGATACTTTCCCAAGCATGCTCTAATTGGTTATTTCATGATGTTTTTTATACCTCGGTGGTCATTTTATGATAGTTTCTCCAAACATGTTATGATTGATTATTTTATGGTACTTTTCTCGAGCATGCTAGTTTGAGATGTTGTGTCAGGACCCGTCCCAAATCCCCCGGGATTAACGTGGGACGCGCCTGATCCCGTCTGACACAAAGTGACAGACCAGGGAAATTCCGTCTCTAGCCCTCACCGGGGCGTCCAGAGCACGCCAGGATCGTAGGAGGAGAAATGTGGTGTCTCGTCTCTGCTACAGCCCGCATCCGCGATCAGCTTGAAGGGCATTTAAACACGAAAACTGAGAGTGGACAAAATAACAATTTCATTAAAAGCATTTTCACATATAGACATTTATGCCCTTCATTAAAAGCATATGCATACATTCAAAAACCATTTATCAAAACGTTCATAAAACCATTTGTCAAACATTCTCAAAACCTTTCAAGGGTTCATGCCCGGTTCCATAAACCGTCATGACCCATAAAAACCTTTTGAGGGTTCATGTCGGTCCTCATAAACCGTCATGAACCCTAAATCCATTTAGGTCCCCAACCTGAAATCACAATCTTAAAACATGGAATAGGGAAATCAAATCATTAGGGACTCAGCCCAAAACCATTCTCGGTGAAATACCAAAACATACAAACCACTTTCCGAAATATAAAACATGGAACACGGGGTCTCCGCCCCCAAATCTTTTTCAATAAACCACATACGTATCAATATACGTATAACCCATCCGCGACACTTCCGAGAAGATGCCAACTCGGGGCACACAGCCCCTAGGGAACACATCCCCTATATATGTCACGATTTATCATATCTATACTAGTGTACACACTACTCGGGGTCTCACTCCGAGTCTTCTCCCAGGAATTCTCCATCTAGGAGGCTCAATCTCTGGATCTAGTCCGAGCTCTCTCTTTGGATTTAGTCCACACATCTCTTCGGAATCTGGTCCGGGACCACAACAGAAATCGTAACCCCCACTCTTGGAACGGGATCCCTATAGGGATACCCATTCTGGTCTGTGGATCGTGACTCTCCAGGTCGATGTCTAGAGGAGACCATATAATCATATGGAGGGTATAATATATTTTTCAAATGATTTCCTTTCTCAAAACATGTTTCCAACTGGGTCTCATACCAGATTCGTCTCAATAGGATTCCTCGAATCCGATTCAAATCAATTTCACAGACCTCGGCCTAAATCCACAGGTCAATAGAGTCTCATGCCCGAATTCTCATTTCATAAACCGAACTGGGACTCAAGCCCGATGTTACAATCAACTGGGCCTCTCACCCGATATCACAACTAACTGGGCCCTAAGCCCGAAACCATAACTCAAAGGGACCTTAAGTCCGATTTCACAATCAATAGGGCCTCAAGCCCGATACTACAGTCAAATGGGCCTCCAGCCCGATATTACAACCAAATGGGCCTCAAGCCCGGATCATAAATCAACGGGACCCTCCGGTCCGACCGTATATCTCAAATAGACCCTCGGTCCAATTCCTCGTCAAATCAAATGGACTCTAAGTCCGAGAGTTTCCAAATCAAATGGGTCTCGTGCCCGATTTCATATTTCCAAATCCAAAACCAATTTATGAAATCCTCATTGAAAACCTAGCACGTATAAGCATCGTATAAAATAGAAAATCTCGAAATACGTGCAAATACGTAAATCCTAGGCTACCACAAACAAATGCACTCATGGCATCACAAAATATATTCTAAAACAATTATAAAATATTTATGCATGCATCGAATTCATAAAACAAGTCCACTCACGGACCGTCCGAAGCCGCGCCTCGATACGCGTGCCATAAGCGTCTCCTAGGCCAATCGTGGCCTCCGGGATTCCCGAACCTGTCCAAATTAATTTAAAGGGTTACTAACTACTTATATAACCCCTCAATAAAGTCCCGTAATTTTCCGGAATTTCTAACTATTTTTAAACGCGAACCTAAACCTTCGGACAACCCAAACTATATCGAAACGATATCCGATTGACACGAAACCAGTCCCAAAATGTTCGTTAATCGAATAGATGGTTTCACGTGTTGGAAACTTCCCCAGAAACCCCACCACGCGCCGCCCAAAGGGCCCTGCGTTTGGGCTCACGCGCCACTGTTCAATCATCACTATCCTTAAGCTGAACCGGGTCTGGCCGATTCGCTGGTTTTCCTGGACCGGCGTGACCGGTCCGGCCTAGTTTCTCACCCAATTTCGGTCCGTTTTCTTCCAATCCAATCCTAAAATTCCTAATATGATCCTAGGAGCTTGTTTGGATGATCAAATCCACCTAAAACCCCTAAAAAACCAACGGTTCAATTTCCTCAAAACGGTTCAACTTTTCCAGTTTTTCCCCAGGGCTTCTCAGCCACTAACCACCACCCAAATTAATCTTAAAACCTTCCTAACATCATAATAAACCCATCCTAATCAACTAAAACTGTCCCCTAACCTTTGAAATCGAAAATAGGAGAAAATGGGCATAACCGAGCTTTCCGTGCATAGGGGTCCTCTGCCGTCCACGGCGGTTGTGCGTCCTGCCGCTGCCTCCCAGTCACTCTCTCACTCAGTTCCTCACTTAAGAAGCAATGAAGACAGATGAGGGTTGGCGTGGTGTGTGGTGAGGGTGATCGGTTTGGTGAGATCGGGAAAACTAAGAGAATGAGGGAGGGGAAATAAGCATGTATGTGGAATGGTGGCCAGTGGATGAGTGACACTTGTCACTCATCCATTGGTTGCTGAGGAAATATCTGGACCCCACTTCGGACAAAACCCAAGTTGTTTCCTAAAACGTGCAATAGTACCACGGAACTTCCGTGAACCGTAACTTTTTCGTCGAACGTCGAAATTCGACGTGCCGCCTGTCTATGGATTCATATCGTCCTGACCTACGTAACTATCCTTGGCCCTCGACCATCTGACCTCCCGGGTCAAAAGTCAACTATAGGCCCTTATTCAACCAAATTACCAAAATGCCCCCGAACTTCCGAAGATCATAATTTCTTCCTCGAACGACGGAATCGAGCGTGCCACCTGTCTATGAACTCGTGACATCCCGAACTACGTCACAGTCATTGGCCAAATTCAATTTGATCTCCTGAACAAAAAGTCAACGATTCACCCATTTTAGGGGCAAAATTGTCATCTCGCCTTGAACGTCCGTTAATCCTCGTCTAATCCCCGATTAGTCTCGCTAATCCGTCATTAATCCCTAATTAATCCCGCTAATTCGGGACGGGTCGTCACAATCTTCCCCCCTTAAAGAATTTCGTCCTCGAAATTTAAATCGACCCGATTCCACAATCAAATTGTGGAATCCAACCATGTGTCTTGACTCGGATATTGCACCCACACGAGATGACAGGACCCGTCCCAACTGGACGTCAAAAACCGTGCCCGGTCCTGCTCCCGTCTGACAAGTCAACCAAAGGTCCGAAACTACCCTTCAGTGCTTGCTAGACAATGGATGTTTGCGCTGATTTCTGCTACTGCCACTGCCTCACGATCAGTCACGAACGTCGTACCACGGCCTGGAGGGTCACAAAACAGAAAAGGTGTGAGTGGACAAAAATGACCTCTGATAAAAACATTTGCCAAAATTACATTCTTACCCTCCAGTTTTCGCAAACTTGCATGCATATCGTAAAACATGAGTAATAGTATGAAATCATTCAAGTATGAATAGTGGACCGATAAAATCAAAACATATTTTCCCATGGTCCGTAAAACTCATGTTCACCAAATCAGTTCATATTATAAAATGTCAAATCCCGGCTCTCAGGCCAAAACATGTGAAAACATAATCACCTGGCCACAAAGACCAAAAACCCGTACTCAATACCAGTACGTCATCACAAACAACATCAATCAGCACTAATCACAAGTGCACAATAAATATATCAATCTAATCAATCCGCACTACTCACAAGTGCACAAACAAACCATCATCTGCACTACTCACAAGTGCGGCACTACGCGTAGGCCAATATCCAGCCACACTCTCAGGAACAAACACCTCTGGGCTCAACCCTCGGGCTCAGTCACATCTGGGCGAACACATCCCCAGGTTCAGACACCTCCGAGTGGTATATCCAGGCTCAGTCACCTCCGAGAAGCTGACTACCATAGGATCAATTCCCGATCCTACAATCACATCCCCCAAGCTCCGGTCATCTGGGTAATCCCCCCCAAGCTCCAACCGTCTGGGCATTTCACAATCACAATGAAAACCATCTCGGGAATTACATCCCAAAACATTTCAATCAAATCTTGACTTCATACAAAGTCAAGATCATTCCCGACTGGGTCTCAAGCCCCAAAATAACATTTATACGTAAATCTTTAAAATCACATTTAAACCAATAAAATAATCCAGAAATCATCATTGACTTACCAACTAAGTCAAAATATCATTTTAGAAATCTTTTTAACTCCGGGCCTAGCCCAAAACATCATTTGCACGTTCCTCATAAAACGTGCCCGAAAGACTGATTAAAATAATCATAAAATCACAAGAAATCATTAATTTCACCAAATTCACAAGTGACTCAAAATCCGAATCAAAATTACTATTCACTTGGGTTCTCACGCCCAAAATATCATTTTCACGCAAATCCATGCGTTGCAACCTCCGTTGCCATTTTCACGTAAATCCACGAAATTGACCCTTGACTCATTCCCGAGTCATAACATCATTTCTCAATCCATGACTCATAATCCGAGTCCAAACATTATTTTCAATCAAATTCAATACCGGACTCATAACCCGAGTCCAAACATCATTTTTAACCAAATTCATAATTTCTCGAAAATCGTGCCCAAAAATAATCTAATAATCCATAAAATCTAGAAATCACCGGATTGAAACATAAATCATGCCAAAGCATATAAAATCATATAATAAAGCATTTAAATCATATATGCATACATCATGGTTAGAAAACCAAAAGTCCACTCACACACACCGTCCAAAACAATTCGTTTCCGAGCTGCACGTTTTTCCGTAAATTCTGGAAATCACAACGCCTGTCCAAAATCATTATAGAGGGTTACTAACATCTCAAAATACTTCATATAATTTTCCCCAATTTTTCCGGAATTTAAATCTGTATTTAACACATAAAACAAAACTTCGGATACACGGAACATTAACGAAACGATATCCGATTTCCTCGAAACCAGCGTCAAAATGTTCGTTACAATGAGAGGATCAAAAGTCATGTTGACCTCACCTTGAAACTAGGCCGTACGCGCCTTCACGCTCTGCCGTGCATGGCTGCGCGTGAAACCCACGCGCCTGATACAGTCACTGTCTTCCTCACCCGTTTGTCTGATAAACGGGTCCCTTTTGCCTGCGAGACGACCCGCTTCAATGTCCGTCAATTCTACACCGTTTTCAGCAATTAAACAATCAGTCAGTTTCAATTCAAGTCTAATTAGAGTTCTGTAATGTTAATTCCTCTGATTCTTACCTCAAATCACACAACTCGAAGATGAACAATCGAAGAACACCTATACACTGTTCATCATTCGAAGTCCTTCAATGTCACACGATTTCCTTCAATTGATGCAACCAGAAGCTTCAATGGACTCAGGTAAACTCTTTCCCCAACTCAATTGCATCAATCCAAGCCTCAATTCCCACGACTCAAGCTCGAAATTTCTGCAACTGCAGTGCTCTGTTCTACCTCAAATGGACCTCAATTACCTTCGTTCTTTCGATGAAACTGATCGTGGCAATCCCAGAAGACTAAAACTGAACTCAATTTCGATCAACAAGGCTCAAAGCTTCCAAAATCGAATTTCCCTCCCAAAAACCAAATTTTCGATTCTCAGTTTCTTTCTCCCTCTCAATCCCCCGTGTTTCCCTCACTCAATCAGTCTCTGAATTCTCTCCAATTTGCACTCTCAAGTTCAGATGATAAGGAGGAGATTAAGGATGGAAGGAATTGTGTTTTTGGTTGTACACGGTTAAGAAAACAGAGAGGATTAATGGAGGGATTTAAAAATAATTAAATTTAATTAATAATAAAACATCATAATTATGTTTTCCCCAAAACATGGATCTGTGTTTAAGCCTTAATTTAAGGGATGAGTGACACTTGTCACTCATCCAAGTGTGTTCAGTCACCGAGTACTGTTCATATTAAAATAATATTTTAATCCCGGTTCGTTCGGTTAATCGAGTCTGTTCCCGTGACCATAACTTCGTCGTCGAATCTCCGATTTCGGCATGCCGCCTGTCGTTGGATTCGTATCGACGAGACCTACGTAACGGTCTTTGGCCCTCGTCCATTGGAATTCCCGGGTCAAAAGTCAACATTTTGCCCCTTTTTAGCCAAATTACGAAAATGTCCTCGAACTTCCGAATGTCATAACTTTTTCCTCGAATGTCGGAATCGAACATGCCACCTGTCTATGAACTCGTGACATCCCGAATTACGTCACAGTCATTGGTCAAAGTATGTTTGACCGCCCGAACTAACAGTCAACATTTTGCCCACGCTAGGGGCAAAACGGTCATTTTGCACAATTCGTCCGATTTCACTCAACTAATCCCCGATTAGTCATTCTAAAACATAATTAATTAATATTCAATCCCGATACTCGGGACGGGTCATTACACGAGAATATCTGAGTAACAGTACGAGTCTGACACAAACGCCGTACTCGTCGGTACACATTGTCACTAGAGCCACCAAAGCTACAATTCATTTTCGATAACTACACGTTAGTTTGTACGTCTCACTCGAGACAGAACATCGACGCTTGTCGATCTCGCCTGTCACTCACTTTGACAGGTTAGAAATACCATACTCACATCCAAACGGCTTTTTAGTCTGCCACTCTAACACGTTCCATCCTACACTCGTCAGGCTGAATTACGTACTCCCACTCAGGGCTAACACATTCAATCTAGCATCCTGCTCAGCATCCAATTAGACAACATTCTATAGATCCTGCCATCACCATGGCATGAATCCCATCTCATAGGTCATCCTCAAACCTATGCCGATACTGGCTCTAAGTACTCGCACGAATCAACTCTCTCAAATTCTTATACTCAAAACTGACTCTAAGGAGAGTCCCAACAATCATACCTCTCCGAACTCTTCGGATACCGATTAATCCATTACCACGATATGTCACGACTTCGTGGCCAGCCAACAACTCCCGGCTCCACTGCGCTTCGCTGCTCTACTCTGATCTCGACTCGTCTTCGAGTCCTCGTATCGTTTCTAGCTTCACTCAGTGATCTCCGCTGACATCTAGACTCACCTCGAGTCTCCACCTGTCAATATCGAATCTAATCCGATCGCCACTTATGTCCATATAGGACTCTATCCAGTCCACAAAACACTCAAACTATCGGGACACTCTCAACCCGACATACCGATTGACTGTGGTCAATCCCATCGTCCAACATGCATAACACACCGGTGCACGCACATCACATCACATCGGAGCGTCACCCCACCAACTCAAGGACTGCACTCTGGACATGTCCATCCGCATACTACCGTCCGCACTCCAACCATGGTTCGGACCCCAACCATCCGTCACCAGGCAAACATCAATCTATCACCTAGGACACACACTCGTCACATTCTATGACGCTAAGCACCATCTACTCGTCAAGTCAAACAAATTTGACTCACAGTCTAGGTGTTCGTTTCTTACACCCTCTTGAACTCCTAGTTGTCACAACACTCCTCGTCGTCCTACTTAGGGACTAATCCAAGATGATGACATCAAAGTTCATCTAATGTCATCGTCCGGCACTCAACACTATCTGCCAAAGCATCACACTCAGTGACCTCGGAATACTCATCACCAATACGAAATCAAGCACTCTTCTCATCGTCTCAACCACAACTTCTCTTGATTCCGAAGTTCCAATCACGTTGGAAACATGCTTCTTTTCTAATTATTGAGCTCACTTACTACGCGAGTATTCTAAAGGCAAATGATTTCCAAGTTCCAACTCAGGAGGTATGGTCAACCGTAATTAGCCAAGACCAATCCGTAATGGACTATCAAGTCCTCAGCTTAACCGGACACCATTCACGCGTCCGTGAATATCGTTTATGTAGGTACACTCATTCCGAGTGGAATTCACGCGACTTAAGGTTAAACCTTGTATACCATCTACTGTTGTACATAAACTGCCCCCAACACTCGCATCTTGTACCTTAATCATCTTGATCCAACTCTGACTCACCAAATTTGTCGGAATCCACTGACATTGGTCGGTAGGCTAAACTGACCGTCACGTCATCCATTTATACCTTTTCATCCGAATGCCACTTAGGCATTTCAACCTTTAACGTTACTACTCCTGGGCACACATTCGCGCTCCAAGCCTCGTGCCATCAGAGAACTGGTCACCAAACCAAGTACTTTTAGTGCCTCGCACTGAGCCACTCGGGATCCTCTCTATTCCACTCAGTGCCCACGGAACTCATATGCTCGCCACACTGGGCACATCTACTATTTCGTCTGCCTACTGTTCGCACGTCCCAACTCTATGGGATCAACTCCAGTACTCACACTCGAGTAATCCATCCAAGGATATCTAGGGCACCTGTCACTCATCCAGGTATATCCTACTCGTCACAGTCACCTCACAGAGGTAACGTGGTAAGTGTGCCAATGCCCACGTCCATGTCTCGTTCTGCGATCGCACTCAGTCGTAACCGAGTCGAATCTAGAATCCATGCTTATCCTATGAATCACTCACGCACCTCGTATCATCGTCACAACTGACGAATCCCATCGTCACAATCGTCACGGCAACCTGAGTCCATCCTACTCGATGAGACTCGATCACGTCTATCGATACCAGCGTCTGCCACAACCACGTGCAAACCAATCTCACAAACACTCTGCTATCGAGATCCCAAAACCATGCGGTAGTCGACCGTCACAAGTACCACACTCTTGGTAACTTGTCCAATCAATCATCTATTAGGGTTATCACACCCTGGCTGCCCGCTGCAGCATGTCCATCTCGAGTGATCCCTCGCCTCGACTCTGAAGGATCATCGTACTCCAATATTGGTACCAAACCAGCCAATAATTACACTCTGAGGATCTCATCCTCTCGTAACTCCACGGCTCTCAGTCGTTGGCCTCCATAAGAACTAGCCATACTCTGGGTATCTCCTGCCAGTCGACATCCTAGAGCAACACACCACAACTCCTCCGGGCATCTCTTACCAGAAAACATCCTTCTAGGATTCGACACACCGAAACATGGCAACACATGCCAAATAGAATCAAACGTTCCTATTCCCAACTATCGTGAGTGTAGTCGTACAGGGTCATCGTATAGTGGGCGACCCTGACCTCTGACAACCACTAGTAATAATCCGTACACCTCTATCCGACACGACCCTGCCGTCGAGCGGTCATGACTCTCAAGTCGTCATACGGTCTCTACTGATCCAACTAAATTACCAAAATGCCCCCAAACTTCCGAAGATCAAAAGTCAACTATTGGCCCCTATTAAACCAAATTACCAAAATGCCCCCAAACTTCCGAAGATCATAACTTCTTCCTCGAACGTCGGAATCGAGTGTGCCACCTGTCTATGAACTCGTGACGTCCCAAACTACGTCACAGTCATCGGCCAAAGTCCATTTGACCACCGGAACGAAAAGTCAATGATTCCCCCATTTTAGGGGCAAAATTGTCATTTCGCCTTGAACGTCCGTTAATCCTCGTCTAATCCCCAATTAGTCTCGCTAATCCGTCATTAATCCTTAATTAATCTTGCTAATTCGGGACGGGTCGTCACATGTTGCTTGTTGAATTATTTCCCGTGTATGAATGGTTGATTTAATTACTACATTTGTATGATTAGTTAGCTTGTTTGTTTACTTTTAGTGCATATTAGTCCTGTGGCATTATTTGAGATAGTGATTTTAGAATCACCTAGGAGTTTCTGTTATCTCAGTATATGTCTGAATGGCCACAGACCAGCAGCCACGTGATTGTTCACCTACGATGCTTGCAATACTAGTTAATAGCACTCGCTTGTCTCCGTGCTCTACGGGACTTGTGGCGATGGTATTAGCACCCAAGTTTGACGTGGTCATGATAGGCGAGCATTATAGATACAAAGCCTCTTATATACGAACGACTTGTGCAATTCATAAGCATTAGATTGTGGTTCGTGCATGACTTTCTCGTACGTAGAGATGTTAGAGTGATTTATAATTTTTTTTATTGATTCTCGTGTTACGTGCAAGTTAAAAGTCTGGTCACAAATTTTATACAAAAGTGAGAGGTTAATTAAAGTCTATTTTATAATAGATAGTTAGGTCTACTTACCCTTCTATTTTTGTAGCCCTCAGGTCCCGGTGTTACTTCACGAACTTTGACACGACCCATCCCAATCCTCTTTGAATTAACGTGGGATGTGCCATGCTTCCGTCTGACACCAGGTGTCAGACAAGGGATAAACCTCACCTAAACCCGCTTAGTGTTATGTAGAGTACGCCAGAAACAACGGTGAAGTGTGATTTCTCAGTCTCTGCTACATCCCGCATCCGTCATCAACTTAAAGGGTATTAAAAACACCAAAACTGTTAGTGGGCGAAAATAAAGAATTTAATAAAACTCATTTCAAAAAGACTTTTATACCCTTCACTAAACATGCATGCATTCGAAACGATAGTCATTTACTTTAAACCAAATCATAGGTTTTCCAAATTCGAATTCAGTGAAAAATGCTTATCAAACAAAACCATTTCCTTCCTCAAATCATTAGGGTCTTAGCCCAAAACTAGAAAATCAAGCATGTGGGAAATCAGCCCAAAACCAGTCACATGGGAAATCAGCTCAAAATCAGTCACGTGGGAACTCAGCCCAAAACCAAGTATGTGGGTCACAGCCCAAATCCACAAAATACTTTATAACCAGTTCAATAAAACATAATCAATCCATCCTTGGCATCCCAGATGCCTCACATCTCAGATGTCACTATCATAAGCTACGTGTGCCCCTCGGTCTCAAGCCGAGTCTCCCCAAGGTCCACCCAGGTCCCTGACCCTTCTTGGGGGGTAGAGGTTTTAAACCTTTAGTAATCTTGATCCTAGACCTCTCTACGGTCTTTCACGTAGAGTGACCCCTCTCAGACAATGCTCTGACTCCAGTGTCCCTGACACTTGGAGTGTAATCCACACATAGGCTGGTATAGTTTCAAAACCGAAATTAAATCCATTTCAACGGGGTCTCAGCGTGAGATATAATTTCCATAAACCATTTCCACAAATCCCATTTTCCATAACCATTTTCAATCCGAATCTCATTAGAGTCCCCAAACCCGAAATCACTTTTCATAAACCACAAAAAGGACTCATGCCCAATATCATAACTAAGTAAGTCTCAAGCCCGATACCCTAAAATCGACTGGGTCACTAGTCCAATACCTCATTAAATCAAATGGACTTCAAGTCCGATAGTTCATAAGTCAAATGGGACTCAAGCCAAATTCCATATTCCCAAATCCGAAATCATTCCATTAATCCATATTAACACCATAAACCTCAAAATACGTATAAATATGTAATTACTAAAACACCACAAACACATGCACTCAAGGCATCTCAAATCATGTATTTAAAACATATAAAATAGTTATGCATGCATCATGTTTAGAAAGCAATGTCCACTCACAGACCGTCCTTGTTGCGCCTCGATACATGTGCCATATGCCTCTCCAGGCTAATCCAACCTCTCTAGGTCATCCGAACCTATCCAAATCACACCCAAAGGTCACTACTAAACTAGAAAAGCCCTAAGAAGGAACCCCCAACATTCCCAGAAAAGTCAACGTGTCCCAGACAAGCTTCCGTAGGCTAAAAACCTCAATTTGACCAACCTAACAGCCTCTGATTGACCCAAAACCATCACTATTGGATTCAGATCGTCAAAACCTTTGAAATGGCACTGGTTCCACCTCAAGATTCGTGCCCATATGCCCCTACGTGCTAATCAACGCAAAAGTCAACTACTGACTTCAGCTAAGTCATCGCTGACGTCAGGAGTCAACGCTGACGTCAGTGGTCAATAGTCAATGTTGTCGTCATAGCTAACATTAGCATGACGTCATCTCTAACAAGTATGAAAATGCCATGTGTCAGTTGCTCACTAGTCCATGTCAGTGACGTGGCCCAATTAGGTGTTGCCACTTGTCACTAACATGTCAGTGCTGACTGGGCATTGACATGTGACAAATGTCACTCTACTACTGGTCCACCTCTGACATGTTAGTCTGACATGATGACATCAGCATGCTGACGTCATCATCCTTAACCTCGCGACAGGTTGACCCGTTTCCACTGTACCGGGTCGCGGTGATCCTAAAACCTTCAAATCTAGTCCATTTTCGATCCCGTTTCTTCCTACACGATCGTCTGATCCCCAGGAATCGATTAAAATAATCAAAAACAAAAACAAACTGATGGTAAACAGTAATCATGAACTTCAAACTAGTTTTCCAACCAACTCCAGCCACCACTGCCCTCGAAACCAACTCCTACAAGGTCGTACAAACCCTAACAACAAGTTAGAATCAATCTAAACCCTCAACAAACATTACAAACCAAAATTCCAATTTTTTTGGGTCCAAAATCGGTTTTGGGTTACGGGTTCACTAACTTCCGCCGTGGTCCTCGCCATGCCTAGCTCGTCGCCATTGTCCCCTCTACCTCTTTGTCACTCTCAGTCTTTCACAACTCACATGAGAGGATGATGGGGACGGGGTAGTGTGAGTGTTTTGGGGTTTGGGAGGGATTTAAGGAAGAACAAAGAGATGAAGGTGAGATCCCAAATTTTTGGGGTAACGGGCCAATCAAGAGAGTGACACTTGTCACTCAGTAATTGGTCCTCCTAGAAATTTGAACCAATCCAATAAAGCCAACTGTACCTTTTCTCAGTTTGCATGAATAGTACCATTTTCCTTCCGTGGCTCTTAACTTTTCCATTGAACGTCCAATTTCGACGTGCCGCCTGTCTACAGACTCGTATCGACTCGATCTACGTAACGGTTCTTGGTCCTCGTGCATTTGACTTCCCGGGTCAAAAGTCAACTTTTTGCCCATTCTTAGGGGCAAAATCGTCATTTTGTACCGTTCATCCGAAAATCTTATACTAATCCCCGATTAGTCCCGGTAATCCTCAATTAGTCCTTAACTCCCGTAAACTCAGGACGGGTCGTTACAACCTTCCTACCTTAAATATTTTCGTCCTCAAAATTCAAACTAATCCAAGTCCACATCTAAATTGTGGAAATCCAATCGTGCCTCTAACTTTTGGAACTCTCGTGTAAACGTACACGTCCAACTACTAGCCATTATACCTGTCCATCCCTAAACGTCACAACCACAATCTAATGATCAATGCTGAAACTCATCTCAGCCCTCTGTGACAGTATCCAACAACCTCGTAACCAACCATCACCGGAAGCTTCCAAAGCTCTGACTCAACCCTCATAAACCGAGACTCGATTTCCAAATCTCGAGGATCCACACGTCAACTCGTAAGTCTCAAACCTCCAATTCCAAATCTCAATCCCCAAGTCTCGAGAGTCCAAACATCTGCTCGCTAGTCTCACTTGAGATATTGACACTCGTCCATCTCCTTGTCGCCCACACAGGTACATTTGGAACCTAAAACAGAAAAGTGTGCCAGTAAGTTGACAATTTCGTCAAATCAAGCTGATATCCTTTAACTTTTTAGCCTGAAGATTCTTCTCAACTGACAACCCAAGCTGACATCCTACTCTCACTGAGAGATCTCACATCTCAAATCCCCCGCCTCACTAGATGGTTTCCTAACCGTAAGCTACACTCGTGACACACTGTCGTGCTCAACCGGTACTCACGGCTCCACTGTTACTACTCGAGTCACCAACATAACCTCGACTCGCTCTAGAGTCCTACTGGGGTACCTAGTACCGAACCTTGTCTCACTCAGCGTCCAACGTTGTACTCCTAACTCGAGAACGGTCTCAACTGTCACCTCACTCGTCTCGTGGTTACACAAACTACCAAATCACTCTACCTGAGTGTACCTGGACCCCATCGAAGACTTGCTCCAGCAGTGATAACATCACTCTAACTCTAGGGTTCCTCTGGCCAACCAAGGCTCTGAGCTCCAAGCTCATATAAACACCGAACCCTTCAAAATCACTCTAGTCTAGTGCACAGTACCAACAACTACACACCATTCCATGTATCACCACAACCTCGGATCTAGTTCGTCCACTACTTGGTTACCAACCAATTATGCTTCAACTTTGGAGCCTGTCGGTCTAATCTTGTCCTAGACAGGTCGTACACTTTAACTCTGCGTCCTAACTGAGTTTCCTAGTCCTAATTGAAAAGTGTTTAATCCCAATCACGTCCTTCAAGACGCTCCAATCCCGAACCTGTCGGTTACCTGCCAATATCCTACCCGGGGCATAAGCTATTCATATTTTCCTGAATGATACTCCAAGCATCGTCTCATTACCACAGAATAACCTCTATCAAACCATCACTGACACTCATCCTAACTGAGTGAATCTCAATTCCATCGTCCTGATTATCCAACACCAATTACAACTCTCTCTCTCTCTCTCTCTATCCTCATACCACTCGAGCTCTAACCAACTTGACCAACCACTCGTCCACAACGTCTCAATCCCCTCGATCATCAGGACTAAAGCTCAAAAGCTATAGAACTTGTCACCACTTACTCCGTGGACTGCAGATTTCCTTTACTTATTTCATAATAATGTCCTACTTTGGATAATCCAAGAAGATGACAGCAAAATTCGTCCTACGTCACCAATCCAACTACACTTACCTTGTCCTGACATCCAAGTACCAAAAGAATTTGTAACCACGGAAGCTGAAAATGAGAAGTCTACTTCACCAACCAATAATATATGCTGACAACCGCTATCATGATCCTTCCACGACCAAGTCACTCCTTACTTCCGCCCAAAACTGACAACTCATACCACCCAAGGTGATGAGAAGTTCCCTAGAAAGTAAGTATACTTACTAGCAGAAGGAAATGTGCACTCACGCACAGTCTGGTCAAAACCTACTCCCGAAGTTCCACCGAAAAACACCTTGGATTTCCTATCAGTGACATTCCCAGTCAACTTATTCCATTAAGTCTTACCACTAGACTCCCACACTCTCAACTCTGTCGGTACCTTCCGATAATCGGTTACAAAATGGGTTACGTACCCAGCCAAAGCTTTGCTAAACAGCAACTGCACCACTCTAGGGTCAACAGAAAACTAGGCACCACTAACTTTCTCCAAGCTCCCTGAGCTACCTGGGGATACCCCGGCACATCCTGTGTGTCCCGTAATAAAAATTCAACTCAAGGCCAACCCTGACCTATCTGTCATTATACCGTTTATGCATATCCAAAAGGTAGTGATGGAATCACTTGATTCTCTTGTCCCAGCTCTTATAGGGACAACTCCTGATCACCACACTCGTGCAAACCATCTTAAACCATTAGGGAACCAGTCACCAAACCAGGTATCCTGCACCTCTGGTAAACTCAAGCACATTCCCCAACTCACAGCCTCTAGGGGTCCTCATTGTCCCTCTCAACGACCACAGTAACTCATGTGTCCGCCACTCAAGACTCAGAGTTAACGAAAACTCTCTGAACCCACTAATCCCCATGACGCCTCGGCATCGTCCAAAACCACTATGTCACTATTGGGATTTCCATCCAGCTCATCTCTACTTGAGTTTCCATAACCATCACTCAGGTCACAGTCCAAGGACTCAACACAAACTAATGAATCCTCATCGTCTGGTCAACACCAAACACGAGCACTCCACCTTTGAGTCACATTGTCTGCTCATGTCGGAGAAACTCCGCATCTCGAGTTACTCACCAACTCTAGGAAAAGACATGTAAGAAAAACACGTTCCTCGAACATCACCCAACACTCAACAGTCTCAATTACAATCACCCTCGATAGTGATGTCTGACACGACGTCGTGCGAACTAACTCAAGAAAACAATTCGCTATCGAGACTCCGCACTTGGACGACAACTCACCATCGGTACCAACCGCTCTGTATTACTAGAACCCTGTCCTCAATGACGTAACTCAACGTCTAAACCACCTCTAGCGTGATGAATGCTCTACTCAAGGTGTCAAAACTATGGATCGGTCCACCCCGGGATCCGATCGACAAGTACCTCTCCCTAGTACACTACCCAACCAATCTCACCTAGAGTCGTCCACGACCTCGGCTACCCGCTGCAGCAACACCAACCTGAACTGAGCTCACTATTGAACGACCACAACTTTGTAGTTTTGTCATATCCAACCCTTCGCGGGGTCTAATCCATCAATGAGCTGCGACACCTAGCCTCTAGCACACAGGAAACTCCGCCCTACACGGGTCTACTCAGCCCTACTCGGGTCTAACACTGCTCAACCACAACATAAGATGCCAAACATATCGGTTAAGTTACATTTCCACTAAGGTTCTCCTAATCGTACCCTAACGATCAGGTTAATGACGGGTTGTTTTCTCGCAGAGACATCACATCCAGCACCTACGCGACACTCCAAGAGTAACCTGTGCTCTAATACCACTTAGACACGACCCATCCCAATCCCCCTGTGATTAACGTGGGATGTGCCATGCTCCCGTATGACAGGGCTAGACCTCACCTTAACCAGCTCGGGGTTATCCAGAGTACGCTAGGATCAGCGGTAGAGTGCGATGTCTCGGTCTCTACTACAGCCCTCATCCGTGATCAACCTGAAGGGTATTAAAAACACCAAAAACGAGAGTGGATGAAAATAAAGAATTTAATAGAACACATTTAAGAAATACCTTTATACCCTTCACTAAAACACACGCGTCAATTCGAAACCAGTTAATATAATCATTTACTTTAAACCAAATCATAGGTTTGCCAAATCCAAATTCAGTGAAAAATGCTTCTCAAACAAAGCCATTTCCTTCCTCAAATCATTAGGGCCTTAGCCCAAAACCAGAAAATCAAGCAAGTGGGAACTCAGCCCAAAACCAGTAACGTGGGAACTCAGCCCAAAACCAAGTATGTAGGTCACAACCCAAATCCACAAAATACTTTATAACCAGATCAATAAAACATAATTAATCCATCGTTGGTATCCCAAATGCCTGTAATCTATTTGTGGCATCCCAGATGCCTGACATCCCAGATGTCACTATCATAAGCAACGCGTGCCCCTCGGTCTCAAGCCGAGTCTCCCCAAGGTCCACCCAGGTCTCTGACCCTCCTTGGGGGGCAGAGGTTTTAAACTTCTAACAATCCTGATCCTAGAACTTTCTACGGCCTTTCACGTTGAGCGACCCCTCTCATGCAATGCTCTGACTCCAGTGTTCCTGACACTTGGAGTGTAATCCCTACATAGGATGGTATAGTTTGAAAACTAAACTTAAATCCATTTCAACGGGGTCTCAACCCGAGATATAATTGCCATAAACCATTTTCACAAATCCCATTTTCTAAAACCATGTCCAATCCAAATCTCATTCGGGTCTCCAAACTCGAAATCACTTTTCATAAACCACAAATGGGACTCATGCCTAATATCATAACCAATTGGGTCTCAAGCCCGATACCGTAAAATCAACTGGGTCACAAGCCCGATACCTCATTAAATCAAATGGACTTCAAGTCCGATAGTTCATAAGTCAAATGGGTCTCAAGCTCAATTCCATATTCCCAAATCCGAAATCATTCCATTAATCCATTATTAACACCATAAACCTTGAAATACGTGAAAATATGTAATTACCAAAACACCACAAACATATGCACTCAAGGCATCTCAAATCATGTATTTAAAACATATAAAACAGTTATGCATGCATCACGTTTAGAAGCAATGTCCACTCACAGATCGTCCTTAATGTGCCTCGATACACGTGTCATAAGTCTCTCTGGGCTAATCCAACCTCTCCGGGTCATCTGGACTTGTCCAAATCACACCCAAAGGTCACTACCAAACTAGAAAGTTCCTAAGCAAGAACCCCCAACATTCCCGAAAAAGTCAACGTGTCTCGAAGATGCTCCCTTAAGCTAAACACCTCAATTTAACCAACCTAGCGGCCTTTAATCATCCTGAAATCACCACCATTGGATCCGGATCATCGAAATTTTTAAAATGACACTAGTTTCATCTCGAGATTCGTACCCACGCACCCCCACACACTGGTCAATGTAAAAGTCAATGCTAGTCAAAGTCAACTGCTGATGTCAATAAAGTCAACGCTGATGTCAGCGGTCAACGATCATCGCTGACGTTATCTTTGACAAGTCTGATAAGTGTCAGATCTGACAGTTCCACATGTCAGCTGCTCACTGGTCCATGTCACTGACATGTCACTGACACGTGGCATCACTTAATTGGGCCACGTCACTGACATGTTGGTGCTGACTGGGCACTAACATGTGACACATGTCACTCTACTACTGGTCCACCTCTGACAAGTTAGTCTGACATGATGTTGACGTCATCATCCTTAACCTCACGACCAGTTGACCCGTTTCCACTATACCCGGTCCCGCAAACCCGCGACCTGACCTTATCCTAAAACCTTCAAATCTAGTCCATTTTCAATCCCATTTATTCCTACACGATCATCTGATGCCCAGGAATCGATCTAACTAATCAAAAACAAGAAAAATAGATGAGAGATTTACCTTCAAACTGTGAACAGTAATCGTGAACCTCAAACTGGTTTTTCGAAAAACTCTGGCCACCACTGCCCTCGAAACCAACTCCTACAAGGTCGTACAAACCCTAAAAAAAAGTTAGAATCAATCTAAACCCTCAACAAACGTTACAAACCAAATTTCCAATTTTTTTGGGTCCAAAACTGGTTTGGGTTTCGGGTTCACTCACCTCCGCCGTTCTCAGCTCGTCGTCGTCGTCCCCTCTACCTTTTTGTCACTCTCAATCTCTCACAACTCAGAGGAGAGGATGATGGGGATGAGGTAGTGTGAGTTGTTTGGGTTTTGGGTGGGATTCATGTTAAGGAAGAACAAAGTGATGAAGGTGAGATCACAAATGTTTGGGGTAGTGGGCCAATCAAATGAGCGACACTTGTCACTCATCAATTGGTCCTCCCAGAAATTTCGACCAATCCAATAAAGCCAATTGTACCCTTTTCTCTGTTTACATGAATAATACTATTTTCCTTCCTTGACTCGTAACTTTCTCGTCGAATGTCCAATTTTGACGCGTCACTTGTCTACGGACTCGTATCAACTCAATCTATGTAACGGTCCTTGGTCTTTGTGTATTTTACCTCCCGGGTCAAAAGTTAACTTTTTACCAATTCCTAGGGGTAAAATCGTCATTTTTCACCTTTCATCCAAAAACCCTCGACTAATCCCCGATTAGTCCCGGTAATCCTTAATTAGTCCTTAATTAATCTCGTAAACTCGAGACGGGTCATTACATCGAGGAGGTTCCGATTGCTGCTTTGACATCCACGCTAGTGGTTACAGAATTGCAACAGAAATTGGAATAACTCAGGTAGTTACTTGAATTGTATGGTCATCCCTAGTGAATTATTCTTTATGCTTCTAATGTCGCTGGGAAATTCATTTCATACGACCTCCTAAATTGCAACGTTGCAACTAACTAGCTTTCATCATGTAGACATCACCATCTAGATGTCGGCCATCATGCCTCAATCTTGGCGTCCTAGTGGACTTTTCGGATTGTGATGTGTCAATTTTGTATCAAAGCATGGTGTTAGGATGTGTCATTAGTTTTTGGACAAGTGATGATTATACATCCCAATTTTCTATGTCAAAACATCTCCTCAAATAGTTAGAATCGTCGCCTGACGTTAGCTTTACTCGTTTGCGAATTAACCATGAGTTGTCACCAGTGGAAAAGAAGTTTTGTTTTAGTTCATTTCCTCTTCGGTTACGAGTTAGCTAGACCTTTTTTTTTGTTGAATTTCCTGTTTGGTGGTGCGTACGAGTTTAGGTGTCATATGGATGGTGTGAACGAGTTATTCGACGATAGACATGGTGAATATGCTTTTAAGTGATAGGCTCGTTTGGAGTCTTGCCTCCGAAGATGATATCTCTTGAATAGCTTTAGTCGTTCAAGCTGAATCCATTTTGACGAAAGGTTTACGGAATCTTTCCGTTAGATTCTGATAATAAACTCGTTTTTCTAGTGACTTGGGATTCTTAGAAGAAGTCTAACAAGACCTTTTCAATTTAATTACGTTTAACTAGAATTTTGGGAGTTACTTTGAAAGGAAGTTTCTAGGTTACGTGAGTCTGTTAGATTAACACTTAGGAGCCGAGATTGTACGACATATCATAGTTTCCTTACTACTTTATCGAATTGAACTTTTAGAAAATTTGGAAAGCATATGAGAGAACCGCCATCTGCTTCTTCTTGAAGCACATGTAATCACGTGTTCCTTCAATGAAAATACTTTTTCATCGTATTGGTACTTCTATTACCCAAGCCACCCTTATGCGCGCCAAAAGCTAGTCAAATGGCTTGATCTAATTGTTTTGGTTGCAAGACTTTCGCACTTTTTTTCAAGTGTTTATTTAAGTATAATGTTTGCTTAAGGTGTTTTTAAACATTTTAATAATTAATTTGCAAATAATTTTACTTTACTACTTAGTCACTTATGATGTTTGTGTATTTGTGTGAATTTCATTTCTTGTGATGTTTATCCATTCTTTTAACTTTGGGTTGATTTAGCATAATATTGGTGTCATGATTATAGCACGTATTATGACGAGATACATTTTGGTACCAGTTAAATTTACTTAACCATTTTGTTAAAGTTTTTTTTGTGCAATATGGTTTTTGCTTATATCAAATTACATATTTTACAACTTGGAATTGTATCTCCCGTTTGTCACTTTGCTCATCATATTTTAAACATCGATTTTGGAATCTCTTCCAGTTACTATCATAGACCCTTGAGGTCATTCTCATTTTGTTAAGCTTTATCTCCCTAGAGTTTTAGTAAATGTTTCAAAGTTTCTCAACCTGATTTCACGTTTCAGCATAAGTACCTCGTTTCACGTGCTTGGCTTATTTTTACAATTTCCCTTCTTCCTTTTCTAATGATTTTCAAGCCCTCAAGGATTAGACGAATTTGAAGCCATATGCACCTGTTAATTTTTGTCAGGACTGATAAGTTTGAATTCCAAAGTGGATGATAGGATTGTTGACTAGGTTAATGTCTTAGTTGGTAAGATTTATGTTTGGAGAAATTTTAACCACTAACCTTGTTCATTTCATTAATCTATTACTAAGGTACCCTTACTCGTTGAGTAATTAGATGAGCTTCATTCCCCGATTAAATTTGGTATTTATCGTTCTCGATTAGCCTAAGAGTTCGGCCTTCAAAAGTGTTGAATTAGTATTCTGTTGTGGGGTTTTGGAATTTCACTTCATCACTTAAATTCCTTCCTGAAATAGGTTAAGCTCTCTTACAAATAATTTCATTCCTAAAGTTTTCCTGGCGTCACTTGGGTGGTGGTGTGGCATCCCTACATCATTAGAAACCTTTTTATCATTCTGGTTTCTAGGGACCACATTTAGGATGTGACATGTTGAGTATCAAACTTGGAAAAAAGTTTGAGTTCATAGTATTTAGTTGGACAGTAAAACGAACCCTAAGGCTGCAAATTGAAAGAACTGTGAATCACATTAAACGAAGTCGGTCAGTACTTTTACCTTGAGTATTACCACTAGGCTGTGAAATAAGAACTGTTGTGTGTCGTGCCATTTTCCCTCCAGTGAATGGTATCATATTTCGAGATGTTGTTAGAGAAATTTTTTACACTCATTTTGAACTTATGGATTAAGAGAAACCTTCACGGTGTTTGATGCCTCTTTAGTTTAAGGACTTTCTAGTCGTGATGGCTATCAGAAGATACCCGAAGAACTAACGAGCGAGTTACTTTCTCTTTATCTTGTTTGTTGATAACTTAATGAACATACTCATCTCTATCCTCGGTTTGGAGTACTATTAGGGGAAAAGCTAGCAAAATAGTGTCTTGGGCCACTCTTTAAACCTTGGAGCATGTATAAATTAGTTACTCTAATACATATGGTGTGCTTAGGATCATTATCAGGGGGAAACTGTTCGTGGACATTAATAGTGGACATTAATAGTTGTTTGAGTTGGTAAGCACCCTAAGTAACCTTTAGTGATAAGCTCGTCATTGCTATTCCAAGGAGCTTGTATGTCCCTAAAAAGATTGGTTAGCACCTCATAAGGTTGAATGTTTGAGATCATTAAGCTTGATGTTAGTAACCATTACCTCGTTACACATGCCCATACTAGTTATTTGAAGAATGGTAGAATCTTGATGCGAGTAACGTTAAGAAACAATTGAAACACTTAGGCATTGTTAGTTGCTTACTCTACTTGAATTTTTTAATGAAGGAGAATTTGCTTTTGAAGGTTCAGTGTTTTACAAAAGAGACTAGTCATAGCCCGAGGAACCTTCACATGACATTCAGAAAACTATTCAGGAAGACTCTGATTTGTTATATTACTTGAGAACAATATACATTGAGTTTGTAAGTTTTAATCATAGTGACACATTGAAAATAGGATGTTGGTAGTGACACGACCCATCCCAATCCCTCCCTCCCGGGATTAACGCGGGATGTGTCATACTCCCGTCTGACACGAAGTGTCAGACAAGGGATAACTCAAACCTTAGCCCAAACGGGGCTTCCAGAGTGCACCATGATCAGTGGAGGAGTGTGATGTCTCGATCTCCGCTACAACTCGTATCCGTGATCAACTTGAAAGGCTTTAAAAACCATTAAAACCTGTGAATGGATGAAATAAATAATTTATAAAACACTTTTCGTAAGAAGACATTTATGCCCTTCACTAAAATGCATGTATGCATTCGATAACCAGTAATCAAACCATTTATCATTAGGGCCTTAGCCCAACGTCATAAATCCAAAGTATGTGAGAACTCAGCCTAAAACCATTCATGTGGGAACTCAGCCCAAACCATCAATATCGAATAACCAATTTATCGAAATACAATTTAACCTATCCTTGGCATCCATGATGCCTAATCAATATCGTTGTCATGCTTTTTCAAGCTACGCGTGCTCCTCGGGGTCTCAATCCCGAGTCTCCCCAGGGTCCACCTAGGTCAATGACCCGCAGATTAATGACCATCACTGAGGGGCATTATCCATAATTGAACTCCTGATCATGAGCTGCGCCTCAGGGCAGCCCTTCTTCAGGATACTACGAGATGTCTGGGGGGAGACAATTCCCCCCGATCCATACATAAGGATGGTATATGGAAAGCATTTCATAAATCAACTCAAACTGTTCAAAGGGACCTATGCCTGGGATTTCCATAAAACCATCGTAAATCCACAAATGGGTCCTGTGCCCGAAGTATAACTTTCATAATTCATTTCCACAAATCCAATTTCCAAATTCAAAGGACTCAGCCCAAAATTCCATTTCATAAACCAACTGGGCCTCAAGCCCGATAGTACAAACCAACTGGGTCTCCGGCCCGATACCTCATTAAATCAAATGGACACCAAGTCCGATAGTTCAAAAATTAAATGGGTCTCAAGCCCGGTTCCATATTTCCAAATCCGAAATCATACCATTGAACCATTATTAAAACCACAATCATGTAGAAACACAATATAAAACCATAAACCTCGAAATACGTGCAAATACGTGAATAAAAATACCAAAATCAAATCCATCATAAATCACATATTTAAAACATATAAAACAGTTATGCATGCATCAAATTTAAAAACCAATGTCCACTCACATAACGTCCTAGGTGCCGCCTCGATACACGTGCCATAAGCCTTTCGGGGCTAAATCACCATCACCGGAACATCCGGACATGTCCAAATCACATCCAAAGGTCACTAACCATGTATATAAGTCCATAGGATAAAATTCCAAAATTTTTCAAAAGTCAACGTGTCCCAGACATATTTCCCGAGGTGAAAAACCTCAATTTGACCAACTTAACGATCTCCGATCGACTCGAAACCACCACCATTGGATCCGGATCTTGGAAACTTTTAAAATGACACTGGGTACACCTTGAAATTCGGGCCCACACATCCCCACGTGCCTGGTCGTTGCATAAGTTAACACTAAAAAGTCAACCATGAAAAGTCAACGCTGACATTAGCATGATAAGCACTGACAACTCTGATAGTGCCACGTGCCGAGTTCCCATTGGTCCCTGTTTGACATGTCAGTCTGACATTGTCAGACATGACATGATGATGTCACCTTGATGACATCATCGCTGACGTCATCACGTCATCCCTGTCTTCAATCGGGTCCTGCAACCAGATTGCAGACCCACGGCTTAACTCGACTGGTTTTCCGCTATCCGACCACCAAAATCCTCCTTATTTCTTCGTATAGCTTTGTCTAATCCCCATTAACGTCTCTATCTAACCAAAAATAGGAAAAACAGACTGGGAACTCACCTTCGATTGTTGAACAGTAATCTCGACTTTCAAGCTCTGTTCCAAGCCATCTTAGCCATCATTTTCCTTCGAAAACTATCCCTACAGAGTTGCCTTGGTTCCTAGGTCATGTTAGGATCAATCGAAACCCATCACAAACAATAAAAACCAGGTTTCCAAAGTTGGGTCAAACACGGGTTACAGATTCTTACCTTCGTTGTGGGTCCCCGTCGTGCTCCGTCGTCCCATCAGTCCCTCCTTCACTCTCAGTCCTTCACTCACAGTCTCTCAGTGATCACAGTAGAGGGTGATGGATTGTATGGTAATGGTGGGTGGGTGTTTGGTTTTGAAGAAGAAAAGATGAACATAAATGAAAAGTGAAGATGATGGTACACGGGAAAGGAAGAGAGAGAGATTAGTAGAATTAAAATATTATAGATCCCCTTTTAAAGGAAACCCATCAATGGGATGAGTGACACTTGTCACTATTCCAAGGGCCCACATTCATTAATCACCCAACTAACTTAATATTTAACTAGTTTAAATCCCGAGACATTAATAATACTAATTTTGATCCCATCGACGTGCTGCTTGTTTATGGACTCGTAACGTCCCGATCTACGTAACGGTCCTCGGTCTTCATGCATTAGACCTCCCGGGTCAAAAGTCAACATTTTGCCCAATTTCAAGGGCAAATCGGTCATTTTACACCATCCGTCTGAATTCTCTCGACTAATTCTCAATTAGTCACGTTAACCCATAATTAATTAATATTTAATCCCGATATTCGGAACGGGTCATTACAGGTAGATGGCGAACTAACTGCTGAATCATACGAAGAAGTTGAGTCCTCGACTTAGGAGACATAAATAATTTGACTAACCATTGAAGATTGCATTTTTGGCTTGCATTGAACAAATTTCAGGGATGAAATTTCGTTAAGGGGGTGGATTCTTACAAGCCGTACCGTTAACAGATTATTTCTGCATAAAGCACCATCTGACTCAAGTTTGGGAACTGCGCTAATAGGTTTGTAATATTTAAAACATGAAATACATTGTTGATCACATTATGAGGTAGGGTGGCAGGTGCCCCCACGTGCCTCTCCTAGCCTCTACCCATGGTGCTCGTGCCTGCACAGGTTGTCTTGAACCTTGGAACCAGGGTCGACCTGGTTCCTACAACTCAGGTCCCCGACCTCCGATCTTACCCGACAAGAACTCAGTAATTTCACATCCAAATTTAATGTTCCAATAGTCAATCTTCATCTACTCGTCCTAAGAAAGGATTCTATGGTGTCTAAATGAGGAAAAACTTACCCAAATTTTCTAATTAATCCTCCAAAGTTTTGACCAAATCTTCAAGCTTAGGTTTCAAGCTTCTCCAAGTCCAACCTTTAGTTTTTCTCACCCAAAACGATCCCGGTAACTCAACTAAGAGTTTAGATGACTTGGTTGCAAGCTAAAAAGCTTCAAACTGTTCACATAACCGAAAAACAGCTTTTAGTTTGTTCTCCTCTCAAGGCCTTCCTGTCTCGCTCTCTTCCTCTTCTTCTTCTTCTTCTTCTTCTTCTTCTTCTTCTTTTTCTTCTTGAGTCCATAGATTCTTTTCTGGGTTCATTGCGAGCATGTAGGAAGAAAATTGGTGGAAAAAGGTTGAGAAATGAGTGAGTTCTGACCGAGTCAAGGTCGCGACTCAAACGACCCGTTACAGTTAAATGTGTCGACCCGGCTGGAGGTTAGGGATGATGACGTGGCAGTCCACGTCATCACCTGTCAGACCTATCAGGTGTGGCCAATCAGAGGGTGACACGTGGCCAGTTGTTAGGTCTAGTCAACAGCTAACATGTTAGGTCCATGTTAGCTGTAACGACCCGGATTTTCTGTATTATTGTAAATTGGAAAATTGTATGTAAAATGACCATTTTGCCCCTAATTAGGGAAAATGTTGACTTTTGACTCGAGACACTGTTTGGATATGGACTTTTGACCGTTACGTAAATCACGTCACCACGAGTCCGTAGACAGGCGGCATGCCAAAATTGGAGGTTTGGTACGGAAGTTACAGTTCACGGAGTAAGAGAGTTACTATTATGTTTTTTGAGTTTTTGGACCAAGTGGCATTATGGGATTGGTCAACTAGCTTATTAGACCAATCAGATGAGTGACAAGTGTCACTCATCTAACTGGCCCATTTACCCAAAAGATTGGATGCATGTATCTGCTCTCTCTCCCTTTCGATTCTCATTCGAACCGTGAACCCATCTTCTGCAAACACACACTCAGCCATCGATATCTTCCCTAAAACCTCAGTTTCCATTAGTAAGTTTGAGGAGTGACTGAAAGGGGATGTTGGACGACAACACAGGACTAAGAGCGCGGTGCACAGTGGAGAGACAAGTCCCAGGTAAACACTCGAAACCCTCACAATCGGATCACGTTTGGGTTGGGTTTTTTTGGGCTTTGTTGAGTGAGTCTGAGGACCCAGGATTCTCTGTAGGACTAGGATGAATCGATTGAGGCCCAGAACCAGGCACGGCAACGTTAGGGTCAATGAGGAACTGGACGGGAAAATGGACCTCCATGGTTGCTTGAGCTAATGTATGATTCTTCTGCATTTTAGCCTTGTTCGAACCCACAGATCCAACCTAGGAACCTAGGCGATCACAGGGGTAGCAACGGTTTTTGAAACGGGTCGAAAACGGGTGAGATACAGTCGGGTCGGGTCGCAGGTCTGTGCGACCCAAATAGAAGACCCGTCAAAGGACAGGGACGATGACGTCAGCTGATGACGTCATCCATTTGTTAGGCTGTCTGACACGTGGGCTAGTAGGGATGTGACACTTGTCACATGTTAGTGCTGACTGTGCACTAACATGTTAGTGACGTGGCCCAATTAGTGGCTGCCACATGTCACTGATATTTCAGTGACGTTGACCAACCAGCAGTAGACACATGGCACTATCAGGACCTGACACGTGTAAGTGACGTGGACCAATCCTAGAATGATGTGTGGCACCTATTAGAGTCTGACACGTGTTAGTCTGACATTGTCAGATGACGTCATGTTGACGTCAGCAGTGACGTCATGCTGACGTTAGCACTATTGACAGTTGAGTTTTGACCAGACGCGTTGACTCACGCATAGGGGCACATGGGTACGAGTTTTAAGGTGAGATCGGCACTATTTTCAAGGTTTCGATGTTCTGGATCCAATGGTGGTGGTTTCCTGTCGATCGAAGATCGTTAGGTTAGTCAAATTGAGGGATCTAGCCTCGGGAAGCATGATCGGGACGCGTTCCCTGGCCGGTTTTGTTCTAGGGTTGGATGTTAGACCTAGTAGGGTCAATTAGTGACCTTTGGATGTGTTTGGACATGTTTAGGTGGTTCGTTGAGCAACAAGGACCGTGTGTGAGTGGGCTGTTTGATTTCAAAATGATTGCATGCATAACTATTGGATGAGTCGTGATACTTTATTATAGGGTTCTATACGTATTATGATGTTTTAGGCATGAGACCCGTTTGGATATACGTACGAATTGGTTTTCGAAGTAAGTCGGGGAGTTTAGGGGAATGTGATATTATTGCACTATGTATACCTACCTTATGATTACTGCCTCCTCCAGGCACCCCGTAGTATCCTGGAGTAGTCACGGGCACTGCCTGAGAGGGGTTAACCCCGAAAGATGACTCGCGATCAGGAGTGCAGGTGTGGATGATACCCCCCAAGAAGGGTCATTGATCTACGGATCATTGACCTGGATGAACCCTGGGGAGACTTGGGATTGAGACCCCGGGTGGCACGCGTGTCCTTAGGACTGTGACATTATTAGGCATCGGGGATGCCAAACATCAAGGATGTCTGGGTTAGGTTGTACAGTGCACTATTATTATGATTGTTTCCTTATGCTAGATATATGGTTTTATGATACTACTATGATTACCTATGTTTTGACTAAATGCATGCAAGTTTAAAAAGGGAGGGGTAAAACCTTATGATTATTATATTATTAAATTGGCTTGGAACCATTGTTTATTTTTGGCCCACTCACTCTTTATTGTTTTATTGACCCCTCCAGGCCGTGCACTCGAGTTAAAGGAGGAGGATCCGAAGTCCGAGGCATAGATTTCTGGTTGCGCACCTGTACGCCCTGTTTGGGTAGGTTAAGCAGCATTTTGTAACCCAACATTGTGCTCGAATTTTGTATTTGTACTATCCCTGGTCTGATGGTGTAGAACTCTAGGGTTGCATGTTGAACCTTATTAATTAATTCGAAAGAATTTAAGCCCGTTAAGGGTGTTTCCGGTATTATAGAGTCAATGTTAGATGGGATCAAGGCACATCTCCGGGTGGTCCCAGGGGGGATTGGGATGGGTCCTGTCATCAGCCATGTTAGACCATGTGGACCAGTGAGGGGGTGCCATGTGGCAACCTGTCAAAAGGTGTCAAAGTGACGTGGTAGTCCACGTCAACCATGTCAGACCACGTGGACCATTGAGAGAATACCACGTGGTAGGGTGTCAGAACCTATTAGGCCTACTTGGCAAGCCCAAGTCAGCATTGTCAAACCATGTGAACTAGTAGGGTGGTGCCATGTGGCAGGCTGTTAGATGTGTTAGACTTTTCAGATATCAGACTTATGTCAGCGTGATGTCAGCCGTTGACCAGCGTTGACTGTTGTTGACTAGTGTTGATCACCGTGGACCGTCGTTGACTAGTGACGACCAGTGTTGACCAGAATTTGATCGGTGCGTGGACACAAATTTCGAGATCAAACTTATCTTGTTCGAAAGGTTTCGACGATCTAATTTCAATGGTGGTGGTTTCATGTCAATCGGAGACCGTTTGATAGGTCATTTAGAAGTTTTTAGCCTTGGGAAGCATGTCCGGGACGCATTTTCAGTATCGGGATTTGTGAGGGTTTGGTGTATGAACTTGTATAGAACTTTAGTGACCCTCAGATATGATTTGGACAGGCTCAGAGACCTTGGATTAGCTCGGTGTGAGGTTACGGTGCGAATATTGAGCATCGTGGACCGAGGGTGAGTGGACTTTTGTTTTATATCGAAAATGTTTATTTTAGTCCACTCACACTTTGACTGTTTTATTGATCTTCCAGGCCATGACATAGAGGCAGGGCTGACACTAAGGCTGAGGCATTGCTAGTACCGTTGCACACCTGAATACCCTTTTGGGGTAGGTTTTGGTACTTTTATTGTACTAACATATATTCTTAGTTATGTGTATAGATAAGTATCTCTTGTCTGACAATTTGCTAGTTGAACTCTGTTTACTTTTAAACCCATAAATGGTCTTTTCGATATTTTGAGTCTGATTGTTAGATGGGAGCAAGACACATCCCACGATAATCCTAGGAGGATTGAGATGGGTCCTGTCAATTCATGTAGATGTTGTACCTTTTTATAAATTTGGCTTCTTTTTTCCCTTACAAAGATTGGAGAAGATCCTCTTGAGTGTTCTTCATGTTTTCAGGTAAACTTCTGTCTTTCAATTTGAGATTTTCCTTTCATTTTTCTCGCTTCCCAGACAACTTCTTTAACAAGAGAGAAAGAAAGAGATGCGGATTGAGATTTATCAACGTTATCTGTCTTTCAAGGTAATGGGTTTTTTCTCTCACCACCTTTCAATTCCAAATCCTAATCGCTTCGTCAGGTAATTCGCCTTTTGATTCCCACAATTTCTATTGATTTATTTTGCCCTGTTTTAGGATTTTGATGATTAAATTGCAGTTTCTTCATATTTATCATCCAAATCTGAGGGCTTTTGGATAAAATTGTTTTATTATATCAATTGGGAGGTGTTATTAGGTGAATAATAAATTTGTATATATATATATATATTTTTTCATATTTCTCATCCAAATCTTAGAGCTTTTGTGTGTAAATTATATAGTCTTTTTAGTTTCAATTGGAAAATGTTATTAGGTGAATTTCTACTATGAGAAGGAGCATAATTTGCTATGTGCTAGATCTATTAATATATTTTCACATATTAATATGAAGAGATAATTTTGTTTGTGGTGCTTTTGAACTTCTTAAATTATAGAATAATACTTTTATGCATGAATGGACCAAAATTTTGATCCCTTAATGTGGAGACAATACTTTTTTACATGATTATGCTAGAGTTTTTGGATTATGTTATTTCTCTATGTTATAATGTTTGAGATTTTTGTTTTATGTGATGTAGGCATGTAGACAACTGTTGTTTCTTTTGTTCTTATTATCTTCCCTAGTTTTTCATCCAGGATTTTAATGATGGATGAAGAGCTTAATCTCTTTTTGACTATCGTTATGACATATTTTCGCATATAGTTGGGTTTTTTTTTTAAAAAGATTATTTTCAATCTGTTCGAATTTTTCCTTACATTAGCTATTAGGTATATATAGTGGTGTGTTAATTGATGCTTATTTATTCTTCTATGTCCTTTTTAACTGCACATCAAATTATTAGGTCCAATTCTCTCTTTTTTAATTGGGGCTTTCTATTGGTATGGGTTTTAGGCCCATTTGATATTGCTTTTTTTTTTCCCCTTAAAAAGTTGGGTTTTTTTTTAAGGGAAGCAGTATAAAATCGTTTGATAATAAAAAATTCATTTTTTTTTTGAAGTAATGTACATTTAACAACAATTTTTAAAAGCAGTCTACATGTTGCTTTTGAAAATTGTTTGTACAAAAATTATTTTAGTGTACAACTATTTCTTATGAAAATAAAGCAGAAATAACCTTTCAAAAAAATACAGTTGAAACAATTTTTTCAAAAAGTCAAGCGATCCCAAACTAACCCTTAACCACTTTGAATAATTATTTCTAAACTTTATATAACTTTTGATTCTTAATTATTTCTAAAGTTTTTATATTATTAATTTCTAAAATCCTGCATTTTGAAGAAGTATTGAGGTAAAGTTTTGTTTCCCAACAATAGGATTTCTAACAGGATTTATTCAAACTTCCGTCAATTTGTTTTCGTTTTCTTGGTATACAGACTGCCAACAATAGAATAAGACGCTTCTGTTGTGAATGTTACTGTCTATTTAATATACATATGATATATTGTCATCAAATAAATGTAAAATGTGTAGGGCAAAAATCCAGAGTATATCTATAGAAAGTAATTAGTTTCTATCTACATTTTACATTTATTTGATGGCAATATATCATATGTATATAGAAAGGTAAATAATTACAATATATCTTCACTTTTACAACTCGTGGCATCACGAGGACCTCTTACCTAGTTCCCATCTATTCCCTGCAAGAAATTAAACGCTCCTAAATACAATTAAAGCTAGTATCACTATCATATGTTGGCGTTTCTCTTCATGCATAAACTAGATCTCCATTTGTAAATGAGATTTCAAATTCTTCTCCAACGGAATGTTAAGGTAACGCTTTGTTTCCTTTTTCAATGTAGCTTTTCGTATTTTAGATAAAAAAAAAAATTAGTAGAATACATTTGATAAGTCATTTTTTAAAAATGAATTTAAAATATTTATAAAAAATAAAATAATATGCTTACATTTTATAAAACAGTAAATTATTATTTCTTGAATTTTAAGATACAGTCCAAAAACAAAAATAAAGAAACAAAATGTATATGATATTAAGTAAAAGGTTATTATAATATTGCCACAATCATCATCACCTCCAAATCCACCACCACACCATCACAATCGCCTTTACTACCAATACACAATCGCAGCCATCATCACGTCCACCATAACTACCACTACCACTACTACCACCCTAGCACCACCATCTCCAACTCCCCTACCATCGCCATCACAACTACCACTATCACCATTACCATCCCAACACCACCATTTCCAACTCCCCATACCATCGCCACCATCATCCCATCATCATTAGTAGCTCCACCACCACCACCATCTACCACTACCTACCGCCATCCCTGCCACCACAAACACCCCCACCCCACCCCATCACTATTGCCACTACCACTACTACCACGACCATCGTCGTCGTCGCCCCTATCGTCACCAAAATCACCACCACCCCTGCAACCACCCCGTTACAACCTTATCACCACCACTACCAGCCTTACCACCACCATATTAGTGTCATCACCCTCAACCACCACTGTCCTGATCCGACTCCCCTAACAAGATATTATTTGTTTTGGGTCCATGCTCTCAAGGCTTTGTTTCTAGGAACTCACGCTTAACTTCCCAGTGAATCACTCGTCATGGGATTGCTGCAGCCCAACCTCGCTTAACTTCGGATTTCCAAAGGAATCTAAAGCAGTAAACTCCCAAAAAGCCGCGTGCTAGGAAGAGAAGTGTCCACACATATAAAACACTTCGTCTTTTCCTCCCCTAGCGATGTGAGATTACTCACCATTCTTGATTCCCAAGATCACGGATTTAGCTTACTGTTCTTGCTTCCTAAGCTCATAGGCCTTGTTCACCGTTCTTGCTTCCTAAGCTTACATGTATTGCTCACTGTTCTTGCTTACCAAGCTCACGGGTCTTACAACCATTGTCACCACCACCAGCTCCACTTCGATCACAACCACCATCGTCACTACCACTTATACCACTACCTCGTCAGCACCACTACTTCACAACCAACAATGTCACCACCACCACCACCACTACCACCACCACCACCATCACCACCACCTTCACCTCTACCACCACCACACAATAACTATAATTACCATCATCACCACCACCTCCGCCTCCACCTCTACCAATGTCACCACCACTATCTCTATTATTACCATTCCTACTGTCATCATCTCAAAATTTATATTTCGCAGTCCAGTGACCAGTTTAGTGATAGTTATCCATTCTTTGAGTCGGTTTAGTTATAAAAAATCAACATCTAATGCATATTTACTCTTTTTTAAATTTTTATATATTTTTACGAGACAAATTAATTTTTTTATTTTTACAAAATCATATTCAGATTAAACTACCAATTAAAAAAAAAGTAAACTACCAAAGGCATTCTTAAATATTAAAAATGTTAAATCGTATGTTTTCATTTTATAGAAAAATATTTTGAAGTGTGTTTTGCAAGACAATACTAAACGGGCCTTAATAAGTGTAATCATGTTTCATATTTAACTTGTCGGGCCACGGCTTAGCCCAAAACCCTCAGTAATAAATATAGAAAATTGTAATATTATATATATATATATATTATATATGTTTTTAAAAGAAGTTCATATACCATGGATTAGAAATTCAGTTGGGGGACTAAATCTATATTTCAGGACGAACTCTCCCAAAAACCCTAGATTTTGCCGAGGATTTTATTTAATTTCCAGTTCATTTACCATGTATTTTCGACACATATCCTCCAACTTAGGATTGGCGGTAGAACATTGCGAAAATTGTTTCGCCGATCGATGATTCTGGCCAATTTTTGTTTCCCTGGCGAGCCTGCATTTTAAATATTTATTGCGAAGGAATTGTGGATAGAGCATTGACGAAAAAGTTGAGAAAAGGAGCACTGAGGAACAATTGGGCATTTTGTGCAAAAGTTGTTGATAGAGAGTGCCCAGCCGCTGGAACCTATTTGTTCTGGGTTCAATTTCAACTCCATTGTGAGTTTTACATGTTATTTTTTCTCCAATATTTTTCTGTAACTTCTGTTTTGTAGTTATGATTTATGGTTTTTTAATTCTCAACTTTTTTTTTGTCTGGGTTTTATTTTAGTTGAATTGCTTTAAATTTATTTTTGTATAGATGATGAGATCACACGAAAATATGGAGATAAATCGGAGGGAGATTACGTTGATGATAGATTCTCTAAAGAAGCAAGTTGTTTTGAACCGGGGCACTTGTATACAGGTGCTGCATTCCCTATGGATCTTATGGTAATTTTTGTATTTGTATCAGACATTCTTAATAATGGGTATTTTTTTCATTTACATTGCAGAAAAGGATGCAGGAAAATAGATACAAGTTGGCTACTGTCACCAAAAATTTGTATAAATTGTCAATGGAAAGAGCCAGTAGTAGGTTTATTGATATTGGTAGAAGTGTAGATCTATTGACAAGGAGACAAAGAGATGCATTTGCCTTGCAAAATGGAATTGATGTGAGCTATGGGAACAATGATAGCTCTCAAGAAGATGGCCATGGTTCCACAGCAGTTCTTCTGGAATCTAATGTTGCAGTCAAGAGTTCTGTTCGTCCTATTAAGCTTCCTGAAGTTAAAAGATTACCTCCATATACTACGTGGATATTTTTGGACAGGTTCAGCCATGGCATTATATATACTTAATTTTTTATTATACGGTTGTGTCTGTTCCATATCAATCTCACATGTGCCAGTATAATTTAAAGCAGTGTTATATAATTTAATGGTGGTACTTTGAAGCTGAGTTATGTAGTTTAATTGTGGTACTTTGATTTATGGGTTTACTTGTTAGACTTTAAGCCCTTCTGCAAAGCTTCAGCTAGTTCCAAAGACTTGTATAATTTAATCCATGTGGACAGAAAGAGAATGGAATGAGTACATAGGGAATCAGTTACATTTTAGTAAGCACCATCCTGAGGTTGACATTCTTCTTCTTAGTTTGATACTATTGTTGTATGAACATTTTATTGACAAACAGTGATCGGTTGGAATAGCTTTAATATTTTATCAAAGATTAAAGGCGTTAATTTTTGTGTATACAGCCTTAGTTATGTGTACTGCAAGATAAGATTGATAGTACGAATCCATTTTCCATTTTTTTTCCTGCCTTGTTTGCAAATAAATCATTCAATTTTTTCGAGGGCATCCATCCATTATTGCTTCAGATATATATCTTTTTGACGATCATGTGTTTGAATGTGTCATCTTTCTCATGTTCCATAAATTGAATTTAGTTAGATGCAGTTCACAAGTAGCTTGATTTTCTGTCTCAAGAATGTGACCTCTATTAGTTGAAGGTTTATATTCTTGTGGAATAGCATCAAATTGGTCTTGTATAATCGCTCTGTCTTTTCCATTTTAATTCATTGCAGCTTGTTCAAGATTTTATTGTTATTTTACTGTTTGGCGTATGGTGCAGAAACCAAAGAATGACGGAGGATCAGTCAGTGGTAGGTCGGAGAAGAATTTATTATGATCAAAATGGAGGCGAAGCTCTTATATGTAGCGACAGTGAGGAGGAAGCAGTTGATGAAGAAGAGGAAAAAAGGGATTTTGTTGAATCTGAAGACTATATACTTCGGTTGGTATAACTATGTTAACATGATAAACTATGTGCTTGTGCTTTTATTCCTTCCTGTTTATATCCTGATTTTTCATTGATAAATTCTTTCATACTCCATGGGCTGACTGCTACTTGCATGAAATCATTTTGTCATCATCCAAACAAGATCAAATTATAGAAGGTTCTTTTAATGGTTAATTTCCTTGAATTTCTCATAAATGTTTCAGTTAGATTTCAGCCTTAGTATGCTAGTATTGCAATACATCAACCCCTTTCCTCTCTGTTTATATACCGCTATATAATATATATATATATAAGTACACCTACATAATAAAGTAACAATCTTTTAGCTAACAGTCCTTTGTGTTGTGTTGTAAAGCTATCAATTACATTGCCTTTTTCTCAAAAAAAAAAAAAAAGTAAGAAGAAGAAAAAGGAAAACTGCCAATGAATATTGCATATCCTGGCATGGTTCCTCTTATTTAGACACATTGAAGGTCTGAGTTTAAAAGTTTATGTGCCTTCATACTGTTTGCAAAGTGAACTAATTATTCTATTGTTATTGCATTAAAATTTACTAGCATGGCTATAAAAGAAGGTGGCTTCTCTGATCCAGTCCTGGAGTCGTTAGCACAGTGTTTCTCTAGAAATCCTTCTGAAATCAAGGTATTGGAAGTTTTTTTTTCCTATGTTACAGGACCACTTCGCTATTCTGCCATCTGTCTGCAATTTTAACATGAAAAAACCAGTCGATGAAAGCTTTGGTCCAGCTGTTTCCCATTTGCTTTGTGCTGGCTTTACAGAGATATGAAACACGATCAAACGTCTTATACAGGCAAGATATGATAATCTCATAAAGGAAGAGGAGGCTGTGGGGGGTTGTAAGAATAGGGTTAATGAAGAGACCTCACAAAATGGAAATTCTTTTCTTGACAAAGATCTTGATGCAGCTCTAGATTCGTTTGACAATCTATTTTGTCGTCGATGCCTTGTAAGTTTTTATTTTATTTTTGGTATTTTCACGTGCATGCTTTTGTGCTATATCATCTTAAGACTGTTTGTGTGGTTGTTACTTTTCCTTAGGTGTTCGATTGCAGATTGCATGGATGTTCACAGGATCTCGTTTTCCCAGTAAGTAATTGCTAAGTGCTAATAGCTGTTTGAATGTGACTAGAATTCTATATCCTATGCTGATGAAAAAAAATATTTTCAGGCTGAGAAACAACCTCCATGGAGTTCTCCGGATGATGAAAATGTGTCATGTGGTCCAAATTGCTACCGATCAGTATGTTTAGTGCGTTTGATTACTTGATGTGTAGGTGGGAGTATTGTAAAGAATTGGCTGACAAATGATATGTGATTTTAAAATGTGTGATTTCAGTTTCTCAAGTGCGACAGAATTTCCAGAGTGAGCTCTGGTGATCTAGAAGAAAAAAATGTCACATCATTGGATGCTGCTAGTGCTAAGATATCAACTAGAAAGAAATCTTTTGGTATGTCTGGTAGAAAGAAGGTAAAATCCGGTCAAAGTGAAAGTGCTTCATCGAATGCTAAAAATATCTCAGAAAGCAGTGATTCGGAGAATGAACGCAGGCAGGATGCTACTTATGTGCATCAACAAACACCCCTAAAGACTGATCTAGCAAGAAAAAGTGGAATTGGTAAGAGGAACAGCAAGAGAGTTGCAGAGCGTGTACTAGTTTGCATGCAGAAGAGGCAGAAGAAAATGGTGGTTTCTGATTCTGATTCGGTTGTGAATGCTGTCCTTTGTCCAAGTGATATGAAACTTAGGTCTAGTTCATGCAAAGACAATGAAGACACTAGTTCTTCTTCACAAAAGAATCTTAAATCTTCCACAAGTGGAGGATTAAGGAGGAGGGAATCACCTACTAAGGGCAGTCACAAAGTAGTTCGGGGTGAAGTTCCTGATATTTCATCAGATGAGATGACTGCTGATCCACCTGCCACGAGTAGTGATGACAATTTGAGGAAAGAAGAGTGTGTAGACGAAAACATATATAAACATGAATTAAGTGATGATAAAACATGGAAAACTATAGAAAAGGGCCTTTTCGATAAAGGTGTAGAGATTTTTGGTAGAAACAGGTTAGTCGAAAAATATGTTTCGGAAAAATATGTTTCTTCAATATATTTCTTTTGTTGTGTATTGAATTAGTTCTGCTATTGATGTGGAGGGTGATTTAGATAGGTATGAAGATTTCTCTAGACTGAGCAGCAAGCCCTTCCATCCCCCCTTCTCATAAATGGAAAACAAAAGAAGGAAGAAAGCTTTGAGTTCTTGATATATAGCATCCTATATTCAGTGACACAAAATAATCTTCGAACTTCATAATCAATGAGCTGTCTAGATACCTTCCTAAGTTGGATATAGGGTATTGTAGGCTTTATTATACTTTTGAAATATATTTAGTTTGGCTATTGGTAGAAAGTTTACTTTTTAACTACTTAGTTTGCACCTTATCTATATGTTTGGGCAGCTCATTGGGTTTATGAATTATTTAATACAGTTCTTCCTTTCTCCATCTTGTAATGGGTTTATATCTTCATCCAATAATGGGTTTACATCTCTTATCACAGCTGTTTAATAGCACGGAACCTTTTAAATGGTATGAAAACTTGTTGGGAGGTTTTTCAGCATATGAATTACTCAGAGAGTATGATGTCCTGCCAGGCAGGTGATGCTGCAAACTCCCTCGCTGAAGGGTATTCCAAGGTTGAGTTTAATGGGATTTATGTTCTCTTTTACTCAATATGCTTTTCTTATTGGAAGTTGATGTACTAACAATGATTGTAACTTGTCCATGTTGAAATGGTTCTTAGGGTAATAATGAAGCAAGAAGAAGATCAAAATTTTTACGCAGAAGGGGTAGAGTTCGTCGCCTGAAGTATACTTGGAAATCTGCTGCTTACCACTCAATCAGGAAACGAATTACCGAGAGAAAAGATCAACCTTGCAGGCAGTATAACCCGTGTACTTGCCAAACAGCTTGTGGAAAACAGTGTTCTTGTCTACAAAATGGGACTTGTTGCGAGAAGTACTGTGGGTGAGCTGTTACGTTCATCATGATTATTGCTGAAAAAGGGATAGATGACTCAATGCATTTCTAACGTTTCTCTTGGCAGCAGTGTTCCTCACCAATTTGGTCATTGTTTATAGATTAATGATTATCGGTGCATGTCCATTCAGTGAGGGATCCAATGAGAATTTAAGTTATATTTATATTTTTCATATTTGTTTGTCTAGGTGTCCTAAAACTTGCAAGAATAGATTTAGAGGCTGTCATTGTGCTAAGAGTCAATGCCGAAGTCGTCAGTGCCCCTGCTTTGCTGCAGATAGGGAATGTGATCCGGATGTATGTAGGAATTGCTGGGTCAGGTGAGCTTACAGCTGCTATTTTTATCCTCTTTTTTCTTTGGAGGAAAGTTATTTTCTAGCACTTAGATTGGACAGGTGGGGTCATTTATATTGAATATATGAAAGTGGGCTGTCAGGGGATAGCAGCTGTTATGTGATTTAAGAATTAGTTCACTTTTTTTTTTCTTTTTCGGGAAAATAAGATTTGGAGTTTGCGTTTTACATTTACAAGTACAAATTTTTGTTGCTTTTTCTCTGTTCTACATTCTCTTAATAAGAATTCTTAAATTTCATTGTGCAGTTGTGGTGATGGTACTCTTGGGGTTCCAAACCAAAGAGGTGACAATTATGAGTGTAGAAATATGAAGCTTCTTCTGAAACAACAACAAAGGGTAATCACACTTATCTGTACTGTTCCATTCTTCTATTTTCTTCCTTCCAGAGATGCATGGTTATAAGATTTGATGTATTGAAGATCTGATGGTTATAAGATTTGATGCATGGTCACAATTATGGTTAAAAGCTAGCACTTTGTGAAAATTCACTCCTTGGGTTGTTAGTGTTTCTGGAAGAATTCTCAATGGAGTGAAGTCCTCTAGTAATGACCACATTTTTTTCTCATTTATGTTTAGGTCTTACTTGGAAGATCTGATGTATCTGGCTGGGGTGCTTTCTTGAAGGTAATCTCCCAAATTTTTGATATCTTGTGCGCACTTTCCTTTTGCTGCTGGCTAATTTTTGTAATAACCCTCCAGAATAGTGTTGGCAAGCATGAATACCTTGGTGAATATACTGGCGAGTTGATCTCACACCGGGAAGCAGATAAGCGTGGAAAAATATATGACCGTGAAAATTCGTCATTTCTATTCAATCTGAACGATCAGGCATGTGTATCTATTTTCTTTGAATTCCATATGATATCTAACCTCTTATTTTTAATGGTGTGAGTAAGCATTTGTCTTTGTACAGTTTGTCCTTGATGCTTTCCGGAAGGGTGATAAGCTGAAGTTTGCCAACCATTCTCCAGATCCAAATTGCTATGCGAAGGTACCGTTTAGACATCCTTGGTTGGAAATTCCCCACTTGCTGTAAAATGTAGTCGGAAGTATTTGGATTGTTTTTCCTTTAATTTTCTCTTTTCATCGGAAAAATTATAGATTTGAGATTAAACCCTTCCATGGCAGGTCATCATGGTTGCTGGAGATCACAGGGTCGGCATATTTGCCAAGGAACGAATTACTGCTGGAGAAGAACTTTTCTATGATTATCGTTACGAACCTGATAGAGCTCCTGCTTGGGCTCGGAAGCCTGAGGCATCCGGGTCAAAAAAGGATGATGCTGCTCCGTCAAGTGGTCGTGCAAAGAAGCTTGCTTAACCTGAAGATTAACTATAATCTTAGATTCAAAATTTTTTTGGCCAAATTCATTTACATCTACAAAGATGCATCATTTTTCTCATTGACCACATGTATTCTTGATCAATTTGTTAGAGAGGCCATTGCCTTCTCAAAACAGAAATCGAATAGCACTTTCTAACAATTCATGTTCGTTTTCATGGCTAATTGTATTTCCCCTTCTAATCCTACCATTTTTAAGTTGGAAAAAAAATTTCTTCATTTCTTCCTTAAATGTACCATGAATGTACTGAGTTCTAATTCAATCCTAGACACTAGAAGAGCCGATTTTCTTGATTAGATCTTTGTCAACTTGTTTCACTTTGGAGTCTCAACTGAACTCAAAGACACTGAGCTCTCAAAAGGTCTCGTTTAGATCAGAGTAGCGTATCGGCTCCCTCTATCTAACACGATATTGTCTCCAACGGGTTTTGTTCTCTGGAACTCACGTTGCTTGGACCCCTATGGTTAGTCCTAAGCTAGTGCGCCCACGGGAGGCCCCGTGCTAGATATTTGACTCCACCTTTAAGGCACACCACCAATCCCCTCTCAGACCATTCCCCTTGCAAGAATGTGAGATTGTTCACCGTTCCCTCCAGGACAAGGGTCTTACAATCCACCCCTTTTAAAACCCAGTGTCCCCGCTGGCACACTTTGCAGTTAGGATTTGGCTCTGATACCATTCTGTCAGGACTCGACCCTCCTCGATCAGGACCCGACTCTAGCACGATATTGTCTGCTTTGGGCCTCCTCACCCTCACGGTTTTGTTTTCGGGAGCTCACGATGCAACTTCCTAGGGGATCACCCATCATGTAATTGCACCAACCTCAACTAGCTTAACTTTGGAGTTCCAACGGAACTCAAAGCCACTAAGCTCCTAAAAGGCCTTGTTTAGATCAGAGGAGCGTAGCGGCTCTCTCTATCTAGCACGATATTGTCCCCAACTGGTTTTGATCCCTAGACTTCACGCTGCTTGGACCCACATGGTCAGTCCTAAGCTAGCGCACCCACGGGAGGCCTCGTGCTAGATAGGTGTGTTCCTACACCTTTAAGGCACACCACCAATCCCCTCGCAGGAATGTGGGATCGCTCACCGTTCCCCCCAGGACACTAATTACCATCCTCTACAGACGCCAGAGCTCATCTACAAGTCATTGGCAGTAAAACTTGTTGTAGGCATGCCATTTAAGGTCTATTACAATTTCTTTTTCCACTTTATATTGTATTTCATGTGAATTTTTTTGGGGTTATCATTGACTTGGAGTTGGGTTGATACATGATCTTGCAACATTTGACTCGATCTTATTGAGACAACTTCCTAATGATGATGATTCAGTAAGGACCCTACTGGAATTTTCTTCATCATTTTGAAATAATCCTTTTTCTTCTCTTGCTCTCATATCATCAGCTTATTCCTCATTAAGTTCTTTGAGCATTACTCTGCATTTATTTGTTAGTTCTTTCAAAGAATGGGAATGACATGAAAAAGGGTTCAATGGTGTCTATATTAATCTGTCCATTCTCTATTACATATATTAGTGCACTTAATGGATGATAATGGTTGCTCTGATGTAATTGTGAAGGTTCTCACGATCAACGAGCCTTCAATGAATTCTGAGGTATGTATTTCTTTTCAATAAAAGTCCATGGATTTTAAGAGCTGTTTATAAAGTGTTTTGTGTTTGTTTTGCAGGGATTGGAAAATATATTATTCTTTTTTTTGGAACATGTGAGGTACAATTTTGTTTTAGTGTAGAGCAAAATTTAGGTTGTTAAAATATTGGCTATGATTCTCATAAAGTTAATGAGTTGATATTTTGTTATCTTGCTTGCTAGATTACTGCTGTCCTCACAGGTGCATGCGAATTTAATTTCCACAACTTCCTCAATCTCCAGTTGTAGGTGACACATTTGTTGTTATTTTCTTCTCGATCTGATTCCATTATAGCATTTGTTTGTTTACAATTTTCTTATGATGTTGGGTACGAAACTGTTGAGATTCTACTGGTGGTTTGGTTTTGATTTGGACTTTTTTTGTAATTAGGAGTTCTCTTGGCTGTTGTATTCATTTTTTGTTGAGACATGTCTGGTTCATATTTAGTTGATGGATTTCGTCCACTACTTGGTTCATCTTGATCTAAGAAATGTCTTATCCTTAATGCTTCATCTACTAAAATGCGGTTTCTATAAATTTTAACATTTTCTGTCTTTTCTAATGCTAGTTTCATCTTTTATGTACGTAATATAATGATCCAAGTAAACGAAAGGAATGTTATACACAAACGCAGTTGAATGAGGTTCAAAGTGAATGGGCAGATCATTTCATAGGGTGGGTTTGACATCTTAGGTGTTTTTGTTGGTAGCATGCTTTTTGATTATCTAGTATAATTTGAATTTCAACTTAGCATGAACATGTGCTATGAGTTTCATATGATACATTATATGATCAATGTTCACTTGAAAGTGATGTATTAGATTTATAAC
This sequence comes from Prinsepia uniflora, assembly GCA_032719365.1. Classification (NCBI taxonomy): domain Eukaryota; kingdom Viridiplantae; phylum Streptophyta; class Magnoliopsida; order Rosales; family Rosaceae; genus Prinsepia; species Prinsepia uniflora. The sequence continues at coordinate 69,245,366 of CM064861.1, forward strand.
AATTTCTAGTATTATAAAATTGTAAGCACATTTTTATTTAATCAATGACATGAATCAGCATTTGCTTTTGCAAAGTAACAATGCATATTTATGTAATTATTGATGTCTTTAATTTCAATGATTTAAAGTCCGTGATTACGTAAAAAGGGATGCCTAATACCCAAAAAGCTTAAAAAAAATTATAAAAAACTAATGTCAGTAGTTTATAATGACATCTGTTCAAACAAAAAACTGAAGTTTATAGTATAAAATTGCATCAATACTTTATAATATATAAAGTCTTAAAAAATATACATCAAATTATTATTAAATACTAAAATTGTAATAATAATACAACATCGGGTTTTAAGTTGAGACTGACGCTATTAAGTACAAAAGGCATCGGTTGCAAAGAAGAGACTGATGTCATTATCCACATAAGACATCAGAAGTCAACACTTTTAGTTTAGTTGAAAGGGTCATAGACATCGGATATTAGTAAAAACCTATGTTGTGGGTGGTATACAGTTCGATTAAAAACCGAAGTCTATTTCTATAGAAACAGCATCAGCTCTCAATACCTCAGTTCTAACCCTCAATAGACTTCGGTTAAAACGACCAAATTTGGCCTAGTGGTGGTGATTCGCATATCGGTGGGATATGTTGTGCTTTTTAGTCCACCGAATTGGCTTGTGAATGTGGTTGGAAGAAATCATTGGCTGAAAATGGTGAAGATGACATACAGACGTACTGCTTGTAAATAATGTAGTTCAAATATCTATGTATACAGTTTCATGTTATATTATTATGTCCTTTAATTTTTGTTTTCATAACATTATGCATAAGATTGTCTACAATGACCAATAGTTTTCTATTATTTCCCTTCATTGCTAATTGTAAGAATCATTCGGGCAAACTTCATCTTACCTCCGAAGTTTCGGTTGTTTCTCAAAATTGAACACTCAGTTTTGATTTTCTCATTTTATTCCCTAATATTTTCAATACCTATCAATTTACAACTTCTGTAAGTTTGACCATCAGTCTACAGTTGCATTGGTGATGTGGCTTATATGCTTCAAACTTTTAGACATGCTAAAAAGCAATTAGAATTTATTTTGTGAGGATTATTCTTCCAATTGTTCAAAAAAAGAAAAATGGAATTCAATTAACATACACACATAATTATAACACATGGATTGCAAATACCACATACGATGTACCCAGAAATTAAGGTTATGTCTAAATGAGCCAACTTTAGTAGACTAAATTTTTTTGGCTAAATTAGTTAAAATGAATAACTTAAAACTAAAATTTAATGGCGATGAAATATTAGAGCATCTTTAATCGTGTTGTAAATGGAGTTTTTTAAAGCCATTTTTTACAACATTCTTGTCAACTCCGCTGTTGTAGGCTTCTTTTGACTCCAATAGGGGTATTGTGAACAACACATTATACATTTTTTTTCTTCCACTTTTCATAGTTCTTTAGTGTTTGTTTTATTATTTTTCTCTCGTCCTTCCACATTCTTTGCTCTTTCTAGTCATTTCTCTCGCTTCCTTTTTATTTTTTCCTAACACATACCGGTTCGTGACCGTGTTGTAAATGGCTTGACAATACCCTTTACAACTATAATCGGAGATACTCGTACTATGTTGAAATATGTGCTTCTTGATCATTGGGTCGACACTATTAGAGCCATTCCTTTTCTTGCAGGCAGATAAATTTGTGCTGGGGGTTCTAATCCCACTAGTGATTGTTCAATCAAATTAGCTTCATACTTCCAAAGCAAGGAGGGTTCTACTCTTCCTCAACATGATTTAATCAATAGAATGTGGTGTGTTTTATTGCTCGTATTAAACTAAATTCCTCCCTTGCTTATGAATTTGAGGCAGGCTATGTAACGATATGTGCCCAAATTCTTCACTTCTTATGAAATTGGCCGTGGTAGGCAGATTGCTATCCAAACCAGGCGGAAAGCATTTGAAACATTGTGAAGTGGATTCTCAGTTATCTTATTGGTACTTCCAAAATTTGAATTGATTGGCTATATAAATGCAGACGCGAGAGGTGATCTTGATTCTAGAAAGTCTACTTCCGGATACCTAATTATATTTTAAGGGGGAAGAAGTTTCTTGGCGATCGAAATTACAAAAGTGTATTGCATTCTTCTAACTACATGGGTAGAATTTATTGTATCTACACAAGCATGCATGAAAATTCTCTAGATGAAGCAATTCCTACAAGAATTATGGAAAGAGCAGCAGAAATACATTTTGCATTGTGATAGTCAGAGCGTGATCCACTTGAAAAGGATTTCGAGTTTTCACTCAAGATAACATTAATGTGCCATACCACTGGATATTTGATGCGTTAGAGTCCAAGCAATTACAACTTAAGAAGATTCATACCGACGACAACAGCTTGGATGTGATGACCAAGTTCTTCCCAAGAACACGTATGAGTTTGTAGATTAGCAAGTGGACTGATGGAGACCTCCACCTAAGTCAAAGGGGTAGATTGATGAACACATCCCTCTTTTATTGGACGAAGATAAATGTAATGGCCTAAAAAATCGGAAAATATAATTTGATAAGATTTTATAGTAAACTGACTATTTTGCTCTTAATAGTTTCAAAATTGACTTTTGACTCGAATTGTTGTTTGGACTTTTAGTGGATGTTATTGTGTAGGCCTTGGAGTCCTAAAACCGCAGACCGGCAGCACGTCAAAGTTGGAGATCAGATGAATATGCTATGGGTCTAGGTTTGTCAAGGGCATTTTGGTAATTTGGTATTAAGGACGTTTTGGTAATTTTACAAGGCATATTTCTTTTGTGGATTGCTTGAAATGGTGAGTGTCCCTCTTTATCTCATATATGTGTGTGCACCGTCCTTAACATGTGAGTGTGTGCATGCATGTGTTTTATACGTGCGTGTGTGTAAGTTGTGGGATGGTCGACCCGTAATCCTGCGCATAGGGCCCGACTTGGCGACCCTGTCCCGACCATAACTTGGCCATTTCACGTCCGATTTCAACGTTATAATCACCAAATTTCATCTAAACAATCCCAAAAGAGAATCTATGACACGAAACCTAAGAAAAAAAATACATTGGTCACATGGTTCGATCTTTTGAGTTTTCGGCCATGGCTTCTCCAGCTATTTTTATGGCTTCCAGCATCCAAACTGACTCCTCTTTTCCCCCAAACGGATCCTGGAAACTTTTTTATCGCTACATGATCCTTAACTTACCACTAAAAGGTTCAGATCACTTCGACAATCCTTTGGGAAAAACTTGAACCTTACGGGTTGTTCCTGATCACGAGGTTGGAGAGTCTTAATCGCTCCAGTATTTCTCCTAGGTTCTTTCCCTTTCTTTCCCTCTTTCTTCTTTTCCCATTATTTACCTCTCCCAAGCTAGTTCTCTCTATGGATTTTCATTTTGCTTATTTTTCTTTTATTTCGGCTATGTTCCACTGATTGCCCAAAACCAACATATACACATATATACTTATACACATGTAGGTCGGTGGAAGGATTTTAGGAGGGAGAATACTAGAATTTTTTAGAAACACACATGATTAACATGTTAAAATAGTAAAATTGCCAAATTACCCTTCAAACCAAAATTACCATAATGCCCCTAGCTTTCCTTGACCCATAACAAGCGTATCTGATCTCCTTTTCGACATTCTATCTGTCTATGTATTCAAGAGCACGAAACCTTCATAACGATCTTTTTAAAACGTTCAAAAGGTTTCTCTATCAAAGCGTCAACATTCTAACTCTATAAGGGAAAAATTATCATTTTTCGTTTTTTTAATTTCCTGGGTGTTATAATCTACCTTCCTTAAAAAAATTTCATCCTCGAAATTTCAGTACAAATCTCATCTTATGTTTCAACTCAAATTGGACAACTGAGTTGCTTAAAATCAACTCACCAAACTACCAGTCTCGGGATCTAGAGCCTCGCTCAACGTCCGAGACCAACCAACCACCACTCATTCAGGATTCAGAGCATAACTCGACGTCTGAGTGGTTATCTCACACCACACGAGTCTTAGAAAAGGGGCCCAGCCTGAAGTCTAAGACCATCCACATTTCGCCCAGGCATATATCATTTGAGCATGAATCAACTATCTAAAGAGATCTGTCCATAAATACCACCTTTCATACATACCCATAAACATATATTGATAAAAAAATATTAGTTCCTCAAACCCATTACACATTCACCACATAGTTTCTTTTCATTAAAATTAATTTTAATTTCGAAGTTTAAACTCAACATAACTCCCGTAAATCCTCGTAAAAGATGCACAATTAACCTATTAACCTCGTAAACTTGCATGAAACCAGAATCAACCAATTATCACAAAAATCGCACAAAGGCATCACACATCACGAATTTCGAGAAATCATACTTATAACACACATCGATCTCATAACCCAAATCTCGATTTTAGAAACCTGGGCCTACACCAAAACATATTTTTCATCAAATCTCATAAAAAGCGCTCAAATAACATTTCTACAAAAATCATCCAAAAATCATACTTAACTCATTTCAACATATACTGATTCCTTAAAACCAAATGTCACCTTAAAGTCTGGTTCTATTTTCGACAATATTTTTATGGAACTTTTCTAACAAGTATTTAAAATCCATTTAAAATTCCCGAAAATTTATAACTATATGAAACCCAAATTCAATTTAAAATTTCCCAAATTATCAACAACCCTTTAGAAACCAAATCCAAATCATTATCACAAAAATCATTTAATAATCTTAACTCACACTTAGAGCCAAAGCAAATTCCAAATCAATTTTTTGTCCAACAACATTCGTAAGCAAATATCTCGTTAAACGTAAGTTTTAGTGATTTTATCGGAATTCAATAAAACATAATGAAATCATTATCGTATAAATTATGTAATATGAGAAAAATAATTTAAGTAAGAAGCTCATATTCCAAGAACAAAATATTGAATTCCTAAGCAATAATATCAAGTTGACAAGACTCGTCTCTAAATATCAGAGAATACTGGATTGGTCATGCTCCCGTCTGACAAATTTTGTCAAATGAGAGATATTACCAGTTTGACCCATGTTCACATTTTATTATATTAACCAAAATAAATCCGTCATTCCGGGGTTACCGGCCACGGCCAACCCACTAACACCGTCCAGTGGCGTCACCTACTAACTCAATTTTTACCCGAGTCATACTTAGCATTCGATTGCTGAATTTTATATGAATTCGCAATTCATCAAATACACATGAATATCAAAATTACAAAAGTCCGCCATTAACATCAACTATAATAAAATCATTAGCAATAGATTTTCACATACTCAATAGATCAATATAGATTTAACTAACATGATCATAAATAAACACAATAACCTGATCATACATATCATGACAATTTAATCATACACCAATACTCGTTGATTATGCTCGTAAATATTTCCTTTACTTTCCATCTTTCAATTTCATTATAATTTACAATTAAGGATCACAAATATTTATAAGAACCTTAAACTTAGATTCTTTTTCTTTCCCATAATATATTTTTTCATTTAATATTCAACCATAGTAAATTCCACTAAATAATTTAAGGGCTAAACACCACACCTTACTATTACAAATCATTAAAGCTATTAAGATTCTTTATCCAATTATCACAACTTACCACTATAATTTCCCCCTTATTCACTTTTCGATGATAGTTCATCGTTCTTTTTCCTTACATGAATTGCAACTCAAATGTTAAGAAGCATATGTATGTATATGTGTATAAAACGAATTTCTAATGTCTCAAGTATAATTACACAAATCAAATCCAAGTATAAGTCATAATATTTACAACATATATACAATTTTAACCACATCCATATATTTTCATTTATCTTCCAATTCATCATAGTTCATCTTGTCATCTTACACTTCATATAATCCTACTAATTTTCCCTAAATTTGATTATAGAATAATTAAGGGTTTTTAAATAGAACATAAACTTTGAACCACCATAATTGTCTCAATAAATGTCCAATTAACCCAAATTTTGTACCATTAAATCCAGAATTAAGAAACAAAAAGTTTTTCGTATTGATCGGACGACCAAATGAGGCCGCATGTGCCACCACATGCCACCAAAAAGCCTCTGTGCATGGGCTTCATGCGTGCCCTGTCACCATCTTGCTCCAGTCAGATCGACCCGCGATCCTACACGCAGGGCCCGACATGGCGACCCTGACCCAACCATACTTGACAATTTCACGTCCGATTTCAACATCCTAATCACCAAATTTTGTCTACACAAGCCTAGAAGAGGATCTATGACACAAAATCTAAGAAAACATACCTTGATCACATGGTTTGATCTTCTGAGTTTTCAGCCATGACTTTTCCAGCCATTTCTATGGCTTTCCTGCATCCAAACTGACTCCTCTTTTTTCCCCAATATGATCTTAGAGACTTGTTTATCACCATAGGATCCTTAACTAACCACTAAAAGGTTCAGATCACTTCAACCATCCCTTGGACAAAATTTGAACCTTACGGGTTGTTCATGATCACGAGGTTGGAGAGTCTCAGTCTTTCCAATCTCAGTCTCTCCCAAGTTCTTTCCATCTCTTTTCCACTTTCTTATTTTCTCCTTCTTTCCTGTTCCCAGGCTGGTTGTCTCTTTGGTTTTTCATTTTGCTTATTTTTCTTCTATTTTGGCCATGTTTCACCGATTGCCCAAAACTAATACACACACATATACTTATACACATGTAGGTTGGTGGAAGGATTTTGGGAGGGTGAATACTAGACTTTTCTAGAAATACCCTTCAAACCAAATTTACCATAATGCCCCTAGCCATCCTTGACCCATAACAAATGTATCCTATCTCATTTTTTAGTGTACTACATGTCTACGTATTCAAGAGCTCTTATAACGATCTTTTTAAAACGTCCAAAAGGAATCTCGGTAAAAAAGACAACATTTCGACCCTACATGGGCAAAATTGTCATTTTCCATTTTTCTTAAAAATTTCGGGGGGTTGCATTCGTTTTGATGTGAAATCTAATTGATTAGTTGTTTGCGTTTTACACTATGTATGCATATTTTACAAACTAGATGGTGGATATTATTTCCTTGATAAACGTTTTAAAAATATGTATTTTTGTCCACTCACATGTTTTCATGGTTTTGGTAACCCTCCAGGATAGTCGAATGGAAATTGTGGTGGAGCAAGAAGTGGAGGCATGGACATTAAGGAGTAACGCATATCCCTTGCTAAACAAGAGTTAATAGTAGTTTTGGTATTTGAGGATTGTTGTCAGACGGGAGGAGGACCGAGCGTGATTATCAAAGTGTTTTACGAGTAGGTCCTGTCAATAAGTTCAACAATATATATATATATATATATATGAGTTTGTTCGGGGAAGAAAAATAAAAAAGGAATAAATAGGAAGATGGAATGAAAAGGCCACTTTTATTTGTTTAACTTCTTAAGCTTATAAAAGAATAAAAGATGTAGTTCTATTTCATTCTTATTCATAAGAGAAAAGGCCAATCGTTAGAGAAAATTTCACTTGCACGTCAAAGTGAAATTCTTATTGAGAAAAAAATTCCTATATATAGTTTTTTATTTATTAAAATTCCAAAAGAGAGATTTTTTTTTTATTACAGGGGAGGGGAGATTTTTGGAAATTATCATACAATATGTTATTAGGATTCAAACTTGAGAATAATTGTCTAATCTAGGAGAGAGTTAGCCATAAATAATGAGATTATTTATATCTATTATTTTTATCATAGTTATTATGTGTGCCAATTTTAATAACACCAAAATAAAAAAAATTGAAAAAGCCTAAAATTGACAATAATTATTTATTTTTTTGTTTTTAATATGAGTAAATTATTGTTACACCCTTAACAATTTTAACTTTTATTTAAAACCTTTAATGCTTGTATATTAAACAAAATAAGACCTTATCTCAAACGTTTTTTATTCAAAAATTCCTAAACAGAATTTGTAAACAATAAATTCCACATCTACCCTTATATATCTCAATAAAATGATGAGTGAATTATTTAGAATTCTTTTTAACAATTAAAAGTAACATTGACTTTTTTTCCTCTTTGCCCCATGTGCTTCTTAGTGTTTCATTTTTTTGGCCTCTCGGACACTTTATTATATTATGCATATAATAAATATTATATATGTATACTATATATATTGTATATAGTTACAATTGATTTTTTTTTTATAAAATGCAAAATACAGTCCGTATTGTTTAACGGTAGAATATAAAAAAAAAAATGGGGGGGGGGGGGGGGGGGGGGGGGAAGATGGTGGAAAATCGTACGACATAGAGTTGAATTCTTGAATTTTGACACAAAATTCAAGAATTCAACCCTGAACTATACGAAATTAACCTAATTATTTAATATTAGAAGATAAAGAATTTTTAAATTTAAAATTTAAAAGTACTTTTGAAGGATTATTTCATTTAATTATCTTACTTTAAATTAGATGAGATACTCATATTACTTTTAAAATGAGCAAGTGAAAAAAGAATTATAAATATGAGTAATATTTTCATAATTATCAATATAATCTTATAATAAAAAAAAATAAAAATAAAGTAATGTTGAAATCATGATAGATTTTGGTAAGTACTGTTGATACTATATCGACCAGCCACGCTCCGTACAAACCCGAGTCGCCAGGCCTAAGATGGGCCTACCGATCGACATCTAACCCCGAATCTCATTCGACATATCGATAGCGGCTAGTCAACATACATACCATGACAGTCCCGTCACTCAGCACCCTTTTACTGTTCACACCAGTTGGCCACGCCAACTCCTTGGCACACCAACTCTGTGGCATACCAGTTCCCTGCCACACCAACTTCCTGACGTACACCAGAAGGTTAGGCACCACCCGACACCTGCCCCCGATCTCCAGGCATCCACAGTCAAATCCCAGCTGCAACATGGGACCTGCTCCCAAAAAGTCACTCAACAACCACATTCAAGGCTGTTATAAATACCCTCAAATCCTTCACAAAGGTGACTCTCTTCTGACCACTATTACCTATACATTAATTCCCACGTCGTTCGGCACACACTTACTGACTTAAGTATCAAAGTCTATTCGGTTGGCACCCCACTGGTGTCAAGTACTTGATCTACCTAGCAGGTTACCTGCCGAGAAGAAGTACAAGGAATGACGACGCCTTCAAAGGGCCCAAAACACCACGCGGCTGGTTCTAGATTCTCCAGAGGGTCTCATCTCGTTAGGTCGATTTCAGGATCAAACATTTGGCACCGTCTATGGGAATACTAACTAAGTTCCTCCCACTAGCTCACATACCTCTACTCACTCCTCTTGCAGACGAGAATGTCTGCCGAGCGGGATGATGGTGAGCTCATCAACATTCCTTTGGGAGACCGCAACAAAGCCAGAACCAGTGGACCCTCTGAGGACAAGCTCGAGATGCTGAGAATCCTCCAATCGGAAGTAGTTAAACTTAGAAGAAGTAGTGCTGCCATGGAGAGCAGGAACCATGTATGGGGGAACAACATGGAAGCACCCTTGCCATCCTTCAATCCACACGTGAAGAACTAGAAGAGCAGCGAAAGGTAACCAAACGGGGCCTAGCTGCTGCAGCTGGTCGGTAGGAGAACGATGTTGGCCGAGCGGAGACCACCAAGACCTGCTGAATAGAGACATCTGGACGCGTCCTCATCCACCGAACAGATCTGCCCAGTCCCTTAGGAACAAAAATCTTCCACGATGCCTGCGAACTGCTCGATCGGAGGCAGCCACCGGTCCAGACCGCCAGGATGACCTACCCCTCCAAGGACCCTCAGATTCAGGAACAACTGCTCCTACTGTAATAGGATGCTCACTGGCGATAAGGATCAACCTATTGATGAACATAGAAGCAGGTGTCGATCTAGCAACCGAGAACCCAAGCCCCACCGACAATCCAACACCTCTCGGAGGACGACGCCGACTCATCAACAGCCATGTCTGGTCGACAGTCAAGACAACCTGGGGGCTAGGAGGGGCATGAGCGACACGAGTCATAAATCTATCACTGACAGACTTAGACCAACAACCAAACCCCGCCAATCAGACGAGGCGGTTCAGAAAATCTTCCCACGTGTCCATGAGCTGGAAGCTGGCAACACCAAGACCACACTCCCTAATAGGACCGCCCCCGAAGAGACATTGATAACCGTGCCCGGTCCTGCTCCCGTCTGGCAAGTCGACTGAAATTTCCAAATTGCCCTCAATACTTCCCAAACCAGGGATAGCCACACACGTACTCACTCATGCCTCCGCCTCTCGATCAGCCTCGATCAAAGAGCCACGACCTGGAAGGTCAATAAAAACACAAAAGGTGTGAGTGGACAAAAAATAAATCAGTTTATAAAACAGTTACAGAAAGACATTTCTACCCTCCACGAAAAACCAATTCATGCATTCGAAAATCATTTCGCAATCCATTCCCAAATTCCAACATAAGAAAACCGTGAATGAAAATCAAAATCATTTTCCTTTTCTTAACCTTCGGGCCTTAGCCCGTAGACATAAACACAGGGCCTCAGCCCAAAACCATGAATCAAATCCAAGTACACAACATAATCCAAATCCATCAAACCATATAAACTGTAACAACCCGTCCCGAGAATCGGGATTAGTAGTGTGATTAAGATGGGATTAGTGAACTTAATCCGTGGTTAGGTGGTCCCGATAGGTCCGTCAACTTGGAATGACGATTTTGCCCCTGACCTGGGCAAAAATGTTGACTTTAGTTCGGGTGGTTGGATGGACTTTGACCGGTGACCAGAACGTAGTTTAGGACGTCACGAATCCGTAGGCAGGTGGCACGCCCGATTCCGACATCCGAGGAGGAAGTTATGATGTTCGGAAAGTTGAGGGCATAACCGTAATTTGGGTAAAGTAGGAGAAATAGTTGACTTTTTGTAGAATCGGGTTGTGGTACATTGACCCAGGATGGTTAGATAGTTCTTGTCGTCCTGAGTTCGATGACAGGCGGCACGTATGCATCGGACGTACGAGGCGTGAGATATGGGTCTAGGAAGTTAGTGGCAAAACCGTAAATATGAGTTAAAAAGAAGGGTAATTTGGTCTTTCTGCACATTGGGATTTGTGCAGAAAGAAGGAAATGGACGGTTGGGATTGAACCAGGTGGGAAAGGAGTGAGAGGATTGGTGACAGGTGGCACAGGACTAGAGGGTTCTGGGCGAATCCTGTACGTGCACGGTCCAATGATTTTGGGGTGCACCCGTGCTATGTGTTCATGTTCTTCGACACACAAAGAGAAACAGAGGGAGGAAAGTGAGAGAATTGAAAGGGTGATCGTGGTTGCTGGTGAATTCTGGTGGGTGAGGAGTGACCGGAGAGTGAAGGAGAGCTTGGGAGGAGACAAGGAGGCACGGTGGCCATGTGTGTGTGAGTTGTGAACCGCGGGAAGATCAGGGGGAAACAGGAAGGCAAGCAGAGAGTTTGCGAGGAATCGTGGTGCTGTGGCCGTGTGTAAGTGCAATTGACCTCGAGAGGAGGCTGAGGCGGCGTCGTAGACTCTCGGGAGCACGGCGGCTAGCACGGTTGCGGACGGTTGCAGGATCGGGGTTTCCCGAGGAAGCCGAGGAACGGGCAGGACGTTCAGGACGTTCAGGACGCGAGTAGGGCTCGGTACAGTGAGTGGACTCTTTCCTTTAACTCGAACATGCATAACTGTTTTCTATACCTATTTTGTGGTTTTACTCATGAATCTATCTGTTATGATGGTTTTTACGTGTTTGCACGGTTTTCGAGAAAAGATGGTTTTTAGCACGTTTTACGAGAAATGTTTGGTTTCTGAATACAATGCTATGGTTCTGGGATTTTAAATGATAAAGGATTTCTAATGATTATAAAGGGATTTTGGAACATGATTTCGATGATCAAGGTTTTTGGTTTTTGAATCGGATTTCGGAAAGCGGAATTTGGCTTTAAAGTTGAAAAGTGGAATTTCAGATTTGGGTTCGGAATGACGGTTCTAAACGCCGGAAGGGCTTCAGACCGGGGATTTCGGATTCGGGTTTGGATGTGCATACGGAAACTGGTTTTACAAATGGTTTTGGATTGGATTTGCTGGATCTGGTTATTGGGTTTAAAGACCCGGATATTGATTGACGGGGGACGGGCCCGGATTGAGTTTAAAGACTCGAGAGTTTAAAGACTCGGATATATGGATTTTCCCCCGTAGGCCTTTGAGTTTAAAGACTCGGGAGTTTAAAGACTCGGATATTGTTAAGGCCTGGATTGAGTTTAAAGACTCGGGAGTTTAAAGACTCGGATAGGTCCAGCAGGTTTGATCGGAAAATGATGATTTCATGTTCATGGTTTATGATACGGTTTTATAATTCACATGGTCTGGTTTTTCTCACTGTTTTATAGTGTTTCTGTTTCTTATGATCTAGTTGATGGTAATATGGTTTATAATTGTTTTATAAACTTGGTTATGCATGTGGTTTTCAAACGGAGGGTTAAACTCGGTTTTCCGATAAATGATTTTAGAACTTTTCTTTCCTTATGGTCCACTCACACCTTGTGTTTTTTTAACTTGCCCTCCAGGTTGTGGAGATAGCGCGGGGTCTTGACGTCGAGGCAGTGTCTGAGGCATAGAGGTCACATGAAAGATTCCGGAGTGGTTTAAAGTCTTCCGCGTGCGTGTAATCATTATTGGTTTTATTTTCTTATGTTTCGTACTATGCTCTGTAAAGTATAACTTCGGGATGTTTTATATAGTTTCTCCTGCGTCTGACTGAGTTTTGGGTGATTTTGAGTGAGCTTTACTTGGGTATTGTGTCGGGGAGTCAGACGGGAGCAGGATTTACCTTGGGTTTCGGGGTGAAACCGGGGTGGGTCCTGACATAAACCGGGCCATTTCCCAACACATCCGAAAACATCGGAAATCAACAATAATTCAGAAGTCAATCAACCTGCTGGATCTCAAGTGCGCCCGAGTCTTTAAACTCAAAATCATGCGCATAATCAGGCTTCCCGGGATATCAACGAGTCTTTAAACTCAGAACATAATCAATAGGCCTCGAGGGTATCACAATAACCGAGTCTTTAAACTCAAAACAGTAACCGAGTCACTAAACTCATCAAGGGCCCTCCCCTGTCGTCAATTAACCGAGTCTTTAAACTCAAAAAATTATCCAGCGATAACACCGTATCTTTAAACCCAAAACCATTTGTAAATCACAACAATCCAGGATCCATCGTGATCCAAATTCCAAATCCAATCTGAAATCACATTTTGTCATAACAGGACTCATGTCCGAATTTCCACATTCAAATCCCCAAAATCTTACTTCACAAAACATAATCAAATCATCATTAAAAACGTGACATGTATAATCATATCAAATCACTTTATCAAACCATCATCCATTCCCGAATTCGAATTCGCAATAATGGTTCCGTAAGCCGGCATCCGGAAACATAATCCCGAACCCAAATTCGGAAATCCATCATCAAGTTTCCGAAACCCGAAATCTCGTTCATCAAATTACTTTTATGCCTTGGGCATCAAGCCCGAAATCAACTTTTCCAAAATCCGTTTTAAATCTTTGAAATCACATCATATTTCAAATCCCTAGGTCAAAACATCAAAACCATGGTCAAATCACAATATACTCGAAATCTCGTAAAACGCACAAATCCATAATAATCTCGAAATACGTGTCAAAACCGTACGTCATACTCATAATCACAATCAAAACATCCGTAAAACATCATACTCACAAATCATGTAAAATCATTCATCAAACCATCATCAAAACATAAGAGAAACCATAGTCTCAATGACAGAACCCATCCCAATCCCCCCGGGATTAGTGCGGGATGACCCTGCTTCCGTCTGACACGAAGTGTCAGACAAGGGATATTTCCGACCTTTGCCCTCCTGGGCTATCAGAGTACGCCAGGATCTGGAGGAGGTATGTGATATCTCGGTCACTGCTACAGTCCACATCCGATGTCAACCTGAAGGGCAGTCAAAACATTAAAAGCTGTGAGTGGACAAAACAAGAATTTATAAAAACATTTTAACGAGAAGACATTTGTACACTTCACTAACAAGCATGCATGCATTCGAAAACCATTTATCTAGAAATCATATGTGGGAACTAAGCCCAAAACCAAGATTGAAAGAATCATAAAGACTCAACCGTACGGGTCACTGCCCAAAAACCTGTGTAAACACACATCATATATCATATCATATAGCATACATCATATATACATATAATTCACACAACCAATCCTGTCACGGTTTCCAAAGCTACGTGCGTGCACCCAGGTCTCAATCCGAGTCTTCTCAAAGTCAAGATCAATGTCCGTAGACCACTGACCCTACCCGAGGTAATAGTAATCATAGCCTTCCTGAGAGTAAGGAACCCAACTGGGGGGTGACTCCACTCAGTCGGTGCTCCGTGACTACTCCGGGGTCCACCCAGGCCAACGACCCTCTATGGAAGAGATAATAGAAGTAAAGGAAGGTATATGAATACATATATATACATAACATAAACATTCATGCCCGGTTCCCTTAAACCGTCATGATCCATAACATCCATTAACCAGGGTTCATGCCGGTTTCCATAAACCGTCATGTACCACGACGACCTGACAAGGGTTCATGCCGGTTCCCATAAACCGTTATGAACCACAATGGCCTTTCCAAAGTTCATGCGGGTTCCCATAAATCGTCATGAACTTGGAAATCTATCTAGGGTCCCTGACCCGAAATCATAAACCGTAAAATAACTGGGTCTCGTGCCCAAACATATGACTCAACTGGGCACCGTGCCTGATATCTAAGGGTCAGTCACGACTCCGATCATAGTGATGCGTGCAACCATCCATCCAGGACCTCCCTCAATCCTGGTATGTCGCCGTGAACGAATCAACTGACGCGACCACCATAAAATCATGGTGCACTCATCACCGATCGATATCCTGAATCTTCAGGACTCCGAAGTCGAGCCTCCCCAGGCTGGCCGACCACGAATCGTGCATCGTGACCTCTCCGGAAGGAACACGTCCCAATCCGGAGGCGAGCGTCGTATTGTCGATCGCCGTGCACATAGCACCCGCCGCGACCATGATTTAGACTCGAAGATCGTAAATAGTGTCATATGCCCAAGACCAAACCAAATGGGTCTTATACCTGAGTTTATCCTTTTAGAAATCCAAAACCTTTTCATTAAAACCAATAAAGAAATACTGACCCGTATAGGCACTGTATAGGGCCGAAACCTCGAAATACGTACCTATACGTAACTACACATCTAAATGCACTCATGGAATCACAAAAAAGTATTTAAAACATATAATAAACATTTATGCATGCACCAATTTAGAAAACAAGGTCCACTCCCAGACCGTCCGAGTTGCCACCTCGATTTGCGTGTCGTAGGCTCTCCCGAGCCGATCACCATCACCGGGACTCCCGAACCTGTCTAAATTTTAATAGAAGGTTACTAACTACTTAATTAACCTCCCATCAAAGCCCCATAATTTTCCCCAACTTTTAACTATTTTTAAACCGACCCTAAACCTTCCAACACCCCGAAAACTATCGAAACGATGTCCGATTGACACGAGACCAGTCCCAAAATCTTCGTTACATCGAATAGATGAAATTACATGTTGGAACCTTGCCCAAAATATCCCCCACGCGCCCGCACACGCCGCCTGAAGTGGCTACGCGTGGGCTTCACGCGCCTAGCTACAGTGTCACCCCTAACCTTCAGCCGACCGGTCCGGTCGGTTCGACTGTGCAGTCCGGTCCAGCTGGACCGGCGTGACCGGTCCAGCCCTCCTACTCCTTCATTTTCGGTCCATTTTCCTCCATTTCAATCCCTAAATTCCTCTTTTCTCATTTCCTATCTAACCCAAACCCTAAAACTAAGAAAAACCACCCGAAACCCCTTGGTTCGAAATGGACCTCACGGTCCTATTTTCCCATTTCCTTCCCCACGGCTTCTCAGCCGTCAACCACCGCCAAAACCGTCATAACAACCTCCCAGAAACCTAATGGACTCATTAGAACCATTAAAAATGAACCATAACAATAAAAATGGGAAAATGGATTAAAATGGTATAACCGGGCACCTTGCGGGTTTCCTCCCTTCCAGCCGCCGTGCACGGGGCCCTGGCCATCCAGGCGGCCACCTCAACTCCCTCAGCCTCCTGGTCCTCTGTCCTGGTCTTGGGTGAAATTTGGATGGGTTTGGGTTGCACGGGAATGAGAGAAATGAGATCGGGTGGGTTTTTGGGTTGAAAATGGGAATGATCGATGCAAAATGCAAGGGATGATATGCATGTATGTGTGAGGTTGGCTAGTGGATGGGTGACACTTGTGGCTTAATAAATAATGTGATAAAAAGGGTTTTGAAATTGGAAAGATGAACTCGGGCTTAAGGCCCAATTGTTTTAGAAACCTTGGACTTGGAGTCCATTTGAGTACGTAATCGGGCCGGGAGCCTAGTTGCTTTATGAAATCGGGCCAGGGGCCCAGTTGTGTACGAAATAGGGCTGAGACCCATTTGAGTTATGTTATCGGTCCAGGGGCCCAGTTGATTTACGGATTTGGGCCGTGGGCCCAGTTGGTTTACAAATCGGGTCGTGGGCCCAGTGGTTCATAAAATCGGGCATGAGGCCCAGTTGGGTTATAAATGTGATGTCGGGTCTGGGACCCTATGTTAATAAATGTGATTTCGGGTCAGGGACCCTATGTTTAATAAATGTGATTTCGGGTCAGGGACCCTAAATGGAATTGTGATGTCTTATGGAGATTTCGGGCAGGGCCCATTGTAATGTTGTGAAATGATTTAATAAAGCTGTTTTCCATATATCATCTGGATACAAGGATATATGATGGTCTCCTCCAGGTGTCTGGGACACTGGGGAAGTCACGGTGCATTGCCTGCGAGGGTCATTGTACGGAGCAGCTGGACCGTATAATGACTCAGGAGCAGGATTGCTATGATTAGACGTCTGGGACGTCAGACATCTGGGATGTCAGAGATATGGACCCGGAGAGATCCCGGGCAGCACGCGTCGCTTATTATACCGTGAGATATGACGTCTGGGACGTCAAGCGTATGGGACGTCAAGCGTCTGGGACGCTAAGCATCTGGGATGCTGGTGATGGTAATGGTAAATATGGATTAATGAATCTATGAAATGGCTTTTCGGTTGGATTTGTGTTATGTGGTAAAAATGGATTATTGGTTATGAAATGCTATTTCGGGTCGGGGACCCTAAATTGTAACGACCCGTCCCAAATTCCATGATTAGATTAGTGACTAATCACGATTAGTGAGGTTAATCGGTGATTAGTTAGGTTAAATCGGACGAACGATGCGGAATGACCGTTTTGCCCCTGATGGTGGCAAAACGTTGACTTTTTAATCGGGCGGTCAAATGGACTTTGACCGATGACCGTGACGTATTTCGTGACGTCACGAGTTCATAGACAGGTGGCACGTTCAATTCCGACGTTCGAGGAGGAAGTTATGACGTTCGGAAGTTTAGGGGCATTTTGGTAATTTGGGTGAATAGGAGGTCAAATGTTGACTTTTTGACCAGGAGGTTCGATGGCCGAGGGCCGAAGACCGTTACGTAGATAAGGACGATACGAATCTGTAGACAGGCGACACGTCGAATTCGGACGTTCGACGGCGAAGTTACGGTTCACGGAAGTTCCCGGTTACTATTCACGACGACACATTTTACGAGACAAAAAGTGCAGTTTTGTCTCTAGTGGGCCCAGATATTTAATGGAGGCCCAATGGATGAGTGACACTTGTCACCCATCCACTGGCCAACCTCACCCACTCATGCACCAAAACACTCAACCGTGCATCCATTTTCCATTTTTCCTCCATTCATTACCCGATCCCATTTCTCACCCAAACCCATTCAACCCTTCCCATTGATCGTATAGGGGAGACCAGAGTGTGAGGGTGGACCGGTGGACGCTGGTGGCCAGCCCAGGACGCACCGCCGTGGACGGCGGAGGAGGAAGAGATCGAGGTAATCGGTTTTACCCGATTTTGTCCATTTTCAATATTAGTGGTTATGGGTCGTTTTTGATTGTTTTAATGAATTAGTTAGGATGTTAAGAAGCCATTAGGAAGGTTTTGAGAAGGTTTGAACGTTGAGGGACCTCTGAGGAGGATTTCGAAAAATTGAACCGTGAGGGGATTTTTGGGTTCACTGGTTTTAATCGGTTTTAGGTTGTTTTGTTCATTAGGATTGATAGGAAACATTAAAATAGGAATTTAGGAATTAAAATGGAAGAAAACGGACCGAAAATGAGGGAGAAGGAGACCTGGACCGGTTACGCCGGTCCAAGTTGCAGGAAAAACCGGACCGGACCGGTTCGGACCGGTCTGACCGATGTAGGGGATGACTGATGACGTCATCCTGATGACGTCATCATGTCAGGGATGACGTCATCATGTCAGATCTGACAATGTCAGACTGACATGTCAGACAGTGGGCCAATGGGAGCGTGACACGTGTCACTGTCAGGGGCTGTCAGTGATGACGTCATGCTGACATCAGCAGGTACTGTAGCAGGCGCGTGAAGCCCACGCGCAGCCACTTCAGGCGGCGCGTGAGGGCGCGTGGCCGGGAATCTGGGGAAGGTTCCAACATGTGAAATCTTCTATTCGATGTAACGAACATTTTGGGACTGGTTTCGAGTCGATCGGACACCGTCTCGATATGTTTCGGGGCATCAGAAGGTTTAGGTTCGGGATTAAAAATAGTTAAAAATACGGGAAAATTACGGAGCTTTGGTAGGAGGTTAATTAAGTAGTTAGTAACCTTCTATTACGATTTGGACAGGTTTGGGAGTCCCGGTGACGGTGATCGGCTCGGGGAGCCGTATGGCACGCAAATCGAGGCGGCAGCTCGGACGGTCTGTGAGTGGACCTTGTTTTCTAAATTGGTGCATGCATAAATGTTTATTATATGTTTTATTACTTGTTTGATGATGCCATGGGTGCATTTGTATATGGTTACGTATAAGCACGTATTTCGAGGTTTCGGCCCGGTGCTTATACGGGTCTGTATTTCTTTATTGATTTAAATGAACTGAATTTGGATTTCAAAATGATAAACTCGGGTATGAGACCCATTTGGTTTTGTTTTGGGCATATGACCTCAGATTCCGGGCACGGTGCCCAGTTGGTGTCCTATGTTCGGGTACGAGACCCAGTCACTTTACGGTTTTGATTTCAGGTCAGGGAACCTTAAATGGATTTCCCGGTTCATGACGGTTTATGGGAACCGGCATGAACTCTTAATATGGTATCATGGTTCATGACGGTTTATGGGAACCGGCATGAACCCTTGTTGGTTATTACGGTACATGACGGTTTATGGGAACCGGCATGTTACCTGATTATGGGTATTATGGATTCATGACGGTTCAGGGGAACCGGTCATGAATGTTTATGTTATGTATATATATGTTCGTCTACCTTCCTTTACATGTTCTACTATCTCCTCCGGGGAGGGTCGTTGGCCTGGGTGGACCCCGGAGTAGTCACGGAGCACCGACTGAGTGGAGTCACCCCCCAGTTGGGTTCCTTACTCTCAGGAAGGCTATGATTACTATTACCTCGGGTAGGGTCAGTGGTCTACGGACATTGATCTTGACTTTGAGAAGACTCGGATTGAGACCTGGGTAGCACGCGCGTAGCTTTGGATACCGTGACAGGATTGGTTGTGTGACTTATATATATGTATGTGATGGATATATGTTATATGATATGTGGTGTGTACAGGTGTGCACAGGATTTGAGCAGTAGCTCGTGTACTTGGTTTCTTTATGGTTTGGGGGCCGAGTCCCTTATGGATTTGGGCAGTGGCCGTATGGTCGTTTTCATTGTGGTCCTTTCGACCTTGGTTTATATCTTCTTTGGGCTTAGTCCCACATATGGTTTGTTTTGGATAAATGGTTTTCGAATGCATGCATGCTTTTTAGTGGAGGGTACAAATGTCTTCCTTATTAAATGTTTTATAAACTTTTATTTTGTCCACTCACAGTTTTTAATGTTTTGACTGCCCTTCAGGTTGACATCGGATGTGGACTGTAGCAGAGACTGAGATATCACATACCTCCTCCGGATCCTGGCGTACTCTGATAGCCCGGGAGGGCAAAGGACGAAAATATCCCTTGTCTGACACTTCGTGTCAGACGGGAGCAGGGTCATCCCGCACTAATCCCTGGGGGATTGGGATGGGTCCTGTCATAAATGGTTTTGGATTTATGGATTTATGTTTATGGCTTTGGGCAGTGGCCCACATGGTTTTAATATGTCTGGTAGTGGTATTCCACAGTTTTGGGCTGAGTTCGCACACTTGGTTTTAAGTTAACGGTTTTTGGGCTAAGGCCCTAATGGCTCGGTTGAACAAACGTTTTGGTTACTGGTTTTCGTGGCATGCATACATTTTTATTGGAGGGCATAAATGTCTTATAACTGTGTTAAACAAACTTAATGATTTTCGTCCACTCACAGCTTTTATTAGTTTTAATGCCCTTCAGGTTGATCACGGATGCGATTGCAGTAGAGACTGGGACATTGCACGCCTCCTCCATCGATCCTTGCGCACTCTGGAAGCCTCCTTTGGGCAGTGACTTTTGGTTATCCCTTGTCTGACACCCCTTGTTAGACGGGAGCAGGGCACATTCCACGGTAATCCCGGGGGGATTGGGATGGGTCCTGTCACACGCGCAGTGCAATCCCAAGGCACGTGAGGGTGCGTGATGAGGAATTTGAGGATGGTTCTAACATGTCAAATCATCTATTCGATGTAACGAACATTTTGGGACTGGTTTCGAGTCGATCAGACATCGTCTCGATATAGTTCGGGCTATCCGAAGGTTTCAGTACGCGTTTAAAAATAGTTAAAAATCCAGGAAAATTAGGGGGCTTTAGTGAAGAGTTAATTAAGTAGTTAGTAACGCTCGAAAGTGATTTGGATAGGTTTGGAAGTCCCAGTGACGACGTTTGACCCCGGAGAGCCGTATTGCACGTGTATCAAGACGGCAGTGCGGACGATTTGTGAGTGGACTTTCTTTCTGAAATCGATGCATGCATAAATATTTTATATATGTTTTAATATGTGTTTTGGGATGCCTTGAGTGCATTTTGGTTTGTGTTTACGTATGGGCACGTACTTCGAGGTTTTTGGGTTTTATACGTGCTTATATGCGCTTTTGCTATCGGTTTTCATGAGATGGTTTTGAAAAGGTAAAACCGGGCATGAGACCCATTTGGATTTAGTTTTGACTCGAGCATGAGACCCTATTGATGACCCGTAGGTTTGAGTCGTGGTCGCGACGGGTGCTGTGTGCACGGCGACAGACGACGTGACACTCGCCTTCGGATTAGGATGCGTTCCTTCCGGAGAGGTCACGATGCACGTCCAGTTGTTGAGCAGCCACTAGAGGCTCGACTTCGGAGTGCTGACGGTTCACAAGATCGATCGGCGACGTGTGCACCATGGTCCCGAGATGGTCGCGATAGTGATGTGTTCACGGCGACATACCAGGATTGAGAGCGGTCCTGGATTGATGGTGGCACGCATCGCTATGATCGGGATCGTGACTAACCCTGAGATATCGGGCTCGGTGCCCAATTATTGTGAAATCGGGCTAGAGGCCCTGTTGAGTCCTATGTTCGGGCTAGAGGCCCATTTGCTTTGTGTTATCGGGCGTGAGTCCCCTTTTTATGATTTTGTATACTAGTATGTATATACCCTCCTTACGAGATTATGGATTGGTCTCCTCCAGTCGTCGACCTGGAGAGTCACGATCCACAGACCAGAGTGGGTATCCCCATAGGGATCCCGTTCCAGGAGTGGGCGTTATGATCTGCTACCGGAACAGATTCCGGAGAGATGATTGAACTAGGTCCAAAGATAGAGCCTCCCAGATGGAGAATTCCTGGGAGAAGACTCGGAGTGAGACCCCGAGTAGTATGTATACTTATATATATTGAGACATCGTGACTATATCGGGGATGTGTTCCCTAGGGGCTGTGTTCCCCAAGTTGGCATCTTCTCTGGAAGTTCCTAGGATGGGTTATATATGTATATATGTATATGTGTATGAGTTTTCACTGAGATAGCGTTGGGCTGAGACCCTCGCGTATTGGTTTTGGGCTGAGACCCATATGAGATGGTTTTGGGACGAGTTCCCACGTGTTTTGGTTTGGGCGGAGGTCCCATGTACTGTTTGACTAATTTCGGGCCAAGGCCCAAATGGTTTGATGGTTCATGATGGTTTATGGGAACCGGGCATGAACCCTAGAAACGATTTTTTTGAATGCATGCATATGTTTTTAATAAAGGGCATAAAGGTCTTTTATGAAATATTTTTATAAAATATTTGTTTTATCCACTCACAACTTTTATGTTTTGAATGCCCATTAGGTTGATCGCGGATGCGGCTGTAGCAGAGACGAGACATCGCATTCCTCCTTCGGATCCTGGCATACTCTGATAGCCCGGTTGGCCAAAGGACGAAAATATCCCTGGTCTGACACTTCGTGTCAGAAGGGAGCAGGCCCGGCCCATGCTAATCCTGAGGGATTTGGGAAGGGTCCTGTCATACTACGCCATTCTGGACAGGGGGCTCTTTAACCAACTCAACGTTGCCATCTCCTACCATTCCTTGCTCATGAAGTTCCCTACCATTATGGGACCAACCACGTTGCGGTAACCAACAATCTGCTTGCACATGTTACCAGACTACCCTGACCAAGGTCAACCCATGCGCAAAACGGGAGATCATGGCCATTGCAGAGGCCGCTTACGAGGCCAACCCTATGGACTCTCAGCTCGCTGACCAGATTCGCTCATGTCCCCCCGAGGACCCACGAGACCTCTCAACCATTTCACAATCGCAACCTGTGGAGGACATTGACTTAATCACCCTTTGTACATGGCACCCCAAATGGCAGGTGAAGATTGGGACCTCAATCGCCTAGAAAACTAGGGAACAGCTCATCCATTTCCTACGGGACAATAGCGAGGTCTTCGTATGGTCATATGTAGACATGCCCGGCATCTCCATAGATGTCATCTGCCATCGGCTCACCAACAATGCATCCTTCAAACCGGTGACGTAAAAACAACGGACTTATGTCGCCGAACGTTAGCTCGTCATGCAGGAGAAAATCACCAAGCTCAGCATAATCCACTTTGTGCGCAAAGCCATATACGCTGCATGGATCTCAAATGTTGTCCTAGTAAAGAAACCCTCCAGGACTTGGCGAATTTGCATCGACTTCACTGATCTCAACAAGGCCTACCCCAAGGAAATCTTCCTATTGTCCAAGACCGACCTCGTGGTCGACGCTATAGCTGGTCATGAACTTTTGAGCTTTATGGACTCATACTCCTTCTATAACCAGATCAGAATGCACCCTGATGACAAAATTCACACAAGTTTGCGCACCAACTTGGGCTTCTACTGCCACAATGTCATGCCCTTCGGGTTGAAGAACGCCGGAGCAACTTATCAACGCCTAGTCAACTTCATGTTTGTTGATCAGATTGGGAAGAGCATGGAAGTTTATGTGGATGATACGCTGGTCAAGAGCAAAACTGCAGTGACCACGAGCCCAATCTCCACAAGATGGTTCCAGGTGCTAAAACAATACCA
The DNA here is from genome assembly GCA_032719365.1 of Prinsepia uniflora. Lineage (NCBI taxonomy): Eukaryota > Viridiplantae > Streptophyta > Magnoliopsida > Rosales > Rosaceae > Prinsepia > Prinsepia uniflora. The sequence continues at coordinate 69,269,131 of CM064861.1, forward strand.
GATGCGACTCAACCTCGCCAAGTGCGTCTTCGGCGTTTGATTACGCGAATTCCTGGGCTACATGATCTGCCAACCCGAGATCGAGGCCAACCCCAAGAAGATAAAGGAAATCATCGACATGATGCCACCACGCACACTCAAGGAGGTTCAAACCCTTATGGGCAGGGTCGCAGTTCTCACCCGATTCATCTTACGAACAACAGAAAAATGCCTCCCATTCTTCAAAATCCTGAAGACACAAAGTAAAACTATCCGCTGGGATTCAGAATGCGACACTGCGTTCTATACGCTCAAAACCTACATGGGCACTGCACCCTTGCTTGCCCGACCAGACACTGGGGAACGGCTCACCGTTTACCTCTTCGTCTCCACCTCCGCCATTAGTTCAGTCCTCATCAAGAATAAAGACGACATCGAGTTCCCTGTATACTATGTAAGCAAGGCATTACAGGATGCAGAAACCAGGTGCTACGACCTGGAGAAGTTGGCCTTCGCTTTGATCATTACGGCCAGACGGCTCTACCCGTACTTCCAGGCACACCCCATACTGGTATTCACCAACAAGCCCCTACGGTAGGTCCACCAAAATCTAGACGCTTCCGGGCTGCTCATCAAATGGGCTATCGAGCTCAGTGAATTTGACATAACCTTGGCCCCTCGACCAGTGGAGACGGGCCAGGTCGTCACCGACCTCCTCTCCGAATACACATATAGTACGACCCATCACATGATGAAGAATCATGACCGCAACACTATGCTATCATCCGCCCCGTCCGCACGAAGCCAAATCTATCCACCTTGGACTCATCTAGGCTCACTTGGACCCTTTATATAGACGGATCCGCCTGTCACAGAGACTCCCGTGCCAGACTTGTGCTCAACGCACCCACCCAGAAAAAGCTCGAATACGAGCTCCTCTTCGCCTTCAAAGCCTCCAATAACGAAGCAGAAGATGAGGCCCTCCTCGTCGGCCTTCGCCTAGCCAAAGACTTACAAGCCCAACAGTTGCAAATTCTTAGTGACTCCAGCTCATCTTTCGCCAGGTGAATAGCCTCTATGATGCCAAGGATATCTCCATGGCCTCATGGAAGTACGAACACTCCTGCACAATTTTCAAGACTATGACATCACCCAAATCCCGAGCTCTGAGAACAGTCACGTTGACGCCTTGTCTCGCCTGGCTTCCTCAATTGACGACAAGGTTGGCCGCCAAGTTTTGGTCGAATTCCTTACAACCCCGAGCACCAAGGAGCGCCATGTCATGGCCCTCACCAGCAAACCCTCGTGGATGGATCCAATCATTCGGTGCCTCACCACTGCAGAACTACCAACAGACCGAAATAAGGCCCGGCGCATTCAACACGAGTTTGCCCGGTATACTATGGTGCACGACCATTTATACAAGCGGGGATTCGACGTCCTACTCTTGAAATGCCTCCCAACCGACCGTGGCACCGATCTCCTCAGGGAAATCCATCAGGGACTCTACGAAAACCACTCCGAGCCCAAGTCCCTCACCCACAAAACCTTTCGGCAAGGCTACTACTGGCCAACAATGCACGCTGACTCGATTGCACTAATCCAAAACTGCCCTCAGTGCTAGAAATATGCACCCACCCCTCACTCTCTAGTTGAACTACTCACTCCCATGCTTAGCCCTTGGTTTTTCTCTCAGTGGGGGCTCGACCTCATCGGCCTCATGCCACGAAGGAAAGGCGGGGTAGAACATGCGGTCGTCGCCGTTGATTACTTCAACAAATAGGAGGAAGCAAATCTCTTAAAACAATCACGGTGGCCCAAATCGAGAGCTTTGTTTACCAAAATATTATCTGTCGTTTCGGCATTCCTCATACGATCGTGACTGATAAAGGGAAGCAATTTGAGTGTGCTCGTTTCCGTAACTTCTGTGATGTCTATGGCATCGAACTTTACTTCGCCTCAGTTGCACACCCCCAGCCCAATGGGCACGTAAAAGCCGTTAACAAGCTCAACAAGCATAACCTAAAAACCTGGCTTGACAGGACCGCCCCCAAAAAGGGCATTGATCACCGTGCCCGGTCCTGCTCCCGTCTGGCAAGACGACTGAAATTCTCAATTTACCCTCAGTACTTGTAAAACCAGGGATAGCCCCACGTACTTACTCATGCCTCCACCTCTCGATCAGCCTCGAACAATGCGCCACGACCTGGAGGGTCAATAAAAACCAAAAGGTGTGAGTGGACAAAAATAAATCAGTTTATAAAATCAGTTACAAAAAGACGTTTTTACCCTCCGTGTAAAACCAATGCATGCATACAAAAATCATTTCGCAGTCGGTTAACATTTCCAACACAAGAAAACCCGTGTATCAAATTTCAACATAAAGAAAACTCGTATGAAACTCAAAATCATTTTTCCTCTCTCAACCATCGGGTCTTAGCCCGCAATCATAAACACAGGACCTCAGCCCAAAACCACGAATCAAAACCAAATACACAACATGATCCAAAACCATCAACCACATACCGGGCCACTGCCCAACTCAACTGAAACATCAGAAATCAACAATAAATCATAAGTCAATCATTTCGTTGGATATCAAGTGCGTCCGAGTCTTTAAACTCAAAACCATGCGCATAATCAGGCCTTTCCGGGATATCAACGAGTCTTTAAACTCAAAACATAATCAATAGGCCTCGGGGGTATCACAGTATCTGAGTCTTTAAAATCACGAGTCTTTAAACTCAATACGGGTCTTTAAACCCAATTTTCGGGCCCGCCCCCGTCATCAATTAACCGAGTCTTTAAACTCAAAACGTGCTCCAACAATAGCACCCGGGTCTTTAAACCAAAAAAAGTTTTCAACGGGTCTTTAAACCCAAAACATTTTTCAATCACAACAATGCGGGATCCATCCTGAAATCACATTTTTCACAACAGGACCCATGGTCCGGATTTCCACATTCAATTCCCCAAATCATACTTCACAAACATAATCAAATTATCATTAAACACGGGGCATGCAAAATCAGACCAAATCACTTTATTTAATCCTTTTCCATTCCCGAATTTGAATTCGCAATAATGATTCCGTAAGCCGGCATCCGGAAGCATCATCCCGAACCCAAACCAAGAATCCACTTTCAATTTCCGAAAATCGAAATCTCGTTCGTAAAAATTGCTTTTATGCCCCGAGCATCAAGCCCGAAATCGCCTTTTTCAAATTCCCTTTTTAATTCTTTGAAATGACTTCATTTCTCAAACCTCATTATCAAAACATCAAAACCACAATCATAATCACCAAAATCACGGTCCAATCAAAACATATTCAAAATCTCGTAAAACATGCAAATCCGAAATATTCTCGAAAAACGTGTCAAAATCGTAAATCATACTCACATTCATATTTCAAACATTATTTAAACATGACACGCACAATTCATATAAAACCATTCGTTAAACCATCATCAAGCATAAGAGTAACCATAGTCTCGAAATACGTGTAATTTCGTATGTAAAACAAAAATACGTATAAATACGGAAATCGAACTCAATCACGATTCATAATCATAATCATAGAAATCATAGAAATATTTATCCATGCATTAAATTTTTGAAAGCAACGTCCACTCATACACCGTTCTTAAGGCTCGGTTCCGCGCCGCACGCATTCCCGTAATTTCCGGCATTTTTCAGAAAACCCGAATCCTGTCCGAAATCACATTCCAGGGTCATTAAGGTCTCAAATAAAAACATACTAATTTCCCATAATTTTCCGGGAATTAATCGTTAATTAAAAACGTAACCTAAACCTTCGGACCCTCGGAATAACATCGAAACGGTGTCCGATAAATTCGAAACCAACGTTAAAATATTCGTTACATTGTATAGGACAAAAGTCATGTTGGACATACCTCGAAAATCAGGTCCACGCGCCTGCTACAGTGCCTGTACAGTTCTTCGTCCCAATCCGACTAGCTGCTAAACGGGCCGCTCGACCCGCGTGATGACCCGTTTCGATCCCTGCGAATCTCAAGTTGTTTCCCTCAATTGTTTCAGTCTAAAGCATCTTCATAATCCTAATTACGGTTTTGTAACTTAACTTTCGACAACCCTTACCTTAATCCGTCCATCCCAGCTCGATTTTCCGACGAACAACCGACCACTGTTCATCACTGGAAGTACATCAATACTCATCGTTTTCTTCAATTGCTTCACTCAGTAGCATCGCAGGATCTATAAGAACATGCTTCTGAGCTCAATTTCAAGGTCTCAAGCCTCCAACCATCTGGACTCCACCACGACCTGTTCCTAGAAACTGAACTCCAGTCTGGGGTCAAAACACAGCTTCGCAGGATCTATAAGAACATGCTTCTGAGCTCAATTTCAAGGTCTCAAGCCTCCAACCATCTGGACTCCACCACGACCTGTTCCTAGAAACTGAACTCCAGTCTGGGGTCAAAACACGACCAATTCCATTCGATTTTTGCGTGGTTGCAGTCAACACCAGCTCAAGAAGCTGATCACGATCTCTGTTTGGGCCCTCACATCTTACGAATTAACATTTTAATTTTTCCCTCCAATTTCTAAAATTTCGATTTCAGACTCTCTGCTCTCTCAAACACCCCAGTACCTCTCTGTTTCTCTCCGTCCTCCCCAAAACCCATTAGACCACTTCACTCCCTCAAACAATGTAGCCCGTGCTCTGCCCAAACCTTTTAATTTCCAAAAACAATTTTACAAATGCTCTGCTCTCAAGTTCCAATAGCACGTCCGGTTTCAGTCTCAGTTCAAACCCCCCGTGCTCTGATCAAACCACTAAGTAGCAAAAATAACTCAACTAATCACACAATGAGGACGACAACTCGTGGGGACATTCTCAGACCCACTGGGAATTTGCTTCCCGTAAACAGAACCCCACCAGAAATTGAAACCACCCGTGCACTGTGCACGACTGATCCTCCCAGTTCCACTCAGCCATGATTCCATTTCCTCAATCCTAATTAACAATCCGTTCTAACCTTCCACTACAGACTAAACAATGTAGGATTCAGTCCACTCACGACATAGTGCTCTGTCCCTGTTTCCCACCGTGTTCCACCGTGAGTGAACAGTACACGGCCCAAATTACCATTTTGCCCTCAGTGCAAAAATTACCATAATGCCCCTCACGCATCCAGGCCCGTAACTCGGTCATCCGGACTCCGATTGATGCGTGCCGCCTGTCTACGAACTCAGGGCATCGAGGCCTTCCTCACGGTCCTTGGCCCTCGGCCATCGGACCTCCCGATCAAAAAGTCAACATTTTCCCTTATTTCATCCAAATTACGAAAATGCCCCTGGACTTCCGAACGTCACAACTTCCACCACGAACGTCGAAGTCGAACGTGCCACCTGTCTCTGAACTCGTGACGTCCCAAACTACGTCACGGTCATTGGTCAAAGTCCATTTGACCGTCCGAATAAAAAGTCAACATTTCGCCCACGACTAGGGGCGAAACGGTCATTTTGCACCGTTCGTCCGAGTTCGCCCAACTAATCACTGATTAACCCTGCTAATCATGATTAGTTATTAATCCAATCCCGGATTCCGGGACGGGTCGTTACACGGCTCGATGAAAACCCTAAGGGCTAGTGGTCTCACCTCCTCTCTATCGTCCTATGGTCCTACCGGAACTCCTACCAGACATCAACAAAAGAGACACCCTTTGCCTGAGATTTTGGAACGGAGGCCGTCGTTCCGGTTGAAATCAGTGAACATCCTACCGGGTGCTATCCTATGACCCTAACACAAATAATGCACTCCTCAACCTCAACCTTAACTTCCTTGAGGAAAGCCGTGAACAAGCCAACCTCTGCAACATGGCCACAAGCAACGCATCGCTCGCTACTACGACTCTGGAATACGAGCTCACAGCTTCAAAGTCAGGGACTGGGTCCTCCGTAAGGTCAGCCTCACAACTAAGGGCAAGGCAGACGGCTCCCGTGGGCTCACATGGGAGGGCCCTTAACTGGTCACCAAAATTTGCCGACTAGGGACCTATGAATTGCAAACCTCGTCTATTGACACACCCGTGGCACGCCGATCATCTCATGCTCTTTTACAAGTGATCTATCTATAATTTTACTTTGTTTGTAAGAACATTTTTGTAGTCGTTTTGGCCATCTCCAGTCGACATTATCATGTTTGTAAGAACATTTTTTTAGATTGTTACTGGAGTAATTTACAATTGAATGATATTAGTTGTAATTTATATAAAAACTATTGTTTATTTTAAATTATATAGTCATTTGATTAGTCAAATGACCTTAAATTTTAATTTTTCTATATGCATGTTTTTAAATAAATTTATATATTAGTAAAGACCTATAAATTAATTACCTTTTTAATATTCGTCATAATGGAGAATAGATTTCGACAAGGGATGTGACTAGTGATCGAGCAATAGTCCACCTCACAACTTTGTGATTCTCAATTTCTTATGAACTTAATAATACGTCATCTCAGTTATTCAAGAAGATAAAGACACGAATGAGTTATCTAGTTGGACGTGCTAATCCCGTGATGAGTGGTCATACATAGAAGCATATGGACATGGTCATGCCCTATTTAAGAAGATATATAGGGCTACTCCATTGTTAATGTTTCTTCGTTCTTGGTTCTCTAAATATCTCTTCCTATCTTGTGGTTTAAGTTGTGGACAAATTGCACATAACAAACCATGTGTGTGGCTTTTCGGACATCTTTAACGGCCCACAAAGTTGGATAGGCCTCACTTTTAAGGTATAATAATGAAAACTTGGTAAAAACACTCACATTTCATGATTTCAATTCATTAGTGATCCCTCCCCTTTTTTTATTTAATAAATGTATATATTATAATCAAAATTATTCATCTTTTAATTTTAATTCAAAATAAAAAAATAAAAAAATAAAGTAAATGATTAATTCTTAATTATTTATATATTATCAAATAAATTCATATTTGATAATAAATTAATAATTAAAATTATCATGATGAATCATTTTTTTTAAGATAATACTTACATCCATAATGGACCTCTTCATACCACTATTTTTATTTATCGAATAATTCATATACATATATCATAATCCATACTGTTAAACTTCTAAAACATTATTTCAAGATCATTTGTATAAAAAGTCAACTAAATTAAAGATCATTTAATTTTTTCTAGTTGTAAATTAAATGGGTGATTCATCATAAAGATCTGTATTCTCACTAATACTGTTAAATTATTTGATACATATGAATGACTAGACGACTTTCAAATATATTAAATTTTTATAGAGATGATCTTGAAATGATTATTTAGAATATAAACGACACTAATTATGATATATGTATACAAAATATTTTATATATCGAAAGAGTAGTACAAGATTGCCCCGGAGGATGGATGCAAATATTATTCTTTAATTTCTACATACATATGTTTAATTGAATGATTTGTGATTACGTCGATTTTTTTAAGGAAAAAAGAATTTAAATAACATTTAGGATATAATTGATTCTAATAATGACATATATAATAAAAAATTATAAATTATAACGTTATAAACAATCTTCAATTGTGACTTTTAATTATAAAGTATGATTAAATATCTATGAATATATGTGTATGAAATTTGACTTTTATGAGGCAGATGGAAAAGTATAAGCATGTTGTAGACTTGAGTCCAATTTGAATCGTTAATTTGACTTTCACAAGTCAGCTATGACTGCAGCTTACAAGGGGATGATCAACAACCGAGGGAGTAGACATTCCTTCAACGCGTTAATGTAGTAATAGTGTAATACGTCAGTGGCAGTAGCGTAATTCATGGGCAGACTGAGGTTTTAAGTCAAGAAAGCGCTGCCATAAGACGCAGATATTTGTTATGGTCGGTAGGAGACACACGTTCCGCCGATCTTCATTTGAACTCAGAACTCAGAATCAAGCAAAGAAGAGCACGAAAGCTGGGAGCTTCTGAAGGGTGCAATAATCACATTTGATATTCATAGCCATGTCAAAGACCCATCTGTTGGGTGCTGAATCGAAGTGGGTTCTCAGCAAATTACTTGTGAGTCTAATTTTCGGACTCTTTAGTTCTTGAAATTAAATATTTTATTGTGATTTTTGCTGCACTTGAATATGTTTCTTCAGCTTAGTTTTCTTATGTGATCAGTGATCACAGATGTGGGCATGGTCTGAAATTGATGTGCTTTGGTGATAAATTTATTTACTTGCTTTGAATTGGTGTCAGCTTAGTTTTGCAGCTTTCGGTTGGAACTTCACGAATTCTTTTTTGTATTCGATTAAGATGTGGTGAGAGCCTGAGAGGTGATAGGTTCAGATTTCTAAATGAATCCCTTCAATTTTTTTGGGCAATTCTTGGATATAAAACTTCAAGTACTAATGGATATTACTAAGAAATGCATTAAAAATAATAAAAGAGAGGGGCTTTAAGTAACTGGTTGGCCAAGTAGCAAGGAAGCATGAGCTCCATATGAGTATAGCAAAATGACTAAACAAGGGATGTCCAAGTAAGACCTATCAAGTAGCTATTTACAATTCCTCTAAGTGCGTTGCATCTAGTCATTTGAAATCCCTCTTCTAATGTTTTGTGGTGCATTTCTAACCAATTTAGCCTAAATCCCTTGCTATTTTGAAATTTCTCTTCCAAAACATAGCCTAAGTTTCTCCGTTTCCTAGGTCATGAATGCTGCGGTTCAATTCAAAGATCTATAGAAGTCTGGGTATATGAAATTTCAGATTATTCTAGAGATTATCTGCAATCGTCGAGCTGAAAACTGGTAGGTTGATTCCTATATATCTTCAAGATCTCCCTCCTTATATGTTTACATGTAATAGCAAGAAAAATATTCGCGGTGTTTATTGATGTTAGTTCTATAATTTATGTTAGAATCAGAAAAAAGAAAGAAAAACAAAATTCATGTTGAATCACATAGGAGTTGAAATTACGTTGTCGGCATGTAGATAAAAGTTGCATTCTATACTTTAAGATGTTCTCGTCAATTCTCTGTCCATCTTGACTACATTTATTGTCTATGATGGGTCTGCATGATGCGAAGGGCCGTGGTTTGCTATGAATGGAAAGCAGTTCGCTTAAATTTGAGAATTTTTGTGCTTGAACAGTTCATAGTGTTTCATTTGGCTGGAACCAATCAAAAGAATTACTTGTCCTGAAGATGCAGGAATCACAGAAGCATGGTTCTGACCAAGTCGGAGAACATCATGTGGAAGAGTCAGAGTCGTATTGTTGGCCATCCTCTAATGAGGGTATCCAAGGAACACAGGTTGCAGTTGAAAGCTTCGAACAGTGTGGCACCTTTGAATCATCCATGGGAACCAGTGCTTACCGTGCTCATAGTTCTTCATCTAGTTTAGGTTTCTCAGCAAATGGAAGTCCAGCATCTCATCCAGATTTGCATTCCTACCAATCTTCTGCCTCTCCTGTCAACCAATCATGCTTATCAAATGATACAGATGACCTCGGCCACAAAATGAGGGAACTGGAAAGTGTTTTGCTGGGAAATGGTTCAGATGCCTTTGAACTCTACGCCACAGATGAAATTGGACCTAACCAAATATCGTCTGAAGCAGAGAACTGGGAACAAATAATGGAGATGATCTCAAGAGGTGACTTGAAAGAGGTGCTTTGCGCTTGTGCGAAGGCATTGGCAAATGGAAATATGACAAGAACTGAATGGTGATGTCAAACTTACATCATATGGTGTCAGTTTCAGGTGAGCCAATCCAACGATTAGGAGCTTACATTTTGGAGGGTCTTGTTGCAAGGTTGGCCTCTTCAGGAAGTTCTATTTATGCAGCTCTAAGATGCAAAGAGCCTGCCAGTGCGGAACTCCTCTCATATATGCACATACTTTATGAAGTCTGCCCATACTTCAAGTTTGGGTATATGTCGGCCAATGGGGCGATTGCAGAAGCTACGAGGGAGGAGAGTAGAGTTCATTTAATTGATTTTCAGATTGCTCAAGGCAGCCAGTGGACTACTTTAATTCAGGCTTTAGCAACTCGGCGCGGAGGACCTCCACAAATTAGGATCACCGCCATAGATGATTCTTCATCAGCTTATGCTCGGGGAGGGGGCCTTGATCTGGTGGGAAAGAGGCTGTCAATGCTTGCAGAGTCTTGCAAGGTACCCTTTGAGTTCCATGCTGCTGGAATTTCTGGTTCTGAGGTGCAGCTTGAGGACATTGAGATTCGACCTGGTGAGGCGATTGCAGCGAATTTTGCCTTCATGCTGCACCACATGCCAGATGAGAGTGTGAGCTGTCAAAATCATAGGGACAGACTATTGAGGCTGGTTAAGAGCTTATCTCCGAAGGTGGTGACTCTCGTTGAGCAAGAATCAAACACCAATACGACCCCTTTCCTTCCCCGTTTCAGTGAGACATTGAGCTACTTCAGGGCCGTCTTTGATTCAATTGATGTTGCTCTGCCAAGGGAGCATCGGGAGCGGATCAATGTGGAGCAGCACTGTCTGGCACGAGAAATCGTCAACATCATAGCTTGTGAAGGCGCTGAAAGGGTTGAAAGGTATGAGGTTCTCAGTAAGTGGAGGTCGCGGTTTATCATGGCCGGGTTTTCACCGTACCCACTTAGCTCCTTTGTAAATGCCACTATCAAGACTCTTCTACAGAGTTATTCTGAGAGGTATACGCTTGAAGAGAGAGAGGGAGCTTTATATCTGGGTTGGATGAATCAAGCACTTGTTGCGTCTTGTGCATGGATGTAAAACACATGAATATCTGTCTTTGTTGGTCTTGTATCGAGCCTTTAGGTGCAAACTCTTCCTAATGTGGTCTTGTATGGGTATCTCTATATATGAGTGCTGTAAGAATATGTTTCAACTGTAATAAATGAGCCGGCACTTATCCATATGTACATGTTTGTACTTCATATAAAAAGGCATACGTCTTGCACTTTCCTTCTAGATTTCAGGTGTAAGTTCGTCGTGTGGCTTGCTTTGTATTTGGCTTTCTAGGCTAAATGTATCAGGAACTCAATTTTAAAATGGACAAAAATTAGAAATTTGTTTTGATTTGCACTAGAAATATGTGCAACGTAAAAAATGATGTACTATTTTGTCAACTAATGTTAGTAACATTGTTAATCCGGGTGATGTAATATTACCAATTTAGTTAGGGTAATTAAGATATATGTTTCATTTTATTATATTTTCTATTAATTTTTTTAAAAAATTAAAACAAATAAAAGATCCAATCTTCACCAACCCAACTCACCCCATCATCTTCCTCCCTAGAGCCATCATTCACTGTTCACCCACCGATTGTTTCTGTGAATCTTAAATACCCAGCCAACTCAACCCTTATATCTCTCTCCCATTCATGACGCCCAAAAAAAATTTCTGCTTGAACTTCTTTTCTTCTCCTCTCAAATATTTTTCTCCTCCTCCTGGAGGATCCTATTGTGGCAGCTCAAGATTGTTCTTCCCCTCCATATGTTTTCATTTTCCATTCATAGATTTACAAAATCACAAGAAAAAATACTGGATTTCATCAATATTTCTTCTGGGTTTATTCTCACCCAGGTATGCATATTTTTTTTGGATTTAATTTTCCGAGCTAATTCCATTTTTCATTGAATTAATTGATTTGTATGGTGACCTTTATAAGTTTTCTTTGGTCACTTTCCATCTCTTGGATTTGTTTGCAACAATTTCTTGCTTGAATTTTGATTATCATTATCTCGTTTGGGTTTTGTTTTTCAAGACATGGCGAATCAATGGTGGGTTGGGAATGTAGACATGGAAAGTGGCCACATCGAATCAATCTCGTCAGTTCCTCCGTCTCTCCACCTAAGGAGCACCGAAGAGCAACTCGACGACCACCACAACACCACCACCCCAAGTCACAGCAGCACCAGCAACCAGGCCAACACAACACCAACTCCTCACGGGCATAAAAACCTGGGTACATTTTGAGATTGACGTACCTGTTCGTGGTGTATTTAGCCTAAAATGTCTATCTATATTACTACAAGTCTACAACATGCCATTGTTGTGTTGTACAATCTCAACACCTCGTTACCATCCACTATTTGTCCATCACATCCTTGCCACCATTGTTAAAAAATTAGATTCAATTCTTTACTAGCACCTGAAAAGCTAATAATGGCCTACTTGTTTTCTACTTACGAGAGGAAGTTCGGCTTATTACTCACTTTACTTCTTGAATTAGATATCAAATCTTACTTTGCTAACAAAATCCTAAATCGTGCCAATGTGCTGTCAAAACTTCACTTATGTTACCTCTGTTGCTCCAAACTGTTAATACTCTATTGAGGATGCTTATGTGTCATCGCATAATTGGATGTTTTATTCATTTTGTAACAAAATATTAAACCCAAGTATTAGAATTTAAAAAAAAAAACAAAAGGGGAAGAACGTGGGTTTCACTGAACATGCCCAACTATCACCATTTGGGTTTCTAAACCAAAATCTCACACCAATATTTCTCTCCCGTTGATAAGCCTTCATTTGCTAATATCATTGAAAAATGAAAATCCGATTTAAAATTAAAGACCAGAGATGAGGTGGAGAGATTTTTTGCACCATGATGATCTGCCATGAATTGTTAACGCATATAGCTTAGCTTTTGTGTTCAATGGAAATTTCCTGGAGGGAATTGCATGAAAGTTAAAGGTCCAAAGAACGATTTTTTGCCCAAGACCAAGCAGGTCAAGTGTGAAAAGGAACGAGACTTGGGCGGTGCTAACAGGATATGGAGAAGATAGAGGCGAAGGGGGAAGTACCTTAATTGAAAAAACGGGAAGGTAGGTCCTGCATGAGGCCCGATATAGCAAGTTGAAGAACTCCCTCGACCACTTATAAATGAAGGACGACTTGACTTCTCAAAGAACATCAATCAACCAATCAAAACTCAGCAAATTGATATCCATCATCTTCTGAACCAATGAACACCTTTAACCAAGGTTTCATGGTTTAAAAACAGCTAGCCCTTATGGCAAAAACTGCTTCTTTCGACCTAGGAAATCAAGATGTAGCTTCTCTTCTCACCCGTTTGAAGTATTTGCGCAACTGTCTAATCGTTTTTCTAATCGCTCCAGTAGTATTGTCATAATGGTTAAACTTCATTTTCTGTATAAACCTTTTTTCTGACCATGTGTGTTACGACCCGACCCATCTAGTATGATATTGTCCACTTTGAGTCCAGCCCTCACGGTTTTGTTTTTGGAACTCACGTGCAACTTCCTAGTAGGTCACCTATTTTGGGATTGCACTGGCCTCAACTCGCTTAACTTTGGAGTTCCAACCAAACTCAAAGCCAGTGAGGTCCTAAACGGCCTCATGCTAGATAGTACGTGCCCAAACATATAAGGCATTTCACCTTTCCCTCCCCGAGCAATGTGAGATTGTTCACCATTCTTCTCAAGACATGAGCCTTACAATCTACCCCCTCCTGGGGCCCAGCGTCCTCGCTGGCAAATATTTGGTTGAGGACCAGCTCTGATACCACTCTATTATGACCCGACCTATCTAGCACGGTATTGTCCGCTTTGGACTCAGCCCTCACAGTTTTGTTTCTGGGAACTCACGTGCAACTTCCCAGTAAGTCACCCATCCTCGGATTGCACCAGCCTCAACTCGCTTAAATTTGGAGTTCCAACTAAATTTAAAGCCATTGAGCTCCCAAAAGACCTCATGCTAGATAGTATGTGCCCAGACATATAAGACACTTCACCTTTCCCTCCCCGAGCGATGTGGGATTGTTCACCATTCTTCTCAAGACACGGGTCTTACAATCTGTCTCATAAAGGTTGCCTTCATCCCGAATGACCAGTTTTTGGACTTTCAGGGGAAGTTCGCAGGAGATCAACTTTCTTCCTGACCACTTCGAGTCATAAGGGTTAATATTATCAACTACAGGTTCACGGAAAGTCATCCCGATTACCAGTTCACGGATATTGTTCGATCAAAATTTTTACAGAAAACCATCCCGATTACCGCCCTACGGAAAGTCATCCCGATTGCCAGTTCATGGTCGATCACTGAGGAATTCAAACCTCCCTTTCGACGGCTCGGCGTCGCATTTGAGTGCTCTGCCATCTTATGACATGATTTTCGACTGATATTCTTTTCAGTTGATGGTTCCCGAACTTGTTGCTTATTACGAGTTTGAAGCATGAAAGGAATAATTTACTTCATTGCACTTGTAATTTTAGTTCATTTAAATTCAAGTACTTTTATGTTCCTATATTTTTACTTCCGCATTCATTTCAATATATATAAAAAAATCATATTTTCTTAAGTAAGTAATTGGTTTTCGGGACATACCATCCGAACGTGGTTTCCGACTTCATAAGTCGGGATACCATCTTTGTGCATAGATCCGATTACTTTGATTTCAACTTGAGGGAACCTCGGAGAACTAACCACCTTAACAAACTGAAACAACAACCTTGCCAATCAGAGTATCATGAAAAACAAAAATTTACTAGTTTGGGCAACCTTGGAAAAGAATGTTAAGTCTTTGAAGCCTGCATGAGTTTTAGAATAACGATTCCCACCCTTCAACAGGTCCCTCGGGAACACACAGATATAAAAGTCTCTCAACACGAGGGTCCTACGATTTCGATTGCGGATATCCAAGTAGCCGCCCTCATAAAATATAGGATAATAATGTTCCAAGCTAGCCCTCCAGTGCTCCACAGAATGGCATTTCAACCCATAAAAGAACATGAGACAATCTTGAGTTGAATATGGCACTGGGGGTAGGGCCATGAGCTGATTCCCTGGAACGGTCCTCTCAGCATATTGGGGGATCGAGCGGCAAAGCTGAGGGAAAGACCAGTTCAACCATTCTTAGATCATTCAAAATGGACCATTCAGAGAAATGTTTCAAGCCTAGATAGCAAGTGATGGTGTGTAAAAGGTTATACATATGTGCAAGAACGAAATGACCTAGTGACATGTCCTTACAAGAGATCAGAGCCTCAGCCAAAGGGACCCACTCCTGTTTGAGTTCTTTAGAGGCATTCGGGAAGACACCTAATCTAACCAGAAGTGAAACAATTGGTCCTTTTCATGACCAGGGCCCAAATAATCTCCAGTTATCGCCAAACCCTTAAAATCGGATTCAGGCCTAAGGTTCATCTCTGAATCAAAAGGGCAGAAAGCGTCAAGAAACAAGGAAAAGGTGGTAAATTTGTGTGGAATGGCTCTAATCATCACAGGGCTCGCTGCGTTGGGAGTATATGGGTCAGTGAATGAATTAGTGAAGTCAGCAATTTGGCTTGAAGGGTTTAGGCAAAAAAGAATGGCTAGGTCTAGCAGAGTTGGCGTCATGGGGCCAACTTGAAAATGGAACGTATTGGTACTATTACTCCAAAAACAAATTGCAGCATTAAGCATGTTTATGTCAAGAGAAGTAGGCATATTGGATAAACTCACCAGGTGGTATACTCCATTACGCCAGAATTCATGGAAATACAACATTTTCATCATTGCGACCCAATTTAAGAAGTGGCCAGAAATCTTCGATTTATTACCCGAAGGGAACAAATGGGCCCATCCCAAGTGAATGTCAATCAAAGGGAAGGAAGCTGGTTGGAAAATTGGAGAGGATTAAAATTCCGACAGGACGTCATATAACAAACCAGCTATAGCGGCTGACTGCCCTAGGAAATAATGGTGGTCATGGTCAACATAAAGAATCGGCCCATGGTCAATGTGGTCCTCCGCCACACATGTGTCGAGAATATCCAAGGCAAACGAGCGACAATGTTCGAAATTTTCCCCAGAGATCTAGGGAGTCTTCAAGGAAGCCATGGAGTCTGTGTTATTGGAAGAGAGAGACCCCGCATGGGTTTTTCCTTTCTGGGCTCTTTTGGGGGCCATGAGATTCAATAGGTTTCTCGAGCAAAGAACTGCAAAAAATGGAGGGATGACAATCTGTTCGAGGAAGGAAGTACAAAAGAATTAGAACAGCCAAGGAATCCGATTTGGCTTAAAAAAGAGTTACAACCAGCAAAGTGAAAGCGGTGAGGACGTGTTCGGGTGAATTTAAAATGTTTTATACCTAAAGCATTTCAAATTCAGGGGGAAATGTTTACATCCAAAAAAATTCCTTCTGGGTCCAATTCAAGACTTAGGAAATTAAAGGCCCAAACAACGATTTTTGGCCCAAGACCAAGCAGTTCAAGTGTGAAAAGGAAGGAGACCTGGATGGTGCTGACAGGATATGGAGAAGACAGAGGCGAAGGGGGGAGTACCTAACTGAAAAAAAAAGGGAAGGTAGGTCCTGCATGGGTCCAAATCGAGCAAGTTGAAGAACTCCCTCGACTGCATATAAATGAAGAACAACTTGGCTTCTCAAAAGACATCAATCAACCAATCAAAACTCAGCAAATTGATTTCCATCAATTTTTAAACCTATGAACACTTTTAACCAAGGATTCATGGTTTTAAAAACAGCTGGCCATTGTGGCAAAAACTACTTCTTTCGGCCTAGGAAATTAAGATGCAGTTTCTCTTCTCACCCCTTCGAGGCATTTATGCAACTGTCTAACCGTCTTTTTGACCGCTCTAGCAACATTGTCATAATGGTTAAGCTTCATTTCCTGTATAAACCTTCTTTTTGACCCTCTGTGTCATAAATGTTGTCTTCATCCCGACTTACTAGTTCTTGGAATTTCAGGGGAAGTTCGCAAGAGATCAACCTTCTTCCTGACCACTTCAAATCATAAGGGTTGATATTATCAACTACTGGTTCACGGAATTTCATCCCGACTACCGGTTCACGTATAGTGTTTGGTCACCGTTTTTACGGAAAACCATCCCGACTACCGCCCTACGGAATGTCATCTTGTTGCCAGTTCATGGCCGATCAGTGAGGAATTCAAATCTCTCTTTCACCGTCTCACCATCGCATTTGAGTGCTCTTCCATCTTATGGCATGATTTTCGATTGATATTCGTTTCATTTGATGGTTCCTGAACTTCTTGCTTATTACGAGTTTGAAGCACGAAGGGACTAATTTACTTCCTTGCACTTGTAATGTCAGTTCATTTAAATTCAAGTACTTTTATGTTCATGTATTTGCACTTCCACATTTATTTTAATACAAAAAGCTATAATTTCTTAAGTAAGTAATTGGTTTTCAGGACATTCCATCTGAACGTCGAGATATCATCTTTGTGCATTGATCCAATTACTTTGATTTCGACTAGAGTGAACCTGGGACCAATAACCACCTTAACGAACTGAAACAACGTCGCCAATCAGAGTATCATGACGAAATAAAATTGACTGGTTTGGGCAACGGTGGAAAAGAATGTTAAGTCCTTACAAATGCATAAAAATGAATGTCATAAGAAAATTCTTGTCCGCCTGCTCCAAGATCGTTTTGATCTGAAGAAATATTCTTGGGACGAAAACGGAACCAACCTTATCTAGTAGCAATTTCCTCTACTAGTGACACACTTACATTTTGAGTTGAGAAAGCTTGTTTGCTTCCTAGTCTGCCCATCCAGAGATTGACCGTAGCATCAAGGCCTACTACCCTCAGCCTATCCAGCATCTCTATACACGTATCACGACAAAAGAGATCCATATGAGTGGTCAACCTCCTTCGCTTCCACCAACTAGGTTCCACGCGGAGGCCCTACCAAGGTTGCCTCGAGACATTCGTCTCGTAATACGAGAAAAACATTTTGGGCAGGAACAAATAGTTTGCTCTCCCTCCCTCTTTAAATATAAATGCACATATAAATTTCAGAACAGTAACTTTCCGCCCATAATCAATCTCTTTGAATAGCCCCGCCATCGGAACATGTGCACTCGTTCGTGGATGCTAACACAATCGACTCCATTCTCAAATCCACCATATTTTTTCACAAATGGGAATTCATACGTGAAGATTCCTTGGTCTCATGTCTCCAACACGGCAGAGGCGTTCTAGTGTCTGAGATCCAACAAGTCAGCTCTCAGTCCAAGCGTGATGACATTTCTGAGAGGACTAGTGCATAATGCGGCAATCTGTAAGACGAATTGGACATACTTCAGCCAAATCATTGTCGGGAGCTACGATTCTATCCAGGTCGTTTATGTCTGGTCTCGTTTGTCCACATGGCAGAGTAGGTAAATTGTGAACCTCGACTTCGCCGCTGAGCTCGAAATCACTCAGTGGACGAGCCAATACTCGAGGCAGTTGCAGTACTCGGACAAATGAGAAAGACATGAGACCATGTAGACTCATTCCAATGGCAAGGCTATTCGATTGATCGTTTCTATCCTAGAGACATATTACAGGGAATTTGATTGGCCATTTCTTTGGGAATCAATAGAGGATTTGGAGTTGGAAAAACGGAAGAGAAATATTGTTGTCGAATTTGGGTTTAGAAACCAAAATGATGGTGGCTGGGGATATTCATCAATGGCATAAGAATGAGTTGAGAAACCCAGATATTCTTCAATGTTCTTCTTCTTTTGTTTTTTTTTTCCTAATATTTAGGTTTATTATTTTGCTAAAAAATGAACAAAACATCCAATCATGAGATGAAACTTAAGCATCTTATATAGAATAGTAATGGTTAATTTTGAGCAACGGAAGTAGCAGAAGGGGGTTCTGGCAACACATTAGCATGATTTAGCATTTGACAAGAAGTGAGATATGATGTTAACTTGATTGGGTTTTGATTATTGTTTCCCATTATCTGCTACTTTCTCTTCGCACCAAATATCATTTTTTCGATTTTCTCAGAACCTATGCTAAGAGTTCAGCATGGTTGGGATATTTGATAATTGAAAGTGTGGAATCAGCAAATATCATTTCATTTTATTCATTCATTAATCATGAATACAATAATTGAAAGGAAAAAAATGATAGAAAGAGCGAGAAAAAGGATAATAGTACAAATCGAAAATCCTAGAAACCTAATTGAAAGCATGGAATTTGTAGAGCCTTATAGTGACCCTGCCTCCAATTAGTAGAAGACGATAGAGAGAGAGAGAGAGAAAAGAGAGAAGAGTGTATACCTTGAACTCGAAAAATCATTCTAAAATCAAATCTTCAGCAATAGACGCCATAGCAGGATTAAAAAACTAGATGATGAGCTAGGAAAATCCTTTGAGGAATGGGAGCATGGGTTCTAGCCTAGGGAAAGAGTAAAGTGTAATAGTAAGCAGGTTTTGCTTTGGTTTTTAAAAGAACAGATGACATCGTCATCTTGCCTTCCATATTGACCAAAAAAGTCTTCAATTTTCTATTTTTAGCTGGCTTTTAGTATGTGTCACCACTTCACTATTTGTATTAAATAATTGTAATATCACACCTACCATTAAGGGCTGGGCACATGAAACTAAAATACCGAAACCGTACCGTTTCAGATCAAACCATACCGAAAAAAAATCGAATAGTAAAACCGTTGTATGATTGGTACGGTACCGAAACAGTACCGATATAATTCGGTACGGTTTCGGTATCGATATTTTAAAAAACCATCCCGTACCGATACCGTACCGAATTAGAATTTTTTTTTAATAATTAAATTTATTTCTTATTAGTTTATTAGGTCTTCTTCAAGAATTGATATGACCATACATGTCTTAATTTAGCTTCTAAGAGTTGATATCTTCAACTTAGTGCAACTTCTTCAATACATATTTGAAAACTTAAGTCCTTCATAAATATAGTTTTCCTTTTTCTTTAGTCTTTTACTATGCTAGAGGACTAAGATTCACTAATGAATATAAGCTTCTGGAGTCTGTCTTGTGCTAAATTAGTGTTAAAATTGTTAATTTATTGTTTTCTTTTCTCTATGCAATGTTGCCTTGCGCCCATTGTATTATTAGACACAGTTTTTCATTGATCTTTTGGATGTCTATGCTAATTAAAAACAAAATTACATGGAGGACTCAGAAACTTCTACTTGAATGTCAGCTACTGAAAGTTTTTAATTAGCAAAGCCAGCTAATTGATCTTTTGGATTGAACATGAAGTCTGTAATATTTATTTATATATGGTTTGCTTTTGATTTTGATTTTGATTTTTTATTAGGGAACCAAAAACAAAATTATTGAGAATCTAAGCTCACACTTAATCATGCCTAAACCTAACCCTTACTTTATAATCAGAAACCAAAATTTTGGCTCAAAACCGAAACCATACCGAAACCGTACCGAACTTAATTGGTACGGTACGATCTGGTTTCACTTTCAAAATATTGAATACGGAACCGTACCGTACCGATGAAAATTAAATGGTATGGTTCTGGTATCGATAAATTTTGTACCATACCGAACCGTGCCCACCCCTACTACCATCTGATAAAAATTGTAATATTTTGGTGTGATATTATTATTTTTTTCCAATAAAAAATTGTAATGTCACACCATTTCACTATTTTTAAGTTAGCCCCTCCATTTTTGTGTAACACATAAACAAAATTAGTGTTAACTTATGCATGGGTACATAACTTTGTTCATAAATAGTTCTGCAGCGATTAATTTCCCATTAAAGATGATGAATCCAAATCCAAGCTCAACATTAAGAAAAACTACCTAGAATTCATGGTATGAGCCTCAAAATTTTTGAATTTCTTCCTTCTCACATATGGTATCCACGCATCTCCACCTTCAAACTTGGTTTTGTTCTAATTGTGAGGGTCAAACGAACACGATCCCTAGCTTGGTTTGAGCTTAAACCGTCCTAAAAATCAATTCAAGTTATGGTTTGTGTGGGTTTTCTTGGGTGCACAAGAGAGAATGAGAGATGGAGATGATAATTGATGAAATAACATATGGTCTCCCAGCCACATGTCAACAAACCTTCCCAAAATATCTAACTTCCCTTAATGACCAAAATATCCAAGGACAAAATTATCCATTTGTAAATAAAAACCCCAAAAAAAATCTAGTAAAATCCGTAAAAAAAAACCGTGTTGTTATAATCCTCCTCTATAAACGAAATATCATCCTCAAAATTCATACACATCACTGGATAAGCAGGGATACTAGTCATGGATCAAAGCCTCAGGCCCCCGTGTGGCCTCCTCCACGTTAAAATTCCTCCACAGAACCTTAGCTAGCTAGGGGAATAGTTTTCCTACGAAGCACCTAGTCCTTCCTGTCCAGAATCATAACCGGTTGTTCCTCATAGCTCTGATCCTCCCTGCATTAGACAGACTGCTCCCTCAGTACATCTAACTTATCAAATAAATACTTCCGGAGCATAGACAAGTGGAGACCCTATGGGTTCTCGAAATTTCAAAGGGTAAAGCAAGTGGATAAGCCACTGGGTCTATCCTCACCATGATGCCATAGGGTCCAATATACCGAAGACTCAACTTCCTATGCCGACCAAATCGTACACCACCCTTCGAAGGGGATAATTTCAAGAAGAACTAATCCCCAACCTGAAACTCAAGGTCCCTAGTACGACAGTTGGCATAGCTTTTCTAGCGATCCTAAGATGCCTTTAGTCTTTCCTTCATAATCTTGACCTTTTGCATTATCATATCGGCAATCTCAGGCATCAATAACCTCATCTTACCTACATCAGTCCAACAAAGAGGTTTCCTGCACTGTCGACCATATAATGCCTCAAAAGAAGACATCACAATACTAGCTTGATAATTTTTATTTTAGGCGAACTCCATCAAGGGTAAATATGAATCCCAACTCTCACTAAACTGCAGCACACATGCTCCTATCATGTCATCCAGAGTTTGAATAGCCCCCTCAAACTACCCCTCAGTCTGAGATGAAAGGTTGTACTAAAATGTTCTTTGGTCCCAAAAGACAGAGTAAAACTCTGCTAGAACTTCAAGATAAACCTCGGATGACAATCCGAAAGAATTGATTCTAGAATCCCGTGCAGACGGACGATTTGATCAACAAAAAGTTTAATAAACTGATCCATCTTGAAATCTTCCTGCACTGACAAGAGTGTACCGACTTTGTAAGCCTATCCACAATCACTTCCATTATGACCCTTCTAGGTCCTCAGAAGCTTAAATACAAAGTCCATGTTAAGGTCATCCCACTTCCACTCCTAGATAGGAAGCAGATGTAATGTCCCATAAGGCCTCTACCTTTCAGCCTTGACTTGCTAACAAATCAAACACCTACTCACAAACTCTGCAATCTCTCGTTTCATACTCGACCACCAATAATGTTCTATCAAGGTACGATACATCTTGGTCCTACTTGGGTACATCGCATAAGCAAAACTATGAGTCTCTTCCATTGATCCTTGCGCACTCTCGAAGCCCCGTTTGGGCAGTGGCATCAGGTTATCCCTTGTCTGATACTTCGTGTCAGACGGGAGCATGGCACATTCCACGGTAATCCCGGGGGGATTGGAATGGGTCGTGTCACACACACAAACGGTCCTCCTTGAGAAAAGCTCCATTATCCCTGAGTACAAAATCCTGCATGTTACTAGTCCCAACCTCCATCCTAATAACGCACAAAGTAGGATCCTGAAGTTGAGGTGCAATAACTTGGTCGACTAAAACGGGTCTCACGTGAAAACCAGCTAGCAAAGCTCCCTTATCATCTATCTTTAGTACAACTCCTATTCCTTGGGTTCCAACAATAATGGTAAATGAATAATGTGAACATAGGCTACCGAACTTGTAGCCTTCCTACTCAAAGCATATGTCACCACATTAGCCTCCCTATAGTGGAACTTAATAATATAGTCATAATTCTTAATTAACTACATCTCCCCTGCCTCAAGTTCAGATCCCTCTAAGTAAATAAGTACTTCAAACTCTAGTGATAAATCAAAATCCTACACTTTTCTCCATAAAGATAGAGTCTCCAAATTTTCAATTTGTGCACAACTTCGGAAAGTTTCAAATCATGCGTACGGTAATTCAACTCGAGGGGTTTTAGCTGCCTAAAAGTATAAACAATAATTCTCCCATGTTCCATCAGTACACATCCCAAACCATGTAGGGATGAATTACTGTAGACCATAAACTCCTCATTACAATCTGCAAGGCCAAAACCAAAGCAGAAGTTAACCTCTCTTCAATCCCTGGAAACTCCACTCGCAACGATCGTCGCGGACAAACATAGCTCCTTTCCTAGTCAAACATGCCAAAGGAGTAGCTATTGTCGAAAAAACCCTCTTCAAATCCTGTGTAGTACCCTACCAACCCGAGAAAAATTCAAATCATAGATACATTTATTGGTTGCTTCTAGTTCGACACTACCTCTGTCTTCTGGGGGTCTACACAAATCCTCTTAGTAGAAATAACATGACCCAAAAATTTGATGTTGGTAAATCAAAATTGACACTTACTAAACTTAGCATACAATTGCTTCATCTTTAGTGTATTCAATACCAATTTCAGACTTTTCTCGTGCGCCATCAATGTCTTTGAATACACCAAGATATCGTCAATGAACACGATAAAAAATATATCCAAATAATTCTAGAACACTCAATTCATCAAATCCATGAATATCGTTGGTACATAAGTCAATCTGAAAGGCATCACCAATGACCATAACGAGTCCAAAATGTGGTCTTAGGAATATTAGATTCCTTAATCCTCAGTTGGTGATACCCAGATCGAAGTTTAATGTTGGAAAAGTACGTTTCCCCACTCAACTAGTTAAACAAATCGTCTATATGTGGTAGAGGATGCTTGTTTCACACTGTAACCCTATTCAGCTGTCGATAATCGATACATAATCTCAGACTACCATCCTTCTTCCTCACGAACAGCATTGGAGCCCCCCAAGTTGACACACTCGATCGGTTAAATCCTAGTCCTCCAATTGACCTTCAGTTTCCTCAATTTGATTAGTGCCATTCGATACAGTGCATTTGAAATAGATTAGGTGCCTAGAAGAAGTTCAATAATAAACTGAAATCCCTCTGAGGGGGTAATTCTAGAAAATCCTTCGGAAACACATCAGGAAAATCCCTCACAACTGGTATATCCTCTGCACTCATTGAGGCATCCTGATATAACACGTGAAGGAAGCACTCGTTGGTCTCTCGAAACACAAACAATGGTAGCTCAGGACCTTGAAAAACAACAATTTTCTCAAAGCACTAAACAGATGCATGATGAGTAGTCAACGCATCCATCCCCAGGATCACATCAACATCGTAGATATCGAAAGGAATTAAATCTGCCTTTAAATCAAAATCCTTTGCCAATATTGAACAATCTCATATCACTAAGCTTGCTACTAACATAGCACCAGTTGGGGTACTAATACCCATGTATAAACCAAACAAGGTCAACTCTCAATTACCAAAAGTGCAAATCCTCAAGAAACAAAAAAGGTATGGCCCTGGGATCCATCAACATTCATGCATCATGACCAAAGATATATAAATTACATGTCACCATTTATGGTACCGCACGAGCCTCCTACTACGTTAAAGTGAACAAACAGGCTTATTCACATGCGGGTTGGCTGTGTCCCCTCTAGCCATCATCTGCCTCACTAGCCCCTCAAGTAGTACCTTGACTCACATATGCTACAGTAGGTAAAGGCATTGCCATCTAACCCAGTTCTACTGCATCCTGATCGGTAGCAACACCACCTGGACAATAAGGATACTCTGGCTTGAAATGGCCAAGCACGCCACAAAAGAAACAACCATCCCAGCTAATCTAAGTAGCTCACCCATTATGTCCCCTAAAATCCCAACTGGACTGGGCTGATGACTGGGTTCTCCACCTACCACCCCGGGAACCTGCCTGTCATTTTCCTCGGTCATCAGAACCAGAACAGTTGCGGCTAGAAGAACTAGAGCTGGAATCACCTCTCTTCGAAGCTCCTTGAGAAGAATACTTAGCATATTGACATTCTCAGCATCATCCAGAACCTTCGTACTAGTGCTGCTATTTTGGCTCCACCAAACTCATCTCTACTTGAGAGGCCACATCGAGCAAATCCTGGAGGATGGTAAATGCTCATGAGGCTCAAATCTCACGTCGAAGACCCAGTAAGAACTAATGACACTTACTTTCCTCAGTTACCACCACATCCTACGCATATCGGGACAAATCAAGAAACCTTTGCTCATGCTGAGCAACCCTCATGTCACCCTAAACCAATTGTAGAAACTAGGTTTCCTTCATATGTCTATAGTACTGGGATAGAACTTATCCATAAAATATTCTTGGAACGTCTCCAAAGTCATAGTAGCTTCATCGTAGCTAGTTGACCATCTCTTTGTGTAGCCACTCAGCGAAAAGGTGACTGTCTATACCATGAACTCATAAGGTTAGTGCATTACTCCCAAAATCCACTTAAGATACACGATCCACTCATCAGTTTCCTCGAGATCTGATGCACCAGTAAAAACTATGGCTCCAAGTCTCTGCGCCTCTCAATATCCAGAACCTCAAAAGAGATCCTCCCTTGAAGAATGAAGAATGGCATCCAATGCCTAATAAAAATAGTCAATGGTGCGTTCACACCTAGACTCCTATCCTCGTCATCGATACTAGGCAAGTGACGGGACTCGATTCGTGGAGGCATAATGTTGGAAAATAGGCACCTGTTAGTAACAAAAGTGCCATGCACGCCAAGTATGCAATCTACAAGATATAACCTAGTACTCTGATATCAAATTGACATGACCCTTTATTTGAGCGGATAGAATCCCAAAAGTACCAAAAGTACCCTTAGTCCAAAGATATAAATACAAAAATAATGTTAGAGAAGGGATAGAATCCACGTGTCAACAGTTAAACAAAAGTTCAGTAACTAACGGTTATACAGAGCAACTAGATAAATTATAAAGTAACTAGAATCCTACTCTGGTTAACGAGAGTGTGCAGTCCAAAGTTACAATTATTAGCCTCACATCAAAAAGTGTAGTTGGAGGGTACAGAAACCATGAAAAACATGAGTGTACAAACACAAAATCCTTCGAAAACATTTTTGACATAATCCTTTGTTTATAGGGCCCTTCCCAAAAATACTTTGATAATAGTGAAGGATCCTACTCCCGTCAGACAACCAACACTAAAAGGTCGAAATTACCCTCAAAATTATCACACGATAACAACAAAATAATCCAACTACCAGGCAAAGGATACCTTACATAACTGTTGTTACGGCAAATAGAGCATAAGTGTAATACATCTCAAAGTACTAAAGCTTACTATAAGAAGTCAATAAGTGCGCATGGAACAGTTTATGCCTCCGGATCCAAGGTACTCCCATCTCAGTGTCACTAACTAGAAGGCAAGTTAAACCAATAAAATTGTGAGTGGTCAAAACAATTTTTTATAAAGACATAGTTCGAAAAACATAAGTCTTTTACCCTCTGTTTTTTAAAAAGTATGCACACATAAAGTAAAACCATCAAATTTCGATTAAAAAAATGGTAAATCGTCAATCTCTAAATACAAGTAAATATCCTATAAATCAAACCAATATTACGAAAATGGTAAATCGTCAATCTCTAAATACATGTAAATACCCCTTAAGTTCAAATTACGAAATTGGCCTTGATAAGTCCAGACCCGTAGTAATTTTATCTGTCATTCGATTTAGACAAGCTGCTTGTCTACAGACTCAAGACTCTAAGACCTACATAATGGTACTCACGAAATTCCAAAAAGTGATCTGAGTAAAAAGTCAACTAGAGACCATTAATGGTAAAATAGTCAATTTACAAGAAAATTTTCTGAAATTACATTTTCAGATTTTCCGAGTCGTTACAATCTACCCCCCTTAAAGAATTTATTCCACAAAATTCAAATAAACAAATGTGGGTATTTTACCCACATTAGTGCCTCGAGCTCCCACGTGGCCTTTTCCATGTTGTGATTCCTCCACAAGACTTTCACTAGGGGAATATTTTTTCGACGTAGCACCATGTCCTTTTGATCCAAAATTTATACAGGTTGCTCCTCAAAACTCAAGTCCTCTCGAAGCTCTAGAGATTGCTGATCCAACACATATAACTCATCATGTAAGTAATTTCTAAGCATCGAAATATGAAACACATCGTTAAATCGAGCAAGTTCTAGGGGTAATGCCAATCCATAGGCTACTGGGCCTATCCTCTCAGTAGTCTCATATGGCCTAATGTAGCAGGGACTTAACTTCCCGCGTATGCCGAACCGTACAATACCCTTCCAAGGGTATAGTTTCAAGAAGACCCGATCTCTTACCTCAAACTTGAGGTCTCTTGTCCGGTGATTAGTATAACTTTTATGACGGTCCTAAGCAGCTTTCAGTTTTTCTCTGATGATTCTGATCTTTTCTTCTGTTATGTCCATAACCTCAAGCATCAGCAGTTTCCTCTCACCTACCTCAGTCCAACAAAGGGGTGTCCTATAGTGTCCCCCATACAGTGCCTCGTATGGAGCCATTTCGATGTTATACTGATAACTATTATTATAAGAGAACTCCATGAGTGTAGGGTGAGTATCCCAATTTCCCTAAAACTGTAATACACAAGCCCTCATCATGTCCTCCATGATCTCAATGGTCCACTCAACTTGACCATTCTTCTGGGGATGGAAAATAGTGCTAACCTTGTTCTTAATGATCTTTGTAAGCTCTACCAGAATCTCCTTGTAAATATCAAATCTCGATTAGACACGATTGACTCTGGGGTCCAATGTAGTCTAATCATCTGAACAATGAACAATTTAGCATACTGATCCCTACAAAAGTCTTTTTTTAATGGTAAGAAATGAGCTGACTTTGTAAGTCTATCCACGATCACCCACACCTCATCATATCCTTTCTAGGTCCTTGGAATTTTAAACACAAATTCCATTTTCAAGTGATCCCACTTCTACTCGGGAATCGGAAGTGATTGTAAGATCCGATCCCACTTCTACTCAGGAATCAGAAGTGACTGTAAGATTCTGTAGAGTTTCTATCTCTCAGCCTTTACTTGCTGGCATATAAAGTACTTACTCACAAACCTTGTTATCTCTCAATTCATGCTAGTCCACCAATAATGTTCCCTGAAAGTACGATACATTTTAGATCCTCATGAATACATCGCATAAGCTGAGTTGCGGATCTCCTCGAGAATTTCCTTTCTCAGCCCCTCATGTTTAGCTGCACCTAATTAACCTCTTTCTGTAAAACTCCATCATCATTAAGTGTATAATCCTGCCTATCTTCTTCATACATTTCCATCGTAAGGATACACAATGTAGGGTCCTAGAACTAAGCTTCAATAACCGATCAATGAGGACATGACTCACATGAAAACTAGCTTAAATTACCCTCTAGTCATCAATCCCAAGCCTAACTCCAGTCATCCGTAGTTCTAGAAGGAGTGGTAAGTATACACTCTGCATATGAGTGATAAAACCTACAAAATTTCTGCTCAAGGCATTAGCCACCACATTGACTATCAGTTCTAGCCACCTCTGTTGTCTTAGGTTTACATCCTTCTGAATAAAGGAATACTTCAAGCTCGTATGACCTGTAAAAATTCTACATGTCTCTCCATAAAGATAGTGCCTCAATATATTTAATACATGCATCACTATCGCCAACTTCAAGTGATGTGCAGGATAGTTCAAATCATAAGGTTTCAGTTCTCTATAAGCATAAGCAAGGACCTTCCTATGTTGCATCAACACACATCCTAAACCCTATAATAATGCATCCATATAAACCTCAAACTCCCCACTATCATCAGGAAGGGTTAATATTAGAGTAGAGGGCAACCGTCTCTTTAATTTCTAAAAACCATGCTCACTATTTTCATCCCAAAAAAAATTCACTCATTTCCTAGTCAAATGAGTCAACAGAATTGCAATTATAAAAACCCTTCTACAAACCGTTTGTGGTATCCAGTTAAACCTAGAAAACTCCAAACCTCATACACCATCTTTATTTGAGTCCAATTGGCCCTTTATCTTTTGGGGTCATCTGAATCTCCCTTATTGTACTCAACACGGTCCTCATGTTCTTATCGTAAGCCTTTTCACTCTTTGAATACACTAGGATGTCATTGATGAATACACTAGCCGAAAGTAACTCATTACTAAACTTGACCTCCCTACATGGTGGTAACCCCTGCAAACTTGACCACTTGTAGCACTAGTATCTCCTAAATACTCCTAGGGCCCTCTTAGTATTAACAATGTGATCCATGTAGCCCTGACAACCTTTCCTCAATAGTTTGCTCACTATTATGGTCGATGTCACTCCAGCAAGTAATACTCCCTGATCTCCCTGAACTCTAGTAACCCAAGGGGGGTGGATTGTAGGACATATTTCTTGGGAAGAACGGCGAACAATCTCACATCGCTCGGGGAGGGAAAGGGTAAGTGCCTTATGTGTGGGCACGTATCTTCCTAGTGCGAGACCTTTTGGGAGCTCACTTGCTTTGGGTTTGGTTGGAATTTCGAAGTTAAGCGAGATTGGGATAGAGCAATTTCAAGATAGGTGACCTACTGGGATGTTGTACGTGAGTTCACTAAAACAAAACTATGACGGCCAGGCCCCAAGCAGACAATATCGTGCTAAGGGGTCAGGTCGTGACACAAACTACCATCATTCTTCCTCACGAACAGTACCGGAGCCCCCCAAGGTGACATACTCGATCTAATAAACCCCATATCCACCAAGTCCTGCAATAGAACTTTCAGTTCCCTCAATTCTATAGATGCCATTAGATACGGTGCATTTGAAGCCTGGAAGAAGTTCAATAGTAAACTTGACCTCCCTCTGACAACAATTCCATAATAATTTCTCAGCCTCGAAGGCTGATATAACACTTGAAGGAAGCACTCATTGGTCCCCTCGAAACACAAACAATGGTTGCTCGGGAATTTGAAAAATAATAGTCTTCTCGAATCACTCAACAGAGGCATGATGGTTCGTCAACAAACCCATCCCTAGGATCACATTAAAATCGTTGATTTCCAAAGGAATTAATTCCACCTTTAAATCAAAATCTTCTATCCATACTGAACAATCTCGTATCACTGAGCTCGCTACTAACATAGCACCGGTTGGAATACTAATTCCCATGTCCCAACCAAATGGGGACAACTCTCGATTAGAAAAAGTGCAAATCCTCGAGAAACAAATAGTGTGTGGCCCCGAGATCCATCCACCCTTGTGTATCACGACCAAATATATATTAAGTACACGTTACCACTTATGGTGCCGCAAACGGGCTCATCCACCTACATATCGAGCGTCATCATCTGGTTTACTGGCCCCTCGCATATTAGCTTGACTCCTAAATGCTATATTGGGTAAAGGCGACATCATCTGTCCCTGCTTTGCCACAACCTAATCTGTACAACCACCATTTGTATACTAATAGTACAAGAAAATGCCTTATTAACAGCATTGTGTCACAACCTTTTTGCACTACTGCTATGAAATGTGATATTAAAAAAAAAACTCTGAACGTTATTGAAAGCGAAGCAAAGAGGCGGGGAAGAAGGAAAATGAAAATGGCAACGACACCCAAAATTTCAATCCTCGCGCTTAGCTTATCTTTTTTCTAAAACAAAGCGTGCCTCTCTTTCAGTGCCTCTAGTTTCTCGCTCAGTATGTCAGGTCTCTCACTCTCGTCCCTCACATTTTTCAATGTGCTGAAGAAAAAACCATTCACAGCGATCAACCCATCCCCTATAAGGTAGTCTCTGCCTTCTTCTTCTTCCTTCCCTCACGACCAGCTCTATTTGGTGACAGGTAATCGCTCTCCCTTTTATTTCCTTGATGACTAGGTGCCTCTCATTTGTGATAGATGAAATGGGTATTCAATTTTGGTTTATGGTTCTATACAATTGAATATGTATTAATCTGTTTTCCTTATTTTCCTCTTAATTTCTTGGCTATGACATTGATCTATTTCATCTTAGAATATTAGAGTTTAGGGTTCACCCAATTCAATTGGGTATTTATTTATGACACGACCCATCCCAATCCCCCTGTGATTAACGCGAGATATGCCATACTATCGTCTAACACCTAGTACCAGACAAGGGATAACCTAAGCCTTGACCTTCTCAGGGCTTCGAGAGCGTGTCAGGATCTGTGAAGGCATGTTATGTCTCAGTCTCTGCCCCAACTCATATCCGCGATCAACCTGAAGGGTATTAAAAAAAATAAAGGTTGTGAGTGGACGAAAATAAATAGTTTAATAAAACACATTTCAAAAAAGACATTTATACCCTTAACTAAATCAAATCTTAGGTTTTTCAAATTCCAAACTCAGTGAAAAATGCTTATCAAGCAAAGCCATTTCCTTCCTCAAATCATTAGGCCTTAGCTCAAAACCATAAATTCAACCATGTGGGAACTCAGCCAAAAATCAAGTATGTAGGTCATTGCCCAAATCCATTAATACCAAATAACCAATTTATTGAAATACAGTTTATGAATCCTTGGCATCCTAGATGTCATAATGTCATGTTCTAAGACTATGCCTACCCTCAATCTCAAGTTCGAGTCTCCCCAAGGTCTACCCAGGTCAATGACCCTTATTGGGGGCGGAGGTTTTAACCTCTACCAATCCTAATCCTGAGCCTCTCTACGGTATTTCACGTAGAGCATCCCCTCTCAAGCAATGCCCTGTGACTACTCCAGTGTCCTTGACACCTGGAGAGAAAATCCACACATAGAATGGTATGTTTAAAAACCGAAATCCAACTAGTGGAAAACCATCGTAAAATCATTTAAACCTCAAATCCAGTTTAAGCATTTCAACAGGGTCTCAGCTCGAGGTATAATTTCCATAAACCATTTCCACATATCATATACGTAAACCACAACTGGAACTCATGCCCAATATCATAACCAACTGGGCCTCAAGCTCGATAGTATAAACCAAATGGGCTTCCAGCCTAATACCTCATTAAATCAAATGGACTTCAAGTCCGATAGTTCATAAGTCAAATAGGTCTCAAGCCCAATTCCATATTCCCAAATCTGAAATCATTCCATTAATCCATTATTGAAAACACAAGCATGTATAAGTCCATTATGAACCATAAACCTCGGAATATGTGCAAATACGTAAATACCAAATACCACAATCATATGCACTCAAGGAATCTCAAATTATCGATATTTAAAACATATAAAACAGTTATGCATGCATCATATTTAGAAAGCAAATGTCCACTCACAGACCATTCTTACTGCGACTCGATAACCGTGCTATAAGCCTCTCCAGCTAATACAACATCTCTAGGTCATCCGGACCTGTCCAAATCACACTCAAAGGTCACTAACCATCTATACAAGTCCTAAACATAAACCCCCAAGACTCCTGTAAAAGTAATCGTGTCCCAGACACGCTTCCCTAGGCTAAAAACCTCAATTTAAACAACCTAACTATCTCTGATCGACCCGAAACCACCACCATTAGATCCGAATCGTCGAAACTGTTAACATGGTATTGGTCTCACCTCAATGTTGGTCAAAAGTCAACTACTGATGTTAGCAAAGTCAACGCTGACATGAACGGTCAATGCTGACATCAGCATGATGTCATTTTGGCATCTATCAGGTCTACTTAGTGTCAGACCTGACAGGTGCCATGTGTCAGTAGCCCGTTGGTCCACGTGTCTGACATGTCAGTGACACGTGGCATCACATGACTGGTCCATGTCACTAACAAGTCAGCCTAACTGGGCACTGACAACTGCCACATGTCGACTCCTGACTAGGCCACATGGCCTGACATCTAACAAGTGATGACATCATCTGATGACATCATCATCTTCAACCTCTCGCTGGATCCCTGTAATGGGTCTTCAAGACCCGCGACCCGACCCAATTCCAAATCCCTAATTTCAAGGCCAAATTCATCCCCGTTTCTTCCTAACTGTTCGCCTAATCCCCAGGAACTTCCACATCAAATTAAAAACAAGAAAAATGAACTAGAAACTAACCTTGAATCGATGAACAGTGGCCATGAACATCCCCTTCGGTTTCCCGTCGACTTCGGCCACCACTTCCCTAGAAATCAATTCATACTGAGTCGTCTTGGTCCATAGAACACATTAGGATCAACCTAAACCTTCAACAAACGTCCAAATCTCGCCATCCACGGCTGTCCTGCCCGATTCCTCGCCGTCTCCTAGTCTCTCAGCCACCCTCAGTCTCTCTTCCTCTCACAGATGAAACACAGAGCATGATCGTAGGGGTAGGTTTGGTGTTTTGGGTTTCAGGTGAGAGGGATGGATGAAACAGAGGAGGGGAATGGGATATGCATGTATGTGGGAAGGAAACAATGGATGAGTGACACTTGTCACTCATCCATTAGGCCTAACCACAAATATCTGGGCCCAGAAAGTGACAAATATCCCCTACCTCGGAAATCGTGCCATAGTACCCCAAATCATTCTAGACCCATAACTTTCTCGTACGATGTCCAATTTTGATGTGTCGCCTATCTATGGACTCGTGACATCCCGATCTACATAACAGTCCTCGGTCCTCTTGCATTGGACCTCTCAGGTCGAAAATCAACCTTTTATCCATTCATAGGGGCAAAATAGTCATTTTACACAGATTGTTCAAAATTTCTCGACTAATCCCTGATTAGTCCCGATAATCCTCAATTAGTCCTTAATTAATCCCCTGAATTTGGGACAGGTTGTTACAACCTTCCCTCCTTAAAGAATTTCATCCTCGAAATTCAAACTGAATCAGATCCACATCTAAATTGTGGAAATCCAATTCTACCTCCAACTCTAGGTAGTCCCGTGTACACGTAGATGTCCAACTACTAACCGTTGTACTCGTCTGTACCCAAACGTCACTCGACCTTAACCACAATCCAACGGTCAATGCTGAAACTCAGCTCAGTCCTCTGTGACCGTATCCAACAACCTCGTGACCAACTGTCACCGGAAGCTTCCAAAGCTCCGACTCAACCCTCACAAACCAAGTCTCGATTTGGAAATCTCGAGGATCCACATGTCAACTCGTAAGTCTCAAACCTTAAATTCCAACATTTGCCTAGTTTCACTCGAGACACCGACACTTGTCAATCTCGCCTATCACCTACACAAATACCAAGCTAACAAGTCCACTTACCGTCCCGCTCAGTTAACAAATCAAGACGAAAATTTTACTAAACCAAGCTGACACCTTTCAGCTTCCATCTTGACAACCCAAGCTGACATCTTGCTCTCACTAAGAGATCTCCAAGTCTCAAATCCTCCACCTCACTAGACGGTCTCCTAATCGTAAGCCACACTTGTGACACACTGTCGTGCTCAGCCGGTACTCATGACTCCACTGTCACTGATTGAGTCACCCACAAAACCTCGACTCACTCTAAAGTCCCACTAAGGTACCTTGTACCAAACTTCATCTCACTCAACGCCTAACACTGTGATTCTGACTCGAGAACGGTATCAACTGTCACCTCACTCGTCATGTGGTTACACTAACCACCAAATTATTCTACCTAAGTGTATAAGGACCCCATCGAATACTTGATCCAACAGGGATAACATCACTCGAATTCTAGGGTTCCTTTGGCTAACCACGGCTCTGAACACCAAGCTCATACATCCACTGAACCCTCACAAGATCCCTCTGCCCACAAACACAGTATCCAATGTTTAGTCCACTTTTTCAATGAACGAACTAACAATAACGAACCAATCCAACTACCAACATGTTCACCTTGGACTCAAACTGGTACTCTAGCGTACAACACGATTGTCAGGTTGCTCAACACTCTACAACCACTATCCGACGCATCCTACTCATAGGTGCACACCACACAATCACTAAGGCACCACTCAGCCTACTCAAGGACTGCATTCAGGCTATGTCCAACCACGTACCAATCCACACTCCAAACACCGCTCAGATTGGATCTGTCCATCACATGGCTAACATGATAATCATGTTCTAACACTGGAACCCGTCTTCCTGAGCTCTGCACTGGACAGACCACATTATACTCAATGTCCTCTCTGCATCTTATGGTTACCTAACGAATTCTAGAGATAATCCTGCCAGTTCACCAACTTGTCTCCTTCCTTGGTGTGTTCTCAAAAGTCAACCCACTCACGTCACCAAGACATACCAATCTCAAACGTGTGGGTTATTCATCTTTACCTGAATGATACTCCACTTATCGTCAACATCAGTAAACACGAGGATACACTCTACTTAACAGTCACTGACACTCACCCAATGTGAGTGAATCTAACCTCGGGAGTCATTCTCATATCCAACCTCTGTCTTGTATTATCTTAACCTCATCATCCCTACAATTCTTGATCGCCTCGGTTAACTCAATCTGCGGCCAACAAGATTTTCTCCATCATCTCGATCCACGGTGGATCCATACTAAATCACTCTCAACTAATGACCTGAAAGATGGGAATAAGTCCTTACACCCTCTTTGAACCCTTCTCTTGTCATATCACTCCTCGACTCAGCTTTCACAAGTATACACATCCACGAGTGCTGAGAAGTTCACTAAGTCGACACAGGGTAGGGAATACCTCATCTGGACGTGGCAACCACAACACTCTCTGATAACACATCGGGAAGTCGAGCACAACCTAAAACTCACTCCAAGCTCACTGAACTAACTGGGGACATCACAACACGTCCCACGCCTCTCACGACCATACAACAAGGTGGTCCCAGCCTCCAAGCCTTCACTTACGTCAACATCAACTACATGTCCTGAAGCCCAATCTGTCTTGGCTCAAGGCTTTACCTGCTTTTTATCATACCGTTTATGGGCATCCAATAGGTGATTCCCTCACCATACCCGTCTGTAGTCTGGCTCATATGTCCCAACTCTTATGGGATCAACCTCTGCACCTAACACTCATGCCATCCGTCCAAGGATAACTAGGGTGCTTGCCACCCATCTAGGAATACGTTATGCCTTCCGTAAATTAACCGAGCTCCATCTCACCGAGCCACTTGGGATCTTGTCTGTCCCACTCAACGACCACAGTCACTTACATGTCTACCACTCAAGGCTCAGAGAATTATCGTTAGCTCCCCAAATCCACTAATTTCCATGACGTCCCTGCGTCATCCAGAACTACTCAATTACCGTTGGGATTCCATCCAACTCATCTCGTCCTGAAATGTCACAATCATCACTCGTGTCACACTCCCATGGCCTAACATAAACCGATGAATCCTCATCGTCTTGTCAGCATCGAACACGTGCACACCACGACTAAGTCACCCCTTCTGCTCGTTAGCTCGTCGTCTCCTATCGTTGTCGCACATAGGGCGACCTAGACCAAAACCCAAAATCCCTGCTCATCAGCTCTCAAATCAATTGCAGGAACCTCAGCTCGTACTGAGCTAACCACCAATCTCTTACTCAAAAATTCTGGAAAAATCACATAGGAAACGTTCCTCTAACGTCACCAAATTCTCAACAGTCTCAACTAGAGGCGCTCACGACCTCATCTGCTCTCTATAGCACAACCCCTAACTTGACCGTTCAATGGTCTCGACTTCGAGAAGCCGTCAAGTCCAACCCTCAGCAGGGTCTATTATTACCCAACCATGGTATAACTATGGCATAAGGTGTCAAATGTAAACTACCCTCGATTCATTTCCACTAACTCTCCTACTCTTTACCCAAACTCTCAGGTTGATGATGGGCTGATTCCACGTAGAGACATCACATCCTGCACATGCGTGACACTCTAAGAAAAAACTATGCTCTGATTCCAAGCTGACACCCCGCTATCATACAAATTTAAAACGACCCATACCAATCCCCCCTAGCGGGATTAACACGGGATGTGCCATGCTCCTATCTGACACCAAGTGCAAGATAAGGGATAACCCAAGCCTTGACCCTCTCGGGGCTTCAAGAGCGCGCTAGTATCTCTAGAGGCATGTGATGTCCAATTCTCTGCTACAGCCCGCATCCACAATCAACCTGAAAGGTATTAAAATCCATAAAAGTTGTAAGTGGATGAAAATAAATAGTTTAATAAAACACATTTTAGAAAAGACATTTATACCCTTCACTAAAAAGCATGCATGTATTCGAAAATCAATTAACTCAACCTTTTACTTAAATCAAATCTTAGGTTTCTCCAATTCCCAAACTCAGTGAAAAATGCCTCTCAAGCAAACCCATGTCCTTCCTTAAATCATTAGGCCTTAGCCCAAAACCATAAAATCAACCATGTGGGAACACAGCCCAAAACCAAATATGTAGGTCACATCCCAAATCCGTTAATACCAAATAACCAATTTATTGAAATACTGTTTACCAATCCTTGGCATCCCAGATGCATGACATCCTAGATGTCATAATGTTACGATCTAAGGCTATGCATGCTCCTCGGCCTCAAGTGTAACGACCCGTCCCAAATTCCTAGATTAGGTTAGCGACTAATCACGATTAGTGAGGCTAATCGGTGATTAGTTAGGCGAAATCGGACGAACGATGCAAAATGACCGTTTTGCCCTTGATGGTGGAAAAATGTTGAATTTTCATTCGGGCGGTCAAATGGACTATGACCAATGACTGTGACGTAGTTCGTGACGTCATGAGTTCATAGACAGGTGGCACGTTCAATTCCGACGTTCGAGGAGGAAGTTATGACGTTCGGAAGTTTAGGGGCATTTTGGTAATTTTGGTTAAAAGGGCAAAATAGTTGACTTTTTGACCAGGATGTCCGATGGCCGAGGGCCGAGGACCATTACGTAGATAAGGACGATACGAATCCATAGACAGGCGGCACGTTGAATTTGGACGTTCGACGGTGAAGTTACGGTTCACGGAAATTCAAGTGCACTATTGTACGAATTACGAAACAAGTTAACTTTTGGACTTTAGTTGGGCCCAGATATTTAGTTCCTGCCCTATGGATGAGTGACAAGTGTCTCCCATCCACAATCCATTCCTTTTCCTTCATGTACCGTGCATTTCCTTTCTCCATTTCAAACACACAAAAAACACCCACCCGATCTCACCCATTTTCCTCCCATCCGTGCAACCCAAAACCCATCCACTCTTCACCCATGACCAGGCAGAGGACCAGGGAGGCTGAGGAGGTTGCTGGGCGGCCAGAACCGCCATCCACGGCGGCAAGAGGAGGAAGAACCCGTGAGGTTCACGGTAAGTCCATTTTGATCCATTTTTACATTTTTGATGTTATGGTTGGTTTTTAATGGTTTTAATGAGTCCATTAGGTTTCTAGGGACATGTTAGGAAGGTTTAAGGAAGCTTGGGATGGCTGGGCAGCCATGGGAGAGTTTTGGGAACTTTGAACCGTTTGGTTCAAAATCGAACCATGGGTTTAGGCGGTTTTTAGGTTGTTTTACGGATTGGAATGGATAGAAAACACCAAAATAGGATG
Source organism: Prinsepia uniflora (assembly GCA_032719365.1). Taxonomy (NCBI): domain Eukaryota; kingdom Viridiplantae; phylum Streptophyta; class Magnoliopsida; order Rosales; family Rosaceae; genus Prinsepia; species Prinsepia uniflora. The sequence goes on from CM064861.1 coordinate 69,307,456, forward strand.
AAAGGAACCAAAAAGGAAGAACTAGGATGAAAAATGGGGTGTCTAGGGCTGTGAACCGGCCACGCCGGTAAAGTTGGACCGGCCAAACCAGGTGAACCGGCCATGAACAGTAAAACCGGTCTGTTGGAGGTTAGTACCGATGAATAGTGTTTTTTACTTTCTAAGGGCTCGTGAGGACGCGTGGGCCATAATTTGGGAAAGTGTTCAACACGGTTAATCTTCTATTCGATGTAACTAAGATTTTGGGACTGGTCTCGCGTCAATCGGACATCGTTTCAATAGTTTTCGGGGTGTCGGAATGTTTAGGGTCGGCTTAGAAATAGTTAAAAGTTCGGGAAAATTACGGAGCTTTGATGAGAGGTTAATTAAGTAGTTATTAACTTTCTATTAAAATTTGGATAGGTTTCGGAGTCCCGGTAATGGTGTTCGGCTCGGGGAGCCGAATTGCACGCAAATCGAGGCGGCAGCTCGGACGGTCTGTGAGTGGACCTTGTTTTCTAAATTGGTGCATGCATAAATGTTTATTATATGTTTTATTACTTGTTTGATGATTCCATGGGTGCATTTGTATGTGGTTACATATAAGCACGTATTTCGAGGTTTCAGCCTTACACGGTGCTTATACGGGTCTGTATTTCTTTATTGGTTTTAATGAAAAGGTTTTGGATTTCAAAAGGATAAACTCGGGTATGAGACCCATTTGGTTTTGTCTCGGGTATATGACACTATTTACGACCTTCGAGTCTAAATCGTGGTCGCGACGGGTGCTATGTGCACGGCGATCGAAGATACGACGCTCGCCTCCGGATTGGGATGTGTTCCTTCTGGAGAGGTCACGATGCATGATTCGTGGTCGGGCAGCCTGGGGAGGCTCGACTTCAGAGTGCTGACGGTTCAGGATAGCGATCGGTGATGAGTGCACCATGATCTTATGGTGGTCGCTTCGGTTGATTCGTTCACGGCGACATACCAGGATTGAGGGCGGTCCTGGATGGATGGTTGCACACATCACTATGATCGGAGTCGTGACTGACCCTTAGATATCGGGCAGGATGCCCAGCTGATGTCATATGTTTGGGCACGATACCCAGTTGTTTTACACTGATGCTTTCGGGTCAGGGACCCTAGATGGATTTCCAAGTTCTTGACGGTTTATGGGAACCGGCATGAATTCTGGAAAGTTCATTGTGGTTCATGACGGTTTATGGGAACCGTCATGAACCTTTGTCAGGTCATTCTGGTTCATGACGGTTTATGGGAACCGGCATGAACCCTTGTTATGGATGTTATGGATCATGACGGTTCAAGGGAACCGGGCATGAATGTTTATGTTATGTATATATATGTATTCATATACCTTCCTTTACTTCTATTATCTCCTCCGGGGAGGGTCGTTGGCCTGGGTGGACCCCGGAGTAGTCACGGAGCACCGACTGAGTGGAGTCACCCCCCAGTTGGGTTCCTTACTCTCAGGAAGGCTATGATTACTATTACCTCGGGTAGGGTCAGTGGTCCGCGGACATTGATCTTGACTTTGAGAAGACTCGGATTGAGACCTGGGTTGCACGCGCGTAGCTTTGGAAACCGTGACAGGATTGGTTGTGTGAATTATATGTATATATGATGTATGCTATATGAGTTATATGATATGATGTATGATGTGCGTTTACACAGGATTTGGGCAGTGGCCCGTATGGTCGATTTCATAGTGGTCCTTTCGACCTTGGTTTATATTCTGTTTTGGGCTTAGTTCCCAAATATGGTTTCTATCTGTGGATAAATGGTTTTCGAATTCATGCATGCTTTTTAGTGAAGGGTACAAATGTCCTAAAAATGTTTTATAAACTCTTGTTTTGTCCACTCACAGTTTTTAATGTTTTGACTGCCCTTTAGGTTGACAGCGGATGTGGACTGTAGCAGAGACCGAGATATCACATACCTCCTCCGAATTCTGGCGTACTTTGATAGCCCGGGAGGGCAAAGGTCCGAAATATCCCTTGTCTGACACTTCGTGTCAGACAGGAGCAGGGTCATCTCGCACTAATCCCGGGGGGATTGAGATGGGTCCTGTCAGCGTGGTATCAGAGCATTGGATTGCTCATAGGATGCTTATCATAGCGGGGTTGTCTCAATTCGAGCAACCGTGGAGCTCTTGCAATGTACGCAGGTCGAGGATGTGATATCTCAAGTGGCTACAGTTCGTGGTCAACCTGATTTTTGGGATGTCGATACGATAGTTAGTAGAACTGTATCGAGGAATGTCTTGGTTCGGCACTTGATGGCGGTGTTTTCATAGTTCTATCGTGGTTGACAGTGTGGGACCCTACGGAAGGATGAACGTATTCGTACGTTAGATTGTGATCGTGAGACGGTTAGTTGGGATCGTCTTTCACGATGTCGTAGGATCGGTTCCGACGACTGGTTGGGAATTGTGACCATCCGATGATCGGATATTGGTGAGTTAAATGGATTTACTGTGGTTGGCAGTTAGCGGTCGGATTCATGGAATCCTAGTGGATTTGACGATAGGATTGGATTGACGTCTTTACGATGTCCAGACCGTGTAGTCGGTCAATTCGTGGAGTGTACTGCGGTTGGCAGTAGTAGTTGGGTTCAGATTAACCCTAGGGTGTGATTGTGGAACCCTACTTTAGGGTGTATGGTTCGGAAAGGTGAGTTGACGAGTGGTTTGACTTGGACGACTATTCGGATTAGGGTACGTTAGTCGGTCTAGTCATGTCAGCTTGTGTTGGGATTGCACTTCGCAGTCGAGGTTGTACTTATCGGTTAAACTTATTTGGTTGTCGTGCTACTTTGGTAGTGATGGACAGTTGGTACAACTAAAGTCGTGGGCGACCTGGTAGACGACATTGGTTGAGTCGAGTTACGACTGGTTAATGATTGGTTGGACAAGTTATCAGGGTTGGTACTTGTCGACAGAATCCCGGAGCGGGGATACGGAGTAGTTGGTACGGTCGATGGATTCCGTTGGATGCGGAGTCTAGATCGCTATATCTGGTAGCTAGGTCTGCATGAGTTTGTGGCAGGCACTACTACCTAGTGTGGTTGTAGTTATGGCTGTTGGGAATCGGTGACGTTCAGGTGACGTTTCCTTTTCTCGTATGCGTTATCAGGGTGACTGTACCCAGAGTTGTCGGGTACGAGGGAGGCAGAGTTTCTCCCATCCAAGCAGAGGTACGGGATCGTCGCTCGGTATGAGCGGAGATCTAGAGTTGTCTGTTTCACACACTTGATGCTGATACTGATACTTGTGTGTTGGGGTTAGTGATAGTGCTGGTACTAGTGCTGGTACTGGTGCCGGTGTTTGTGATGACGGTGAGTCGCGAATCGGGATATTACTCCGTCAAGATGAGTATATGTTCGGTATCTATGGTCCCAACGTGGATCTCAGATAGAGTTAAATTGGTTAGGGGACACGTGGTTGATGTCCGAGTGTGTTGGTTCTGATATGGTTGGAACTTCGGAATCGCGAGAGGTTGTGATTGAGGTGACGAGTGGAATGCGGGCTTTCCGCATTAGTAATGGGTATTTCGAAGTCGTTTGGGTGACTTCTCAGTTTCTACCACGGTAGATGACGGTAGATGATGGTTGTGACACCAGTACATTGGTCGTGTATTGGTTGGTGAACCTGGGATTTGTTTTGGGTCATTAAGTGGAGTTGAGTATATCGAAGTTAGGTGACTGAGATTTCTCATTTTCTGCTTGGTGGCAGACGATGTTGGATTACATGACGTGGTGAGCGCAGTGACTGTTGTTTTCATTCACGTAGGATGGATTTTGATGTCATTGTATTTGATCATCCTTGATTTTTCCTCGGTGGAATGACAAGGATCGATACGAAGTGATTGGGGAGAACCCACAGTCTTGGCGTGTCTCGTCGTTGACTGATCTGTTTAGATGTGGGAAATGGTTGAGGATTTTGGTCGGCGTGACGATTCTCGATCGTGACGTCTATAGTCGGTTGATATCGTGCTGGATCTGGATTGTGATCTTGATAATCCAGATAGGTGGAGAGTTTATCACTCTTATTGGGATATTTGAGTGGAGCATGATGGGACTGAACTTCTTTTCGAGGTAAATCCCGTATGGTATATTACTCAGATGAGTAGTTTTCCGACGTGGTCGGATATGATCAGCCTTAGAGATGTGTTAATATTGTGATTGGCTTCTCTATGAAGTCAATCGGTGGTAATAGTGTAAATCAATTGAACAGGTATCCGATAGGTTTGGAATCTGGTGTGTCTCGGTAGACGTGAACGATATTTCGGGTTTTGGAATCAGATTTCTGGATGACGATTCAGGATTTGATTTTGGAACTTGAAAGAGGATTTCTGTATTTGGGTTTTGGAATCGGATTTCTGGGTGACAATTCAGGATTTGATTCTAGAGCTTGAATGTGGATTTTCTTTTTATGGATTTGGGTTCGTAATGGTTATTCCTAATACTAGTCTACGAAATGATGGTTTCGGATTCGAAATTGGACATGATTATGGATATGATTTCTGGGTTTGGATTCGAGATTTCTTACGAAATTGCAGATTCGGATTTGGATTTGGAAATTGATAATGGGTCGGAGTTTTTGATTTGTCTAGTACTGGATTGGACAAGTAAACTCCATAATTGACACGTGATTGGCTACGACCTAGATGGTTGTAGGCTAATTGATGGATAGATGTACGTACCCTGCTGGAGGTTAGTGCCGATGAACAGTGTTTTTGACTTTCTAAGGGCTCGTGAGGACGCGTGGGCCATAATTTGGGAAAGTGTTCAACACGGGAAATCTTCTATTCGATGTAACGAAGATTTTGGTACTAGTCTCGCGTCAATCGGACATCGTTTCGATAGCTTTCAGGGTGTCAGAAGGTTTAGGGTCGGCTTAAAAATAGTTAAAAGTTCGGGAAAATTACCGGGCTTTGATGGGAGGTTAATTAAGTAGTTATTAACCTTCTATTAAAATTTGGACAGGTTTGGAAGTCCTGGTAATGGTGATTGGCTCGGGGAGCCGAATGGCACGCAAATCGAGGCGGCAGCTCGGACGGTCTGTGAGTGGACCTTGTTTTCTAAATTGGTGCATGCATAAATGTTTATTATATATTTTATTACTTGTTTGATGATGCCATGGGTGCATTTGTATGTGGTTACGTATAAGCACGTATTTCGAGGTTTCGGCCTTATACGGTGCTTATACGGGTCTGTATTTCTTTATTGGTTTTAATGAAAAGGTTTTGGATTTCAAAAGGATAAACTCGGGTATGAGACCCATTTGGTTTGTCTCGGGCATATGACACTATTTACGACCTTCGGGTCTAAATCGTGGTCGCGACGGGTGCTATGTGCACGGCGATCGAAGATACGACGCTCGTCTCCGAATTGGGATGTGTTCCTTCTGGAGATATCACGATGCACGATTCGTGGTCGGGAAACCTGGGGAGGCTCGACTTCGGAGTGCTGATGGTTCAGGATAGCGATCGGTGATGAGTGCACCATGATCTTATGGTGGTCGCTTCGGTTGATTCGTTCACGGCGACATACCAGGATTGAGGGTGGTCCTGGATGGATGGTTGCACACATCACTATGATCGGAGTCGTGACTGACCCTTAGATATCGGGCAGGATGCCCAGCTGATGTCATATGTTTGGGCACAAGACCTAGTTGTTTTACACTGATGCTTTCGGGTCAGGGACCCTAGATGGATTTCCAAGTTCTTGACGGTTTATGGGAACCAGCATGAACTCTGGAAAGGTCATTGTGGTTCATGACGGTTTATGGGAACCGGAATGAACCTTTGTCAGGTCATTCTAGTTCATGACGGTTTATGGGAACCAGCATGAACCCTTGTTATGGATGTTATGGATCATGACGGTTCAAGGGAACCGGGCATGAATGTTTATGTTATGTATATATATGTATTCATATACCTTCCTTTACTTCTATTATCTCTTCCGAGGAGGGTCGTTGGCCTGGGTGGACCCCGGAGTAGTCACGGAGCACCGACTGAGTGGAGTCACCCCCCAGTTGGGTTCCTTACTCTCAGGAAGGCTATGATTACTATTACCTCGGGTATGGTCAGTGGTCTGCGGACATTGTTCTTGACTTTGAGAAGACTCGGATTGAGACTTGGGTAGCACGCGCGTATCTTTGGAAACCGTGACAGGATTGGTTGTGTGAATTATATGTATATATGATGTATGCTATATGAGTTATATGATATGATGTATGATGTGCGTTTACACAGGATTTGGGCAGTGGCCCGTATGGTCGATTTCATAGTGGTCATTTCGACCTTGGTTTATATTCTGTTTTGGGCTTAGTTCCCACATATGGTTTCTATCTGGATAAATGGTTTTCGAATGCATGCATGCTTTTTAGTGAAGGGTACAAATGTCTTATAAAATGTTTTATAAACTCTTGTTTTGTCCACTCACAGTTTTTAATGTTTTGACTGCCCTTTAGGTTGACAGCGGATGTGGACTGTAGCAGAGACCGAGATATCACATACCTCCTCCGGATCCTGGCGTACTCTGATAGCCCGGGAGGGCAAAGGTCCGAAATATCCCTTGTCTGACGCTTCGTGTCAGACGGGAGCAGGGTCATCCCGCACTAATCCCGGGGGGATTGAGATGGGTCCTGTCATTAAGTCCGAGTCTCTCCAAGGTCCACCTAGGTCAATGACCCTCCTTGCGGGAGAGAGGGGGGGGGGGGGGGTGGAGGTTTTAACCTCTAGCAATCCTGATTTTGAACCTCTCTATGATCTTTCACGTACACTAGCCCCCCCTCAGGCAATGCCCTGTGACTACTCTAGTGTCCCTGACACCTAGAGAGAAAAACCACACATAGGATGGAATGTTTAAAAACTCACAGATCGTCCTTGCTGCGCCTTGATCCTTCATGCATCATATTTAGAAAGCAAATGTCCACTCACAGATCGTCCTTACTGCGCCTCGATAATCGTGTCATAAGCCTCTCCGGTTAATCCAACCTCTCTGGATCATCCGAACCAGTCCAAATCACACTCAAAGGTTACTAACCATCTATACAAGTCCTAAACATAAACCCCAAGGCTCCTAGAAAAGTCAATGTGTCCCAAACACGTTTCCCTAGGCTAAGAACCTCAATTTGACCAACCTAACGATCTTTGATCGACTCAAAATGGTCACCATTGGATCCGGATTGTCGAAACCTTTAAAATGGTGCTGGTCCCACCTCAAGATTCTTGTTCATGCACCCCCACGCTCAGGTCAAATTTGTGGTCAACGCTGGTCAAAATTTAACTGCTGATGTTAGCAGTCCTCGCTGACGTCATCCTGACAGCTGTCAGGTCTGGCACGTGTCAAACTTGAGAGGTACCACGTGTTAGTGGCCTATTTGTCCACGTGTCTGGCATTTCAATGACACGTGGCATCACCTGATTGGTCCACGTCAATGGCATGTCAGACTGACTGGGCACTAACATCTACCATGTGTCGACTCTTGACTAGTCCACGTGGCCTGACATCTGACATGTGATGAAACAGAGGTGGGGAATGGGATATTCATGTATGTGGGAAGGAAACAATGGATGAGTGATAGTTGTCAATCATCTATTAGGCCTAACCACAAATATTTGGGCCCAGAAAGTGACAAATGTGCCATACCTCGGAAATCGTGCAATAGTACCCCAAATAGTTCTAGACCCGTACGATGTCTGATTTTTACGTGCCGCTTGTCTACGGACCCGTGACATCCTGATCTAGATAACAGTCCTCGGTCCTCGTGCATTTGACCTCCCGGGTCAAAAGTCAACCTTTTACCCATTCCCAAGGGAAAAATCGTCATTTTACGCCGATTGTTCGAAATTCCTCGACTAATCCCCGATTAATCCCAATAATCCTCAATTAGTCCTTAATTAATCCCGTGAATTTGGGACGGATTTTTACAATTTAGCTGTGAATTTAATCACTAATTTTATCAAGAAATTTTTAGGGATGTTGATTACAATTATAATCTTAGGTGGTTCCTTTTGTATATTTCTAGAGCTAATGTATTATGTACTTAAGGAAGGGAAGCTACGCTCAAAACTTATCGCAGAACTAAGTGCTGCTTCGTGATTACACCATCCCCTCAATGCTCACCCAATAAAAATCTACGTAATTGAACCATCTGGTCTTTGAGAGCAAAAACTACAAACTGTATGAGTGTACGAGGATCCATGCTTTCTTATTAGCAACCCGCTCGGGTGTTTACGTGTACAAAACGCCCACCAAGTTCTCCTACGATCTTTTCGGGCTCTTTAGAAACTCTTACAAGGAGACTTCTGATCTCACCTCTAATAGCTTCCTCATTTCACTGTCTCGTTGAACAAGTTTTGATTTAATTTTACTATTTAACACTGAATTCTGTATGAAGAAGAAATTGTGTATGCACGATTGAAGAATATCCACATGCTAATGTTATCAATAGTGGCATATGCATATATATTTTTTAGTATTTCTTGCTACTTTAGGTTTCATTGTTTTTGCATGTTTTTCGGCCGATTGGTAACGATAATTTTATATGAAATTTTCTACTTAATTATGATTTAAAGTATGATGTTTATAATGATTTAGCTTTTGTTAGCTATTTATTATATTGTACTTTTACTCCATACTTAATTAGGTTTCTCTTTTTTTTTTTTTTTCTATTAACCAACCTAATTATGTAGTGTGAGTTAATTAGGCCTTCTATTCTTAATCATTGTATATAACTTATTTTACTACATGTGAGGTTGTGGCATGATTAGCAGCATGGCTTGGCCGAGGTCTTTCTTGTGTGTGCAGAGAGAAGAGAAAGTGATGCTCGTCCTTCCTTTGATTTAACCCCAGTCCAAGTAGCATGTTTATAATTGGAAAATTGTGTCTATCCATTATATGTGCTATTGTTAGTATTTTTTTTTTAGATATCAGACCTTAATTTTAAGTTAATGAGTTGTATTCATTAAGGGAATATGTGTCCATGCTTCAGTATAAATTCAATTTTAATGCATTTTAGTTTTCTGGTAGTTGATGCTTATCCGACTGCATTTTATTGAGGGGGGAAAAAGATGTGGTATGTCAAATCTCTAAAAATATTTGGACTTCTCTGCTTGGTACCAACGTATATATAGTGGTTTTGATTACCCAAGCACTTGTAATTATCCGTGATTTATCAAGAAAATGTCAAAGGAATGCTTTATCTTTTCACTTTTCATGAGCTGTTATTGTGGTCTTTTGGAGTGCCACGTATAATGATGAAGAAGTTCATGCATTGTAGTCAAATACTCTTTTGCATTAATTTATGCATAGTACTTACCATATTGAGTGTGTCAAATTTCATTTATATTTCTCATTAACCCTATACTATTACTAAAGGAGATAATTCTTGAGTTAAGCTTTATATGTTACTTAAATCAATTGTCAATTTGTTGTTTATGCACTCTCTATGGATGCAAGAGACATGGCTCCTGAAATATGCATTTCTCAGCTTCCATCATTAGTAAAGGATCCTATTGCATCATATGCAAGAAGGAAGGTACATTACCATGCAAGAAGGAAGGTATATAACTATTGTGTTATATTAAGCACACCCAAGCGATCTCTGTCTTATGGTCAGTGAGCTTCTTTCTTTCAATGTTCTGCTCCATTTTTCCATCTTCATATCTGCAGTTCCCAACAATGAAGTGAAATTTCTCGCGCTCGCTAATCCACTATTGATTTCGTATGGAATTCATGAAATATGGAGTTTCAGTATCTTCCTTATGTACATATTCTACTGTTATGTACAAAAACACACTATTCTCATTTTGATAGAAAATTTGTTTGAAACTCGGGAGTCACCAACTACGCCTAGATATTTGATGGTCATTGTTATTAGATTGTTTGATTATGTTGAATTTCATACATTCGATGGTAAATACATACAAAATAGCCCTTGTTTCAAGTGTATTTTAACGTACTCCTTTCTTGATGTTGTCATATTTCATCCACATGGGTATAACGCCAAGTTCGTCGGGTAAACCAATGGAAGTTTGCTTTGAACGTTGCTGTCAGGACACTGGAAATGTACAAAGAGCATGTTTATGGATCACAAAAAAAAATACAAATGTTGGGTGATGGCCTTCATAATTTGAATGCTATATTCTGGATTCTATGGAGTTTCAATTTATTAATTGATGTAGAGCTTGAAATTTGTATTAGAGGTCGTGATATTTTGATATTCAATGATATATTCATGGTTTCTTTATATTTTTACCTATTAATTTCCTTGTGAAGTATACTTAAAATACGTTTAGGCTAATGTTAGGCTCTGGCCATTCATTAATTGTTTTATTGCTTGTTTTGATTGTACATTGATTTCCCTTTGAAGTATGACAAAAAATACTTTAGGTTGATGTTGGGTTCTTGTTGTTCATTAATTTTTTATTGCTTGTTTTGATTGTTAATTGGAGGCTAGAATATAAGGAAGGTTGGTGGAGCTTCAAAAGTGCACATTGTTATTCTCCTTAACATTTTGATCTCTTTTGAAGGCATGTGCTTGCGGAGATTTGAGAAGACGTGTGCTCTTGGTGAACCTGCTTTGTCACTTGGTTAGCCACAAGTTGATAGTAAATGGTACAAATCCATTAACTTTATTTCATGATCATTAAAGTTGTTTTGTTGTGGAAATTTAGAAAATTAATTTGATCAATCTATTTTGGATAGTACTTCACTTATTTTGTAACTATCAATGTTTCTCAAAACAATCTGAGTTAAATAACCATGAGATTATCTCATGATGTTCTATGCTTGAAGGAAGCTGCTTCACTTGGAATCGTTCCATGTGTATCTTTCAAAACAAGTCATGTTGGTGTAGATGCAAGGAAACTGGAAATTCATACTGCTGAGGTGAGTTCTTTCAATATAGTCAAGTTTCAACTTAACTTTCTCTCAACTCAATTGGTAACAGTTTTATGTTGTAAGATACTTTGAAGCCTCCCACGGATAAAAATATGTTAATCAATAAGTTTTTTAGAAAATTACAATCATGCACAAATGATTACATCATAAATTTACACTAAAATCTCTAAATCTGTTGGAACTTACACTTTTAACTTGTTGAAACTTTTGTAGCTATACGTTGAGGTTTCTAATTTTTAATAATGACTATTGAGGACATTCTTGAAAGCTTTTCAGGATCTTCCTTATATGCAGTTTCTGTAGTTTCATCTTATGCATTTTCTGAAGCTGATGTTGTTAAAATGTTATGCAGCTTCGGTCATGTAATCATGGATTTTGGATGATGGAAATGGAAGGAAAAATCCAAAAATTAAGCTATATATGATTGTCTATGCATATAACGTTAATGACATACTTTTATAGTTGTGAAGTTTATGATTTCTAGATATGAAACCTTATGTTGAGTAGAATGGATATGGAACTTTAGGTTGAATACAATGGATATGAAGTTCATGATTACTGAATATGAAGTGTATGATTTTGGATTTGAAGCTTTATAATACAATGGATATGAAGTTATTCGTATTTGATTTATGGATTGAATGTGTTGTTTTCTTTAATATTATGCAATGAATTTATGAACGTATTTTGTGTTTAATGGTAAGAAATTATGCTAGGAAGATCTAGAAGTCACAACATTTTCAAAGTGTTGTAAAAACATTAACAACATCACTTTAGAAATGCAATGGAATCATATAGCAATTGTATGGGCCGGAAGACATCATTTTCAAAGTGTTGTAAAAACATTAACAACAACACTTTAGAAACGCTATAGAAGATGAATATACTACAACACTTTGAAAATGTTGTAGTATGTGCTACTCGTATTACAACATGGGCAATGAAGGCGTTTTCTTTAATGCTGTAAGACGCTACTACAACATTTTTGGCATGCTGAAATAAGCCATTGTTGACGTAGTGTAAGGACACTCCGGCTTGAAATGTCCAAGCTCACCACAGAAGAAAGAACCATCATCGCTAATCTAAGCAGCTAACCCACTTTGTCCCCCATAAGCCCTACTAGACTGGGCTGATGATTGGGGTCTCGACTTACCATCCTGGGAACCTATTTATCCTGATCCTCAGCCCCCAGAACCAGAATGGTTGCTTCTAGAAGAACTAGAGCTAGAAGCACCTATCTTTAAAGCTCCCTGGGAAGAAGACTTACTATATTGATGTTCTCAGTGTCATCCAAAACCACCGTACTATTTCTCCTATTGGGATTCTTCCAAACTCATCTTCACCAGAGAGGGCACATCCAACAAAGTCCAGAGGGTGGTGAATACTTCTAATAGCACTGAGGCTTAAATCTCACTTGACGACCCAGCAAGAACCAACGGTGCTTACTTACCTTGGTTGCCACCGCATCATGCGCATATTAGAACAAGTTTAGAAACCTTCACTCATACTGAGCAACCATCATGTCACCCTTATCTAGTCACAGAAACTCGGTTTCCGTTGCATCTTTGTAGGACTGGGGATAGAACTAATCCATGAAATATTTCTGGAACGTCGCCCAAGTCACAGTGGTTTCATCCAAGCTAGTTGACAGTAAAGTTTGCCACCATCTATGTGCATAGCCACTCAAAAAAAAAGTGGCTACCTATACCATGAACTTAGGAGGGTAGTGCATCACTTCCAAAGTCTACCAAAGATACACAATCCACTCATTGGTCTCCCCATAATCCCAAAAACTATGGCTCTAAGCCTCTCGGCCCTCTCAATATCTAGAGCCTCGGTGGCCATCCACCCCTAAAGAATGGCATCAAAGGCCTAGTCAAAATGGTCCATGGTGTGTTCACACATAGACTCCCTATCATCGTCATTGTTGCTAGGCTAAGGACGGGGCTCGTGTCATGAAGGCATCACGTCTAAGAAGAGGCACACTCTAGTAACAAAACTACCCTGCACGCAAGTATGTAGCCTACAAGAAATAGCCTAGTGCTCTAATACTAAAATAACAGGACCATCCCTAGATTCACATTGGTACTCGTGAAAGGGCATGCTTTCGTTTGACACGAAAACTTAAAAATTCCAAAAGTACCCTCTGTCCAAAGATAAAGATGAAAAAAATGTCAGATAAGGGATATAATCCATATGCAAACATTAAACAAAAGTTCACTAATTAACAGTTATACGGAGCAACTAGATAAATTAAAACATAACTAGAATCTTACTCTGGTTAACGACAGTGCACATCCCAAACTTACAAGCGTGAGGCTCAAGATAGCCCTCATCGCAAATTACTACCTGGAGGGAATGGAAACCAAGAAAATTGTGAGTGTATAAAAATGAAATCTTTCGGAAAACATTTCCAAAATAATCCTTTTTTGGCAGGACCTTTCCTCAAAGCACTTTGATAATCATGAAGGACCCTCCCCCTATTTAACAGACAACATTAAAAATTCAAAGCTACCCTCAAAATTATCACACGATAACGACAAAATAACCCAACTATCAGACAAAGGATACCTTACATAACTATGTGTTATGGCACACAGAGCATAAGTATAATACAAGTCAAAGTACTAAAGTCTACCCTAAGAAGTCAACAAGTGCGCATGGAATAGTTTATGCCTCCGGCTGCAAGTTAGTCCTTGTCTTTGTATCACGGGCTAGAGGGCAAGTAAAACTAATAAAAGTGTGAGTGGACAAAACAATTGTTTTTAAAGACATAGTTCTAAAAATATAAGTCTTTTACCCTCCATTTTCTAAAAACTATGCATTCATAAATTAAAACTACCAAATTTCAATTAAAAACAAATCGTAAACCGTGAATCTTGAAATACGAGTAAATATCTCGTAAATCAAACCAAAATCAGTAAATCAAATCAATACGGAAATATCAAGTCAAAAATAGCAATAATCAAACCCAACCAACCAATCCTCAATACTCGAATCTGAATCATTGTAATCACACTGCATTACTAGTAGGCAAACCACTCGGGAAAACAGAGTCGAGCTCTGGACGTCTCGGTGAAGACTCATGAAAATAGAGCCCAACTCTGGACATCTGAATCACAATCCAGTCACCATTCTCAAGAAAACGAAACTGTGCTCTAGACGTTTGAGAACTAATCAACTAACTGAAAATGGTTGCCCATAAACAAACAGTTCACAAAAATCAAGAATAACACATACATCACATATCATTGAATTAAAACCTAATCAAGCATTTCAAAACCAGGGCCTAAGCCCAAAACAACATTGCTCAAAATACCGTCAAACACAAGTTCAAAAATCAGTCGATAATTCTAAAAAAAATTATCAATAATTATTTCGAAATCGTTACCGAACCATCGCAGTATAAATCATAATATAAAAAAATATGCGTGCATTATAATTTATTTAAAATAAAATTTTACTCACAGTCTTTCTTCACAATTTAATCTCGAACTAATCATTCTTCTCCGCCTTTGGGAGCTGCATAGCCTGTCAAAAATCATAATCTGAAGTTACAAAAGTCTCATGTAACCTCATAATACAATCCTTAATTCTCGGGATTAAAATACAAATTTTTAAAACCTAAACATATGTTTCGGACACCCAAAACTACCTTGAGACCATGTCTGATTAACTCGAAACCTGCGCCAAATTGTCCATAATGTCGAAAGCATAAAAAAATATGTTGATCGCATCTTGAGACAAGGGGGCACGTGTCTCCACGCCACTGTCAACCCTCTGCATGTGGGCCTCACGCGCCAACGTAGGCCATCCCCGACCTCGGGCCGGGTCAAGTCGCAGGTCTGCGCGTAGAACTCAACCCCAGTGGCTTGACTCGACTGGAATTCCATCATTTCTCGTCCATTTTCTTCTTTCTAACCACCTATCCTCGTCTAATTCTTCCTAAGAAAAGTTCTATGGCCTAAAAAACATAGGAAAACATACATTGATCCCCAACTCGTGTTTTAAGTTTTAGCCATAACATTGTTCACTGTTTCTAGGCCTTCCCACGTATCAATCTCCCTTTTTCTTGTTGTTTTAGGACTCTGGAAGCTCGAGGAAGCTAGTAGGAATTCTAGTTTGAAGTTTGAATACCTCAAATGGCCAAGGGCTCACGGGTGCAAGAGTTTTGGTTTCCGGGCTGGCGCTTTTCATCTTCCTCCTTCTTCCTCTCTCTGTTTTTCCTCTAACTTTCTCCTCTCTCTCTCTCTCTCTTGCTATTTCTGATTCCTCTCTCAACTGTGTGGTTCTCAGGTGGGTGGTGGTTTCTCAAAACAAACACAAAACACTAACACACACAAGACATAAACATATATATTTATCCCCCAAACTCCAAGTCGATAAATCCAATGGTCAATATGAAGGGACACTTGTCATCATCCTACACAATCAACAAAAAGATCTTACTCACAAAATTATCAAAATACCCATTATGTCCAAATTATCAAAATGCCTTTGATAAGTCTATACTCGAAGCAAGTTTATCCGATCTCCGATTTTGACGTACTGCTTATCTACAGATTCGAACTCCGAGGCCTATATAATGGTAGTCACGACAAATGAAAACGGTACTTCGAGTAAAAAGGCAACTTGAGACCATTAAGGGTAAAATAGTCAATTTACAAAAAAAAAATCCGAAATTATATTTTCAGATTTTCCGAGCTATTACATTTTTATCCTCTATTTAAATAAAATATGCATGCATAGACAAATAAATAATTGATTTCAGATAAAACAATTAAATATATGTATATGTATAACTACGAGACCAATTGAATCATATAAAGCATAAAAATGCCCCTGGCCTACATTTCCTAGAAATCTCTGTTTGTAAGCATTTCGAAAATCTAGACACAATAGCCAATAATAGTTAAATCTCGAACCCTACTAGTCTAACCAGCTAATCAATCCATACTACACGTAGACAATAACGGAACACGCAAAGTCCAACTCCATCGGAATGTGTGGAGTCCAACTTTGTCGACATCTGAGTCCGTGTCCGGGAATCCGCGGAGTCCAACTCCAGAGTTGAGATCCAGCCTCGTAAGGATGACTATAATGGGAAAAATGGTTTACAAAAATATCATTTAACTTGCATTTAAAATAACGCATAAAATCCAAAGACAATTTGTAAGCCAAAATTCAACTTTTCCTTAAATTGTTAATAAACTGTGTCTAGAAATCAGTATCTATAATTTATATATGAAAACTAAGAAATTATCCAAAAGGTATTTAAAATCATATTTTCAATCCATTGCAAATCATACTATGCAATAAAACCATAGAAATATATAAATATGCATGCTGCTCAATTTAATAAAAAAATAGTACACTCATAGTGAAACTTGTAGCTCATTCTTGGGCTGAACACTCCTTAGAAGTCCTCAGAGCATCCTCGCCTATCAAAGTAGCAAATGAGGGTCATTAATAATACATACAACCTTATACATAAATCCTCCCTAAATCTAGAGATAGTGAATGCGTCCCGAACATAATAATTTGTGACTTTGAACACCCAAAATTACCCGAGAACGAATTCTGATTGAACTGAAACCACCACAATTGAATACAACACGTCGAAACCTTTTGAACACACACCGATGTGTCTCGAGAGTCATGCACATGCTGATGTGGCATGTTGATGTCACCTTGCTGACATGGCATGTTGACGTCACCCTACTGACATGGCATGTTGACGTCACCCTACTGACATGGCACCTGCTAACGTGGCAACTAACATCACCCATGTTGACGTTGCATCTGCTGATGTCATCATACTGGCATCATCATGACATCATCACTCACCATAAAAGACGACCGGGTTGTCGTGCACTGTCGCAGGTGCCACCGTTGGCCAGCCGGAAAACCTCCATTGAAGCTCCAAACATCAAACCTCCATAACTTCCTCATTTCCCAACCAAATCAGACAAACCAAATATAAAAATTCATCTACTCAACTCCAGGAATCCAAATCCAAGCTCACAATTAAGAAAAAATTACCTAAATTTCACGGTATGAGCCTCGAAAGTTTTGGAGTTCATGTTTCTCCCATATAGCCTGTTTCCACGTGTCTCCACCTTCAAACTTGGGTTGGTTCTGATCATGAGGGTCCAAGGAACACGATCTCTGACTTGGTTTAAGCTGAAAACATCCTAAAAATCAAAGTTGAAGTTATGATTTGTGTGGGTATTTCTTGGTGTATGAGAGAGTGAGAGATGGAGATGATAATTGGTGAAATAACATGTGGCCTCCCAGCCACATGTTAACAAACTTTCCAAAAATATGTAACTTCCTTTAATGACCAAAATGTCCTTTTTTCAAATAACAACCTGATAAAAGATCTAAGGACAAAATTATCCAATCTTAAATAAAAATTCCAAAAAAAAATCCCATAAAATTCGTAAATAAAAATTCGGGTCATTACACCAATTCTTTTTCTCCGTTATGAAAAAATAATAGTGACATGTCTTCTCTTTACACGCTAAAATTTTTTCCAAGACAAATTTTCTTTTAAATCCTCACCCTAGTTGAAAATACATCTAACTTTTTTACTCACACCCAAAAAGCTAATAATGGCTAGTTTGTCTTCTCGATGCAACAAATGGAATTTGCATACACCTAGGGCCTGCTTTACATTTAAAACTTTTTTTTCCTTGGTCAAATGAGTGAAAATTCATTAAGGGGAGGTGGAAACCCGACACTCTAGAGCCTACTCAAGACTAAAAACCACAGAGGGAAATAACACAAAGAACATCAATCAAGACTAAACACCACAGGGGGAAATAACACAAAGAACATCAAACAAAAGCCTAAGAAAGAACCAGAAGTCCACGCAAGAACATAAGACAGCCTCTAGAAAGGATCCATGTTTCTCAGACACCAAAACCATAATTAGAATGGAGGACAAGGTAACCATCCTTGCTAAGAATGTGCACCACAAAGGATGGGAATCTATGAAGCCAGATTTCCAGACTCATCCTCAAGGTGGCCAATGATGCGACCCAGTTCGTCGCTTGGTTGCCTTCCCGCTTAATCCAATTACAATTGCATCGATTAAATTCCGAACTAAGACCCCTGATTCGTGCAAGAGTTGGATAAAGCGCCCATTTCCCCTTGTCAATGCAGGCTATGCAGCCTCACAGACAATTGATTACAATGAACGAATAAGATTCAATACAGATGTTTAACAACTTGAGTTCTTTAGCAAACAAACATCCCTCCAATATAGCAGTAGCTTCGGCCAATTCAGAAGAATCAAATAAAGCAAAAGAGGGCCAGGAATCGACTTAACAGCTAAGAATCGCCCCTCATCATATCTGATAACAATGCCAAAGCCAGCATTAGAGGTCCACGAGTACCAGGCTGCATCAACATTTATTTTCACATCCGGCCAGGTAGGGGGAGCACTGGGCGTGAAAAGCATCCATAGATCATACGGGGCTCATGTGAGTGGCCTTCAATGTGACCAGAACATCTCAGTTTTATATATGAGTCCATTCCCAATAGCCCCCTCCAGATGAAATCTAAGTTGCACCGAAACGGATACGGATACGAGAATACGATACGACACGATACTTCGATACGTCAAAACCAAAAAATCAAAGGATACGATACGAAAATGATACGAAAAATAAATAATATCAGAGAAACAAATGTATAATAATAACTACATAATAAAATGGTAACGAATTCAAGGGGAATTCACATTCTAAGAAAAATCAACACATCAATCTATGAAATCATAACAATTAGCGGACGTCACACACTAACACTGACATAGAACTCAAGCTAAGCTGAATACACATCTATGAACTCTTCCATTTCCTCCTGCCCACCTTGCTGAATCCTAAGTTTTCGCCTTTTTCTTACTGAAAAAGAGTATTCTGTGAAAATCAAACCTTCCATATACATAAAGATATATAAAATAATGTATGTCTATGGCCATCAGGCCCCATGCTTAAGTATTCATACATGAAAAATAGAAATTGGTTTAAAATCCCACTTTTAAAAAGTAAAATATAAAACAGCAGAAGAAAATTGAGACAGAAAATAAAGACATTAGTAGATCCACATCAAATATCATTATTATCAAATAGACAAATACTGAACTCTAAATCAAATTTTACTCATATAAATCCACCGCCAACCTTTCACCTTTCAGTAATTCGTCCCACTTTAATGATACCAAAATGAAATAAACTAACCCTCTAAATTATTGCAACTTCGAATCGAATCGAATCTCACTAACCCTAGGAAACAATCATATAAACCCATCCCCCTAAAGTAAAAGAAGCCCACATGCTTATCAAAGAAAATAACACCAAATAACCAATAAATCTTGATAATCCAAAGAACTCTCATTAGAAATCCAAACTCTAGCAAAAAATCATGAAAGACAGACAGAGAGAGAGAAATTACAGGGTTTAAAAGTATCCGAACCGTATCCAAATCGTTTCCAAACCGTATCCAAATCGTATCCAAGAAGCCCACGTGCGTATCCAAATCGTATCCAAATCTCGATACCATATCCAAACGTATCCGAGCGTATCGGAGGCGTATCAGACCGGTATCGGTATCCGAAACGCGATACCAAGGCCCATGGACGTTTCGGTGCAACCTAGGATGAAATAGAGGCTTTATCAATACAATAGCTAAGGTCACTACTAAACCAGACACGATCAACCCACGGGCAAAGTAGCAGCATATCAATAAATTCCTCATAATCATGGCAAATTGGTTCGATTGAGCACTTCTTAATTCTTCGTCATCGTAAGTTTACCATGGTAGCTAGCCCATTCATCAGGGCCCTCCAAACAAAGTTTCTGATTTTTGGAGAAGCATTTGATTTCCAAATGGCCTGCCATAGCAAAGGGGAAGTAGTAATTGTGGTTGAGGGCCTAGATGAAGTAGCGTTGCTAATTGACCTCGAGTGAAGGAAGTGATACCCATAACGAACTGAGTAAATACCATCTTTTTCCTTACGTCAAACAATCCCATCTGAAACCCCAGCAACTCCAATAGGAACTTCTACAATCTCATTTGACACGATCATATGCCTTGTTGATGTCAATTTTCAGCCCAAGCTCACATTTTACCTTGGATTTCCTTAGCTTCAACATATGGAAAGCTTCATGTGCAAGCATCACATTGTCCTGAATTAAACGATTTGGAACAAATGCATTTTGGGACTAGGAGAAAATATTGGGGAAAAAAGGCTTAAGTCGATTGGCTAACACTTTAGAAATGATTTTATAAGCAAAATTACGAAGGCTATTAGGCCTTAAATTGGAAACACATTCGGGATTTTGGACTTTGGGAATAAGTACAATATAGATGGTGTTAAGGTACTCGTGCAGTCATTCCTATTTAGAATATCCAGAACCAAACCAACAATCTCACCCTCAATATTATCCCAAAATGATGAAAGAAGAGACCTTGAAACCTATCTGGCCCAGGGGCCTTTGATGCTCCCATTGAAAGACATCATCCTCGATCTCTTCCCTGGTGAACATGGCATTAAGCTCCATATTCATATCATGATTTACCACACAATCCACCCCTCGAATAACATCTTCCCAGGGTCTAAGGCCAACAGAGGTGAAAATATTCTTGAAATTCTCCTCCACCGTGAATCTCACACCATGCTCACCAGTAATCCAATCACCAAGATGATTCTTTATTTGAGTAATCTGGTTGTTTCTTCGTCTTTGGATAATTGTATGATGGAAGAATTTGGTGTTAACACCCCCCAAATTCAACCATTTATTCCTAGACCATTGCCTCCAATATTGATCCTCCTTTTTCCAAAGCTCACCAATCACATTTGTCCAAGGCCCAATTGTGAAATGGTTCGACCCAATGTTACCTGGTTAGCAGGTCAGTTCGTTACAAAAAATGGGTTCTGGTATATGGTACGATAGATTAAGAAGATTCCGGTACGTTACAGTATATATAATCAGTACAAAATTTTGAAAAAATGATTGTATAAACTCAACATTTATTCAGTTCGTATAAGTAGCTAAGTAATCTTTTATCCTCAATTTACCTTGAATTTTTTGGTCGGCGATTTGGATCGGAACCGTACCCCATTTGGAGTCGGATGTTCCGGATCGAGGTCGGACGCCCTTTCACCAAACCAAGTAACTATGATTCGACCCCCATTGTTTCTGAAGTACATCCAACTCACCCACGAGCTTAGGCCTCATCATTGGGCCGGGTCGGGCAAGCCCGGCCCAAAATTTTTGGGCTTGGGTCAGGCCTATTTCATAATTTAAAAAATACCGGGTCAGGTCGGGCGGGCTTGATCGTAAATATGAAAGCCCATGCCCTTTGTCGGGCCAGTTTTGGGCTGGGCTTTTATCGGGCTTTACGGGTCGGGCTTATTAAGCCCACTTGGGCCGGGCCTACTAAGCCCATTTGTACCTACCTAATTGTAAAAAAAAAAGTGAGTTGAGCTTAAATATTATTATCGAATATTAAAATAAGCTAAGGAGGGGTACTATTGAATTTGGAAAATTGACTTAACTTTTCGACCATAAAATCGAGATAGGATAAGGAGGTCGATAAGAGAGTCAGAGACCTAGTGAGTTTTTTTGAATTTAGGGTTAGGGTTTGGTTTGGGCATTGGGGTTTTAAACGACACTAGGTTGAGATTTGGTTGGAGTTCTGGATTTTGGCTATGACAGTAGTAACAAGATTCGACTGGGTATCAATTCTTAATTTATAATTATTTTATATTTTCGGGCTTATGGGTCGGGTTTACCTGGGCGGGTCGGACTGAGCTTACCGAGCTTTATCGGGCTCGGGCTTATCGGGCCTAGCGGGCTTGAATACCCTAAGTCCAAGTCCAGTCCGTCAACATGCGGGCCGGGCCGGCCCACGGCTCATATCGGGCCGGGTCGGGCTTTTTATCGTCGCGCCTATCGGATACCCATAAGTCCGTGGGCTTCTGGGCCAAATGATGAGGGCACGAGCTCATCAATCTTTACCCAATTGTTTCCAAACTTAATTTGACTCCAACTCAGCAACATCGATCTACATCATTTGGATTTATCAAGCCAGTTATGAACCCACCGTTCCCCAGAGCAGGGATTCCAACATTCCTTGATAATGTTGAGACACTCCTCATCTTCGGCCCAATAAGCTCACACTTAAACACTCGCTTTCTTCTTCTTTCTCTTCTCTCAGTTTCCACCAAAATAGGATTACTGTCTGAACCAGAACAGGGAAAACAGTTAACATGGAAAAGATCTGATAAACTGATGACATACATAGTCAAAGATTGTGGCCTTGCATATTTCCCACTTGGCGAAGCTGGTCGAAGGCCCATAATGACCTTATTTGAGGTCCAATCCCTGCTGTAAGTCACCCCCTGGTAAACAAGTTTCGGGTTCAAGATAACCAGAATGCAGGTTCCAGAATACGAGGATCAAAATTTGGCAAAAGGTAGACAGAAGTATTACTTTCTTCCACCATCGTAGGGTTCAGCTTTAATCTCCCATCAAATATGGTCGTATCAGCAGTAGGACTATTTTTTCCACATGGTCGCCGCATCCGCCCTGGAAGATTTGCGCCTAGCGTTTTGAACATCATACCTTTTCCATGATTTCTAGATCCAACTACAAAATATGATCCATCATCTTGCGCTCTAGATTCGAGGATCCCACACGCCACCCGGTCATCTGAGATGGAAGCTTTTGTTGTTCAGCTTTTGTTGTTCCAACAAGTCTCCCAGGCTCCCAGAGATTGAGAATGACTCATGAACACAGGCTCGTTTTGAATGATATGCACTCGTGTCCATTCTCCATAGATTTTTTCACGCTCAAAATCACTTTCTTCACTACAATCCCCCAACGTATGGCAAATTTTACCACACCTATAGCAAAAACCCGCCAACCACTCGTATTGATACTCGACCCACTTCTTTATTTCGCCTAGCCTAATCATGTAAAAACCAGCGAACACCAGCTTCCTAACATCCACAGCAACTCTAACTCGAAGGAAACCACGCTGCTTGCTTGGGCAGTCCAAATCCATGACCTCCCTCGCCTTATTCCCAGGATATTTTAGATTCCTTTCATGGAAAAAATTTAAAGGGATCCTCCTAATTTGAATCCAAAAAGGGATTTCTTCTATGCTGATTTCTTCAATTGCCAACTCCATAGGTCATCGCTTGACAGCTAAACAACTCTTGTTAACTAACCAAGGATCGTTATCCAGGATCTGATTCGCCATTACCTCATTAGTGACCACAATAGAGAAAATATTTTCCTGAACCCAATTGATTTTTGCCTCTCTGAAGGTTCTGCAAGCCTACATGAGGTTGTTCCGAACGGCCCAACGGTTTGGGAGCCTTTCGGAAATGACCGCCCCCTCCAGTTGTGGTCCTTGGCCTTACTCCTTCCTCAAGAGCAGAAATCCTCAAAAATTCATCAAGATGCTTACTCAGTTCGTCCAAACCCAGCTTGGATGAGGATGCCCCGTCAGTGCTTTTCTGAAGGTAAGACATAATGTTTATGATATTTGGTACAAAGTTTAGAGAGTTTGTTAAGTTACTGATTGGGCTATTTGTTTTCTGGTGATATTTGAGTATCCTTTTCTCGATAGCAGCAGTATTGTCAGGAATAAGGTGAACAAGTTCTCAATTTTTGGTTTGATTTTTCCTTTCCCCCAAGGTTATGTAGACCAAATCCGGGAATGCGCCAAATTATTATTATTATTTTCCCTTTTGCTTTTCCATAACCTGATCTGCTTCTTTCTTTCTTTTCGAATATTATGGGAGGGGCATCCCATTCTAATCGCAGATACAATTTTCTATTTTACCCCGTTTTCACAATTAATGTCATGCAAAATTGCAAAGGTAACAACACTTGATACAGCCAATTTCATTAGTGTACCTTAATTGATTCAGATCCTCATGAACCGTATTGCAATTTGTTTTTAGTAGATACTAACAGATGCCCCTACACCGTAAAAATAAAATGTTACATAATGGTAACTACATTCGATAGATCTAGTTTCATTAATGTACATTAATTACTTTAGGTTTTTTTTTTAAGTAAATATTACGAGGTGTCTCCACATCCCAAAAATATTATCACAAAATGTTATTAGGTATGATAGAGCTAGTTTCATTAATATATATTAATTAATTCAAATCCCCATTAACCATATTGCAGTATTTATTTTTTAGTAAATACCCACACCATAAAGGTGAGCCTAATCTCCCCTTGTAGTGAGGTTCGCCACTTTATCAAGTTTCGTAAGAACCATATTGCAATAATTTTTTTTAAGTAAATACAACCAAGCGTTCTCACATCCCAAATGTGACCATGGGCCAATGAACCCTAATTCAAGTCTTCATGAACCATATTGCAATATATATATATATTACAAGGTGTCTCTACACCCCCACCCTAAAAGTGAGCCTAATTCTCGCTGGCTCACAAATTTTATCAAGTTATACCAAGAATCATATTGCAATATTAGTATCCCCCTGCCCCGAAGATGGGCCTAATCCCTGCTTTAGAGTACAACTTACCTCTTTCACAAAATACACCCGACAAGTTTCAAACTCATGTTGATTAGAGCTAAGGAACTTGCCTTGTAAAGATTATAAATGGGTCAACTGCGCCGTACCTTGTCATTACTGTAGTGCAATATTGAGACACAATAATACAATATTGCTCAAGCTTTAGCAATAGGAACATATCCACAATGCCAAGCAACCTTATAAACTCTAAAGCAGAAGTCCCACTTCTTAAAAGCTCATCACACATGCTAAGAGAACCAAAAAAAATTTATAAATATTTTACAATTTAATTTAAGCATTTGATCGAATTACAATACATGTTGTCAATGACTGAATATATAATACCAGTATCACTTCATATTTGTACATAATATGCCCTTACAAGTTAATGTTGCACGTACATTAATAGGACACAGAAGGCATTTCGCAGCAGGCACCTAACAACACATCTTTGAGATAGTCAAAGAAGTATACCTTTCGAAATTGAGATGCTCTTTCAAACCTCGGCCGTGCCAAAGATGCAAAAATGCAGCTTATTTCTGTTGGCTTCGTCTGAACCAAATGTATGGACCTGTTAGTACTCTTCCCATGTTCTATGGATATGGGTAAGAGGAATGAGTTAAAGGTGGGATCTCGATGCTCCGTGATTCACTTGGATTTTCTCTAGATCCATACTGATTCATCCCATTGTTTAGAACACCAAAGTATGCCGAAGCAGGGGCAGTTTGAACACCCTTAAAATTGGAATTAGTCTGAGGTTGGCGTTCCACAAGTTCAGGGTGCAATTGCAAGTGATCGTTGGATCTATTTTCAGCAGTAGAGCTCATTCCGACACCAAGATCAAGGCTTATGGTATTACTTTCTTCTGATCTAATCCTCGATGGGACATTCACAGTTGAGGGTCCTGAAGTGTCATGGCTACTAGTCCTAGCAGTTGGGACGTCATGATTATGTTTCCCCTCGTATGTAGTTATAACTGCTTTTGGATCATGGGATGCCCTCTCAACGTGCTTTCTAACAGGGCATCCAGCATTTGTGCATTTGTAATAGCTCCTGCATAACATGATAGAACCATGAGAAACCAGATTAAATCATTTGGGAAACACATTGCAGTTATCAAAAGATTACAGTCAAACATAAACATATAAGTGCATTTATTGGAGTCTATGCACGTATTTCCAATGAAAAGTAGTACCTAGTTCTGAGTAAATCTCTGGACCCTTTAGTCCAATCCTACCTTCTATTTTTCCATTCAAACGAAGATATCTTAACCAAAAACAAAAATCATAATAATAATAATAATAATAATAAACAAAGACATTATGGTCTGGGCGCAACAGAAAGTAGAAGTAGGATTTCTGGGAACTTTTGAAACATTTTGGGGGTTTGGTTCTAGGAGTTATGTTTTCTTAAAGTGAAGGGTGGAAATAGAAGCAAGCCCTAGTAATTCACAATTATTGAGATTTAAGTTACCAGGGTACATTCTCATATATGATAACCAGAAATTGAATAACTAATCAGTAACAATAATAATGTTACATTCAAAGGTCCAAAAGAAGATTAGGTCAGTCAATTGCTGGAGGAGATAAAAGTAAAAATGGAACATTATTGTATAGAATATATTCAGAATTTATCTTTTTATGCTTTGTTCAGGAAGCTTTCTGATAAGACCTTTCATGCAATTACTTAAGTAAACCATCATGCCTCATTAGTTTTGTTCCAAATAACGCTGCTGAAGGTAACATTGTCCGGTATTCAAAGTGGAAAGTGGCTAGGGGAGGTGATGGACACTTTTAGCTAAAACTAGATGAAAGAATTGTAACAGTGCCTACACAGAAATGCATAGTTACCTACATTAAACCTAATACTCGAAGGGATTAGCTACTTAAGTGCTTATACTGGATTTAGAAAAAAATTATTATTTATTCCTTGAATGTTGTAAGGTTAGAGGGTGCCGGGGGACTGAACAACCAAAACCTTACAAGACCATTATCATAGCAGATTGCCAGATGCCATTTCAAAATATTGGGCTTTAATTGTTTTCACTTCTATTGCCATTAGCTAGCATCATAGTTTTCAGGAAAATCAATCACCATAAGAAAACAAAGGCAAACTACTCTATGAGTACACATGAATTTATAATAAGCACTGACGTTAAATGTTGAAACAGATGAAATTAGTGCGAATCATCATTGTCAGATGTCAACCTGATGATAAACCATACCTTGGATTAGGATTTCCTCTCACCAATTTCTGACCATATTTTCGCCAGCGGTATCCATCATCCAATATATCAACCTCACTCAGAGTTTGAACAACAACTCGTGGCTCCCGTATAGGCTTAACAACTGGTGTGACATCGATCCCACAACTATCCATCCTCCTGGGCAAATAGTTTTACAGTTAATTAGGAACACAAACAATACATGAAAAGCATAAACCATTTCTTGTAAATTTATACCTCCTTTTTGAGAATGGGTCATCATCCTCAACCTCATCAGGTATCCTGTTTGATAGTGAGCCTGTGCCTTCTACACTATCATCATTTCCTGTGACAGGAGATCGCTCAGGAGTACTATTTGGCTCATTCGTACAAGACATTTGCCCATATAAGCTGGATGGCTTGTCTACAATTAGAAAAGAAAAGGAAACTCAGAGATCATAAAAGAGCATTTGCCTAGAAGGCTAAACAATAATTACTCAGATGGCTTACCATCTCGACCATTCAAAGTTGAAGTCTTATCAGATCTTACTTCCTGGATAGGCATCATGGCACCGGTATTATATCGTCGACTAGGCTGAGGCTTAGGATGATCGTGTGTACCCTTGTAGATAATCTCTGTTATCTGTCCATCATGGGAGCGCTCAAACAGCTTCTTCACTTCACAATTTGGATGGGTACATTTGTAATAACTGCGAGGAAATTCACTTCCTTTAACATGTTTTTGTCCATATTTTCTCCAGTTATACCCATCATCAGAAGATACCACTGAAGGCCCACTTCCTTTATGATCAAACTGTGATGTGTGGACCCCAGGATTTGGATGTCCCCTCTGACTTAAGTCATCTGAATCACCTTCACCGGGTGCACTAGCTCCTGAAGTGAGAATGTGAACAGGTGCTTGTAAACTCAACTCATTTGAGGAGACTGCCATCTCACTTTTAACCAAGGGTGGCGACACAAGTGATTGAGACTGAGCTTGACCTGGGACTTGCACAGACTGCTCATTTTGATGGTGGTTATAATCTGTAGTAACCTTGAATAAATGAAAAGGATTAGGCAACCAGTACTTCACAGCCAATATGGCATACTTTCAGGTTGTAATGAATGCAATATCAGTGTGCTTTTAGAAAATACGACAGTCAACAAGGAGTCATGTACATCCTTCTCCAAGTATCTTCGGAAAATATTTTGTCTTAAGTATATTCAGAACCAATATAGTCAAGTACAATTACCACAAGAACATCAACTATCAACTTCAGTACTGATCATCTAGAAAAAGGAACTATTAATTAGGTCAGCTTCAGAAGAGGAACTAAATTTTGTAGCATTAATTAGACATCCACTGATATTGTAAGTTTATGCTAGTGCACAAAATGGCCAAAGACCAATCAGCTAAAGTTTGGATCCCGGCCAAACTTTATTCAGTATCTACCCTACATAAATAAAACGGACTCTTCAAGGATGCGATCAATAACCGACCAAGAATCCACAAAGAAATTTACCATATCTAATCTAGCATGTGGCTTAAACTCGAAGCTTCCAGAATTTCTGTCATCAGAGGTGTCGAAATCAGAGTAAACTGTGGTTGCTGAATATGTAGAACTCAGAGAACCGTACACCATTTGAGGCTTCAAAAAGGACCCAGTAGTTGGGGAAGGTTCTGCCTGCAAGACCAGAAGAAATATAAAACTTAAAAATAAAAAAATAGAAATCCCGTATTTGGAAGCAGAGCATATATGTACAGGACAAAAGAAATCATAAAACCTAAAACAGAGAAAATAAGACTCTTCATAAAAACCTGTAGCCTGTGAGTTGTCCTGCACTTTTAAAGCCCTTTAAGTGTGATAAACAGAATTTGGCAGTACTCATCACACTGTTTCGTATCTGTTTAATCACAGGAAACTCTGGCAATTACTCAGCCATCTTTCTGATTGGTAACACTTAACAGATAAGTAATTGTTCTATGCATTCGAGCCTAACAAAATAAGTCTACAAAGCTCATATTACCAACACAAAGGAAACAAATACTTTCTCACAAAAGAAGATAAACTTCCTAAATAAATCCATTGAACATAAGACCAATATATTTATATTGATTACCCACATAACCGAAGTTACTGCAATATGCTCTGAACAATGAAAATCATCTCTATTTATAACCCCCATAATGAAGGGCCATATCCTACGAAAACACATGCCAGTGACAACTTATATCACCACCTTGACCCACAACCTTTCTAGCCTCCCTATTCCTCCCTGCTGATGCATTTATTCCTTATTCTACATACACAAATGGAAATATTTTCGTTGTACTTGGATCCACTGCCACCGTTAAACATAAAAGTAATTAAAGAGGCTAAACCCCACCCAACAACGCAAAAAGAAGAGAAGAAAGATTCATATGTGAAAAAACAACACTGTCGACAGTAATAAAGAACAAAAAAGTTCAAAGAGTTGCAAGTGAAAGCCCCATATTCCCAAAGCAGTTGCTTTCGAACAATCTAAACGAGCATAAAGATGAAAGACCCAATAGGCCAATACTAGCATTACATTACTCTGTAACAGCAACAAAGCATCAGAATCTTGGGGTCCCATCCTAAGCACCCATATATAAAGTTTCACTAGAATATTAAGAAATATGAAACATTCGCAGAAAACACATTTAGTTAAATTGCACGCGAAAACAAATGAAAACAGTTATCACAATTTCGAATTTTACTGAAAGAAGCATCTTTTTAGGTCACTCATCATCGACATCACATCAATTTTAAGTCCTCAAAATTCCCCACGATAGCATATACTGCGGGGCAAAATCTCAGGCCACGAAACTCAATTCCCCATATACCACTGTTTGATCACCGAGAAAATGACTGAGAAAAAGTTCAAAATCAAAACCTTTCCACTGTTAAGTTAAGCTCAACTGGGCAGGAAGTAGATTAACTAAAACACTTCTGTTCCTACCATTTCCTTTCTTCAGCAAGCAAACAGACCCTCACATTTAATTCACAAATTTTCTTTCAAAACAGCCATAGCTTAAAAAGAAGAACTTAATTTTTGTTCTATGTTCCCGAACTCCCATTAAGCTGCCAAACACAGCCTAAGATTCAAAAAGAGCATTTGCTTTTCTCAGCAGCAAAATAAAATTAAAAATTAAAAGAAAATGGAAATGGAAAAAGATAAAAAGGTCGTGTAACAGACCTTCATGTTGGAAAGAAGGACGGGGGACTCAAGAAACGACGTCGGACTGAGGTCGGGAGGGGTAGTGAGGCAGGGGGACCGCGAGATCGGAAGCTTGGCCGGGGACATGAGCTTGTACTTGGCCCCACCAGCAGCACCAGAAACAGAAGAGAAACAGTACGGGTCGGAGCTGGGATTAAAGTCGGTTATACCCGGATCGAGGTCATCGGAGTGTCCAGAGGGATGGTCGGGTGTGGTCGCGTCCATTGGAGGCTAGTGGGGTTGGTTGTGGAGGAGTCAAAGGAGGGCGAGTAGGGGGTTCGTTTTTGTTCAGAACAGGGAAGAGGAGGGAAGGGCAAAATGGTAATTTAAGGAGGGAAGGGCAAAATGGTAATTTAAGGAGGGAAGGGCAAAATGGTAATTTAAGGAAGGAAGGGCATAATGGTCATTTAAGGGTAATTGTTGTGTTTTGGATGTTTTGTTGTCACGAAGAGAGGGAGAGAGTGAGGGACAGACGTGGGTTGAGTTGTTGCATTGGATCTGAATTTCTTCTGCGAGGCACTGGCTTTTGAGTCATTGGAGACATTTTCTCATTTCTGAACTTATTTTTTTGTCTACATTTTCGTTTTATAATCATTCAACTGAAATATAAAATGTCAAGTCATTGGAAACCCTAGCCTCTCTCTCTAGAAGAAATCTTCCTTCAAAAATCTCTTTCTTTAACCAATCTTCTTCCTCCCCCAATTTCCCACAAGAATATAGTAAATAAATCGGATGATGCAACCGATTATGGTGTCAATTTCATCAAATTTTGTTCTTCTATCTTTTTTTAGTCCGTCGTTAAGTTGTCGATCATGATCATGGAATTTGACATTCTGACGGGTCAAGTTGCCAGAGAAATTATTATCTTCATATGCCTGATCTGCCTTACGATGACTATGCTGCATCCCTCTCACATACCTTCTAACACTTTCGACTTTGACATACTCAATTTCAAATTTTCAGGCTCCCACTTATGTAACGACCCGTCTTGGAAACTTAAAACATTTATGAAAAATAAATTGGGAATGTACAAATTTACCCTTATTTTTATTAAAGGCTCAAAAGTTAATGTAAATTTCAAGAAACTTCACGGAAGTCTCTGTTGGACTATTATATGAGTTTCGAACTCATGAGTTCGTAGACAGTCGATACATAAAAAGAAAATATCGTATGAACAAGTTGCAGGTCTTGGTGTCCAAGGGTATTTTTGTAAATCAAACACTAAAGACAGTTTGGCTATTTTCTTCGAGTTGCCTTACATTAGTCAGCATGTGGATGGCAGCTGATTCACTTAAAGGGTGACATGTGTCACTAAGGGCCCATAGGAGGCTGGTCATCATCGCCCATGACGTGTATTTGTATGAGAGAGAAAAAAACAAGAGGGAGGGATCTCAGGGGAAGGGGTCTCCCTTTTCTAGGTGGTTTGTGTGAAAATCAGAGGAATTGGGAAAGGTACATGGATATATATTTGTCTTTGGGGAGGAAAAAGGGAAAAGAACATAGAGGTAATTAGAACGAGAATAGTCGTGATCATTAAGTTGGAGCCTTCATATTTGGATTGTAAAAGCTCAAAACGAAGGGTACTAGTTAACTCCCAAGGTTGGCGCGAGTAAATCCATCCCAAATTTGAGGTTTCTGGACTCGGTAAAGCCACCAGAATGAAGTGGAAAGTCTAGTCAAGACTGCAAACTTCCATCGTGGAATTGAGGTCAGATTTATGCTATTTTGATAATGAAATCGTATTCCTGGTAGTTATTAGGTGCTATTGGATGTGTTAAGCATGAAAAACATGTGAGAATGGACAAAAATGGATTTGGGTACTATTTCTAGGCCGAAACCCAATTACGAAGAACTAGGTCGACTTGGCTAGAGGTTAGGGGTGACAAGCACATGCAGCTCGAGGGGCGCATGAAGCCCAGTCACAGGTCGTCGACTGGTGCTTCCCCTCTGATTGCGAATATGTTTCCCCGAAAAGGACCCTGGAGATAACACTCGCCTCCAGGATGCGATGTGTGCCCTTAGAAAGGTCACGATACACTGCTTGCTATCTGTCGAGCAACCGAGGGAGGCTCGACTCAGGAGTGCTTATGTTATATGAGATTGATCGTTGATATGTTCATGACGATCTAGAGATTGTTGGCTAGTGATGTGTTCACGGAGATGTGCTAGGATCGGAGCGGTCCTGGAGCTTATTTACACGCGTGGTACGGATGACGTGACTGATGATAATATGAGATGTTGGATATGAGAATGGGTCCCAAGGTTTTTGAATTATGATTTGTGTCTAGTGATTTTAACATGTGTCGGTTTTATGATGAAAGTACTTGTTATTCGTATATACTGTTTTATTGGAAAGAAATGGGTTTAAAGTGATATGCATGCACGCTTTATAAAACAGAGGGTGAAAAATATATTTTGAAAAATGATTTTAATAAATGCTTATTTTTGTTCACTCACAAGTTTTGTTCTTTTTGGCACCCTCTACGTTCATTGTGGATGCGGCCTGTAGTAAAGACCGAGACATCACATGACCGATGCACACTCTGGAAATCACCGCGCACTATGGATAATCCTGAGCGGGTTATGGTTTTATCCCTTGTCTGACACGTAGTGTCAGACGGGAGCAGGAAAATCCCACGATAATCCAGGGGGATTGGGATGGGTCTTGTCAGAAACCCTGACCTGGGAGGCTTACCGCAATTGTTTTATGGATCAGTTCTACCCTCATTCCTACCAGGTGGAAAAAGAGGTTGAGTTTTTACAGCTGCAGTAGGGGACCAAGACGGTGCCCAAGTACGAGCAAGCATTCCTTGCTTTATCCCGCTTTGCCCCACAGTATATGGAAACTGACGAAGATAAGTACCGCCATTTTGAGCTTGGTTTAAGGAACGATGTACGGGCCATCGTGACAACTAGATCCTATGCTACCCTTCGAGAGTTATCAGATGCTGCGATTAGAGTCGAGGCCAATTTGCCGACATAGTAGCAGTATACGGGACGCCACAGAGAGCGTAAGTTCATTGGAGTTCCGAGGAGGGGTAGTTCTAGTTTGAGGTCTTTTGGAGGAGGCCGTTTTAGGTATAGTGCCAGTAGAGGTGATCGGAGCTTTGGAGTTAGACACACTAAGTCGGCTCGGTTCAGACAGACATCATCTAGCTCCAGTGCCAGACAGAGTCGTGGACCCAATCATATGGGCATGGTGGTTTGCTACTTCTGCGGAGAGAGGGGACATATTCAGAGATGTTGCCCTTATTTACTAGCCTGTAGTGGTGCCAGCCAAGGTATGACAAAGCAAGAGCCGAGTGCGGCCTCGAGCTTCAGGAAGACAGGTCCGAGAGGAGCCGGACGGGGTTACAATGGACCACAAGGATGGAGCTGAGTACCAGGAGTGCATGCATGTGTGTTTGCAGTAACTCAGTAGGAGGCTCGAGCAGCTCCCAATGTGGTGACAGGTATAATTCCTATCTTTGGTCAGGATGCACGTGTCTTGATAGATCCCGGGGCTACACATTCTTTCATTTCTCAAGGTTTTGCGTCGTTAGTGAATAGAGAGATTTCTCCATTGGATTGTGATATGTGAGTTAGTACACCCATTGGGGAGGTTTATGTGGTAAATCTCATAAATCGAGATTATCCAGTAATGATAGAGGGTGTCGGTCTAGCATCAAATCTAGTACTCCTGGACTTGCATGATTTTGATGTCATACTTGGAATGGACTGGTTGTCAGTACATCATGCTTTCATCGACTACTTCAATAAGAGGGTAAGAATCCTAACTTCGGATTTACCTGAGGTGACTTTCTAGGGAGATCAGAGAGTGTTGCCATCTGGAATGATTTCAGCCCTTATAGTCGGCAAATTACTGAGGAAAGGCTGTCAAGGCTACTTAGCTCATATAATGGAGCGACAGGCTACACCAGAGAGAGCAGAGGACATACTAGTGGTATGGGAATTCCCAGATGTATTCCTAGAGGACTTACAGAGACAACCACCGCACAGAGAGATTGAGCTCACCATCGAGCTTCTTCCAAGTACGCAACCTATATCTCAGACACCATATCGTATGGAACCAGCTAGGTTAAGGGAACTGAAGGTTCAGTTGTAAGATTTGGTAGAAATGAGGTTTATTCGACTAAGTGCATAGCCTTGGGGAGCTCCAGTGTTGTTGGTAAGGAAAAATTATGGTAGCCTGCGACTGTGTATAGATTATCGGAACCTCAACAAAGTAACGGTGAGGAATAAGTATCCACTACCCCCGATTGATGATCTGTTCGACTAGTTGAGAGGGGCCAAGTATGTTTCGAAGAGTGACCTTCGGTCTAGATACCATCAAGTGAGGATAGCTGAGGGAGATGCTCCAAAGAGTGTTTTCCGAACAAAATATGGTCATTATGAGTTTCTAGTAATGCTATTCGGGTTAACAAATGCACCAGTTACATTGATGGACTTGATGAATTAGGTATTTCAGTCATACTTTGATCGATTTGTGATTGTGTTCATCGATGATATCCTGGTATACTCGAAGAGTGACAAGACACGCGAGAAACATTTGAGGTTGGTACTGAACAGGTTAAGGAAGAACCGACTGTATGCCAAGCTAAGTTAATGCCAATTTTGGTTGAACAATATAGGATTCTCGGGACATGTGATTTCGGTTGAGGGGATTAGTGTGTACCCCCAAAAGACAGAAGTCGTAACCAATTAGGTGCAACCGAAGACTGTTACGGAGGTCTGGAGTTTTGTAAGGTTAGTTGGGTACCACAGACGCTTTGTAGAGGGTTTCTCTACTATAGCTGCTCCGTTGACTCGTTTGACCAGCAACGGGATTAAGTTCATTTGGAATGAACACTACGAACGAAGTTTCTAGGAATAGAAGAGGTGGCTAACTTTTGCGCCAATTTTAGCCCTTCCAGATGACAGTGGGGAGTACGAGGTATATATTAATGCATCATTGGAAGGATTGGGTTGCGTGTTGATGCAACATGGGAGAGTCATTGCCTATGCCTCTCGACAGTTATAGCCACATGAGTCAAACTACGCTACCCATGATTTAGAACTAGCAGTAGTAATACATTCTCTAAAGATTTGGAGACATTACTTGTATGGAGAGACATGTAGGATTTTCACTGATCATAAGCATTTGAAGTACCTTTTTACTCAGAAAGAATTGAACCTGAGACAGAGACGATGGTTGGAGCTAATTAAAAACTATAATTGCATGATCGAGTATTATCCCTGATAGGACCCGTCCCCGAAAGACATAGATAACCGTGCCCGGTCTTGCTCCCGTTTGATAAGTCAACTGAAGTTACGAATTTACCCTCAGCACTTGCCAAACAAGGGATAACCGTACCTGTGCCTACTCATGCCTCCACCTCTCGAATAGCCACGATCATCGTGCCACGACCTGGAGGGTCAATAAAATAGAAAAGGTGTTAGTGGACAATATAAAGTTTTAGAAATACATTTATCAAAATACATTTTTACCCTCCAGTTTCACAAACATGCATGCATATCATAAAACATGAGTAATAGCGTGAAATCAATCAAGTATGAACAGTGGACCAATAAAATCAAAACATGTTTTCCCATGGTCCGTAAAACTCGTGTTCATCAAATCAGTTCATAATATAAAGTATCTGGACACAAATATCAATAAATCATAAATACCACCAATCCTCACTGTCAAATCTCAATATCCAAGTAACTGTCACAATATCAATGCAACGCGTGCAAACTCGGGTGTCTCACGTCCGAGTACCTCCCCAGGATCTACGACGTCTGAGGTGATATCATCTACAAGATCTACGACGTCTGGAGGATATCATCATAATCTCACACTCTTGAGATTGAGCCTCCCTCAGAGCTACTCATCTCCAAGCAGTGGATCGTGACTAGTCCAGGATCTACGACGTCTGGAGGAGACTATCAAATCACAGAGGATGGTATATGTGGAACAGTCACCAAATCCAGTAATCTCATTTTAAAACCATTCATGTCTCAAATCAAATAAAAAAACATTTCAACAGGGCCTATGCCCGAAGCATAGCTTTTACAAAGCAAGTTCCAAAAATCCATCATAAAACAGTGTCTAGAAGTCAATTTATAAATCAAAATCATCAATTTCATCATATTCACATGTGACTCCAAATCCGAGTCAAAATCACTATCCAATTGGGTCTCAAGCCCAAAATATCATTTTCACGCAAATCTATGCAATCGCAACCTCAGTTGCCACTTTCACATAAATTCATAAAATAATCCAAAAAGCATTACAATTTCATCAAATCAATTCCTGACTCATAATCCGAGTCAAAACCAATCTCAAATCGCGGGCCTTCGCCCAAAACAGCAATTTCACAGTTTTCTCGAAAATCGTGTCCAAAATCATATAAAACAATATAATATTCCCAAAGTTCGGAAATCATCATATCGAAACATTAATCATGCCAAATCATTTCAAATCATATAATAAAGCATTTAAAACATATATGCATGCATTCTGGGTAGAAAACAAAAGTCCACTCACACACCGTCCATATCGCTTTCCGAGCTGCATGTTTTTCACTAAATTCCGGAAGTCACCATTCCTCGAGATTCCCGCTCACGCGCCCCCACGCGCCACCGAAAGCGGCTGCGCGTGAAGTCCATGCACCTTGTATAGGACCATCGTCCTCACCCGTTTCTCTGTTAAACGGGTCGTTCAGCCCGCGTGTTGACCCAGTTCAATTCCTAGAAGGCATTCGACCAAGCCACGAGAGTTCAAGGTTTCTTCATCATTTGATTCTCTCACTAGTCATCAATTCCTCTAAATTGATTCGTCCTGGAGCTTCATAGAAGTCTGATAAACACATTCCAAGTCTCAATTTCATTCTTCTAATCCTTCAATTACTCAACTCAATCCTCGAATTGCTCCACTTCCTCCATGTCCGTTCTGAGCCAAAAGGATACCAATTCCTCCCATTCGTGAGGTAATCCTGATCGAAACAGTCCCAGAAAGCTCAAACCAATCTCAATTTGGAGTATCACGACCTACAAATTCAAATTCGAGTTTTAAGAAAATTTGAATTCCTACGGGTTTGGGTTTTTCTTCTGCAATTTCCATTTGTTTCTTCCTTGTTTACTTCTCGTGTTTCACCCTAGAATTCGCTTATTTTCTCTCTGTTATCCTCTCAATTGCACCGATTTCTCAATTGGTTTTGGTTGGTGGGAAGATCGATCCAGCAGAGTTGTGGTCTCTGTTTTGGTTTGAAGGATTCACACGGGTTACAATTCAAACACACATATATGCTATCCAAACCATTTTACCATTATTCCCCTTGCCACTAATCTCCTTTCCAAGTGACAGATGTCGATTAAGCACCTTACTGAGTCACCCAAACGGCTGAATCATCCATTCATCTGTCCAATTCCTGTTTTGCCCCCGACATAACAAATTACCAAAATGCCCTTCATGTATCTAGACCCGTAACTTTGTCATCCGAACTCTAATTGACGCATGTCGTCTGTCTATGGATTCAGCGTCTCGAGACCTGTCCAACGGTACTTACGAAAAGTCCAAATAAGGTCCCGGTCAAAAAGTCAATTTTCAGCCCTTATAACCAGGGGAAAATCGTCATTTCCTTCAAATTTTCCAAATTTTCTTGTTTCAAATTTTCGGGTTGTTACAATCCCGGGAAGGCAAATATTGTAGTGGGAACTTTGAGCAGGAAGTTTGCGGGTTCCATAGCGCATATGAGGTTGGTTTATTTGCCCTTGTTAATGGAACTCCAAAGAGATGGAGTCATACTCGAATTGGATGATGAGGGAGCTATGTTGGCCAGTTTTTAAGTGAGGCCTATCTTGATTGACCGGATTATTGAGGCTCTACTTCAAGATCCCACTTTGTGTGTTTTGAGGATAGAAGTTGAAGCAGGTGACCAGTAGGATTTCACTACTAAAAGTGATGGAGCTCTACAGAAACAGGGTCATTTGTGTGTGCCTGCGAATGCAGACTTGAGGAAAGAGATTCTTGAGGAGGCCCATAGCTCAGCATATGTGATGCATACAGGAGGAACAAAGATGTATCAGACGCTTATGGCTCACTACTAGTGGGCAGGGATGAAAAAAGAGATTGCAGAGTACTTTGGTAAATGTTTGACTTGCTAATGGATAAAGGCTGAATGACAGTGACCGAATTGAGCTTTGCAGCCACTTCCGATCCTTGAGTGGAAATAGGATCACATAACCATGGACTTCGATTCAAATTGCCTAGGACCCATTGTAAGGACCCGTCCCAGAAATTAGGGTTAAGACGGTGGTTAGTGAAGGATTAGTGAGCTTAAATTGGTATTTAGTTGGGTACTTTTGGACTATAGCGTAGAATGACGATTTTGCCCCTAGGCTGGGTAAAAAGTTGACTTTTAGTTCGGACGGTCAATTGGGTATTGACCGATGATCGTGACGTAGTTTGGGATGTCACGAATCCGTAGACAAGTGGCATGCCCGATTCCGACATCCGAGGAGGAAGTTATGACGTTCGGAAGGTTGAGGGTATTACCGTAATTTGGTTAAACTATGAGGAAAGAGTTGACTTTTTGTACGATTGGGTTTTAACACGTTGACCTAGGACCGTTAGGTAGATCTCGTCGTCCTGAGTTCAACGACAGGCGGCACGTGTTCATCAGACCTATGATGCGTAAGTTACGGGTCTAGAAAGGTAATGGCACAATCGTAAATTTGGACCCAAAGGAAGGGTATTTTGGTCTTTTGAACATTGGGAATTGTGCAACAGGATTGGGACAGGTGTACAGATAGGATTGAGATATTTTGAGTTGGGCTGAGGGGATTGTGACACGTGCAAGGGGGCTAGAGGTTTCCAGTATTTTTCACTGTACAAATTAAA
Source organism: Prinsepia uniflora (assembly GCA_032719365.1). Taxonomy (NCBI): domain Eukaryota; kingdom Viridiplantae; phylum Streptophyta; class Magnoliopsida; order Rosales; family Rosaceae; genus Prinsepia; species Prinsepia uniflora. The sequence goes on from CM064861.1 coordinate 69,346,267, forward strand.
CGGTTTGTGTCGTGTGTGCCCGTGTGTGTGTTCGAACAAGTGAGAAGCAGAGAGTGAGATTGAGAGAAAATTGGACATTGATTGTGAGTGTTTGTGTGTTTTGACGAGTGAATGAGTGCCTATAGACTGAGGGAGAGATGGTGAGTGAGTTGTGAGGAAACTGGTATGTGTGCGGGGTGAGGTCTCAGGAGAAATCAGGAAAACAGAGAGATGTTGAGGGAAATTGGTGGTGGTGTGGTTGTATGCTGATCGATTGGACTCGAACGGTAGTTGGGACGACTCTGTGGACTCCAGGGAACGCGGCGGCGAGCACGGTGGTGGACGGCTGCAGGTAATTCCTCATTCATTTTCAATTGCTCTGTTTTGCCGTGATTTTCAAACGGGAAGTCGTGTACTTAGGGATTGAGTCGAGGGATTTGGTGAGTTGGGTGAGCTTTAGGAGGTTCCTAGGAGTCGTCTAAGGTGGTTGCCATGACGGGGGAGGACTTGGGTGGCCGGATTGAAAAACAGAGTTTTGGGGAGTTTGATTTCGAGCTTGAGACGACGGGTAGGAGGCTGTGTCGAGGTGTTAGAGTGAGGGGAATAGGTTTCTTAGGACTAGACGAAGAGGCTGGTGAAGAGAGGGAAGAAAACGGTGAAGGAACGGCGGAGAACCGGGTGCGCCGGTTCAGACCAGTTCGCCCAAGGAAGACGACGATGAACAGTGTCTGGGTGCAGGCGCGTGAGGCCCACGCGCAGCCACCTTGGGCGGCGCGTGCGGCGGTTTCTGGTGAAGAGTCCAACTGAGTTTTTGTTCTAAATGTCATAATGAATCCAATGGAATAGGTTTCGGGTTATTCGGACGTTGTTTCGGGTTAGTTCTGCGGGATCGAAGGTTTAGGGTCCCGTTTAAAGTACGCTTAGAAGTTCGGGAAAGTTATGGGATTTGAATAGGACTTTTGTAAAGTAGTTAGTAACCTCGTTATGGACTTTGGATAGGTTCGGGAAAGCCGAGGGTAGCGGAATGGCCAGGAACGGCGTAAGTGCGCGAGTATCGAGGCGACGTCAGAATGGTCTGTGAGTGGACTTTGCTTTCTACTCTTGATGCATGCATATATGTTTGTAACATGTTTTCATATGTGATTCTATGATTTGATTTATGATTGTGATGGTTTACGGTTTTACACGTTTTTCAAGGAAATTATGGAATTTCACGTTTTACGAGTTCTTGAGCGTTCTTGTGATTTGAACCTGGTTTTAATGGTTGATTTCGGGATTTGAAATACGGTTGGATTTCAAAGAAAGTAAAAGGATTTTGGAAAGTATTTTCGGGCTTAAGGCCTAGTTCAAAGTGGTTTCCGGAAATGTGATTACGGGTTTCGGAATCCGAATTCCGGGTGACGATTCAGAATTCGATTCTGGACTCGAAAGGGGATTTTCAGGTTTGGGTTCGGAATGATTGTTCCGGATGCTAGCTGACGGAATGATGGTTGCGTACTCGGATCTGGAAATGAAGTGGATATGATTCTGGATTGGGATTCTGAATGACGGTTCTGGATGCTGGAAGGGCTTCGGGCCAGTGATTTCGGATTCGGGTTTGGATATGGAAATGGAAAATGGTTTTCAAACGAATTTGAATTGGATTTGCTGGATCTGGTTATTGGGTTTAAAGACCCGGATTATGATTGACGGGGGACGGGCCCAGATTGGGTTTAAAGACCCGGATTGAGTTTAAAGACTCGGGAGTTTAAAGACTCGGATATATTGATATTTCCCCCGTAGGCCTGTTGAGTTTAAAGACTCAGGAGTTTAAAGACTCGGATATTATTGAGGTCTGGATTGAGTTTAAAGACTCGGGAGTTTAAAGACTCGGATAGATCCAACAGGTTTGATGGATGAAAGTGATGGTTTTGGAATAAAGGTTTTTCGATGTTTTGGACAGTGGCCCGGATGAAATGGTTTTCGTTGGTTATAGCGGTTTTCAGTGGTTTGGGGTTGAGGCCCGGAATTTGAGAAAAGGGAAAATGTGTTTGATTTTTCATACACGGTTTTGTGATATGAAATTGATATGCATGCATTGGTTTTCAAAACGGAGGGTATACATGCCTTTGTTTTATGAAATGTTTTTTTTAACTTATACTTTATTTTTGTCCACTCACAGTCTTTTCGTGTTTTCGTTACCCTCCAGGTTGTTGTGGCGCGGGCTGTTGGTTGAGAGACGGAGACATCACATGGACGTTCCACAGTAGACTCTGCGCACTCTAGGAAGTTCGAAAGTTATTGAGACGGTCGGACCGGAACTCCTTTGTCCGACTTACGTGTCACACGGAGGTTAGACGTTTGTTTGGCCCTCGTGTCATGCGTAAGTTAGACGGGAGCGGGGTTTAGCCCTTAATCCTGAGGGATTAGGGGTGGGCCCTGACACCCATAGCGTTTTTTATGGGGCCTGGGTGATTGTGGATAGACTTACGAAGTCGGCTCATTTCTTGCCCTTGCGCGAAAACTTTAAACTCTAACTGTTTACCCGTATGTTTATTGATAAGATCATCAGATTGCATGGGACGCTAGAATCCATAGTGTCGGATCGAGATCCGCTGTTTACATCGAGATTTTGGGGGAGTTTGCAAAGAGCCCTCGGTACGAGACTACATTTCAGCACTACATTTCATCCTCAGACAGATGGACAGTTGGAGAAGACTATTCAGATTCTAGAGGATATGATGAGAGTGTGTGTATTACAGTTTCAGGGTACTTCGGACACGCTCCTACCATTGATGGAATTTGCCTACAACAATAGCTATTGGTCAAGTATTGGAATGGCTCCATTTGAAGCCTTGTATGGATGACAGTGCAGAACGTCGATATGTTGGACTGAGGCAAGCGAGATGGTTGTATTGACGCATGATATCATGGATATGACCTAGGAAAAGGTTCGGATTATCAAAGAAATGATGAAGACTGATATGATCGATCCCAATCCCCCCCCCCCCCCCCCCCCCCCCCGAGATTAACGCGAGATGTACCATGCTCCCGTCTGACACGAAGTGTCAAACAAGGGATAATTCATACCTCAGCCCATACGGGGCTCCCAGAGCGCACTAGGATCGGTGGAGGAGTGCGATGTCTCGGTCTCTGCTACAGCCCGCATTCGTGAACAACCTAAAGGGCATTTAAACCATTAAAAATTGTGAGTGGACGAAAATCAATAAGTTCATAAAACATATTTCATAAAAAGACATTTATGCCCTTCACTAAAAGTATGCATGCATCGAAAACCAGTAATCAAACCATTTACTTAAATAAACCATTAGGGCCTTAGCCCAAAAACTGTAAAACCAAACATGTGAGGGAACTCAGCCCAAAACCGTAGAATACCAAAATCCGTAAATCCAGAACCAAGTGGGTCACTGCCTAAATCCATAAACATCGAAATACCAATTCATAAATCCAATAATCCACATTTACCACATATGTAACGACCCGTCCCATAATCCGGGATTAGATTAGTGGTTAATGATAGATTAGTGAAGATAATCGGTGATTAGTTGGATAATTTCGGACGGACGGTGCGGAATGACGATTTTGCCCTTAGATTTGGGCAAACAGTTGACTTTTCGTTCGGAAGGTCAAATGGACTTTGACTGATGACCGTGACGTAGTTTGGGACGTCACGAGTTCATAGACAGGTGGTACGTCCAATTCCGACATCCGAGGAGGAAGTTTTGACGTTCGGAAGGTCAAGGGTAATTTGGTAATATTGGTTCACAAGGGGCATTTTGTTGACTTTGCAAACGACATGAAATTTTCATAAACTTCAAGGCCTGTTAGGAAGGTCTCGATGCCCTGAGAACAACGACAGGCGCCACGCCGTCATCGGACGTCAGACGGTTAGGTTACGGGTCTAGTAAGTGAAGGGTAAAATGGTGATTTGGACATTTAGGGGCAAAATCGTCTTTTGGCACCTTGGGAATTGTGAGCAACCGGATAGGGACATCTAGGGCAAAGTGATTGGATATTTTTGGGCTGAGACCACAGGTTGGAAGACACCTGGCTATTTCTTAGAGGCTTCCAGCCAAGTCGGTCACACGTTTAAGTTTTAAACTTTGGGGCTTAATCGATTAGATTAGAAAAAACAGAGACACAGAGAGGCGATCAACCATTTCTCAAAGTGTGAGTCTTGTGAGTTCTTTGTGGAAGGGTGTGAGAGATCAAAGAGGTGTGTGGAACCTCTTTGCCGCCTTAGGAATTTGTCCTTAAAACCAAGTGCAATTCGTGCACGGTTGGAAAACAGAGACACAGATATGGTGAGGAATTCAAACCCCCAAATTGTTCTTAAATGGCTGTGCTACGTGAATAAAGATGGAAGGATAGACAGTGAGGATTGTGGTGGTGACGCTGTGATGAGCAGCCGTGCACAATGGTGGTTGGACGAAGCTGGGGAAAGGAAGCTCTGGTTTACAATTCGAAAATAGATTGTTAGTTTAAGTCCCGAAGACTGGTTCTAATTTTTTGGATGATAATCAGAAGGGTGAGACGTGCTTGAGGAATCTGGAAGGACGACTCGCCTTGGACGGTGACCGTGAACCAGACAAGGTAAGACCGTGGAATTTAAAAATTGAACTTCTTGTTGCAGTGGGTGTTGATTAAATTAATGAACAGGATGATGTTCAAGACGTTGTTAGGAGTCGATCGAGCTGAAGACAATGACCAGAGACGGTTTGTACGGGTCAGAGACAGAGGAAGAAGGAATGCTTTTGAACGATGAACGGGAAGGTAGAATCTCGACTTCAATTTATGAATTAAGGACATAAGTTAAGTAGGAAATAGTCAGACGAACCTGTAGGAGGTGGAAGAGATGAAGATGGACTGGAAATAGACACAAAACCGTGAACACCGGTTCAAAATCGGACCGGATTTGCAGACCGGTTGACTGAAGAAGACGATGAACAGTGACTGTGGCGCTTGAGGCCCACGCGTAGCCCCTTTGGGCGACACATGACAGGGTTTCTTAGCATGGTTCCAACGTGAATTTTAAAGTATTTGATGTAACGAACATTTTGGCACTAGTTTCGAGTCAATCGGACAAAGTCTCGATATGTTTCGGGATGTCCGAAGTTTTTAGGGCTCGATTAAAAATAGTTATAAATTCGGGAATATTACGGGGAGTTAGTTGAAGCTTAATGAAGTAGTTAGTAACCTTCTTATGGGATTTGGACAGGTTCGGAAAACCCGGTGATAGTGGATTGGTCGGGAAAGGCATAGGTGCGCGCGTATCGAGGCAGCGGAGAAATGGTCTGTGAGAGGACTTTGCTTTCTAACTCTTGATGCATGCATATATGTTATTATATGTTTTCTATACGTGATTATTTGATTTGATTTATGATCTTGATGATTTACGATTTGCACGATTTTCGAGATATTTACGGAATTGCGTATTTTACGAGATTTCGCTTTATATTGTGATTTGACTATGGTTTTGATAATTTGACTTCGGGATTTGAAATCAAATGATTTAAAATGGATTTCAGAAAGTGATTTAGGGCTCGAAGCCCAGTTCAGAAAAGTGGCTTTGAGAAACGTGTTTTCAGGTTTTGAAATCGGATTCCAGGATGACGATTATGGATTCGGTTGAGAACTTGAAAGTGGATTTCCTGGTTTAGGTTCAGAATGGTTGTTCCGGATGCCGGCTTAAGGAATGATGGTTTCAGACTCGGATTTGGAAACAGTTATGGATATGAGTTCTGGGTTTGGATTCGGGATCTTGATGAGATTGCGGATTCGGATTCGGAAATGGAAAATGGTTTTCAACGGTTTTGGATTGGATTTGTTGGATCTGGTTATTGGGTTTAAAGACCCGGATATGATTATGATGGGGGCGGGCCCGGATTGCGTTTAAAGACCCGGATTGAGTTTAAAGACGTGGGAGTTTATAGACTCGGATATTGATATTTCCCCCGTAGGCATAGGCCTATTGAGTTTAAAGACTCGGGAGTTTAAAGACTCGGATTATATTGAGGCCTAGATTGAGTTTAAAGAGTCGGGAGTTTAAAGACTCGGATAGATCCAGCAATTTCGATGGATGGAAATGTGATATCAAATGTGTTTTGGATTTCACTGAGACTTGATGATGATGGTTTTCGATAATGGTTTTCCGATGTTTTGGGCTATGCCCGGCTGAAATGGTTTTCGATGGTTTTGGGCTGAGGCCTGGGATTTGAGAAAAGGTAATGAGTTCGGTTTTCTTGAATGGTTTGAATAACTTGAAAATAGAATGGTTTTATGACGTGGTTTTTGATATGCATGCATTGGTTTTTAAAAGGAGGGTATAAATGCAATTGTTTTATTGAACTGTTTTTGAACTTATACTTTATTTTTGTCCACTCACAGTCTTTTGTGTTTTCGATACCCTACAGGCTGTTGCGGTGCGGGCTATTGGTCGGGAGAGACGGAGACATCACACAAGCGATCCACGGTAGAGTCTGCGCGCTCTGGGAAGTCTAGAAGTTTTGAGCGATTCAGTCAAGAATCCCTTGTCCGACTTACGTGTCACACGGAGGTTGGACGTCAGTTTAGCCTTCGTTTCACTCTTAAGTTAGACGGGAGCATGACTTAGCCCTTAATCCCAGGGGATTGAGGGCGGGTCGTGACAATTGGTATCAGAGCAGGTTTCGTGTGTTTTGTGCGAGGTTTGGTTCCCAAAGTCATTGGTTCGTTGACTTGGGTGTTGTGATGCTACTGTGGATGTGATGTCTCGACGCGGAATAGCCCGTCAGCAACTTGGACGCGATAATGACAGTCCGTTCTTTTGTGGATAGTTAGCGGTGATTGATAGTGTCAGGATGATAGTCGCTCGATACGCGATACGAGGTATGACATACGTCGGCTTAGGGCTGGAACAGTTTGTGCGTTGGTGCTTGTTATGCTTGATGATCGGACCATGGGGTCGGAGATATTCCAACGTGGTTAACTTGGATGGTAGCTAGCGGGCTACAATTACAAGTAGGATAGTCGGCCTGTGGGGCCCGAGAGTAGCCCGTTGAGCTAGTGCGATACGTGGGCCAAGGAGGTCAGTTGACGGTGACCTGTTGGCTCGGATGTTGTTTGGATGATGACAGTATGGACTTGTGACCATTTGGTCAGATTGTTCAAGCTTGGACTTGTACAGCTACGAGTAGCCGGATGCCTTGAGCGGTAGGGTTTAGGAACTACTTTGAGATTCGAGGGATTTCCCCCTTGCGATGGATACTGGTTGGTGTTGGTGAGTAGAGTTACAATAAGGAATGGTCTTAGTCGGGTGTGACGACCCGAGTGGTAAGGTTGTAGTGAACTAATGGCAGTTGCGGGTTTGGATGACTCGGACGACGGGGATGATTTGAGAAACCCCGTGGGATGACCAGGTCTGGATTGTGAGTTCCTTGGAGAGAAACCTAGAAGACGTGCACAGTTTTGGACACTTGAGTTGGTGGTTGTGGCTTGGGCCGACTTACGGGCGGATTGAAGATGGTGCTACTAGACGCATCCGAGGTAGGGAATGGTTGATGGACGATTCTGGACGAGTCTAGTGTTGGGTACTTAGAGTATTGGACCCTGAGAGAGGTTAGTTTCCCCGACCTGAGCGAAGGTTAAGGGTTTGGCTCGATAGGAGCAGAGGCTCAGGACTGGTGTACTGTGAGTCCTAGAGTAGAGATGATATGCCACAAAATGGGATGCTTGTGAATGGTCGGATGGGCACATCGAGTCGAGGTTATGGCTAGTTGTGAGGTGACGGTGTAAGGCAGGAAACACTAACTGAGCGGGGATATCTGATGACCATTGCTAGGTCATGTTTCAGGATGAACGGTTAGGATGCCGTTAGTTGATCAGGGTGGCGCAGTGGAAGCGCGGTGGACCTAGGCCCCGGGCTAGGTTTGTATGGTCAGGGTTGACCACTCGTGAGGTTGGTTTTAGTAGACTTCCCCCAGACGTGTTGGCATATGTCGGTCGGTGCTGAGGTTGGCACTTGGTGAGTGGCGACTTCGAGGGTGGTACTTGGGGAGTCTGAGGTCAGTGATTGAGGATTTTGGGAGTTAGTGACTGGTGTTCTAGCAGGGCCTGGAGTTACACCTTGGGAAAGGTTGGAATGCGATCATGAGAAGGAGTGATGATTAACATTCTTTGGATGTGCATAAACAGTGAGAACCGACAGGCGAGTTGGTCAATGAGTTGAGTTGGTTACGGACACGTGATTGTGATCCATAGGAGTTGTGGATTTCCTCAGTGTAGTAGAAAATGTGACGTTTGGAAAATTAGTCCGAAGATTGTATACTTAAGGATGAAGTACCGTGAGTGGAATCTTGGAATCAGGAGATGTTGTGGCTTAGACGATGAGGTGTTGTGTTGATTCCAAGCTGATGTTGCTTGATGAGTGAAGTATACTCTAGAGTCGATTCAGATGACTCATTAAAGGAACTTCAGGAGTTGTGACCCCCCCTTGATTATGGACACTTTTGGATGTGTTCAAGAGTAGAAAGCGTAATTGGTGACACTGAGTGTGGCCTGTAAGGTGAACGTCTTGGGATTGTGGTAAGTTGGATTAAGACAGAATGACTTGTGATATTTGTGGACCATTGTGTGTTCCGTCGAAGGATGACATAAGGAAGCTAAGAAGGAGTAACTATAACTGATCTATATGCGGTTATTGAAGAAAACCCACAATCTAGACGTGTGGTCTTGTTGGATTGATGTGATGGTTTGATGATAAGAGTTGTATGGACGAGTAGGTTTGATGATAAGAGTTGTTTGGACGAGTAGTGGGACCCACTTAAGAGTGAGTGGATCGGGACTAAATAACTTTTGACTCCGGATTGACGTATGGAGGATTAGGCGGATAAGATGACAAGACAGGGGTTGGATATGTTGGACATGTAGATGAGGAGATTGCCCTGTCTTGTAGTAGTGGACGAAGTTGAAGATCATGACCATCTTGGAGTCGTATAGGATGCTTGTGGTCCGTTTCGCGTGCATTTGGATTTTGGTTTTGGATCTAGTGCTGGGTCTGCCCTGTGTACATAATGGACATGCGATTGGATTTCACATTGGTCGGGAGACCCAGGAAACCGGGAGACTCGAACGGGACTTAAGTTGGATTTCCCCGGAAGATGTATAGTTCAGCCTAGTGGTCGGATAGGGCCGACCAACTGCAGGGTGAAACAGGATTGGCTTGTTGTTCGGTGGTATTCAGTATGGTTACGCGGATATTTTCGTGTACCCTGAAAGTACGCTAAGAAGGTGACGGGTACACTAAGATGTTGTTTTAGTACGTGGATGTTACTGTTGTAGTTGATTAGGGGAAATACGTGAGGATATACTTTATGAGCTGTGATCGAGGTATTTTACAATATCTTTGTTTATTTAAAGTTCATAGCGTTATCCTTGGAATGTGTGCGCAATGGTTGCTCAGTGATTGGAACTATTCCGATACCTCGGACGTGCATCGTGATGTTCTGGTAGAAGTGTTGGTGATCAGCTTAGTGCCGAAGGATATTACGGATAGAGGGATGATCGGCATAGTTCCGATATGATAGATTTTGGCGGACCTTGTAGACGGGATCCGGGGGATCCAGAGTGATCTATGGATGATTATTGACTTGAGCTGGATGCTCAGAGCCAGGAGATGTGTGCCCGTTGACGGTAGATTCGCTTGTTGTATTGGGATATTGGTACGAGGTACGCTCGACTCGGGAAGGAGTCGGAAATGTTGGAATTGATAGCAGTTGTGATATGGCATACTTAGTGTTAGTTGAGCCGTGAGTGTCAGCTGGTGTGCTGTACGAGGTACCGTAGTACGAGTTGAACAGTGTTGAACCGAAGAAAATCAATGGATTACGAGATGAATTGAAAGTTGGATGAGGTTATTCACTTGGTGAGATATGGTGACAGGTGGGCACTGTCAAGATAAGTCGGATTGGCAAGCAATGGACCTCGGGTAGGAGACCCAGGTGTGAGCTCAGTTGGATTTCCTGTAACGACCCGGACCTTCAAAAGGGGCAAAAATGTAAATTTGAAAAAGATTGTATAAAAGTGACGATTTTACCCTTGTGAATAGTATGGTCAAAAGTTTACTTTTGATTGGTAGGTCGAACAGACGTTGACCGGTGACCGTGACGTAGTTCGGGACGTCACGAGTCCGTGGACAGGTGGCACGTCTGATTCCGACATCCGAGGAAGAAATTGTGATGTTCGTAAGGTTGAGGGCATTTTCGTTAAAAAGGGGGAAATCGTTGACTTTTGTTTGACCATTAGTTTTCACGCAAATTGAAGATCATTAGATAGGTCTCAACGTCCTGAGTACAACGACAGGCTGCACGCCGTCATTGGACGTCAGATGGTTAAGTTATAGGTCTAGGAAGGTTAAGGGTAAAATGGTAATTTGGACTTGTAGGGGCATTTTAGTCTTTTTACACCTAGGGACTGATGACCAATCAGATAAGGCCATTTGGGTAATTGGAATTGGATATTTTGGGCTGTGTCCACAGGATGATGGACACCTGGTGGTTTCCTATAGGTTTCTACACGGTTTCACATTTTTAAATGGGTTTTATTAATCGTTCAATGGGTAGGAAATAGAACAGAGACTGAGACAAAGAGAACCAGCGATCAATTTCCAGTGAGTGATCAAAAAAGTTTGAGGGCTTTATTTGAGCGTGATTACGAGAGCTTAGAGGGTTGAGTGAGTGTGTTTAGTGAGTCAAACCAGAAAACAGAAATAGGACAACCGTGCACGGCTGTGTACCTCAATCGAACAACCCCTCAAAAATTGGACTTGTGGTGGTGTTTAGTGACCTGAGAGGTGTCTTGTAGACCCAGTGGAGCACGGCGGAGCTCACGGTGGAGGTCAGAGAGCAGGTGAGTTCCTCGGCTTCCCCTATTTTCTCTGTTTTTCCAGATTTATTCAAAACAAAAGTCGTGAAGTCTGGAGCCTTGTTGACTCGTTTTATTGGTCCTAATAGTTCTAGGACATTGTTATTAACCTTAGGAATCGAACCAGAACCTTGTGGTGACCACTGGTGGCCGGAGACAGACCTTGGTTTTTTCTGGGTTTTTCTTCGAGTTTGGGAGGTGAGTGTTAGACTGTTAATTCGTGTTTTAAGTAGTGAAATAGGTTGGTTAGAGTGGGACAAAACTACGTGTGAAGAAAGGACTGAAAATGGACTGGAATCGAGTGAGAATTGGCCTCGCCGGCTCAGTTGGACTGGAGCGGTATGGACTGGTCTGAACCGGGTTGGCTAGAGGTAGGAGACGATGAACAGTGCGGCGTGTGGCTCCCACGCGCAGCCGTTCAAACGCGTGAGGGCGCGTGGGGCAGGTTTTGGGGAAGTGTCCAACATGGTTTTTACTCTAATCGATGTAACGAACATTTTGGGACAAGTTTCGAGTCGATCGAACACCGTCTCGGGGTAGTTTTGAGTGTCCAAAGGTTTAGGGGCTAATATAATTACGTTTAAAAATCCCGAAAAAATAGGGGAAATTAGCGTGAACCTTATTGAAGTGTTTGTGACCCGAAATTGTGGTATTTGACAGGTCGGGATATTCCTGAGGCAGTTGAGGAGCGTGCGGAGCGCGATTGACGCGTTCGGACCTAGTGAGTGGACTTTTATTTCTTAATCGAGCATGCATAACTGTTTTTATCTACTTGTTCTATGTTTTTACACATGATTTTATGTTCTTGATTATTCTATAACTGTTTTGCATAATTGCACGTTTTTCGAGGCATTTCTTAGAACTATACGTATTTCAGCACGTTTTACAAGATATGCTTTGTTAATGATTCTGATGCCATGATTTTGGGACTTAAATCTATAATTGGTTTTCAATGATTATAAATGAGTTTTGAAACATGATTCAATAATCAAGGTTTTCGGTTTTAGAATCGATATTTGGTTTTAAAGCTTGAAAAAGGGATTTCCGGATTTGGGTTCGGAATCACGGTTCTGAACGCCGGCATGGCTTCAGAATAGTGATTTCAAATTCGGGTTTGGACTTGGATTTAGAAATGGTTTTTAAATGGTTTGGATTGGATTTGCTGGATCTGGTTATTGGGTTTAAAGACACGGATTATGATTATGACGGGGGCGGGCCCGGATTGAGTTTAAAGACTAGGGAGTTTAAAGACTCGGATATTGATATTTCCCCCGTAGGCCTACTGAGTTTAAAGAGTCGGGAGTTTAAAGACTCGGATAGATCCAGCAGGTTTGATTGGATGATCATATATTATATTTCATGTTTTTATTATGATGTTTTCATACATGATTATTATATGGTTTATATAGTTGTTTTCAGATACTTAGTTATGCATGTATGTTTTTAAAACGGAGGGAAAAATCCTGGTTTGTTTGTAAAATCTGTTTTTGAAACTCTTGTTTATTTTTAGTCCACTCACACTTTTATGGTTTTAATTACCCTCCAGGTCGTGGTGCAAGCGTTAGGGCTACCGTTGAGGCAGAGGCTGAGGCATAGAGTCACTCGTTGCGCACTTAGTTCATAGTAGGACCTTATACTTATTTCGTACTATTACTATGCTCTATATGACTGTTTACTAGTTATGATATAACTTCTCCCTGGTCTGACAATGTGGGTTGTCGTTTTTGAGGTTACTTTTCTTTATTTTGAGTTTGATTGTCAGACGGGAGCAGGGTTCGTCGCGGTTATCGAGGTGATAATCGGGATGAGTCCTGTCAATTGGTATCAGAGCATAGGTTTACGGTTTGTGTCTGGCACGTGGTAGTGTCTAGGTTGTTATACTGACTTTATTCCTCTTTCAGCGTACGTTTGACCATGCCTCCGAGACGTGAGCCCCATCCACGACCTGCTGATGACGTGGCGAGAGATGCGGAGAGCGCTACGATCGAGCGAGCTCAGCGTCTGGGGGCTACGACTTTTAGTGGTGGGGCGGACCATGAGGAAGTCCATAGGTGGATCACCCGATTCGAGCGGATTTTCGCAGTTATGCGATGCCCCCTGAGGACCGAGTATTGTTAGCCACTTTCTTGTTGGATGGTACAGCGTATGAGTGGTGGTACAACCTTGAGTTGTCAGGGTGGGACGCCTACACAGTGATCTGGGAGACGTTCGGGAAGCGATTCTTGGATCAGTACTACCCCCGCTCTTTCCGTGATGCCAAGGAGGCGGAGTTTCTTCAGCTTAAACTGGGGAGCATGACATTAGCTGAGTACGAGCAGAGATTCCAGATGTTGTCCAGTTTCACTCCTGCTTTTGTGGCCACGGAAGATGAAAAGTACCGTAGGTTTGAGTTGGGCATGCGAGGAGAGATTCGAGCCATAGTGACGGCTGGCTCATTTGCTACCCTCATAGAGTTGGCAGATGCGGCAATGAGGGTAGAGGCCAGTTTACCTGCACGACCACAGTTCTCGGGTGGTGTGCGACGCAGAGAACATCCTTCTTCTGGAGCTTCGAGTCAGAGGACCCCGAAGCGGGGTAATTACAGTGGCACTTCATCAGCGGGTGGTGCCCGGTTTGGAAGGCCATGCAGTTTTCAGGGCTCCGATTACCGAGGAGCTAGAGCACAGCCGATGCCACAGGCGAGTGCTACATATGTTGCTTCTGCATGGAGGCATAGTGGAGGACCCAGCCGGGATGCCTGTTATTACTGCGGAGAGCGAGGCCACTTTCGGCGTGACTGTCCGTTGTTACCCTAAGAGGGTGGTAGTGGCCGAGGTACAGCTGAGCCAGGATGGAGCACTGCTTCAACGTCAGGGGCAGCAGGTACTTGAGGAGGTGGTGGAGCTACCAGTAGTTCAAGAGGATGTGGCCGATCTTCAGGACCCCAGGCCCGCGTTTTTGCTATGACTCAGTAGGAGGCCCGATCAGCACCAGGAGTGGTGACAGGTATGCTTACCATACTTGGCCATGATGTACATGTGTTGATAGATCCCGGGGCTACCCATTCATTTATAGCACGGAGTTGTGGGTTGGTTGTGGAGAGAGAGGTGTCCACATTGGCTTGTGATTTGGGAGTGAGTACGCCTATTGGTGAGGTGTATGTGGTAAATCAAGTTTTGAGAGGGTGTCCGGTGTTGGTAGGCGATGTTGAGTTAGTGGCGGACTTGCTACTTTTGGATTTACAGGATTTTGATGTCATTTTGGGAATGGACTGGTTAACTATGCATCATGCTTCTATCGAGTGCTTCGATAGAAGGGTGACCTTTCGGAGTCTAGGGTTACCGGAAACCACGTTCCAAGGTGATCAGCGTGCACTATCTACCGGTGTTATTTCAGCTCTGGAAGCGAGCAAGTTATTGAGGAAGGGATGCCAGGGCTACTTGGCTCACGTGGTGGATACATGTGCTACGCTATTGAGAGCGGAGGATATACCGGTAGTGCGGGAATTTCCAGATGTCTTTCTGGAGGATCTGCTAGGATTGCCACCTCACCGAGATATCGAGTTTACCATTGACCTTCTTCTAGGTACATAACCTATTTCTCAAACTACGTATCGTATGGTGCCAACTGAGTTGAGGGAGTTAAAGGCGCAGTTACAGGAGTTGGTCGATACGGGGATTTATTCGACCGAGTGTGTCACCTTGGGGAGCTCCCGTATTATTTTTCAAAAAGAAGGACGGAGGTTTGAGATTGTGTACTGACTATCGGCAGTTGAATAGAGTAACCATCAGGAACAAATACCCTCTACCCTGGATTGATGACTTGTTTGATCAGTTGAAGGGAGCACGGTACTTTTCAAAGATTGATATTTGCTCCGGATATCACTAGCTACGGGTCAGAGAGGAGGACATACCCAAGACAGCTTTCCGGACCAGGTATGGCCATTATGAGTTTGTAGTAATGCCATTTGGATTAACTAACGCTCTAGCAGCGTTTATGGACCTAATGAACCGGGTGTTCCGGTCATACTTGGATCGCTTCGTTATTGTGTTCATCGATGATATTTTGGTGTATTCGAAGAGTGCGAAGGCGCACGAGAAGCATTTGAGGATGGTACTTAACACCCTGAGGAAGAACCAGTTGTACGCAAAGTTGAACAAATGTCAGTTCTGGTTGAATAGTGTTGGTTTTCTGGGTCATGTGATTTCAGCCGAGAGTATTAGTGTGGATCCTCAGAAGGTTAAGGCAGTAGCGAACTGGGAGCAGCCTAAGACAGTGACCGAGATTAGGAGTTTCTTGGGCTTAGTAGGTTATTACATGCGTTTCATTGAGGGATTTTCCATTCTTGCTGCTCCGTTGACGCGGCTGACTAGGAAGGGAGTCCGTTTTCTCTGGGAAGAGAGTTGTGAATAGAGTTTTCAAGAGCTGAAAAGGCGGTTGATGACTGCTCCTGTGTTGGCCCGTCTAGATGACAGTGGAGAGCTCGAGGTATACAGTGATGCCTCTTTGCATGGTTTGGGATGTGTTCTGATGCACCATGGGAAGATAATTTCTTATGCTTCCCGACAGTTGAAACCTCATGAGATGAATTACCACACTCATGATTTGGAGCTTGCAGCAGTGGTTCATGCGTTGAAAATTTGGCGACATTACTTGTATGGTGAAAGGTGCAGGATCTTCACGGACCACCAGAGTTTGAAGTATCTCTTTACTCAGAAGGAGCTGAATCTGAGACAACGCCGATGGTTAGAGTTGATTAAGGATTATGATTGTACCATCGAGTATCACCCGGGAAAAGCCAATGTGGTAGCCGACACTTTGAGTAGGAACTCAGCTAGCTCCTTGTCACATTTGAGGACGGTACGATTACCCTTGTTAGTTGAACTCCATAAGACTCGGGTGGATTTGACTGTTGATAGTCAGGGAGCACTACTAGCGAGTTTCCATGTATGGACTGTTTTGGTCAATCAGTTATTGATGCTCAGTTTCAGGACCCCGTGTTGGGCATCATTCGGCTTGAGGTAGAAGCTGGGGAAAGACAAGATTTTGGAATTTGTGAGGATGGAGCCTTGGTGAAAGAAGGACGGTTGTGTGTACCTGAGGATGAAGCATTGAAAAAGTTGATCCTTGATGAGGCTCACAGTTCAGCCTATGCGATGCATCTTGGAGGGACCAAGATGTATCGTACACTTCGGGAACACTACTGGTGGTCAGGTATGAAACGTGAAATTGCTGAGTACATCAATAGATGTTTGATTTGTCAACAAGTGAAAGCAGATTGGCAGAGACCCTATGGAGTAAGGCAACCCCTGCCGATCCTAGAGTGGAAATGGGATCATCTGACGATGGACTTCGTGTTTAAACTTCCGAGGACGGCTAAGGGTCATGATGGCGTATGGGTAATTGTGGATAGACTCACGAAGTCATCTCATTTCCTGCCAGTGCGAGAGAACTTCAGGAGGACACAGTTTGCTTAGTTGTTTATCGATGAGATTGTTCGGTTGCATGGTACTCCAGAATTGATAGTTTCCGACAAGGATCCGAGGTTTACTTCATGGTTCTGGAAGAGTCTGCAGGAGGCTTTTGGGACGAAGTTACATTTCAGCACTGCCTTTCATCCTCAGACAGATGGCCAGTCTGAGCGGACCATCCAGATTTTGGAGGACATGATGCGAGCCTGTGTCTTACAGTTTCAAGGTACTTGGGAATTGCATCTAGCTTTGATGGAGTTTGCTTATAATAATAGTTACCAGGCGAGCATTGGGATGGCTCCTTATGATGCTTTGTACGGGCGGCAGTGTAGGACTCCGTTGTGTTGGACCAAGGTAGGTGAACGAAGATTGACGACTTCAGAGTTGGTAGACCTTACCCAAGAAAAGGTTGCACTTATCAGAGATAGACTCAAAGCAGCTCAGGACCGACAGAAGAGCTATGACGACCGTAGGTTCAGAGATCTGGAGTTTGAGGTAGGAGATTGGGTCTTCTTGAAGTTATCTCCTTGGAAGGGTATCGTACGGTTTGGCAGGCGAGAAAAATTAAGTCCCTGCTACATTGGACCCAACGAGATTTTGGAGAGGAGTGGTCATGTTGCTTATCGGTTGGCATTACCATCAGATCTGGCTAAGGTACATAATGTGTTCCATGTGTCCATGCTTCGGAAGTACATCCGGGATGATTCTCACATTTTGGAAGCACAACCTGTTGAGCTTAGAGAGGATTTGAGTTTTGAGGAGCAGCCTGTGGTGATCCTGGATCGTAAGGATAAAGTGCTACGAAGGAAGACGATTCCCTTAGTTAAAGTATTGTGGAGGAATCATCAGGTAGAACAAGCAACTTGGGAACCCGAGGCCTTAATGCGTGAATAGTACCCCTATCTATTTCACTGAATTTCGAGGGCGAAATTCTTTTAAGGGGGGTTGATTGTAACAATCCGGACCTTCAAAAGGGGCAAAAATGTAAATCTGGAAAAGATTGTATAAAAATGGCGATTTTACCCCTGTGAATAGTGTGGTCAAAAGTTGACTTTTGATTGGTAGGTCGAACGAACATTGATCGATGAACGTGACGTAGTTTGGGATGTCACGAGTCCGTGGCAGGTGGCATGTCTGATTCCGACATCCGAGGAAGAAGTTGTGATGTTCGGAAGGTTGAGGGCATTTTCGTAATTTTGTTAAAAAGGGGGAAAATCGTTGACTTTTGTTTGACCATTAGTTTTCACGCAAATCGAAGACCGTTAGATAGGTCTCGACGTCCTCAGTACAACGACAGGCGGCACGCCATCATCGGACGTCGGACGGTTAAGTTATAGGTCTAGGAAGGTGAAGGGTGAAATGGTAATTTGGACTTATAGGGGCATTTTAGTCTTTTTACACCTAGGGATTGATGACCAATCAGATAAGGCCATTTGGGGAATTGGGATTGGATATTTTGGGCTGTGTCCACAAGATGATGGACACCTGGTGGTTTCCTAGAGGTTTCTACACGGTTTCACATTTTTAAATGGGTTTTGTTAATCGTTCAATGGGTAGGAAATAGAACAGCGACTGAGTAAAGAGAACCAGCGATCGATTTCCAGTGTGTGAGGACTTTGGGCTTGAGTGAGTGATCAAAAAAGTTTGAGGGCTTTGTTTGAGCGTGATTATGAGAGCTTGGAGGGTTGAGTGATTATGTTTACGTGAGGCAAACCAGAAAACAGAAATAGGACAACCGTGCACGGTTGTGCACCTCAATCGATCAACCCATCAAAAATTGGACTTGTGGTGGTGTTCAGTGACCTGAGAGGTGTCTTGTAGACCCAGTGGAGCACGGCGGAGCTCACGGTGGAGGTCAGAGAGCAGGTGAGTTCCTCGGCTTCCCCTGTTTTCTTTGTTTTTCCAGATTTATTCAAAACAAAAGTCGTGAAGTCTGGAGACTTGTTGACTCGTTTTATTGGTCCTAATAGTTCTAGGACATTGTTATTAACCTTAGGAATCGAACTAGAGCCTTGTGGTGACCACTGGTGGCTGGAGACAAACCTTGGTTTTTTCTGGGTTTTTCTTCGAGTTTGGGAGGTGAGTGTTAGACCGTTAATTTGTGTTTTAAGTAGTGGAATAGGTTGGTTAGAGTGGGAAGAAACTACGGGTGAAGAAAGGACTGAAAATGGACTGGAATCGAGTGAGAACCGGCCTCGCCGGCTTGGTTGGACCGAACCGGTCTTGACCGGGTTGGCTAGAGGTAGCAGACGATCAACAGTACGGCGCATGGCTCCCATGCACAGCCGCCCAAATGCGTGAGGGCGGGTGGGGCAGGTTTTGGGGAAGTGTCCAACATGGTTTTTACTCTAATCGATGTAACGAAGATTTTGGGACAAGTTTCGAGTCGATCAGATACCGTCTCGTGGTAGTTTTGAGTGTCCGAAGGTTTAGGGGCTAATATAATTACGTTTAAAAATCCCGAAAAATTAAGGGAAATTAGTGTGAACCTTATTGCAGTGTCTGTGACCCGAAATTGTGGTATTTGACAGGTCGGGATATTCCTGAGGTAGTTGAGGAGCGTACGGAGCGCGATTGACGCTTTCGGACCTAGTGAGTGGACTTTTATTTCTTAATCGAGCATGCATAACTGTTTTTATCTACTTGTTCTATGTTTTTACACATGATTTTATGTTCTTGATTATTCTATAACTGTTTTGCATAATTGCACGTTTTTTGAGACATTTCTTAGAACTATACGTATTTCAGCACGTTTTACAAGATATGCTTTGTTAATGATTCTGATGCCATGATTTTGGGACTTAAATCTATAATTGGGTTTCAATGATTATAAATGAGTTTTGAAACATGATTCAATAATCAAGGTTTTCGGTTTTAGAATCGAGATTTGGTTTTAAAGCTTGAAAAAGGGATTTCCGGATTTGGATTCGGAATGACGGTTCTGAACGCCAGCATGGCTTCGGAATAGTGATTTCAAATTCGAGTTTGGACTTGGATTTAGAAATGGTTTTTAAATGGTTTGGATTGAATTTGCTGGATCTGGTTATTGGGTTTAAAGACACGGATTATGATTATGACGGGGGCGGGCCCGGATTGAGTTTAAAGACTAGGAAATTTAAAGACTAGGAAATTTAAAGACTCGGATATTGATATTTCCCCCGTAGGCCTATTGAGTTTAAAGACTCGGAAGTTTAAAGACTCAGATTATATTGAGGCCTAGATTGAGTTTAAAGATTCGGAAGTTTAAAGACTCGGATAGATCCAGCAGGTTCGATTGGATGATGATATATTATATTTCATGTTTTTATGATGATGTTTTCATACACGATTATTATATGGTTTATATAGTTGTTTTCAGATACTTAGTTATGCATGCATGTTTTTAAAACAGAGGGAAAAATCCTGGTTTGTTTGTAAAATATGTTTTTGAAACTCTTGTTTATTTTTAGCCACTCACACTTTTATGGTTTTAATTACCCTCCAGGTCGTGGTGCAAGCATTGGGGCTACCGTTGAGGCAGAGGCTGAGGCATAGAGTCACCCGTTGCGCACTTGGTTCATAGTAGGACCTTGTACTTGTTTCGTACTATTACTATGTTCTGTATGACTGTTGACTAGTTATGATATAACTTCTCCCTAGTCTGACAATGTGGTTTGTCGTTTTTGTGGTTACTCTGGTCTTTTGAGTTTGATTGTCAAACGGGAGCAGGGTTCGTTGCGATTATCGAGGTGATAATCAGGACGGGTCCTGTCATTTCTCCCACTTAGTAACGGAAGTACGACATTCAGAATTTCGAGGACGAAATTCTTTAAGGGAGGTAGATTGTAACGACCCGTCCCGTAAACCGTGATTAGATTAGTGGTTAACCGAAATTCTTTAAGGGAGTTATGGTCACGAGATCGAAATCAAGAATTTAACGTTTCTTTAGTACGACGGGTCCCGTAAACCGAAATTCTTTAAGGGAGTTATGGTCACGAGATCGTAATCAAGAATTTAACGTTTCGGGATTTGCATTAAGTATTATTTTAATGTGTTTAGCTGATATTTTGTGTGGGGCCTTTGGATGAGTGACAAGTGTCACTCATCCCATTGGTGGCTTTTTTCTTAAAAAGGGGATCTTGGATCTGATTGGTCATTTTAATTAATTGATTAATTATGCTTATCTCTCATCTCTCTCTCCTTCCCGCGAACATCTTCTCCATTTTTCTGCAAGGTCCGAACACCCAACCCAGCTATAACCCCTCCAAACCTCATCTATTGCTTCTGGAGTGTAAATGAAAGTGAGAGAGTGAGGGGAGACGAGTCGAACTGTGGCAACGAAGTGGGTCATCGTAGGCGGTGGCCGGAGAACTAAAAAATGGTGAGTTTTAACTCAAAATTTAAAATTTGGATTTGATGGTTTTTGATCGATTCTGATGATTGGGAAGTGTTTTAGGGATACCGGAATAGATGGCAGAACTCAGTTGCATGGGCTGGTTACTGTTCCTCTTCGAACAGGTAAGATCTCAACTCCATTTCATGATTTTGAGTTTATATATCTGTAGGGAGTGATTAGACGATGAAAATGGAAGAAAAATGGGATTGAAAGGTGGCCAGACGACGGAGAAATGGCCGGGTCGGGTCGCGGATACTATGAGACCCGATTGCAGATCCGAACTTAGGAAGAAGACAACCTGACATCAGCAATGATGTCATCATGATGACATCATCATGTCAACGGTGATGTCAGCATGTCAGGTCTGACAATGTTAGACTGACATGTCGGACAGAGGGACAATATGAGCGTGACACGCGACACTGACAGATCTGACACGCGTTGACTTTTATGTTGACCAGGCGCGTGGGGGCCAGTCGGCTCGAATTTCGAGGTGGGCCTAGTGTCATTTTAATGATTTCGACGATCCGAATCCAATTACGGTAGTTTTTGGGTCAATCAGAGATCGTTAGGTTAATCAAATCACGGTTTTTCACCTCGGAAAATGTGTCCCAGATACGTTGAATTTTCTGGGAAAGTTTAAGGTTCTGATTATGGACTTGTATAGGTTAGTAGTAACCTTTGGGTATGATTTGGACAGGTACGGATGACCCAGAAAGGTCAGATTAGCTGGAGAGGCTTATGACACGCATATCGAGGTAGCAGCCTAGATGGTCTGTGAGTGGACAATATTTTCTAAACTGTGATGCATGCATAATTGTTTTATATGTTTTATATATGTGATTTCTATAGTGATGATTGAGACATTGGTGATTTACATGGTTGCATGTATTTTGAGGTAATCCCGTATTTGCACGTATTTCGATGTTACAATTGTATACTATAGTTTTACGTGCTTGTGGTTTCGGTGATGGTTTGATGATATGGTTTTGGTTTTGGAAAGATGAACGCGGACATGAGACCTATTTGAGTCAAGTGATCGGGCCGGAGGCCCAGTTGATTTACGAAATTGGGCATGAGGCCCAAATATGTTTTATAAATGTGATTTCGGGTCTGGGACCCTATGTGTCATAAATGTGATTTTAGATCGGGGACCCTAAATGGTTTAGAATTATGGATTTGTGATGTTTTACAGAAATTCCGGGTAGGGCATTGGAGATGTTTTGAAATGACTTTATAAAACTGTTTTCCATATCCCATCTTGATACGAGGATCTGTGGATGGTCTCCTCTAGGTGTCTGGGACATTGGGGAAGTCACGGTGCATTGCCTGCAAGGGGTATTATATAGAGCGACTGTACCTTCTAGTGACTCAGGAGTAGGATTGCTATGCTTAGACGTCTGGGATGCCAGACATCTGGAATGTCAAAGATATGGACCCGGAGAGACCCCGGACAGCATGCGTTGCTTTTACCGTGAGATATGACATCTAGGACGTCAAGCCTCTAGGATCTCGTGTCCAACCTCTGTGTCATGCCCCCGGGATTAAGGGCTAAGTCATGCTCCCGTATAACTTACGAGTGACACGAAGGCTAAACTGACGTCCAACCTCTGTGTGACACGTAATTCGGACAAAGGATTCTTGACTGAACCGCTCAAAACTTCCGGACTTCCCGGAGACCGCAAACTCTACTGTGGATCACGTGTGTGATGTCTCCATCTCTCCCGATCAACAGCCCGCACCGCAACAGCCTGTAGGGTATCAAAAACACAAAAGACTGTGAGTGGACAAAAATAAAGTATAAGTTCAAAAACAGTTCAATAAAACAATTGCATTTATACCCTCCTTTTAAAAACCAATGCATGCATATCAAAAACCACGTCATAAAACCATTATATTTTCAAGTTATTCAAACCATGCAAGAAAACTGAACTCATTTCCTTTTCTCAAATCCCAGGCCTCAGCCCAAAATCATCGAAAACCATTTCGTCCGGGCATAGCCCAAAACATCGGAAAACCATTATCGAAAACCATCAACATCAAGTCTCAGCGAAATCCAAAACACATTTGATATCACATTTCCATCCATCAAACCTGCTGGATCTATTCAAGTCTTTAAACTTCTGAGTCATTAAACTCAATCCAGGCCTCAATATAATCCGAGTCTTTAAACTCTTGAGTCTTTAAACTCAATAGGCCTACGAGGGAAATATCAATATCCGAGTCTTTAAACTCCCGAGTCTTTAAACCCAATCCGGTTCTTTAAACCCAATCTGGGCCCGCCCCCATCATAATCATATCTGGGTCTTTAAACCCAATAACCAGATCCAGCAAATCCAATCCAAAATCGTTGAAAACCATTTTCCATTTTTGAATCCGAATCCGCAATCTCATCAAGATCCCGAATCCAAACCCAGAACTCATATCCATAATTGTTTCCAAATCCGAGTCCGAAACCATCATTCCATATGCCGGCATCCGGAATAACCATTCCGAACCCAAACCTGGAAATCCACTTTCAAGTTCTCAACCGAATCCAGAATCGTCATCTTGGAATCCGATTTCAAAACCCGAAAACACGTTTCTCAAAGCCACTTTTTTAAACTGGGCTTCGAGCTCGAAATCACTTTCCGAAATCCATTTTAAATCATTTGATTTCAAATCCCGAAGTCAAATTATCGAAACCATAGTCAAATCACAATGTTAAGCGAAATCTCGTAAAACATGCAATTCCGTAAATATCTCGAAAACCGTGCAAATCGTAAATCATCAAGATCATAAATAAAATCATAGAATCACATACAGAAAACATATAAAAACATATATGCATGCATCAAGAGTTAGAATGCAAAGTCCACTCACAGACCATTTCTCTGCTGCCTCAATACGCAGGCACCTATAATGTTCCCGGCCAATCCACTCATTAAGCTTCTACTAAGTCCCCGTAATTTTCCCGTATTTTTAATTATTTTTAATCGAGCCCTAAAAACTTCGGACATCCCGAAACATATCGAGACGATGTCCGATTGACTCGAAACTAGTGCCAAAATGTTCCTTACATCGAATACATTAAAAGTCATGTTGGAACCATCCTAAGAAACCCTGTCACGTGCCGCCCAAAGGGGCTGCTCATGGGCCTCACACACCTTAGTCACTGTTCATCGTCTTCTTCAGTCGACCGGGCTGAACCGGTCTATAAATCTAGTCCAGTTTTGAACCGGCGTTCACGGTTTTGTGTCTATTTCCAGTCCATTTTCATCCCTTCCACCTCCTATAGGTTCGTCTGACTATTTCCTACTTAACTTATTTCCTTAATTCATAAATTGAAGTCGAGATTATACCTTCCCGTTCATTGTTCAAAACCATTCCTTCTTCCTCTGTCTCCGGCCCGTACAGACCGTCTCTGGTCATTGTCTTCAGCTAGATTGACTCCTAACAACATCATGAACATCATCATGTTCATTAATTTAATCAACAACCACTGCAACAAGAAGTTCAATTTCTAAATTCCACGGTCTTACCTTGTCGGGTTCAGGGTCACCGTCCACGGCGAGCCGTCCTTCCAGTTTCCTCAAGCACGTCTCACCCTTCTGATTATCATTCAAACAATTAGAACCAGTATTCGGGACATAAACTAACATTCTATTTTC
Source organism: Prinsepia uniflora (assembly GCA_032719365.1). Lineage (NCBI taxonomy): Eukaryota > Viridiplantae > Streptophyta > Magnoliopsida > Rosales > Rosaceae > Prinsepia > Prinsepia uniflora. The sequence continues at coordinate 69,370,620 of CM064861.1, forward strand.
GAATTGTAAAACAGAGCTTCATGTCCCCAGCTTCTTCCAACCACCACCGTGCACGGCTGCTCATTACGGCGTCACCACCACAATCCTCACCGTCTCTCCTTCCATCTTTATTCACGTAGCATAGCCATTTGAGGACAATTTGGGGGTTTGAATTCCTCACCATATCTATGTCTCTATTTTCCAACCGTGTACGAATTTCACTTGGTTTTAAGGACAAATTCCTAAGGCGGCAGAGAAGTTCCACACACCTCTTTGATCTTTTACACCCTTCCACAAAGAACTCACACGACTCACACTTTGAGAAATGGTCGATCGCCTCTATGTTTTTCTTTTTAGTCCACTCACGTTTTTTTTTGGTTTTAAATTACCCTCCAGGTCGTGGTGAAAAGCGTCGGGGTGATCGTTGATGCAGGGACAGAGGCATAGAGCTTTGCGGCGTTTTCCGTTGCGTGGATATCCTAGTAGGACTTTTGTGCCTGTTTTGTATAACGCTATGCTCTGTGTTACTAATGTATTACATTTTCTCCCTGGTCTGATAGTTATACTTATGGTTTCTTGAGGTTGTTTTGGTACTTTAAGTGTGATTGTCAGACGGGAGCAGGGTTCGTCCCGGTTATCTAGGTGATAATCGGGCTGGGTCCTGTCAATTGGTATCAGAGCATAGGTTTGTCGGTTGTGTCTGTACGAGGTTGTATTTAGGTCGTTTTACTGACTCTATGCCTCTTTCAGCGGACGATTGACCATGCCTCCGAGACGTGAACCCCCTCCACGACCTGAAGACGCGGCGAGAGAAGCAAAGAGTGGTTCTATCGAGCGAGCTCAGCGTCTAGGGGCTACGACGTTCAGTGGTGGGGCAGACCCAGAGGAAGCCCACTGGTGGATCACCCGACTTGAACAGATTTTCGGGGTGATGCGATGCCCTCTAGAGGATCGCGTGTTGTTGGCTACTTTTCTGCTAGACGGTGCAGCGTATGAGTGGTGGTATACGTTGGAGTTGTCAGGTTGGGACGCTCATACCGTGACTTGAGAGACTTTCCGGGAGCGGTTTTTGGATCAGTACTATCCTCGCTCTTTCCGAGATGCCAAAGAGACCGAGTTTCTTCAGTTGAAACATGGGAGTATGACAGTAGCTGAGTATGAGTAGAGATTCCAGATGTTGTCCCGATTTTCTCCTGCATTTGTGGCTACCGAGGCGGAGAAGTGTCGTCGGTTTGAGTTGGGTCTTCGAGGATAGATTCGAGCCATTGTGACAACCGGCTCATTTGCTACTTTCAGGGAGCTATCAGACGCTGCTGTGAGAGTAGAGGCTAGTCTGCCTGCCCGGCCACAGTATTCGGGCAGTGTGCGAAGCCGTTAGCATTCTTTTCCTGGAGCATCGAGTCAGAGGAATCCGAAGCGGGGTAACTACGGTGGTACTTCATCAGCAGGTGGTGCCCGTTTTGGCAGACCAGGTAGTTTTCAGGGCTCTGGATTTCAGGGAGCTAGAGCACAGCCGACGCAGCAGGCGAGTGCGACTTCTGTTGCTTCTACTGGGAGACAGACTGGTGGACCCGGTAGAGATGTCTATTACTATTGTGGAGAACGAGGTCACTTTCGGTGTGAGTGCCCGTTGTTAGCCCAAGAGGGTGGAGCAGGCCGAGGTGCGGCAAAACCAGGGCGGAGTACTGCATCAGTGTCAGGGGCGGCAGGCCCTAAAGGTGGCGGTGGTGCCACGAGTAGTTTGAGAGGACGCGGTCGGTCATCAGGACCTCAGGCGCGAGTTTTTGCTATGACCCAGCAGGAGGCCAGATCAACACCCGGAGTGGTGACAGGTACACTTACCATACTTGGCCACACTGTTTTTGCTTTGATAGATCCCGAGGCTACTCATTCCTTTATAGCTCGGAGTTGTAGTCTGGTGACGGAGAGAGAAGTGTCTACTTTGGATTGTGCTTTGGGGGTGAGTACGCCTACTGGTGAGGTGTTGGTGGTGACTCACGTTCTGAGAGAGTGTCCGGTGATGGTAGGCGAGTTTGAGTTAGTGGCAGACTTGTTACTGTTGGGTTTACAGGACTTCGATGTTATTTTGGGTATGGATTGGTTAACCAGACATCATGCTTCTATCAAGTGCTTCGATAGAAGAGCGACCTTTCGGAGTCCAGGGTTACCAGAGACTACATTCCAGGGTGATCAGCGTGCAATCCCTACGGGTGTTATTTCGGCTTTGGAAGCCAATAAGTTGTTGCGAAAAGGGTGCCAAGGTTACATAGCTCACGTAGTGGATACACGTGCTACACCAGTAAGGAAGGAGGATATACCAGTTGTGCGGGAGTTTCCCGACGTCTTTCCGGAGGAGTTGCCAGGATTGCCCCCTCACCGAGATATCGAGTTCACAATTGATCTACTTCCAGGTACGCAGCCTATCTCACAGACTCCTTATCGCATGGCACCTGCGGAATTGAGGGAACTAAAGGCACAGTTACAAGAGTTGGTCGATATGGGATTTATTCGACCGAGTGTATCGCCTTGGGGAGTGCCAGTACTGTTTGTCAAGAAAAAGGATGGAGGTTTGAGATTGTGTATTGACTACAGGCAGTTGAATAAGGTAACCATTAGGAACAAGTATCCCCTACCCCGGATTGATGATTTGTTTGACCAACTCAAGGGAGCACAGTACTTTTCGAAGATCGATCTTCGTTCTGGATATCATAAGCTACGAGTCAGAGAGGAGGACATACCTAAGACAACCTTTCGGACCAGGTACGGCCACTATGAGTTTGGAGTGATGCCTTTTGGATTGACTAACGCCCTAGTAGCGTTTATGGATCTCATGAATCGAGTGTTCCGGTCATACCTGGATCGTTTCGTGATTGTGTTCATTGCTGATATCTTGGTATATTCGAAGAGTGCAAAGGCGCACGAGAAAAATTTGAGGGTAGTGCTTAAGACCTTGAGAGAGCATCAGTTGTATGCGAAGTTGAGTAAGTGCCAGTTTTGGTTCACCAATGTTGGTTTTCTAGGGCATGTGATTTCAGCCGAGGGCATTAGAGTGGATCCCCAAAAGGTGGAGGCGGTAGCGAATTGGGAACAGCCCAAGACGGTGACTGAGATCAGGAGCTTTTTGGGGTTAGCAGGCTATTACCGGCGTTTCATTGAGGGCTTTTCTATTCTTGCTGCTCTGTTGACACGGCTGACTCGGAAAGGAGTCCGGTTTGTTTGGGACGAGATGTCAGGACCCGTCCCAAATATCACCTCGATACCCGGGACGAACCCTGCTCCCATCTGACAATCACACATAAAGTACCAAAATAACTACATGACCACTATAAGCATGACTATCAGACGAAGGAGTAAATATAATACAACTGTCAGTCAGAGCATAGTTCGACAAAATGGGCACAAAATCCTACTATGCTAGTGTGGCAACGGAAGAACGTCAGAAGCTCTATGCCTCAATATCTGCCTCAACGTTCACCCCAGCGTTATCACCACGACCTGGAGGGAAAATTTAAAACCAAAAGATGTGAGTGGACTAAAAGAAAATGGAAGTTTGAAAACCGTTATTATCAAATTAAAGCTAAGAAACTAGAACACTTTGTTCCCTCCGTTTTGAAATCACATGCCTAACTCAGTGATAAAAATAAGTCTAACCAAGAAACATCATAAGAAACAGAAACACTATAAAAGATCATAAGAAACAGAAACACTATAACAACACCATTTTCTGATCAAATCTACTGGGTATATCCGAGTCTTTAAACTCAACCAGGCCTTAAATGTAATCCGAGTCTTTAAACTCCCGAGTCTTTAAACTCAATAGGCCTATGGGGTAATATCATAAATATCCGAGTCTTTAAACTCCCGAGTCTTTAAACTCAATCCGGGCCCGTCCCCCGTCAAATCAGTATCCGGGTCTTTAAACCCAATAACCAGATCCAGCAAATCCAATCCCAATTCAGTGTAAAACCACTTTGAAATCCTTTGCCAAACTCGAATTCGAAATCCCCGGTTCGAAGCCCTTCCGGCGTTCAGAACCGACATTCCGAACCCAAATCCATTATTATACCAAAAACCACATGTAACCACAAATCACATGTCATCACCCATGTATCATCATCAGAAAACATTTATAGGTTCAAATATGGCTTCAAAGTCCGAAAACCAGTTTTCTCGAAAAACGTGCAAAATCTCGAAAATGTCTCGAAAAATGTGCAAACACATCAACCACATATAATCATCAACAAGAAGCTTAAAACACGTGTAATATCGTAAATCATACTAAAAACAGTTAGGCATGCACGAAAGAAAAGAAAGAGTCCACTCACAGTTCGGAACGAGTCAATCGCGCTCCGTGCGCTCCTCGACTGTCTCGGGTGTCTCTCATCCTGTCAATATGCACCAAATAGGGTCACAATTACATCAAAGATACTAACCCTAATTTCCCCAATTTTTTGGGAATTTAATAATATTTTATTCATAAATCCTAAACCGTCCGGATTCCCGAACCATTCCGTAACTTCGTCCGATTAACCCGAAAATTATACCATTGGATTCCTTAGAACATTTAGAACTAAAACCATGTTGGAAGAATGGCCGGATTCCTCTCCACGTGCCTCCACGCGCCGCCCAAAGTGGATGTGTGTGAGCCTCACGCGCCTGCTACAGTGCCACCGTCTTCCTCGATCGAACCCGATTCGCACCAGGCTGCAACTCAGACCGGCGAGATCCATTCTCCGCCGTCCGGCCACCGTTTCCCTTCCTATCTTCACCTACAGCTTCGTCCAGTCTCAAAGAACTCATCCCCCTCACTCTCTTGATTCGACTCGACCCACAACTTCACGACTGAAGCTCGAAAGAAAACACAGACAAACCTCTGTTTTCCTTCCCGGCCACCCAGTTCTTCCCCCTTCACGGTGGCGATCCTAACCTCTTCCTAAGACCTCACTAAGTCACACCCAACTCACAGAAACCTTCGATTCACCCCCGAAGTCCACGACTTCCCGTTTGAGCTCACGGCCAAAACCGAGTACAGAGTACTCGCCGTCGTCTGAACTCCGCCGTGTACTCCCCCGTCACGGCGACCGTCCTAAACTACTCTTAGGGCCTCCCTAAACATCACTGCACTCACCAATCCCCTCGATTCTCATCCTACCTTCACGACTTTCAAAATGAAATTTACGGGAAAAACAGAGGAATAGTACTCACCTCTCAATTCCGTCTCCGCCGTGCGCACCGCCGCGTGCCACGGTGTTCGTTGGGTCCCCTGTAACCTCCTACGGCTCCCACTGCCTTGGTTTGAGCCACCACACGGCGTAGCCACCACCACAGTCTCACGGCCTACCTGTTTTCCCAGAACTTCGCCGCACCACCACCGTGCCGCCGTGCACAATTTCTCCACCAAAACACGATCACCAGCTCAAACACTTCTCTCTGTCACTCTCAAAAATCACTCTTCACTCCCCCCTTGCACTGAGTCGATCAATCTCTCCCAAAATCTCACCCTCTTTTTTCTGCGTTCAAAGGCAAAGCACGGTTTGATTTTGTGCAAAGTGTGGCCGTGCACACTTCAGTAATCCCTGGAACCATCCAGCCCATTGCACGTGTCCATCATCCATAGGTCAGCACAAAATATCCCTGCCACTTGCCCTTATCTGATTGGGCTGAGGGAAAAAAGACCTTTTTGCCCCTCGTGTAAAATAATTACCGTTTTGCCCTCAAACGTTCTAGACCCATAACTTTTCCGTCCGACGTCCGATGACAGCGTGCCGCCTGTCGTTGTACTCAGGACGTCGAGACCTATCTAACGGTCCTCGGTTTACGTGAAAATCACAAGTCCTCCAAAAAGTCAACATTTTCCTCACTTAATTTCACTTAATCAAATTTACGGTAACACCCTCAATCTTCTGAACGTCATAACTTTCTCTCCGATTGTTCGAATCGAACCTGCCACCTGTCAACGGACTCGTGACGTCCTAAACTACGTCACGGTCAAGGGTCAACAGTCATCCAATCGGTAATTCAAAAAGTCAACTTTTAGCCTACTACTCACAAGGGCAAAATCGTCCTTTTATATACAAAAATTTTACAAAATTACATTTATACCCTTCCCGAAGGTACGGGTTGTTACACGAGAACTGTGAGCAGAGTTTCCAGGAGCTTAAAAGGCGATTGACATCTGCTCCTGTGTTAGCCCTTCCAGACGATAGTGGGGAGTTTGAGGTTTATAGTGATGCTTCTTTGCAGGGTTTGGGCTGTGTATTGATGCAGCACGAGAAGGTGATTGCTTACGCTTCCCGACAGTTGAAGCCTCATGAGATGAATTACCCTACTCATGATTTAGAGCTGGCAGCAGTGGTTCATGCACTGAAGATTTGGCAACATTTGTACGGCGAGAGGTGCAGGATCTTCACGGACCACCAGAGCTTGAAGTATTTGTTTACTCAGAAAGAGCTGAATCTGAGACAGCGCCGTTGGTTAGAGCTGCTTAAGGACTATGACTGTACGATCGAGTATTACCCAGGAAAGGCTAATGTGGTAGTCGATGCTTTGAGTAGGAAGTCAGCTAGTTCTTTGTCGCATTTGAGTAGCCCTCATCATTTGGCCCAGAAGCCCACGGGCTTATGGGTACCCGATAGGCCCGATGACAAAAAGCCCGACCCGGCCCGATATGGGCCGTGGGCCGGCTCGGCCCGCATGTTGACGGGCTGGACTTGGGCTTAGGGTATTCAAGCCCGCTAGGCCCGATAGGCCCGAGCCCGATAAAGCCCGGTAAGCCCAGCCCGACCCGCCCAGGTAAACCCGACCCATAAGCCCGAAAATATAAAATAATTATAAATTAAGAATTGATACCCAATCCAATTTTGTTACTACTATTATAGCCAAAATCCAAAACTCCAACCAAATCTCAACCTAGTGTCATTTAAAAGCCCAATGCCCAAACCAAACTCTAACCCTAAATTCAAAAAAACTCACTAGGTCTCTGACTTTCTTAGAGACCTGCTTATCTTATCTCGGCTTTATGGTCGAAAATTTAGGCCAATTCTCTAAATCCAATAGTACCCCTCCTTAGCTTATTTCAATATTCGATAATAATATTTAAACTCAACTCAATTTTTTTTTTACAATTAGGTAGGTACAAATGGGCTTAGTAGGCCCGGCCCAAGTGGGCTTAGTAGGCCCGACCCGTAAAGCCCGATAAAAGCCCGGCCCAAACCCGGCCCGACAAAGGGCATGGGCTTTCATATTTATGATCAAGCCTGCCCGACCCAGCCCGGTATTTTTTAAATTATAAAATAGGCCCGGCCCGGCCCGGCCCAAGCCCAAAAATTTTGGGCCGGGCTTGCCCGACCCGGCCCAATGACGAGGCCTACATTTGAGGACAGTCCGTTTACCTTTGTTGGTTGAACACCGCAGGATTGGAGTAGATTTGGCTGTGGATAGCCAGGGAGCGCTACTAACGAGTTTCCACGTACGACCTGTCTTGATTGATCAGGTTATTGATGCTCAGTTTGAAGACCCCATTTTGGGCATCATTCGGATTGAGGTCGAGGCTGGAGAGAGACAGGACTTTGAGATTCGCGAGGATGGAGCCTTGGTTAAGGATGGACGATTGTGTGTACCTGAGGACGAATCATTGAAGAAAACGATACTTGATGAGGCTCACTGTTCAGCCTATGCGATGCATGTAACGACCCGTCCCATAAATTAGGGTTAAGATAGTGCTTAAGATGAGATTAGTGAGTTTAATCGGTGGTTAGTTGGTCCCGATAGGGTCTAGGGATAGGGCCGTTAGCCTAGAATGACGATTTTGCCCCTAGTTCGGGCAAAAAGTTGACTTTTGGTTCGGGAAGTCAATTGGGTATTGATCGATGACCGAGACGTAGTTCGAGACGTCACGAATCCGTAGACAGGTGGCACGCCCGATTCCGACATTCGAGGAGGAAGTTATGATGTTCGGAAGGTTGAGCGCATTGCCGTAATTTGGTTAAATAGGGAGAAAAGTGGACTTTTCGTACGATTGGGTTTTAACACGTTGACCTAGGACCGTTAGGTAGATCTCGTTGTCCTGAGTTTAACGACAGGCGGCACGTGTTCATCGAACTTAGGACGGGCAAGTTATGAGTCTAAAACGGTAAGCGTAAAATGGTAATTTTGGATTCAAAGAAGGGTATTTTGGTCTTTTGGTTGTTTGGGCATTGTGCAACAGAGAGGGACAAGTGGATGGCTGTGATTGAGCCACTTGTGAGAGGGGTTTTAGGATTGTGACACGTGTAGGAGAGCTAGAGGGTTCTAGGGAACACGGTCCAATTATTTGGGCTAGTTGATCGTGCACCCGTGTGTGAGTGTTCGAAGAGAAGAGAGAACAGAGACAGAGTGAGGTTGAGAGGGAATTGAGCAGGTGAAGGCGGTGTGGAGTGTTTGTGTAACGTCCTGAGTGTGTGAGAGTGTAAGTGAGGGCTGCTGAGTGAAGGTGAGGGAGAATTGTGAAGGATTGGTGTGTGTGAGGTGTGAGTTACAGAAAACAGAGAGGAGGAAAGTGAGAGACTTTGATCGATTCTGTGAGCGTGAGAGAGTTTTGTGGATTGGTGAGAGTGACAAAGAGAAGAAGGAGAACTGGTGAGTGTTTGGGGGAGTGAAATCGTGTAAGAAACACGGTGGTCGGAGGGTTTGATTTTCAGAGAAAATAGAGACAGCTGTGGGACAGAGGTGGTGGTTGTGCCGTGTGTTGGCTTAAACCAAGCTAATGGGAGGCTAAGACAACTGCAGGAGACTCAATGGACACAGCGGTACACGGCGGTGCAGACGGCGGAGGACGATTCAAAGGTGAGACCCAAATCCCCTGTTTTTCTCGTTTTTTTAATTTCGAAAGTTGTGGATTTTGGGTTAGAGTCGAGGACTCTGGTGGGTAGTGTGAGACTCATGAAGGTCTCAGGAGTCGTCTGAGGTTAGTGCCGTGACGGGGGAAGGTCTGGGTGGCCGGAGACCAAAACAGGGCTTTCGGGTAAAATCTTTCGAGGTTGTAGACGATGGGTTTCGGGCTTTGATTTCTAGGCTTTAGGACTGGAATGGAGTGTTGGGAACTGGACGAAACTACTGGGATTGGATTGGGTAAAAATGGTGGAGGAATGAAGGAGAACCGGGAACGCCGGTTCAGTACAGTCGAACCTGTCGACCCGAGGTAGACGATGACACTGTAGCAGGCGCGTGAGGCCCACGCGGAGCCACTTTGGGCGGTGCGTAGGGGCGCATGCGGTGGTGTTTTGGGAAGGTGTTAACTAGGTTTTTGGTCTAGGATTTGTAATGAGTCTAATGGAATTGGTTTCGGGTTGATCGGACGTCGTTTGAGGTTAGTTCCGCGAAGGTGAAGGTTTAGGGTTCCGGTTCGCTACGTTTAGGACCCGAGGATTTTTGGGAAAAATGAGGTGGACCTTCGTAGATGTGTTAATAACGTTCTTGGGTGATGGTTGACAGGTTCGGGATTTCCCGAGGAAGCTGAGGAACGTACGAGATGTTCGGGACGCGATTGAGGGCTCGGTACTATGAGTGGACCCTTTCTCTAAACTCAAGCATGCATAACTGTTTTTAATTACTTGCTTTATGGTTTTACATGAGATTCCATGATTATTGAATATGTGATGTTGGTTTTACATTATTGTACGCTTTTCGAGAAATAACGTATTTGGCACGTTTTACGATAAACGGTTGATTCCTAATTATGATGTTATAGTTTCAGGATTTCAAATGATAAATGATTTTCAATGGTTATAAAGGGATTTTGGAATATGATTTAAATGATCAAGGTTTTGGTTTAAAAATCGAATTTCGAGATGCGAGATTTGATTTTAAAGTCGGAAAAGTGGAATTCCGGTTTTGGGTTCGGAATGACGGTTCTGAGCGCCGGAAGGGCTTCAGACCGGTGATTTCGGATTCAGGTTTGGATATGGATTCAGAAATGGTTTTCAAATGGTTTTGATTGGATTTTCTGGATCTGGTTATTGGGTTTAAAGACCCGGATTATATTTGACAGGGGACGGGCCCGGATTGAGTTTAAAGACTCGGGAGTTTAAAGACTCGGATATATTGATATTTCCCCCGTAGGCCTGTTGAGTTTAAAGACTCGGGAGTTTAAAGACTCGGATATTATTGAGGCCTGGATTGAGTTTAAAGACTCGGGAGTTTAAAGACTCGGATAGGTCCAGCAGGTTTGATCGGATAATGATTGGTTGAGACTTATGTTTTATGATACAGTTTTATGATGCTTATGATATGATTTCCATAACTGGTTTTACAATGATTCTGTAACTGTTTTAATGGTGATGATTACGTGATTTATAACTATTTTCATCTAATGAGTTATGCATGTGTGTTTTCAAAACGGAGGGCTAAAACCCTGGTTTTATTATGAAATGGTTTTCGGAAATTCTTTTTTTATTTATGGTCCACTCACACTTTTCTGGTTTTAAATTACCCTCCAGGTCGTGGAGCTAGCGCTGGGTTTTGACGTCGAGGCATTGTCAGAGGCATAGAGTGACCCGGAGTGTTTTAAGTTTTCCGTGTGCGTGTATCTAGTTTATCGGTTTTCTTTCTTTTGTATTTAGTACTATGCTCTGTAAACTTTGACTTTGGGATGTTTAAAAGTTTTCCTGCGTCTGAGTGTTTGTGTTGGTATGTTTACGTAAGTTTATTTTGGTTTAGTGTGGGATGTAAGACGGGAGCAGTATTTACCTCGGTTTTCGGGGTGGAATTGGGGTGGGTCTTAACAATGCATCCTGGAGGGACCAAGATGTATCGTACACTTCGGGAGCACTACTGGTGGTCAGGTATGAAATGTGAGATTGCGGAGTATGTCAGTAGATGCTTGATTTGTCAACAGGTGAAAGCCGAGCGGGAGAGACCATATGGCGCAATGCAACCTTTGCCGATCCCCGAGTGGAAATGGGATCACTTGACGATGGACTTTGTGTTCAAGCTTCCCAGGACGCCGAAGGGACTTAATGGCGTGTGGGTAATTGTGGATCGACTCACGAAGTCTGCTCATTTCTTGCCGGTACGAGAGAACTTCCGGATGACACAGTTTGCACAATTGTTTATCGATGAGATTGTTCGGTTGCATGGGACTCCAGAGATCCGAGATTTACTTCCCGGTTTTGACAGAGCCTACAGGAAGCTTTTGGAACGAAGCTAAATTTCAGTACTGCCTTTCATCCTCAGACCGATGGACAGTCTGAGTGGACCATCCAGATTCTAGAGGATATGATGCGAGCTTGTGTCTTACAGTTCAAGGGTACTTGGGAGTCACTTTTAGCTTTGATGGATTTCGCCTACAACAACAGTTATCAGGCGAGTATTGGGATGGCTCCTTATGAGGCTTTGTACGGGCGACAGTGTAGGACTCCTTTGTGTTGGACTGAGGTTGGTGAGAGGATACTGACGACTTCCGAGCTGGTAGATCTTGCTCAGGAAAAGGTTGCACTGATCAGGGATCGACTGAAAGCAGCTCAGGACCGACAAAAGAGCTACGCCGACCGTAGGATCAGAGATTTGGAGTTTGAGGTAGGAGACTGGGTTTTCTTGAAGCTATCTCCTTGGAAGGGGATCGTACGGTTTGGCAGACGAGGGAAGTTAAGTCCTCGTTACATTGGACCCTATGAGATCTTGGAGCGGATTGGTCCTGTTGCTTATCGATTGGCCTTACCAGCGGACTTGGCAAAGGTACATAACGTTTTTCATGTATCTATGTTTCGGAAGTATATTCGGGATGATTCACATGTTTTGGAAGCGCAACCGGTTGAGCTTAGGGAAGATTTGAGCTTTGAAGAGCAGCTGTAGCGATTTTGGATTGGAAGGATAAAGTTTTAGGGAGGAAGATGGTTCATCTAGTTAAAGTCTTTTGGAGGAATCATCAGGTAAAAGAAGCTACATGGGAACCCGAGGCCTTAATGCGTGAGCAGTACCCTTACTTGTTTCACTGAATTTCGGGGACGAAATTCTTTTTAGGGGCTTAGATTGTAAGAACCCGTACCTTCCAGAAGGGTACAAATGTAATTTTATAAGATATTTGTATAAAAGGACAATTTTTCCCTTGTGAATAGTGTGCCAAAAGTTGACTTTTTGATTTACAGGTTGAACGAGCATTTACCATTGACCGTGACGTAGTTCGGGACGTCACGAGTCCGTAGATAGGTGGCACGCCCAATTTGGACAATCGGAGTGAAAGTTATGACGTTCGGAAGGTTAGCGGCAATACCGTAACTTTGGCTAAATAGAGGAAAATGTTGACTTTTTATTGGACTTTTGACTTTCACGTAGACCGAGGACCGTTAGATAGGTCTCGACGTCCTGAGTACAACGACAAGCGGCACGCTGTCATCGGACGTCGGACGGAATAGTTATAGGTCTGAGAAGTCGAAGGGTAAAATAGTAATTTTGAATCTAGGGGCATTTTGGTCTTTTCACCTAGGGCCAATCAGATAAGGCCATGTGGGGAAGTGTGATAGGATATTTATATTTTGGTCCATAGGATGATGGACACGTGGGAGAGACCTAGAGGTTTCTAGGAAAATTGTGTGTGCATGGTTGTAAAACGTTCAAGTTCAAAACCGTGCATTTGAGTATTTTTCACAGAACAGAGAGGGAGACAGTGAGGTGTTGCTGATCTATTCTGAGCGTGTGTGAGATTTGTGAACTGGTGAGAGTAATAGAGAGATAGGAGAAGCTGGTGAGTGGTTTGGGGGAGGAAATCGTGCCAGGAACAACGAGGGTGTGCGGTTTGAGTTTAAGAAAAATAGAGAGAAGTCGAGAGTTGTGGTGCAGCTAAAGACGATCGTGTTGAGCCAAATAAGTTCAAGGGGAAGCTAAGACGGCTGTGGGCTACACCGTGGACTCAGAGGAGCACGGCGGTGCGAACGGCGGAGATAAAATCAACGGTAAGCCCTGTTTCCCCTGTTTTTCTCATTTTGCTTAATTCAAAAGTCGTGGCTTTTGAGACTGAGTCGATGGTTTCTGTGAGTTGTGTGAGACTCATTAGGTTCCTAGGAGTCGATTAAGGTTGAAGCCGTGATGGGGGATGGCCTGGTTGGCTGGGATCCGAAACAGGGGTTTCGGGTAGTTTTGGTTCGAGCTTGCAGACGACGTCTTAGAGGCCGTGATTCCTAGATTTTAGGATTTGAAATGGTTGCTGGGAATTGGACGAAACTTCTGGGATTGAAAGGGTTGGATTTAAGCAAGGAATAAGGGAAAACCGGTCACGCTGGTTCGGTTCAGCCAGCCGTGTTCGAACCGGCTGACTCGAGGTTGAAGACCACACTGTAGCAGGCCCGTGAAGCCCACGCGCAGCCCCTTTGGGCGGCGCATGAGGGCGCGTGCGACAGAGTCTGAGGAACCTTCCAACATGGTTTTTACTCTAATCGATGTAACGAATCTATCAGGACAAGTTTCGTGTTAATCGGTTATCGGGTCGGGTTTGTTCGATTATTCGAAAGGTTTAGGGTTATCGTTTAAATTACGTTTAAAATTCCGAAAATTTGGGGAAAATAGGACAAGTATATTTAAAGTAATTGTGACCCGATTGTGTGACTTTTAACAGGACCGGACACTCGTGAAACGGTTGAGGAACGTACGGAGCGCGATTGACGCGTACAGATTTGTGAGTGGACTCCTTCTCTTTTAACGAGCATGCCTAACTGTTTTTATCTACATGTTTTATGTTTTGAAGTATGTTTTTATGATCATTGCCCATTTTATATCTGTTTTACTTGTTGCACGTTTATCGAGGCAATTACGGGTTTTAGCACGTTTTCCGAGAAATGTTATATAAGTGATTTCAATGCCATGTTTTATTACTGATTTTATGTGATGATAAATGGGTTTTGAAACATGATTTGACAAACAAGGTTTTCAGTTTTAGAATTGGATTTCGGGAAACGAAATTTGGTTTTAAAGTTGAAAAGTGGATTTCCGGATTTGGGTTCGGAATGACGGTTCTGGATGCCGGAATGTCGTCAGACCAGTGGTTTCGGATTCGGGTTTGGATGTGGATTTAGAAATGGTTTTCAAATGATTTAGATTGGATTTGCTGGATCTAGATATTGGGTTTAAAGACCCGGATTATATATGACGGGGGCGGGCCCGGATTGAGTTTAAAGACTCGGATATTACGATATTACCCCCGTAGGCCTGTTGAGTTTAAAGACTCGGATTACATTTGAGGCCTGGATTGAGTTTAAAGATTCGGATAGACCCAGAAGGTTTGATCAGGACATTACTATTGGTACATCTTGTTTTTGTGATACGCTTTTAGAATGCTTAATTACTGTTTATATCACGGTTTTCTAGTACTTAGTTAGGCATGCATGTTTTCTTTAAAACGGAGGGAAAATCCTGTTTTGTTTCATAAATTGTTTTCATATGTTTGTTTTTCTTTTTAGTCAACTCACGTTTTTTTTGGTTTTAAATTACCCTCCAAGTCGTGGTGAAAAGCGTCGGGGTGATCGTTGAGGCAGGGACAGAGGCATAGAGCTTTACGGCGTTTTATGTTGCGTGGATAGCCTAGTACGACTTTTGTGCCTGTTTTGTATAACACTATGCTCTGTGTTACTGATGTATTACATTTTCTCCCTGGTCTGATAGTTATACTTTTGGTTTCTTGAGGTTGTTTTGGTACTGGTGCGAAATATATAAGCACACAAATTAAACCCTCTTGTGAAAATTGTAGTAAAGCATGTAAGTGGAGATCGTTCTAGACCGGGGATTAGGAGGGATTGCTAAACACTTGACAACTGACTTAAAAACGTAAAAACAAAGTTTAAAACACTAATCTTGACTCAAAGAATGCAAAACTAAAGTTTAAAGCACTAAAACAAACAAAAAACTCAAAACAGCAACCAAAACACTCAAAACTGCCTTAAAAACACTTTCTGGGCAGTTTTGAACACCTAACACTAATTTGGATGAAATTGGATTATAACTTGAATCAAAACACTTAAAAACACAAACTAAAACACTTTCTAACTAATATGACACTTCAAAATAAAGGGGGACTTGGTTTTGACGAATTTGAAAACAAAGAAAACAGATTGTACAACGAATTTGGATGAAACTATGGATGGAAGGTTAGCTAGAGGGTTCTTCTCCACACATGGTATATTTGCACATAAACCAATTTTCAGTTGTTCTTTCGATAAATCATGGAACTCAACACCCCAGGTTAATTAGGTCCGCTTAAATTAACCTTCAAGTTCTCCTTAAGTTATTGAATTGGATGGGAAAGCGCATACAACAATTCAACACATTCTTCAAAAGTCCTTTCCGTGAAAAGCACAATAAAGATACAATCAAAGACCATTAAGCAATATAAGAACTATAAGTATTGACGAGGCATTCGTACTATGATGAGCATGAAACTCGTGCCAAGAATTCATTTAACGCGATCGTTTATAAGCAACCTCCACTACTTGTGAGTATAAGATTGTAACTATTAGGTGAAACTCCCTTATACTCTAGCATCATATTCATGCATGAAAACTAAGCGTGCACTCTTAATAAACATACACGAATAAGTTATCCATCAAGCAGTTAAACGAATTGAATTCACAACTTATGAAATCACAACTAAAGGTAATCAATTCATATTGCAAGTATGTACATGGTTTGGAATCACCCCCTAACTAAGAGGGGTTTAGTTCCTCATACTCACAACACAGAGATTTTTGAATTGAAACATTGAGAATAAAAGAAAGAAAACACCTAAACGTTCCAGCAATCCTCAATTGAATAGCAAGCACATTCAAGGTACTCCTCCTTCCTCTTTGCTGCGGCACAAGGGATGGTGGTGAATTGTGGTGGTTATGGATGATGTAGAATGGTGGAAAAGTGTCTAGGATGGGTGTATTTCACAGAAAGGAAGGTTTAGGGTCAGAAAATATGGAGATTGGTGAAGGATGGTGGCTGCAGAGAATGGGTGCAGGTTTTTGACGTGAATAGTGAGAGAATGGTTGAGTCTGAATGAGTCCCCCTAGGGTGCGGCCAAACAGATTTTATTTAAAAGGGAAGTAATCTCAGCCCTCTTAATTTCTGGAACAATTTAGGAAAACAAATCAGGAGATAAAAAGGCAATTAAAATCAGAAATTAAGTCAAAGAATCTAGAAAAAGGAAAACAAAACAGGAAATTAAAGGAAACAGGTTAGGTGGCTTAGGATCAGGAATTAGGAAAGATGGGCCTCCCTTGCACGGCTAGGATTTAAAGTAGAATAGGAATGAGTTTTTGTGGTTGAAAATAGACAACAACCATCCCCCTTGTGTGGCAAGAACTTTAGGACATGTTTAGGCTTTTAGAACAACCAATTAAGTGTCCTAAAATGTTTTGGAATCCTTTTGTGGATGGAACTTAGGTGAATGAGGATTAGAAAAGTTTAGAGCCAAAAATAGAAACTCCAAAGAATGGAACCCTCCAAGAATAGAAACCTTCAAGAATAGAAACTTGGTTTCTAAATCTGAACTCTTTGTTCTTCATTTCATTTCTTCACTCACTCCTAGCCTCCTTTGGTCTTCATTTTCGTCCATTCTTTTTGCTCCAAGCATGTGATATTCATTCCAAGCCCAATTATGCTCCAAAAGACTCCAAAATGCACCTTCTTGCACACTTTGCCCATAGAACCTGAAAACACATGAAATTGGCTTAAAAGACTAAAATAACTAAGAACTAACAACGTAAATGCACAAGAACAAGCTAACTAAGTCGCATAAATATGCTCCTATCAGGTACTTTAAGTGTGACTGTCAGACAGAAGCAGGGTTCGTCCCGGTTATCGAGGTGATAATCAGGCTGGGTCCTGTCATCAACCACTATGTCACAACATCAACACTAAACATAGGCCAGCTCGGAGACTGCACTCACATCACCCGGACACTTACCAGTACTCACAATCACAAGGCCAAATCATCATTCAACTATACTAACATACACAAGTCTCATCCAAAAATCTCAAGATATCACATCTTTACGTATAAATTGTTCAGGAACCGGACTGAACATCGGTTAGCCATGCCAATAATTACTCAGTACCTTTAGCTATGTCTAAAATTCAATTACCTCAGTTAAGCTTTGCTCTCTGCCAACCAAACAAAAAAAATGTCTAATTCAAGTTTGCATCATAATAAGCAACATCACAAGATGTAAACTTGTACTTCATTTATATTCATCAAACTCTCGACTATTCCATCATTACTCAAAGTGAAAATCAGCAACCTCGTATTTTTCAATCTTGTAACACAAACTATGGTACGTGGAACTATGTCAACCATAACAATGCTCACATTATTTCATATCACGAATACTGAGATTTCACATACTCGTATCTCACCTCAAAATCACAAGCCAAATTCGTAATTCAAAAACTCAACCAACTAGGCCTCACATTTCCAAATCCGAAGGCGGTAAGTTAGCACAACATACTCAAGCACAATCATGAGAATACTCATACACAATTAAACTCAATAATTTTAACCATCTAATTCGTAGTCCTTAGATAATGATCTTAATAACCGAATTGTATCACGCACTTCGAAAATAGTTCTACATTTTATCCGAGTCACATTCAAGCACACATCACAATGTTAACAATATAACCCATACATGATGCCATACCAAGAAACAAATAACACTAAATTAACACCATCATCCTTTTGTCTGTACCCCATGCACATTAATCACATACAGTCTTGTCACTAATGGAATTTAAATTTCAATTCAGCTTCTAATTTAATCTTAAAATCAAAACATTACCGAACTTGAATTCATTCTGAACTCCCATTTATTATGCAAGATCACAACCAACGGGCTCACTTCTTTACTTTTTTCAAAGTTCTCAAGTCCTTGGTTTTGTCTCGTCTCTCAGTTCTAGATCGATGTCCCAACTATGACACTACCATCCTCTTTCAAACATACAGTAATGTCATCATTCTTCATCTCCAAATAAACACAAGGGTTCTACATAACAATCGACTACTCGTTTCCTTAACACTAGGTTATCACCAACACTCAAAAGTAAAAGCTTAAGGCTTCTCCAATTGCCTTTCACTATTCATTCTTCCCTTTTTACTTGTGATTAACCACGTGACACTATCCTTTCCTTCCTTATTTTCCTGGATCTTCTTCTTTGTTTCCAACTCCATTCCCTTATCTGTCTCAAACTTATACAAATAGTTCTTCAACCTCAAATTTTTTTCAATAATCATCGAAATGCCACTTTAACACAGATGTTTTATTACATCCAAAATTTCTATATCACCGCACCTTAACATGAGGGCTCTCAGAGTAATGATAATGGTATCCATTCATCTTATCCTTCCAACAATTCCATAGGGTCCTATACAAATAAGGGTTCCACACAATACCCTTTGTACACTTCCCAAGAATAGTGTAGTGACAAGACCCGTCCCAAATGAACGTTGATAACCGTGCTTGGTCCTGCTCCATCTGAAAAGTCGACTGAAGTTTCGAAACTACCCTCAGCACTTGTCAGACAAGGGATAAACGCACTGATTCCACTTATGCCTCTGCCTCTAGATCGGCCCCGATCTTCGTGCCATGGCCTAGGAGGATCATCAAAACATAAAAGGTGTGAGTGGAAAAAAATAACATAATTTGAAAATACATTTCAAAACAACTCTTTTTACCCTCCAGTTATAAAACATGCATGCATAGAATAAAACATGAACCACCAGCCCTCAGGCTGAACCACATGAAAACCATCCGGACACAAAATCAATCTTAACACAATTCAATACTTAAACTCAGGCATTATACATCTGACAATTCAGGAATTACACATCCGAGATTTTTCTGGGGATTACATATCCAGACTTATCCAGTTTCTCCAGGAATTACACATCCGGTTGTTCCAGATCGTATCGGGAGTTACGCATCTGATCTAACCTGAGAATTACACATTTGGGTTTTACCAGGCATTACATATTCGGGGACACTGAACATAAATCCAAAACCTTTGTTTCAAAACCACCTTTGACTTAAAACCAAGTCAAAACCATTTCTCAAACTGCAATCTTTCTTTCAAATTCTCAAGGACTCACATCTTGAGTCAAAATCATTTCCAATGGGTCTCAAGCCCAAAACATCATTTCCCATGAAATCACGTAAAACTTTGTACATAAATCTGAAAACCATCAATTCACATTTGACTCCAAATCCAAGTCAAAATCACTTTCCAACATAGACTGATGCCCAAAATTCCGTTTTCACACAGTTCCATAAAATCACATCCGGAAATCATTAAATAAATCCATATAATCATTCTTGACTCACATTTCATGTAACAACCCGTCCCGAGAGCTAATCGGTGGTTAGTCGGTATTGGTAAGGTCATTAGCTTAGAATGACAATTTTGCCCCTAGTTAGGCAAAAAGTTGACTTTTAGTTCGGATGGTTCAATGGAATTTGACCAGTGACCATGACGTAGTTTAGGACGTTACGAATCCATAGGCAGGTGGCACGCCCGATTCCGACATCCGAGGAGGAAGTTGTGATGCTCGGAAGGTGAAGGGTAGTATTGTAATTTTGGGTAAAGTAGGGGGAAACGTTGACTTTTCGTACGGACGAGTTTTGGTACGTTGACCTAGGATGATTACGTAGATCTCGTCGTCCTGAGTTCGATGACAGGCGGCATGTATTCATCGGACTTACGAGGTGTGAGTTACGGGTCTAGAAAGTTAGTGGCAAAACCGTAAAATTGGGATAAAAGGAGGGGCAGTTTGGTCTTTCTGCACATTGGGATTTGTGCAACAGAGAAGGGAAACGGACGGCTAGAATTGGACCATGTGGGAGTGCATGGATTGGATGGTGACACATGTTGAGGGACTAGAGGATTCTGGGTGAATCCTGTGTATCCACAGCCCAAATAATTGGGGTGCAACCGTGCCCGTGTTCTTGATTGTACGCAGAAGGAAACAGAAACAGAGTGAGGCGGTGAGGAAAAATTGAAGGCTGATTATGGCTGTTGATGAGTTCTGGTGAGTGAGTGAGGGACGGGAGATCGAAGGAAAGCTGGTGAGTTGGTTGAGGGGCGCAGCGTGTAAGACCCGTGTCCTGGAGGGAACGGTGAACAATCCCACATTCCTGCGATGGGGGAATGGTCTGGGAAGGGAATGGTGGTGTGCCTTAAAGGTGTAGGCACACACCTATCTAGCATGAGGCCTTTTGGGAGCTCAGTGGCTTTGGGAGGGATTGGAACCCCAAAGTTAAGCGAGTTGAGGCTGGTGCAATTCCAGATGGGTGACCCCCTGGGAAGTTGCACCGTGAGCTCCCGAAAACAAAACCGTGAGGGCGAGGCCCAAAGCGGACAATATTGTGCTAGATGAATCGGGACCTGACAGAAGAGGGTCGGGGTCCTGACAATTTGGTATCAGAGCCAGACCCCGACCGGGAAGTGTACCAGCGAGGACGCTGGGCCCTAAGGGGGGTGGATTGTAAGACCCGTGTCCTGGAGGGAACGGTGAACAATCCCACATTCCTGCGATGGGGGAATGGTCTGGGAAGGGAATGGTGGTGTGCCTTAAAAGTGTAGGCACACACCTATCTAGCATGAGGCCTTTTGGGAGCTCAGTGGCTTTGGGGGGGATTGGAACCCCCAAAGTTAAGTGAGTTGAGGATGGTACAATTCCAGATGGGTGACCCCCTGGGAAGTTGCACCGTGAGCTCCCGAAAACAAAACCGTGAGGGCGAGGCCCAAAGTGGACAATATCGTGCTAGATGAATCGAGACCTGACAGAAGAGGGTCGGGGTCCTGACATAGCGGGTGTGTGTGTGAGAGCTGCGGGCCACGGGAAAATCAGGGGGAAGCTCAGGGAGGAAAACAGAGAAGTTGGATGGTGGTGCAGCCGTGATCAATCACTCGAGGTCAAGGGAAGTACTCAGAGGACGGAGGAAGACAGGAGGAGCTACTACCTCACGGCTGAGTTCACGACGGCGGCAGGAGGACAGGTAAATCCTCACCCCCGTTTCTTTGCTCTGTTTTGTCGTTTGGGTTTAGAAGCTGAGTCGTGGATCTAGGGCGAGAGTCGAGGGAATTGGAGGTTAGAGTGAGACTCATGGAGGTCCCAAGGGTCGACTGAGTGTGTAGCCGTGACGGAGGAGTACACGGCGGAGGTTAGCACGACGGGAGTACCTGTGTGCTCTATTTTGCCGTGATGTTCAAACGGCTAGTCGTGACTTTTGGGCGAAAATCGACGATCAAGGTGAGTCGGGTTAGGCTTAGAAGGGTCCTAGGAAGAGGTTGGTGTAGCCACCATGAAGGGGGAAGCCGTGGGTGGCCGGGAAGGAAAACAGGGGTTTTTGGGTTGTCTGGTTTCGAGCTTCAGTCGACGGGCTAGGGACAGTGTCGAGGTTAGAGGCGTTGGGGAATCGATAGGGTAGGCCTGGACGATGAGACTAGTGAAGAAAGGGAGGAGAATGGTGGCCGGACGGCGGAGAACAGGTCTCGCCGGTCCAGGTTGCAGCACTGGTGCGAACCGGGTCGATGTGAGGTTGACGGTGGTACTGTAGCTGGCGCGTGAGGGCCACGCGCATCCACTTTGGGTGGCGCGTGGAGGCGTGTGCGGCGGCGATGGGGAAAACGGTCAACATGTTTTTTGGTCTAGGGGTTGTGTTGAGTTCAATGGAAGTGGTTTCGGGTTGTGCGGACGTCGTTTGAGTTTCGTTCCGCGAGGGTGAAGGTTTAGGGTCCCGGGTTCTTATGCTTTCGATTCGGGGAATTTTGAGGGAATGTAGGTGAACTTTTGTAGACGTGTTAGTGACGTAATTTGGTGGTTGTTAATAGGATCGGGACTTCCCGAGGAAGCTGAGGAACGTGCTGGACGTTCGGGACACGATTGAGGGCTCGGTACTGTGAGTGGACCCTTTCCTTAAACTCGAGCATGCATAACTGTTTTCTATAATTGTTTTATGGTTATTCATACATCTATGTTTATCGAATATGTTTTGGTTGGGTTTACGTTATTGTACGTTTTTCGAGGAAATATGGTATTTGGCACTTTTTACGAGGAAAGGTTGATTTCTGATTATAATGTTATAGCTTTGGGATTTCAAACAATAAATGGTTTTCAACAATTATAAAGGATTTTCGATGATTAAAGCTTTTCGGTTTTGGAAACGGATTTCGGAAATGGAATTTGGTTTTCAAGTGGAAAAGTGGATTCCGGATTTGGGTTCGGAATGACGGTTCGGGATGCCGGAAGGGCATCAAACCAGTGATTTCGGATTCGAGTTTGGATGTGAATTCGGGAATGGTTTTCCAATGGTTTTGATTGGATTTGCTGGATCTGGTTATTGGGTTTAAAGACCCGGATATTGATTGACGGGGGACGGGCCCGGATTGAGTTTAAAGACTCGGGAGTTTAAAGACTCGGATATATTGATTTTCCCCCGTAGGCCTTTGAGTTTAAAGACTCGGGAGTTTAAAGACTCGGATAGGTCCAGCAGGTTTGATCGGAAAATGATGATTTGATGTTTATGGTTTCTGATACGGTTTTATGATTCACATGCTGTGGTTTTTCTAACTGTTTTATAGTGTTTCTGTTTCTTATGATGTGGCTTATGGTAATTTGGTTTATAACTGTTTTCTAGAATAGGGTTATGCATGTGGTTTTCAAAATGGAGGGTTAAACTCAGTTTTCCGATAAATGGTTTTAGAACTTTTCTTTTATCATGGTCCACTCACACCTTAATTTTAACTAGCCCGCTAGGTTGTGGAGCTAGCGCGGGGTCTTGACGTCGAGGCAGTGTCCGAGGCATAGAAGGCACGTGAGGGATCCCGGAGTGTTTTCAATTTTTCTTTCCTCGTGCGTGTAATTATTATCAGTTTTTCTTTTCTGTGTATTTTGTATTGTGCTCTGTAAAACTCTAACTTCGAGATTTATTGAGTACTATCTTCTGCGTCTGACTGTTTTTGGGTCGGGGTGTCAGACGGGAGCAGGATTTACCTCGGGTTTCGGGGTGAAACCGGGGTGGGTCCTGACATTTCAAGTCAAAACACCAAACATGGGCCTACGCCTAAAACATCATTTTCACATTTCTCATCAATTGTGCCCGAAAGTCGATTAAATAATCCATAAAATCAACAAACAATCATATCAAATCATCATGCAATCATTGTAACTCAAATCATGCAATCAATCATGTAAAATATTTAACTATGCATGCATAACAGTTTATAAAATAAACGTCCACTCACACACCGTCCATGCGCTTCGATTCTGAGCTGTACGTTTTTACGTAAATACCAGGAATCACGAATCTTGTCCAAAACCATTATCGAAGGTCACTAACACCTCAATTAATGTCACATTAAAATCCCCTAATTTGTTGGGATTTAAATACGTATTTAAAACGTAACAGAACACTTTGGACCCTCAAAACTATATCGAAACAGTGTCTGATCGATTCGAAATCTATGTCAAAATGTTCATTACATCGAAAGCATCAAATTACATGTTGATCATACCTTGGGATTCTCATCTATGCACCCTCACGCATTACTGCAAGCGGCTGCACCTGAAGCCCACGCACATGCTACAGTGTCATCTTCCTTGCCCGATGACCTGCAAAACTGGTTTGTTGACCCGCGACTCGACTTGGTTAAACATCCATTAATTTCGACCTCAATTTCCTCAACTATTTCACCTGATTTCATTTAATCAATCCCAATTAAGGATCTGTATACTTAACTAAACAAATCCATACCTCAAATCGATCGATTTCCAATTCGATTTCACGAGTTCACTTCCATCCAAACTCCATCATTTTCTCCATTCTAATCAACCAAAAATAAACTTAGGATCATTCTAAACGTGAATTCAAAATCAATTTCATGCTTTCTTACCTTCAATTACACGAACTCAAACTCGAATTTTCCTTTTCGCAGGGTTTGTTCTTGGCCTGTTCTTCATCGAATTCCTTCGATTTTGGAATGGTTAAATTCGTAACGGTTGTAGGAACCTTAAATTAAACTCAATGTCGATAGTTAATCAACCAAAATGGAATTCAATTTCAACTTCTCAAGGAAGAAATTCGGGTTTGGGTTTCGGGTTCCAGGGTCTCCTTTTCTTTTTTTCCTTTTCAGTTTTTCTCTATTAATTCCTTTTCAGTTTTTCTCTATTAATTCCTTCTCAGTCTCACAGTTCTCTGTTGTTTCCTCCCAAGGGTTGCTGTGGAAGATCAAAGCAAACTGTTGTTGGTTTCTATTGTTTTCTTCCAAAAACAACACGACACACACACTTGATTCACACCAATACACCTCACGGGTTGCCACTAACCTTAATAGGATGGTGACACTTGTCACCATCCCAATTAACCAGCAAAAAGAACACTAACTCAGTAAAATCATGAAAAAGACTATTTTGCCTTTTGGCTTCAAATTACAAAAATTCCCCTTTTCATTTTCAGACCTGTAACGGTCACGTCCGAACTCTGATTTTGACGTGCCACCTGTCTACGAATTCAGGACTTCGAGACCTACACAAGGGTTCTTACAAAAAGTCCAAAAATATCCCAAACAAAAGTCAACGTTTGACCACTTAAACCAAGGGTAAAATCGTCATTTCCCTTTCAAATTCTCGAGTTTACGTTTTCTGAATTTTTGGGTTGTCACAATTTACCCCCCTTAGGGAATTTCATCCACGAAATTCGAAAGTATCTCTCCAACAACCATAAAGACTAATTCTGCATTGCTACCTCGAGTTTTCCACTTGAACTCTCGTTCGCTATGCACAACCATAACGAGAGATACATTCAGCTCGCTACTAACAATCCGTGTGCCTTTGTTGAGTGATTCTGCATTACCCTCCAACAATCCATAGTAAACTTGACCTCCCCCTGACATAAATTCCTTAACGATTTCTCATCCTCTGAGGCCGATGTAACATTTGAAGGAAGCACTCGTTGGTCCCCTCGAAACTCGGGACTCTGAAGAACAACAATCTTCTTGAATCACTCAACAGAGGCATGATGGGTAGTCAATGAAACCATCCCTAGGATCACATCAAAATCGTTGATTTCGAAAGGAATTAAATCTGCCTTTAAATCAAAATTCTCTATCCATACTAAACAATCTCGTATCATTGAGCTCGCTACTAACATAGCACCAGTTGGAGTACTAATTCATGTCCCAGCCAAATGGGGACAACTCTCGATCAACAAATGTGCAAATCCTCGAGAAACAAAATAGTGTGTGGCCCCAAGATCCATCAACCCTTGTGCATCACAACCAAAGATAGATAAAGTACAAGTCACCACTTATAGTGACGCACGAGCCTCCTTCCACGTAACAGAAAACAACCAGGCTCATCCACCTACGGGTCGATCGCGTCCCCTTTAGCCACCACCTACCTTGCTAGCCCCTTGGGTAGTAGCTTGACTTGGCATCATCATTTGTCCTTGCTTTACCATATACTAATCTGTACCACCACCATTTGGATAGTAAGGACACTCCCACTTGAAATGGCCAAGCTCACTAAAGAAGAAACAATTATCCTCGCTAATCTAAGCAACTCATCTACTTTGTCAACCAGCCCCACTGGACTGGGCTGATGATTGGGGTCTCGACCTACCATCCTGGGAACCAATCTATACCAATCCTCGACCTCCAGAAAAAGAACAATTGCTTCTAGGAGAACCAGAGCTAGAAGCACCTCTCTTCGAAGCTCATTGGGTAGAAAACTTAGCATATAGATGTTCTTGGCATCATCTAAAACCTCCGTATTATTTCTTCTATTGGAATTCGGCCAAACTCATCCCCACCTAAGAGGCCACATCTGACAAAGCATGTGGGTGGTGAATCCTCCTGATAGCACTGAGGCTCGAATCTCACTTCGAAGACCCAACAAGAACCAACGGTGCTTACATGCCTTGGTTGCCACGACATCCCGCGCATATCGAAACAGATTTAGAAACCTTTTCTCATATTGAGCAACCGTAATGTCACCCTTAGCTAGTCGCAGAAACTCAATTTCCTTTTCATCTTTGTAGGACTGGGGATAGAACTGATCCATAAAATATTCGTGGAACGTCGCCCAAGCAACAGTGGTTTCATCCAAGCTAGTCGACAGTAAAGTCTGCCATTATTTTTGTGCATAGCCACTCAAGAAAAAGGTGGTTGCCTATAACATGAACTCAGAAGGGTGGTGCATCACTTCAAAAATCTTCTCAAGATACACAATCCACTCATTGGTCTCCTCATGTTCCCAAAAACTATCGCTCCAAGCTTCTTGGCCCTCTCAATATTCAAACCCTCGGTGTAAGACCCGTGTCCTAGAGAGAACGGTGAACAATCCCACATTCCTGCGAGGGGGAATGGTCCGGGAGACGATGGTGGTGTGCCTTAAAGGTATAGTCACACACCTATCTAGCACTAGGCCTTTTTGGGAGCTCAAGTGGCTTTAGGGGGGATTGGAACCCCAAAGTTAAGCGAGTTGAGGCTGGTGCAATCCTATGATGGGTGACCCACTGGGAAGTTACATCATGAGCTCCCGAAAACAAAACCTTGAGGGCGAGGCCCAAAGCGGAAAATATGGTGCTAGATGAGTCGGGTCCTGACCTAGGAGGGTCGGGTCCTGACAATTTGGTATTAGAGCCAGACCCCGAACTGGAAGTGTGCCAGTGAGAACGCTGGGCCCTAAGGGGGGTAGATTGTAAGACCCGTTTCCTAGAGGGAACGGTGAACAATCTCACATTCCTGCGAGGGGGAATGGTCTGGGAGAGGATGGTGGTGTGCCTTAAAGGTATAGGCACACACCTATCTAGTACTAGGCCTTTTGGGAGCTCAAGTGGCTTTGGGGGGGATTGGAACCCCAAAGTTAAGCAAGTTGAGGCTGGTGCAATCCCATGATGAGTGACCCACTGGGAAGTTACATCATGAGCTCCCGAAAACAAAAGCGTGAGGGCGAGGCCCAAAGCGGACAATATGGTGCTAGATGAGTCGAGTCTTGGCCGGGGAGGGTCGGGTCATGACACTCGGGGGTCATCCCCCCCTGGAGAATGGCATTAAAGGCCTGACCAAAATGGTGCATGGTTTGTTCACACATAGACTCCTTATCCTCGTCATTATTACTAGGCTAAGAATAGGGACTCGTGTCAAGGAGGCATAACGTCTGAAAAGAGGCACACGTTAATAACAAAACTACCCTACACGAAATTTTGTAGCCTAAAAGAAATAACCTAGTTCTAATACTAAAATAACAAGACCCTTCCCGGATTCACATTTGTACTTGTGAAAGGGCGTGCTTTCATCTGACACAAAAACTTAAACATACCAAAAGTACCATCTGTCTAAAGATAAAGACGAAAATAATGTCAAACAAGGGATAGAATCCATATGTCAACATTTAAACAAAAGTTCAGTAATTAACAGTTGTACAGAGCAACTTGATAAATTAAAAATAACTAGAATCCTACACTGGTTAACGAGGGTGCGCAGCCCAAAGTTACAAGCGTGAGCCTCAAGATGGCCATCATCACAAAGTACTCCCTGGAAGGTATGGAAACCATGAAAATTGTGAGTAGACAAAAACAAAATCTTTCGGAAAAGATTTCTGAAATAATCCTTTTTTGGAAAGACCATTCCTAAAACACTTTGATAATCATGAAGGATCCTCCTCTTGTATGATAGACAACACTAAAAATTCGAAGCTACCCTCAAAAGTATCACACGATAACGACAAAATAACCCAACTATCGAACAAAGGATACCTTACATAATTGTTCGCGTTATGGCACACAAAGCATAAGTATAATACAAGTCAAAGTACTAAAGCCTACTCTAAGAAGTCAACAAGTGCGCATGGAACAGTTTATGCCTCTGGCTCCAAGGTAGTCCTCGTTTTCGTATCACGGGCTAGAGGGCAAGTAAAACGAATAAAAGTGTAAGTGGACAAAACAATTGTTTTTAAAGACATAGCTCGAAAAATATAAGTCTTTTATTCTCCGTTTTCTAAAAACTATGCATGCATAAACTAAAACCACCAAATTTCAATTAAAAACAAATCGTAAACCATGAATCTTGAAATACAAGTAAATATCCTATAAATCAAACCTAAATCAGTAAATCAAATAAATACGAAAATATCAAGTCAAAAATAGTAATAATCAAATACAACCAACCAATCCTCAATGCTCGAATATGAATCATTATAATCAAATTGCACTACCAGTAGGCAAAACACTCGCAAAAATAGAGTCAAGCTCTGAACGTTTGAGTGAAGACTCATGAAAATAGAGCCGAGCTCTGGACATCTGAATCAAAATCCAGTCACCATTCTCAAGAAAATGGAACCGTGCTCTAGACATCTGAGAACTAATCAACTATCTGAGGATGGTTGCTTGTGAACAAACAGTTCAAAAAAATCAAGAATAACCATACATCAAATATCATTGAATTAAAACCTAATCAAACATTTCAAAACCAAGGCCTATGCCCAAAACAACATTGCTCAAAATATCGTCAAACATGTAACGACCCGGAAATTCGAAAAAGGAAAAACTTGGAAAATTTGAAGGAAATGACGATTTTGCCCCTAGTTATAAGGGCCGAAAGTTGACTTTTTGATCGGAACCTTGTTTGGATTTTCCGGAAGTACCGTTGGGTAGGTCTCAAGATGATGAATCCGTAGACAAGCGACATGCGTTAATCGGAGTTCGGATGGAAAAGTTATGGGTTTAGAATTGTGAGGGGCATTTTGGTAATTAACCAAGGAGGGGCAAAATGGTAATTTTCCGCAGCAGGGTAATTGTGATTTTAAATCGGCTGATTCAGCTAATTTGGATGAGGATTGGTCACTTGGTGACACTTGTCACCATAAGTGAAAGATTGGTGGGAAGTTGATGATGAGGATTAGTTAGGATATATATGTGTGTGTTTAAATTGCAAAATGGGTGTGTGTTTGAAAAACAGAGACTGTAACCTTGCCTGATCGATTTTTCCCAGCAACAAAAACTAATTGAGAATTGGATGTAAGTGAGAGTGAAATCGTGAGGAAATATAGAAAAGAAAGGGGGAAGAAAAACCCAGTTGTACC
This sequence comes from Prinsepia uniflora, assembly GCA_032719365.1. NCBI lineage: Eukaryota > Viridiplantae > Streptophyta > Magnoliopsida > Rosales > Rosaceae > Prinsepia > Prinsepia uniflora. The sequence continues at coordinate 69,399,679 of CM064861.1, forward strand.
CAGACTTAAACCCGAAAACCTGTGAGGAACCTTAGGATCGAAATTGAAATTGTGGACATTCTTGAGTGAAATTGATGTTGAATTTAGCTTCTTGGGATTGAGACAAGTCGAACCCAATTAAATTTGAAGGGAATTCGAGCCGTTTTGCCTTAGAACAGAAAGGGGGAGAACATTGGATTTTCGAGCTTGAGTCGAATGGATTGGAGACAAGGAACGATGAAATTGGACTTGGAAATGTGTTTATTAGAATCCCACGATGCTTCCTGGAGCATCAATTGAAGGAAACCAATGAGAAATTTTGGAGATTGGACGATGAACAGTGTTCGATGTTCATCGAAGGTCGAATTCAATTCGATGGGATTAAGGTAAGGTTTTATGTAATTGAATTCACAGAACCTTAATTGGACCTATTTCGATGCTAATGGACGATTAAATTATCGAAGTGGATGTAAAATTGGTAGGAATTAAACCGGGTAACGTCGCAGGTCGCAGGGATCCGTTTGCAGGGAATCAGGTGAATGAGACAACACTGTAGCACGCGCGTGAGTTTCACGCGCAGCCACTCACGGAGGCACGTGAGGGCGCGTGGGCACGATTCCCGAGGTGAGTTCAACACGACTTTTATTCTATGCAGTGTAACGAACATTTTGACGTTGGTTTCGAGTCAATCGGACACCGTTTCGATATAATATTTAATTCTCGGAAAATTATGGGGAATTGATATGATGTTAATTAAGTTATTAGTGACCCTGAGTAATGATTTTAGACAGGATTCGAGATTCCTGGAAAATGTCAGAAATTACGGAAACGTGTGCAGCTCGGAAAACGAGCGGTTTGGACGATGTGTGAGTGGACGTTTGTTTTGTAAACTGATATACATGCATAGTTAAATGTTTTACATGATTTATGGCATGATTTGAATTGCAAAGATTTGGTATGATTATTTCTGGATTTAATGATTATTTTAATCAGTGTTTTAGGCACGTTTTTCGAGAAATTGTGAAATTACTGTTTTGGGCGGAAGCCCGGGATTTGAGATTGGTTTTGAGTTGGGAAATTGATTTGGTGGATTTATAATGATTTTTGAAATATTTTATGGATTTATGTGAAAAGGGCAACTGGGGTTGCGATTGCACGGATTTGCATGGAATTGATGATTTTGAGCTAGGCCCGAGATGGTAAAAGGATGTTTTGAATAGTATTGTGAGTTAAAGATGATTTGATGGAATTGAATGATTTTCGGATATGATTTTATGGATTTACGTGCATTGAATTATTTAATGGTTTTACGGATTTACGAGAAATGAGAAATGAGATTTGGGGCATGAGACCCCGTGATAAATGGTTTTGGCATGGTTTTAATGATGATTATGAAATAAAGATTTTGATTGTGTATTGATGTTTGATGCCCCCATATGTGTAATTCCTGGGTAGACTTCGGATGTGTAATTCCCGAAGTGACTCCAGATGTGTAATTCCCGGAGGGACTCCGGTTGCGTAATTCCCGGAGGGACCGGATGTGTAATTCCCGGTGAGGTTGGATGTGTAATTCCCAGCAGGCCTGGATGTGTAATTCCTTAGTAGGATGATAACTCTGGATGTTGTAATTCCCAGAGGACCCTCAGATGTGTAATTCCCGAGTTATATGCTTTATTGTATGATAAAATAGTTTTATGAAATGTTTTCATGTGATTTGGCTTGAGAGCCGGGATTTAATGTTTTCATGAGATTTGGCTAGAAAGCCGGTGATGTTTTTCATATGTTGATTCTATGCATGCATGGTTTGATAAACTGGAGGGTAAATGATGTATTTTGATAAAAGTGTTTTAAATGATATTATTTTTGTCCACTCACATCTTTCCTGTTTTGATGACCCTCCAGGCCGTGGCATGACGTTCGGGGCTGATCGAGAGGCGGAGGCAATGAACGGAAATTAGTGCAGTTATCCCTTGTCTGACAGGTGCGGAAGGGTAGTTTCGGGACTTCAGTTGACTTGTCAGACAGGAGTAGGACCGGACACGGTTATCAAAGTCCAGTTGGGATGGGTCCTATCAAAACACGTGTTTAAAAATCAGTAAATAATTCTAGAAAAATCATCAATAATTATTTCGAAATCATTACTGAAGCATTGTAGTATAAATCATATAATAAAATAGTTAAAATATTTAAATATGCATGCCATTATAATTTATTTAAAATAAAAGTCTACTCATAGTCTTTCTTCACAATTTATCTCGAATTGATCATTCTTCTCCAACTTCGAGAGCTACATCGCCTGTCAAAAATCATAATCTTGAGTTACAAAAGTTTCATGTAACCTCATAATACAATACCTAATTCACAGGATTAAAATACAAATTTCTAAAACCTAAACATAAGCTTCGGACACCCAAAACTACCTTGAAACGATATTCGATTGACTCAAAACCTGCGACAAAATTTCCATAATGTCCGAAAGCATAAAAAAATATCCGTATCTCAAGATAAGGGGGCATGTGCGCCCACGCTACCATCAATCCTCTGTGAGTGGGCCTCAGGCTCCAACGCAGGTCATCCCCAACCTCGGGCCGGGTCATGCCGCAGGTCTGCGCGTATAACTCGACCCCAGTGGCTTGACTCGACTTGAATTCCATAATTTCTCGTCCATTTTCTTCATCAAACCACCTATCATCTAATTCGTCCTAAGAAATGTTCTATGGCCTAAAAAACACATAAAAACGTACCTTGATCGCAACTCGAGTTCCAAGTTTAGCCATAATATCATCCACTGTTTCTAGGCCTTCACACGTATCAATCTCCCTTTTCTTATTTTTTAGGATCCTCGAAGCTTGAGGAAACTTGTAGGAATCCTAGTTTGAAGTTTGAATACCTCTAATGGCCTAGGGCTCACAGGTGCAAGATTTTCGATTCTGGGCTCGCAGTTTTCTTCTTCCTCCTTCTTCCTCTCTACTTTTCTTTTAACTCTCTCTCTCTCTCTCTCTCTCTCTCTCTCTCTCTCTCTCTTTTTTTCTCTCTCTCTCTCTCTCTCTCTCTCTCTCTCTCTCTCTCTCTTCTCTCTCTCTCTCTCTCTCTCTCTTTTTCTATTTATGATTCCTCTCTCGACTTTGTGGTTCTCGGGGTGGTTGGTGATTTCTCAAACAAACACAAAACATTAACACTTAATCACAAACATACACATATATTCATCCCCCAACTTCAAATCGGTGCATCTAAGGGTCAATATGAGTGGACACTTGTGACCATCCAACAAAATCAACAAAAATATCTTACTCGCAAATTACAAAAATACCCATGATGTCCAAATTATCAAAATGCCCTTGATAAGTCTATACTCGAAGCAAGTTTATCAGATTATCGATTTTGACGTACTACTTATCTACGAATTCAGGACTCCAACGCCTACATAATGGTAGTCACGACAAGTCCAAACGGTAATCCGAGTCAAAAGTCAACTTGAGACCATTAAGGGTAAAATAGTCAATTTACAAAAGAATTCGAAATTACATTCTCAAATTTTCCGAGCCATTATATTTTTATCCTCCGTTCTAAATAAAATATGCATGCATAGACAAATAAACACTTGATTTCAGATAAAAATATTATATATATATATATATATGTAAATGTATAACTGTGAGTCCAATTGAATCATATAAAGCATAAAATGCCCCTGGCCTACATTTCCAAGAATCTTTGTTTGTAAGCATTTTGAAAACGTGGACACAATAGCCAATAATAGTCAAACTTCGAACCCTGCTAGTCTAACCAGCTAATCAACTATTCTACACGTAGACAATAACGGAACCTGCAAAGTCTAACTCCTTTGGAACGTGTGGCGTCCAACTCTGGCGACATCCGAGTCCGTGTTTAGGAATCCACAGAGTCCAACTTCAGAATAGAGATCCCATCTCATGAGGATGACTATACTGGAAAACAGTTTACAAAAATACCATTAACTTGCGTTTAAAATAACCCATAAAAGCCACAGACAATTTGTAAGCCGAGCTAAGCTCAAAATTAGATTTTTCCTAAAATTCTTAATAATTTGTGTCTAGAATCAGTATCTAGAATATCTATTCACAAACTAAGCAATTATCCAAAAAATCATTTAGAATCATATCTTTAATCCCTTTCAAATCATACTATCATAAAAAATATATAAATATGCATGCGGCCCAACCAATTTAATAAACAAACAGTCCACTCACAGTGAAACTAGTAGCTCACTCTTGAGCTAGAGCGCTCCTTAGAATTCCTTGGAGCATCCTCTCCTATCAAAGTAGCACAGTGATGGTCACTAATAATACATATAACCTTGTACATAAATCCTCCCTAAACCCAGGGTAGTGGATGTGTCTTGAACACAACACATAGTCCGTGACTTTGAACACCCAAAACTCTTGGAGAACGAACTCTGATTGAACTCAACCACCACAATTGAATACAGCACGTCAAAACCTTTTGGACACGCACCAATGTGTCTCGAGAGTCATGCCTACAATGACGTGCATGTTGATGTCACCTTGCTGACATGACATGTTGACGTCTCCCTACTGACGTGGCACCCGCTGATGCGGCTATTTGACATCACCCATGTTGACGTCGTAACTGCTGATGTCATCATACTGACATCATCATGACATCACTAGTTGACATCATCACTCACCATAAAAGACGATCGAGCTGCCGTGCACTAAAGCAAGCACCGCCGTTGGCTAGCTGGAAAACCACCATTGAAGTTTCAAACATCAAACCTCCATAACTCCCTCATTTCTCAACCAAATCAGACAAAAGCTAATGTTATTTGTGACATGTATTTTTGGTCTATTTCTCCCCATTCTAACTGCTCATGGAATTGGAGGAAACTTCTCAAAATCAGATATGTTGTTAAACCGTTCATTAAGTCTATTATGGGGAATGGGTGGTCAATTTTTATCTGGTTGGAAAATTGGTACTCGCTTGGTCCCTTGTTGGATAGATGGGGAGAAAGCCTTATTTTGATGTCAAGTTTGGCATGTACTTTCAGCTCTGTGAAGTTTCTCAATGTTAGTGGTAGTTTACATTGGCCTATGTTCTCTAATCGGAGTCTTATTGTCATCCAATCAGCGTCATAGACCATCAACCCTTGCCCTTTGCATCCTGATGCTGTTTATTGGTCTCTTACCAACAATGGTGTCTTTTCTTCTTTTTCCTTATGGGCTCAGCCGCTTGCATTGGTGGCGGTTTTTCTGTTAGATGGCCTAATCTTGTGTGGTTCAGTGCTTTGATCCCTGGAACTAGTTTCATTCTTTGGGCAAAGCCTAATGACCTTTGATCATGTGGGTAGATTCGCTAATCGCCAAAGCTCTATCTTTGTGCTCTATGATTACATGGTTGAATCTCATAACCATCTTTTTTTTGAATGTCCTTATAGCGACAATATATGAAATGTGATAATATTCTTATAGCAACAGTATATGAAATGTGATCATTGATAAATGTGGTGACCTTTAGCTACGGCGCCCTTAGTCTTCCTTCATCTCTTCCCTCTCTTATCTTTTGGTAGGTAAGTCCCTTAATTCGGTGGTTAAGAAGACGGTGCTTGGTGCCACGTTGTATTATTTATGGTATGAGTGTAATGCTCAAGTTTTTGGTTCAGTGGGGAAGCCTCTCTCTGTGACTTTCAAACTTATTATTGATATGATCCGTACTAGATTATATTCTATTAAGTTTCCCACTACCCCTGCTAATCTTAGAATTTCTTTTATTTGGTCAATTTTGTTATAGATTTGGACTTGCTGTGTTTTTTTTTTATCCAAGGAAATGATATTCATTATCAAGATGTGTTACAAATTAGAGGAGCCCATCAACACATTCTGAAATAAACAGGCTCCACTAAGAAAACAAACTAGTCCAAAACAAGCTCAAAACAAAATATAAACCCAAACAAACCCTAAAAACTAAAACATCACATCGCCACCCGCCACCACCGAGCATTACGGCTTCACTACCGAGCACAAACCAGTTGAAAGAGCCAAGGAGATGGATATGTAGAGCATGGAATAGAGACAAAAAGTCACCAATAATCATCATACTCAAGCGATCATTATGGTCAAGAATGACCAACAATACTCATACGCCCAAATCGGAAGAACAAATTTAGGGAAGAGTTGTAAATGGAAAAAAACAGTGAAATAATCCCTTGGAGCAGCCAAGAGAGAATCTGAAATAGATCCGAAAGCGTTGGTGGAAATGAAAATTGTGCATGGAGGATGGGAGTTAGATGAACATGAAGTAATGGATGTGGTTTAGTAAGGGAAGACATAAGATGAAAATAAAGAGGCTAAAAAAAAGAAACCAAAAAGCGGCCAACAAGACCGAGTGAATGGCGAAGAATGCCGAGATGATAGATTTCCCATCTTCATTGACCACCACGAGCACCAATCATCGCCAACATCACCGAAAGCCGACGCCAATGACGATGGAGCAAAGGGAGGGATGAGAAACGAAGGCCGAGGGAGGAGATGGGGTTACAAATGAGGGAGGACAAAATGGGGGAGGGAAAGAGAGGGAGGGAGCGGAAGGTGGAAGCTTACTCCAAATATACCACCAGTTGGTAGAGATTTAGAGAAACCTCCATCTCCAAACTGCTAGGGCTTGCTAGTTTTGGGTTAGTTTTGCTTTGCCGCAAAGTTTAGCTTTTAGATTTTTGTCTTTGTTCCGTACGTAGTTCCGTGTTTCTAAAGTTTCAGGTCATCCCTTGAGCTTTGATTTCTTCTTTTAATATACTTTTTGATTATCAAAATAAAAAAAAATTATGGGGGAGATAATGAGATAGAAAATGGGAGGATTTTTTTAAAAAATACAATAATTTAGAGAAGATATTTTATTATACAAATTAGGTATCAATTTTATTTTTTACGAAAATCAAATCTGAAACTTGTCATGGAAGATGTGAATTAATAATAATTGTGAAGTAAGAAGAACTTTGTATGGTTGGGAACCATCCTAGTCTTAAAAGAGGCAATCTAGAAGCTACGACTGTGTGGCAGTTTGCCTACAACCATTGGGGTAAACGGTAACATCAATAATGCAATTTATTCATGGACCACTTTCATTCCCACTCAGTTTTCACTTCATCCTTTAGCCCACATTTTCGAAAATTACCCCTTATTCATATTTAACTTTTTAAAATTTTGCAATTATCCTTCTAAATTCTTTAAAAAATGATACTTTTTCCGTTAGTTTAAATTTTTATCTCAACTTTTAGATACTGACATGATGTTTGTGAGTCCCTTTCATCAACTGCTATCGACCTCAATTTACCCATTTTGCTCCTAAAATTAAAAGAAAAGAAACGAATTCAGGAAAAGAAAACCCAAATTGGACATCAAAATAGACAAATAGAAAGACATGCCCTTGTAATGTGACTGTTAACAGTTGAAAAATGGGACCCACAAACATCATATTAGCATCTAACTGAATTTGAGACAAAAAATTTAACGAATGGGCCAATATGTTATGTTTTGAAGAGTTCATAAAGATAATTGCAATATTTGAAATATCAGATAAAAATCTATTATGAAATGTAAAATCATATGGTAATAAAGTATAATTTGGTCTTAAAATAAATTAACATAAAATCTTGATATTTTGAAGTTTTTCATTCGAATATAACCTAATGAGGCGGTACGAGACCATTAAAACAATTTATCCTCGGGAAATTATGAATGGAAAAAAAAAAGTAGAAGAAAAAGTAAACAAACTAAAAATGCTCTCCTCTAGTGTTCTTAGGTTTAGTGAGTAGAATTAGGTTGAATTAGGCAATTCATTAAATTAAATATCTGTTGCATGGAAAAATGGATTTATTTTCATTCTTTTTTATCAGATTTATTTTCATTCTAATCCTACTATTTTGAGGAGATTGGATTACATAAATCTGCTTATATGTCTACTTTCCCCTAACATAAAGAGAAGACTAATATTAATACATTCAAGATGTATTGAATTTGATTACTTATTCAATGTGATCTAATTCCACCCACCTCAGTCCTCCATGAATGAAATCATTCAACAGCACCAAAAAAAAAAGTCATGTATCACGTTATGAAGAAGCATAGTATAAACTTTGGTAAGAAATTGATTTCGCGACAGATTACAATCAACACAACGTGCTTTCATAAACACTGATGGTTATGGGGATGCGCAGAAATATTAACCTCTTTGCATACAAATAAGACAACCAGAAACCAGTGCAGTAGAAGTATGCACATCATCATGATCCAACCCTAAAGAGAGCTTCCTTCAACCATATGCCATGTCCAGACGCAAGAACACGAAACTACACAGGGGGAGAAAATGAAAAGCTCCATTGGCAAATGGCAACCAGAGCAAATGTTGAGAAAAGAAAATGTGGAAAGAAATAACTACTTCTCTTTTCTGCTATCAAAGCATAAGCCCCTACTCTTAGTACCCATTTAATATGCTATCCACTCTATCAGGATTCAATCTGAAGACCACCACCTACTCTTCAGGCGATTGCAAATTTGCAACCAAATCACAAAAGCACTGAAATATTTGAAACAGAAGACAACCCTTATCCGAAGGCATTAAGAGGGATTTAGGCTTCCAATAAGCAGCATGTACTGATGGAGTCGAGCAAAAGGATGGTGCAAGCGCCCAGTGAGGTCAAGTTAAGCTACTTGTTCACCAACTCTCCTTGCTCTACAACGAATTATTGATCATTATGATCAACCTCGAACCAAAAATGAAGTTCCTGTTCAATATATTGCTCTTAAGCATCGCCTCTTTCTTTTTTGGGACAGAATATTGGATCTGGGAAATACACAAGTCCTTTGTGCTACGTTTGGATGAGGAATTTGCATCTAGTTCACTTGCAACCCCTCCATCTAATGTTTGTGGTCACCTTTAACTAGTTTAGCCTAATTTCCTTGCTACTGTGGAGTTACTCGTCCAAATATAAGCCTTAGTGGAGGCAGAGTACTTTTAATTGCCCCATGACTGACAACACAGGTCCACCCTAAGACAGCTAAAACATTAGGATGCCGTTCCTGCTTTATGAAAAAATGCTGCAAGTGAAAGAACATGGATGGATAAGTCATAAACGTATACTATAAACAAGAACTAGAGCTCAAAAACCTATATTAAACATCGAATTAAAATTAAAGATGGACTCAAACTAATGGGCAGCAAAGAATGTTAAAAATGTGATACCATACATGCAACAACAGATCTTAATTGCAAAGTCTAGCTGCTACAATCATGGTGAATAAAAAAAGAGACTTTGCTTTCTGATAACCAGATTTTTGCAATAAAATTGCAAAAGGCACCATCACAGAAACAAAGAGTAGCAAGCACTACTAGGGATAGTAAGATGGATTGTACTCAGGGGGTACACCATATCCGCCATAGGCAGTTGGCCTGTTATAATAGCCTGGCTGCACATACTGCTCGGATGAGTGTAAATGGGTACTCGTAGGGACTGGGTTCCCAGGAAAACCCATCTGGCCTCCTTCAAAACCATACAGCCCAGCTGTTGAAACCGCTTGAGGGGGAATTGCAGGAGCAGTGCCGGACAAGGCATAGGCTGGCAACAAACCTGCTCCATTGACACTATTTGAAATTGCTACGTTGACACTATTTGAGAGTGGTGCAGAGCCAACTGGAGCAATCATTCTAGGACGCTTGTTTCCATACTGCTGCAGCTTCAGTTTCTTTGTCAGCTGCATTGCCGTCTGTTGTTTCTGTTGCTGCTGCGGTTGCAGAGGCTTGAAGGAAGGAGCTTCTGCATTGCGTTTTCTATTTGCCTTCTCCTTCTCCAGCTGCTCAACTCTATTTTGAAGAGATGCCAGGGGATACTCAGATTCAAGCTTCAGATCTTCAATAACTTTAATTACTGATTTTAAGGCACCAGTTTCCTTGGCTGTGGCCTCATTCTGCAAAACAAACTTACTGAATTATGCCAAGATGAACTGTTAAATTTAACAGCAAGTAGGTAATGAATAAGAGAACGTGTAGTTACCATTGACTGACGAGATTTATTTCCATCGTTACAAACTTTATTAGCGAGCTTCTTAGATTGTTTCACATAGGATTTTAAGATGGCAACTGGTGGGAACTTATCAGTCAGATCAAATTCAGAAATGAATTTGACAGCCAAAAGATGTTTGCCTTTACGCACAAGTTTCTCAACTAGATCTGCAAACACAACAGTTTACAGTGAATTCAAGATCAACACTAAGGGAACAACCAAAACTGTTTGAAATTGGCCATTTAGATGGGTCAATTGGAAACAGCAAACAATGATCCTGGTATAAGATGCCCTCATCAGAAAGTATGATGCTAAGAACCGGCACCTCTTACCCACATCATACACATGTTAAGTGTTTGCATATTGAGTAAAAACTGGATTTGTGGTGCTCCCAAACGCAACTTCTTTCACCTCATGTAGCATTCCATTAAGCCTAAGGAGCTAAGTAGTCAGACCATATAAGCTTTCTCCTACTTCTTACACAGCCTTGTTTTTACAGCTTATTGAGGCTTCAGACATCGAAATTTAGTTTTTGTTTTAATGTATTGAACCAGTCTTCTTAACCAAAGGGCATTTGGTTTTACCTTATTTATCACTCTGCCTCAACTTTGTAATTATATTCATGTTTAACAGTCAACTTAAGTTCATTCTTCAATCATAAGCCATATTTTAACCACAATGAACAACTTAGTAAACTAGTAAAACTAGTACTGGGCATGAATTGTCTTAATCGAAACATAAAAGAACCTCACTTGGAAAACACTAAGGGTGTGTTTGGATGAGGAACTTCGACGTTCCAAGGAATTTAGGTTAATTAGTTAAAATAAGGAAGTTCAAAGTACCAAGGGATTTCAAATAAGCATGGCAAAACAAATAGACAAGGGATATCCAAACTAACACCTAGATAGGTGTTACGTACAAGTCCCATCTGAATGCCTTGCATCTAAATATTTGAAACCCCTTGAGACTTTGGTCATCACCTTTAACTAATTTAGCCCAAATTCCTTAGAATTTTGAAGTTCCTCATCCAAACATACCCTAAATGGAAACGCCACACATAATCCATCAGCTATGACAAGCATATGAATGAACATCCAAAATCAACAGAATAAAGATCAAAATCAACTTGATATATAATGTTTCCTCTACAATAATAGAATAGAGCTCTACCTGCAATCTTACCCCCCAAACCAATTTTCCTACACAAATCAATAGCTTGCCTATATCGCGCAATGATAACAAAATGATCAACAAGCTCCTCCATGTTGAATACAGACTCCAATCCATAAGCTGCCACCAAATGCAAGAATCCCAACGCCTCAAACGGGTTTTCACCATCCATACTCACCTTCCCTTTCCAATCTATGGCCAACTTCTTCGCACTCTCTCTCACTTCCGATCCTACATTCGGAGAAATCCCCATTAACACTTCCAACAACAGAACACCACTTCTCCTCACACCAAACAATTCCGGGCTTTTATCACCCTTATTCTTCCCAATCTGGCAATAAAACCCCTCTAATGCATTTAGAACCATCGCAGCAGGGTCCTTGGCGTACTGCATAGCCCCAAGAAGCTCGCTCCGGATTGTATTTCGGTTACCCACGACCTCACTCATATACTTTCTCAAGCCTATTGCATCCATACTCTCACAAAATGCCACCAATTGGGGCCGAGGAGGCACAGTGTCCACCTCACAATTCGTAACCGGCTCAACCGTGTTCTGGGTCGGAGGGTTTGATGAAGAAGAAGGGTCTTTTGTTACCTGGGTCGACAAAGTTGATGAAGAAGGCGGGTCCTTTGCCATCTGCGCTAGTGTATTGAGGTCTTGTTCTATCTGGGTCAATGTCAACGACGACAAAGAAGAGTTCTTTGCTATCTCGGTCGGTAAAACCGACGAAGAAGAAGGGTCTACCGGTATCTGATATGAAGAAGACAAAGGGTCTTCCGGCTTCTGAGACGCTGCTTTTGATGAAGAGGGGCCTTGGGATTTAGAAGCAGGAGAAGAATGGTCTGTGGATTGGGACTCAAGGGTTTGGAGGAGGTAGAATTTTTGGTTGAGGGAGGTTTGGATGGAGGTGAAGTGGGAATCAAGGTCAGACCAAGTGAGATTGAAAGAGGAGAGAACGTGCGAATGGGCTTGAAGCTCATCGAATGTCTGTTTTAGGTTCTCTTTCTTGGTGTCTATCAGCTCCATAGCGGCTGAGGTTGTTTCCACAGTCGTAGCCATTGTTTCTCAACACCAAATTGAGTTGCGTCGATATCTGGGTTCGGCAAATTCCCAATTCCCAATTCCCAAAATCCAAAAAGCCAGAAACCCCAAGCAACCCCGATTTTTCAACCATAAGATTTTTACCGTAAGATCTTCTTTCGCTGATACAACGGCTGGGAATCACTATCCGGTTGGCCGGCTGTCGATAGGTAACAACCGAACTCATCGCAAGGCTTTAGAAATTTTGTCTCGGTGGTACTCCATCGATTTGAGCCCGTGCTTGTTGTTAACAACTTACGGACGTTCCAAGGAGTCTCAATTGCAATTACTTTATCTCCCTAGTATAAATAAAATCCTATAAAATATTGATAAGTATTATTTAATTTAAAAAATAAAATTGATAAGATTTTTAACAAAAAAATCTGTAAAGTATAAGCACATGATTGATTGTCGGGATTTCCTATCTCTTAGTTATCCCACTTTATCGTCATTTGAAGTTAATATAATGAGTTGTATTATGCATGTAAATATCACATTCTCTTATTTCCTTCATCTTTTCTTTTCATATTGTGTATTCTTTCAATGATTCAAATCTAATTCTACAATGAATTTCAACTCGGATTCCAGTTCTTATCTTGACTTGACATTGAAATAGGCGGAACAGAGACGCCAAATAGTGGACGAAGATGAAGAAGTTGAAGCCAAGATGCAGTTGACTATGCAAATACCAGCTATAGCAACGGGTACGTGTTATCAACAAGCTAGGTTTGAACACCAGCCTCAATGGGGTGGCTCTGTTTCCCAATTCCCACAAAGCAGCAACAAGATCCCCTCCAAGCTAGGTTTGATTTATGTTGTTCTTCAGGACCGTGGTCTTACTTGGCTAAAAAGTCCCTTCCGAGGCATTTTAAATAAAGATCACTTAATACTCTATTTTGAAATTTATCTCTCTACAAATTTCACTTAATACCCTATTTTTAAATTTGTTAAATTGATACGCTGGGAAAGAGGGAGTCATTCACTATGAAGAGTTAATTACTAAATAAGCACTAGGTTTTTTAGTTATATTAAAGTCAGCTAGTGAGGCTCCAAGAATTTAAACCCATAAATAAAAATCTGAATTTTATGATTTCCCTGCAGTTTATGGGCAGCAAAAGAGAAAAAAAAAAAAAAAAAAAAAAACTTAAAATGAGGCCTAACCTTCAAAATGAGGCCAACTAATTAATATGGAAGATATGTATAGAGTTGTAATTAAAGCAGGTAGGCCACGCTGGAGGTGTTGGCTCTCCTACAACCGACCACACCAGCTGGTAATTGCCATGCCTTGGCAGAGGCGGACATCGATGATACTGAAGTGGAAGAAGACTCATCTCCTTAATAGAGTGGACGTTTGCTTGCACGACAAGGATCATGAATGCTAGATATGTCAATCACAACTCAATGTGCAATCAGATTCCGCTGTATTTATGGGGCTTCCCTTTTTTTTTTTTTTCCAACTTCTCCTCTGCCTTTCATCTGATTTCACCTTCACCAAAGTAAAATAGAAAATAAGTATGATGCTAATTATAGAGTGCTTCTATCTGTACTCAAAATTTTACTCAGTTTTCCCTTACTGTTTCGTATTGCTCTCATTATTTATAAAGATGCTGCTATGGCCTAGGGGTACGTCATACGTGACATTTTTTTATACGGCTCAATAAACAACTCAAAATTCGTATGAAATTTATTCGAGTCAACTCGCGATATTAAAATTTTGCTATATGTATTGAAATGAAAACCAACAAAGGGCATATAGGGGCCAGGACCACCCTAGTCCCTTCATGTCTCCGTCCTTGAGGGCGGGGTGCTGAGAATATATATATGAAGATTCCGATTAGGGTCTTTTTTTAAAAATTTATTTAATAACAGCATTTTTGGATAAGTATGTGTGTTTACTCCCGAAAAAGTCCTATTGGGCCTAAGTCGATGGCTCGAAGAAATTAAAGGCCCAAAACAAAGAAAGATCCAGTCCAAGCACCCACTTGGAGCGTGAAGAAGTAAGGCATGGACGGTTCTGACACATGAAAAAAATCGAAGGAAAATTGGAGGGTTCCAACGGAATAAACGTCAGCGTGGGACCCGCTGAAGGCCCGCTTGACAACTTGATCAAGCCTCCTCACCTCCTATAAAAGGAGAAGAAACAGCTTCTCAAAGGACTGAAAATCAACCAATCAAACTCAGTAAATTGATCTCCATTCATTTTTAAACCTATGAACACCTAACCATGTTTCATGGTTTTTAAAAAGGACTGGCCCTCGTGGTAAGACCTGTTTCTTTCGACCTAGGAAATCAAGATGTAGTTTCTCTTCTCACCTCTTCAAGACATTTATGCAAACTCCTAACCGTCTTTCTGACCCGCTCCAGCAGCATTATCATAATGCTTAACTTCATCTTACACAAACCTTTTTTCTGACTAAACATTGTCATAAGAGTTAATCTCATTCCGACTTCCAGTTCATGGATGGTCATTGAGGCACGCAGAGATTAACCTTCTTTCTGACTAAATATTGTCATAAGGATTAATTATCCCGACTACTAGTTCACAAAATGTCATCCCAATTATCGATTCACAAAAGGTCATCATGACTACTGATTTATGGAAATTTATCCTAACTACTAACTCACGGATAGTCATCACGACTACCAGTTCATGACTAGTCACTGAGGTATTCAAACATCCCTTTCGACATTTTGTTGTTTCCTTTGAGTGCTCTGCCATTTCATGGTATGATTTTCAACTGATATTCATTTCAGTTGATGATTTCTGGAATTTCCTGCTTGATACGGGCTTGAATGTCAAAGAAATAGTTTACTTTTATGCACGTGTAATTTCAGTTTTTTACTCAATTCAATTCCAGTACTTTTACATTCTAGTATTTTTACTTCCATTTGCATCTCAATAAAAACCAAATTTTTTTAAGTAGCAATTGGTACTCAGGAGACACTAACCTCACTCAACCCTGAAAACACCCCATAAGGCGTAACCGGGCCCTGCTCCCCTCTGACAAGTAACCCAAAGTGCCCACACTCACTTGAACTTGTCAAACAAGGGATATATGAAAGTCTCACTAGTTCATGCCTCCGCCTTTCAAACCTCGATCACCTTGTAGCAACCCTGGTGGGTTAAACAAATCAAGAAAACATGTGAGTGGACAAAAATTAAAAAAACATACTTTGAAAACATCTAACATTTACCCTCTGTTTTCCATGCATACATAAAAAAAAACCATTACACTTGGATTAAAAAAACACAATTTATGTTCTCGAAATATGTGAAAATATCCGTAAAGCACTTAACCGTAAGTCAACCGTTAATTACAAACCAACACAAATATCAAATACTAACAAGTCACAGCCATAATAGTCATTCACATCAATACCACATAACCGAACCATATCCATTGTTACATCAATCCATACAATTCATAGTCAACCTATCCTCGATGTACAATGTCACACATCAACCAATATCCCACATGCAGGCACACCACAAACTCACTCGGGAACCAAAGCCCTGCTTGATGTCTGCGACTAACCAATCCATCAATACGAAACTCAAAGATGGTTGCTCATCACAAATCACATCAGTATCACACAATCATTCCACATACAACACTACCATAGAATTCACATAAAATCAACTCAACATCATTGCACAAGCACGACATCAATCATCACATCACAAGAGCACTACAAGTAGGCCATATAGTACCACTCACTCACTTGGGATTCGGAGCCCGGCTCGACGTCCGAGTGAAATTCGACTCAGTATACAGAGCCCTCGGCTCGATGTCTGAGTCGCCACCACAATATCAGTCTCAAGATTCGAAGCCCCCGGCTCAACACGTCTGAGACTAACCATCTAATCACCACAACATTTCACCTATCACGAGTATCAAGAAAATACATACTCACATCATCACACATCAATATCATAATAAGAACCTCATGCATAATCCTAGAATGACAGGACCCATCCTAATCCCCATGGATTATCGTGGGATGTGCCCTACTCCCGTCTAACACCACATGCCAGACAAGGGATAAAACCATAACCCACTCGGGCTTACTAGAGTGCACAATGACTTGTGGAGTGCACATCGGCATGTGATGTGTTGGTCTCTGCTATAGCCAGCATCCGCGATCAACCTGAAAGGTATCAAAAACATTAAAATTGTGAGTGGACAAAAATAACAGTTTATAAAATAATTTAACAAAAAGACATTTATACCATTCACGTAAAAGTATGCATGCATAAAAAAAGTATTTCAAATACTTTCTTAAAAGCAAATCATATTGCTTTTCAAATAAAAAGACAGTGAAAAATTCTTCTCAATCAAAACCATTTCCGCAGTAGGGTCTCAGCCAAAATAAAAACCAAATCACGTAGGGTCTTAGCCCAAATTAAAACCACGTGAGATCTCAGCCCAAAACAATTATCATAAATCATTTCAATAAGGCCCCTGCCCGAACATAGACTTGCATCCGGAGTCTCATGAAAACATGTTCACCAATCCTCTTTATCCAATATCCAATCATCTCACATCATCACCAGTCATGATATCAACGTTTTTTGTGCGACTTGGGATTACACATCCAAATATACACCAGGCTCGAAGCCCGTGGCTCGATGTAAGGACTCATCCCGAATTTACGGGATTATCAATAATTAATTGAGGATTAGCGAAACTAATTGGGAATTAATCGAGGATTGTTAGACGTTCAAGGTGAAATTATGAATTTACCCCTGAACGGGTGGAAAATATTAACTTTTGACCCGGGAGGTCAAATAGACGTGGACCAAGGTCCATTACATAGATCGAGACAATACGAGTCCGTAGACAAACGACACGTCGAAATCTGACATCGTACGGGAAAGTTACGGGTCGGGGTATGATTACACGAATTACGAGGCAAGTGGACTTTTGTTTCTAGTAGGCCAGATATTTGTGTTTAGGATCAATGGATGAGTGACAAGTGTCACTCATCCATTGCTCTTCATCTTTCATACATGCATCTATCCTCCCTGCCTATTTCATTCATCTAAACCCGAAAACCCCAAACCCAATCTCACCTATCGAAACCAGCAGCTGGGCTGCTTGAGTGAGACATAGAAAGTGAGCAGCTGAGAGAGGCTGAGACAACGACGTGGACGACAAAGGCACGGTAGAATGGCTTCCCGTGAACCCAAGTAAAACTGTAAGCTTGTTGGATTTTGGTTTTAATTTTCTGGACATTTTGGGATGATTTTAACGATTTGGTTGGGTTTATTAAGCTCATACGAGCCTATAGGGATCATTTTGGACGAGAAAATATCACTGGACAAATTAGGAAGGAAGCTCGAAGGTTGGCCGTGAGGATTCGAGTTTGATAGGCCTGGATGTCCTGGGGACTGTGGATTTGCTTCGGATCGGCTTACGGCGCAGTTTGAATAATACAACATGGACCGTGTTTGAGTGGACTTCGGTTTATAAATGATGCATGCATTTATGTTTTAATGTTTTATAAATATGGTATGAAATGCAATGTTTTGCATATGGTTGAATTGATGAAATGCATAAATGTTTTGTATGCTGGTTGATTATCAGTTTTGAACTATTTTATGGATTTTGTGAAAATGGATTTTGGGCATGAGACCCAGTTGGTTATGATTTTGACTGAGATTATAGTCAAATGTTTTATGAAACTATGTTCCGACCTTGTGACCCTATTGAAATGCTATGGCGGGCTTGTGACCCTATTATGATGAAATTCCTAGCTTGTGACCCTGTTGAGATTCAGTTTTGGGCAGAGATCCCACGTGGAACACATGATTTGATTGTGAAATGATTTGAGATTGCGAAATGAGAACTAGACACTGATTTTATGAGTTTTTGTCGAAACCATGTTTTGGCTCGAGACCCTAGGCAATACAACTGATTTGATTTGAATAATAAAAATATATTTCCACCATTTTTACTATGACCATTCTCCGAGATAATGAGTATGAGAGGGCTTTCGGTTGTGAATATGTTTCCTTGGAGAGATCCCTGGAGATAATGGTCGCTTTCGGGATAGGATGTGTTCGCCCGGAGAGGTCCCGAAGCACTGCATGTTGTCGTGCATCCAAGGGAGGCTCGACTTAGGAGTGTTGGTATTATATGGAAATAGATCGGGGATGTGTCCACGACTATCTAGAACGTCAGTCGGTGATGTGTTCACGACAACGTGCTCAGATCTTAGCGGTTATGGAGCTTATTTGCACGTGTTGCACGGTTGACGTGACTGATGATGATATGAGATATGACAGAGGTTGGATATGAGAATGAGTCCCGAGATTTTAAACCATTGATTGTGTCCAGAGATTTTAACATGTGTATGTTTTACAATGATTGCATCAGTTTTCGTATATACTGTTTTACAGGAAAGTAATGGTTTTTAAATTGATATGCATGCATGCTTTGTAAGACGGATGGTGAAATCAATATTTTGGAAAAGGTTTTTAATAAATGTTTATTTTTTGTCCACTCATACTTTTGGTTGCTTTTGGCACCCGTCACGTTGATCACGGATGCTGGTTGTAGTAGAGACGGAGACATTACGTGCCACAGCTCACACCACAGATCTTGACGCATTCTGGACAACCACGAGCGGATTATGGTTTTATCCCTTGTCTGACACGTGGTGTCAGACGGGAGCAAGCACATCCCACGATAATCCGGGGGGATTGGGATGGGGCCTATCACTCGATGTCTAGGTGCTCTAACTCAGGATCACACTTCACACAGGATGGTCGACCTTTGAGCAATGACATCTACAGAATCGGAACTCCTAGCTTGACGTCTGCAAAATGTCCATCTCCGACACTCCTGCAGGAAGTGTCCTCATCGTGACCTCTCCAAGATCACACATCACATAGGATGGTTGACATCTGGAGGCTAACATCACATCATAGAGGATGGTCGTGTGGAAAACATTTCACAAATCATCTCAAAGGGGCCCACGCCCGAAATATAGTTTATCAAATCATTTTCCACAAAACCATCATAAAAATAGTGCTTAGAAACACTTCATAAATCTAGGATTCCTCGAATCTTATCAAATCCAAACTGGTAAATCCATAACAGGGTCACATCCCAAAATCTCATATCATAAATCATAACTGAGTCACAAGCCCGATATATTCCATGTTTGACTATACTCTAAGTCAAAACACAAATCAACTGGGACATAAGCTCGAATTTTATTTCCAAATCCGAAAACCATTTCATTATTCAAATCGTTGTTCAAAATTCCCTTTAACTGTAATCCAAGTCAAAATCCATAATCAACTGGGTCTCATGCTCGAAATAGCATTTCAAACATCTCTATGAAATCATTCAAAACCGATAATCAAATCCTCAATTTCACAACTCTCCATGAAATCGGTCAAATCATATAAATCACATGCACATATAAAACTCGGATGAAGTCCAAGTATCATATAAAACATAAATCTTGAAATACGTGCATACTAACATTTTCCACGAAAATGCCAAATCATATGCATCTAATGCATCTAAAACCATGTTCAATAAATATATAAAATAGTTATGCATGCATCATTTCATAAAATAAAGTCCACTCACAGATCGTCCGTGCTGTGCGCTCAAATCTCGCGTCGTAAGCCACTCCGAGACTAATCCAACGTCTCCGGAATGTTCGGACCTGTCCAAATCATATCCAAAGGTCACTATCAACCTATACAAGTCTTTAAGATAAATCCTCAAAACTCCCGGAATGGTAAACGTGTCCCGAGGCTAAAAACCTCCAAATGACCTATCAAACAATGTTCTATCGACCTGAAACCATCACTATTGGATTCAGAACTTCGACACCTTTCAAACAAGATCAATTTAACCTCAAAATTCGTGCCCACATGCCCTCACACGTCAGTCAAAGTGTAGTCAATGATCAACGTTAACGTCATCGGTCAACGGTCAAAGTCAATTCTGACGTCATCAAAGTCAACGCTGTTGTCATCAAAGTCAACGCTGATGTCATCAAAGTCAACATTGACGTGTTGACGTCATCAAAGTCAATGCTGACATCATCATCCTCACCAAAGAAGACAGGCAATGCCGCCGTGCGCCGCCATCTGGTTCGCCAATCGGTGGCTAGAAAATCGCCATTGGTGGCCTTTTTTCAAACCTCCACAACTCTCTCATTTCTCAATCAAATCGTACATTTTATATATGGAAATCTATCTACTCGAGCCAAGTAATCCAAATCTGAACACAAAATTGGGAGTACGTACCTGGTTTTGATGATATGGGCTCCCAAAGTTTTGGCCAAACTTTGAACTCATGTTCCGACCACTCCCGTCATCCAAAACCCTTCCTTTTCTATCCTACAGGCTCGTATGAGCTCCAAGAACATGAATATGTGCTTAGAATTGTGCAAAACATCTAAAATCAAAAACCCAAATTCAAACACATGGCCTACCTTTTCCCTGACGATTTCTGGCCACCACCGTCATGTCCTCCGCCGTGTCTCGCCGTCTCTCAGCCTCTTGATCTCACTCCCTCGCTCTGTCTCTCTCTTCCTGGTCCAGAAGATGAAGCAAGAAGATGGAAATGGTTTGGGTGGGTACGGGTTGGATGGATGAACGAAGAAGAAAATGATGTTGATTGTTGCATGAATTAAATAAGATGGGTAATAGGGTGGGTGACAAGTGTCACTCGTCTTATTGTCCCAAAACTGATATTTTGGGGCACACTAAAGCCAAACCAATTTGAAAACCGTGCAACCGTAAAATGCACTTGAACCTTTTGTGACCCGTAACTTCCTCGTACGATGTCCGATTTTGACGTACCACTTGTCTACAGACTCGTTTCGTCTCAGTCTACATAACGGTCCTTGGTTCATGTGCATTGGACCTCCTATGACAAAAGTTAACCTTTTTCACTCGTGGAGGGGAAAAATCTTCATTTTACCCCAATCGTCCAATAATCCTCAATTACTCCCGATTAATCCAATTAAACCTTAATTAATTCTTGTTAATCATGAAATTCAGGGCAGGTTATTACACAGAACCATAATCAACATCATTCTAGTCAAACGTGCCATCAAGTAATATCCAAAAAGCCTTCCAGGAGTTCTATAAAATGCACCAAAATCTAATATCACGAAATCTCATGTCATAATTCACATTCAATTCAAAATCACATTCGAAACTGACAGGACCCGTCTCAATCCCACTGGGACCACCCGGGGACGTGACCTGCTCCCGTCTGACAATGACTCTAAACATACCAAAATTACCCTTAAATAAAAACCGAAGACTCATATAGATAGATAACGTACAAACACAGTGTTTAAAGTGATACTGTCAGACAAGGGAAAGTAAAATACAACATGTGAGCACACTAGTCAGAGTACATTTATTCGGTGCTCAACCTACCCACAAGTGGGTGTACAGGAGCACAGCTAGGCAAACTAAACCTCTGCCTCCTCCTCCGGGTCCTCCTCCTCTATTTCCGTGTCAGGGTCTGGAGGGGTCAGTAAAACAAGGGTGAGTGGGCCAAAAATAACAGTTTAGAAATCAATTTAATAATAAAATAATCATAAGGTTTTACCCCTCCGTTTTCCAAATCTTGCATGCAGTGAAAATATAATATTATAATGAAAGCATAACAAATGAACCATAATAATAATCGTAAGGTGAAACTAACATATCAGTGCACTGTAAAACCCAACCCAAATGATGTCACGGTTCTAAGGCTACGCGTTGCCACTCAGGGTCTCACACCCGAGACTCTCTAGGTACATCAGCTCCCGGTATCCCGGTCACTGCCCGAGGTATATGAACATGCCTTCCTGAGAGTAAGCAGCCCAACGGGGGTCAACTCCACTCAGTCAGAGCCCCATGACTACTCCAGGGTCCACCCAGGCCAACGACCCTCCCTGGAGGAGACAATATACACAGGTAGGAAAGTACAGTACAATAACAGTATAGTTTACCCTATGTCCCCCGGACATCCCAAACAAAATCCACATATAATCCAGACGGGTCTCATGCCCAAAACATTGTAAGAACATATATAAACAGTTCATAAGACTCATCAGTGGAAATAGTAAAACAGTTTATGCATGCAAGCCTTTTATAAATCAAACAGCCCACTCACACTCGGTCCTTGCTGCTCAACGATCTCTATAAACCTGTATTATTATTCCTGAGGGTTACTTAAGGACCCTATAATATCAATACCAAGACCCTAGAACAGATCCGCCTCAAAATCGCATCCCGGGCACTATTCCCGGTGCTTCAAACCCCATTTTGACTAACATAACGATCTCCGATCGACACGAAACCACCTCCATTGGATCCGTATCGTCGAAACCTTGAAAATGGTACCGGCCCCACCAAAATCACTGTTCACACGCGCCCCCACGCGCCTGGTCAACGCGTGGGTCAACGCTGCTACAGTACTGCTGACGTCAGCAGTGACGTCATGCTGACGTCAGCATGACGTCATCACTGACACTTGTCAGGTGACACATGGCATGTTCTGATTGGTCCCTGGTCTGACAATATCTGACAGGATGACGTCATCATGACGTCAGAAGTGACGTCAGCATGATGACATCATCATGCTACAGTATCGGGTCAGACCCGTTGGACTGGAACCGGGTCGCCGTCGACCCACGGCTTGACCCGATTCAACCGTACGATTCCGGCCACCATTTTCGACGGGGTTCATCCCTATAGGGTCGTCTAGGTCTGTTCTATGGTTCTACAACCTCAAAATGGAAGGAAAACGGGAGAAAACTCACCAGTTCGTCTCTGAAACTCACGGCCAAAGTCCGATCGCCTTCTCCGGTGATCCACGCCGTCTCCGTCGTCCAAACTAGTCGTGATCGACTCGTCTCTCACCCTAGAACATTTCTAACATCACACAATCAATTTCCTAGCACTAAAACACGATGGTTCGAAACAGAGGAGTAAAACGGGTTTTCGGGTTTTCGACCTTACCGCCGCCGTGACGCCGCCGCAGGCCGTGCCGTCGTCCAGTTAAGCTCCTGGGGTCCTCACGGTGCAGACTGGAGCTTCCCCTGCGTCGAGGTGGTGTGGTTGTCACGGTTTGCTTCTTGGACCCGTTTCCGTCGTGTTTCGGGTCTGAGTTTTTGGACGGAAATTCGGACGGGAAAATGGGCTGGTGGTTGCTGGTGGTTGCACGGGTTGTGAAGACCAGATGATGGTGGTGCTGTGGGTGGTCGTTTGGTGCGAAGAGGATGGCTGGTTTGATCGCCTTGGTCGAGAGAAAATGGAAGAAATGCACGGGTTGTGGGGGGGCTGTATGTGTGTTTGTGTGTTTGAGTGAAACGGACAGAGATCGTGCATGAACAAGGGAAAATCAGAAGAAATGAAGGGCCAAGATGCATTTGAGCAGTAGATCCAAGGGCTAGAAACAATTGGAGGGAAAATAATTAATATAAAAATGAGTTAAATAGTGTAAGTTGCTTTATGGGAATAGTGTAGGCTTGGATGGGTGACACTTGTCACCAATCCATCGGTTTAATTTAAATATTAGGTTGGCACGTATTCCCGTAATAAATTAATATTTTATTCCGTTGTTCTCGGTTCGTAAAGTCCGCTAAAACGCTTCCTTGACCATAACTTCTTCATACGAACTCCGATTCCGGCGTGCCGCCTGTCTACGGATTCGTGACGTCCCGACCTACGTCATAGTCATGGGTCAAAGTCCAAATTGTTGCCCGGGTCAAAAGTCAAAGTTCCCCCCCTTCAGGGGCAAAATAGTCTTTTTACATTAAAATATTATTATTCTCGGTTCGGGTCGTTACAGAAACGATATCCGAAATATAGTTTATGGAAAACCCCAAAAAACGTGCAATAAAATATTAATTAAATATTCATAAAATCCCCAAAATTCATATAAAATCTCAATCACATCAATGTCATCTAAGTCACATAGAAACACAACTAAACCATGTAAGTATGCAAGCATAATAGTTTAGGGAAAAGAAAGTCCACTCACACACCGTCTACATCGTCTGTTTTGCACGCATTTTCGTAATTTTCGGGAATCTCAGAACCTGTTATAAATCACATCTAAAGGTCATTAACCATCTCATATATCTTATATTTTAACCTCATAATTTTTTGGGATTTTTAAACAAATTTAAAACTAATCCTAAACTTTCGGACATTCCAAACTACCCCGAGACGATATCTGATCGCCTCGAAAATTATGTCGTTAGATTCGTAACATTGAATACCATAACTTCTATGTTGGACACATTTACAAAAAATAACCCATGTGCCCTCATGCACCTAAAAAAGTCATGCGTGTAGGCCTCACGCGTAGGGCACTGTTCATCATCACATACCTCTGCTCGACCTGTTTTCCTGCAACTAGGTCGCCTGATCCAGCGACCCAGACCCGATTCTATCTCGCCCATTTTTCAACCTTTTTCTTCCCTATTTCATCAAATCTATTCTAATTTAGTTTAGGAATGGATCTAAGCCATCAAACCACCAAGAAACTTACCCAAAGTTGTTGCCCAAACCTCTCCTTCACGGTCGTGGTTTGTTCTTTGATCTTGATTATTTAAAACTTCAAACCAAGGGCCTGGTTAGGGTCGCAGGGACTTCAAAAGGATGATTCTAGCCTTGTTTCCAAGGTTCTCAGTGGAAAACGGCATCAACCATTCTCAAAACAGAAAATCCTTCTTGGTTTCATTATTTTTCACTAACTCAAAGCCCACTACCAGCCCTTATTTCTTCTTTCTGATTTTATTCTCTCTTATCTCACTTCCTCCTCTTCCCTTTCTTCTTCTCCCCTGATTTTTCTTGTTATCTTTCTTTCTTTTCTTTCTCGATCGATGAACATTAAACACACACACACACACACACACACACACACACTCACTTCTTAAAACAACTCACACAACACACACAAAAGTCAGTGGCACCAAGACCAAATAGATAAGGGACACTTGTCCCAATCCAATTCATCCAAAAAAAAAAATTCTCACAAGGTCAATTACCAAATTACCATTCCTTACCAAATTACCATAATGCCCATATATAATCTAAACTTAGAACGAGCCTGTTCGAACTCCGTTTTCGGAATCCCGCCTACCGACATACTTAGGAGATCGTGACCTTTCTAATGATGTTCACAAAATCACCAAAACTCGTCCCAACCAAAAAGTCAATATTTTGAACCTAGTCAAAAGTCAACCCTTTGACTTAGGGATGGTCATTTCCAACCCCTTAAAATTCCAGGACGTTATAGACACCACCACAGCGTAATCCACGACTATCCAACTCGGGATACCATTTTTGAGTATTATCCGAATAATTTGATTTTGACTTGAGGGAACCTAGGACCTTTAACTACTAAAATAACAACATCGAAAACTTGAATAGCATGGAAAGTAGTTGAACTTGGACTACGCTGGAAAGAAAATGATTAAAGTCCTTGAAGAAGGTATAGAAAATAACAGTGCAACCTAATCTTGTCCACTTGCCTCATGATCGTTTGATCAAAAGAAATGTTTTTGGGCCGAAAACGGAATTCTTCTACACTATCTAGTAGCAGCCTCTGATAGTGGCATGCCTTCATTTAAGCCGAAGGCCTACTTGCTTCATGATCTACCCATCTAGAGAACGAATGTAGCTAAAAGCTCATTACGCTCAACCCATCTAGCATCACCCACACCACATCACCAAAAAAAAAATACCTTGCGAGTGGTCCCGCCTTCTTACTCTGTAAGCTCAATTTCGTACAAAGGTCCAGCGAGGGTTTCCTCAGACCTACTTGACTCCTAAAACGAGAAAACAATTTAGGCATGAACATTATCTAGCACGCCCAGTAGGACTCTTTTAGTGAATGCCAAGTTCACTCAACGATGTCAAGACATTAAAGGGAGATTTCTAAAGGATCTTTGTCAGGAGACAATACCTGAGTTACCACCCCACAAACTGACATGGAACCACCTTGTGATGGAGTAGTAGAGGATATTACCAGCCAAGTCATGGCGAAAGAGGAGCTCATTGAATTCTTCATGGATATCTTGTCTCTCATAAGCTTACAGATAAAAGCTCTAAATCGTCAGGTTCAAGAGCTTTCAAGCCGTAGTACGGTTCAAAATAAGAACAATAATGTCACACCACCAAAAGTTTCAATACCTGACGAAGGCAAGAATTATATAGAATCAGGAAAATCAATTCTTGTGCCCTTATGTCAAACACCAACCTTCCTAAGAGGACCAGAAATTGAAATCCAGGAAACAAGCACAGTTTGCAGAAGTTTCCGAGTTGTGATTCTAGGAAGTTTTTTAGGAACCAACCACCTAATGGTCAGGGGAGAATTTGATTCCACTATTTCATCAAGTAATAGAAACTTATTAAACAATTGGAGAAAACTTGATCTTGTTGAAGCAAAGTCAAATGAAGAGTTTGTGTCTGATAGAAGGTCATCCCGCGCAACAAAACATCAGGCCCTCACGAACGAAATGATGGAGGTGAGACGCCTGATATCGAGTCAACCAGCACCTTCTAAGAGAATAAATATCCCAACCTAGAAAGCCTTATTCAATTTATATTGGTCTGGACAACCCTTTTTCTGAAGAAATTTCAAGCTGCCAACCTTTACATTCTTTATTGAAGAGGGCAACACATCATCCTGAACACATATAGAGATTCTCACCCCAATGTGTAGCTGTTAAAGACAACCCTTACCTAAATTTACGACCACTCAATAGTTCCTTGTCTTGAGATGCTTTCTCTTGGTACACTTCGTTATTTGAGGCATCTATTCATACCTGGGGACATTTGGAAGCCAAATTCCATGAGGAATTCTACAAAATCAAACCTGAAGTTACAATAAGTAACCTAACTGCTCTCAGGAAAGGTGAACGCAAAATAACAAAAGACTTCACGGCCAGGTTCAAAATGATGAACATGAAATACAGGTCTCCCATAAATAATGCCCAGATGGTAGCTATCGCATAGCAAGCTCTGAGGTTTTTACTCAGAACGAAATTCGATGATACTACCTTTTCTGATCACCAAGAGATAGTAGTATCATCAACCAAATTTGAAAGGCTGCTGGAAGAGGAACAACAGTAGAGGCAGAACTTTAAAGTTCCTCATTTTTACAAAAACAAGATTCCTATGCACCAACTGGAGCACCAAGAACTCGAGAAAGAATCAAAGACGATAGAGGAGGAAGAGAAGGATGAGGAATTAGTGGTAGCAACAGCCGAGATCCAAGCCCCAAAAAATGGGCCTGTGTGATAGGACTCGCCCCTAAAAATACCCCAAAAAGCGTACCCAGTCCTGCTTCCATATGATACACTAATCTAAGTTCTGAAAGTACCCTAGGACTTGATTCCTAACACAAAAATTTGTTAGACAAGGGATATAACCAAACACAAATCGCTCTGCAGGGGTCACTTTCCACACCAACCCATTGACTTCTCAATCATGACTCATGGAAATAAACTATCTCAACTGCTCATAACTTTCTCGACTAACAATTATGACCAATCGGTAACTCAACAGCTCTGTTGCCCCCATCTGAGTCCCTAACTGATATCCCAAGTCATACCAGACTCTCGATTTGGTACCTTGACTCGCCTAGATACCCAAAATGAAATTTCGATTAACCTAGAGTCTTGATATGATATCGCGACTCGTCTAGAGTCCTAATCCAATATCTCAACCCATTTAAAGTGTACATCGGGATCATCCCTTCAAAAGTTCAAACCTGATAGTTTCTACTGATTCCAAAGTATAACTGTGAGTAACACCCATCAACATATGTCTAAACATCCTAATGAAGAAAACACTAAGCTCATAGAACCCTTAAAATACAGTGTTACCTAGGCTCTCCTAACCCTAATTCCTAAACCCACCCGAACAAGGTAACCGAATCTGGAATCAAACAGAACTCTAAACGAACCCAAAAGTCCTCGAAAATTCATATTCTATCATGTACATTCTTCCGTTTCTAATAAGTATCTGTGTTTCTTATTAAACATTTTGACGCAATTATTTGTTTCCTTCTTATGCTCAAAAAATATAAAAGATAATTGTGTGTAATGTTTTATAGAGGCCAAATAAAAGATAATGGTATCTTAATTAATAGTATCTAAAGGCATCTTTTCTTGTAGTTCCTTTTAACTCAATCAAAGTACAACTAATGAATAAATTTCCTTGAGCAGAAGATAAACAATTGTATTTCAAAAATAAAATCGAATTATAAGGTTGTTCACAATCAATGCTTAGTTATAATTTCCTTAAAAGTATATTTAGATAAGAAACTTCAAAATTCCATAAAAATTAGGCTATATTAAAAAAAGTACTAAAAAACAAAAATATGAGAATTGTAAGCCGGTAGTAAAGCAAGTAATAAGAAGGAACATAAACCACATGAGTATATTAATCCATCAAATAAGGGATTTTCGAAGTATAACACCTCCATAATTGTAACTTACAAATCCCATCTTACATCTAATCATTTGCAAATTCCTTTGAATTTTGAATTTTCTCATTTTTTACTAATTTTTCCTAAATTCCATGAAACTTGAAGTTTCTCATCCAAACATGAAACATGCCCTAAGACAAATGTCAAGCATAGCCATGTGTATGGCGACAGAATGGTTAGTTTCAATGTTTTGTTTTTTCTTTCTAATTTTGAAAAATGGTTAGGAATCATAATTTAAACCATACGCACAACTTACTTCGCTTTACCATGATCTTTTGCTTGTTATTAAGCACTAATGTGGCTGTATTTTTCTTCAATAAAAACAATTTTTAAGTCTTTATTTTGTGTTGGTAGATAGGAATTATTACAAATTTGTAAGGCTAAGAGTACTAAATGTAAGATGATGAACTTAGTTAATGGGAGAAAAAAATTATCAACCTCCTCCTAATTAATCATATGGTCTTAGAATGGGAAATGGATCCACTGTCCCATTTCTATTCCTAATATTCAATTTTAATTTATATATTTATATTTAATGGATTTATTGGAGTTAATTGACTGGACACAGGTCCAAAATTGGAAGTTGGAAGTTGTTGAGATATCAAATTGGGCATTGTGGATCCGTGGTCTCCTCTTAAAATGGGTAATTGGGATCCACATTTTAAATGATTTTTTTTTGTTGGAAGAGATATTTTATTGAAACACCTAGACAAATACAAAAGATAGACGTGTAACCTATCAAGCATCCAAACGTGATCAGCAGGAACAATAGCAAAATCTAAAAAGATTTGCGGCTTGAAATGAATCAAGGGGAACTAAAAAAATTGCTGAAAACTCACTAGGAATGACTCGACCCATCCCAATCCCCCCGGGATTAACATTGGATGCATCATGCTCCCGTCTGACACGAAGTGTCAGATAAGGGATAATACGTACCTCAGCCCATACGGGGTTCCTAGAGTGCTCCAGGATAGGTGGAGGAGTGCGATGTCTCGGTCTCTACTACAGCTTGCATCCATGATCAACCTGAAGGCAATAAAACCATTCAGAACTGTGAGTGGACGAAAATCAACAAGTTCATAAAAACACATTTCATAAAGATATTTATGCCCTTCACTAAAAAGTATGCATGCATCAAAAATCAGTAATCAAAACATTTACTCAACTAAGCCATTAGGGCCTTAGCCCAAAAACCGTAAATCCAAAACCAAGTGGGCCATTACCCAAATCCATAAACACAAATCCAACTGAAAAACCATTTCATAGATCCAATAGTCCAAATTTACCACATAACCATCATCGGCATCCCAGATGCCTAGCGTCCCAGATGCTTGACGTCCCAGACGTCATATCACACCATACGGTCTGATAGCTCCATATAATGACCCCTCGCAGGTAATGCACCGTGACTTGCCCAGTGTCCCAGACACCTGGAGGAGACCATCACATGTCCTCGTATCAAGATGGTATATGGAAAACAGTTTTACAAAGCCATTTCAAAACATCTCAATGGGCCCTGGCCGAAATATCTCATAAAACATCACAATCCATTTAGGGTCCCCGATCCGAAATCACGTTTATGAAACATAGGGTCCTAGAGCCAAAATCAAATTTAGAAAACTCAAATGGGCCTCATGCCCGATTTTGTAAACCACTGGGCCCCCGCCAGATCACATGACTCAAAAAGGTCTTAGCCCGATTTCGTAAACCAACTGGGCCCCTAGCCCGATCACATAATTCAAATTGGTCCCATGCCCGAATTCATCTTTCCATAACCAAAACCATGCCATAGAATCATTATTGAATTCACATTCACATAGCAATAGTATAAACTCGTAAACCTCGAAATATGGGTAAACCTCGAAATATGGGTTTACCTCGAAATACGGGTTTACCTCGAAATACGTGCAATCGTATAATCCACCAGTGCCACAATCATCATCATAGAAATCACGTATGTAAAACATATAAAATAATTATGCATGCATCACAGTTTAGAAACAAAGTCCACTCACAGACCGTCATACGCTACCGCCTCGATATACGTGTCATAAGCCCTCTCGGGCCACATCACTATCACCGGGACTTCCAAACCTGTCCAAATCGCACTAGAGGGTTACTAACCTCTTCATTAACCTCCTACTAAAGCCCCAAAATTTTCTCGAATTTAAAACTATTTTTAAACTCAATCCTAAACTTTCGGACACCCCGAAACATATCGAAACGATATCTAATTGACACGAAACCAGTCCCAAAATGTTCGTTACATCGAATAGATTAATTCACATGTTGAAAGTTTCCCCAAAAAGCCCCTCACGCGGTTTGAACTCCCTGCGTGTGAAACCCACGCACCGGGCACTATTCATCGTCTTCCTCAGGCAGACCCGGTTCAGACCGATTTAGACCGGTTCGGTCCAACCGAACAACCGTTCTTGGTTTTTCTCCATTTTCAACCGTTTTCAACTATTTTAATTCCTAAATTTTTGTCTAATCATTTTATAATCTCGAAGGACCAAGAAACACACGAGAAAGTACCTTCTTGATCCATCAATGTCGACGGTCCCTGCAACTAAGTTCTGCCACCGATTCCAGTCGTCTCCATCCTCGAAACCACGTCCATAGCACTTGTTTTTTACCCTAGAACCAAACCTAAAACATTAAATTGGTCCATACATGATAAAAAGGGAAGTTTCAAAAGTGGGTATAAAATGGCTTATCGGGTTTTCAGGTTTTAGTCACCGCCGCCGTGTCCCCGCCGTGCTCAGCCTGACCGTCGTGTCTCCTCGTAACTCTCAGTCTCTCACTAGTCTTTCACACGAAAACAGGGATGCCATCACGGTGGTGGGGTGGTGTGTTGTGTCGTGTGTTTTGAGGGTGACAAATAAATGGTGCTCGGGTTTTGGAGAGGGAGTATGAAGATGAAGGGTGGTGAGGACGTGTGTGTTCGATCTGTGGCTGGGGAGGAGTTAAGTAGATGGGGTAGTGGTCAGGGTGTGTGTTTGTTCAAGATGGTTCCATGTGTGTGTTCACGCTCGAAAAATATGAGAGTGAGGGAGAGTGTTGACTGATCAGAATAAAAAACGAAAGGGGAGATGGATGAATGGTGTAGATGGAATCCTCAGTAGAAGATGAACGGCTAGGGTTGATTGAGAAGAATAAAATATATTTTATTTGACCAATGGGGGCAAGATCCACCATTTATGGAAAAGTAAGGGTGGGACTTGTCACTCATCCAAGGGTCCAGATTAATTCTAGTTTTAAATTAGATTGTAATATTTTATTATTATTTTAATCAATCTCTCAGTTCGTATGTTTAATCGATTTTGCTCCTGTGACCATAACTTTTCCGTCGGACCTCCGATTTCGACGTGCCACCTGTCTACGGACTCGTGACGTCCCAATCTACGTCACGGTCATTGGTCCTCGTATGTTTGACTCCCCGAGTCAAAAGTCAACATTTTGCCCAAGACTAAGGAAAAAATGTTCATTTCGTACCGGTCGTCGGATTCTGTTCAACTAATCCCCGATTAGTCATCCTAAATCCATAATTAAATAATATATAATCCCGATCTTCAGGATGGGTCATTACATCCTTCCCCCCTTAAATAATTCATCCTCGAAATTCCAACTATCCCGATTCCACATCCACCTCGTGGAAAAAAATTCGATCTCACACCATGTGTACACTTGTACGCGCACTAACAGAACCATACTTGTCCACACCCAGACGTTCCATCACGGACTCATATCGCATCGACTACACTCGACCACCTCGAGTGAAATTCTTCACACGATCGAGTTCATTACTGTTTAACAATTCTACCCTTACTTGGACACATTCAGCTTAATGGTTTCTCTCAATCACTAATACACTTTGACCTCTGCTCCCACTGGGAGTCACCAAATCCCACTCATCAATCCACGCTGACACGTTCAGCCAAACCGTCACCACTTGACCAGTCGTAAATCAATCCGACATCGCTCTCACATCGAGAGTTACCAAATCTCACAATTTCTCTGCATTTCCTGAGTTTTAACATGTCAACATTACACGTTCCATAACGTCGTGCTCAATCGTCACTCACCGCTCCAAGGTCACAATTCGAATCACCGACACACCTTGACTCATGCTAGAGTCACACCGAGGTACCTCGTACCAAAATTTCCCCATAAATCCATGTTGCCATTAGTGAGAGTCACAGAGCAGCCGATTCACGCAAAACAACCTGTGGTTACACCAACCACCAACTCATTCAACATGAGTATACGTATACCAACATCTCACTTGACCAGCATGTAACTAGACCCCATCGAATACCTACCCAGCAGTAATACACATCCCAACTCTAGGGTTCCATTGGCCATCCACGGCTCTGAGTACCTGCTCATACAATCACTGGGTCCGTCAAAATCACTCTTCCCAGTGCATAGTATTCAATTTCCAGTTCATGTCCTCAACCAATCCAATGATATCGTAACTAAACCGATTACCAACACGCTCAACCACACACCACTCGTGTGTCCTATGTACCATCATCAAGCACCACTCGGCCTATTTAGTATCGATTCTCGTACAACGTACACGGTACGTACATCCATCCTCCAACCAATCCGCTACATGGTTCTTAGTCAATCACGATTTAATACTGTGGTTCATCTGGCCAATCCCGCAGTAGACACTTTCGATTACTCTAACTCGTCATCCATTCTGAGTCCTATGGTCCCCCGGCCAGCATCACAATGTCTACTCCTAAACACATAATCCAACATGTACCAATCGGACTCACGCCTACCAAGGCGTACCCATTTATGCGAATTGAGCATCCAATCTCACCCTCGTCTACCGAGACGTACTAACACCAAACCTATCAGTTACCTGCTCATTCGATTAACACATTACATTTGATTGACTTCATAGGGAAGCCAATCCCATTGTCCACACAACCAAGGCTAACCAAATTTGATCCCGTCGGATACCCACTCGTTCACAAAGTCAAATACTCAAGTCAAATCGTAAACATCTCAACCCACTCAAGTGCCATCTCATACCGGATTAACTTCGAAAAGAAGTTCAGTCTGAACATTCCCATATCCAAATATGCACGATAGGGCAATAAATTATCCATCTAACCTGATCAACAAGATCACAATTCTGACCCATCACCACGTCACCCGACTGGTAACATCACGATCCTAGATCGTCAAAATGCCCAAAGTCCACAACATCACAATCCATATCCACCTAGGATCCGCACATGCTCACCCAGCTAACAATCCACCTGAAATCTGATCGTAGGGTCTTACACCCTTTTTGAATTCTTCCTCAGTCACATCACTCCTCAACTATTTTATCATCTAATCACTCAGTCAAAAATGAAACACGTCTAAACTGTGGGTTTTCTCCAATTACCTCATTTCGATCCTTATCATTCCATGTCATATTTCCCTAGATGGGATGATAGTACCGACATCCGCCACAAATCCATAATCAAACACAACTTCTCTTGTCTAATGACCCATAACCAATCATGGGTCCACCGACCAATACACGTTCAACGTACTGGTAATAACAATCATCGCCTGCCATGGGTAGAAAAATAAGAAGTCACCCTAATGACTTCAGAATACCCATCACCAAAGCTAAAACAAACACTCATCTCGCCTCTTCAATCACAACTCTCCTTGAATCTGAAGTTCCAACCATGTTGGAAGATTAATATGCTTCTAACTAAGTGTCAAGTCCAACCACTAGACTTCCCAAATCCTCAACTCACTTGGACAACCACGTGTCCGTAACCAATTTATTACCCAGACCTCTTGTCCGTTCATAACCGTTTATGCACATCCAACAGAATGTAATTTGTTACCATCATGTTCCCACATCTCAACTTTCACAGGTTCAACTCTCGGCTCTCCATGTTATTCACAATCCCACAATCTCACATCAATACTACCAATGATTCTCTTCGGCTTCTTCCAATTTCCATGAATTCTGTGCACTTCCTTGTGATACTAGAAACACACGACCATTCAAATTTCGAAGTTGACGACAACTCCACGAATCCACTACTTCCCATGACATCCCTTGCGTCATCCAAAACTCCTCGTGTCTCAATCGTACCTCTTTCATCCATTCATCACTTGTCATCTCATAACTATTGGGACTTATCCCAACACATCACAATCTCTGTTGGATCTCATCCAGACCAATTCATCCACTACCGAACCTTGGATCCTGAACATATGCCCATCACGATGAAGTCACATCCCAACTCATGGCTCATCGTCATAACAATCATCGGCACGCAATGTGCGAATTAGACAACCTTGAGTCGTTACTCATACCGAACATCAACTCCGTATCTCCGCTGAGGTGAAAGGAACTCTGCCTCTCTCATACCCCACAACTATGGGTACCACCAACCTGACAACTCACAACAGGATACTGAATGTTCCCAGAACGTCCCCCGATTCTCAACTACCACAACTACACCAATTACCCTCGGTAGCCAGCCATCTCTACACGACTGTCGACCAACAGTCATCGCTATCAAGATCCCCATCCACACATCACACGATTATTCGGTCTAACTCGGGATTCCA
Source organism: Prinsepia uniflora (assembly GCA_032719365.1). Lineage (NCBI taxonomy): Eukaryota > Viridiplantae > Streptophyta > Magnoliopsida > Rosales > Rosaceae > Prinsepia > Prinsepia uniflora. The sequence continues at coordinate 69,435,041 of CM064861.1, forward strand.
TATATTATCTCAAAACCATACTCGTGGATCAAATCCCATCATTTCACTTCATATCGAGCCAACCAATCTCTATAGTTTCGACTAGACTCACTAGAGTCATTTACATGGTCATCCATGACCTCAGCCGCTCTTTGCGGAACAAGTTCCAATCCAACAGTCACAATCTGGGGTTCGACTTGACAGACCACCTCGACTTCGGAGAGTCGTCCAATCCACTACAACTACGGACTCACGATTCCAATTCATCAATCACCACTAAGGTTCACCTTTCCAGTCCATCCATCATATATTAGGGTTCCTCAATCACACCCTAGGGTTCCTCTGAATCCAATTACCCTCTACAATAAAATCCACAATCTGACTGACCCCACGGTATTGACATCCTATAGACGTCAATCCAATCCTACCATCAACTCAATTGGGGTTCCACCACTAAGGTCATTAGCTAACTCCGATGTACCAACATTCCCCTACACCAGCAATCACCACTAGGGTTCACATTCTCAAACCAATACTCAAATGGGGTTCCCTAAACCCAACTGCTCCGAGAAGCACCACAAACTAACGCCACATGACCGAACCAACGGTCCCACAATACCAATTCGTCACACACAACTCCACTTGGGTCGAATCACACTAACGCACGGTGTATCGGTCCAATCACACACTAATCACTATTCAACATCCTACCATCAAGTTGATAACGGGCTGACCACGTAGAGACATCACATCCTCGACCTGCGCGTACCACAAGAACTACTAAATAGCGACAACCTCACTCTAATACCACTTGACACGGCTCATCCCAATCCCCCCGGGATTAACATTGGATGCATCATGCTCTCGTATGACATGAAGTGTCAGACAAGGAATAATAATATCTCAGCCCATACGGGGCTCTTAGAGTGCGCAAGGATCGGTGGTGGAGTTTGATGTCTCGGTCACTGCTACACCCCGCATCCGTGATCAACCTGAAGGGCAATAAAATCATTCAGAACTGTGAGTGGACAAAAATCAACAAATTCATAAAAACACATTTCGTAAAGATATTTATGACCTTCACTAAAAAGTATGCATGCATCGAAAATAAGTAATCAAAACATTTACTCAAATAAGCCATTAGGGCCTTAGCCCAAAAATTGTATATCCAAAACCAAGTGGGCCACTGCCCAAATCCATAAACACAAATCAAACCGAAAAACTATTTCATAGATCTAATAGTCCATATTTACCACATAACCATCCTCGGCATCCCAGATGCCTAGCGTCCCAGACGCTTGACGTCCTAGACGTCATATCTTACGGTAATAAGCAGCGCGTCCTACCCGGGGTCTCTCCGGGTCAATATCTCTGACATCCCAGATGTTTGACATCCCAGAAGTCTAACCACAGCATTCCTGTTCCTGAGTCACCATACGGTCTGGTAGCTCCGTATAATGACCCCTTGCAGGCAATGCACCGTGACTTTCCCAGTGTCCCAGACACCTGGAGGAGACCATCACATGTCCTCGTATCAAGATGGTATATGGAAAATAGTTTTACAAAGCCATTTCAAAACATCTCAATGGGCCCTGGCCGAAATATCTCATAAAACATCACAGTCCATTTAGGGTCCCTGACCCGAAATCACGTTTATGAAACATAGGGTCCCAGACCCGAAATCACATTTATAAAACTCAAATGGGCCTCATGCCCGATTTTGTAAACCACTGGGCCCCCGGCTCGATCACATGACTCAAAAAGGTCTTAGCCCGATTTCGTAAACCAACTGGGCCCCTGGCCCGATCACATAATTCAAATCGGTCCCATGCCCGAATTCATCTTTCCATAACCAAAACCATGTCACAGAATCATTATTGAATTCACATTCACATAGCAATAGTATAAACTCGTAAACCTCGAAATACGTGTAAATACGAGTTTACCACGAAATACGTGCAATCGTATAATTCACCAGTGCCACAATCATCATCATAGAAATCACGTATGTAAAAAATATAAAATAGTTATGCATGCATCACAGTTTAGAAACAAAGTCCACTCACAGACCGTCATACGCTACCGCCTCGATACGCGTGTCATAAACCCTCTCGGGCCACATCACTATCACCGAGACTTCCAAACGTGTCCAAATCGTACTATAGGATTACTAACCTCTTCATTAACCTCCTACTAAAGCCCCAAAATTTTCTCGGATTTAAACTATTTTTAAACTCAATCCTAAACTTTCGGACACCCCGAAACATATCGAAACGATATCTAATTGACACGAAATCAGTCCCAAAATGTTCGTTACATCGAATAGATTAATTCACATGTTGAAAGTTTTCCCAAAAATCCCCTCACGCGCCTCCACACGCGGTTTGAACTCCCTGAGTGTGAAACCCACGCGTCGGGCACTGTTCATCGTCTTCCTTAGGCAGACCTGATTCAGACCGGTTCGGTCCAATCGAACCGGCGTTCTTGGTTTTTCTCCATTTTCGACCTTTTTTCAACTCTTTTAATTCCTAAAGTTTTGTCTGATCATTTCTTATCCTTTTATAATGTCAAAGGACTATGAAACACATGAGAAAGTACCTCTTTGATCCATCAACGTCGACGGTCCCTGCAACTAAGTTCTGCCACCGATTCCGATCATCTCCATCCTCGAAACCACGTCCATAACCCTTGTTTTTTACCCTAGAACCAAACCTAAAACATTAAATCGGTCCATACATGATAAAAAGGGAAGTTTTGAAAATGGGTATAAAATGGCGTATTGGGTTTTCGGGTTTTAGTCACCGCCGCCGTGTCACCGCCATACTCAGCCTCACCATCACGTCATCCTCATAACTCTCAGTCTCTCTGTAACAACCCGTACCTTCGGGAAGGGTAAAAATGTAATTTTTGTAAAATTTTGTAAAAAAGGACGATTTTGCCCTTGTGAATAGTAGACAAAAAGTTGACTTTTTGTACTATCGATTGGATAAGTGTTAGCCCTTGACCGTGACGTAGGTTAGGACGTCACGAGTCCGTAGACAGGTGGCAGGTTCGATTCGGACAACCGGAGGAAAAGTTATGATGTACGGAAGGTTGGGGGCGTTACCGTAATTTTGAGTCAATGAGGGAAATGTTGACTTTTTGAAGGACTTGTGATTTTCACGTAGACCGAGGACCGTTGGATAGGTCTCGACGTCCTGAGTTCAACGACAGGCGGCACGCTGTCATCGGACGTCGGACGGAAAAGATACGGGTCTGGAAAGTCTGAGGGTAAAATGGTAATTTGTGCAGGAGGGGTATTTTGGTCATTTTCCCTCAGCTCAATCAGATAAGGGCAAGTGGCAGAGATTTTTTGGGCTGGCCTATGGTTGGTGGACACGTGCAGGGGACTGGATGGTTCCACTACGTTCTCAAGTGTGCACGGCCACACGTTATCCTCATTTGAACCGTGCACACCTTCGAAGAACACAGAAACAGAGAGAAGTGTTGGGTGAGGCGGTGATCGATTCAGTGCAAGGGAGAGTGAAGAGTGAGTTGAGAGAGAGACAGTGGGGCAAGGAGGAGCTGGTGATCGTGGTTTGGAGTTGCAACCGTGCACGGAGGCGACGTGGTGGACGGCTGGATATTTGGAAGAAACAGAGGAGACGGTGGACGGTGGTGGCTGCTGTGTCGTGTGGTGGACCGATTCAAGCCACTAGGAGACTCAAGAGGCTACGGGGAGTTCCACGAGCACCGTGCTAGGTGACGGTTCTCACGGCGGCGCCGGAATCGAAGGGTAACCTCTTTTGCTCTGTTTTCCCGTGGATTTTCATTTCAAAAGTCGTGGACCTAGAGCTAGAATCGAAGGGTTTGGTGAGTGAAGTGAGGTTTAGGGAGGTCCTAGGAGTCGTTTATGGCGGTTTCCGTGACGGGAAAGTTCACGGTGGGAGGTGGTTCGACGGCGGGTACTCTGTACCCTGTTTGGCCGTGAATTTCAAACGGGAAATCGTGGAGTTAGAGGGTGAATCGAGGGTTCCCGTAAGTTGTGTGTGGTTCAGTGAAGTCGTGGGAAGAGTCTAGGATAACCACCGTGAAGGGGGAAGTGCTGAGTGGCCGGGAAGAAAAACAGAGGATTGTTGGTTTTTCTTTCGAGCTTCAGTTGTGAAGCTATGGGTCGAGTCGAACCAAGAGAGTGAGGGGGATGGATTCTCTGAGAGTGGACGAAGCTTTAGGCGAAGATAGGAAGGGAAATGGTGGCCGGACGGTGGAGAACGGTTCTCGCCGGTCCGGGTTGCCGTCTGGTGCGAACCGGGTTCGAGCAAGGAAGACGGTGGCACTGTAGCAGGCGCGTGAGGCCCACGCGCAGCCACTTTGGGCGGCGCGTGGAGGCGCGTGGGGAGGAATCCGGCCAATCTTCCAACATGAGTTTAGTCCTAAATGTTCTAACGAATCCAATGGTATAGTTTTCGGGTTAATCGGACGGTGTTACGGGATGGTTCGGGAATCCGTAAGGTTTAAGGTTTAGGATTAAAATATTATTAAATTCCCGAAAAATTGGGGAAAATAGGAAAGGTATCCTTGATGTAATTGTGACCCTTTTTGGTATCTATTGACAGGACGGGAGACACCAGAGACGGTTGAGGAGCGCACGGGGCGCGAGTGACTTGTTCTGAACTGTGAGTGGACTCTTTCTTACTTCTGAGCATGCCTGACTGTTTTTATCAATATTTTATGATTTTATGTGTGCTTTTATGTCCTGATGATGATTACATGTGATTGAGATGTTTACACGTTTTTCGAGACGTTTTCGGGATTTTGCACGTTTTTCGAGGAAAAAGCTGGTTTTCAGATTTTGATGCTATAATTCAGAAATTTAATCTAAAAACGTTTTCTGATGATGGTAAATAGGTTGTGGAATATGATTTAGGATTTTCTTATGGTTTTGTTATGAACATGGATCTTTTTCCGGATTTGGGTTCGGAATGTCGGTTCTGAACGCCGAAAGGGCTTCGAACTAGGGATTCCGAATTCGAGTTTGGTGATGGGTTTCAGAACGGTTTTACACTGAAATGGATTGGATTTGCTGGATCTGGATATGGGTTTAAAGACCCGGATATTGATTGACGGGGGACGGGCCCGGATTGAGTTTAAAGACTCGGGAGTTTAAAGACTCGGATATTACGATATTACCCCCATAGGCCTATTGAGTTTAAAGACTCGGGAGTTTAAAGACTCGGATTTATATGTGAGGCCTGGTTGAGTTTAAAGGCTCGGATAGGTCCAGCAGGTTTGATCGGAAAAAGTGGTTTGATGTTTATGCTCTGGTTTATAGTGTTTCTGTTTCTTATGATGTTTCATATTATGTTTTTCTAATACTTCGTTGGGCATGCCTGGTTTTAAACCGGAGGGAACAAATGATTGTATTTCCTTACTTTGGTTTGATGGTAAATGGTTTTCAAAATTTTATTCTTTTCGGTCCACTCACACCTTCTGTTTTTTTTCATTTCCCCTCCAGGTCGTGGTGATAGCGCTGGGGTGAACGTTGAGGCAGATATCGAGGCATAGAGCTTCCGACGTTCTTCCGTTGCGGACTTAGACTTGTAGGACTTTTGGTGCCCGTTTTGTAGAACTATGCTCTGGCTTACTGCTGTATATATTTACTCCTTCGTCTGATAGTTATGCTTATAGTTGTATTAAGGTTATTTTTGGTACTGTAAGTGTGATTGTCAGACGGGAGCAGGGTTCATCCCGGGTATCGAGGTGATATTTGGGACGGGTCCTGACACTCTCACTAGTCTTTCACACAAAAACAGGGATGCCATCACGGTGGTGGGTTGATGTGTTGTGTCTTGTGTTTTGAGGGTGACAAATAAATTGTGCTCAGGTTTTGGAGAGGGAGTATGAAGATGAAGGGTGGTGAGGACTTGCGTGTTCGATCTGTGGCTGGGGAAAAGTTAAGCAGATGGGGTAGTGGTCGGGGTGTGTGTTTGTTCAAGATGGTGAGCCATGTGTGTGTTCACGGTGGGAAAATATGAGAGTGAGGGAGAGTGTTGCTGATCAAAATAAAGAAACAAAGGGGAGATGGATGAATGGTGTAGATGCAATCCTAAGAAGAAGATGAACGGCTAGGGTTGATTGAGAAGAATAAAATATATTTTATTTGACCAATGGGGGAAAGATCCACCATTTATGTAATATTTTATTATTATTTAATCAAACTCTCGGTTCGTACGTTTAATCGATTTCGTTCACGTGACCATAATTTTTCCGTCGAACCTCCGATTTCGACGTGCCGCTTGTCTACGGACTCGTGATGTTCCAATCCACATCACAGTCATCGGTCCTCGTATGTTTAACTCCACAAGTCAAAAGTCAACATTTTTCCCAAGATCAGCGGCAAAACGGTCATTTCGCACCGTCTGTCCGATTCCGTTCAACTAATTCCCATTTAGTCATCCTAAATTCATAATTAAATAATATATAATCCCGATTTTCGGGACGGGTTGTTACAAGGAACTATACTAGCATTTCATATCTCCTCAAGCGAGAATGATGATAAAGCTTGAAGTGCTGTCTCGTTAACAAACTTGCTAGGAAAAACCTCTTGGGATAAAACCGAGTCGAAGGAAAAAGAGTGCAGCAGTCAGCAAATATAGGTAGGAGTTGGAGAAGATTCTGTCAATGAGGGTGAGAGGGCATTCATCTGTGAAAGTGGGTACCAGAGGCTGACCTTGGCGAGTTTTGAGGACGACCCTTTTTGCCTTCTTTGAACCTGTTAACAAGTTTAGCCAAAAAAAGACGTACTCTACTGGTCTTCATGAAAGCAAAGGTCGTGGCATATGGTGAGAACAAGGGCCACCATCGATCTTCATCTTCATGTACTCTCCATATCGCCTCCGGCACTTTCGGCTTCATCTTCGCTCACAGTCAACATCGCCTCCATCGCCTTCATCTTCATCTCTAGGACCACTCTCTTGCGGTCTCTTACCATCACCACCTGTGCCTTCGTCTTTATCTTTAGGACCTCTGATGACTATTAACTTATCATAAGGAAGAATGCCTTCCACCTGAGAGTTTATTCAACGCTGATATGCGACTTCTACAGATTCATCTGAACTTGTGACTGGCATACGATTGACAGACAAGGATTTAGTACTCACATAATTCTTTTGTTCTTGGGATCTGGAACCATCAGAAGATAGAAAGCCCAAAAGGAAAAATGGATAGAATCAGATGCACCATTTGTCCTCCAGAGTAAGATCTATCATCAATGGCTTAATACCGAGCCTCTTGAGAGAGGCTAACAACAAACAACGAAATCTTGAAAACAATCAAATCTAGTAGAAAACAACAAATGGAACAATCAACAGGGAAATGAACATCAGTGTGAACCAAAAATAAGGAGAACAGAGACGATAAAACAATTAAAGGATCGAAAGAGAGGTCCCTGTATTAATGAATGGAAAACCCCCACGTTTTCGAAGATTACTCTTCTAAAGTCAAAACCGAGGAACCTGAAAAGTGGCTTAAGAAGATGGAAAATAATTTTTTTAATTATGGCATTGGAAGACAAATCAGAATCTTATTATAAATTAATATAGGTTGATCTGGTATATAACTAGCCTGGGTCGGATCCGTAGGTCACCATCATGTGGAACAAACATAATGTGAAACAACGTTTGCAAAATCAAATTGCATTGACCCATAATTAATGTAGGATAATTTAGTACCTAATTGTTAATGTGGATATTTATATACTTCTGTTTCAAAGGCACCATATATGAAATTAGTGCATGACACATCAAAACGTGTTTGGTTTCTTCAAGATATTGATGCCTACTTATTGTGTTAACACAATGACATACCGAGGGCTGTGATCCTAAAGTTCCATTTGAAGTGGGGATAGGAGTTCCCCTTCTCGTAGATCGATAAGGGCCCATGCAGGATTGAGAAGGACAATGCAAGTAAACACATTAATGAGATTCATTAATTTTGATTTCATTCTCATTATTGGTACGTAAGCGTGATGTTAGTATTTTAATTATATTTAACGTTTCAACCAATGAAATCTATTTTTGGATGGTATCTCTGATTTCATTCTCATCAGTATTTATGAAAATTATTTTTTGGCATAGAAAATTATGATAGATTACTAGCTTATCTAGAGTATGTCTGGCATTCAAAAAATTACAACATGAATGTCGTCAGTTGTGGGTTGTCAATATTCGGTGGAAGGGTTGTGGAGTGTCCTTTGATGCTTGTTTAATCATGAATTTTATTATTTGAATTCAGATCGAGAAGATTCTCAAGGCATGGAAAATCGGTCTGGCAATGCCTTTGAGGATGAATCAACGACCAGCTCGGCCGCTTCAAACACTCAGTTACAGACAAGAGAATCAGTTTCAACTTCAGGGACATCTCGGCTAAAGGTAAATATGAGGTCAAAGGTCGAGGAAGAGAGATGTCTGTAAGAAGAGATTGATAAAGGCATTGCACAGATACTGGATAGGTCTCAGCTAGTGGTGAGGCCGAGCAGGTGATGTTGGATGTTGAGTTGGTCGATCAGACCATGATCTTTGAGGGTAAACTAGTATTTTTCGGTTAGGAGAAAGCGAAAAAATTGAAAGGGAAGGCCGATGAGGGGGCAACGTCTAGGCCGATAGTCATGTAGATTGATGTGAAGATGGCTGTAAGAGAGTTTATCGTGGCAAAGTTAGGGTATCACATTGATAAAAAAAACAGGGAGCACAATTAAGTGGGACGATGTACAGGCCTTCAGGGATGCCTTCCATATTCATGATTCGATGGTGATGAGGCTTCTTGGGGGAAAGGATATGGCGAGTGATCCTTTAGACCCCTGGACGACCTTTCACCCGGATGCGCTCACGCATACGGTGGTCTTACCTTTGCATCGGTGGGTTCAGGAGATGGTGGCTCATGTAGGGGTGGCTATCGTCCAGATAAATCCGAACACATGGATTTCCCTAACAGGTGTGTATACTGCCCTCATGCTGGCCAGAAAAGGTGAGCCAACCTGGGGCCACTTGAACTGCCTGTACCAATTTCGGAGAGACAAGACCAGGTAGGTCTACTTCGAGGAGAAGGATAGGAAGGAAAGAGGCCCTTCATTTGGGACATGCTGACATCCCAAAAGGCGTGGAAGCATCAGTTTGTACTCGTATCTGGGATGTGGGAAGGTGCCCATCTAACCGATGGTCATCGGAGGATACCGAGGACCTATCAGTCTAAAGGTGTGGCCATGAGCCTTATTTCGTTCTCGATCTATCTAGGTAGGTCAGGTTGGCTTTGATATTTGTGAAGGCCATTGCTAATATACTTATTTTTCTTTGCATAAGTTTTCAAGTGCCCAACTCTGACCGAGAAGGAGAAGGCCGACTGTCGTGAACTTTTTGATAAGCTAGACCGATTAGAAAAGAGTCGAGATTTCCTGCGGCTGCTAAGAAAACTTGTGAGGGTTAGCCTGTTACCTAAATTACGCAAGTTTTTCGACCACTATAGCCTTCGGTCTTGTTGAGTTGTGTGTTTATTTTTGTTGAAGTTGCTAACATTGTGTCATTCGGTCCGCTTTGCCAGACTACGTCTTAGTAGTAGTACTTAAGGTGGTCCATATTCCATGGGTGTAGTAGTGTCTTTCCGTCCGAGGATCGTAACTCATAGGTACCCTCTCGAAAGACTTTTAATATGGTGAAGAGGTTTTCCCAAGTTGGAGCAAAAGTCCTGGCTGATCTTTCTCTGGTGGCAAGGTTAACCTTTCGGAGGACCAAGTCCCTCACTTTAAAACTTTGATGGAGAATCCGGGCGTTGTAGTATTTGGCGACTCGTTGTTTGTAGGTCATGTTCTTCAGGCTAGCATGTTCACAACGTTCCTCTAGGAGGTCAAGGTTAAGTACGACCTACTGATTGTTGATGTCAGGGTCATAGGAGATAACTCGGTAGGATGTTTCCCCAACTTCCACTGGGACGACAGCCTCCGTGCCAAATGCCAAGGCAAAGGGGGTCTCATTAGTGGCAGTTTTATAAGAAGGTAAGGAATCTGGGCATGTCACTAGCACTTATCGCACCTCTAAGTGAGTTTAGTAGCATCTGCGAGCATGGTTGGGAGGTAGTAGCCCTAACGGAATGCCTTGTGTGCCGAGGTTCGTGCTCCTGAATAGTCTCCACATATGCCTTCATGCATTTCTCAGAGGACGTAGTCCCCCAATTCCGGTGTTAGGTATTTCAAGAGCGGAGTGGTGAAGCCGCGCTTATATAGGTGATCATGCTGGATGGTATAGCGAACAGACTGTTGCCTTATTTTCTTGGCCTTGAGTTTGTCGTTCGATAGAGAGCCATCTTGGAGATAGGACCTGATAGGGTCCGTCCAAGTTAGACTAGTGTTGATGGTGTATTTAGGGCATAGTCTGGTGCTTGACCTGTGTTGGACTTCAACGAATACCCTATGTTCTTCTTTCTCGTCTAGAGAGGACGCAAGTCCTGTGAGAGCGTCTACATGGCTATTTTTTTGACCAGGGGATCTTCCAGATTTCGAAGGATGGGAAGGCATGGAGAAGTTATTTTGTGAGGGCCAAGTAAAGAGTCATGTACTCATCCTCGGCTTCGAAGTCATTGTTGAGACGACTGATGACTAACTGGGAGTCTCTAAATATGCACAGTTATTTGGCCTCCATGTCATTGGCAAGGCGTAGGCCAACTAAGAGGGCTTTGTACTCTACCTCGTTGCTGGAAGCCTAGAAGATGAAGCGGAGGGCGTACTCAAGTTTGACTTCGTCAAAAGACGTGCGGACTAGGCCTACTCCTAATCCGCTGTGGCAGTCGAAGTCATCGATGTACAGTGTTCAGCATGGCGTTGGGGATCAATGGTGGATGCCTTGGTTTTTGATGAACCTTCCCTAGCGGGAGGTTCTCCTTGGGGAGTGTCTTCCGAGGACATGCATTGTGTGGGCGGATAGGAGTATTCAGCGATAAAATTAGCCATGACCTGATATTTTTCTGTTGTCTTGGCAATGTAAGAAATTTTGACCTCACTGACGGAGGGGTTTATTGGTGACGAACTGAATTTCATGTGCCTAGAAGTATGGTCGGAGTCTCTCGGCAGTGGCTACCAAGGCTAAAGAAAGCTTTTCCAGATCGGGGTACCTGGTCTCAGCATCTTGGAAGGCCTTACTAACGTAGTAAATGGGGTGTTTAGTCCCTGTATGTCGAGTGATGAGGACGGAGCTCACGACCAAGGTAGACACAGAAAGGTAAATAAAGAGGTGCTCTCTGGTTTCTGGTCTGGCAAGAAGTGGTAATTTCAAGGCTGCAGTTTGAAACAGCCGTGAGTGGGATTCATTGTTTAACAATGTAAGTGACATTGGAGGGGATTGTTTAACGTTGTGAGTGACAATTGTTGGATTAGTGGAAGTTGGCGCTGAGTGGAAACACAGCCACAGAGAGACTGAGAGATTCCCACGAGCTGTTGGGTTGGACTGTGAAGAACACAGAGCACGGGCACCATTTTTTTTTTTAGTTTTGGGTCAGTTGCGGGAAACAGGGTCACAGTAGGTCTGAGGGATTCTTTTAGTTAGCTGTGAAGGACGAATTGATTATAGAGAGTTAGAGTGAGTCGAGAGGGTCATTTTGGAGAAGAAAGACTAAGGAACATGAGAGAAAACAGAGTCGGGAAAAAAACTGGAAAATGGAGGGAAATTTCGAAAATTAATTTGTGAGTCGAGAAGAGCTAAACAAAGGTTAGAAACAGTCTTCTAGACTCATTTCGACTTCAACCATACAAAAATCGATGGAAGTTGATCACGGTTTGGCCTAGAACTGAAGTTCCAATTTCTGAAAAATTTTGAGGTTGAGGACGACTACCTACAGGTAAGGATTTGTGAAATTGGTTACGGTTTAATGTTTGTTTAGGTCTTACGAAGCTTCTATATCAGTTAATTAGAAAACCAAGTTGATTTGAGTGAGTTTCGAAAGTTGACCCGTTTGTTTGAACATGAGTGAAATGATCGATTTAGGACTTGATGTAGGTAATTAATAATGGAGAACCTAAATTAACACTTAATGCAAGGATTTCGGTGGAAAAACTAAAGAAATTAAGCCGGAATTGTTAGAGTTTGAACCGGGTTGTGTCGCGGATTTGTGACCCGTTTAACAAGGAAATGGGTAAGGAAGACGACACTGTAACTTACTGTGCAGGGCGCGTGGCTTTCACGCGTAGCCACTTTGGGCGGCGCGTGAGGCCATATCTCTGGTTACGGTCAACATGTGATTTTATCCTTTCAGTGCAACAAACATTTTGAGTTAAATTTCAAGTCGATCAGACGTCGTTCGGGATAGTTTGGAGAGTTCGAAGGCTTAGGATTTTAATTTAATTACGTTGAAAAATCCCGAAAAATTAGGGAAATTAATGTAAGCTTAATGGAAGTGTATGTGACCCAAATTGTGATCTTTGACAGGTCAGAACATTCCCGAGGCAACCGAGGAGCGTACGGGACACGATTGACGCGTTCGAACTTCGTGAGTGGACTTTTGATTTCTAACCGAGCATGCATAACTGTTTTACTCCCTTGATTTATGTTTCTATATATGAATTTATGATTATATTTATGATATTTCTACCTTACGTGAATGCACGCTTTTCGATGTGATATATCATATGTTTACATATTTCGAGACTATGGTTTCTCCGATATTTTGATGATGGTTTGATGAGTGATTTTATACGATTTGTGCATATTACATTTTAATGATGATTTGATTATGATTTGTGAGTAAGATTCAAGATTTGAACGTGAAATTCGGACTTAAATCCTGTTTGATGAAATGTGATTTCGAATTGGTTTTGGAATTTGGATCACGATGGATCCTGGATTTGTTATGATTTACACATGATTTTGGGTTTAAAGACCCGGTACGATTGCTGGATTTGGTTTTGGGTTTAAAGACCCGGTTAATTGATGATGGGGACGGGCCCGGATTTGGTTTAAAGACCCGGATTGAGTTTAAAGACTCGGGAGTTTAAAGACTCGGTTACCGTGATGTCCCCCGAGGCCTTGATTGTGTTTTGAGTTTAAAGACTCGTTGATATCCCGGGAAGGCCTGATATATGAGTTTAAAGACTCGGATGGATCCAGCAGTTTGATTTGTTGATGTTACATTCGGTTTTACATGGTTTTATAGTTATCTACTGTAACGGATTTCATACGGTTTACATAAGTGATTTTCAGATACTTAGTTATGCATGCGTGTTTTGAAACTGGAGGGTGAACCCTGATTTCATTAAACTATTTTCCATAACCGTTTATTTTAGACCACTCACACTTTTCTGTTTTCATACCCTCCAGGTCGTGGTACAAGTTTTGGGGGTAACGCCGAGGCAGAGGCAGTGGCAGTGACATAAAGTTTTCCCGTTGCGGTGTAGTTAGTTCACAGAGTAGGGTTTTATCCTTATCTTGTTTTGTAACCATGCTCTGTGATACTATTGACTGGTTGTACCGTTGGTTATATCTTATTTTCTTCCTGGTCTGACAGTTTGTGTAATGTATTATTGTGTGGTTATTTTGGTTGTTTGTGTGCAATTGTCAGACGAGAGCAGGATTCTCCCAGGTTATCGAGGTGATAATCAAGGCGGGTCCTGTCAAATTGGTATCAGAGCATAGGTTTACAGTTTATGTCTGGCACTTGGGTGTGCCTAGGTTGTTGTACTAACTTATGCCTCTTTCAGAGAACGATCGGCCATGCCTCCGTGACGTGAACCCCCTCCACGACCTGCAGAAGGCGTTGTTAGTGATGCCGAGAGTGCCACGATCGAGTGAGCCCAGCGCCTTGGGGCTACTGTCTTTAGCGGTGGGGAAGATCCCGAGGAAGCCCACCGATGGATTTCTCGGTTTGAGGGGATTTTTGCTGTGATGCATTGTCCTCCTGAGGAGCGAGTTGTGTTGGCCACCTTTTTGCTGGATGGGGCCGCTTATGAGTGGTGGTATACTCTGGAGTTATCAGGTTAGGATGCTCACACAGTGACTTGGGAGACCATTCCTGAGCGGTTCCTTGATCAATATTATCCCCGTTTATTCCGTGATGCTAAGGAGACAGAATTTTTGCAGCTTCGACAGGGGAGCATGTCTATAACAGAGTACGAGCAGAAGTTTCAGATGATATCCCGTTTTGCTCCTACCTTTGTGTCTACTGAAGCTGAGAAATGTCGTAGGTTTGAGCTTGGCCTGCGAGGTGAAATATGTGCCATTGTGACAGCTGGAGCTTTTACTACTCTCAGAGAGTTATTTGATGCTGCAGTACGGGTGGAGGCTAGTTTACCGACACGTCCACAGTTCTCAGGTGGTGGACAATGTCGAGAGCGTTCATTTCCTAGAGCGTCAAGTCAGAGAGCTCCAAAAAAGGGCTGTTATAGCGGAGCTTCGTCTGCGGGCAGTGACCATTTTGGTAGGCCCGGCAGTTTTCAGAGTTCCGGATTCAGAGGACCCAAAGCACTGCCTGCTCCACAGGTGAGTGCGACCTCAGTTGCTTCCACATGAAGACAGAGTGGCGGATTTACTCGAGATGTTTCTAGTGTTATCTGTTTCTTCTGTGGAGAGCAGAGCCACTACCGGAGAAAGTGTCCATCTTTATTACAGGGTGGTGGCGCAGGTCGGGGTGCAGTGGATCAGGGGCGGAGTACAGCGTCAGTTTCTGGGACATCGAGTACTAGAGGAGGTGCTGGAGCTACCAGTGGACAGAGGGGTCGTGGGCGAGCAGCACGACCACAGGCCCGAGTTTTTGCGGTTACACAGTAGGAGGCCCGGGCAGCACCTGGTGTTGTGACAGGTACAGTTAGAATCCTTGGACATGATGTGTGTGCTTTAATAGATCCCAGAGCTACCCATTATTTTATATCACGGAGTTGCGGTTTTTTAGCGGATAGAGAGGTGTCCGCACTGGGTTGTGATATGGGTGTGAGTACGCCCACGGGGGAGGTGTTTGTGGTAAACCAGGTGTTGAGAGAATGTCCCGTATTGGTAGGTGACGGTGAGTTGGTAGCTGACCTGATACTCCTGGATTTGCATGACTTTGATGTTATTCTGGGGATGGATTGGTTGACATTACATCATGCTTCTATCGATTGTGTCGATAAGAAGGTAACGTTCCGGAGTCCAGGGTTACCTGAAACTACCTTTCAGGGAATACAACGAGCAAGTCCTATTGGGGTGATTTCAGCTCTAAAAGCCAGTAAGTTGTTAAGGAAAGGGTGCCAGGGATACGTGGCTCACGTGGTGGACACACGTGTTGTACCATTGAAGGTGGAGGATATACCGATAGTGCGGGAGTTCCCAAACGTCTTTCCGGAGGATTTGCAGGGATTGCCACCCCACCGAGACATTGAGTTCACCATTGATCTTGTTCCAGGTACGCAACCTATTTCTCAGACTCCGTACCGTATGGCGCCAGCTGAGTTGAAGGAATTGAAGGTGCAGTTGCAAGAGTTGGTCGATATGGGGTTTATTCGACCTAGTGTATCTCCTTGGGGAGCTCCAATTTTGTTTGTTCGGAAAAAGGATGGAAGCTTGAGGCTCTGCATCGATTATAGGCAACTGAACAGGGTAACAATCCGGAATAAATACCCCCTACCTTGGATCGATGACCTGTTTTGTGACGACCTGTCCCGAATTAACAGGATTAATTGAGGATTAATTACAAATTAGCGAGACTAATCGGAGATTAGACGAGAATTAGCGGATGTTCGGGTGAAATGACGATTTTTCACTTGGAATGGACGAATCGTTGACTTTTCACTCAGACAGTCAAATAGACTTTGGCCAATGACCGTGACGTAGTTCGTGACGTCACGAGTTCATAGACAGGTGGCACGCTCGATTCCGACGTTCGAGGAGGAAGTTATGACGTTCGGAAGTTCAAGGGCATTTTGGTAAATTGGGCCAAATGTTGACTTTTGACCCGAGAGGTCCGATGGCCGAGGGCCAAAGACCGTTACGTAGATCAAGACGATACGAATCCATAGACAGGCGGCACGTCGAATTTGGACGTTCGACGGCGAAGTTACGGTTCACGGAAGTTCCAGGGAACTATTTATAGCGACACGTTTTATGAGGCAAAAAGTGAAGTTTTGTCTTTAGTGGGCCCAGATCTTTCCCAGACCTCAGGGGATGAGTGACACTTGTCACTCATCCATTCCCTCATTTCCCTCATTCATGCATCGATCACCTTCATCCTTCATCCACAAAACCAACCCACCCGAAACCCATTTTGGTGCAACCAACCCTCACAAACATCCCCCAACCTTCTCCAAAGAGCTTGAACCATGAAGGAAACAGAAAGAGAAGATTGACCTGATGATGGTGGTGGCAAGATCGCCGGCCACCGTGCACGGCGGCCTTGAACCCGATCGTGGCTTCCCGGTAAGACCCAAAATCCATTTTTAATTCGTTTGTTAAGTTGTGATTGATTTTGGATGGTTTGGTGGTCTTAAATAAGTTGTTAGGAAGGTGTTGGGATTAGTTTGGACGGCTGTTGAAGGCTGTGAAGCCCATGAGAGATTTTGGGAACCTTGAACCGTGAGGTTCATTTTGGAACCTTGGGTTTTGGACGATTTTTTCTAGTTTTCTTGATTGGAAATGGTAGGGAATGAAGAAATAGGAATTTAGGAATTGAAATGGAGGCAAACGGACGAGATTTGAGGGAGTAGGAACGCTGAACCGGTCACGCCGGTTCAGCACAGTAACCGGTCCAAAACCAAGAAAAAAACCGGTTTTTAGAGGTAGGTGATGATGAATAGTACCTAGGGCCTTCTAGGAGCGCGTGAGGGTGCGTGGGCCATAATTTGGGAAATTTTTCAACACGTAAAATCATCTATTTGATGTAACAAACATTTTGGGACTGGTTTCGAGTCGATCGGACATCGTCTCGATATAGTTCGGGCTGTCCGAAGGTTTCGGTGCGCGTTTAAAAATAGTTAAAAATCCCGAAAACTTATGGGACTTCATTGAGAGGTTAATGAGGCTATTAGTAACCCTATAAATGAATTTGGACAGGTTCGGGAATCCCGGAGGTGACGATTGACCCGGGAGACGATTATGGCACACGTATCGAGGCGCGGCTTCGGACGGTCTGTGAGTGGACCCTTCTCTCGAATTCGATGCATGCATAAATGTTTTATAATTATTTTAATATATGTTTTGTGATGCCTTGAGTCCATTTTTTTGTGGTAGCCTAGGATTTACGTATTTGCACGTATTTCAAGATTTACGGTTTTATACGATGCATATACGTTCTAGGTTTTCAACGAGCATTTAATGAAGGGATTTTGGATTTGAAAATATGAAATCGGGCATGAGACCCATTTGATTTACGAACTCTCGGACTTGGAGTCCATTTGATTTGACGAGGAATCGGACCAAGGGTCCATTTGCGTTATACGATCGAACCGAGGGTCCCGTTGATTTATGATCCGGGCTTGAGGCCCATTTGGTTGTAACATCGGGCTGGAGGCCCATTTGACTATAGTATCGGGCTTGAGGCCCTATTGGTTGTGAAATCGGGCTTGAGGCCCTGTTGCTTGATGGTTCGGGCTTAGATCCCTTTTATTCGGGATATCGGGCTTGAGGCCCTGTTGATTGTAACATCGGGCTTGAGTCCCAGTTAGGTTTGCGAAATGAGAATTCGGGCATGTGACCCTGTTGAACTGTGGATTTAGGCCGAGGCCTGTGAAAGTGATTTGAATCGGATTCGAGGAATCCTATTGAGATGAATCGGGTATGAGACACAATTGAGAAATGTATTTGAGAAAGAAAGCAAGTATTTGAAAATGATGAATAAACCCTCAATTTGCTTATATGGTCTCCTCCAGCGTCGACCTGGAGAGTCACGATCCAGAGACCAGAATGGGTATCCCCATAGGGATCCCGTTCCAGGAGTAGTGGTTACTAGATATGATGTGATCCCGGACCAGATTTCGGAGAGATGTGTGGACTAGATCCAAAGAGAGAGCTCGGACTAGATCCAATGATTGAGCCTCCCAGATGGAGATTCCTGGGAGAAGACTCGGAGTGAGACCCTGAGCAGTGTGCACACTAGTATAGAGATTGACATCGTGTGTAACGACCCGTCCCGAGTATCGGGATTTAATATTATTTAATTATGATTTAGAATAACTAATCTGGGATTAGTTGAGCGAAATCGGACGAATTGTGCAAAATGACCGTTTTGCCTCTGGACGTGGGCAAAATGTTGACTCTTACTTCGGACGGTCAAACGGACTTTGACCGATGACCTTGACGTAGTTTGGGACGTCACGAGTTCATAAACAGGTGGCACGTTCGATTCCGACGTTCGTAGTGAAAGTTATGACGTACGGAAATTCAAGGGCATTTTCGTAATTTGGACGAAATAAGGGAAAATGACTTTTTGATCGGGAGGTCCGATGGTTGAGGGCCAAGGACCGTTAGGATGGTCTCGATGCCCTGAGTCCGTAGACAAGCGACACGCGTCAATCGGAGTCTGAATGACCGAGTTACGGGTATGGATGCGTGAGGGGCATTTTGGTAATTTTCTACACAGGGGCAGAATAGTAATTTCACAGGAGCACTGTTTGATCGAAACAACCGTGAAATTGGATTTTTTGTGCGAT
Source organism: Prinsepia uniflora (assembly GCA_032719365.1). Taxonomy (NCBI): domain Eukaryota; kingdom Viridiplantae; phylum Streptophyta; class Magnoliopsida; order Rosales; family Rosaceae; genus Prinsepia; species Prinsepia uniflora. The sequence continues at coordinate 69,453,648 of CM064861.1, forward strand.
CTGTCCCATGGATTGTTTAACACTTAGAACTGAATTTGGGGCAGCTTTGAGGTGTGGTTGCACATGTGTTTGAGCTGGCAACTGATTGCACAACATGGACACCGTTTTTAATTGATTTCGGGTTAGTGCAGGGGACTTTACATAGAGGACTGAGTGGTGCTTTAGGGTGCTTTTAAAGGCTGAATTGTATTAAGGGGATTGAGAGTAAGTCGAGAGGTTCATTCTGGGATTGAGAAATGAAGGAAATGAGTGAAATTGGTGAGGGAATGTTCAAAAACCCGAAACTGGTTTTTGAAGAGCTCAAATTTGAATTTCAGTTTTTAGGCCAGCCCAAGCCAAATTGAGATCTGAAATAGCTTCCTGGAACTTTACTGAGTTGATCCAGATCAAATGGGGCAAGTTTTGAAGCTCCTAGAGCCGTGGACGGACAAGGTGGACGGCCGGAAAATCCAAGTTTGAGTCGTGGTGATTGAGGTAACTTCATGTCCAATTAATCATGCGAATTAGTTCGTATTAATCCTGATGAGCTTACTGGAAAGTTAATTTGATAATGGTTGGGGAATTGCTGAGTTTGGTTGATCGACCCGTTTGGGTGATCACGGGTCGATAGCATGATTTAGTATTTCACAGAGTTAATTAAGGACCTGGAACTTTGATTAGATAGTTGAGGAATGTTTTAGGATAAAAAACGGATGAAATTAAGGTCGAATTGATGGCTATCTAATCGGGTTGAAATCGCGGGTTGCAGAGAAACGGGCGAGGACGCTGACTGTAGCAGTCACTGTAGCAGGGGCGTGGCTTTCACGCGCAGCCACTCACGGGGCGCGTGACGGCGTGTGGGAACGAATCTCGTGGTGAGGTCAACATGACTTTTGTTCTATACAATGTAATGAACATTTTGGAATTGGTTTCGTGTCGATTGGACCCCGTTTCGATATTATTCGGGATGTCCGAAGGTTTTAAATCCAGTTTAAAAATAGTTAAAAATTTGGGAAAATTACGGGACTTGAATAGGATGTTAATGTAGAGGTTAGGAACCCTCTAATGTGATTTGGACAGGATTGGGAGTCCCGGTGATAGTGGTGTGGCCCGGGAAGGCCGTTGGCAGGCATATCGAGGCACTCGGTTAAACGGTCTGGGAGTGGACATTGGTTTTATAAATTCGATGCATGCATAACTATTTCGTGATTGTTATAATTTCTTTTATATGCTTTGATTTGGATATCGGTGGATTTATGTGATTTCACGCATTTCGAGGAGATTTATGTGTTTGCACGTAAACCGAGATTTTCTGAATTTGCACTGATTTCCATAATTGTGGTTTGGATATGATTTTATGAAACAGTTAAGGAATTGATAAAGTAAATTCGGGCCAGGGGCCCAGTTGATTTAAGAAATCGGGCCAGGGGCCCAGTTTACTTATGAAATCGGGTCAAGGGCCCAGTTGATTTATGTATGTGATTTCGGGTCGGGGACCCTAAAATGGAATTGAATAAATGATTTCGGATTTGATTACGGATGCGACTGCAGCAGAGACTGGGACATCGCACACCTCCTCCATCGATCCTTACGCACTCTGGAAGCCCATTTGGGCAGTGGCAACAGGTTATCCCTTGTCTGACACCTCTTGTCAGACGGGAACATGATACATTCCATGGTAATCCCGGGGGGATTGGGATGGGTGACTTGTTTATTTTCGTCCACTCACATATTTTGTTTTTAATGCCCTTCAGGTTGATTACGGATGCGACTGCAGCAGAGACTGGGACATCGCATACCTCCTCCATCGATCCATACGCACTCTGGAAGCCCATTTGGGCAGTGGCAACAGGTTATCCCTTGTCTGACACCTCTTGTCAGACGGGAGCATGATACATTCCATGGTAATCCCGGGGGGATTGAGATGGGTCGTGTCAAGTGGTATCAAAGCAGGTTTGCTCTTTTGTGCGCAAAGGTCAAGGGTGTGATGTCTCTTTGGGCTGCAGTTCCGTTGTCAACCTGATAGATAGTTTTGGGTTTGAGTAGTGGATAAAGTGTGTTTGGCCCGATACGCCGTGCGTTAACGTGATTCGACCCAAGTGGGGTTGTATGTGATGAACTGGTAATATGGGACCGTCGGTTCAGTCATGTAATATTAGATTGTTGTGCTGCTAGGTGCAGCTAGGTTCGAGGAACCTCTTTCCAGTAATGGTCTAAAAAGGTGAACCCTAGTGGTGATTGCTAGAGTGAGGGATGTGGGTGCATCGGAGTTAGCCGATGACCTTCGTGGTGGAACCCACGATGGAACCCACGTTGAGTTGACGATTAGATTGGAATTGACGTCTATACGATGTCAGGACCGCGGGGTCGGTCAGGTTGTGGATTTTACTGCAGAAGGCAGTTGGGTTCGGTGGAACCCTAGGGTGAGATTTTGGAACCCTAACTTATAATGGATGGACTGGAAAATTGAACTTTAAATGGGAACTTGTGCTGCGATGAGCGGCTGAGGTCGTGGATGACCATGTGGATGACTCTAGTGAGTCTAGTCAGGATTATGGGATTCGATCCACGGGTACGATAATGAGATAAAATATGGAATTCCGTGTTGGATCGAATAATAGTGTGAGGTGTGGATACGGATCTTGACAACGATGACTGTTGGTCGACAGTTGTGTCGAGATGACTGGTTATCGAGGGTATTTAGAGTGGTTTTAACACTTGAGGATCAGGGGACGTTCAGGGAACGTTCATTTTCCTGAAGTACGGATGGTCAAATTGGAGGTACCCATAGTCGTGGGGTACGAGTGGTGATACGGGATCGTCGTTCGGTATGGACGGAGATCCAGGGTATCAACTTTGCACACAGTGCGCTAGCGTGGATGTTCGTGTGCTAGTGTGGATGTATGGATGCCTGTGTGTTGAGGCAAGTGTCGGTGATACTAGCGTTGGTGCTGGTGTCAGTGATTGTGATCGTGATGAGCCACGTGATGAGGTGTGACTCTCTCCTGATGGACATATGATCGGTATCTGCGAGTCGGTGGTGGTTGAGTCATGGACTGGATGGGATCCAGTGGAGGTTGTGACGTGTTGGGATAAGTCCCAACAGTTGTGAGATGACAAGTGATGAATGGACAAAAAGGTATGTTTGAGACTTGGGGAATCTAGGGACGATGTTCCCTACGTCATGAGAATCAGTGGATTTGGGGAGTTGTTGTCAACTCCGAGATTGGTAAGTTTGTTTATCTCTAATATCTCCAGAAAGTACAAGGAAATTACTGGGAATGGAAAATACGTGGGAAAAAATTTGTGGTATTGATGTGGGTTTTTGTGATTGTGAATCACGTGGAACCTGAGAATTGAACCTGTAAAGGTTGAGATGTGAGACGAAGGCAGTAAGGTATGCACATCCAGGAAGATTTGAGAAATTCCCGTTCGGAATCGGGGTGTGTGCATAAATGATTATTAACGGACGTGAGGTCCGAGTAATGGATTGATTTTGGACATGTGGTTGTCCAAGTGAATTGAGGATGTGGGAAGTCCAGTGGTTGGACTTGACACCTCATTGGGAGCATGTCTATTCCCAACAGGATTGGAATCTTAGCTTCGAGGAGAGTTGTGATTGTGGAGACGAGAGGAGTGCTCGTTTCCGTATCAGTGATCGGTACGCTGAAGTCATGTTTGTGACTTCTTATTTCCTGCCGTGGCAGATGATGATCGTTGTTGCCAGTACGTTGAGCGTGTATTGGTGAATGGACCCATGTTTGGCTTGGAGGCATTGGAAACAAAGGGTTGTGCTTAATTCTGGAATTGGTGGTGAAATCGAGGTCACCATTCCCCCTAAGGAAATTTAACAAAGGATTCAAGAGGGTGTAAGACCCTACGATCATCTTTCAGATGGGTTGTTAGCTACAGGAGCATGTGTGGATCCTAGGTGGATTTGAATTGTGATGTTGTGGACTTTGGGCATGGTGACGATCTGGGATCGTGATGTTACTTGTCGGATGACGTAGTGATGGATCTGGATCGTGATCTTGATGATCCAGATAGGTGGAGAGTTTATCACTCTTACCCTGGTATGTGAGTTGTAAATGACGGGACTGAACTTCTTTTCGAAGTGGAGCCCGTATGGTTTGTTACTCGGTTGAGTAGGTTTCCGTAGTGGTCGGATTTTGTCAACCTTGGACGTGTGGATATTGGGATTGGCTTCCCTATGAAGTCAATCAAGTGTTTTGAGCAGGTAACCGATAGGTTCGGTTTTGGTACGTCTCGGTGGACGTAAACGGGATTTTGGGTTTTGGAATCGAATTTCTGGGTGACGATTCAGGATTTCGAAGCTCGAAAGTGGATTATTGGATTTGGGTGTGGAATGATTATTCCAATGCTAGCTTACGGAATAATGATTTCGGATTCGGATTTGGAAATGGATATTGAGTCGGAGTTTTGATCTGTCTGGTACAGAATCTATCAGATGGACTCTAGAGTATTAGAATGTGTTTGGCCACAACCTAGGTGGTTGTAGGCGGATTGATGGATAGATGTACGTACAGGGTACGTCGTACGAGGATTGATACTGGATAGGCTGAGTGGTGCCTAGTGACGGTACATGGGATGTACCAGTGGTGTGTGATTAAACGTGTTGGTAATCGGCTGGTTCCGATATCATTTGTTTAGTTGTGATTGAGGACTGGACATTGGATACTGTGCGCTGAGCAGTGCGATTTTGTCGGGTTCAGTGATTGTATGAGCAGGTGTTCTTAGCCATGGATGGCTAGTGGAACCCTAGTATTGAGATGTGTGATCACTGCTGGGTTGGCATTCAATGTGTTCCAGTTACACCACTTGATTGAGTAAGTTGACGGTATACGTACACTCAGGATGAGTGAGTTGATGGTTAATGTAACTACGAGTAGCCTTGTGTGATGTTATTACGCCGTTTTTTTTCCAGCGTCATGGTTCGCTGGCGGAGTCGGCGGTTATGGACATTTAGATTAATATATGTCGCAGGTTTGGGCTTGCCCTGCGAATTGAGATCATGTGGTTGATCTTACGCTACTTTGAGCGAGTGGCAGTACGAGGTGTTGTCACTGATTAATCGATGGTTTGAGCTTTACTAGGGTGGTTAAGCTTAGTGGTGACAGTGTGGCTGATGGTGTCAGCATGGACTGACAGGTGTGTTTTGGTGACTCCCAGGGGGGAGCAGACGTCGGATATATTGATGATTGAAAGAAACCAACAAGCTGAAGGAGTCAGCTAAATGGTAAAATTGACAAGGATCAGGTGATCAATTTCACTCGCGGTGTCGAGTATGGTCGGTACGGTGAGAGACCGTGATGGGACGTCTGAGTTCAGACGAGCTTTGTGTTGGTTAGTGGGTGTACAAGTGTACACAGATGTGAGATCGAAATGTTTTCCACGAGGTGGATGTGGAGTAAGGATATTTGGTAATTTCGAGGACGAAATTTTTTAAGGAGGGAAGGTTGTAACGACCCGTCCCGAGTATCGGGATTTAATATTATTTAATTATGATTTAGAATGACTAATCTGGGATTAGTTGAGCGAAATCGGACGAATTGTGCAAAATGACCGTTTTTCCCCTGGGCGTGGACAAAATGTTGACTTTTACTTCGGACGGTCAAACAGACTTTGACCGATGACCGTGACGTATTTTGGGACGTCACGAGTTCATAGACAGGTGGCACATTCGATTCCGACGTTCGTGGTGAAAGTTATGACGTATGGAAGTTCAAGGGCATTTTCGTAATTTAGACGAAATAAGGGAAAATGTTGACTTTTTGATCGGGAGGTTCGATGGTCGAGGGCCAAGGACTGTTAGGATGGACTCGATGCCCTGAGTCCGTAGACAGGCGGTACGCGTCAATCGGAGTCCGAATGACCGAGTTACGGGTCTGGATGCGTGAGGGGCATTTTGGTAATTTTCTGCACAGGGGCAGAATAGTAATTTCACAGGGGCACTGTTTGATCGAAACAGCCGTGAAATTGGATGTTTTGTGCGATCTTTCCCATGGATTGTTTAACACTTAGAACAGAATTTGGGGCAGCTTTGAGGTGTGGTTGCACATGTGTTTGAGCTGGCAACTGATTGCATAACATGGACACCGTTTTTAATTGATTTCGGGTCAGTGCAGGGGACTTTACACAGAGGACTGAGTGGTGCTTTAGGGTGCTTTTAAAGGCTGAATTGAATTAAAGGGATTGAGAGTAAGTCGAGAGGTTCATTCTGGGATTGAGAAATGAAGGAAAAAGTGAAATTGGTGAGGGAATGTTCAAAAACCCGAAACTGGTTTTTGAAGAGCTCAAATTCGAATTTCAGTTTTTAGGCCAGCCCAAGCCAAATTGAGATCTAAAATAGCTTCCTGAAACTTTACTGAGTCGATTCAGATCAAATGGCGCAAGTTTTGAAGCTCCTAGAGCCGTGGACGGACGAGCTGGACGGCCGGAAAATCCAAGTTTGAGTCGTGGTGATTGAGGTAACTTCATGTCCAATTAATCATGCGAATTAGTTCGTATTAATCCTAATGAGCTTACTGGAAAGTTAATTTGATAATGGTTGGGGAATTGCTGAGTTTGGGTGATCGACCCGTTTGGGTGATCACGGGTCGATAGCATGATTTAGTGTTTCTCAGAGTTAATTAAGGACCTGGAACTTTGATTGGATAGTTGAGGAATGTTTTAGGATCAAAAACGGATGAAATTAAGGTCGAATTGATGGCTATCTAATCGGGTTGAAATCGCGGGTTGCAGACCCGTATTGCAGAGAAACGGGCGAGGACGCTGACTGTAGCAGTCACTGTAGCAGGGGCGTGGCTTTCACGCACAGCCACTCACGGGGCGCGTGACGGCGCGTGGGCACGAATCTCGAGGTGAGGTCAACATGACTTTTATTCTATACAATGTAACGAACATTTTGGAATTGGTTTCGTGTCGATCGGACCGCGTTTCGATATTATTCGGGATGTCCGAAAGTTTTAAATCCAGTTTAAAAATAGTTAAAAATTTTGGAAAATTACGGGACTTGAATAGGATGTTAATGTAGAGGTTAGTAACCCTCTAATGTGATTTGGACAGGATTGGGAGTCCCGGTGATAGTGGTGTGGCCCGAGAAGGCTGGTGGCACGCATATCGAGGCGCTCGGTTAAACGGTCTGTGAGTGGACATTGGTTTTATAAATTCGATGCATGCATAACTGTTTCATGATTTTTATAATTGCTTTTATATGCTTTGATTTGGATATCGGTGAATTTATGTGATTTCACGCATTTCGAGGCGATTTACGTGTTTGCACGTAAACCGAGATTTTCTGAATTTGCACTGATTTCCATAATTGTGGTTTGGATATGATTTTATGAAACAGTTACGGAATTGATAAAGTAAATTCGGGCCAGGGGACCCTAAAATGGAATTGAATAAATGATTTCGGATTTGATAATCAACTATTTGGACTTATGACGGTTTTATGGAAATTCGGGGCAGGGCCCTTGTGATATTTTGGAAATGAATAATAAAATGTGTTCCATAAAACCATCTCGATACGAGGATATTTATTGGTCTCCTCCAGGTGTCGGGGACACTGGGGAAGTCACGGTGCATTGTCTGCGAGGGGTCATTGTACGGAGCAGCCGGACCGTATAGTGACTCAGGAGCAGGATTGCTATGATTGGACGTCGGGGATGCCAGACATCGGGGATGTCAGAAATATGGACCCAGTGAGACCCCGGGCAGCACGCGTTGCTTAATACCGTGAGATATGACGTCGGGGACGTCAAGCGTCTGGGACGCTAGGCATCGGGGATGCCGGAGATGGAAAAATAATAAATGTATATTACTGGATTTATGAAATAACTCTTGGATTGGCTTTTGGGATTTGAAACTATGCTTATGGTTTCCGGGCTAAGGCCCTAATCGTTATTTCTAAATAAATATGTGATTATTGGTTTTTGACGCATGCATATGTTTTTACTGAGGGGCATAAATGTCTTTATAAATGTTTTAAACAGACTTGTTTATTTTTGTCCACTCACAGCTTTTGTTTTTAATGCCCTTCAGGTTGATTATGGATGCGACTGCAGCAGAGACTGGGACATCGCACACCTCCTCCATCGATCCTTACGCACTCTGGAAGCCCATTTGGGCAGTGGCAACAGGTTATCCCTTGTCTGACACCTCTTGTCAGACGGGAGCATGATACATTCCATGGTAATCCCAGGGGGGATTGGGATGGGTCGTGTCATACGTATGAGGTTTTATGGAAAAGTGATTTGAGGGCGGAGACCCTGTGTTTTATGACTTAGAAAGTGATTTGGAGGCGGAGACCCCGTACTTGATGTTTTAGTATTCCACTGAGAAAGGTTTTGGGCTGAGACCCACGTGATGTGGTTTGGACTGAGTCCCTATTGATTTGAGGTACGGGTTTTGAATTGTGGTTTCGGCTCGGGGACCCAAATGGATTTACGGTTCATGATGGTTTATGGGAACCGAGCATGAATCCTTGAAATGTTTTTAGAATGTTTGCCAAATGGTTTTATGAATGTTTGATAAATGTTTTTGAATGCATACGTATGTTTTTATGAAGGGCATAAATGTCTTTATGTTAAAGTGTTTTTAAATAAATGTTTAAATTGTCCACTCACAGTTTTCGTGTTTCAATGCCCTTCAGGTTGATCGCGGATGAGGGCTGTAGCAGAGACGAGACATCACTCCCCTCCTCTTACGATCCTGACGCACTCTGATAGCCCCGGCGAGGGCTAGAGTTGGAATTTTCCCTGGTCTAACACTTCGTGTCAGACGGGATCAGGCGGGTCCCACATTAATCCTAGGGGATTTGGGATCGGTCCTGACATGTTTGATCAACTGAGGGGAGCTCAACACTTCTCCAAGATCGATCTTTGTTCTGGGTATCATCAATTGCGGGTTAAGGAAGAAGATGTACCCAAAATATCCTTTAGAACCCAATATGGTCATTATGAGTTCCTAGTGATGCCGTTCGGGTTAACTAATGCACCAGCGGCATTTATGGATTTGATGAACCGAGTGTTGCAGCAATACTTGGATCACTTTGTTATTGTATTCATTGATGACATTTTAGTATACTCAAAGAGTTCGAAGGCATACGAAAGGCACTTAGGGTCGAGAATCACCCTACCATAAAGAAGTTCGGGAAGAATTACTAACCACTTGTCAGATCGGTTGTCGAGGTCATTAAACTGACTAAATCGAAACCGGTTACATTACGGGATACTTGGAAATTTTCAGTTTTTGTAATGACCCATCCCGAATTATCAGGATTAATTAAGAATTAATGACGAATTAGCAAGGCTAATCGGGGATTAGACGAGGATTAGCGGAAGTTCAAGGCAAAATCACGATTTTGCCCTTGGAATGGGCAAAATGTTGACTTTTCGTTAGGACGGTCAAATGGACTTTGACCAATGACTGTGACGCAGTTAGGGACGTCACGAGTTCATAGACAGGTGGAACGTTCGATTCTTACATCCGTGGAAGAAGTTATGACGATCGGAAGATCAATGGCGTTTTGGTAATTTTGGCGAAAAGGGGCCAACAGTTGACTTTTGACCCTGGAGGTCCGATGACCGAGGGCCGAGCACCGTTACGTAGATCACAAAGATACGAATCCGTAGACAGGCGGTAACGTCGAATTCGGACGTTCGACGGCGAAGTTACGGTTCACGGAAATTCGAACGTACTATTGCACGTTTTTCGAGATGGGCAATTATTTGGCATTTAGTGGGCCCCAGCTTTTTCTCAGACCCAATGGATGAATGACATCTGTCATTCATCCATTCCTCATTCTTTTCCTTCATGCACCAAACCCTTCCCCGTGCATCCATTTTTCCAAACCAAACCCGATCCCATTTTCCATCCCACACCCAAACCATTGACCCCTGAACATTGAGGAGAGGCCAGAGAGATGAAGAGGACCGGCAGGACGTAGTGGCTGGGCAGGTAGAGCCGCCGTGCACGGCGGAGAAGATAAACCCGAGCAAGGTATTAGTTTAATCCATTTTCAATCCATTTTCGATTTCGTGTGTTATGGGTCGATTTGGATGTTTTTTTTTTGAACTAGTTAGGTTGCTAGGATGTCGTTAGGAAGGTTTTGGGAGGTTTTGGACGTCGAGGAAGCCCTGGGAGGTTTTTGGAAAATTTGAACCGTGAGGGTTCAATTGAACCGGTCGGGTTTCATAGGTTTTAGGGGTTCTAATCAATTGGGCTAGGTTCCAGGCACAATTATAGGAAGAATAGGATCGATTAGGATGTAAATCAGTGAAAAACTAGACCGAAATGGACCTGGACCGGTCACGCCGGTCCAAGTTGCAGGAAAAACCTAACCGGACCGGTCGGCTGGAGGTTAGGGGTGACACTGTTCACTGGCGCGTGAGGCCCACGGGCAGCCACTTCAGGCGGCGCGTTCAGGCGCGTGGGGAGGAATTTGAGGATGGTTCCAACATGTCAAATCATCTATTCGGTGTAACGAACATTTTGGGACTGGTTTCGAGTCAACCGAACATCGTCTCGATATAGTTCGGGTTGTCCGAAGGTTTCGGTGCGCATTTAAAAATATTAAAAAAATCTCGGAAATTTAGGGGGCTTTAGTGAGGGGTTAATTAACTAGTTAGTAACCCTCTAAAGTGATTTGGACAGGTTTGGGAATCCCGGATATGACGGTTGACCCAGAAAGGCGTATGGCGCGCATATCGAGGCAACATTGCGGACGGTATGTGAGTGGACTTTATTTTTGAAATCGATGCATGCATAAATGTTTTATATATGTTTTAATATGTGTTTTGGGATGCCTTGAGTGAATTTTGGTGTGTGTTTATGTATGGGCACGTACTTCAAGGTTTTCGGGTTTTATACGTGCTTATACGCGCTTACGCTTTCGGTTTTCATGAAATTGTTTTGAAAAGTAAAACGACCCATTTGGTCTTGATTATTCGGGCATGAGACCCATTTGGATTTGGTTTGATGAGACTCTATTGACGACCTACGGGTCGGAGTCGTGGTCGCGACGGGTGCTGTGTGCACGGCGACGGACGATGTGACGCTCGCCTCTGGATTGGAATGCGTTCCTTCCGGAGAGGTCACGATGCACGTCCCGTTGTCGAGCAGCCACTGGAGGCTCGACTTAGGAGTGCTGACGGTTTAGAGGATCAATCGGCGACGTGTGCACCATGGTCCCGAGACGGTCGCGACAGTGATGTGTTCACGGGGACATACCAGGATTGAGAGCGGTCCTGGATTGATGGTTGCACGCATCGCTACGATCGGGATCGTGACTGACCCTGAGATATCGGGCTTGATGCCCAGTTGATTTGAGTTCGGGCTCGAGGCCCAATTATTGTGAAATCGGGCGAGAGGCCCTGTTGAGTTCTATGTTCGGGCTCGAGGCCCATTTGCTTTGTGTTATCGGGCGTGAGTCCCGCTTTTATGGGTTTTGGTATACTGGTATGTATATACCCTCCTTACGAGATTATTGATTGGTCTCCTCTAGCGTCAACCTGGAGAGTCACGATCCACAGACCAGAATGGGTATCCCCATAGGGATCCCATTCCAGGAGTGGAGGTTACTTATTATGTTGTGGTCCCGGACCAGATTCCGGAGGGATATGTGGACTAGATCCAGAGAGAGAGCTCGGACTAGATCCAGAGATTGAGCCTCCTAGATGGAGATTCCTGGGAGAAGACTCGGAGTGAGACCCCGAGTAGTGTGCACACTAGATAGATATGATGACATCGTGACTATACCGGGGATGTGATCCCTAGGGGCTGTGTGCCCCGAGATGGCATCTTCTCCGGAAGTGCCTAGGATGGGTTATATATGTATATATGTATATGTGGACAGGTTTTCACTGAGATGGCTGTTGGGCTGAGACCCTCGCGTATTGGTTTTGGGCTGAGACCCACATGAGATGATTTTGGGACGAGGTCCCACGTGTTTTGGTTTGGGCGGAGGTCCCATGTGTTCATTGACTGATTTCGGCCTAAGTCCAAATGGTTTGATGGTTCATGACGGTTTATGGGAACCGGGCATGAACCCTAGAAATGGTTTTTAAATGCATGCATATGTTTTTAATGAAGGGCATAAAGGTCTTTTATGAAATGTTTTTATAAAATTATTTGTTTCGTCCACTCACAACTTTTATGTTTTGAATGCCCTTCAGGTTCATCGCGGATGTAATGACCCGTCCCAAATTCCTAGATTAGATTAGTGACTAATCACGATTAGTGAGGCTAATCGGTGATTAGTTAGGCGAAATCGGACGAACGATGCAAAATGACCGTTTTGCCCCTGATGGTGGTAAAACGTTGACTTTTCATTCGGGCGGTCAAATTGACTTTGACCGATGACCGTGACGTAGTTCGTGACGTCACGAGTTCATAGACAGGTGGCACGTTCAATTCCGACGTTCGAGGAGGAAGTTATGACGTTCTGAAGTTTAGGGGCATTTTGGTAATTTTAGATAAAAGGGGGTCAAATGTTGACTTTTTGACCAGGAGGTCCGATGGCTGAGGGCCAAAGACCGTTGCGTAGATAAGGACGATACGAATCCATAGACAGGCGGCACGTCAAATTCGGACGTTCGACGGCGAAATTACGGTTCACGGAAGTTCAAGTGCACTATTGCACGAAGTACGAAACGAGTTCACTTTTGGACTCTAGTGGGCCCAGATATTTGTCCTGATGCCCAATGGATGAGTGACAAGTGTCACCCATCCAATGGACACCATTACCCCTTCATGCATCGTCCATCTTCATTTTCCTCATTCAAACTCAAATACCCGATCTCACACCCACCATTTTCTCCTATCCGTGCAACCCAAACCCAGCCAACCATCACCCATGACCAGGCAGAGGACCAGGGGGATTGAGGGAGCTGAGGTGGCCGGCCTGGAGGCCTGAACCGCCGCCCACGGCGGCGAGAGGAGGAGAAAACCCGCACGAGGTAATCGGTTTTGCCCGTTTAATCCATTTTCGATTTCTAGTTATTATGGGCTTGTTTGGACGTGTGGGTTGAACTAAATAGGTTGTTAGGATAGTTTTAGGAAGATTTGGAGGGTGGTTCACGGCGGAGGAAGGCTGGAAGGTGGCCGGGAAAAACAGGGGCCGTGGGGGTTAATTTTTAGGGATTGATTTAGGGGGTTTTAGGTCGTTTTGTTAATTGGGTTAGATAGGAAACTTGAAAATAGGAATTTAGGAATTGGAATGGAAGCAAACGGACCGAAAATGAGGGAGAAGGAGACCTGGACCGGTTACGCCGGTCCAAGTTGCAGGAAAAATCGGACCGGACCGGTTCGGACCGGACCGGTTCGGACCGGTCTGACCGAAGTAGGAGACGGGTACTGTAGCGGCGCGTGAAGCCCACGCGCAGCCACTTCAGGCGACGCATGTGGGCGTGTGGGGGAGAATTTAGGGATGTGTTCAACATGTGAAATCTTCTATTCGATGTAACGAACATTTTGGGACTGGTTTCGTGTCGATCGGACACCGTCTCGATATGTTTCGGGGCATCAGAAGGTTTAGGTTCGGGATTAAAAATAGTTAAAAATACGGGAAAATTACGGGGCTTTAGTGGGAGGTTAATTAAGTAGTTAGTAACCTTCTATTACGATTTGGACAGGTTCGAGAGTCCCGGTGATGGTGATCGGCTCGGGGAGTCGTATGGCACGCAAATCGAGGCGGCAGCTCGGACAGTCTGTGAGTGGACCTTGTTTTCTAAATTAGTGCATGCCTAAATGTTTATTATATGTTTTAAATGCTTGTTTGTAATGCCATGGGTGCATTTGTATGTGGTTACGTATAAGCGCGTATTTCGAGGTTTCGGCCTTATACGGTGCTTATACGGGTCTGTATTTCTTTATTGATTTAAATGATTTGATTTTGGATTTCTAAAAAGATAAACTCGGGTATGAGACCCATTTGGTTTTGTCTCGGGCATATGACACTATTTACGACCTTCGGGTCTAAATCGTGGTCGCGACGGGTGCTATGTGCACGGCGATCGACGATATGACGCTCGCCTCCGGATTGGGATGTGTTCCTTCTGGAGAGGTCATGATGCACGATTCGTGGTCGGTCAGCCTGGGGAGGCTCGACTTCGGAGTGCTGACGGTTCAGGATATCGATCGGTGATGAGTGCACCATGATCTTATGGTGGTCGCGTCAGTTGATACGTTCACGGCGACATACCAGGATTGAGGGCGGTCCTGGATGGATGGTTGCACGCATCACTATGATCGGAGTCGTGACTGACCCTTAGATGTCGGGCACGGTGCCCAGTTGAGTCATATGTTCGGGCACGAGACCCAGTTGTTTTACACTGATGATTTTGGGTCAGGGACCCTAGATGGATTTCCAAGTTCATGACGGTTTATGGGAACCGGCATGAACTCTGGAAAGGTCATTGTGGTTCATGACGGTTTATGGGAACTGGCATGAAGCTTTGTCAGGTCATTCTGGTTCTTGACGGTTTATGGGGACCGGCATGAACCCTGGTTATGTTATTACGGTACATGACGGTTTATGGGAACCGACATGTTACCTCGGTTATGTTATTACGGTACATGACGGTTTATGAGAACCGGCATGTTACCCGGTTATGTTATTACGGTACATGACGGTTTATGGGAATCGGCATGTTACCTTGGTTATGGATATTATGGATCATGACGGTTCAGAGGAACCGGGCATGGATATTATGTTATGTATATATATATGTTCATATACCTTCCTTTACTTCTATTATCTCCTCTAGGGAGGGTCGTTGGCCTGGGTGGACCCCGGAGTAGTCACGGAGCACCGACTGAGTAGAGTCACCCCCCAGTTAGGTTCCTTACTCTCAGGAAGGCTATGATTACTATTACCTCGGGTAGGGTCAGTGGTCTGCGGACATTGATCTTGACTTTGAGAAGACTCGAATTGAGACCTGGGTAGCACGCGCGTAGCTTTGGAAACCGTGACAGGATTGGTTGTGTGAATTATATGTATATGTGATGTATGCAATATATGATATGATGTATGATGTGGGTTTACACAGGTTTTGGGCAGTGGCCCGTATGGTTAGTTTCTTATGATTTGGGCTGAGTCCCTTATGGATTTGGGCAGTGGCCCATGTACTTGATTTCATTATGGTTTTCTGGATAAATGGTTTTCGAATGCATGCATGCTTTTTAGTGAAGGGTACAAATGTCTTCTCGTTAAAATGTTTTTATAAACTCTTTGTTTTGTCCACTCACAGTTTTTAATGTTTTGACTGCCCTTCAGGTTGACGGCGGGTGTGGACTGTAGCAGTGACCGAGATATCACATGCCTCCTCCGGATCTTGGCGTACTTTGATAGCCCGGGAGGGCAAAGATCGGAAATATCCTTTGTCTGACACTTCGTGTCAGACGGGAGCAGGGTCATCCCGCACTGATCCCAGGGGGGATTGGGATGGGTCCTGTCAGCGGATGTGGCTGTAGCAGAGACGAGACATCGCATTCCTCCTTCGGATCTTGGCGTACTCTGATAGCCCGGTTGGGCAAAAGACGGAAATATCCCTGGTTTGACACTTCGTGTCAAACGGGAGCAGGCACGTCCCACGCTAATTCCGAGGGATTTTGGGGCGGGTCCTGTCAGTTTTCCTTTAGGTTTGATATGTTGCATGTTGAATTTGGGTATGAATTCAAAGAAATTAGGCTTCATCGGAATCTGGGAATTTTGCTGCGAAAATCCCAGATTCCGACCACCGTCGACGGTGGCACTAGCGGTGGTCCGAGTGCGATTTAAGACGAAGCTCTAGCGACGACCGATCAACGTCGTTTGTTAGCTGTTAGTCAATGACTAGTCAACATCAAAACTAACAGTCAAGGTAACTGTCGTTAATGAAATATTCCGTGGAATATTCCAAAAAATATTCATGCGCTTGTAACACTGTAGCTATGAACGCGCAGCGCGTGTGATGTGCAGCGCGTGTGACGCGCTAGTGTGGGAGCATTGGTCGGTGCATGTGGGCTCCTGCTGGCGCGTGGCGGCGTATGAGCCACTTTCTTGAGGCCAAGTCAGTCTGTGGAAACGCATGGCGCTAATTTTTTGCCCACGGTAGCGCGTGGGTACTATTTCAAGATGTTTTGGGCGTTCCTAAGTGGCTTTCCAGCCCTAAAAAGACATGTAGAGCTAATGTTTTGTAGTCGGCAACGTATGGTTGCTATTTTCTAGGGTGCCAAGCGTTCCTAAACTTGTATAGACCCTTGTTAGGTATTTCTAAGATCTAGTTTGGACTACCCCTAGGGGTTAAACCTATATGTTAAAGTGAGGTAATTCTAAGCCTTGTGAATGGTCTCCTTAGAGATGGACCGAGTTTGGAGCTTGTAGATTGCTTGATTTGTCTTGTGATTCGACACCCCGACTAGTGTAAGTGGACCCCCTTTCCCTAAAATTAAATTTAAATATTTATTTACACTTGCATGTCTTACGATGTTTACATACTTGATACTTCTTGTTCATACATATCTTGCTATCTATTATTTGTGGTATATGATTATGATTGTAATGTATGATTTACTTTGCTTATCTGGTCACGCTGATATACAGTAATACGATATAGTGAGTATGCATAGTTGTAAGTATTGAGTCACGTATTGCATTGCATATTAGTTTTCGGGGCATTGATGAGATTGAGCTGTTTAGAACCCACTTAGGACTCACTAGTGTTTTGTACTCATCTGTATGGCCACAGATCAGCCTCCAGGTTATTGATCACCTGCGCCGCTCATAATATTAGTTAAAAGTGTGCCAGCTTGTACTCCGAGCTCTAAGAGACATGAGGTGACGGTGCAAGGCACCCAACTTTCGCGTGGTCATGATATCGAGCAAAGATACTCAATGTATGTTCAGAGTATGAAACTTGAGGCGACTAATGAGCATTTATGATGTGGGTTGATATTTTGACATATTTATGGTTTTTGCATGGCTTATCTGATTGCGACGTTTAAATTATTATTAAGTGATTGATATTATATTTCTCGTATTACGTGCAAATATGTTATAACTGTTTTGAGTTTTTATGTTAAAACGAGAGGTTAGAGGTTATTTATTGAAAACAGTTTTACACTGAAATAACATCTGGGTCCACTCAGCCTTATGTTTTAAACCTCTCAGGTTTCAGTGGCACGCACGTACTTCGAGGAGTTCGGAGGTTGCTCCGACACTCACTTTCGGACGCGAAGTGAAGTTGACGGTTCAATCGGGTATCAGCATGTAAAGTCTTTGTGTATGATCATCAATTATTGGCGTCCATGCTCTAAGTTTTCGCTGATAGGCGAAATGTAATCGGTTTTTACCAGTTAGGTTTCACCCCGCTCTCCAAAACGCGTCTTCTTAATTTAAAATGGTTTCGTCATTTGAACGTCATTGTCCAGATATCGGCCAGCACGCTTCGACTGCTGTGCCATAAATGGATTTTCTGGGTCGGGGTGCGTCATATTAGTTACAGATTTTACACATAAATTCAGATATAAATTCTTTTTAAAATTTTCAAAAATGATTTCCTGTACGACATTCGGAAGCTCTTCAACCTAATAAACCTAATGAATTATTGATCCATTTCCATTGTCAACCCTTTCTTAACTAATTTTGAAATATATTTTGTGCAGTTATTATTCAACAGATTAAGTAATTCAATGTTTGAGGCTTAATTCAAAAACTATTTCCTCTTTTTAAAATAATTAGATTAATTGTGAAGGAATGTCCTACTTATAAAATGTTTGCTTGTACTTTTAGCCTTGGAATGTGCAATCAAATTAAAACAAGAATAAGCTAGCTTTTAAATTAGATTATTTAAGTAAAATCAAAGAAAAGAAGGAGATTGATGAATTAAATATTAAGTAGATTATTTAGGTAATACATTATACCTTATTGATAAAAAATTCAAAATTTACTAGAGTAATTTATAATTTAGAATAAATCGCACTCTAAATAAAAAAATAAACTAACTTTTTGGGAATGCAAAAATCTCATTGTATTTAATAAAAAAAGGAAAGAAGGAGATTAATGAACGGAAAAATGGGTGGAAGTCAAATAGTTGACGGAGCCATGACCGGCATGCTTGGTTCTGATGATGATGATGGCTTTGACAAGCAAACGGATTTTTATTTTAAAAATTGAAAAGGATCTCTCGGCTTGAAGCAAAAAACAATAGTGAAAAGTGTGAGTGGCCTTTTTTCCAATTGCCCTTTTTCCTTTGGGCTGGTATTTGCTGTTACATCACAATTTACACGCGCTTTGTTTTGTTGTGTTTTGAAAGACATGGCTGTAGCATTGCATGGCAGAGGCTTCCGTTTCTTCCGAGCCAAAAGCAAAAGGGTCTCCAAATACTTTTGTTACTAAGATGTGATTTCATTAAAATGTTACATTATATTTAAATTCAGATTAATTTAAAGAGGTATGTGTGCTGTAGGTAAATAGTAAGATTAAAAAAAGGAGTCCCGGCAAGTGGGCCATGTTGCCTAATTGATAATTCAAATAATCCAGATTTTGGGTCCCTTAGGGACCTAAAATTCAAACCCAACCCTTGGTTTATTGAAAGTGCAAGAGAGACAAGCATGGAAATAGAACCATAACCTATTAGCCTAGATTCCATAAGCTTAAGAAATATGGCCGGCCCAACACCTTCTCCATTTAAGCCTACACATGCCGACCCAATTTTGCACTTACATCCTTAAAGGAGTCATGAGACCTTATAAGCACCTAAGCCCTAGGATTCACGTGAGGAACCCATAACTACGAGCTCAAGTAGACATGCTGGCAATGAGTGACACGCTAACTCAAATAGTACCCTAATAAACTCCTCTTTAGCATTTTGTTAGGGTAAAAAGAGGAAAGGCTTCTCATCTTTTTCTTTTTCATGTTTCCTCTTTTATTTTGCTCCATACATGTTCACTAACCATCCTTTTCCTTCCTTTTGCTTTTTCTTCTTTTTTCAATCCTGGTTTTTACAAGATTTAGGGTCAACGACACTTCCAACATGTTGTTTATGTTGGCGTATTCAACATCGTCTTCTCCCTATAAACTGATTGTCATTTGGTTTTCATTTTGTCTATGAATCTCACGTTCATCTGCAACAATCTCTAGTTTGATAGGGAAGTCTAGTGTCCTTCTCTGATTGACTAGTTTTCTTATCAAGTTCATTGCTTCCATTTTCTGCTCTTCAGAAAGAGCATAACTGAAAGGTATGCATGTGATAAAGATTCTTCTCCCATCGGCGGCTTTCGCCAAATTTCAAGAATCCACAAACTATCTTACAATCAAGCTGTCAATCCATGGATTGCGTTTGTGGCAATTTTTTTTTTCCCAGTAAGTGGTTCTTTTGGAACGTCCACTTTTAGTAGTCTGAATTAACATCCGTATCTGATAAGGCTGAAAGATTTTTTTCTCTTTCTCTCCAACCTAGTGTACTAGTTATGGAGAATGTCAAATTTTGTTCCATTTAAAATGTCTAGTCACCATATACCATAACCTTTATGATTTACATTGAAAGTCTTTGAACTCATGAAAATTGAAGTTTTGGAATACTACCTTATGAGTAATACCCCATTCAAGTATTTCTACAACTTCGCTTTCTTATTCATTGCTTAGAACAAAAAAGGAGTTTAGGAATTCTATCTAATAAATTGATATTCTCGTGGTTTCGGGAATACTTGTTTTTGAGTTTCTCCTGGTGGTCATGAATTCTTCCTTTTATATCTTCAAAAATGAACCCAGGTAGGATTTCTCTTGACAGGACCCGCCCCGATCCCACGGGGACCACAAGGGGACGTGCCCTGCTCTCGTCTGACACCCAAAATAACATACCAATTTTAACCTCAAACGTTCAAATGCATAAATAACCAAATTAAAGTTATACATCAAATCCAAATTTAACAGATGTCAGACAAGGGATGAAAACCAAAATTACAAATTGCGAGCACGACTCTAAAATAATCTTGCGGGTCAAACCACCCGACAGGGGTTAAGATACGCAGAAGTAGATATATGCCTCCAACTCAGGATCCTCCTCTACCTCAGTAGCATAGCCTGGAGGGGTTACCAAAACATTAAGGGTGAGTGGACCGAAACTCAAGTTTTATAAAACAGTTTAATAAGTAAAACATATAATTTACCCCTCTGTTTTCCAAACATGCATGCATCAGAATTTAAAACCATAAGCCATATAATATGAACCATAAGGCATGTAATAAAACCATAACATAATTTTAGCCACTGCACTATACACTCCGATCCTGACATCCCAGATGTCTAACGTCCCTGACTTCCAATAAGGTCACAGTCCCAAGGCTACGCGTGCCACTCGGGGTCTCAATCCCGAATCCAATCCCCGAACCCTGTCCGGGTACGGCATCCCAGATGCCTAACGTCCTAGACGCTCGACGTCCCAGACGTCAAATTATAGCAATCCTGCTTCTGAGTCATTTTACGGTCCGGTTCCTCCGTAGAATGACCCCTCACAGGCAATGCGTCGTGACCGCTCCGGGGTACCACATCCGGAGGAGACAATATCACAAGAGTGGATCTATACAGTGCAGTACCAAATACATTTTATCGATATCCACATGCAAAACATATATATATATATATATATATAATCAAAAACCAATCCTTAAGTTTCATCAGACGGGTCTCAAACCCAAATACCGTGAAACGTGCCATAACCATAATTTCAATATCATCAAAACTGTTTCTTGATTCCAGCATGTGAATATATAAGTAAATCAGAAAACATTTATGCATGCAAGGGTTTAATGAAATCGGGCCCACTCACAGTATGATCCCGCTGCGAATCTGCGCGTACGGACCTGTTCCGGGATTATCGTACCATTCCTGTTAGTCCAATTCATACGTAAGGGTCACTAAAAGTTTTTAACATTTATCCAAAAAGACTGAAACAGAAACCGGCTCGGGGAAACTGTCCAAACACGCTTCCCGAGACAACCGACCCTAAACTGACCCACCTAACTATCTCAGATCAACATGGTTAATTCACTAAATATGTTCAGAATGATGAGAGGAATAAAAGTCATGTTGATCGTGATCGGAGATAAGACCCAACGCGCCCTCACGCGCCGCCCAAAGTGGCTGCGCGTGAAAGTCACGCGCATGACACTGTAGCTATAGTGTCACCATCTTCACCCGATAGCCCTGCTATTTGGACCTTCAACCCGCGACATGACCCGGATAATTAACCCTTAATTTCAACTCGATTTCAACCCATTTTGATCCTATCATGTTATTTAAACATCTAATTTCAGTTCTGAGTCATTAATTAGCCTAAACAAATCCTTAAATGGCCCTTCGACCCGTGATCACCCAAACGGGTTGATCACCCCAACTCATTGGTTTCCAAACCATAATCAAATTAACCTCCCAGTAAGCTTCCTAAGGCTAAAACGAACTGAAACAAACGATCAATTTAACAAGGAATTACCTGGAAGTGATCGTCCAAGTCTCTGCAACTCCACTGAAACAGGAACCTCCGTTCCAATCCAACAGTGGCTGGTTCCTTTTGAATTCAATATGGCTGAGTTCCAATCGCTCCCAGAAAGCTAACCCAGGCCTTGGTTTGGCCGAACAAGCACCAGAAATCAAAAACCCGATTTCCCTCCAAATTTTCCCGAAATGGTTTCTTTCTGGTTTTCTCTCCAATTCTCAGTTCCTTCAACAACAGAGTGAAGCTTACACAAATTCCACTCAGTTTAAACAAACTGAGCCGTCCCAGAAGCTCGTGGAAGTCCAGTCTGTCCACTGAGATTTGTTCCCCGAAAAGCTTCGATCCAGAATTAAAAATGGTGTCCACTGATGAAGTATGACTCAGCCCACGTTGATACAGTCTGTAAGGTTTAGTCTAAAGCTCCCCTTTCCAGTTCATTATAGCTTAAACTATTAGGATTGCTCAGAAACACCGCACACGGTGGTGCAGCCGCTGTCCCCCATGGTTTGCTACAGTAACCCGTGAGTGAAATGACCAAAATGCCCTTCTGTTCAAAATTACCAAAATGCCCTTCACTTTCCAGACCCGTAACTCAGCCATCCGAAATCCGATTTCAGCGTGCCGCCTGTCAACGGACTCAGGGCATCAAGACCTACCTAATGGTCCTCGAGTCGTGTGAAAATTAGTTGTCAAACGAAAAGTCAACATTTTCGCCCCTATCGTCCAAATTACGGTAATGCCCTTGAACTTCCGATAGTCAAAACTTTTTCCCTGTTCGTTCGAATTGGACGTGCCTCCTGTCTATGGACTCGTGACGTCCCGAACTACGTCACGATCATTGGTCAAAGTCCGTTTGACCCACCAATCAAAAAGTCAACAATTTGACAATACAATTCATAGGGGTAAAAACGCCAAATCATTCATTAATTTACAATATTGAAATCCTCGAATTTCCGGGGCGTTACAGCTCTTGCCTTTTAAAAATGCAATCCTTTTAGTTCTTTCAAAACCTAGATCATAATGAGTGACTCCCATTAATCCGTGAGCTGAAGAAAATTATCAATTTTTTCATAACTAAAATCTTCATCACAATTCGTTTGTTGAATGATCTTGGGAAAAAAAATTAATCAAAATATTTTCATTTCTAATCGAAGAAATTTCTTTTTCTTTTTCATAAATAATTTTTTCAAACTTAGATGTGTCTTCAACTATTTAGTTACTCGTACTTGGCAAATTGCCCAATTTTTATAGATTCCTTGTTGGAAGCCTTATAACACAACCTAAACTTTTTGGTGTGAAGGGTTTTTCCTTACAATCGTAGGTCAAAGCTGCTATCTTGTCTATTCCTCCAAAAATAAATCACTTGTTTTAGTGATCTTCTCGACTAAGAAAATATGCAAGAAAATTATTAGTTCCCTTAACATGTTCAACATCAAAATTATATTGGGAAATAATATGATATCTTTTTAATCTATGATCATCTGTTATGGCCTTTTTATTAATAAAAAAATCTCGAACTGTTTAGTCATTAATTCTGAGTATGAAAACCTCAGAGGCCAAATAAATATGTAATCTTTTAATAGCAAGTTTTATGCCCAAAAGTTATTTTTTCAAAGGTAATGTATTTTAGGTTTTTATTTTAATACCATTTTCATTTAATGATACATCCCTATCATTTCAATGTTCTTTTGGAATGGCCTTAAGAACACATCTATGACAATAATCTGAGGCATCTGTTTCTAAAATATGTTTATCTCTTGTTTTAGGAAAATAAATCCGTGTAATCTATTTTAGATTCTTTTTAATTTCTCAGAATTTTTTAATCTTCTTTAACTATAAGAATTTATTCTCCTTTTTTAGTTTTTCTAAAAAAGGTAATTCGTTTTCAGACAAATTTTTATAAAATTTCATCCATATTTTAGGACGCCTAACAAACTTTATAACTGTTTTTTATCTTTCAATTCTTCAGGAAAGTCCGTTATTTTAGAGATTATATATTTTTGCAATTCTATGCCTGAATAATCTAGGGTTATTCCTAGAAAATATATTTACTATTTTTCTACTTCTATCTTTTTAAGGGAAGAATGATTCCATGGTTTTGAAATGTTTTACATTAAATTTGTAGATGAAGTTTGAGTTCTTCTCTTGTTTTGGAGAGAACTAAGATATCATCTATGTAGACGACACAAAATCTTTATAATCTTTGAAGATTTTGTCCATCTACCTTTAATACACTTGTGGCATGTTTAGGCCAAAAGGCATCACGGTCCACTAGTAATGGCCTCTTAGAGTGCTGAAAGCAATTAAATCTTTTGACTTATCAGTTAATTTGATTTACCAAAAGCCTGACTTACAGTCAAATTTATTAAATTTTTTTCTTTAGTTTGTTTACTAAGACATCTTTTCTAGGAATGAAATAGCCATCAAATTCAAGTTGTTCTTTCAACATTTTATAATTTATGACCATCCTAGTGTTTCCTCTTTTAATCTCTGTATGGTTTCTTACCATGAATGCAGGGCTCGAATGAGGACTCATAGTTTCTTCTATGATATTTTCCTCAAGAAGTTTTTTGATTTGAACTTCGAAGTCATGAATGTCCATTTGAGTACAAACCATTGATTTAACTCTAATTAATTATTACATTTGGGTCTCTAAGTTTTAGAAAATAATATCTAGGGCTTCTAGACCATAATTTTAATAGGTCTTTACTAAAGTTTTCTTCAAGAATTTTATAAATACAGTGAGTGGTTTCTATCTGGAAATTACATACCACCATTGGCATGCCTGATCACCTAGAAAATCACTGTTGGGTGTACCACATTCTATTAAGGATTTCCCATCACACATTAAACCATTAACACTCGCTTTAACTGAGAAATTCATTCAACTATCTCATCTGGTTCCAACTCACCCATCTTGCTACATTTCTAGCCTTTGGGCTTGTTCACTATTCGGACCTATACATGTCCTACACTATTAATGTGCATTATTCAACATCCGACCCCCAATCCAGGGTCAATTCTATCCCGAAGTCTATCCTGGGATCTCATATACCCTCGTATACTCATTTCATTTCTAGTTCGAGCACGGGGCTCGCGTTTTGGAGGCTTGACATGGACAATGCAAATCAATACCAACCTGCGCTTATACCAAGTTGATAGGACCCGTCCCAAAAGGACTTTGATAACCGTGTCCGGTCCTACTCCCATCTAACAAGTCAACTGAAGTTCTGAACACACCCTCAGCACTTGCCAGACAAGGGACAATCACATTGAATCCCACTCATTCCTCCGCCTCTCGATCAGCCCCGATCTTTGTGCCATGGCCTGAAGGGCCATAAAAACATGAAAGGTGTGTGTGGACAAAAATAACATCGTTTGAAAATACATTTCAAAACGAAATTTTTTCCCGTCCATTTATAAAACATGCATGCATAGAATAAAACAAGAACAATCGGATTTTAATCACATTACATAGAAAATCGTAGGACCCACAATTTATCAAACCCGTTTCCCACATTTCTCATAATCCATTTCATCAAATCATGTATAACATCTGGACACAACCATCAACATCAAACCATTTACAATGATTGTCAACAACAGTACTAGTAACCAGTACTCAAATATCAATCACAATACTCAACTATCAATCACAATACTCAACAGCACTACTCACAAGTGCATAGACATCAATCACAAGATCACAATATCAGCACTACTCCCAAGTTCACAATCAATCACATAATCACATCGGCACTATACATAGGCCATAAAAATAAATCAATAACTCCGAGCATCAGGCATCTGGGAAACACCTCGAGTTTGACTGCCTAGGAACACACATATACCCCAAGCATCAGCCGTCTGGGAATACCCCGAGCTTCGGCTGCATGGGAACACACATATACCCCGACCATCAGCCGCCTGGGAAGCACCCTGAGCTTCTTCTGCCTGGGAAACAATCACAATCATCCTAAGCTTCGGTCGTCTAGGAAATATCCCTAGCTTCGACCGACTGGGAACTTATCACAAACACAATGAAAATCGTCCAGTGATTACATCCTAAAACCATTCTTACGAAATCATCCTTGACTTATATTCCTAGTCAATTACCATCATCAAACCGGGCCTACGCCCAAAACATTAGTTTCAACCAAGCTTTGACTTAAAACCAAGTCAAAACCATTTCCAACAGTGTCTCAAGCCCAAAATACCATTTTCCCGTAAATTTGTAAACTCGTCTAGAAACCAAAAATTAAGTCCACCAAATCATCAAGTAATGACCCCAAATAATCATTCAAATCATTACAATCAAGTCATGCAATAAATCACATAAAACATTTACTATGTATACATCACAGTTTATAAAACAAATGTCCACTCACACACCGTCCAAGAGGGTTCGATTTCGAGCCGTACTATAACAACCCGTCCCAAATTTTGAGATTGGATTAGTGATTAATCGTGGATTAGCGGAACTAATCGGGGATTAGTCGAAGAATCACGGACGGACGATGTGAAATGACGATTTTGCCTCTGGGAATGAGAAAAAAGTTGACTTTTGAACCAAGTGAACCAGTTTGAACCGGATTCGCTGGAGGTTGAAGGTGACACTGTAGCAGGCACGTGGGTTTCACGGGCAGGGACTTTGGGTGGAACGTGAGGGCACGTGGGCTCGTAGTTCGAGGCATGATCAACATGTAATTTGATCCTTTCGATGTAACGAACATTTTGGGACAAGTTTCGAGTTGATCAGACATCGTTTCGGGGTAGTTTTCGATGTCCAAAGATTTTGGGTTAATTTTAAATACGTTTAAAAATTCCGAAAAATTAGGGGAATTTAATGAGAGGTTAATTGAGGTAATTAGTGACCTTCGGCTATGATTTGGACAAGTCCGGAAGTTCCGAGATGGTGATTAGCCTCCGGAAGGCTTATGGCATGCATATCGAGGCAGCAGCTAGGACAACCTGTGCGTGGAATTTTGTTTTATAAATATGATGCATGTATAACTATTTTATATGTTTTATATCCATGTTTTGTATGCCTTGAATACGTATATTTGTGGTATTTATGATTTATGTATTTGCACGTATTTCGAGGTGTATGATTTTATGTTGAATTTGTATATACTTGTGTTTTCGGTGATGGTTTGATGAAAGGATTTTGGATTTGAAAAGATGAACTCGGGCATAAGGCCCATTTGATTTTGAAACTATCAGACTTGGATTCCATTTGATTTAATGAGAAATCGGGCTGCGACCCATTTGAGTTAAACTATCGAGTCGAGGGCCCAGTTGATTGTGAAATCGGGCATGAAGCCCAATTATGGTTTCTAAAAGAGATTTTGGGTCGGGGACCCTAAATGGATATTTGATGATTTTATGGAAATTCCGGGCATGGCCCCTTTGAGATGTTTTGAAATGATTTTAAAAGATGTTTCCCATATACCATCCTTAGATGAGGATATGTGGATGGTGTCCTCCAGATGTCTGGGACATTGGGGAAGTCACGACGCATTGTCTATGAGGGGTCATTGCACGGAGCGACCGGACCATATAGTGACTCAGGAGTAGGATTGCTATGATTAGATGTCTGGGACTTCATACGTCTGGGATGTCAGAGATATGGACCCGGAGAGACCTCGGGCAGCACGCGTTGCTTACACCGTGAAATATAACTTCTGGGAAGTCAAGCGTCTGGGATGCTAGGCATCTGGGATTCCGAGGATGGGTATTTGGTTAACATGAATTGATTGGATTTATAAAATGATATATCTATGTTATTGGATTTGGTTAGTTGCCCACATGATTTGGATTTACGGTTTTGGGCTGAGTTCCCACATGATTTTGATTTTATGGTATTAGGCTAAGGCCATAATGATTTGAGAAAAAGAAATGACCTTGGTTTTCTAAACAGTTTATATTATGTTTGAATTAACTATTTTTCAAATGCATGCATAGTTTTAAGTGAAGGGCATAAATGTCTTTTTATGAAATGTGTTTTTTAGTAAATTATTTATTTGTGTCCACTCACAGCTTTCCTAATTTTTAGTGTCCTTCAGGTTGATAGCGGATGCGGGTTGTAGCAGAGACCGATTCCTCACATTCCTCGACTAATCCTAGCGCACTCTAGGAGCCAATTGGGCTGAATTGTTCGGATCATCCCTTGTCTGGCCTTCGTGTTACCTCGTGTGGCATGTGGGTTAGACGGGACCATGGCACATCCCGTGTTAATCCTGGGGGGATTGTGATGGGTCGCGTTAGATGGTATTAGAGCGAGGTTTACATGTGGTATCCTGACACCGAGGGGTGTCAGAGCGAGGATTGTTAGTTGAAACCAGAGCGTGGTGTGTGCAGGTGCCCAGGATGTGAGGTCGTTACGAGGAACAACCCGTCATCAACCTAAAAATTAGGGCAATAGAGTAAGAGAGTGAGTAGGAATGAATCGTGGATAGGCTGTGGTTGGGCCCGATACGTCGTGCATCAATGGGATTAGACCCGAGACGGGTGGGATCGATGATTATGTCAGATATGATGAGAGTGAAAATTTGGATATGACTGCTGATCGTTCGGATACTAGGGTTGTATGTGATGAATTGGCGGTGCGGGACCGTTAGGGCTGCCTGATTGGAGATTGTGCTACTGGAGGCAAAAAGGCTTCTCGAACCCTAGCTATGATTGAGGGGCCCTGGTTGGTGATTGACGAACCCTAGTTTGTGATTGATAAATTGGAGTTGTAAGACCGTAGTTATTATGGAATGAACCGACTATCTCGATTTCGGTCAGGTCAGATTGGAGATAGTGCTGTAGTGAGCAGCTGAGGTCATGAATGACCTAGTGGACGACTCTAGTGAAGTCTAGTGAGGCTATGAAATTGGTTGTCCTGACACTAAGTGAAATGATGGGATCCGATCCAAAGGGGTCATCATGAGATGATATACATATAAGGTCCCAGGTTGGACCTATTAGTAGTAGTGGCTTGTGGATGCAAGGTCTCGATAACGATGTCTGTGGGTCGACAGTCGCGTGGCGACGGCTGGCTATCGAGAGTGATTGTAGTTGTGGTTATGAGAATTAGGGAACGTTCAGAGAATGTTCATTTTCTGGTATGAATGGTTAGAGTGGTTGTACCCAGAGTTGTGGGGTACGAGAGAGGCAGGATTCCTCCGACCTGAGCAGAGGTATGTGATGGTTGCTCGGTGTGAGCAGAGATTTAGGATTGGTTTAATTTGCACCCCACGTAGTTGTGATACGATGATGATAGGAGACAATTGAGTCACATTCTCAGCGATTACGATTACGAGAGGAGATGACGAGTTACAAGCTATGACTCAGTCGTGATGTGCTCATGTTCAGTGTAGACCTGACGATGAGGATTCGTCCGTTGGTGCTGTGCTGAGATAGCAAACATGTTAGAGATGGGTTGGACGGAGTCCAGCAATGATTGAGATGATTAAGTGGTGAATGGATCAAAAGGTATGAATGAGACACGAAGAGTTCTGGATGACGCATAGGACGTCATGGAAATTAGTGGATTCGGGGAGTTGTCGTCAACTCTAAAACTTGAGTGGTTGGGTGTCTCTAGTCTCACGAGGAAGTGCTAAGAATTTATTAAATTTGGAAGAAGCCGAAGAGAATCAATAGAAGTGTTGATGCTAGAATGTGTGATTATGAATGACATGGAAACCCGAGAGTTAAGCATGTAAAGGTTGAGATGTGAGAATAAGATAGTAATGGATCACATCCTTTTGGATGCGCATAAACGGTTATAAATTGACAAGCGACTTGGGCAGTGAGATAGATTGTTGCAGACACGTATTGTCTGAGTGTGCTTGAGGATTTGGGAAGTCCAGTGGTTGAACTTAACACCCATTTGGGTAGAGAATTAGATATGATTCCAACGTGGTTGGACTTTCGAATCAAGAGAAGCTGTGTTTGATTCCAGATTGAGTATTGGAGGAAGAAAAGTTGATGAAGTTGATCTTGTATTTGTTGGTTGACCTGAGGTTGGCTGTGGGTTATGGCAAGATGATAGTAATGGGTATTTCGAAGTCAATAAGGGTGACTTCTTGTGTTCTGCTTAGGGTAGCAGACGATGTTAGTTACATGGCATGGTGAGCATGTTGGGATTGCATTGACACTCACGTAGGATGAATTTTGATGTCATTATCTTGGATTACCCTGAGGAGACATTATCATGGACTAAGTGGGAGAAAATCCTCAAGTCGTGGTGTTGAGGTGATTAGAGAGAACCCACAGTCTAGACGTGTCTCGTCTTTGATTGATTTGACCAGATCTAGAAAGTTGATGTGTAGTGATGTCATAGTAATGGATTCAAAGAGGGTGTAAGACTCTATGACTTGGCGTATGGTCTTTAGCTGAGAAAGAACTAGTATAGATCCACCTAGGACCAAAATAGCAAGGATCAGGCACTGATGTGATAATCCTAGGATCGTGATGTTGATGATCAGGTGACGTTGTGAAGGATCAGGTGGTATTTCTCGGATCGGGATAACGTGGACCAAGTAATGTTTTGACGACAGAGGAGAATCATATTGTAAGATAATTGAAGAATCTCTTGGAATTGTGAGTGAGATGACAAGACAGAGGTTGGATATGGAGAATGTTGGAGTTGACTTCTTTTCGAAGTTAGTCCAGTATGAGATTGGATATGTGAAAGAGGCTCTGTCTTGATTATGAGAACATGGTGGATATGTGGATGAGTTGGATCTTGGATTCACTCATTCAGACTGGAAGCGTCAGTGACTATCGAGCAGAGGCTACCACCGTAGCTGATGTTTATTGTGGGGATTGACTTCCTTTCGAAGTCGATATGGTAAGATATGGTAATCGGATAGGCGAGTATCTGATAGGATCGAAAGTGGTACATCTCGGTAGATGTGGGTGAGATTGGATACTTATTAGGCATCAATGAGTACGTCTTGGTGGACGTGATTTGGATTGGTACGTATTGGATGACGTGGCTGGGAATAGACGTTTAGATGCTGGTCAGGTGACCAGGAGACTCGGAATGGACACGGAATTGGAGTGTGTGGTATGTCTCATATGAGATTGCACAGATAGACTCTAGATTTGAAGCATGATTAACTACAAGCTATGTAGTGGGCTGGTGGTGAATGGATGTACGTATTGGATACGTTGTACGAGGATCGATACTGGACATGCCTGAGAGGTGCCTGGTGACGGTATATAGGATGTACCAGTGGTATGTTGATAAACGTGTTGGTAATCGGCATAGTTTCGATATCATTGGATTGGTTGAGAGCGTGGACTGGACATTGGATGTTGTGCGCTGGACCAGAGTGATTTTGATGGGTTCAGTGACTGTATGAGCAGGTGCTCAGAGTTGTAGATGACTAAGGGAACCCTATAGTGCAGATGTGTTATCCCTACTAGACGAGTATCCGATGGGGTCCAGTCCCAGGTTGAGTGAGTTGGTGGTTAGGATAACCACATGTGAAGTATGATGACAACGTGGATCGCTGATGGGGTTATTTGATGGATGAATAAGAAGAACCGTCAAGCTGAAAAGTTGAAGATGTTGGATTGACGACTAAGAAGGGTCGTCAGACTGAAAAGACTGAGAAGAGCCATCATGCTGAATAGACGAGGAATGTCAGCCTGACTCATGAAATGTTGGCTTGAGTTCGCGACTGTCAAGTGGTGACAGTTTGGGAAGTGTGAAGGCATTGGCAGAGTTGTCAGGAGGTGTCGACACGAGGGTGTACACATGTGTACACAGAATGTGAGAAATGGATGTAAGGCCAGAAAGTGAGGCAGATTTGGATTTCCACAGTTGGATGTGGACTCGCAGTAGCAGAAATTTTGAGGACAAAATTTTTGTAAGGGGGGGTAGTCTGTAATGACCCATCCCGAATTTCGTGGTTGGATTAGTGATTAATCATGGATCAGTGGGACTAATCGAGGATTAGTTGAAGAATCACAGATGGACGATGTGAAATGACAATTTTGCCCCTAGGAATGAGCAAAAAGTTGACTTTTGAACTGAGTGGTCAAATGGACTTTGACCGATGATCGAGAAGTAGATCGGGACATTACGAGTTCGTAGACAGGCGGCACATCGAAATTAGAAGTTCGATGGGAAAGTTACGGGTCTAAAACGATGAATGGTACTATTGCACAAAAATCGAGGAAACCATACATGTGGCAGGTTTTGATTGGTGGAAAGTTCTGGAAGCACCCACCAGATGAGTGACAAGTGTCACCCATTTGATAGGTCCAAATCCCCAAATGGTGGGATATTATTTCCCTCACTGTCATTGATCACCTTCCTCATTTTGCCCGAAAACCGTGGAACCTCCCAGACTGTGCAACCCCAACCCTATATAAACAACCATTAATCCCCACTTAATGCGATTAGTTCGTGAATCATAAAGAGAGAGGGACCCTGGACGATCCTGGTGGTGCCACCGCGATGGGCCGTCGTGGACGGTGGTTAGCAAACCCGTGTATGGTAAGTTTGAGTTCAAATTTTGGAAACTGGATTTTGGTGTTTGTTGTGTGATTTTGATGAATGGAAATTGTTTCTGGAAGTCATATAGACTGTTTGGGATCAAAAACAAGGAAGAAGGTGACCGGAATCGTGAAGGCACGATGAAGAAGAATTGGAGGTTTGATTGTCGATCGGGGAGGTAAGTTTTAAGCCTAGTTTTCTAGTTTTGAAGCTGTAGATCGATAGGGAATGATGAGACGAGGCTATAGGAATTAAAACGATTGAAAACGGGTTAGAAATGACTGAGAACCGGATAACCAATGAACCGATTTGAACCAGGTTCGCTGGAGGTTGAAGGTGACACTGTAGCAGGCGCGTGGGTTTCATGCGTAGGGACTTTGGGGGGCACGCGAAGGCGTTTGGGCCCATTTTTTGAGGCACGATCAACATGTAATTTGATCCTTTTGATGTAACGAATATTTTGAGACAAATTTCGAGTCGATCGAACATCGTTTTGGGGTAGTTTTGGATGTTCGAAGATTTAGGGTTTATTATAAATACGTTTAAAAATTTTGAAAAATTAGGGGCATTTAATGAGAGGTGAATTGAGGTAATTAGTGACCTTCGGGGTATGATTTGGACAGGTCCAGAAGTTTCGGAGATGGTGATTAGCCTAGAGAAGGTTTATGACACGCGTATCGAGGTAGTAGTTAGGACGGTCTGTGAGTGGACTTTTGTTTTATAAATATAATGCATGCATAACTCTTTTATATGTTTTATATCCATGTTTTGAATGCCTTGAATACGTATATTTGTGGTATTTATGATTTACGTATTTATACGTATTTCGAGGCCTATGATTTTATGTTGAATTTGTATATGGTTGTGTTTTCGGTGATGGTTTGATGAAAGGGTTTTGGATTTGAAAAGATGAACTCGGTAATGAGACCCATTTGATTTGGAAACTGTCAGACTTGGAGTCTATTTGATTTAATAAGAAATCGGGCTGAGACCCATTTGAGTTAAACTATCGGGCCTAGGGCCCAGCTGATTGTGAAATCGGGCATGAAGCCCAATTATGGTCTCTAAAAGATATTTCAGGTTGGGGACCCTAAAGGAATATTAGATGATTTTATGGAAAGTCCGGGCATGGCCCCTTTGAGATATTTTGAAATGATTTTAAAAAAATGTTTCCCATATACCATCCTTAGATGAGGATATGTGGATGGTCTGCTCCAGATGTCTGGGACACTGAGGAAGTCACAGTGCATTGCCTACGAAGGGTCATTGCACGGAGCGACTGGACTGTATAGTGAATCAGGAGCAAGATTTCTATGATTAGACGTCTGGGACGTCAGACATCTGAGATGTCAGAGATATGAACCTGGAGAGACCCAGGGTAGCAAGTGTTGCTTAGACCGTGAGATATGACTTCTGGGACGTCAAGCGTCTGAGATGCTACACATCTGGGATGCCGAGGATGGGTATTTGGTAAACATGAATTGATTGGATTTATAAAATGATATTTCTATGTTATTGGATTTGGGCAATGGCCCACATGATTTGGATTTAGGGTTTTGGGCTGAGTTCCCACATGATTTGGATTTTATGGTATTGGGCTAAGGCCCTAATGATTTGAGAAAAGGAAATTACCTTGGTTTTCTAAACAGTTTATATTATGTTTGATTATTTATTTTATGTGAAGGGTATAAATGTCTTTTTATAAAACGAATTTTTTAGTAAATTATTTATTTTTTTCCACTCACAGCTTTTCTGATTTTTAATGCCCTTCAGGTTGATAGCGAATGCGGACTGTAGCAAAGACTGATAACTCACATTCCTCGGTTGATCCTGATGCACTCTGGGAGCCAATTGGGCTCAGTTTTTCGGATCATCCCTTGTCTGGCCTTCGTGTTACCTCGCGTGGCACATAGGTTAGACGGGATAATGGAACATCCCAAGTTAATCCCGGAAGGATTAGGATGGGTCGTGTTACGTACGATCCTCTGTAAAGTACAGGAATTACGAATCCTGTTAAAAACGACCACTAAGGGTCGCTAATACCCAAAATAATGTCACATTAAAACCCCTAAATTTTCGAGATTAGAATACGTATTAAAAACGTAACACAACGTTTTGAAAACACAAAATTATACTGAGACATTGTCCAATCGCCTCAAAACTTGTGCTAAAATATTCGTTATAACGAATACATTAAAAACTGTGTTGATCATACCTCGAAAAACTCCTCCACGTGCCCCCACACACTGCTATAGTACCCCCTCCACTTACAGTTCATCTTCTAGACCCGTTTGCAGACCCGTTTCTCTGCAAACAGGTCGCCCGACCCGGTTTCAACCCATTTTCAAACTCGTCCAATTCCACTTGATTCCTTGATTCTAATTCATCCAAAAGCATCGTACGACTCTAAAACGATCGTAAGGTTATTCTGGGCTTTTTCTTTCTCAATTCTCTTCGATTTTGAGATGGTTAGACTCGTTTGGATCCCAAGGAACTTAACCCAAATTGAATTTCAACAATCGATGTTCAGAACAAGAATTCACTTCTCAAAGTTGAAGCTTGGGTTTTCAGGTTTGGGGTCTAATTCAGGTTTTAGTGTCTCCTTCTCTCTTTTATTCCTTCTCGTTTTTCACTCTCTAATCCTTTTGATTATTCAAGTGTCTCTATAATTAAAGGTTACTGTGTGGACAATTTTGATCAATCAATTCTCTGTTTTTCTTTGAATAGATGAACACATACACACACATTTGTATAACACACACACGGGCCAGCAAGGCCACTAATCCAATTTTAACAGGTGACATGTGTCACTTAATTGACAGGGTGAGTCACCCAATTGCTGATTCCTAAAAAATCCAACCATTTTACCATTTTACCCTTTGCTCATAAAATTACCCAAATACCCTTGGCCGTTTTAGACTCATAACTAGTCCGTCCAAACTCCGATTTTGACATACCACTTGCCTACATACTTAGAACTCCAAGACCTACACAACGGTCCTTACGAAATGTCCAAAAAGTATCCCAAATAAAAAATTCAACTGTTGACTACTTAAACCAAGGGTAAAATCGTCATTTCCATTTCTAATTCTTGAAATTTCCTTTTTCGAAGTTCCGGGTTGTCAAAGAGAAGATCCAAGTACACTTGTCTGCGTTCTATGTGCACTTCTGCAGTACCTATAGCTCCTAAAAATATATAGTAGATTTCAATATAATGTTCACACTAATTCAAGATGCATGCAAAGATTAAGTAAACCTTGAACACCTTTTAATTTGCTCTAGCTCTAGCTCACCAGATTGCTCTAGCTCTGATACTAGACTCACAAACGCATGAACTTTAATTTATAAACTAGCACACTTATTTTACAAGATGCTCAACACATGAGCTCCTAAAAAATCTAAGAAAGAAAAGTATTTACAATAATAGTAGTAGAGAGTTAGAGTGTTTTCTCTAACTTAGGGAAAGGGTTTGATGGAAAAGATAAAGAACTGAATCAAGAAGGCTTGAAGAGGAAGCTTTTGATCCTGATAATTCCCTTCTGCCTAATAATTCACTTGAATGAAATTAATATGGGAGCTAAGAACCCATAAGTTTAGAAAGATATTGACTAGGCTATAAATAAAGAGCTTATAGAAAGAACCCAGTAATTATCAAAAAAATAGTTACTCCAGTAATACATAGGATATTAATATTTTTATTTATGACTCGGTTATTTACAGGTAGTTATAGAAGTGGATAATCCAAATTTAGATTAAAGGTCAAATCTAAATTACGAGTCACTGACGCCCACATTGTGGGTGTCATGTCACCAATGAGTGACTTGTCGCTCCCACTTATAAAAATATAAGTTTATGGATTATGTATCTAGGAATCACTGTAGCAACGTTTTATGGCCAAGCTCCTCATTTTCATGCTCCGGTATGTGTAACGCGTTCAAGAGGATTTTGGATAGAAAAGAGAACAAATCCTTCAAAATTCCAAAACAATTACCGCAAAATAAAACGACAACCAATTAATCCAACTAATTAATTTACTATTTGTTATTAATTAGTAGTTCTTGTCAAGAAATATTCAACCCAAACATGTTACGATTCAACCTATGTTATTGTTTGTTGTTTAAAAATTACGTTACATATATAGCATATGTACGTTAAACTAGCCTTGTAAATATTCCGAATGAATTGACATACAAGTCCAAATCTAAATCTATTTGAATTCCATTGTTGGATTCATCATATCTTATTCGAATTATCATATATTGGAACTATCAATCCATTTAATCAACATTTTGTTTTTACTGTTGGGGAAAATAGTAGAATGGAAATAATAACTCAACCCACAAAAAGGATAAATATGCAAGAAAATAAAAGAGCAAAGAATAGAAAACACCGGATATAACGTGGTTCGGCAATATGCCTACATCGACGGGGAAACAACAACAAGAACCTCCACTAATGAAATTAGGGGTACAAAGAGATGCACAACTTCAAGAACACTACTTGAAGGAAACACTCTCTCACACACTTGTTTTTCTACCAACACTACAACACTCAACACTCTCAACTTGGAGTGGGCACTCTTCACTCTCTATTTGTAGGAAGATATTTCTCTTAGATGAGATTGATGGAATTAGCAAATGACCTCTCCTTATATAGGCCAAGGAGGAACCATCTAGATGCTTTCATTAATGCTTCATCCACCCACCTACTTCATTTATGGATCCTACTTACCTACAACCACTTACTTCATTTTGGATCACACTTACCTACAACCACCTACTTCATTTTGGATCCCACTTACCTACAACCACCTACTTCATTTATGGATCTCACTTACCTACAACCACTTACTTCATTAATGCTCCAAACAACATTTTGTAGATATATTTTAAGTTTGGGCCTGGATATTTTACAATCTCCCCCTCCAAGCAAACTAGGTCAAAACGACGTGACTTCTACTTGAAGTCCATTCCAGCGGATTTGCTGCAATACTCCAACTTCTGTTGCGTAACAACTTTTGTTAACTTATCTGAAGTGTTCTTGTTAGTGTGAATTTTCCTCAACTGGAAAAGCTTTTTTGATACTGCATCTCGAATCCAATGATAACGAAGATCAATGTGCTTCGTGCGAGGATGGTACACTAAATTTTTACTTAAATGAATAGCACTTTGACTATCACAATGCACCACATAACTTTCTTGCTTCACACCCAATTCTTGAATGAACCTCTGCAGCCAAATCATCTCCTTGCCTGCTTCATTTGCAGCAATATACTCAGCTTCAGTGGTGGATAAGGAAACACATTTTTGTAACTTGGACTGCCATGAAACAGCTCCCCCTGAAAAGGTGAATAAGTATCCAGAAGTGGATTTTCTAGCATCAAGGTCTCCTGCCAAGTCTACATCCATGAAACCTTCTAACACCGGTTTCGATCCACCAAAGCACAAGCACAACTTTGAAGTGCCTCTCAAATATCTGAGTATCCACTTGACTGATTCCCAATGCTATCTGCCAGGGTTAGAGAGATACATACTAACAATACCAACTGCATGTGCTATATCTGGTCGAGTACAAACCATAACATACATAAGACTACCAACAGCTGATGAGTAGGGAATACCTGCCATCTTGTCCATATCCCCTTGTGTAGTTAGGCATAACCTTCTGCTTAACTTGAATTGATTACCTAGATGTGAGTTCACTGGCTTAGCTTCTTTCATGTTGAACCTCTCAAGCACTCGTTCAACGTACCTTTCCTATGACAACCATAGCTTTTTCGCCTTCTTGTCACGAGTGATCTCTATGCCCAAAATCTGCTTAGCTCGACCTAAGTCTTTCATGTCAAATGATTTTGACAAATCTGACTTCAACTTGTGAATCATAACAACATTGTGCCCCACAATCAACATATCATCAACATAGAGCAATAAAATGATGAAGATACCACTGGTGAACTGCTGGATATACACACATGGATCGACATCTGTTCTCTTGTACCCATGACCCAACATGAATGAGTCAAACTTCTTGTACCATTTCCTCGGTGCCTGCTTTAGCCCGTACAAGTTTTTCTTCAACTTACAAACCATGTGTCCTTTTCTCTCAACTTCAAAACCTTCTGGTTGCTCCATGTAAATTTCCTCTTCCAAATCACCATGCAGAAATGATGTCTTCACATCCAACTGCTCCACCTCAAGATCCATGCTAGCTGCCATGCCCAGAATAACTCAGATAGAAGTCATCTTAACCACTGGTGAGAATATCTCGTCGAAATCGACTCCTTCTTTCTGCCCAAAACCCTTGACAACCAAGTGAGCCTTGAACTTTGTCAACTGCTCATTCTCGTCCCTCTTCAACTTGAACACCCACTTATTGTTTAGTACTTTTCTGCCTTTAGGAAGCTCCACCAACTCATAGGTGTCATTCTTCAATAAAGACTTCATCTTAGACTTCATTGCCAACATCCATTTGTTATTGTCTGCATGAGTCTTTGCCTCCCCAAAAATTTCAGCCTCTCCATCGCCAGTCAACAGAATGTATCTGGAATGTGGGTCATCCCCATCACTGGTCGTGAGAATATACTGTGAAAAAGGATACTTAGTATTCGGCTTTGGCACTCTGTTTGATTTACGAACTAGTACTTGGGAAATCTCTGGTTGCTCCTCCTGGCTTGGCTTCCCCTGAATTTGATCGTCCTGATCATCGTCTTCAGGTTCAGACACTATCTCAGCACCTCGTGCTTCAGCCATATGAGGAACGTCTTCATGTATAACCTCTTGAGCTCTACCACTGAGTTCTTGTTGCAACGATGATGAATCATAGGTGAGTTGGTCTATATTTTTAACCGTCTCCTTATCAAGATCTGCCATGGTCTGATCTTCAAAGAAGTGTACATTTCTGCTTCTGAATAGCTTGTTGGTCTTTGGATCCCACATGCGGTAGCCCATTTCTTCATTGCCGTACCCGAGAAAGATGCACGGTGTGCCTTTGTCATCTATCTTCAATCTTTTCTCGTCGGATACATGTGCAAATGCTTTACACCCAAACACTTTCAAGTGTGAATATGAAATGCTTCTAACACATACGCATTCGGGAGTCTCAAAGTTCAATGGTACACTTGGTGATCGGTTGATAAGGTAACAAGCGGATGACACAGCTGCGGCCCAAAAACGTTTTTATAGATTGGCTATCTTCAGCATGCACCTGACCTTCTCCAGAATGGTGCAGTTCATCCTTTCAGCTACTCCATTATGTTGTGGGGGTGCCAAGAATTGTCTTCTCATGCCTAATTCCATACTTCGAACAGTAATCTCTGAACTCGTTCAAAGTGTACTCTCTGCCATTGTCACTACGGATACATTTGAGGGCTCTCCCAGTCTCCCTCTCCACCATGACATGAAACTGCTTGAAAGTTTGGAATACCTGGCCTTTTGATTTCAACAAATATACTCAAACCTTTCGTGAAACATCATCAATAAAGGTGACAAAAATATTTGTTACCACCTAGTAATTCAACTTCCATAGGACCACAAACATCAGAATGTACTAGGTCTAATATTTTTTCTTTTCTTGTGAAGGTACCAGAAAAACTGACTTGATTTTTCTTGCCATATAAACAATAATCACAAGAGTCTAGTGAGGTACCTTTGACAAAGGGAATGAGAGACTTCTTTGCCAAAACTTGCAATCCCTTCTCACTCATATGGCCTAATCTCTTGTGCCATAGATTTGGAGGAGAATCGTCCGCGACATTCAACTCTCCTTTGCAAACCTTCCCATATGTCTTGTAGAGGGTGCAACACAACTTTCCTCTAGCGACGAATAGCGATCCCTTGGTAAGCCTCCACTTTTGATCTCCCCTATGATGATGGAACCCTTGTTGATCAAGCACGCCGGTTGACATTAGATTCAGACGTAAACCAAGAACAAGTCTCACATCTTTCACTAATAGATTGTTGCCCAAATCAGTCTCGAACAAAACATTACTTATTCCTGATATCTTGGAATAGCTATAATTGCCCATCTTCACTTCCCCAAAGTCTCCGGCTTTGTATGTGGTGAAGAACTCCGAGTGCGCCGTGGCATGGAAAGATGCTCCAGAATCAACTACCCAAGAAATGCTTTTATCTTCATCAGCATGTAGGCAATCACTGTCAAGAGACAACAACTCAAATGCTTGACTAGACACAGTAGCGGTAGCTGCAGTAATGATTGTGTCCTCCTTCTTTTTGTAGGTTGAGCCATCTTTCCCATCCTTCTTTTTATTCTTTAGTTTGTTGCAATTCTTCATCATGTGTCCATAGAGATTGCAATTATGACACCTTCCATTGAATCGTGTCCTCGAACGGCTTGCAATTCTTCCACGATCTCGACTGTGACCTTTACTCTTGCTTCTTCCTCTATTCTTCGCCACAAAGACTTGGCTACTATCGGAACTTGAGGACTTCCTCCTAGTCTCTTCATTTAACATGTTTTTTTTTACATTATCCATACATAACACACCATTGGAAGCAAAGTTACTTACAGTAATGACAAAGGTCTCCCAACTGTCGGGCAAAAATCCAAGAAGCAACAACGCTTGAAGCTTATCCGCGATCTTCATGTCCATCGTGGCCAATTAATTGACAGTGCTTTGGAAGTTGTTGAGGTGCTCAGTCACCCTTACGCCCTCCTTATACTTCATGTTGACAAGCTCCTTAATGAGAAACGCTTTCTTCAAGGCGGTCTTTTGCTCGAACAATGACTCCAACTTCAACCAAAGAGCATGGGCGTTAGTCTTGTTGGACACATGGTGGAACACACTATCATCCACCAATTCACCAATGTGATCAATAGCCTTACGATTAAACTTCTTCCATTCAGCATCTCCCATATTCTCAAGTTTGCTTTCCTCTCCTTATATGGGCTCATGCAGATCCTTACAATA
This sequence comes from Prinsepia uniflora, assembly GCA_032719365.1. Classification (NCBI taxonomy): domain Eukaryota; kingdom Viridiplantae; phylum Streptophyta; class Magnoliopsida; order Rosales; family Rosaceae; genus Prinsepia; species Prinsepia uniflora. The sequence goes on from CM064861.1 coordinate 69,494,548, forward strand.
GAGAATGTCCTCCATTCTCGGCTTCCATGTAATCCAATTGGAGTGGTTGAGTCGAACCATGGTACTCCTTGAGCTTTCCATTCTAACTCTCAACGAAGCTGGAGCTCTGATACCACTGTTGGGGAAAATAGTAGAATGGAAATAATAACTCAACCCACAAAAGGATAAATATGCAAGGAAATAAAAGAGCAAAGAATAGAAAACACCGGATATAACGTGGTTCGTCAATATGTCTACGTACACGGGGCAACAACAAAAAGAACCTCCACTAATGAAATTAGGGGTACAAAAAGATGCACAACTTCAAAAACCCTACTTGAAGGAAACACTCTCTCACACACTTTTTTTGCTACCAACACTACAACACTCAACACTCTCAACTTGGAGTGGGCACTCTTCACTCTCTACTTGGAGGAAGATGTTTCTCTTAGATGAGATTGATGGAATGAGCAAATGACCTCTCCTTATATAGGCTAAGAAGGAACCATCTAGATGCTTTCATTAATACTTCATCCACCCACCTACTTCATTTATGGATCTCACTTACCTACAAACACTTACTTCATTTTGGATCCCGCTTACCTACAACCACCTACTTCATTTTGGATCCCATTTACTTACAACCACCTACTTCATTTATGGATCTCACCTACCTACAATTACTTACTTTATTAATGTTCCAAACAACATGTTGTAAATATATTTGAAATTTAGGCCTGGATATTTTACATTTACTTCACCTTTTTTTTCCGTTAAAAATTACGATTTATTGGAATCTAATCACTTATTTGCATGATAAAATCTGAAATAAGAACATTACATAATATGTATCGGGTTAAATATTTCTGGTTATTTTATATATGACAGAGAAAGAGGGGCTGACAGGAGGACCAGTCTACACTTAATAGGTGGTAAACAATATGTTAACATCCTTGTAATTGTAGAGAGGTTTGGTCGACCAAATTGGTTTTCTTCATGCATAGAATTTCCAGAAGACAATCAACCTAATATTGGCAGCTCTGGACCTACCAGAGTTCAGGTACATTAGCCAAAATGAATAATCCAATAATGAGTCTGAGCGCCCTAAATTAATCAATAATTTCTACAACTGAGAAGAGTTCATAGGTAAACTCGTCAACTACAGGAGTGCCCTGAATTTGTAAATGACCAAACAAACAGAAGCCATAGGAATGTAGCCTTGTTCACTGACTTTATACAACTTCTGTAACCTGGATAAAATTGTCGGTCTTAATTCTTTATACTGGTGGAACTCAATTGAAATGTGTCTCTTTCACATCGAACATAACGGATTAACAAAGGGTTCAAAATGGACATCGATAATGTCAGAGAATGAAGAACATAGTTATGGGAGACCTTGTAGGACACGAAAAGCCGCCCTCAAAAAATTATAGACCAACCTTGACCTTGCAAGTCTGTATTCTTTCTTTCAGATTCTACGTTAATGACTTATTGAGAGAGGATATATATATATATATAAAAAAAAAAAAAAAAAAAAAAGACCTAGCTAGTTTATCACATTTTGATTCGACTGCTGATGAGTCCAACTAAGAATTAATTAGAGGCAACAAAAATGCAAGGGGATGATATGCGTCGCAGTGCTTTCTTTCTCAACCACGGTGTGTCTAGGAGGCGATGATTCAGCAGAATATGAAGCTTTGATGCAGGTCATTAGAGCTGTTGATCCTCAAGATGTGCTTGAAGTTGATCAGAATGCTCCTATGCGTCAGGATTCCTGCATGCATAAGTGGAAAGGTGTGCAATGCGACTCACAGGCTGCTTCGGTGACAGAAATCAAGCTTGAGAATCTGAACCTTAGTGGCACACTTGATGTAGATTCACTTTGTAAGCTCCCGAATCTTCGAGTTGTTAGCTTAGCAAGAAACCACATACGGGGGACTATTTATAGCTCAATTTCGCATTGCACAAGGCTACTCTATTTGAATCTGAGCAGCAATGTTCTGAGTGGGCGAATACCTCAGGAGGCTCTGGCTAAGCTCAAATATCTGAGGAAATTGGACATCTCCGGTAATCATTTTACTACCAGTGAGATGTCAGCTGCCACAATACTTTAAGTCTTATTCATTCTTTTTCGCGTATAAGTGTACGTTGGATACTGGATATATGCTTCTGATTGTATACATAAAAAATATTGTACTATAAAGGATCATCACGTAGCTAAAAAACAAAAACCTAAAAATTATTACCGACAAATTTATCTAATTATATTACATCTAATCAATTTCCTTAATACTTTGAAATTCTTCATTTTTTTAAATAATTTAAATGAAATTCTTAATATTTTGACATTAACTTAACAAATTGAGATTGACCACAATGCCACACAATTATATTTGAAGTTGTTAGAGATTGTTGATGCCTCAAGAAGATAGATAGATATATGGAGTAATTTGGTGGGGTAGTTTAGGTACTCTAGAATATCCCAACAATATTTTTCTCCTTTTTTGGCTTATATTAAGGAAGAAACTACATAGAAATAAAATGGAATTATCCTTCGTATAATAATAATAATAATAATAAGGTAACATTTCATAAACAATAGCAACAACATATGATATATATATATATATAAATCCTCCTAATATTTTGATTAAGAAGTTGCAACATGATTATTATTAATCTAATCTGTTATGTTATGTTATGTTGGTAACGTGAGTACTCAGCATTGAAGGATCTTGTTTCTCATCTCATATCTTATCGCAATTTACAGCTATTTTTATCTTGGATTATATTGTGTTGTCAATTTGTCATCGCATTTTCTTTTGCTCTAAAACCATATTTTATAACATGCTTTGAGGTCTCCAGCTTGGATTAGGCATCATGCAACTTATCATTATCCCTTACATTATTGGCCCACTACCTAAATCAAGAATGTGTCCTACACCATCCAACCTTTTCATGTGAAACTATCGTATGTGCATTTCATATATCCATCAGGTCCTACATATATCCATTGGTAAGTGATTAATCTCAACCTCTATAAAACTTAGAATTCAGATATCAAGTCAATGGCATGATCAACTACGTCCTGTCTTTGTATGTAAATGCTAAGTACATTTGTGTTTGCATGTAATTGTTATGAGTTTTCAACATTTGATTAGCAAATGGATTTTCTGATTTTGATGGTGAGAGGAAAGTCGTTGATCGATATTCTGTGTTGTCAAGCTCAAGCCGACTCTTAAGTCTTATCCTTTCAATTCCATTTTTACGCATAAATTTGGATATGCTTTGTTCGGGATTTTTTCTCTCTTTTGTTTTGTCTGTGGTCCTATTGGCTATTCCTCCACATTAATTCGCCTACATACGTACAAACGAAATATTTCCATATGAATACTACTGGCATTCTATTGTTGGGATTCATAATCACGATTTTTTTAAGTTATCGAATATATATATATATAACATAATCAGACATATTTCATTTATACTCGTTTATTTATTTATTTATATATATAAATTAAAAGAGTAGAGTAAAAGGTACCCCTCAATGCGGATGCAAGCATTATCATTTCCATATATATATATATATATATATATATATATATATATATAACTCACTTATTATTGGGATTCATACTCTCGCATTTTTTTTTAATTTATAAAATATATATTTCATAATTAGACATGTTTTATTTCTAAATCTTTATTTCAAGATCATCTCTCTAAAATATTCAATAACATTAAAGATTATTTAATTATTCATATATATATATATTTAAAATATATATATATTATTTAATTATTCAATAACATTATCATATATAACTCACTTATTGGGTAAATTCCTTTTTTTTTTAAGATATTAGAGAATTGGATATAAGTATTAGTTATCCACTTCGCTCTTCACAAGTATCGAATAAAGACTCGAGACATTCCCACTATATAATATGTAGAAATATCATTATGTAACACTACTAGTAGCATAATTAGGTCACATACTCTCTAGGGCATAATTAGCTGGACAATTTTCTGATATATATATATATACGACCCAATATATTCTGAAAGATCCACATTTTAAAACGTCATTCTTAACTAAACCTATTTTTTCTTTCTTAATTGTAAAAAAGACCCAATTATATACTAAATTCACACATTGTAGTCCATCATAGTCCCGTTGTTTCATTATTTGTTGTTTGAAGGAAAAATAATTAGATAGTTCTAGGGAGGTAGAGAATGAATAATGAACTCATTCTTTGCTTTAATTACCTCCATACTCAATTTATTTGAAACCTCAGACAAAATAAAATATGTGGCTTATATCTAAATTAGATGTATAAATCTAGGTTCCATTTGCTACTCGAAAATAGCGAGATTCAAAATTATTCTATACTCTCCAAAAAATATCATTCCCAAGTTCAATAAATATCTATTCTGTAAGTTCTGGCTTGAAATAGTTATGTGCACCATCATATCTACATAATAAGTTTTCAAACAAGATTGAAATTTTTTCTGGAATTTTTCAGATTCTTGAGTGTATGAGTTTTCAAGTAATTCTTGTATGATCCCTCCCTAAATATATCCCCTTCTCAATTTCAATTGTGTGTATAAAAAATAAAAAAACAATAGTCATGTTTGAAAATATTTCTTCCTTTCTTACCATGTATGGGAAAAGCCTTTTTGGGGAAGTGCAAGTCTTTCCAGAGCAGCCATACTGTGATTAAAAAAATCACACGAATTAATTATTTATTAGACCCTAACTTGTAACTTATTTATTAATTAACCCCAAATCAAATATAGGTGCTAAATTTGTGAAACACAATCCTAAGCAAATTCAAGCAATGTAATGAATGTCAAATGCTCACATGCAATATTGGAATTGAATCATCAATAAAATAAAAATTCAAATATTTTCTCAAAATTTATTCATTAAGAACTTTAATCAAACAATCGGCATGCATAAAAGGATTTGCATTCACCATTACATTCGAAGATCAATCATCATCCAGCAAAGATAGAAGAAACAACAAACAATTCTTATACCCAACCCGAACCCTTATATCCAATAGGATACGCCTTGTACATCCTCTCTCAACTTATAAGATCACTCTACCCCAAGAGCTATGCATACTATTGAAACCCTCACAACTCACCTTACTTCTATACCCGAAGACCCTTAGAGTTGTTCTCACTTACTCACTCACTTGTGAGGTGTTCTCCTTTGATTTCAAATGAGGCCAAGATCTCCTCTTTATATAGGCCAAGGAGGAACCATCTAGATATATCTTCATTAATACTTCATCCACCCTCCTACTTCATTTATTGAATCTTCCAACTACTATATTCATGAACCTTCTACACATTTATTTTGTTCATGCACTTTAATCTAGAACCACAACTATGTTCTAGATAAAGTCCAATAATATTGAAATTTAAATATCTATTATAATTTAATATTGGACCTAGATATTTTACAAATGGAATTTGAAGTAGTTGCAATTCCTCCCGTCATTGGAATCAGAAACAATTGTAGTTCTTCAACCGCTAGAGTGCAATCAATTGTGGTCGATGTCTTGCCACAAGGCGCCAATTAGTTGCCATTCAAATGTACACTCTATGTAGACAATCATAATGCTAAAAAAGTCGATAACAATTAACTAATGAGCGAGTGAGAAAATTTTATTAATAGCATATTCATTTGGCCAACAAGCAATTGCAGTATCATGTATTTGAAGTACCTGAGATAAAATGTAAGTAAAATAAAGACCAATGTATTCAAATTTTAATATTTTTAAATATAAATAATATGACATGTTAATGAAAAAAAATAAAAAAGTAGTAACCAACCGAAGGAAAAACCAACTTAAAATTTTAATGAAAAATATCACCTCTGGTGTTCACTATTTTCAAAGTTTGAGATTGTTATACATAATTAGCCGATTTTCTCTTGGTCTTTGTTATTGCTAAGTATTTGATATTTGTAAAACTCAGATAGAACAACAATTCGAATTTGTTGGTGAGACTGTTGGTTGTGGTCTTTAATTGCATCATGCTGTCATGCACTTGGCACGTCTAAACAAAAAGATTTTTTCAGAATTGAAACAAGACTTTGTTGCGTCTAACATAAACAGGGGTGAGCTCAAATTCTAATGTGTAATAAAATATTTCAAATACTGACCAAAAAATAAATAAATCAAATATTTCAAATTCCCACTTCTCATAAAATGGGAGATTAATATTCGTTATATAAAAATAAAAAATAAAAAATAAATATTCAATGTTTACACTTCTAATGTAGGATAATATACTTCGGGTTGGATGATTAGGTAGCTTCGGTCTAAAGCCTAAAACTTTCTTCTTTTTTGTTTTTGTTGTTTTTTCTTTTTGACATATGATGTATAAGGTACAAAATAGGATAATATAATATAAAACTAGTGTTTTGTACCACTTGTATTAATTAGTCATCATTAATACGATTGAGTACCATTATAAAGTCCAAATAAGCTAAAATAATATTCTCTAAATTATCTGTATTAAATAGTCGGATGACTAATAATCTTGAAAAGTATAATAATAATAATAATAATAATAATAATAATAATAATAATAAAATTTTAATACATAGAAATAATAATATATCAATAATTAATTAAAAAAAAAATAATAATGTACATAATTAACATTTATATATAAATATTTCTTATTAACTACTATAATTTAATTCGTCCAGTATAATATGGTCAACATTTTAATCCGGTCGAGTACCAAACCCGTGACTAAATAGTCAATCTATCCGATTGATAGATTTGCTTATCCGACTGAAATAATCAATACAATACGGCGTACCAAATGAGGCCTTAAAGTCTTGTGTAGCGCTGCCCAATTACAAAAAAAAGTCACACTATTTGTCCTAATTTTTAACATTTCATTTTCCCATCAAACTTCCATTTATTCATTTCCAATTTTATTTATTCAATATTTTTTTTATGAAGATGCAATTCTAAATCTAATAATAATCAAGTCATTTAAAGTAAGAAAATAATTTTATATTTGAAGGTTGAACAAACAAGGAGAATATTTGTTACCACAAGTCTAATTCTAACAACTTTCAGCATTCCCATTAAAATAACTAAGGATATGTTTAGCTAAGGGAAAAAACATAGAGTTTGCTAAAAAAAATTAAAATGTTAATTTTTAATGCACAAATTCTCTTGTTTGGATGTATAAATATAGGAATTTAAGATTAAAAAAAAATGGAACTTGAATGTGGCAAATCATAAGTTTAAATTCCATAAAAAAAATGTGTCATTTTCAAAATTCTATTTTTATAACTACAATTTATATATGAACATTCAACTAAATGTTTAACTTTCATTTTACTTCTATATTACCCAAATATAAAACTTTAAAAATTCCTTCATTTCATAAATTCTTAATAATTTTAAAAAATTTCAACCAAACACATCCTAACACTCTAATTATATTACATGTTGATGTTAATGTACGAGAGATGAAACATAATACTAAATGGCCACGATCAACACAAAAAAGGTTAAGCTCCATGTAAGAGGAGCAAGGTCCACATATATAAGGTTGTGAAGTGGTACGGCTCCTATAATTCGATTTAAGCGATTTAGTTCAACTTAAACGATTAAAATATATAAAATCAAAACAAAACTCATCCAAGTACAAGGAACGATTTAGTGATGATATGCATTTTTTCAAATTTAATTTAAATTGAATTAAATCAATGCAACCATATTCAAAATTTAAGTAATTACTTTTTAGAATTACTGTAAAAATTTGTTAAATTTCAGAGAATGTGCGTGTGAGTCTTTTCCACTACTGAGAAAATAAATATTTATTTTTAATAAAAAATTGGTGGCAGCTGATAATCCCAAAATACAATGTTGATGAAAAGAAAATTGATTTTTTTGTTTTGTTTTTTGGGTTTAAAATTTTATTTCTTCTAGCAAAAGAAACATCCGCTGTCATCTCTTTGGCTCCTCCAAATATTCTTAGACCAGTGGATTGTCAGTCTATATATAAAAAATTGTCCCTTACCTATCTGGGCTTCAAATTCTATTTCTTTTTTATACACAAGGGAGGAAGTGGAATAGCCACGAAGCATAGAATAGAAAAGAGAGAGGCTTAGTGTAGAGAGGATGACCACCACATCCTCCTCTGATTTCATTTCATATATTCCACTTCTTAGATCTTAGTTTTTCTTCATTTTCTCATCTGGTCCTTCTCGAATGGTAAACTTTCCATCTACTTTTCCTTCATCTGCATCTTATTTTTCTTATTTTTGAATTTTGAATAATTGTAATTCTTCTATGGCTTGCTGATCCACACCATTTCTACTCAATTTCATTTTCTGGGTTTATCAGGAAATCCGCTTTGTGTTCTGATTGGTTCATGAAGGATCTGATGTTCAAAGATTGAAATTTGACATTTCCTGATTGTTGTTTTAATCAGAGCACTATCTGGGTTCTCTCTGAATTTTGGACAAGGTAATGAATTTTCCATTTTTTTTTCTTGCTTTTTACCGTGTCTGCATTTTGATTGCTCTTTTTCTATTCAATATTGAGTCTTTTGGATTTTGTCAAAGTATATGATTATGGACTGTTCAGATTGGCTCCAATGATCAAAATTTGGGTTTTCGTATTGAGTTGTTATGTAATTGTTAGGTGAATTTTCAATTTGTATTGAATTGTGTATTTATCCCAAGTGTTGTTTTTTCAGTTGAATTGGTTTGGATTGTTGAAATTGAGATGGTTTATTACAGGAAAGGATGGAACCAGATCTCGGCAAGCTCTTCATTGGTGGGATTTCCTGGGACACAGATGAGGAACGGCTCAAAGAATATTTCAGGAAATATGGAGAGGTGGTGGAGGCTGTGATCATGAGGGACCGTGCAACTGGTCGTGCTCGTGGGTTTGGTTTTGTTGTCTTTGCAGATCCTGCAGTTGCAGAAAGAGTCATTATGGATAAGCACATGATCGATTGCCGCACAGTGAGTATCCCCTTCTATCTTTATGCAGCATGGACTCGGCATTCTGTCCATTTTCATATTTAGTTGCAGCTCTGATACATTTACCGTAAGTGTATGTTTAGGAAGGATCTCATATGCATGAATTTAGATCTCATTTATGACGGGAAAAAAAAACTTGTACTTTAGTGTCTCTCTCTAGATTTGAAAGATCTATTCAATATAATTAGTTATTTGGAATCTGCATTGGAGAAAAGTCTGACGCTTACTGGTGACACGAATCTAGGGTGCAGCCAATAGTTTTGCTTAGTTTCCTGTTTTCAATTTTAGGTGGAAGCAAAGAAGGCTGTACCTAAGGAGGATCAGAGCATTCTAAACAGAAGTGGGGCTGCCAATAGTTCCCCTGGTCCTGCACGCACAAGAAAGATTTTCGTTGGAGGTTTAGCACCCACAGTCACTGAGAGTGACTTTAAGAAGTACTTTGATCAATTTGGTACAGTCACTGATGTTGTAGTAATGTATGATCACAACACCCAACGGCCAAGAGGCTTTGGATTTATCACTTATGACTCAGAGGAGGCAGTTGACAGAGTTCTACATAAAACATTTCATGAACTCAATAGTAAGATGGTTGAGGTCAAAAGAGCAGTCCCTAAAGAGCTATCCCCAGGGCCCAGCCGGAGCCCTCTGGTAGGATACAACTACAGTCCAGGTAGGACCAATAATTTGCTTAACAGCTATGCCCAGGGTTACAATATGAGTCCAATTGGAGGTTTTGGGATCAGTATGGATACTAGGTTCAATCCAATTTCTAGTGGTCGTAGTGGATTGTCTCCATTTGGCACTAGTGGATATGGCTTGGGTATGAATTTAGAGCCAGGATTGAGCCCAACCTACAGTGGGAATTCCAACTTTGGCAGCAGCCTAGGTTATGCACGGATGTTGAATCCCTATTATAGTGCCAACTCAAACAGGTATAGTACACCTATTGGATATAATGCAAGTAATGGGAGGAGCAGTCCTGTAGTAAGCTCAACTACTCGGAATGTCTGGGGAAACAGTGGCATCAGCAATAACATGAACCCTTCCAATACTGGGGCTTACTTGACTTCCGAAAATGAGGGGTTCGGAGGTACTATTGGAAATAGTGGTTCAAATTGGGGCCCTAGTTCTTTTTCGACTAAAAATAGAGGCAATGCTTCTGGATATGCTAGTGTCGGTGGTTATGGTAGTGGAGGTAGCAGCTTTGGGTTGGGAGGAGAAATATATGGAAGAAACAGTGGCACTGGTGTATCTCCAACATCCTCATTTCCCACATCGACTGCTGGTTATCACGGGTCTTATGGAGAATTGTACCAGAATGGTTCAGTTTATGGTGACTCAACGTGGCGCTCTAGCAGTCCTGAGCTTGATGGTTCGAGCCCATTTGGTTATGGACTGGGTGATTTACCTTCGGACATCACAGCCAAAAGTACTGGGGGTTATATTGGAAGTTACAATGTTACCGGTAGACAACCAAATAGAGGTAACTATCTCCTTACAACTGAATTTTATAGGGAACTGGTTAATTCCAAATGAACAACTTTTGTTTTTTCTGGAATTTGGAAGATTTTGATTATATACTGTTGCTTAGGTAATTTTTAATTCTTGATTTGAAGATATATTTTCTCTTGATTGCAAACAATCCAGATGAAAGTTATGAATATTTCAACCCAGATAGAAAAATTTTACCACCTGCTTTGCTAAACGCATGGTAATGATATTGATTCCATAGGTTACGCCATTTGCATATTCATACATGTAAGAAAGGTCAAGTCTTCCATAATTTGAAAACAACCGTGAAGCTTATATCGAGTCTCTCATTTAATGTTTTATATGTGATGATGGCAGATGCCTATCTGCGTACAACTTTGAAATTTTATATGGATGATGTTAATGGACTTTCCCGTTAATTAGATCTAGAAGTCATGCATATTGAAGTCGTCACAAATAATTTTGTTTTCACATATAAGAAAAAAAACATTTCCTTTTACAGGTGAAATTCATTATATGCTGATAGTTACATGTTATTTCCTGGAATTCACTTTCTTGTTTTGTTCTTTCTTATTTGGTAAATGTGTACTTCAGGAATTGCTGCTTAGGTGGTTTTTTGAATGTCAAGAGGTGATGGTAGGTGAATGGAAACCAGTTAAACACTGAAGGATTGTGAATATTATACGTCTCCCTTATTAAGACTTTCAGCTTAAAAGGACACTGATCAATAGTTCTAACGGGGGTTCCTTGATTTGAGAAGCATACATATCAGTGAGAAAACAATTACATGGACTTTTGTGTTAAAGTTGGGGTTTTCTATTGTTCCTTGGAAGCGTAGGTTCCTTTCTTAAAACTTCAATGAGGTGTAAAATCAGATTGCGGATATATATTCAGGAAGACGGTTTCAGTTGACGTACCTTGCATCTCCAGCGAGACGAGCCAGCATTAGCCTGTGGAAAGATAGAACATTGATTTATTTAAAATTTTGTTTTTTATTTTCATTGCTGTAAGCCTGGCAAAGTTGCTGGTTCTTATTATTTCTGGGATTTGCTTTTTTTCTCTCAGATTGTATGTGGCGAGGTTTCTGATTTACTAGTGTGAAACAATGGCGGGATGCCCAACTGGGATCCCCAACAAATAAGTTACATAACATTTTGATTCATTGTTTCTAAGTATCAGTGTGAAACAAGTGCCTGATAGTTTCTTCAGGCTTTTGTTTGTGGTTTCGTTCATATTTCCTTACTTTCCTATTATTTCTGTTGTCTTTTTCTGAGTTGTGATAGCATCAGTCGTGTGCACAATGTGACGAATTTTCAGGAATTTTCAGTAGCTGTGACGAATTTCCCTTCTATTCTGGGTTTTGAGCTTATAATTTTATGCAGGAATGCTAACTGGAGTTCTCGTACGAGTTTCTATATATGGACATGGTGTCCTATGTTGTGAAGGATTTGAAGATCTTGCGTTTTGAGAAGAGAGGTTGGGAGAGACGAGAGAAATATAAGAATGTATGTTCTTTATTCTGAATAATCTTCAAACAATAAACTATATTTCCTTTATATAAAATAGGGAATTAAGTAAATATACAAATTATTTGCAATTGCCCTTCATGTAATAGTATTGTTTGGATGCATGCTTATGTTTCACTTCATTAAAATCTTGTCAGGTGATAAACTCTGTAAGAAAAAAATAACCCTAGTCGAAGGAGAAACAGTGCAACGTGCATGGATAGTGTTCACATCGAAATCTCTGGAGGTAATTAATGTCATCCCTTTTGGAACATGAGTAGATATTACGTCTTTGAAATAAGATGTATTAGAGTTGCTACACCAAAATCTTGTCGGTAAGCCCAGTGGGAAAAACCCATGGTCGAAGGGAAAATTTGAGCAAATACATATGAGTTGAATCATTGACATCTTCCGGAAGCATTATTAATAGGGTGACCATACCAAAAGTGTGTCTCATTAAAACCTAGTCAGGTAACAAAATCTCATGGGACAAAATAACCCTGGTCATAGGATGGGAGTGCACGATGGTCATGTGAGTATATTTCGGGACACTCAGTATACTCCTGATACTTGGTACACTTCAGGTTACTCCTCCTTGATCTGGACTCTCCTTGAAAACTACAGACTAGGTAGATCAGCCACCCTACGTAAGCCAATACCTCACACATATCCCTACGTAAGCCAATACCTCACACATATTGCTGGAAATGTGGCCTTTGGTAATGATTTGGTGAAAAGGTTTGCATGGTTGTTTTGAAATCGGATGGACTTGATCTCAATCTTTCGATACTCTTGTTGCTTTTGGTAAAAAAAAAAAATTTTGGTGCAACATGCTTGGTGTTGTCTCTTTTAATGAAACCAGTCTTCATTTGCTCGATACAGACAGTACTATCTTCGTAGATAACCGTCGGTTCATTATTGGTGGAATGCAGTCTACAAGTACTTCGAATATACTCCGTAAAGGCTCTCAGCCACATACATTCACTAACCGCTTCGTGAAGAGCTAGAATCTCTGCATGATTCGAGGACGTAGCGACAAGGGTTTGTTTTGTAGACCTCCAAGATATTACTGTGTTCCCAATGGTAAACACATAACCGGATTGGGAACGGCCTTATGTGGGTCTAAAAGATAACCTGCATCAACATACCCCAATCAGACCTGCATCATTTTGAGGACCAAGGGGATTTGATTTATTCCTCGATGCATTTGGATAGAATACGCTCATATCAGTTGTACCTTTGAGGTATCAGAAGATGTTTTTTATGCCATTCGAGTGACGGCGTGTTGGCGCAGAGCTAAATCTAGTTAGCAAGTTCACATCGAATGAAATATGACACTTCTAGTGTCAATATCTCTTTGTGATCATTTGTGGGGCGAAATTGATCCTTATTAGGGTCTACACTACGAACGGTCATGGACGTGTTTGAATGTTTTGCTTTATCCTCATTAAAACATCTCAACGTCTTCTAAATATAGCTCGATTGATGGACTAAAATTTCATATGTACGGTGCTCGAACTCCAGGACGAGATAGAAGTTTATTCTCCCAAAATCTTTTATTTCAAATTCTAACTTCATGTACTTAGCATTTCTTTGTTCTATTCAAGAGTACTAATCAAATTCATGTCATCGACATAAATTGCCATTATAGCGAATTCAGAACTTTTTTTTTTTAATAAACATGCATAGGCATAATTTATTATTCACATATCCCACTCTAATCAAATACCCACTTAGCCAGTTATACCACATCCATCTGGATTGTTTAATCCGTAAAGTCAACGCCTCAAACGAATAGAGAATATGTTATGTGGTCTAGAACTAATTGCATCAGGTATCTTAAGTCCTTCAAGAACACTTATATATATATATATATATATATATATAGATATCTAGATCACCATATAAATAAGCAGAAACCACATTCATAAGTTGCATACTCAGTTTTTCAGAAACTACCAAACTGATAAGGTAGCGAAATGTTATGATGTTTATTACCGGAGAATACATCTTCGCGTAAAAATCCCAGGACGAGGCCATTATATGAGCTTTACATCTCACAATATCAATTTTCTCATTACGCTTCCTTATAAATACCCATTTAGATCATACATGTTTAATATGGAGAGGTGTGGGAACTACAAGTCCAAACACTTTCCTTTTTTATCAAGGAATCTAATTCGACCTAGATTACTTCTTTTTATTTTGGCCAGTGTTCCCTACGTTGGAATTCATCAACGGAGCGAGATTTGATATCATCATTAGTTATTATTTCGGTAGCTACTGCAAATACAAATATATTATCGATGATAATATCATTCGGATTCCATATCTCACCTAAGTATGCATAGTTTACCGAGATTTCTCTATTCTCGAGAGTGGGTTCAGACGTTGGAGCATCCCCCAATGTCATCTCTTTTAGGATAGACCCATAATTCGTAATTATCTTATGAGATGGATTTGCTGATATTAATATACCTAAAGGATTCGATTGTGCTATATATTCTGGGGATAAGAATTCTTTGAACCTATTAGTCTACTTTGCTTCTGGGCATGGACATATGACTGGTTAGCTGCTATGGACGTACTTCGTCCTTCTGGGACGACTCGTCTATTTGGGACAACACGTTTTACCGGGACGTTTATCCTTGCAGGCATATTTGCAGCATGTATATGTGATCACATCACTTTAGATAGATCAGATCAAGTGTCTGGCATATTGTTAGCCACACTCTGTAGATCTAGAATTCTTCACAGTTCATTCTCACTTTGTGTGATTCGGAGATCAAGATGAGACATAGTGGGGACGTTCCATGTCAATTCACGTCGTCCTTCAGGAACATTGGCATTCTTATCTCCCCCTAACGATGAGAAGATTGTCTCATCAAAATGACTATCCACAAATCTAGCGACAAAGAGATTGCATCTCAAGGGCTCTAAATAACGTATAATGGAGGGAGATTCATAACCGACATATATGCCCCTTATGCGTTAAGGTCCCATTTTTTGTACGTTGTGGCGGCGCAATAGGTACGTAAACTGTACACCCAAAACACATAAGTGTGAAACAACAAGTTCATACTTAGTTACTAGCTGTAACGCGGAATAGGATTGGATGACAGTAGGTCTCAACTGGACCAACATCGCTGCACACAAAATTGCATAGAGCTACGTAGAAATTAGGAGCTTGGTGTGCATAACTAAAATCTGTACAATCATTTGTAATCGTTTAATGAAATCATTCTGGCTGTGAACATGTACATCCAAATGTTCAACATCAATCTCAGGGGACATTCAATAATCATCAAAAGATCTCGGTGTAAACTCGCCAACATTATCAAGTCTGATGGACTACATAGGATAATTCGGGTGGTGGGCCCTCAATATGGGCAAAGAGTTTAGCAAACGCAGCATTGCATGTGGAAAATAGTGTCACATATGACCAGTGTGTCAATGCATCAACCAAAACCGTGAAATATTTAAATGGTCCACATGGTGGTTCGATAGGTAAAAAAATATCCTCTTGTATACTGTACAAGAAGAGGTGGAATCTTTATTCATCTTTACAATTTATGGTCTAGTATTCAATTTTCCCAATGAGCATGTTTGGCTTAGTGTTTCACTAAATATAAGGTCCTTATTAGTAAAGGGATGCCCGTGTGATGTATTGAGGATATTGCGCATCATACCTTGACTTGAGTGTCCTAACCAGTCATGCCATATTAAGTAGTTTCTTGGGTTGGGTAACTTCTGACTAGCCATGTGATTTGCCTCAATTGTTCTAATGATGGTGTAGAGACCACTCGAAAGGCATTTCAATTTCTCCAATATACGTTTCTGGTCGCACAAGTTGGAGGTTATGCAAAAATATTCCATATTCTTTTCTTGTGTGGTTTCGACATGATAGCCATTAGCTCGAATACCCTTAAAACTCAACAACGGTCTTATGGAATATAGAGAATATAAGGCTTCATCAATGGTAAATACAGTACCATTGGACAACATAAAGTGGGCTCTACTAGAGCCTTCAACCAAGTTAGATTGGCCAGATATATTTGTCACATGGGTGTGGCTAGGTATTAAGTTTGTAGAAAATATTACATATCGGAGGATAGTGTACATGGTAGCACTATCGGCTAGACAACAAACTTCCCCACTTGACTAACCTAACCATAAATTTGACTAAAAATTAAAATAGCATTTATGAAATAAATAAATGGATTAAAATGAATAATATTCGAGAAAAAGTAAAGCTAGTTCAAAGAAAAACATAAATCACCAAATATTATCCAAAATAAAAAAATATATATATCTAGTAGAAAAAAAAAATGGTACAAGTGCCGATCATATCCATGTATTCGAGCTCTCAAGCCTCGTCATGTCCAGCGTCAATTTGGAAATCAGCAACCTTGAGGGTGGTATCAACGGGGACTGGTCTTTCAATATAGTTAGCCTCTTGAGTTCCATGTCCAGCGCGATACTCTTCAACTACTTGAGCAGACACACGATAGGCGTGATATCAGTGATCCTGTCCTCCACATCTGTAGTATAGGTTTTACTAGTTCTGATTCTGGTGGCAACGGGTCGGACCCGGGTTCCTCTCATTTTGAGCCTTCGGGGATAAAGGAGCGCACTTCCCACCATGTAACGATCCGTCTTAAATTGGGATTTTCTTAGTGATTAATGATGGATTAGTGAGGTTAATTAATACTTAGTTGGACGATTTCGGACGGACGGTGTGAAATGATGATTTTTCCCTTGGAATGGGCACAAATGTTCACTTTTTGTTTGAATGGTCAAATGGACTTTGACCGATGTTCGTGATGTAGTTCGAGACGTCACGAGTTCATAGACAGGTGGCACGTCCGATTCCGACATCCGAGGGAAAAGTTATGACGTTCGGAAGTTTGAGGGTACTTTGGTAATTTGGTTTAAAAGGGCCAATTTGTTGTGACAGGACCCGTCCCCGAAGGACAAAGTTAACCGTGCCCGGTCCTGCTCCCGTCTGACAAGTCAACTGAAAGTCCGAAACTACCCTTCAGCACCTGCCAGACAAGGGATATTTGCGCCTGTGCCCGCTCATACCTCCACCTCTCGAATAGCCTCGATCAACGCGCCACGACCTGAAGGGTTAATAAAACAGAAAAGGTGTGAGTGGACAAAAATGACCTCTTATAAAAACATTTATCAAAATACATTCTTACCCTCCAGTTTTCACAAACTTGCATGCATATCGTAAAACATGAGTAATAGTATGAAATCATTCAAGTATGAACAGTGGACCGATAAAATCAAAACATATTTTCCCATGGTCCATAAAACTCATGTTCACCAAATCAGTTCAATATCTCAAAAAGTTCACAGTTTCTTTAAATCATTTTAACTACTAAACCACGGTTTCCTCAAAATCATTTTCCATAATCCACGGGACTTATTTCCATATCCTGTTGCTTAGAGTCACGTTTATCCCTGCAACGCGTGCATCAATAGGCTCAAGGACCGCTCAAAATCCGAGCATCCGCTGCTGTGAACACATCACCAGTCAGCAATCCGTCGCTGTGAAAACCTCACCAGCCGACGATCCGGATCTCGTGAACACATCACTTACCGATCCATATAATCCAGCACATCTGATCTAAGTCAAGCCTCCCCTGGGCTGCTCGACAAAGATCGTGCTACGTGACCTCTTCGGGGTAAACACTTCCATCCCGAAGGCGAGCGTTATCTCCAGGGTGCACTCCGGGGAAAAAACATATTTTCTCCCGAAAGCCCTAAATATCCGCAACATATCATCATCACAAAAACCAGTGAAAAACAGTTGCATTGAAAACCAAATCATTTACAATACAGGGTCTCAGCCCCAAGTCCCGATTTACTTTATAAATCCGAAATCATCAATATCATCATGTAATCACATGGAAATACAAATCCAATCAAAATCACAATTCCATTGGGTCCCAAGCCCAAAATATCATTTTCACGTAAATCCGTGCAACCGTAAACCCGAGTTGCCACGATCACGTAAATCCATAAAATCAATCACTGACTCATAATCCGAGTCCAAATATCATTTACAATTTCCTGACTCATAACCCGAGTCAAAACATCATTTTCAATCCCGGGCCTAGCCCAAAACATCATTTGCACGTTCCTCGTAAAACGTGCCCAAAAGATTGATTAAAATAATCACAAAATCACGAGAATACCAAAAATCATCAAATTCATCAAATTCACATGTAACTCCAAATCCGAGTCAAAATCATTATTTACTTGGGTTCTCACGCCCACAATATCATTTTTAACCAATTTCATGATTTCTCGAGAATCGTGCTAGAATATAATAATATAATAATCATAAAACCGAGAAAATCGAGAAATCACCGAATCGAAACATCAATCATGTCAAATCATAGAAAATCATATAACAAAGCAATTTAAACCATATATGCATGCATCACAGTTAGAAAACCAAAAGTCCACTCACACACACCGTTCAAAACGGTCTATTTCCGAGCTGCACATTTTTCCGTAAAATCTGGAAATCACAACTCCTGCCCAAAATCATTATAGAGGGTTACTAACATCTCAAAATACAACATATAATTTTCCCCAATTTTTCTGGGATTTAAATACGTATTTTTAACGTAAAACAAAACTTCGGATACGCGGAACATTACCGAAACAATATCCGATTTCGTCGAAATCAACGTCAAAATGTTCGTTACACTGAGAGGATCAAAAGTCATGTTGACCTCACCTTGAGACTAGGCCGGACGCGCCCTCACGCGCCGCCGTGAGTGGCTGCGCGTGAAATCCACGCGCCTGCTACAGTGTCACCAGCCTAACCCGTATCTCTGGTAAACGGGTCCAATTAACTCGCGAGACAACCCGGTTCCAATCCTATCAATTCAACACCGATTTCATCAATTGATCATTCAAACAGCTTCATTACAAGTCTAATTAGAGGTCTGAAACATCAATTACACGAAACCTTACCTCTAACCTCACGATCACAGATGAGCATCCGAAGAACACCCGACCATTGTTCATCATTCGAACTCCTTCAATTCCGATCTATTCCTCTCAATTGATTCAACCAGAAGCATCCAGGGACTCAGGTAAACATTTCTCCCAACTCAATTGCTTCAATCCAGTGCTCAATCTCCACGACTCAAGCTCGATAGTCGTCACTGTGCAACCATGGAAGTCCGTCAATCTCCAACGTTTTCCTTCCATTGATCCCTCCAGTAGCATCGTGGGATCCTCAGGAACACAATCCCCACATCAATTTCTTCCATCAAAGCCTCAATTCCCTCGACTCAACCTCGAATTTCCTCCTCTGTCACCAAGTGTGTTCAGAGCCAAAACAGCACCAATTTCCTTCGTTCTTTCGACGTTTCTGATCGTAATGATCCCAGGAAGCTCGAAGTGAGTTCAATTTCGATCCTCACGGCTCAATTCCCAGTATTTGAATTTCCCCCCAATTTTTCTAAATTTTCGAAATCCAGAATTCAGCACACTCACAACCCCTCGTGTTTCCCTTGTTATTCCAGTCCCTTGAACTCTCATTTTTCTCTCAAGAACGGCAGAGGAAGGGAGCCAATTCTCCCAGTTCAGTCCTCCCCCAATTTGTGCACGGTTTGAAAGAAAATGTAAAGAAAATAAAAGGGAAATGATGGAGAACATGATGATTAGAGATGATGATGGTGTTGGGAGGGAAACATGGATCAGATTTCAGGGGATGGGTGACACTTCTCACTCATCCGGATGTGCACAGTCACCGGGTACTGTTCATATTAAAATATTATTTTAATCCCGGTTCGTTCGGTTAATCGAGCCCGATTCCGTGACCATAACTTCGTCGTCGAATCTCCGATTTCGGCATGCCGCCTGTCGTTGGATTCGTATCGACGAGACCTACGTAACGGTCCTTGGCCCTCGTCTATCGGACCGCCCAATCAAAAGGTCAACATTTGGCCCCTAATATGCCAAATTACCAAAATACCCCTCAACTTCCGAACGCCATAACTTTCACCTCGAATGTCTGAATCGAACGTGCCACCTGTCTATGAACTCGTGACGTCCCGAACTACGTCACGGTCATCAGTCAAAGTCCGTTTGACCGCCCGAACTAAAAGTCAACATTTTGCCCACGCTAGGGGCAAAACGGTCATTTTGCACGGTTCGTCCGATTTCACTCAACTAATCCCCGATTAGTCATTCTAAACCATAATTAATCAATATTCAATCCCGATATTCGGGACGTGTCATTACTTGTTGACTTTTCAGATGGCATGGAATGTTCACGCAATTCGAGGACCGTTAGATAGATCTCGATCCTCTGAGTACAACGACAGGCGACATGTTGCTATTAGACTTTCGATGGTTTAGTTATGGGTCTAAATAAGCGAAGGGAAAAATGGTAATTTATACAAGTAGGGGCATTTTGGTCATTCTAGTGCATAGGGATTGGTGCCCAGAGAAATTGGGACATCTGGTGCATTGGGATTTGTGTCCATTAGATTTGGGACACTTGTCCCTTCTTTGGATAATTGTGAAAGGTCTTCCACCGCCTCAAATCGATCATACAGTTTAGATTAAGGGAGGTTGCACGATTATGAAATAGAGAGGAAAAACGGAGAGGTTCAGGGGAGAGTTTGAACTGTGAAAAGCAAGTTAAATGAACCCAGTGAGCTTCTTTAACTGAGAGTGTTGTGTGAGGACGAAGGGAGTGTCGAGTTGAGACAGGTGTGGTGGTGCCACCGTCATGGATAGTGGCCGTGGATTGAGGGAGAAAACAGAGGACTTGTATAAGCCGTGAGAAAACTACCCCACAAATCCCTTTGATCTTCACCCATGTTTGTGCTTCCTGAGCAAGATGGAAGGAAGAATTGGGAGGAGCACCATGGTACGGGGAAGTGTGTCAAGACGGCTAAGGTATCGAAGGGAGCAAATGGAAGGGATCATGGACCTAAGCAGGAATGGACGTGGGACTTAAGTTGGATTGCCTGCTACAGGGTCATCGTCAACCTCCAGCCAACCCGGTTCAGATCAGTCCAAACCGGTCCGGTCCAACCAAGCCAGCGAGGCCGATTTTCAAAAGTTTCCAACCGTTTTTCAGTCCTCTTTACACCCTAAGCTTCGTCCTTCTCTTTGCAATGGATTCCACTAATTAAAACACGTAAAGGAACCCTAAATCTTACCTCCCAAATGTCGAACCAAACCCAGAAACTTCCAGTTTCTGTTCCCGGCCACCAGCCTTTTTCTCAGGGCACGGGTTCGAATCCTTAGCTCAGTAATACCTTCCTACAACTGTTAGGACCAATAAAACGATTCAACAACTCTAAAAAACCCACGACTTTTGATTTGAACCAAAACTGGAAAAATAGAGGAAACCGAAACCTCACCTGTTTTCTGGTCTCCACCGTGGCCTCCGCCTTGATTCTTCGAGTCCACAAGGCGATCCTCACCCCTCTAAACAGTCCCACAGACCAAATTAGACCAATTTGATCGATTGAGGTTGCACCACGACTCACGATTCCCTCTCAATTTTCTCTTGTATTTTTCACCTCTCACAGTCCCTCTTCATACAGTCCGTCCACTAAACACTCTCACACACATCACAACACATCTCTATTCACTCACTCGCCCTGCCTCTAAGCTCACACCTGACTCACTTTAATGGAAAAATGATCAATCAGCTCTCAGTCTCTATTTTTCCCTCCTCAGACAGTAGACCTATTTAAAGTATAACTGTGTGTGAGAATTTGGTAGAAGCCACTAGAGGCTGGCCAGGTGTCTTCAGTCCTATGGTTTCAGCCCAAAATATCCAATCCATTCTGCCCAAGTGTCCTTACCTGATGGTTCACAAAAAACAAAATGCCAAACACGTCTTCCTCACTAGCCCGTCGTGGATGTTTTATTGTTCTTGTGATTTGATCATTGTTTTAATGATTTGCTTTTGGGATTTGAAATATGATTTGATTTCAAATATTTAAAAGGGATTTTGGAAAAGTGATTTCGGGCTTGGTGCCCTGTTTCTGAGATTTCAATAAACGAGCTTTCGATTTTGAAACTGGATTTCGGATTTGGTTTAAGGTTTGGAAAGGAAATCTGGATTTGGGTTTGAGATGATGGTTCCAGATGCTAGCTTATGGAATCATTGTTGCGAATTCGGATGAGGATTATCTATGGTTTTCACTGTTGCTTGGAAAATGGTTTTGGATTTAAAGACCCGGATGAGGAAAATGGTTTTGGATTTTCTATGGTTTTCACCGATGGATCTGGTTTTAAGTTTAAAGACTCGGTTGATTGACGGGGGGAGGGCCCTGGATTGATATGTTTTGAGTTTAAAGACTCATTTATGATACCCCCCAAGGCCTGTTGATTGTGTTTTGAGTTTACGGACTCGTTGATATCTCAGGAAGGCCTGATATTGCGCATGGTTTTGACTTTAAAGACTCGGACGCACTTGAGATCCAGCAAACTCGTATGATTGATGTTTTTCACTGGTTTTTAGATGTTTTGGGCAGTGGCCCGGATGATTTGGATTTGATGAGTTATGGGACTGAGTTCCCGTACTTTGAGATTGGTTTGTGGTTTTGGGCTGAGGCCCTGGATTCGAATAACAGATTTGATTCGAGTTTTCAATTATGGTTTTCATTAGTGGTTTGAATATGAGATGGTTTCATAACATGAATTGATATGCATGCATTGGTTTTTGCGAGGAGGGTAAAAACGTAATTGTGTTTTTTGATAACTGTTTTATAAACTTATACTTTATTTTTTTCCACTCACATCCTTTTCATGTTTTCGATACCATCCAAGTTGTTGCGGTGCGGGCTGTTGGTCGAAAGTGATGGAGACATCACACACGAGATCCATAGTAGACTCCGTACACTCTAGGAAGGCCAGAAGATTTTAGACGATCGGACCTAGTTTCCCTTGTCCGACTTATGTGTCACATGGAGGTTGGACGTTAGTTTAGCCTTCGTGCCATGCGTAAGTTAGACGGGAGCAGGATTTAGCCCTTAATCCTGGGGGATTGGGGGTGGGTCCTGTCAATTTAATATCAGAGCAGGTTTTGAGTGCTCTGCGTGAAATTTGGCTTCTAGAGCAGTGGGTTTGACGGTTAGCGGGATGTGATGCTACTGTGGATGTGATGTCTCGATGCGGAACAGCCCGTCATCAACCTGGACGTGATAGTGATAGTACGTTCATTAGTGGTTAATTAGTGGCGATTGTTAGTGCCAGGGTGATAGTCGCTCGATATGCATGCGAGATTTGACTTATGTCTGCTTAGAACCGGAACAGTTAGTGTGTTGGCGCTGGATATGCTCGATGGTTGAACCATAGGGTCGGAGATATGCCAGCGGGATTAACCTGGATGGTAGTCAGTGAGCTATGACTGCGTAGGTTGGTCGGTATGTGGCATGTTGGGCCGGATCGTGTTTGGACGTTGAAAGTATAGACTTGTGATCATTTGGTCAGTTGAGTTGAGTTTGGACTTGTGCAGCTACGAGTAGCCGGATGCCTCGAGTGACGGGGCATAGCAAACGACTTGAGGATCTGAGGGATTCCCCCTAGTGAGGGATACTGGTTGACGACGGGGTATAAACCTTACAATAAGGGATGGTCTTAGTCGGGCGTGATGACCCGAGTGGTAAGATTGTTGTACATTAGTGACTGTCGCGGGTTCGGATAACCCGAAGGACGGGGATGATTTGAGGAACCCCGTTGGGATGACTGGTTTGGGAGGACTAGTTGGGACTATAAGTACCCTTGTGAGAAACCCCAGAGTAAGTGCTTAGTTTGGGAACTGTGAGTTGAGGGTTTTGGCTTGGTAGGAACAGGGCTCGGGGCTGGTGTGCTGTGAGCACTAGATCGGAATGATGTGCCACGAGCTGGGATGCTGGTGAACGGTAAGATGGGCATATCGTGAGTTGAGGTTGTGATCAGGTGTGAGATGCCGGTGTCTCGAAGGAACTTGAACATAGCTGGGAAGTGTAATGACCATGGACAAGTCATGTTTGGTGACGAACGGTCAGGATACCGTGAGTTGGATCAGAGTAGCGCAGTGGAAGCATGGTGGACCTATGCCTCGTGTTGGAGCGGGCTAGGTGGTTATGGTGAGGTTGACCATTATTGTGTCGGTACATGCTGAGGTTGGCATTTGGGCGATTTAGAGGCTAGTACGCAGTGATATCCCGAGCATAGTAATGGAAGACTTCGAGGATAGTGACTGAGGAGTTCGAGGTTAGTAATCGTTGATTGTGATTCCGAGAGTTGGTTACTTGTACGATAGTGATGCTCGGAGTCGAACCTCGGAAAGGTTGGAATGCGATCAGCAAGTGGAGTGATGGACGGTGTCCACCGATAGGCGAGTTGGTCAGTGAGTTGGTTTGGTTACTGACACGTAGGTGTGACCCGTAGTAGTTGAAATGGGATTTCATATTGGTCAGGGACCGGGAGACTGGGAAGGAATTTGAGTCGGACTTCCCCGATAGACATAAAGTTCAGCCTAGAAGTAGGAATGGACCAACGGACTTTACAGGTGAAGCGTGTTTGGGCTCAAATGGAAGGGATCAGGGGAGTTTTCAAGTTCACCCAGTGATCCTGTCTTAATCCAACTTAGTACAACCCTACGGCACTCGCCACACAGGCCACTCCCGGCGTCACTAAGTACTCTTCCTACCCCCGAACACATCCACCCGTGTCCATGACCAAGGGGGGTCACAATTCATAAAGTTCCTTTAATGAATCCCCAAATCAACTCTAAAACATCCATCTCTCATACGCGACATCTAACACCATCTCGGAATCAACACACATCTCAACATCTAAACTACAACCGCTCCTGATTCCGAGATTCTAACCATGTTGGAAGTATATCCACCTTGTCTAACCATGGAACTCAATTCGAAACAAGAATACCACCATTGGACAACCGTCTAAACGTCAACCCTGCCACACTTAGGCGATCCAAGACTCCTACGGATCACAACCACGTGTTTGTAACTAAACCAACTCACCTGACAGTTAACACCGTGTATGCACATCCAAAAGGATGCCAATCATCACTCCTGCCAATGATCGTGTCTCAACCTTTCCGAAGTTCCACTCCGAGCTTCTGTTAAAATATGAGTCACCAACTCTCGGGATCCTCACTCCAAAATTACTGACCTCGGACTCCCCAGTTACCACCCTCGAAATCGCCAACCACCAAGTGGCAACCTCGGTATCCGCCGACATATACCAACACATCAGGGGGAGCCCACTAGAACAAACCTCACGAACGGTCAAATCTGACTGTACAAACCTAGTCTGATCCAACACAAATTATAGGTTCACCGCGCTTCTGCTGTGCTACTCTGATCAACTAACGGCATCCTAACTGTTTGTACCAAACATGACCTACCCATGGTCATCACATTTCCCTGCTCGGTCTTCCTACCAGACACCGGCACCACAAGCCTGGTCACATCCTTAACTCACGATGTGCCAGTCGTACCATTTACAAGCATCCCATTTAGTGGTACAACATTCTGATCTAGTACTCACAGTATACCAGCCCCGAGTCTCTGCTCCTATCAAGCCAAAACCCTCAATCTACGCTCGGGTCGGGGAAACTAACATCCCTCGTAATCCACAACTCTGAGCAACCAAATGCTCAACTAACGCGCAGTCTCCCTGGACTCGTCCCTAGTCATTCACCAATCGTCCACTACCTCGGCTGCACCTAGCATCAACGTCTCCAATCCGGCTGTAAGTCGGCCCAAGCGACAACCACCAACTTAGGTGTCTGAAACTATGCACTTCCTATGGGTTCCTCTCCAAGGAACTCCCAATCCAGCCCTAGTCCTCCCACGGGGTTCTCAAATCATCCCAGTCGTCCGGGTTATCCAAACCCGCAACAGCCACTGGTTCACTACAACGTTAACACTCGGATCATCACACCCGATTAAGACCATCCCTCTAAACTTCAAAGCAATTTCCTATACCTCGTCACTCGAGGCATCCGGCTACTTGTAGCCGCACACATCCAAGCTCGAAAAATCTGACCAAATAGTCACAAGTCCATACTATCGTCGTCTAATCGCCATCCGGCCCAACAAGCACCGTCAACTGGCTTCCTCGGCCCTCGTGTACCACCAACTAAAAAGGCTACTATCGGGCCCCACAGGCTAACCAACCTACTCAACCGTAGTTCAGCGGCTACCATCCAGGTCAATCCCGCTGGCATAGCTCCGACCCTATGGTCCAACCACCGAGCTCTCTAGCGCTAAACATGTTAACTATTCCGACTCTAAGCTGACAAACATCATACCCTACACAGCGTATCGAGCGACTATCACCCTGGCACTAATAACCGCCGCTAACTAATCCCAAACGACCCGTTCCAGGAATCAGGATTAGATTAGTGATTAATGACGGATTAGTGAGGTTAATCAGTAATTAGTTGGACGATTTCGGACGGACGATGCGAAATGACGATTTTACCCCTATAATGGGAAAAAATGTTGACTTTTGTTTGGATGGTCAAATGGACTTTGACCGATGACCGTGACGTAGTTTAGGACGTCATGAGTTCATAGACAGGTGGCACGTCCGATTCCGACATTCGAGGAAAAAGTTCTGACGTTCGGAAATTCAAGGGCAATTCGGTAATTTGGAGAAAAAAGGACAAATTGTTGACGTTTCAAACGACAAGGAATTTTCACAAAATTCGAGGACCGTTAGGAAGGTCTCGATGTCCTGAGTACAACGACAAGCGACACATTATCATCGGACTTCAGATAAATTAGTTATGGGCCTAAAGGTACGAGGGGCAAAATGGTAAAAATCAGGGGCAAGGGCAATTTGGTCTTTTTGGCTGTGACCAGCTATGTTTGGACATGTGGCTGATTGAGAACTTGTGCCCAGTAGAATTGGGACACTTGTCCTTGCTCTAGAGGGCTGTGGAAGGTTGGACGACTGCCTCAATTGTTTTAAAACAGTGTTGATAAATGAGTGTGCACGGGCTGGAAAACAGAGGAACAAAATGGAAAAACAGAGAGTTAGAGTGCACTGATTGAGTCATCGTGAACCCATGCCCATTTGATCTCCTAGTGGTAGTAAGTACGGTGAGGGAAGGCGAAAAATGTGGTGGAGCGGCCGTGAAGCCGTCGTGGACGGTGGGGAGTTTTCAAATTCTGAGAAATAGAGGAGGAAGTGGGAAGATCCCTTCGATCCCCGTAGGACACGATCCATACAACAGGGTGGTGCGATGCTACTGTGGGTCCAACAGACGTGGGAAGATCTAACCTAAGCACTAAGGCGGAAGGATGACTCAAACACAGTATCCCACTATCTATACCACACCATCTTCGGTTTCAACATTCCAATCCTGTTGGAAGTATGTCCACCTTTTCCAACCATAAAACCAAATTCGTAACACAAATACCCCTAGTGCACAAATCGTCCAATGTCACCTCTACTCTACTTAAGCGATCCTCCATTCCTACGGATCACGATCATGTGTTCGTAACAAAAACAACTCATCGACCAACTCGCCTGTCAGTTCTCACAGTGATATACATCCCAAGGATGTCAAACATTACTCTTTTAGAGGTTCGCAGCCCAACCTTTTCTGAGGTTCAACCCCAAGCATCACTACCCGACGAGAATTCGCCAATCACCAAGTACTAGTTTCAGCATTTTCCGACATAGTCCATTACATCAGGGGGAGTTCACTAAAACCACCTTCACGAACGGTCAATCCCGACCATGTAAGCCTAGCCCGATCCAGCAAGAGGCATAGGTCCACCGCGCTTCCACTGCGCTACTCTGATCCACCTATCGACATCCTGGCCGTTCATCCTGGAACATGACTTACCAATGGTCATCACATATCCCCACTCGGTTAGTAGTTCCCACCCGACACCATCACCTCACAACTGACCCCGACCTCGGCTCGATATGCCCATCTGGCCATTTTCAAACCTCCCAACTCGTGGCACATCATCTCTACTCCAGAGATCACAATACACCAGTCCCGAGCCTCTGTTCCTACCGAGTCAAACCCTTAGTCTTGGCTCGGGTCGGAGAACTGACATCCCTCGTCATTCCTAACTCTGTGCCACCCAATGCGCAACCAACTGCACAACCAAATGCTCATCCAACACCGCAATCTCACTGGACTCATCCAGAGTCGTCTACTAATCATCCACTACCTTGTCTGCACCTAGCAGCACCATCTCCAATCTGGCCGTAAGTCAGCCCAACCACCACAACTCAGGGGTCCGACAATACGCACTCCCTCTGGGTTCTTTTCCAAGGAACTCACAAGCCCGACCTAGTCATCCCACGAGGTTTCTCAACTCATCCCCGTCGTCTGGGTTCTCCAAACCCGCAACTGCTACTGGTTCACTACCACCTTACCACTCAGGTCGTCACACCCGACTAAAACCATTCCTTATTGTAACTCAACACACCATGAACAACCAATATCCATCACTAAAGGGGGGGGGGGATCCTTTAAATCCTCAAAGCTGTTTCCTATATCCTCACCACGCGAGGCATCCGACTACTCGTAGCCGCGCAAATCCAATCTCAACCATATCAACCAAAAGGTCACCAATCCACTCTATCCTCATCAGGCCTAATTCGACCCACGTATACTACCAGTTCACAACCAACTACTATCGGCCCCACAGATCGACCAGCCTACTCATTCATAGCTCACCAGCTATCATCCAACTTAGTCCTACTGGCATATCTCCGACCCTATGTTCCAACCAGCGAGCACATCTAGTGCCAACATACTAACTATTCCGGCCCTAAGCTGACATACGTCATACCTCGCACTGCGAATCGAGCGACTAGCACCCTGGCACTAACAATCGCCACTAACTAACCACAACCAAACGTACTATCACAATCGCGTCCAGGTCGCTGACGGGCTATTCCGCATCGAGACATCACATCCACAGTAGCATCACAACACCCAAGTTGACGAGCCAACGACTCTGGGAATGAAACCTCGCGCAGATTGGTTTTTAAATGGAGGGTATAAATGTAATTATGTTTTCTGATAACTGTTTTTGAACTTATACTTTAATTTTTTCCACTCACAGTCTTTTCATGTTTTCGATACCCTCCAGGTTGTGGCAGTGCGGGCTGTTGTTCGAGAGTGACAGAGACATCACACCCGAGATCCACAACAGATTCAGCGTACTCTGGGAAGTTCAGATACTTTTGGGACTGTCGGATCAGGAATCCCTTGTCCGACTTACGTGTCACATGAAGGTTGGACGTTGGTTTAGCCTTCTTGTCATGCGTAAGTTAGACGGGAGCAGGACTTAGCCCTTAATCCCGGGGGATTGGGGGTGGGTCCTGTCACACAATGTGGACCTCGACCATGATTACCTCGGCCACGTGGGCTATGGTTCCACTGATCATGATCATAGGGTCTTTAACTTTTAATCATGGATGGTCATGGGCAATTACAGCCTACACTTCTACCATGACCCCGATTTCCCCACTCTCCATTTGAGTCGTATTGGTCAATAGTATTTGTTTCAAGAAAAGGTGTCGCTTTTGTAACGACCCGTCCCGAATTCCAGGATTAGATTAGTGACCAATGAAGGATTAGCGAGACTAATTGGGGATTAGCCGAGGATTAACGGACGTTCAGGGCGAAATTATGATTTTACCCCTAAACGAGGGTAAAAACTTGACTTTTGACCCGAGAGATTCGATGCCCGAGGGTCAAGGACCGTTACATAGATCGGGTCAATACGAGTCCGTAGACAGGTAGCACGTCGAAATCGGACATTCTGACGGAAAAGTTACGATTCACGGAAGTTTGTGGAACTATTACACGTTTTACTAAACAGGGGACTTTTGTCATTCAGTAGGGCCCAGATATTTTAGACAGATCCAATGGATGAGTGAAAGTGTCACCCATCCATTGCCCATCTAAAACAAACACATGCATATCCATCCCTCCAATTCTTGTTCAATCTTTCCACCCAAACTCGAAAACCAATGAACCCAAAACCATATCCCCCTTCCCCATTTGATTATGTGTGAAGACAAAGTGAGAGAGGGACTGAGAGGCGGTGGTAGGACGGCCAACCGCCGTGGACGGCGGAGAAAGCCCAGAACAGAGGTACAATCGAACCCCTTTGCATTTCAAATTCGAATTTTCGTGTTTAGACGTTATGGGTGTTTTCTGGTGATTGGATGATGTTTATTGGGTTTGTAGGAAGGTAATGGGGGTGGTTTTGGTTGGTGGGAAGTGGCTGAGCCACCCTGGGAATGGATGGGAAATTTGGGCCGGGAGAAGGGATTCGAACCAAGGGGTTCTAGGGGGTTTTCCTTCGTTCTAATTACATGGTTAGGTTCCTAGGATTGAGACTAAGAGGATAGAAGTGAAAGGGAAGAAAAAGGACGAAAAACTACTGAGGAATGAGATTGGAACGGTTTCGCTGATCCGGTCGGGCTGGAAAACCAGAGGCTGGTTCAGACCGGCCTAGCCGAAGGAAGAAGAAAACTATAGCTGGCGCGTGGCTTTCACGCGCAGGGCACTCAGGCACGCGTGGGGGCGCGTGAAGCCTCTTTTTGGGAAACTTCCAACATGTGAAACCATCTATTCGATGTAACGAACATTTTGGGACTACTTTCGAGTCGATTGGACATCGTCTCGATATAGTTCGGGGTGTCCGAAGGTTTAGGATCGAGTTTAAAAATAGTTAAAAAAATCCAGAAAATTATAGGGCTTTAATGAGGGGTTGATTAAGTAGTTAGTAACCCTCTAAAGTGATTTGAGCAGGTTCGGGAACCCCGGTGTTGGAAATTGGCCTGGGAAGGGCGTATGACACGCGTATCGAGGCGACAGCTCGGACGCTCTGTGAGTGGACCTTGTTTTCTAAATTGATGCATGCATAAATTTTTTATATGCTTTAATGAACATGTTTTGTGATGTCATGAGTGCATTTGTGTGTGTTTACGTATTTGCACGTATTCCAGGATTTTGGATTTTATAGGGTGCTTGTACGTGTTTGTGGTGTCGGTTTAAATGAAATGGATTTGGATTTGAAAAGGTAAATTTGGGCATGAGACCCATTTGGTTTTGTCTTGGGCATTTTGCCCTATTGATGACCTACGAGTCTGAGTCATGGTCACGACGAGTGTTGTGTGCATGACGACGGACGATACGGTGCTCGCCTCCGGATTGAGGATGTGTTCCTTCCGAAGAGGTCACGATGCACGTCCCGTGGTCGAGCAGCCACTGGAGGCTCGACTTCGGAGTGCTGAAGATTTAGGAAAATGATCAGGGATGTTTGCACCATGATCTAGAGGTGGTCGCGTTGGTTGATACGTTCACGGCGACATACCAGGATTGAGAGCGGTCCTGGACGGATGGTTGCACACATCACTACGATTAGAATCGTGACTAACCCTGAGGTATCGGGCTCGAGGCCCAGTTGGTTTACGTTTATGATTTTGGGTCGGAGATCCTAAATGGATTTCTGGTTTCATGACGGTTTATGGGGACCGGGCATGAATCCTTTGAAAAGGTTTTAAGAAAGATTTCGAAATGAAATTTCATATACCATCCAATATTTATGGATTGTCTCCTCCGGGGAGGGTCGTTGGTGTGGGTGAACCCCAGAGTAGTCACGGAGCACTAACTGAGTGGAGTCGCCCCCGTTGGGTACCTTACTCTCAAGAAGGCTTATGGATTATAACCCCTAGGGAGGGTCATTGATCTGCGGACATTGACCTGGGTGGACCTTGGGGAAACTTAGGATTTGAGACTCCGGGTAGCACGCACGTAGCTTTGGAAACCGTGACAGGATTGGTTATATGTTATATATATATATATGTTATATGATATATATACTGGTTTTGGGCTGAGTCCCACATGGATTTGGGAATGGCCCGTATCATTGGTTTCATTTTCGATTTTGGTCCAAGGCCCTCATGATTTGGTAAATGGCTTTCGAATGCATGCATGCTTTTTAGTGAAGGGTATAAATAAATGTCTTTTTGTGAAAATGTTTTCATAAATTCTTTATTTTGTCCACTCACAGCTTTTAATGTTTTGAATGCCCTTCAGGTTGATCGCGGATGCGGGCTGTAGCAGAGACCGAGACATCACACTCTTCCTCCGGATCCTGGTGCTCTCTGAAGCCCGAGTGGGCTAAAGTCAGAATTTTTCCTTGTTTGACACTCCGTGTTAGACGAGATTAGGCGTGTCCCACGTTAATCATGGGGGGAATTGGGACGGGTCCTGACAGCTTTCGTACCAATAGGTCGGGATTAATCATTCTTCATCAGTAAACTGTTGTTCTTTTTAGTGAGCAACATAGGAGTAATCTACTCCGCGAACTTGGTAACTTTCCTCTGTCTCTCTCTCGCTCTCTCTCGCTCTCTCTCTCTCTGTATATATATATATATATATATATATATATATATATTGTTGCTACATGACAATACATGAGGCAGGAATGTTGAGAATTTCTTCTCAAGGAGGTAAGCTTCAGTAAGTTCCTCCCCACAACATTTGAGAATATACCGAATATAGAATTACCTTAGAGTTATATTCGTTCTCGGATTTGAAATCTTGAAAATGGAGGCTATGCTAGTCATGTCTTGCTTCAAGTTAGAATATATCTTTCTGGTGATCGAGTCGATCTGTGAGTAAAACCTATAATGCTCTAAGGTCTTATTGACTGAGATATTCTTGATGCAGTGCCTGATCTATATGCCTCTGGATGAGGATCATAGCATAAGCCTTTTGATGCTCAGAAGTCACATTGTCCTCTTGGATGGTGGAGTGAATTCTCATTGCAATGAGATGAAACTTCGCGTCTTTAGTTCACTAGTAGTAGTTTATTCCAGAAACTACTAATGCATCGAAGTTGAGTTTGTTAAGATGTGTCATTCTCTACAAGGAGTAAATAACAATATTAGTGCTTTGGGAAAACACATCCATTAGCAACTAATGAGAACTTCAGGTTCTATAATATGATATAGTGGATCAAGGTTGATATCGATTCTTGAGAAAGAAAAAAATGAAATTCCAACGAGTCTTTTAATTTTTATCAGACAATTAAGCTTATCCATTAAATTGAACATACGAGTAGATAGTATTGAAAGCTTAAAACATAAATAATCTAAATAGACAAATGAAGTGCAAATGGTAAAACAAAAAATATCCATACGCGTTTAATAAGCTCAAAATAATAAAAATTTAAAAAACCTAATGGAAATCCTTGATATGAAAATTGGAGTCTCTACATCTCCAGCAGCTGCCCACCAAACTGCCACAACTATAATACTGCAAAATTTACCGCTGTCGACAATAATGGAGGTGAAACAAAAAAACTATTAGGAAAATGAAGGTGAGCAAGCGACCCGCGCGTAGAGCGCTCTCATACTATATTCAAGGGGTGCATCATGCACTTTAAAAGTGACTCATAACCACAGTCGACGATTGGAGGTGGAAGCCGCCAGGTCAAGGGGTGGAAGTCAGCAGTAAAGATACCACAAAAAGTGACAACATAGAGCATCTGGTGAGGGGCGAGGAGAGGATTGAGAACTGGTGGATGTAGCATGAGATGAAGGTGGTAGCCTAAATCCAAAGAAGCCACAAAATTCACCATAAAAGGTGAAGTTAAAACCTGCACAAAGGGACGGGCCGAAAGAAAGCCACCAGTAGTGGAGCCGCGAGCCAAGAACTTGATTCAGATGGAAATTCGCAATCAACAAAGTCGATGGGGAAAGAGAAGGAGAAGAAGAAGGAAGAAGAGAAGAGGAGAAGAAGAAGGAAGAAGAGAAGAGGAGAAAAAGAGGGAAATTTGTGGTTGCCACCCACCGATCCCCACAAGGGGGTTGGTGGCTAAGATTGTTTGTGTTCAAGAGAGAGAGAGGTTTGTTAAATTTTCTTCTTTGTTAAATTTTCCTCTTACTTTAAATTTGCACATGGCAAGCATTGGGACGCTTCTCCTCCCTGATGGCCAGGAAAGTCTTACAAGGATGGTCGGACCAGGTGGACAGTCCGGCCTCCTCACAAATAATGGACCCCTCCTTAGTACAATCATATTCCTCCATCTGAGAAGGCTGCCTTATAAGCAGCCATACCCAAGGCCCTCTCTCTAAATTGAGGCAACAGTAGTGCCTCAATAATTGAGTTCCCACGAAAAGGAGAGACCCTAATTTGTCCCAACACTCAATTGTCTTTTCCCTGTGCTTTATACTTTATAGGATTCCCTTGTTCTTTTCAATGGGAAAGGAAGAGAAACTAGGTATTGCTCTGCTCACAGCTCAAATTGTAAAAAAAAAAAAAAAGAAGTGGACAATTTCATTGTATGCCCTCGAACCTTTTTTACCATAGGCTGTAAACCTGGCCTATGCTAGTGATCCACAGAAATATACAAACTTCAACCTTTATATACAGTGTTGATATAGCCACGTATCTTTCCTTGCGTACATGAACGTGTTATAAGTTTTCCTTCTTTTCACACACGGTTGCCTCATGGCAGACAATTATACATAACTTCAAATGGAGGTTGAGAATATGAAGCATAAAAGGCAATCAGAAACAGAGAAGGCACAAGCTGGACCAACACACCGAAAAAGAACGCGCGGTTTGTCCATTGGTTGTCAATCAATTCTATATGATGCCTAGCTTTCAAAATGCCACTGATCTTATGTTGATTTGATCTTCGTATCATCAGAAAAGAAGATTTCCTCCTCTAGCTATGGCAACAAGCCAGAACCTCAAAGATCTCCAATGGATTCTGGAAGCTATCAAATCAGAAAACCTCAACCTTCACAGCATCTCCTTCTACCTTTCTCAACCCTCTTCTGGTTGCTTCCAAGAAACCGAAAACTCCATCAACATAAACATTTCGAAAGACGGCCTCTCTTCCTTTTCCCAGTTTCTCACAATCTTAGGAGCCTCCAAAACCACCGCCACCCAACCGCTTCTCAGAAACCTTGAGTTCCATCAGGTTCAATGGGAAGTGCAACAACTTCGCGATCTTTCCGTGGTTCTTGAGTGTAGTGCAAACATCAAGCAAGTGATGTTTCGGAGAAACAGATTTGAGAAACAATGTTTATCAGAGTTGTGTGAGATTTTGAAGAGAAATAAAGTGATCAAAGAGATGATGTTTTCCGAATCAGCAATAGGGTCTGCTGGAGCGGCATTTCTTGGTTCTGCTCTTAAGGTGAATGAGAGCTTGGAGGAGTTACAGATATGGGAAGACTCAATTGGGTCGAAAGGCGCAGAGGAGCTCTCAAAGATGATTGAAGTGAACTCAACATTGAAGCTGTTGACAGTATTTGACTCGAATTCCATCACTGCAACTCCTCTTATCTCTGCGGTTTTAGCAAGGAATAGAGCTATGGAAGTCCATGTTTGGAGTGGGGAAAATGGAGAAAGAAGTTCTAAGGTGGTCGAGTTTTCACCTGACAATAGTACACTTCGAATTTACAGGCTTGATGTTTCAGGGGCTTGCAGGGTTGCTTGTGCTCTAGGGTGGAACTCAACTGTCAAGTCGCTTGATCTCACCAGCTTGCGGCTCAAGTCCAGATGGGCTAAGGAGTTTCGATGGGTTTTGGAGCAAAATCGGAGCCTCAAAGAGGTAAGCTTGTCAAAAACTGGCTTGAAAGATAAGGGAGTTGTATATGTAGCTGCTGGACTTTTCAAGAATGAGAGTTTGGAGAGCTTGTGTCTAGATGGAAACGCATTCGGGGGCATAGGAGTCGAGCATTTACTATGTCCTTTGAGTAGATTCTCAGCTTTGCAATTTCAAGCCAACATTACTTTAAAATCGATAACATTTGGAGGTGGAAGAACCAAGATTGGAAGGGAGGGGCTTGCAGCAATTTTGCAGATGCTGACAACCAACGAAAGTTTGATTCGCTTAGGGATATACGATGATGAGAGTTTAAGGTCAGATGATTTTGTTAAAATCTTCAAAAGCTTGGAGAAGAATGCCAGCTTAAGACACTTATGTTTGCAGGGCTGCAAGGGTGTTCAAGGGGAGCTGGTACTTGAGGCAATCTTGGAGACATTACAGGTTAATCCTTGGATTGAAAGTATTGATCTCGTAAGAACACCACTGCAAATTTCAGGAAAGACCGATGGAATCTATCAAAGACTGGGGCAGAATGGGAGGGCTGAATCGGAAATGGACTTGCTTAAGGACATGCCACTCACATTACCCAAGAGTTGTAGAGTATTTTTCTGCGGGCAAGAGTGTGCAGGTAATGAAGTTAAAAGCTTCCAAGTGTCTAAATTTGTTACTTTTTAATGTTACCTGCTATAACCTTTTTCGGGTTTTGAATTTCAGGGAAGACAACATTGTGCAATTCCATATTGCAGAGTTTCTCTTCTTCTTCAAAGCTTCCTTATGTGGAGCAAGTAAGATCTCTAGTGACCCCACTTGAGCAAGCTGTTAGAACAATTGGAATGAGGATCAAAACTTTCAAGGACGACGACATAAAGATTTCGATATGGAACCTTGGTGGTCAGCATGAACTCTATTCTCTTCATGATCTCATGTTCCCAGGGCATGGCAGTGCATCATGCTTTGTCATCATATCAAGTTTGTTCAGGAAAACAAACAACAGACAACCAAAGAGCGCCGCGGAGATTGAAGAAGACCTTCAGTATTGGCTCAGGTTCATAGTCTCAAACTCAACAAGAGCATTGAAGCAATGCATGCTACCAAATGTTACCGTTGTGCTCACCAACTACGACAGAATCAATCAACCATCGCAGAACTTACACGATGCTGTGAACTCGATTCAAAGATTGCGCGATAAGTTTCAAGGATTTGTGGATTTCTACCCAACTGTGTTCACAGTTGATGCAAGATCATCAGCATCAGTGAGTAAACTCACTCACCACATTCTAAAGACAAGCAAGACGATTCTCCAAAGAGTCCCAAGAATCTATCAGCTTTGCAATGATCTGACCCAAATGTTGACAGATTGGAGATCAGAGAACTACAACAAGCCAGCGATGCGGTGG
Organism: Prinsepia uniflora; assembly: GCA_032719365.1. Taxonomy (NCBI): domain Eukaryota; kingdom Viridiplantae; phylum Streptophyta; class Magnoliopsida; order Rosales; family Rosaceae; genus Prinsepia; species Prinsepia uniflora. The sequence goes on from CM064861.1 coordinate 69,531,587, forward strand.
AAGGAGTTCAGTGAGCTGTGCCAGGGAAAGGTTCCATCTTTAAGAATTCGATCAAGACATGATAACAAAGAGAAGGTGGAAATGAGGCGACGGGTTGTTGCTACTTGTCTTCATCACATAGGAGAGGTAATCTATTTTGATGAACTTGGGTTTCTAATCTTGGATTGTGAGTGGTTCTGTGGGGAGGTACTTGGCCAACTAGTAAGACTAGACCGAAGAAACCAAAGCACCACGGAGAATAATAATGGATTCATCAGCAAAAAAGATTTGGAGAAGATTCTAAAAGGAAGCTTACAGAGTTCAATTCCCGGAATGGGATCAAAGGTATTTGAGAACTTAGAGGCTAGTGACCTTGTGAGAATGATGCTTAAACTTGAACTATGTTATGAACAAGACCCGGCAGATCCAAATTCTTTGCTTTTGATCCCCACAATCCTTGAAGAAGGCAGAGGAAAGCCACAAAGATGGCAGTTAAGCCGACCTGAGAGCCTTTATGTCGGGAGGCATCTTGAATGTGATGATTCAAGCCACATGTTTCTCACACCAGGCTTCTTTCCTCGATTACAGGTAAGTGTTTCCCGAAAATCCTTCTCTTTTACTTGCTCCGTAAGTCTTGTTTATTTTTGTGGACGGTTATATAAAAAGAACCTACTAATGCTTACGTATATGTCTTAATTTCTATTTATATTCTTATCAAACTTCATATGTTTGAAACTCAGGTACACTTGCATAACCGAATTATGGCCTTGAAGAACCAACATGGAGCGACTTACAGTCTTGAGAAGTACTTGATCGCCATTAATATCAATGGAATCTATATCAGAATAGAGCTGGGAGGACAGCTGGGTTACTACATCGATGTCCTTGCATGCTCCACCAAGAACTTGACAGAAACGCTTAGACTGATCCAGCAGCTAATAATACCAGCAATTCATAGCCTCTGCCATGGAATCACCTTGACTGAAAATGTCATCAGGCCAGAATGTGTGCAAAGCCTCACACCTCCAAGATACCGAAAAACACAATTTGTTTCCCTGCAACACTTAAAACAGGCATTACTTTCTGTTCCTGCAGACAGCATGTATGATTACCAGCACACATGGGATCCAATCTCAGACTCCGGAAGGGAAATCCTAAGAGCTGGTTTTGATTTGGCCCGGGACCTCCTATCAGATGATGACTTCCGTGAAGTGCTGCACCGGAGATATCATGACTTGTACAACCTTGCTCAGGAACTTCAAATCCCCCCTGAAGGCGTTGCAGATGAGAACGCATTATCTACTAGTGATGAGTTAGACAAAGTTGATCCGAGTTTTGGTGGAATTGCCAAGGGGGTTGAAGCAGTTTTGCAGAGATTGAAGATCATTGAGCAAGAAATTAGAGATTTGAAACAGGAGATCCAAGGGCTGCGATACTATGAGCATAGACTCCTTGCTGAGCTTCATCGAAAAGTTAATTACATTGCGACATACAATGTTCAAATTGAAGAGAGGAAAGTGCCCAATATGTTCTACTTTGTTCAAACAGAAAACTACTCAAGGAGATTGGTCACCAGCATGATTCCTGGCATGACAGCTCTTAGACTGCACATGTTGTGTGAATTTCGAAGAGAAATGCATGTGGTTGAAGATCAGATGGGGTGTGAAATGATGCAGGTTGACAACAGGACAGTGAAGTGTTTGGCACCATACACCACAAAGTTCATGAAACTGCTTACATTTGCTCTCAAGATAGGAGCCCATCTCGCCGCTGGCATGGGGGAGATGATACCTGACTTGAGTAGGGAAGTCGCCCACCTGGCGGATTCTTCCCTTCTCTATGGAGCAGGAGGCGCAGTTGCTGCCGGTGCTGTGGGGGCTGTGGCGATTGGGCGTGCAGAGGGGAGGTACAGAAGTAAGGCTGCACAAAGCTCAAGAGATATCCAGCAAGATCAAAAAGCAGCACAACAATGGGTTCTGGATTTCCTAAGGGACCGGAGGTGCTCGACGGGAAAGGATATTGCAGAGAAGTTTGGTTTATGGAGAGTGAGGTACAGAGACGATGGTCAGATTGCATGGATCTGTAGGAGGCATGTTAACCTCGGAGCTCATGAAATAGTTGAAGTTCCACTTTGAAAAGTTCTCTCCTGTTTCATGCAAGAATGTATTTTTCTGGTAGAAATGTTAAGGTTTTTCAGTCTTGATTTTTTCTATTAAGTTTAGAGGGAAAATTGTTACTACAGTCCCTAAATTTTACCCCAATATTAGTAATAGTCTCTAAACTTGACTTTTAGTTCCAAAGGTCCTTGAACTTTACCCCGTCTATACTAAACATTCTTCCGTTACAATTTTCCCAATTTTCCGTTAAAATTAAGGGTAAGATTGACATTTGACTGTTTAAAAAATTACTTTATTTGATTTATCCAAATTTCGGCCTTCCCAAACAGAGGCGAAGAAGAAAACTCTCCCCCCAAGCCATGAGAATGACAAAAATTGCAGAAGCAAGCTCCGAAGAAGAAAACTGTAGCAATTAGTAATCTTGGAGGCCGAAAATTGGAGGAAGACCTAACAGAAATTAGTAATCTTGGAGGTCGAAAATTGAAGGAAGACCCAACAACAATTAGCAATCTTGGAAGAAGAAGAAAATTGGATGAAACCCCAAAATTCTTAGCAACAAGATTGGAAGAAGATTACTGCGAATGCCCAGAATTCTAGCACCGTATGCCCAGGATTCCTTTCATCCTAGCCAAAATTTCAACTCAATTATAGCAAGTCAGCTCGTGAAAGGAACACAGCGATGTCACAGTCATCTTCATCAACTGGAGAAAGAAATTTCACAACATAAAAGCAATGTAGATGTGGTGGCTGGATTAGACCTCATACTTCATGGATAGATCGAAATCCTGGAATAAGGTTTGAAACTTGTGAGAATAATCAGGTAAGAAATTTGTGAATTTAAAGATTTATTGTTGTTGTTAAGTTTTGTGGTGTTCACATTTCTTGGCTTAAAACCCAGAATAAGAAAGAAAGGTGGCATTATTGGGAGTGGCTAGACAAAGAGACTTGTCCAAGAGGAAAAGAAGTTCTTCCTGGGCTACTTAGAAGACTAAAAGGAGTGGAGAATGAAATCAATACAATACAAAAAGAGAAGAACAAGTTAGAAGCTAAAGTGGGAATTTTAGAAGGAGACAGAAGAAATTGGAGGGCATAAATGGAGAATTAAGAAAGAAAACAACCTTCCTGGGATCTCAGGCATTGGGTTATGAATAAAGAGAGAACAATGTGGGGAGCGTTTTTTATCTCATGGTTGCTAGTTATAATATTGTTGATAGTTTTGATGAAGTTGGTCATTAATATTCCTCATCCAACTCGCTTTCAAGGAAAAATAATGATCAATTAAGGTTTTATGTATTGGGGTTTACGTATGCATCTCTTGTTTGTAAACGTTGGGTTTAATTTTGATGTTCTATTTATTAGATTTGTATCTATGTTGCTCATTTTGTTCAATTTGGTAGGAGCGTATGCAAAACTATTTGGTATGGATTTGTGTTTGTATCTAAGTTACTTATTTTATTCTAACAAGTCCTACTTGTGCTTGTATCTTGTGATTGTTCATTAACGTTTTTTAAAGTCATGATAATTTTGTACCTATAGATACGGTTTTTGAAGGTCATGATTGTTCGAAGTGTTGTTTGGTATCCCATGTATGTATACCAAACCAGTTAGGGATTTGGATGCCATCGGATTGCCAGGTTGTGGCTTTGTAACATTAGCAAAAGTATTCTAATACAGCAGATTTTGAACAAACAAGCATTCTAATTTAGCAAATTCTGAACAAACAAGCATTCTAACAAACAAACAAGCATTCTAATATACCAAATTTAGAAATTGAACGAACAAGCATTCTAATACATCAGATTTGTCTATTTGGTGCCATCATCAGTAATAAGCAAGTTCTGCACATTTCTATTTGGTGCATAAACCAAATAGAACAAAAAAATCTGCACATTTATATTTGGTGCCATCATCAAAATGTATATTCTAGAGTAATAAGCAAGTTCTGCACAATTATATTTGGTGCCTAAATCTAATATAGCAAAAACATCTGCACTTTTCTATTTGGTGCCATCATAAAAAATCAGATTCTAGAGGAAACAAATTTTGCACATTTCTACTGAAATCATGGCCTAACTGATGCATGGAGGGGCTGAAGATATTGGTGTAGCATTATCTGTTTTGGTCTGTGAATGAGTTTGTCCCTAATTGAAAAAATCACAACGATTATCAAAGAATGACAACATAGAGAAAGTAGACAATGACCATTAATCTTGGAGAAAGTAGGAAAATTGGTGCAGTAATATACCTAAGATTGATGTTGGACTCCATGTCTTTTTTTATTATGTCCGTGTTGGCCACAAACAGAGCATCTAATCTTCACAAAGACTCTTCTTAACTTGGCCGGTAGTGGAATGTAATTTGATGGCATAGAGTTTGGAGGAATTGGAGCTAGTACTTCAATCTTAGATGAGTCTCTTCTTCTAATTTTCTTGGGTCTTCCAGGCTATTGCTTGTATGCTGGAGGCTGTATTAGAGGTGAACTTGATTTATGTCATTGGTCTGTGGAAGGGACAGGGTACACTATAAGAGTATAAGCCTTCAAATAAGCCTCCTGCTTATAGCAATTATGAACATAGTCATATATATTGTGGTTTGCTTCCAACATGCAAGAAATTGCATGTGCGCAAGGGATTCCACAAAAATCCCATCTTCTGTACGAACAAGTTCTATCTTTCAAATTCACAGAAAACTCAAATCCATACATATGAGCAACTTGGTAAATACCTTCCCCGACCATCTTTGGAATACAATGACTATGTCCCAACTTATTGTTTTCCAGTATCTTGAATGCCCTAGGACCAATATGATGCCTCTAATTCCTCACTGCAAGTCTTCTGTTAGCCATCCTCAATATCACTGTAGTTCTAATCCTTTCAAGACATGTCAAAATTGCCTTCTCTCTTGCATCATGTATGCACGAGTTAAAACTCTCACATAGATTATTAAGGAACATGTCACCCTTAAAATAGGTCTCAAAATGGGACCTGCTCAAATTCGCTGCAGGCCTCTGTACAAGTCACTTCCAAGCCTTCTCATCAATTTCCTTCATTTTCTCCATCTCGGCTTCATACCAAGGCAAAGTAGTCGACCTAGCTATAACCCATAAAATCTCCTTCAACATTACCCCAGGGTGAAGACCTTTGAAATTGTTATAGAGATGCCTCACACACATCCTATGCTCAACATTTGGGATGACAAACTCAAGGGCAGGGATTAAACCTTTCTGCTTGTCATTTATGAAAACCCAGGCCTTCCAATTATCAATTTTTAAATCATCCTTCAAAAGATGAAGAAACCAAACTCATGAACTCTTACTTTCAATCTCCACTATTGCATAAGCAATAGGAAACATTCCGTTGTTTCCATCTACACCAACTGTCAGAATTTGTCCTGGGTATGGCCCTTTCAAATGGCACCCATCTAAACCAATCACTGGTTTACAACCCTCCAAAAAACCTTTCTTACAACTTGTGTAACGCCCCGGGAATTCGAGGAATGTAAAATTGTAAAATAATAAATGAAATGACGTTTTTACCCTTATGAATAGTATGGTCAAATTGTTGACTTTTTGATTGGTAGGTCAAATGGATGTTGACTGATGATCGTGACGTATTTCGGGATGTCACGAGTCCATAGACAGGTGACACGTCCAATTCCGACGATCGGGGAAGAAGTTATGGCGTACGGAAGTTCAAGGGCATTTTCGTAATTCGGACGAAAAGGGGGAAAATGTTGACTTTTTGATTGACCACTAGTTTTCACACAATTCGAGGACCGTTAGGTAGGTCTCGATGCCCTGAGTCCGTAGACAGGCGGCACGCTGAAAACGGACATCGGACGAATGAGTTACGGGTCTAGAAAGAGAAGGGCATTTTGGTAATTTTGTGCAGAAGGGAAAAATAGTAATTTTGCAGGGGGGTACTGTTTGAAAACCGTGGAAACAGGACCTGCACCACCGTGCTTGGTTGTTCTGATCAAGCAATTGTTTAACCGTGTTAGTGGCTGGACAAGAGATTAGTTTATTGGTTTTGAGGTAATGGGAACGTTTTTGGTATGGCTGGGACAGATAACCAGTGCACGGGCACCATTTTTAACTAGTTTGGGGCCGTTGTGGGAAACAATTTTCAGAGAGGCCAGAGGGATTCCCACGAGTTGCTGGCTGCATGGTTTGATTATCAGAGAGACAGGAGAGTTTGAGGGAGTCATTTCTGATGAGGAGAGACTGAGAGCTTGAGAGAAAACAGAGTTCGGAGAAATTGGGAAAAATTGGAGGGAAAATCGAGTTTTGATTTGTGGGTCGAGAGGAACAAAACCAAGGATTGAAACAGCCTTCTGGGACCATTTGGAGTTCAACCGTATCACTCCTGAAAAGAATCGACCACGGTTTGGCCAGGAACCCAAGTTCCAATTTCGAAGAAATTTCAGACCTGAGGACGAAGACTTCCAAGTGAGGATTTGTGAAATTGGTTGTGTTTTAGAGTTCGTTTAGGTCCTATTAAGCTCAGTTTAAGTTAATTTGGAAATGGAGTTGAGTTGGGTGAAGTACAACGGTTGGCCTGTTTGGTTGATCACGGGTCGAATGGTCGATTTAGGACTTTTTGAAGTTAATTAATGAATGGGAACTTAAATTAAAAGGTTAAGGAAGGTTTTAGGTGGAAAAAGGAAGAGATTCGAGTAAGAATTTATGGGGATTTGGTCGGGTTGAGTCGCGGGTTTGGGACCCGTTTAATAGGCATTCGGGTAAGGATGATGACACTGTAGCTACAGTGCATGGCGCGTGGCTTTCACACGCATCCACTTTGGGTGGCGCGTGAGGGCACGTGAGGCCTTATCTCCGGTCATGGTCAACTTGAGTTTTCATCCTTTTAGTTTATTGAACATTTTGAGCTAAATTTCGAGTCAATCGGAGATAGTTAAGTTGGTCAAAATAGGGTCTATTGCCTCGGGAAGCGTGTTCGGGTGGCTTTCCTAGGCCGGTTTCAGTCTAGGATTTCATGGTTGAATGTTAAGGACTTGTAGTGACCCTTACGTGTGATTTGGAGATGACAGGAATCGTACAATAGTACCAGGACGAGGTTATACGCTCAGTTTTGCAGCAGGATTGTCCTGTGAGTAGGCCCCGATTTCATTAAACCCTTGCATGCATAACTATTTTCACTTCTATATATATATATATATATATATATGTGTGTGAATCAAGCAAAGATTTCGATTATCTTAAGTTATGGCTATGACACGATTTACGATGTTTGGGCTTGAGACCTGTTTGGTGAAATCTAAGTATTGTTTTGGATTATATATATATGTATGTGGATGTCGATCTTTGGTACTGCACTGTATAGATCTACACGTGTGATACTGTCTCCTCCGGATGTGGGTACCCCGGAGTGGTCACGGCGCAATGCCTGCGAGGGGTCATTCTACGGAGGGACCGGACCGTAGGATGACTCAGGTGTCAGGACCCGTCCCAAATATCACCTCGATACCCGGGACGGACCCTACTTCCGTCTGACAATCACACTTAAAGTACCAAAAGAACCTCAAAATAACCATAAGCATAACTATCAGACAAGGGAGTAAATATAATACAACCGTAGTACAGAGCATAGCGTTATACAAAACAGGCACAAAAGTCCTACTAGGCTAATCTCGCAACGGAAGAACGTCATAAAGCTCTATGCCTTGGTTCCTGCCTCAACGTTTACCCCAGCGCTATCACCACGACCTGGAGGGTAAATTAAAACCAGAAAGTGTGAGTGGACTAAAAGAAATAAGAGTTTCAAACACGATTTAGAAACAAACAAGGATTAAGAAAACAATAAGATTTTTCCCTCCGTTTTAAAATAAAGTATGCATGCCTAACGAAGTATCAGAAAACTCCAACATAAAACAGTATAACAAATATGCTAAGATCGTATCATAAAAACCAAATCCACAAATGTCAAGTCTGATCAAACCTGCTGGGTCTATCCGAGTCTTTAAACTCAAACCAGGCCTCAAATGTAATTCGAATCTTTAAACTCCCGAGTTTTTAAACTCAATAGGCCTACAGGGGTAATATCGTAAATATCCGAGTCTTTAAACTCCCAAGTCTTTAAACTCAATCCGGGCCTGTCCCCCGTCAATCACAATATCCGGGTCTTTAAACCCAATATCCAGATCCAGCAAATCCAATCCCAAACCAATTCTAAAACCTAGAAATCGAAGCCTAAAACCCATCATCTTCCACCTCGAAACAAACTACCCGTAAGCCCTGTTTTGGTCTCCGGCCACCCAGGCCTTCCCCCGTCACGGCGACCATCCTAGACGACTCCTAGGACCTCCCTGAACCTCACCTCACTCACCAAAGTCCTCGACTCTAGCCCAAAGTCCACGACTTTCGAATTGAAATAAACGGGAAAAACAGGGGATTCGATGCTTACCGTCGAATCGTCCTCCGCCATCTGCACCGCCGTGTACCACAGTGTCCACTGAGTCCTCTGCAGTCGTCCTAGCTTCCTATTAGCTTGGTTTGAACCAAAACACGGCACAACCACCACCTCTGTCCCACGGCCTCTCTGTTTTCCCTGAAAATCAATCCTCCGACCACCGTGTTTCCGTGCACGATTTCACCCCCAAACTCAGTCGCCAACTTCCACTCTTCTATCTGTCACTGTCACAACTCACCAAACTCTCACCCACGCACACTGAATCGATCAACCACTCCACCGCCTCACTCTCTATTTTCTGTTCTTCACAGTACAAATGCACGGTTTGAATTAGAACAAAATGTGGCTGTGTATACACTAAACAATCCTAGAACCATCTAGCAATCTCCACGTGTCCAATTTCTCATGGACCATCAGTACAAAATATCCAAGCCCACTCAGCCACTTGCCCTTATCTGATTGGTTCTAAGGGAAAAAGACCAAAATGCCCCTAGGTTTAGAAATTACCATTTTGCCATTCAACTTTCCAGACGCATAAGTATTTCGTCCGACGTCCGATGACAGCGTGCCGCCTGTCGTTATACTCAGGACGTCGAGACCTACCTAACGGTCCTCGGTCTACATAAGAATCACAAGTCCACTAAAAATTCAACATTTTCCTCTATTTAGTCAAAATTACGGTAAGGCCCTCAATCTTCCGAACGTCATAACTTTTTCTCCGCTTGTCCAAATCGGACATGCCACCTGTCTACGAACTCGTGACGTCCTAAACTACGTCACGGTTAATGGTCAACACTCATCCAACCTGTAAATCAAAAAGTCAACTTTTGACACACTATTCACAAGGGCAAAATTGTCCTTTTATACAATTCCTTTACACAATTACATTTGTACCCTTCCTGAAGGTACGGGTTGTTACAATCTACCCCCCTAAAAAGAATTTCGTCCCCGAAATTCATTGAAATAATTAAGGGTACTGTTCGCGCATTAAGGCCTCGGGTTCCCATGTAGCTTATTCCACCTGATGATTCCTCCATAAGACTTTAACTAAGGGAACCATCTTCCTTCGTAAAACTTTATCTTTCTGATCCAAAATCACTACAGGCTGCTCTTCAAAGCTCAAATCTTCTTTAAGCTCAACAGGTTGTGCTTCCAGAACATGTGAATCATCACGAATATACTTCCGAAGCATAGATACATGAAAGACATTATGTACCTTTGCCAAGTCTGCAGGTAAAGCCAATCGATAAGAAAAAGGACCAATCCGCTCCAAGATCTCATAAGGTCCAATGTAACGAGGACTCAACTTCCCTCGCCTGCCAAACCGTACGATCTTCTTCCAAGGAGATAACTTCAAGAAAACCCAGTCTCCTACTGCTAACTCCAATCCCTAATCCTATGGTCGGCGTAGCTCTTCTGTCGGTCCTGTGCCGCCTTCAATCGATCTCTAATCAATGCCACTTTTTCTTGAGTAAGGTCTACCAGCTCGGAAGTAGTCAACCTCCTCTCACCAACCTCGGTCCAACACAACGGAGTCCGACACTGTCGCCCGTACAGAGCTTCATAAGGAGCCATCCCAATACTCTCCTGATAACTGTTATTGTAGGCGAACTCCATCAAAGGTAAATGTGACTCCCAAGTACCCTGAAACTATAAGACACACGCTCTCATCATATCCTCTAGAATCTGGATGGTCCGCTCAGACTGTCCATCGGTCTGAGGATGAAAGGCAATACTGAAATGTAGCTTTGTCCCAAAAGCTTCCTGTAAGCTCTGCCAAAACCAGGAAGTAAACCTAGGATCTCTGTCAGATACTATCGACTCTGGAGTACCATGCAGCCGAATAATCTCATCAATAAACAACTGTGCAAACTGCGCCAACCTGAAGTTCTCCCGTACTGGCAAGAAATGATCAGACTTCGTAAGTCTATCCACGATCACCCACACGCCATCGTGTCCCTTCGGCGTCCGGGGAAGCTTGAATACAAAATCCATCGTCAGGTGATCCCATTTCCACTCGGGGATCGGCAAAGGTGGCATTGCTCCATAGGGTCTCTGCCGCTCAGCTTTCACCTGTTGATAGATTAAGCATCTACTGACATACTCTGCAATCTCACGTTTCATACCTGACCACCAGTAATGCTCTCGAAGTGTACGATACATCTTGGTGTCACCAGGATGCATCGCATAAGCTGAACAGTGAGCCTCATCCAGTATCACCTTCTTTAGTGCTTCGTCCTCGGGTACACACAACCTTCCAGCCTTAACCAAGGCTCCGTCCTCGCGAATCTCAAAATCCCGTCTCTCTCCAGCCTCGACCTCAATCCGTATGATGCCCAAAATGGGGTCCTCAAACTGAGCATCAATAACTTGATCAATCAAAACAGGCCGCACGTGGAAACTCGCTAGTAATGCTCCCTGACCATCCACAGTCAACTCTACTCCAAGTCTACGGAGCTCAACCAACAAAGGTAACCGGACTGTCCTCAAATGCGACAAAGAACTAGCTGACTTCCTGCTCAAAGCATCGCCTACCACATTGGCTTTTCCTGGATGATACTCGATCGTACAATATAGTCCTTAAGCAGCTCTAACCATCAACGCTGTCTCAGATTCAGCTCCTTCTGAGTAAACAGATACTTTAAACTCTAATCGTCCGTGAAGATCCTGCACCTCTAGCCGTACAAATAATGTCGCCAAATCTTCAGTGCATGAACCACCGCAGCAAGTTCCAAGTCATGTGTAGGGTAGTTCATCTCATGGGGTTTCAACTGCTGGGTAGCGTAAGCAATCACTTTCCCGTGCTGCATCAACACACAGCCCAAACCCTGTAAAGAAGTGTCACTATAAACCTCGAACTCCCCACTGTCGTCTGGAAGGGCTAACACAGGAGCAGATGTCAACCGCCTCTTGAGCTCTTGGAAACTCTGCTCACAGTTCTCATCCCAATCAAACCGAACTCCCTTCCGAGTTAGCCGTGTCAACGGAGCAGCAAGAATAGAAAAATCCTCAATAAAGCACCGGTAATAGCCTGCTAATCCCATAAAACTCCTGATCTCTATCACCGTCTTGGGCTGTTCCCAGTTCGCTACCGCCTCAACCTTCCGAGGATCCACTTTGATGCCCTTAGCTGAAATCACATGACCTAGAAATCCAACACTGGTCAACCAAAACTGGCACTTGCTCAACTTCGCATACAACTGATGCTCTCTCAGAGTTTTAAGCCCTATCCTCAAATGATTTTCGTGCGCCTTCGCACTCTTCGAATATACCAAGATGTCATCAATGAAGACGATCACAAAACGATCCAAGTACGACCGGAACACTCGGTTCATGAGATCCATAAAAGCTGTTGGGGCATTAGTCAATACAAAAGGCATCACAACAAACTCATAGTGACCGTACCTGGTCCGGAAGGCTGTTTTCGGTACATCTTCCTCTTTAACCCGTAGCTAATGATATCCGGAGCGAAGATCAATTTTTGAAAAGTACTGTGCTCCCTTCAACTGGTCGAACAAGTCATCAATCCGGGGTAGGGGATACTTATTCCTAATGGTTACCTTATTCAACTGTCTGTAGTCAACACACAATCTCAAACCTCCATCCTTTTTCTTGATAAACAGTACTGGCGCTCCCCAAGGTGACATACTCGGCCGAATGAATCCCATATCGACCAACTCTTGTAACTGGGCTTTTAATTCCCTCAATTCTGCAGGTGCCATGCGATAAGGAGTCTGTGAAATAGGCTGTGTACCTGGAAGAAGATCAATCGTGAACTCGATGTCTCGATGAGGTGGTAATCCTGGCAACTCCTCGGGAAAAACATCGGGAAACTCCCTCACCACTGGTATGTCCTCCGTCCTCACTGGCGTAGCACGTGTATCCACCACGTGAGCTAAGTAACCCTGGCATCCTTTACGCAACAACTTGCTAGCCTCAAGTGCCGAAATAACTCCAGTAGGGGGTGCACGCTGATCACCCTGAAATATGGTCTCTGGTAATCCTGGACTCTGAAAGGTCACTCTCCTATCGAAACACTCGATAGAAGCATGATGTCTAGTTAACCAGTCCATACTCAATATAACATCGAAGTCCCGTAGATCCAACAGTAACAAGTCCGCCACTAACTCGACCTCGCCTACCATCACCGACCACTCTCTCAGAACCTGAGTCACTACCAACACCTCCCCAGTAGGTGTACTCACCCCTAAGGCACAGTCCAAGGTAGACACCTATCTCCGTTACCAGACTACAACTCTGGGCTATAAACGAGTGAGTAGCCCCAGGATCTATCAAAGCAAAAATAGTGTGGCCAAATATGGTAAGTGTACCTGTCATCACTCCCGGTGCTGATCTGGCCTCCTGCTGGGTCATAGCAAAAACTCGCGCCTGAGGTCCCGATGACCGACCGCGCCCTCTAGAACTGCTCGTGGCACCACTGCCACCTCTAGGGCATGCCGCCCCTGACACAGATGCAGTACTACGCCCGGGTTCTGCTGCACCTCGACCTGCTCCACCCTCCTGGGCTAACAACGGGCACTCTCTCCGAAAGTGGCCACGCTCTCCACAATAATAGCAGACATCTCTACTGGGTCCACCAGTCTGTCTCCCAGTAGAAGCAATAGAAGTCGCACTCGCCTGAGGAGTCGGCTGTGCTCTAGCTCCCCGAAATCCAGAGCCTTGAAAACTGCCTGGTCTGCCAAACCGGGCACCACCAGCTGATGAAGTACCACCATAGTTGCCCCGCTTCGGGGTCCTCTGACTCGACGCTCCAGGAAAAGAATGCTCACGGCGTCGTACACTGCCCGAGTACTATGGTCGGGAAGGCAAACTGGCCTCCACTCTCATAGCAGCGTCTGACAATTCCCTGAAAGTAGCAAATGAGCTGGCTGTCACAATGGCTCTAATCTCTCCTCGAAGACCCAACTCAAACCGACGACACTTCTCAGCCTCGGTAGCTACAAATGCAGGAGCGAATCGGGACAACATCTGGAATCTATGATCATACTCGGCTACTGTCATGCTCCCTTGCTTCAACTGCAGGAACTCCGCCTCTTTGGCATCCCAGAAAGATCGAGGATAATACTGGTCCAAGAACCTCTCCCGGAAAGTCTCCCAAGTCACCGTATGAGCGTCCCAACCTGACAACTCCAGCGTATACCACCACTCATACGCTGCGCCGTCTAGCAGAAAAGTAGCCAACAACACACGATCCCCTGGAGGACAATGTATCACCCCAAAAATCCGCTCAAGCCGGGTGATCCATCGGTGGGCTTCCTCTGGGTCTGCCCCACCACCGAACGTAGTAGCCACGAGCTGTTGGGCTCGCTCTATCGACGCACTCTCTGCTTCTTCAGGTCATGGAGGGGGTTCACGTCTCGGAGGCATGGTCGAATGTAAGCTGAAAGAGGCATAGAGTTAGTAAAGCAACCTAAAAACGACCTCGTTCCGACACAAACAGACAAACCTATGCTCTGATACCAGTTGTCTGGACCCGTCCCAAATATCACCTCGATACCCGGGACGGACCCTGCTCCCGTCTGATAATCACACTTAAAGTACCAAAAGAACCTCAAAATAACCATAAGCATAACTATCAGACAAGGGAGTAAATATAATACAACCGTAGTACAAAGCATAGCGTTATACAAAACAGGCACAAAAGTCCTACTAGGCTAATCTCGCAAAGGAAGAATGTCGTAAAGCTCTATGCCTCGGTTCCTGCCTCAACGTTTACCCCAGCGCTATCACCACGACCTGGAGGGTAAATTAAAACCAGAAAGTGTGAGTGGACTAAAAGAAATAAGAGTTTCAAACACGATTTAGAAACAAACAAGGATTAAGAAAACAATAAGATGTTTCCCTCCGTTTTAAAATAAAGTATGCATGCCTAACGAAGTATCAGAAAACTCCAACATAAAACAGTATAACAAATATGCTAAGATCATATCATAAAAACCAAATCCACAAATGTCAAGTCTGATCAAACCTGCTGGGTCTATCCGAGTCTTTAAACTCAAACCAGGCCTCAAATGTAATTCGAGTCTTTAAACTCCCGAGTCTTTAAACTCAATAGGCCTACGGGGGTAATATCGTAAATATCCGAGTCTTTAAACTCCCAAGTCTTTAAACTCAATCCGGGCCCGTCCCCCGTCAATCACAATATCCGGGTCTTTAAACCCAATATCCAGATCCAGCAAATCCAATCCCAAACCAATTCTAAATCCATCTCCAAACCCGAATCCAAAATCACTGGTCTGATGCCCTTCCGGCATCCAGAACCGTCATTCCGAACCCAAATCCGGAATTCCACTGTTTCCGACTTTAAAACCAAATCTCGTTTCTCGAAATCCAATTTTAAAACCAAACCTTGATTACCAAAATCGTATCACATAATCCACTTATAACCATCAGAAAACAATTATAGATTGAAAACCCAAAAGCTTAGCCTCAAAATCAGAAATCCAGCTTTTTTCTCGAAAAACGTGTAAAACCCGAAAATGTCTCGAAAAATGTGCAAACATATCAACCACATATAATCACCATTAAAAAGTATAAAAACATACTTAAAATCATAAAACATAAATAAAAACAGCTAGGCATGCTCGTAAGAAAAGAAAGAGTCCACTCACGAATCAGAAAGTGTCAATCGCGCTCCGTGCGCTCCTCGACCATCTCAGGCGTCTCCCGTCCTGTCAATAAGCACCAAATAGGGTCACAAATACATCTAATATGCTAACCCTAATTTCCCCAAATTTTCGGGAATTTATACGTAATTTAAATTTAAACCCTAAACCGTCCGGATCCTCGAACTATCCCGTAACATCATCTGATTTACTCGAAACTTGTCCCAATGGATTCCTTGGAACATTTTGAACAAAAACCATGTTGGAAAAGTTCTCAGATTCCTCCCCACGAGCCCCCACGCGCCGCCCAAAGTGGCTGCGCGTGGGTCTCACGCGCTGCTACAGTAGCATCGTCTACCTCGAGTCACCCGGTTCAACTGTGCTGAACCGGCGTGACCGGTTCTCTGTAATTCCGCCATGATTTTCACTCAATCCAATCCTATTAGCTTCGTCCAGTTCCCAGCAATCTATTCCCGTCCTAAAACCTAGAAATCGAAGCCTAAAACCCATCGTCTTCCACCTCGAAACAAACTGCCCGTAAGCCCTGTTTTGGTCTCCGGCCACCCAGGCCTTCCCCCGTCACGGCGACCATCCTAGATGACTCCTAGGACCTCCCTGAACCTCACCTCACTCACCAAAGTCCTCGACTCTAGCCCAAAGTCCACGACTTTCGAATTGAAATAAACGGGAAAAATAGGGGATTCGATGCTTACTGTCGAATCGTCCTCCGCCGTCTGCACCGCCGTGTACCACAGTGTCCACTGAGTCCTCTGCAGTCGTCCTAGCTTCCTATTAGCTTGGTTTGAACCAAAACACGGCACAACCACCACCTCTATCCCACGACCTCTCTGTTTTCCCTGAAAATCAATCCTCCGACCACCGTGTTTCCGTGCACGATTTCACCCCCAAACTCAGTCGCCAACTTCCTCTCTTCTCTCTGTCACTGTCACAACTCACCAAACTCTCACCCACACACACTGAATGGATCAACCACTCCACCGCCTCACTCTCTGTTTTCTGTTCTTCACAGCACAAATGCACGGTTTGAATTAGAACAAAATGTGGCCGTGTATACACTAAACAATCCTAGAACCATCTAGCAATCTCCACGTGTCCAATTTCTCATGGACCATAAGTACAAAATATCCAAGCCCACTCAGCCATTTGCCCTTACCTGATTGGTTCTAAGGGAAAAAGACCAAAATGCCCCTTGGTTTAGAAATTACCATTTTGCCCTTCAACTTTTCAGACCCATAAGTATTCCGTCCGACGTCCGATGACAGCGTGCCGCCTGTCGTTATACTCAGGACGTCGAGACCTACCTAACGGTCCTCGGTCTACGTAAGAATTACAAGTCCACTAAAAAGTTAACATTTTCCTCTATTTAGTCAAAATTACGGTAAGGCCCTCAATCTTCCGAACATCATAACTTTTTCTCCGCTTGTCCAAATCGGACATGCCACCTGTCTACGGACTCGTGACTTCCTAAACTACGTCACGGTCAATGGTCAACACTCATCCAACCTGTAAATCAAAAAGCCAACTTTTGACATACTATTCACAAGGGAAAAATCGTCCTTTTATACAATTCTTTTACACAATTACATTTGTACCCTTCCTGAAGGTACGAGTTGTTACATCAGGAGCAGGATTGCTATGATTGGACGTCTGGGACGTCAGGCATCTGGGATGCCGTACCCGGACTGGGTTCGGGGATTGGACTCGGGATTGAGACCCCGAGTGGCACGCGTAGCCTTGGGACTGTGACCTTATTGGAAGTCAGGGACGTCGGACATCTGGGATGTCAGGGTTGGGGTGTATAGTGCAGTAGGTGAGGTTATGTTTATGGTTTTATTATATGGCTTGCGGTATCTTATATGATGTTATGGTTTTAAATACTAATGCATGCATGTTTGGAAAACGGAGGGGTAAAAGTTTATGGTTTTTATTTGTTGAACTGTTTTATAAACTTTGAGTTTCGGCCCACTCACCATTAATGTTTTGTTGACCCCTCCAGGCCGTGCTACTGAGGTTGAAGAGGATCCTGAGGAAGAGGCATAGATCTACACTGCGCACCTGAACCCCCTGTTGGGTAGGTTAGCCCGCAGGATAGCTTAGAGTCGTGCTCAGAATTTGTATTTTTGGACATTATCCCTTGTTTGACATCTTTTGAATTCAGATTTTATGTATGACTTTATTTTGGATATTTATGCATTTGAACTTTAAAGGTTAAAATTGGTATGTTCGTTCGGGTGTCAGACGGGAGCAGGGCACGTCCCCTTGTGGTTCCAGAGGGATCGGGGCGGGTCCTGTCAACTTGTAAAGCACATATACATCCTTTCAAATACTGGTTCTTCACCTTCCAACTTTGTTTTATTAACCACAGTACTGTCCTTGTTTGTCCTCATCAAATTTTCAGCATAGTCCCTTAATCTAGCACACTGCTCTTTGTAGCTCCCTTCAATTACAACTTTGCACAACCTCTTAGCTCTGTATACCTGATTCCTACTTACATTCATTCTATACTGCTCCAACACCTCAGATTGAAATGCACTAACTCCTAAGTTAGGGTTCCTCTTAATTTTGCTAGCAAACCTTTGTGACAACCACCTTTCATTAGCATAGCTCAACTTATCAACATTAGAACATTCATGGTGTAATTGTAGAGTCTTGATAGCAAAAGTCTCCTCATTTATGTCGATCTTTGATGCAAATAAAACAAATGGGCAAGTCTTGTTCCCTCCACACTTTGCTTGTACTCGAATATTATCATTTTTTGAAAATTTCACTGCTTTCCCATGAACAATGGCATACACTTTAATAGCTTCCTTCAATTCATTTTTATTAGCAAATTTCATTCCCAACCTAAATTGAGGATTTCTTAGATCAGCATCTCTCCTAAACTGCTTAATACTAGGCAATTTCCAATTTTTCTTTCTAGATCTTTTATTGCCTAATTTATCTTTCTCAATATATTCCTCATCGCTGCCAG
Source organism: Prinsepia uniflora (assembly GCA_032719365.1). NCBI lineage: Eukaryota > Viridiplantae > Streptophyta > Magnoliopsida > Rosales > Rosaceae > Prinsepia > Prinsepia uniflora. The sequence continues at coordinate 69,549,729 of CM064861.1, forward strand.
AATAGAGATCATCACTGGCTTCACCATCTGATAAAACCTCCCCAGTTAGATTGTTAGAAGGTACATAATCTAGGTGATTAGCACCATCCTCATTATTTTTTGCACCGGGCTCATTCTCACTCACACCATAATCAGTATCAACAAATCCCTCATTTACATCTATCTTTTCTTCCTCTTCAACAGCACCCTCGTTTACATCTAGCTCTTTTTCCTCTTCAACAGCATCCTCATTTGCATTTATCTCTTTTTCCTATTCAACAACACCCTCATTTGCATCTATCTCTTCTTCCTCTTCAATAGCACCCTCATTTGCATATATCTCTTTTTCCTCTTCAACAAACCCCTCATTTACATCTATCTCCTCTTTCTCTTCAACATCACCCTCATTTGCATCTATCTCTTCTTCCTCTTCAACAAAACCATCATCCTCCACATCAATTGTGTTATGATCATTAGTGTTATGATCATTAGAATCATGGAAATACAAGACTATAACCCTTTCATTAGATATGTTGCCTACCAACCCAGAAATACATCTATCATCTACAATCTCTTTCACTGCATCCTCACCATTCTTACCATGCATCATATAAAATATTTTCAAACTATTATCCCTCTTAGTTATGTCCACATTATACCTCAGCTCTACCCCATATTTCCTAAGATCTAACAATGACAAGTAGTCAAATTTGCAGTTGTCAACAAAACATACCTTCCCGCATTCGTATACTCCATTTTTCATCAATCCAAAGTGGTGCATTTGAAAAGTGTAATGTTCATTATTTTCTGCCATATAAATAAAAAGTAATCAAAACTACATGTCAAAATCACTAAATATTCAACAGAGGGAAGCAATGTTCATTATTTTCTCGCGATTTTTCTATGCCTTTTAACCTTTCAAGTATTTTACATATTGCAAACAAAGGGAAGCAAACCCTACACAATTCCTTTTTCTAATACTTTGTTTCTTATTCAACTGGATCCCAAATTCTTGGTCCTCCTACTTTGATTATGACATGGTTTAATTCTTAGAAACTGGTTGCAACTAAACTAGTGGCAAACGAGTTGATTATGAAAATTCTCGTCTAACCTTTCAAGTAATTTACATATTGAAAATAGAGGGAAGCAAACCCTACACAATTCCCTTTTCTTACATCAATGTTATGCTAACAAAAAACTTAAGCTATAAAACACCATTCATGCATAATAATTCACCATTATTCACCATCATAAATGAATAGTAATATAAACAAAAACACGTCTCAATATCTGCAAAGAGGAGGACTTACTATATTTAGGAGTTTTGTCTCTGGACCATCTAAACAAAGAAGCCATGAGAATGAGATACAACCCAATTTCTTCAAACCCGCCTCCAATTTCTTCAAACCCGACCCCAATTTTTTCAAACCCAACCTCAATTCAAACCCTTCACTTCCAGATGTAATAAAAACATTCAGTTCCAGCCATGGGAGAAAAGGTGCGAACTGATCCCCTTCTGCCTTCAATTTTTTTTGAACTCCTCCTCTCCAATTCGGCCTTCAGTTGAAAGAAAAAAGGAATATTTTGAGGAAAGACCCTTTCACCCTTACCATTTAAAATGTGTGCCTATCACATGATTGTTTTTCACGGAAAATTGGGAAAATTGTAACGGAAGAATGTTTAGTATAGACGGGGTAAAGTTCAGGGACCTTTGAAACTAAAAGTAAAGTTCAAGGACCATTGCTAACATTGGGGGTAAAATTTAGGGACTATAGCAACAATTTTCCCAAGTTTATAAAATCAGAACTCCAAATAACCAACAACATGTATTTTATGCTTTCTTATTGGGATAATAATCACTTGGGGCAATGACCTTGACAGCCGGGAGGGGTGTTTTCCACTCTCGCATAAGCGAATTCTAGCTGGTGATGCGACTCTAAGAAATAATAATCTCCTAGGTCAATGATGTTGACGGTCGAAAGGGGCGTTTTCCATTCTCATGTAAGCGAATTCTAATCATTGATGCGACTCTGAGGAATACGTAATGCACCATTTAATTGAACATGGACTAAACTTTTCCAAATCATATGGATGGAGATGGATAAGATCTGGTGTGTGCCTTTTCCACGAGTAGATTTGGTGGATTACAACCGAACCATGTGAAATGGCCGAAAGCACAACAATATAAAACTTTTGAAATCAATCGCCATGTGAATTTGGGATCAACATATCATTCATGTTTAAAACAAGATTAGCTTATAGTTAGATAAAATTTGGTACAACAATAATTGAAGGTTCAAATTAAAAGTAAGTACAAAGAGGAAAGATGTCACAGCAGTTCATATATACTAACAACAACTTGGTCATAGATCAAAGCTTGTAACACGTACAAGTCTAGATTTCCTGTCATCTAAAGCAACTCAACATACAAAGGGAAACACCACAATACATAGAACATTATTAAACTTCAGTACTAGTAATCTGAAATCTAGTCACCTGTTGTATCTTCCCTCCGAGAACCAGCAAACTGAGAGCTCAGAAGAAAGCCCTACTTCCGTAAAACACACGAGAACCACCATTCTTTGGTGTCTGTATATTTTGATCAGAGCTTGAATTTCCTGAGCTGGTTGGTGATTCAAGGTCCAAGGGAAGCTTCATTTTAGCCAAGGACTCGGTAAATTGTTGCATGCTTTTCATGTACATGTCTACAAAATCCTGCTGCACCACATTCTGCTCTGGAACGGTAACAAAGACAGTAGGCTTTGCAACTGCATCACCTGGCACCCCAATAGAAGAATCAGTCTCACCGTCTTTATCCACCTTTTCCCCCGTGGGGGCAGAAATTTGTTCCTGATCTGGAGATTTCGGAGCTGAGGGAGTATCATAGATCTCTGAGCCTGCAGGGACCAAAGGAGATGAGGCACCATTAGTTGACAAACTGCTTCGGGGAGAATCAAGCTTTGCAACCTGAACAGATTCAACAGTTGCTGTTGAGAAGCTTTCTATCGCATGAACCCCCACTTCTGAACTGGGCTGATTTTCAGTGTCGGCAGTAACGAAGCTGTCAGAGCTGTTAGATTCAAACTCTGAACAAGGGATCTTAATATACTCTGAAACCATTATCTGGTCTTCATTGTCAATTTTTGGGTCTGGGAACTCAAGATTATCAAATCCATTAGGAGCCGACTCAGCTATGTCTGAGTCCTGCACACAAGGATTTCTGGCCAGGGGTATTACTTCCGGCGAATCTCCAGCGTATGAGAGAGACAACTGAACAAACCCTGCCGGGGAATGAAACAGATCAGTTGAAGAAAGAGAGAACTCTTTCTCTAGCTTTCCATTCTTGATGAGGACCTCTGACAAAGGCACCAAAGCAAACCCCAGCAACTGATCTTCAAGATAATTCTTCACCCTGCTCAGCATCCAAATCTCGCATTTGAGGCACGAATCAACAGTACGAACATTGAGCTGGACATTGTCATTGAAGACTGGATTTCTACCACCACCATTAATGGTTTTGGTGGCAACTGTGTTTTCGGGATCACTTGTTAGGCAAAGCTTAGCATAGACATCTTGCTTGTGGTATATGCAAATGTTGTGGATATCCCTAGCTTGATGAACGTACACCTCAAGAACACCACTGAAGTTCTCAGAGTTACAGACCATGGCATCCTTCCTATTCGCATCAGTTCCATTAGATAACGACCCATTTGTCCGAACGATGGAGGAGTCGGATTTCTGCTTCTCAGGTTCAGCAACAGAGCTTTTGAATGGAGATACAACAGATTGAGGGGAATCCATGATAAATAACACCCAGGAAGAGAACCTGAAACGGAATAACAAAGATCTTCCTGATAAAACTCAAGGACTTCAATTTAGAATTCAAAAATCGTAAAATTAACTTTGTACTCCAACTAGTAAATTCAAAGACCTATTGAGAGATTAAGCTAAGTAGAAACGAAAGCCCTACATCATAAACTGGACATGCAGTTAAACTCTAGGCCTCAAGTCCAAGCAAAAATCTGACCATCTATGATGCATAGAAATCAAAATTGGTTACAGCCTACCATACCACAAATCTAAACTTAAGGGGTGTCCTCAAACTAACAAAATTTATAAAAATCAGAATGCAGAAGCCAATTTATTCAGTGCAGTTTGATTAAAAAAAAAATTGGGTTTTGGTTTTAGTTTTACTCTTTGTGCTTGAGGTACGGAGAAAGTATAAGAAAGAAACAAGGGATGAAAACAAAAATTTGAAAGTGAAAACCACTTAAAAAAGGTTTTTGGTTTTTGGTTTTCAGTTTTCATTTTGTGCAATTTTCCTTGTACATTTGTTGTCCACCTCTTCCACTATATCAAGAGCATCCACTCTTCTTCATTCTCATTCCCCTAAATCTCAAACATAAAAAGTGAAAAGTTAAAGCAAAAAACAAATGGTTATCATACGGGCCTTAAAATAACGAACTGTAAGAAGAAGCACTATAGAACCCACTCCAAAACTTAAGCAACACCAGAAACTGAGAATAAACAAACCCAAAACTTCAGCCTCATATAACCAAAAGGAAACACAAATTTCTTAATAAATTAGAGACCCAACCCACATAAGCAGGTTCGAAACCAGACCCTGATCCTTACCTTGAAATTAAGTAAAGCTAGCCCAGAACTGGAACTATCAAATAATCCTCAGCACCTCAGAAATCCTTTACATAAAAGAACTTGGAAACCAAAAAAGCAGCAACAACCAAGACCAACAGGCAAAGCCCAGAAAGGAGAAACAAAGCCACAGCAACAAAACCAAACCTGAGTTGAGTGAGATAACAAAAATTCTCAAGACCCAGAAGCCAAAACCCCCAAATAGACACTTGACTAGTGAGCTACTCCAAAACCCAGTACCCCAAGCTTAAAAACAAGCAAAGCCCTTTGACAATAGTGCAAAATATTAACATAGTCCAATAAAGCTACCTACTTTTTCTAGAGAAAAACACACTATCACCGGAATCCAAGGGAGTGAAACAGGGAAAGGAAGCACAGATCGTGCCACAGAATTCTAAAAACAAACCCACTAAAATTCCCCCTTTGAATCCTTCAAAAAGCTACAGAAAACGATGCCAAAAATTGAACCAGCAGCGATGAAAAGAGCAAGTAGCAATATAATATAGAAAAGCTGGGATGGGTTTGTTCTTTTTTCCCCTCACCGTTGGGACTGTAGTCCGATAGTCAAACGGATTACTTGAAATTTGTGGCTCCAATTGAAGATCCGTCCAAGACTCAGTTCAATCGAGATGATACTGTTGGTACTGCTGCAGAGCTGGTAAAGCACCAAAGCTTCTGAAGGCGCGGTACAAAGTGAAACTGTGAAAGGACAAACCAGGAATAATGGTAATGATAATAATCTATTGGAGAATTCACGGGTGGGTTGAAGCTTGTCGGAAGCCGTCTATAGGTGTGTATACGAGTACATATAAATATCCTCTTCTTTTTTTTTTTTTTTGGTTGCCCTTTCGTTTAGCACTTTGGAGTTGATGTAGTTTTTTATTTTGTTTTTATGATCCAAAGGCAAAGGGATGGGCTTGGCAGAAACACCGTCCCACGCGTTGGTGAAAGGGCGACGAATGAGAGAAGATTTGAGTGCGCTCGCTGGTGGGACATGATCCATATGACTTGTCATTACATCTCTACTCTGCAATATCTCTTTTCTTTCTTTTCGTTCTTTTCTTTCCTTTTAGGGTAATGGATTTTATGCCACTCTGCCAAAGCACCCCAAAATCCAAGTGTCTTTCAAAATTTTAACTATCATACCATATTCTTGTGGAAAATTAGAAGGAAAAAAACAAGTATTATCTTCATCGACAATTTCCAAGTGTTTCAAGTTGTTAATTATCTTCGCATGTTCCTGTGGAAAAAAATAGAAAAAATTAGTATTATCTTCATCGTCAATTAAGTGGTTACAAGTGTTTTAAAGTGTTCACTATCATGATAAATTTATGTAATCAAAAAATTATTATAATTTTCACCGTTAATCAAGTTTTTACATTACAATATTATAGCTTTAAATATTTTAATTTGACTATAAAAATATTTCATTTATGACTTTATATTAAAGAAATTCTTTTTTTTTAATTAAGTTGCTTGTAGCTTTATATATTTTAATTTGATCATAAAAATATTTTGTTTATGACTTTTTATTAAAGTAAATATTTTTTAAAATTAAGTTGCTATTTTAAGTCTTTTTATATTAAAAAAATACAAAACAAAACCTCTCACACACCCTCCACCAACAATATCAAATAACCATGTAGCACGAGCAACCGAAGCATCCCAACTCATGTTATCTTGGCAACCATGGCCCCATCTTGGCTAAACATCTTGCACAAAATTCACTTCCCTATAAACATGTTTAAGGAAATGAAACTAAATCTCGAGATAAGCTCCTTTATTCACTCAATCATCGTAAGAAGCCTCTAGGGAACAAAGAGACGGCCATTTACAACATCAAAAGAACCTTAGAATTGCCTTCAATTTTAATGTTAGAAATGTTAAGAAAATCAGTTTTATTCAACGAAAAGAACCAAGATCACTTATGTTCATCCTTGTTTTAGAATAATTAGTCTTAAAATAAGAAGCAATCCCACAATCTAGCGACCATACTAATACCCAAAGGATTAGTAGTCTCTAATCATTTAGGACAATTCGATTTTTCAGTGGCAGGACGCGAATTGATCTAATCCAAAAGAACAGGGCTGGCCCCAAGAGTAGTTAATTAAGGCAGCTGCCTCGGGCCCCCATCTCGAGAGACCCAAATTTTTTTTAATACATAGTTGCTATATTAATTTGATATAAAATCATCACTTCAATAATACTTAGGTTATCCACTTGGGCCAATTGGCTTTGGTTATGCACTACCTCCATAGAGGCCCTTTGTTTGAATACCATTAGGGCCTTTTTTTTGGTAATTTTCACCATGAGGTGTCTAAGTCAATTTACGCACACCTCGACTAATTTCCGCCCGAGCCAGAAGGTAGCTAAAGCCATGGCCATATGAGCTTCCATTGGGAATTGAACTCTGGAAAATTTTCTTTTCCTTTCGTTTTCTTTCCTAAATCAAATCGAATATTTTTTCCTATATCAAATAAAATAATTTTTCTATATTTTTTTTAAATAATAACCTAGCAACCTTTATTATATTTAAGTTAACTTTTTCTATCGAAGAAAATAATTTTATTTCAAAGGGAGATATATGGACATTTTGAGGGTTGGAGAATTGTGGAGCTCCAATTTGAAGGTTCGTCTTGGGCCCTAATATCTAGGATCAGCCATGCAAAAGGGACCATTAGAATTATCATTTTAAGTTTAAAAGTTAAATATTAGCAACTTTAAATTTAGGATAAACTACATAAAAATACTCAAACTATAGGGTCGATTTCAAAAAGTACCCCAACTATAAAAATTGGTTTTTTTTTTGTACCCAAATTATACTGTCAATTTCAAAAGAGTATATATGTTAGGTTTTTCATCCAATTTTTAGTTAAAAGTACACATGGAAAATAAATGGTTCAATCAACTTGTGGGGTGGCCAAAATTAAAAGGGCATTTTTGTCATAATATTAAAATATCATAATTCATCTCCTCGTCCCTTCTTCATCTTCCTTAATTCATCATCTTCATTATTCATCAATCATCATCTCATCTTCATCAACCATTCATCTCAAAACACAAACAACGACAATCATTCATCTCAAAATACAAACAACAACCATTCCATGCTCTCTGAAACCACTCTTCCATTTCTAATTCATCTTTATCATCTTATGAATTGCAGTCGCATCAAAACCCTTATTTGGGTCGTCATTTTTTTTCCTAATATTTGCAACCCAAAATTTATTGAAGTTAGATCTATAAACTTAAATTTATAAACAAAACCCAGATCCTAAAGCCTTTTAAGATCCTTAAAATTCAGATCCATACACCCAAATCTATAAACCCAGATCCATAAACCCAAACGTGAAACCCAAAAAAAACAGTCCACTCAACACACAGACTAGCATCGTGCCTTAGTCCAAAAAACAAAAGGATTTGTGCCTCTATCCTTATACAAATAGTTTTGTGCCCTTATCCAAGGACAACCTAGCTTCGTTCTTGAATCCAAATAAAAAGATAGTTTTGTGTCGTAATCATAGCCTATCCTCCAAAACACTTACGGTTTAATCGAAAAAATTGGGGATTTTTTTTGTTGAACTTCGACAAAACACATGAACACATGAATCGTAACTTGATAACAACATACAATCAAGTATTAAGCTAGGATTTCATTCCATTCTTCAATAACTATCATATAAAGAGGATTGACGAAAAAGCCTAACCAAAATTTCAGTCATTTGACTTTGTTAGGAGGATCAACTTTGCACGAAGAGGAGCATGATGAATTTCCTTGCGAAGCTTGATGTCAGATGGTGACAGGGCCCATCCCAATCCCCCTGGATTATCGTGGGATGCGCCATGCTCCCGTCTGACACCACGTGCCAGACTAGGGATAAAATCGTAACCGGCTCAGGGTTACCCAGAATACGTAGAGATCTGTGGAGTCCGCAGTGGTATGTGATGTCTTAGTCTCTACTACAGCCTACATCCGTGATCAACCTGAAGGGTATCAAAAACCATAAAAGTTGTAAGTGGACAAAAATAACAGTTTTATCAAAACAATTTGAGGAAATGACATTTATATCTTTCACGTAAAAGCATGCATGCATCAAAAAACAAGTATTTCAAATACTTTCTTAAAAGCAAATCATATTGCTTTTAAAATCAAAACACAGTGAAAACACGCCTCAATCAAAGCCATTTCCATGGTAAAGTCTCAGCTCAAAACCAAATCACATGGGTCTCAGCTCAAATCAAATCACGTGGGTGTCAGCCCAAATCCAATACACATGGGTCTCAGTCCAAATCAAAACCATGTAAAACCTCTCTACAGGGCATCTGCCCAATACATAGACTCACGTCAAAAGTCGCATGTTTCATTACTAATCCTTTTTATCTCATATCATCATCATTAGTCACGATATCAACGCTACACGTGCGACTCAGGATTACACATTCGAATATACACCAGGCTCGGAGCCCGTGGCTCAACGTCTAGGTGCTCTAACTCAGGATCACACATCATACGTGTCAGGACCCACCCCGGTTTCACCCCGAAACCCGAGGTAAATCCTGCTCCCGTATGACTCCCCGACACAACACTCAAGTACAACTCACTCAAAATCACCCAAAACTCAGTCAGACGCAGGAGAAACTATATAAAATATCCCGAAGTTATAATTTACAGAGCATAGTACGAAACACAAGGAACTAAAAACCGATAATAATTACACGCACGCAGAAAGACTTTAAACCACTCCGGGATCCCTCACATGACCTCTATGCCTCGGACACTGCCTCGACGTCAAGACCCCGCGCTCGCTCCACAACCTGGAGGGCAAGTAAAAAAAACAAAAGGTGTGAGTGGACCATAATAAAAGAAAAGTTCTAAAACCATTTATCAGAAAACCAAGTTTCACCCTCCGTTTAGAAAACCACATGCATAACCCAGTTATCAGAACAGTTATAAACCAAATTACCATAAACCACATCATAAGAAACAGAAACACTATAAAACAGTTAGAAAAACCACAGCCTGTGAATCATAAAACCGTGTCATAAACCATGAACATGAAATCATCATTTTCCGATCAAACCTGCTGGACCTATCCGAGTCTTTAAACTCCCGAGTCTTTAAACTCAATCCAGACCTTAATCATATCCGAGTCTTTAAACTCCCGAGTCTTTAAACTCAAAGGCCTACGGGGGAAAATCAATATATCCGAGTCTTTAAACTCCCGAGTCTTTAAACTCAATCCGGGCCCGTCCCCCGTCAATCAATATCCGGGTGTTTAAACCCAATAACCAGATCCAGCAAACCCAATCAAAACCAGTTGAAAACCATTTCCGTATGCACATCCAAACCCGAATCCGAAATCACCGGTCCGATACCCTTCCAGCATCCCGAACCGTCATTCCGAACCCAAATCCGGAATCCACTTTTCCACTTGGAAACCAACCCTTTTTCCGAAATCCGTTTCTAAAACCGAAAACCTTTAATCATCGAAATCATGTTCCAAAATCCCTTTATAATCCTTGAAAACCACTTATCATTTGAAATCCCAAAACCATAGCATCAATTTCAGAAACCAACCATTCCTCGTAAAACGTGCTAAAAACCGATTTCCTCGAAAAACGTGTAATAATGTAAAACCACCCGAAACATATTCGATAAACATAGAATTATGATTAAAAACACAAAAAAATTATAGAAAACAGTTATGCATGCTCGAGTTTAAGGAAAGGGTCCACTCACAGTACCCCGCCCTCAATCGTGTCCCGAACGTCCAGCACGTTCCTCAGCTTCCTCGGGAAGTCCAGACCCTATTAACAACCACCAAATTATGTCACTAACACGTCTACGAAGGTTCACCTAAATTCCCTCAAAATTCCCCGAATCGAAAGCGTAATAACCCGGGACCCTAAACCTTCACCCTCGCGGAACTAAACTCAAACGACGTCCGCACAACCCAAAACCACTTCCAATGGATTCAACACAACTCCTGGACCAAAAACCATGTTGACCGTTTTCCCCATCGCCGCCGCACGCGCCCCCACGGGCTGCCCAAAGTGGCTACGCGTGGCCCTCACGCGCCTGCTACAGTGCACCTTCATCCTCGAGCAGACCCGGTTCAGCACAGCAGCCTGCAACTCGGACCGGCGAGACCTGTTCTCCGCCGTCCGGCCTCCATACTCCTCCCTTCCTTCACCAGTCTCATCGTCCAGGCCTACCCTATCGATTCCCCAACGCCTCTAACCTCGACACTGTCCCTAACCCGTCGACTGAGGCTCGAACCAGACGATCCAAAAGCCCATGTTTTCCTTCTCGGCCACCCAGCTCACCTCCCTTCACGGTGGCTACACCAGACTCTTCCCTAGACCTCTCTAAGCCTAACCCGACTCACCTTGACCGTCGACTCTCGCCCAAACGTCACGACTCGTCGTTTGAAACTCACGGCCAAAACAGAGCACCAGAATACCCCTGTCGTGCCATCCTCCGCCGTGTACCTCCCCGCCATGGCAGCACAACCAGAGGACTCCCAGACCTCACCTGAGTCCCCTAAACCTCCCTATGAACTTCGATTCGTCCTCTAGACTCACGAATCTCGATTTGAAACTCAACGGAAAAACAGGGCAATTGTACAGGGATGAGGGATTACCTGCAACCGTCCGCAACCGTGCTCGCCGCCGTGTTCCCTGGAGTCTGCAACGCCGTCTCAGCCTCCTCTCGAGGTCAAACACACCCGCACACGGCCACAGCACCACCACAAGCCCTCAACCTTCTCTGTTTCCTTTGATTTCCCCGCAGCCCACAACTCACACACACCACGACTCCTCACTTCCCCAACCTTCTCAACAGCTCTCTCTCACTCTCTAATCTCCCTCACACACTCACAAACTCACCAGCACCCTCGATCAGCCCTCCAGCCTCTCAATTCTCTCCCTCTGTTTCTCTCTGTGTCGAAGAACACGAACACACAGCACGGGTGCACCCCAATTATTTGGGCCGTGCATATACAGGATTCCACCAGAACCCTCTAGCCCCCCAACACGTGTCACCATCCAATCCACACACTCCCACATGGCCCAATCTCAGCCATCCATTTTCCTTCTCTGTTGCACAAATCCCAATGTGCAGAAAGACCAAATTGCCCCTCATTTTATCCAAATTTTACGGTTTTGCCACTAACGTTCTAGACCCGTAACTCCCACCTCGTAAGTCCGATGAATGCGTGCCGCCTGTCATCGAACTCAGGATGACGAGAGCTATCTAACCATCCTAGGTCAACATACCAAAACCCGATTACACAAAAAGTCAACTATTCCCCCTAATTTACCCAACTGACGGTTATGCCCTCCACCTTCCGAACATCACAACTTCCTCCTCGGATATCGGAATCGGGCGTGCCACCTGCCTATGGATTCGTGACGTCCTAAACTACGTCCTGGTCACCGGTCAATACCCAATTGACCACCCGAACGAAAAGTCAACTTTTTGCCCAAATCAGGGGTAAAATCGTCATTTTACGCTAATGACCTTATCGATACCGACTAACCACCGATTAGCCTCGCTAAGCCCACCTTAAGCACTATCTTAATCCCGGCTCTCGGGACGGGTTGTTACAATACGTGATGGTCGATGTCTGAGCAATGACATCTACAGGATCACACATCACACATGATGATCAACGTCTGCAAAATTTCCATCTCTGACACTCCTGCAGGCAGTGTCCCCGTGACCTTTCCAAGATCACACATCGCACTGGATGGTCGACATCCAGAGGCTATCATCACATCATAGAGGATGGTCGTGTGGAAAACATCTCCCAAATCTTATCAAATCATCTCAAAGGGGTCTATGCCCGGATATAATTTCATCAAACCCGTTTCCACAAAACCATCGTAAAAACAGTGTCTAACAACACTTCATAAATCCAGGATTCCTCGAATCCTATCAAATCCATAACTGGGTCTCATGCCCAAAATATCTTTCATAAATCATAACTGGGTCGCAGCCCGATATCATTTCCTCTCGTTTGACTATACTCTAAGTCAAAACTTAAATCAACTGTGACTTAAGCCCGAAACAAATTTCCCAATTCGAAAACCATTTCTTATTCAAATCATTTTCCAAATTCTCTTTGACTATCATCTAAGTCAAAGTCAACATCCAAATGGGACTCATGCCTGAATACCGATTTCATGCATCTCTGTGAAATCATTCAAAACTGATAATCAATCATCGGTTTGACGCCTCTCCATGAAACCATCAAAATCACATAAAACATATGCACGTAGAGTACTCAGCCTAAGCCCAAATATCATATAAGACATAAATCTTGAACTACGTGCAATGTCGCATTTTCTACGAAAATGTCAAGTCAACAACATAAGCCATATTTAAATCATATGCACTAAAGGCATCTCAAATGGGTCACTAAAATAATAGGAGAGAAAGAATGAGGGAAGAAGAAGAAGAAACGAAGGAGAAGGCTGAAAAGAAAATAGGGAACCCGAGAAACCAAGAAACTTGGTCGTGAAGCTAAAATATGTTCTCGTGATGGAAGGTTGAAACTAAGCTTCCTAACAGCTTCTTCACCTATCTACGACTATGATGAGTCACTAATACGATAGTTTGGACACTAGAATTTCCTAGACAAGAAGGTGCGCTATTGGGCGAAACTTGAAGGTGTGTTCTTCTGATTTTTTTGGCCAAACTATCTAGTTTTAAGATAATAGGACCCTTTTTTACTTTGATTAGAGTAGACTCGTTGAAGAATGGAAGGAAATGGATGAAAAACGGTCGAGATACGGCCGAGTCAAGATTGCGGGGTGGGCACTTGAATTGCGGAAATCTGGTTGACCCGACTCATGATCGGGTTGACCAGGCTCAAAATTGAAGACAACATGCGCAGGCACGTGGCCACCACGTGCAGACGAAGTAGGCGGCGGGTAAGGGCGCGTCCGGCCTTATTTGAGGTTGTTTTCAACATGGTTTTTATTCTACTTTTTTTATATGAATCTATTGGTATAAGATTTGGGTAAATTGGATAACATATGAGTGTGTTTCTGATTTTTCAATGGTATATGCTATGTTTTAAATTCAAGAAAAATAGGGGGAAATTAAGAAGTGGAGTATAATGATATTTTGGACATTAATGAAATTTCATGATAAATTTTAATGAGCAAAATGATTTATGGGAATGTGAAGGATGGGTTTTGACTAAGAATTATGAGTTGATTATTATGTAATTATGTTTTGGTTATTATGTAAATGGTTTTTTCTATATATATATATATATGCATATACTTTTCGATAATTGAATTATGATTTGAGTAAGGAGAAATAAAGGTAAATTAGTATAAAATTGATGAACAAATATTTGGAAATATAGTTAAAAATTGGGGGCAATGGAACCTAAGACCCATTGAGACATTAAATGCTCTTTAGTTATGTTTTGTGATGAATTAAAAATATATAAATGAAGGAATGGATTTAAAGGTAGAACTTTGTGCATGCTTTATTGTGTATGTTATGTGTATTATTATGACATTATAATGATGATAGTATGATGTTCACACGATAATGGTACAATGATATGATGAATACATGTTGCTTATGTGAGATGATGATGATTATGTCGATGATGATATGATGATAACCTGTAGGTGATGACATGATGTTATATATATATATATATATGATGGTATATTTGATGATGAGGTTGTGACATGTTGACGATGTGATGTGATGACAATACTGATGAAAAACATGTGAGAAGAATTTAGATAACAAATTTCTCTCCTTGACGGAGTTTTATCTTGTTTGAAGTTTGTATGTTTATAACCAGGGATCACGTTTCCCTATTTTTTCATTACGTAATTTTTTTTTTAAACCACAAATCTGGGAGTTATTTTCGGTAATCGCCTTGACTTTTGACAACGGTTTCGTTTGACAAATTTTACCTTTCCATGGTTTTGAAAAACATGTTAAGCTCCTTAGTTTCATGTTTTGGCATTTGTGCCAACTCTCACACACTCAATTGTTACTTTACGTTCTATCCTCATCTTCTCCCGAAAACTCCCTTGATTTTGGTAATTTAGACAAATTTGAGTTTCATTTACCTCATTTCAGATAAACATTATTGCAAACAAACTTTTGAGATCCTTGAGTTTTCAACTTCCATTTTCGGAAGCAATCCTTCTCGTCTAGGGCAACTTGACTTCTGGAAAGTTTTCATATCTGGGCACTTCGGTTGGGAATTGTTTAATCCCAGTTTTGGATGCCCTAATTTACGGGCCTCACCTCCCATTTATTTGGGTGATATAGTACCAGCTATATCCTTAAGTTAGGCCATTAGCCTAGAATAACATCCTTGAGTTGGAAGGCGAGTGTGGTGAAAGATGTACTCCAACAGCTTTACCGCCTGTTGTGATCATCGATTTTGATGATGGTTTAGGAGATATTTGGAATGAAATGTCAATGCAATTAGAATCTAACAAGCATGATCTCAGATATGTTTACCACATTTGTGGGCTTTAGACTCTTTGGTCATGATAAAAAATCATTCACTCCTCATCATATCTACTTTGCTTCGATCCGCATGACGGTAAGTCACGGGGTTGGTTACCCATGCTTAACGATGACTACTGATAGATCGTGAAAAATCCTTCACTTCTTAGATACTAGCTTTCTTTTCCTTGTGGGCATTCAAAGACTTTTATCATTTTGGTGTTTTGGATCATGGATTCCAAGTTCGGAATTAAGACAACCCTAACTATATTAGAGCACTACATCTTATCCTGCCTCATTTGGTTTTCCGTCCTTACACATTAGGTCACTTCTAAGTAGAATACACTTTATCTTATCAATGCGTTAGTTACACTAATGCCCGAGCCATACACCTATGGCATATTTGAACACTTGATGGTAATAAGAGCGAGTTATCCCACTTGACAACTTAACCGCCACACGTGCCACACGTCGCCCATGCACTCACCACGTGTGTTAAGAGGGCGCAGTGTGCACACCCCACGTGTGTTAGAGGGCACAGTGACGACAACCTGTGTGGTTGCAAAGGATGTGGGACAAGTGGTCTCACATCATCACGTGTTGGCTGGAAGAGTCGCCACACGTGAGGGGGCATGTTGGGATGTGAGGGTGAGATGTCCCACATCGGAAAAGAGGAAAATGAATGTGTGCCTTATATAGGCTTGGGCAACTCCCCCTACTACAGCCCACATCTGCGATACCCCTGAAGGGCATTCAAAACAAGAAAGCTGTGAGTGGAGAAAACAAAGATTTTATAAAAACATTTCATAAAAAGACCTTTATGCCCTTCACTGAAAAGTATGCATGCATTCAAAAACCATTTCTCAAAAATATTCATTGGGGCCTTGGCCCAAAATCTAAAATAAGGAAACCCAAAACGAGTCTCCTTCCAAATCATGAAACATAGGGTCTCAACCTGTAATGACCCGTCCCGAGTAACGGGATTGAATATTAATTAATTATGGTTTAGAATGACTAATCAGGGATTAGTTGAGTGAATTCGGACGAATTGTGCAAAATGACCGTTTTGCCCCCAACGTGGGCAAAATTTTGACTTTTAGTTCGGACGGTCAAACAGACTTTGACTAATGACTGTGACGTAGTTCGGGATGTCACGAGTTCATAGACAGGTGGCACGTTCGATTCCGACATTCGAGGAGAAAGTTATGATGTTCGGAAGTTGAGGGGTATTTTGGTAATTTGGCATAGTAGGGGCCAAATGTTGACTTTTTGATCGGGAGGTCCGATGGACGAGGGCCAAGGACCGTTACGTAGGTCTCGTCGATACGAATCCAACGACAGGCGGCATGCCGAAATCGGAGATTCGACGATGAAATTATGGTCACGAAATCGGGCTCGATTAACCGAACGAACCGGGAATAAAATAATATTTTATTATGAACAGTACCCGGTGACTGTGCACATCCGGATGAGTGACAAGTGTCACCCATCCCTTGATTCCAGCTCCATGTTTCCCTCCCAACACCATCATTACAACATCATCATTTATCCTTCATCATTTCCTCCATTTTCTCCTTAATTTTCTCCTTCTTTGTTTTTCTTACCCGTGAGCATTGAGCAGCAGAATTGGAGAGTGTTAGCTGCCATTTCTAACTGGTTTTGAGGGCAAAATCGAGTGCTTGTTGAGACTAACTCAACTGGGTAAACACGGGAGATTGAGAGTGGCTGAAAACTGGGAATTCGAAAATTGGGTTTTTGGGAGGAAAAATCAAATTGGATGAATTGAGCCTTGTTGATAGAAATTGGGTTTAGTTTCAGTCTTCTGGGATTACTACGATCAATTTTGTAGAAGGAACTAAGTGGAATTGGGGTCGAATTGTGGAAGAACTGAAGGAGGGTGGCCTCTGAAATTTCGAGATTGAGTCAAGGAATTGGAAGTTTTGATTGTTGAAATTGAGCTGGGGATTATGTTCCTGGGGATCCCACGATGCTTCTGGATCCATCAATTGGAAGAAACTGATTGAGATTGACTGAACTCCATAGTTGCACAGTGACGAAGAATCGAGTTTGAGTCGTGGCGTTTGAGCCATGAATTGATGCAATTGAGATGGGGAAAGAGTTTACCTGAATCCACTGAAGCTTCTGGTTGCATCAATTGAGAGAAATCGATTGAAATTGAGGGAGTTCTGATGATGAACAATGGCTAGAGGACCTTCGAATGATCAACTGTGATCGTGGGGTTATAGGTAAGTTTGTTTGAAATTGAGTCCACATATCTTTAATTGAACTTATTTCGAAGCTGTATGAATGTTCAATTGATGAATTCAGTGTGGAATTGACAGAAAACCAAACGGGTCTGATCGCGGGTTAAACGACCCGTTTACCAGACAAACGGGTTGAGACGACAGCATTGTAGCTGGCGCGTGGGTTTCACGCACAGCCACTCACGGCGGCGCGTGAGGGCGCGTCCGGCCTAGTCTCAAGGTGAGATCAACATGACTTTTGATCCTCTCAGTGTAACGAACATTTTGACGTTGGTTTCGGGGAAGTCGGATATTGTTTCGATAATGTTCCGCGTATCCGAAGTTTTGTATTACGTTAAAAATATGAATTTAAATCCCGGAAAAATTGGGGAAAATTATATGATGTATTTTGAGATGTTAGTAACCCTCTATAATGATTTTGGACAGGAGTTGTGATTTCCAGATTTTACGGAAAAACGTGCAACTCGGAAACGGACCGTTTTGGACGGTGTGTGTGAGTGGACTTTGTTTTCTAACCGTGATGCATGCATATATGATTTCTAATGCCTTATTATATGATTTTATATGCTTGGGCATGATTTGTGTTTCAATCTGGTAATTTCTCGGTTTTATGATTATTATATTATTATTTTTGGGCGATTTTCGAGAAATTACGAAATTTGGTAAAAATGATGTTTGGACTTGGTTTATGAGTCCGGGATTGAAATTGATTGAAAATAATGTTTGGACTCGGATTATTGAGTCATGGATTGAAAAATGCTGTGGTGACTCGGGAATGAGTCGATGGTCAATTTCGTGGATTTACGTGAAAATGGCAACGGAGGTTGCAACGCATGGATTTGCGTGATAATGTTATTTTGGGCATGAGAACCCAAGTGAATAGTGATTTTGACTCGGAATTAGAGTCATTTGTGAAATTGTGAAATTAATGATTTATTGGGATTTTATGATTATTTTAATCAGTCTTTCGGGCACGTTTTACGAGGAATATGCAAATGATGTTTTGGGTTAGGCCCGGAGTCTAAATGATTTCTAAAATGATATTTTGACTTGGTTGGTGAGTCAATGATGATTTCCGGATTATTCTATTGATTTAAATGTGATTTTAACGGTTTATGTGTAAAAGGTATTTTGGGCTTGAGACCCAGTTGAGAAGGACCTTGACTTGGTATGAAGTCAAGATTTGATTGAAATGTTTTGGGATGTAATTCCCGGGATGGTTTTCATTGTGATTGTGATATTCCCAGACGGTCGGTGCTTGGGGGGATTACCCAGACGACCGGAGCTTGGGGGGATGTGATTGTAGGATCGAGAGTTGATCCTATGGTAGTCAGCTTCTCGGATGAGACTGAGCCTGGATGTACCACTTGGAGGTGTCTGATCCTGGGGATGTGTTCGCCCAGAGGTGACTGAGCCCGAGGGGGTTGAGCCCAGAGGTGTCTGTTCCCGAGAGAGTGACTGGATATTGGCCTACGCGTAGTGCAGCACTTGTGAGTAGTGCAGTTTGATTGATTGTGCACTTGTGAGTAGTGCAGATGTGATTTGTGATATTTGATGCACTTGTGAGTAGTGCGGTTTGATTGGATTGTTATAGTTCTGGAGCACTGGTGTTTAGTGCTGATTGATGTTGTTGTGATGATGTACTGGTATTGAGTACGGATTTTTGGTCCTTGTGGCCAGGTGATTATGTTTTCACATGTTTTGGCCTGAGAGCCGGGATTTGATGTTTTATAACATGAACTGATTTGGTGAACATGAGTTTTATGGACCATGGGAAAATATGTTTTGATTTTATCGGTCCACTGTTCATACTTGAATGATTTCATACTATTACTCATGTTTTACGATATGCAAGCAAGTTTGTGAAAACTGGAGGGTAAGATTGTATTTCGATAAATGTTTTTATAAGAGGTCATTTTTGTCCACTCACACCTTTTCTATTTTGTGACCCTCCAGGCCGTGGTACGACGTTTGGGACTGATCGTGAGGCAGTGACAGCAGCAGAAATCCGCGCAACCATCCCTTGTCTGGCAAGCATTGAAGGGTGGTTTCGGACCTTTAGTTGACTTGTCAGACGGGAGCAAGACCAGGCACGGTTTTTGACGTCCAGTTGGGACGGGTCCTGTCACAGCCCAAATCACATACACGTGAGTCTCAGCCCAAAATTATTTCCGTGAAATCTCGTATGACAGGACCCATCCCAATCCCCCCGGGATTACCGTGGAATGTGCCCTACTCCCGTCCAACAAGGGGTGTCAGACAAGGGATAACCAACAGTCACTGCCCAAACGGGGCTTCTAGAGTGCGCAAGGATCGATGGAGGAGGCATGCAATGTCCCAGTCACTGCTGCAGTGTAACACCCCGGACATTCGAGGATTTTAATATTGTAATTTAATATATGAATTGACGTTTTTACCCTTGTGAATGGTATGGTCAAATTGTTAACTTTTTGATTGGTGGGTCAAATGGACTTTGACCAATGACCGTGACGTAGTTCGGGACGTCACGAGTTCATAGACAGGTGGCACGTTCAATTCGGACGATCAGGGAAAAAGTTATGACTATCGGAAGTTCAGGGGCATTACCGTAATTTGGACTTTGGGGGGAAAATGTTGAGTTTTCGTTTGGCAACTAATTTTCACATGACTCAAGAACCGGTAGGTAGGTCTCGATGTCCTGAGTCCGTAGACAGGCGGCACGCCGAAATTGGACTTCGTACGAGGAAGTTATGGTCAGAAATGTGAAATCGGGAGGTTCGTGTCTCGGTTTTCGTGTCGAATATTTTATTCTGATATTCTGATTGGAGGACACCTAGATGAGTGACAAGTGTCACTCACCCATTGGCTAGATTGGATCAGATCCACTATGGGATTAAATAGCATTAAAATCCACTTTTGATCTCAGCCATTGATTTGAAGTACCCCAGATCTAATCTGAACCATTGATCTCATCCTTGAGGTCAAATCTGGACCGTCCGTTTCCTTTCCCTCCATTCTTTATATTTCCTACCCGAAATGCACATTCTGTGCATTTCGAACATACACCCCAGCTCATCACCCATTCTCTATGTCTGCGTGTGGGGGACTCACTAGTGAGGCTGAGAGACGGCGGTGAACGGCGGCAGACGGCGGCAAGGTAGGTGGTTCCTAACCCGAAACTGCTTAAAAACTCAGAAAATGGAAGCCTGTTTTCCAACGTGTTTTGTCGTGTTCTATTGATCCTATTCGATTCTATGGACTGGTAGGAAATTTTTAGGACGTGATTTCGTGGTCTGAGGTGACCTGAACGGTGGTTAAACGGCGACGGGAACCCGGGTCTGTTCATCGAGGTAAGTCTTCGATTCAGCCCTTGTTTACTGATTTTAATTAGCTAGAACTGTTTCTGGGATTAAGACGAGTAGTTAGGAACAAACCTGAACAAAAATGATTGAGAAATGATGAAATGGTGACCGGGTCATGATCGCGGGTCTGATCGACCCCAGTTGCAGAGAAGCGGGTCGACCCGTCTGAGGACAGGGGTGATGATGTGGCACCCTGTCAGACCTGTCAGTGACGTGGACCAACTCTTGTGTCGACACATGTCACATGTCAGTGAACAATCAGCACTGACATGTTAGTGACGTGGCCCAATCAGGGACTGCCACGTGTCACTGACATGTCAGTGACGTGGACCAGTGCCATGCTGACACGTGGCACATGTCAGATCTGACACGTGGCCTGACAGATCAGTGAGGTGGACCAATCGGGTGTTGACACGTGGCACCTGTCAGAGTCTGACATGTCAGATGACGTCAGCATGACGTCATGCTGACGTCAGCAGCGACTGTTCCTGCGTTGACCGACGCGTTAACCAGCGCGTGGGGGAGCGTGTGAACAATGTTTTTGGTGGGACCACCACCATTCTTTAGGTTTCAACGATCCGGATCCAATGGTGGTGGTTTCGGGTCGTTCGGAGATCATTAAGTTGGTCAAAATGAGGTTTATTGTCTCGGGAAGCTCGTTCGGGCGGCTTTTCCGGGCCGGTTTCGGTCCAGGATTTCATGGTTAAATGTTAGGGGTTTGTATTGACCTTTACGTATACTTTGGACATGACAGGGATTGTACAATTGTACTAGAACGAGGGTATACGTTCGGTTCCTAGTAGGATTGTACTGTGAGTGGGCCGTTTTCCTTAAACCCTTGCGTGCATAAATGTTTTCTGGTTTACTTATATACATATTCACATGCTAAAAACAAATAACGGTTTTGATGATATGGAAATTATGGTTATGGCACGTTTCACGGTATTTGAGCATGAGACCCGTCCGATGAAACTTAAAGATTAGTTTGGATTTTATCTATGAATATATATATGCTTTGCATATGGATATCAATAAAATGTATTTGGTACTGCACTGTATAGATCCATTCTTATGATACTGTCTCCTCCGGACGAGGTACCCCGGAGTGGTCACGGACGTCTAGAACGTCCAGCGTCTATGACGCTAAGCATCGGGGATGCTGTACCGAACGGGGTTCGGGGATTGAACTCGGAATTGAGACCCGAGTGGCACGCGTAGCCTTGAGATTGTGACCTTATTGGACGTCAGGGACGTCAGACATCGGGGATGTCGAGATCGGAGTGTATAGTGCAGTGGCTAAAATTATGTTATGGTTTTATTATATGCCTTATGATACATATTATATGAATTATGGTTTTAAATTCTGATGCATGCATGTTTGGAAAACGGAGGGGTAAATTATATGTTTTACTTACTAAACGATTTTATAAACTTGAGTTTCGACCCACTCACCCTTGATGTTTTGGTAACCCCTCCAGGTCGTGCTAATGAGGTAGAGGAGAAAGCTGAGGCTGAGGCATAGATCCACTTCTGCGTACCTGAACCCCTGTTGGGTGGTGTACCCGCATGTTTATGTTAGAGTCGTGCTCGCAACTTGTGATTTGGATTTCATCCCTTGTCTGACATCTGTTTATTTCGGATTTGATGTAAAACTTTAATTTGGTTTTTATGCATTTGAACGTTTAAGGTTAAAATTGGAACATTATTTTGGGTGTCAGACGGGAGCAGGGCATGTCCCCATGTGGTCCCAGAGAGGATCGGGGCGGGTCCTGTCATGCAGTCGCATCCGTGATCAACCTGAAGGGCATTAAAAACCAAAAGCTGTGAGTGGACGAAAATCATTAAGTTTAATAAACACAGTTATAAGACATTTATGCCCTCCAATAAAAACGCATGCATGCCACGAAAACCAGTAACCAAAACGTTTGTCCAACCAAGCCATTAGGGCCTTAGCCCAAAAACCGTTAACTTAAAACCAAGTGTGGGAACTCAGCCCAAAACTGTGGAATACCACTACCAGACATATTAAAACCATGTGGGCCACCGCCCAAAGCCATAAATATAAATCCATAAATCCAAAACCATTTAGGGTCCCCGATCCGACATACCATTTCATAACCAATAATCCATTTTTACCATATAACACATATCCAACCGATAAGCCATTTTATAGATTCATTAATCCATATTTACCATTACCATCACCAGCATCCCTGATGCTTAGCGTCCCAGACACTTGACGTCCCTGACGTCATATCTCACGGTATAATAAGCGACGCGTGCTGCCCTGGGTCTCTCCGGGGTCCATATCTCTGACATCATAGATGTCTGACGTCCCTGACGTCAATCATAACAATCCTGCTCCTGAGTCATCATACGGTCCGGTAACTCCGTAAAATGACCCCTCGCAGGCAATGCACCGTGACTTCCCCAGTGTCCCAAACACCTCGAGGAGACCATCATATATCCTCGTATCCAGATGGTATATGGAAAACAGTTTTCTTAAATCATTTCACAACATTACAATGGGCCCTGCCCGAAATCGCCATAAAACATCACAATTCCATGTAGGGTCCCTGCCCCGAAATCACATTTATTAAACATAGGGTCCCAGACCCAAAATCACATTTATAACCCAACTAGGCCCCATGCCCGATTTTGTAAACCACTGGGCCCACTACCCGATTTTATAAACCACTGGGCCCACGACCAGATTTTATAAACCACTGGGCCCACGGCCAGATTTTATAAACCACTGGGCCCACGGCCCTAATTTGTAAATCAACTGGGCCCCTGGCCCGATAATATAACTCAAATGGGTCTCGGCCCGATTTCGTAACAACTGGGCCCCTAGCCCGATTTCATTAAGCAACTGGGCCCCCGGCCCGATTACAAATGGACTCCAAATCCGAGGTTTCCAAAATAATTGGGCCTCAAGCCCGAGTTCATCTTTCCAATTTCAAAACCCTTTTTATCACATTATTTATTAAGCCATTAAGCCACAAGCACGTAAAACCACAATAAAACCGTTAACCTCGATATACGTGAAATACGGAAAACAGCTCGAAATACGTGCAACATACCCGAAATCAATACTCACAATCACCATCATAGAAATCACGTATATAAAACATATAACACATTTAAGCATGCATAGGATTTATAAAACCAAAGTCCACTCACAGACCGTTTAACGATATGCCTCAATATGCGTGCCATCGGCCCTCCCGGGCCACACCACTATCACTGGGACTCCCAATCCTGTCCAAATCACATTAAAGGGTCACTAACCTCTTCATTAACATCCTATCAAATTCCCGTAATTTTCCCGAATTTTTAACTATTTTTAACTTGATTTAAAACCTTTGGACGTCCCGAACAATATGGAGACGGTGTCCGATCGACACGAAACCAATCCTAAAATGTTCGTTACATTAAATAGGACAGAAGTCATGTTGACCTCACCTCGAGATTCATGCCCACGCGCCGTCACGCGCCGCCGTGAGTGGCTGCGCGTGAAACCCCACGCGCCTGCTATAGTGTTATCGTGCCAACCCGTATGTCTTATAAACGGGTCCTTTTTCCCGCGAGATGACCCGGTTGGTTTCCTATCAATTCAGCCTTAATTCCTTCAATTAATCATTCAGTTAGTTTCGTTTTAAGTTCAATTTAAGATCTGTAAACTCAATTACACGATCACTTACCCAAATTC
This sequence comes from Prinsepia uniflora, assembly GCA_032719365.1. Lineage (NCBI taxonomy): Eukaryota > Viridiplantae > Streptophyta > Magnoliopsida > Rosales > Rosaceae > Prinsepia > Prinsepia uniflora. Next base: position 69,574,176 of record CM064861.1, read on the forward strand.
CCACGATTTCACGATGAACAATGAAGAACACCCGTCACTGTTCCTTTATCGAATTCGGTGAATGGCTACTGATTTCTTCCAATTGATTCACCCAGAAGCATCAATGGACTATGGGAAACTGTTTCCCCAACTCAATTGCATCGTTTGATCTCTCTATCAACACGTCCCAATCTCTGAATTTTCCTTACTGTTACCAGGTCTGTTCAGAGCCAAAAGCCATTGATTTTCTTCAATTGATCATTCCAGAAGCATCGTGGGATCCTCAGGAACAAAATCCCCAGTTCAATTTCATCAATCAAAGCCTTAAATTCCTCGACTCAAGGTCGAAATTTCAGAGACCTCCTTCCTTCTGTTCTTTCCTCAATTCGACCCCAATTCCCTTCGTTCTTGTTGCAGATCGATTCGTATTGATCCCAGAAAGCTTACTCGAGCTTCAATTTCGATCCTTAAGGCTCAATTCTTCCAATTCGAATTTTCCCTCCCAAAATTCACAAATTCAATTCTCACTCTCCAGCCTCTCTCTGTCCCTCGTGTTTGCCCAGCTGAGTTAGCCTCATCAAGCACTCGATTTTCCCTTCAAAACTAGTTAGAGAAGGCAGCCAATTCTCCCCAATCTGATTCCCAAATTTGTGCACGGTTTGAAGACAAAGAGGATTTAATGGAAATTAAAAGAATAATTAAGTTTAATTAATTAATAAAACATAATAATTATGGTTTCCCCAAAACATGGATTCTGGTTTTAAGCCTTAATTTAAGGGATGAGTGACACTTGTCACTCATCCAAGTGTGTTCAGTCACCGGGTACTGTTCATATAAAATAATATTATTTTAATCCCAGTTCGTTCGGTTAATCGAGTCCGTTCCCGTGACCATAACTTCGTCGTCGAATCTCCGATTTCGGCATGCCGCCTGTCATTGGATTCGTATCGACGAGACCTACGTAACGGTCCTTAGCCCTCGTCCATCGGACCTCCCAGTAAAAAAGTCAACATTTGGCCCCTAATATGCCAAATTACCAAAATGCCCCTCGACTTCCGAACATCATAACTTTCTCCTCGAATGTCGGAATCGAACGTGCCATCTGTCTATGAACTCGTGACGTCCCGAACTACGTCACGGTCATTGGTCAAAGTCCATTTGACCGCCCGATCAAAAAGTCAACATTTTGCCCACGACTAGGGGCAAAATGGTCATTTTGCACATTTTGTCCGATTTCGCCCTACTAACCACCGATCGACCTCACTAATCAAGATTAGTCACTAATCTAATCCCGGAATTCGGGACGGGTCGTTACATCGTACACATATACATATATAAATATATAACCCATCCTAGACATTCTCTGATGTCAACTCGGGGCACACAGCCCCTAGGGAACTAATTCCAGATATATGTCACGATTTATATATATATATATATATATAAGTATGCATACTACTCCGGATCTAGTCCGAGCATCTCTCCGGATCTGGTCCGTGACCAAATCATAACTCCCGTTCCTAAAATGGGCTCCTTATGGGGATCACTCATTCCGGGTAGTGGATCGTGACTCTCCAAGTCGACGTCTGGAGGAGACCAATCAACTCATAAAATAGGGTATATACATACTAGTATAGAAAACCACACTCGGCACTCACGCCCGACAACACAAGTCAACTGGGCCCTCCAGCCCGAATTTATGACTCAATGGGGCCTGTAGCCTAATTTCACAATTTAACTGGGCTTCTAGCCCGAACTCAAAAGCAACTGGGCATCGAGCCCGATATCTCAGGGTCAGTCAAGATTCTGATCATAGTGATGCGTGCAACCCCCAGTCCAAGACAGCTCTCAATCCTGGTATGTTGCTGTGAACATATCACTACCGCGACCACCTTTAGATCTGGGTGAACACGTCACCGATTGCTCTCCGATACCTTCAGTACTCCGAAGTCGAGCCTCCAGTGGCTGCTCGACAATGGGACGTGCATCGTGACCTCTCCAGAGGGAACATATCCCTAGTCTGGAGGCGAGTGTCACGTCGTCCGTCGTCGTGCACACAACACCCGCCACGACTACGACTCAGACCCGTAGGTCATCAATAGGGCCACATGCCCGAGACAAAACTAAAACCAAATGGGTCATTTTTACCTTTCAAAACCATTTCATTTAAAACTGAAACCATAAACGCGTATAAGAACGTATAAAACTGAGAACCTCGAAATACGTGCCAATACGTAACACACACAAAATGTGCTCATGACATCACAAAACATGTATTAAAACACTTATAAAACATTTATGCATGCATCGATTCATAAAATAAAGTCCACTCACAGACCGTCCGAGCTGCCGCCTCGATACGCGCGTCGTACGCCTTCCCGAGCCAATCACCGTCTCCGGGATTCCCAAACCTATCGAAATTGTAATAGCGGGTTACTAACTACTTAATTAACCCCTCACTAAAGCCCCCTAATTTTTTGGGATTTTTAACTATTTTTAAACACGATCCTAAACCTTTAGACACCGTCTCCGGGATGTCCGATCGATTCGAAACCAGTCCCAAAATGTTCGTTACATCGAATAGTTGAAATTACATGTTGGAACTTTCCCCAAAAACCTCCCCACATGCCGCCACGTGCCTTCTGAAGGTCATGCGCATGGGCTCCACGCGCCTGCACAGGGTTGTCTTCAACCTCCAACCGACCGGGTCCGACCGGCCGATCCGGTACAAGCTTTGCAATCCGGTCAAATTGAACCTGCGGAGCCGGTTCAGGCCCCTAAACTGTCCATTCTTCGTTCATTTTCTTCCAATCCAATCCTAAACTTCCTATTTTGATCCTACAAACCTAATGGTGTGTTCAAAACCACGAAAAACCCTCGAAATCCCATCGGTCCAAAACTTCCCTCACGGTTCAAGTTTCCCGGTTTCCTCCCTGGGCTCCTCAGGCACTAACCACCACCAAAAACCATCCCTAAACCTTCTAAACAACCTAATAACCCTATTCTAATCAATAGAAACCGGCCATGATGTCCAAAATAAAAAATAGGGGAAAATGGGAATAATCAGGTTACCTTGCTCGAGGTTCCTCCGCCGTCCGCGGCGGCGTCGTCCTTGACCATCCACCATCCTCACGGCCCTCACCTCACTCTCTTAGCTTCACACATGGTCAGATGAGGGAAGGGTTTGGATTGGGTTGAAGGGTTGCTCGGGTTGGTGGAATGGGGAATGATCGAACAAAGAGGAAGGATATGCATGAACGGGTTTAAGATAGGCAATGGATGGGTGACACTTGTCACTCATCCACTGGACCTGTCTGAAATATCTGGGCCCCACTTAATGCGAATGGCCTCTGTATCGTAAAACGTGCAATAGTTCGTTTAAACTTTCGTGAACCGTAATTTTTTTGTGGAACGTCCGAATTCGACATGTCGCCTGTCTACGGATTCGTATCAATGAAATCTCGTAATGGTCCTTGGTCCTCGGCCATTAGACTTCCTGGGTCAAAAGTCCCTAGTCTAGGGGTAAAATCGTAATTTCTCCCTGAATGGCCGTTAATCCTCGACTAATCCCCTATTAGCCTCGCTAATCCGTCATTAATCCCTAATTAATCCTTAAAATTAGAGACAGGTCATTACACGACCTACCCAACCAGGGTATCAGGTATGCAGCAGTAATGTGACTATGTTTCAGCCTTAGGACTTGCCTCTACCTTTGGGTTAAAACCTGTAGGGGTCAAGAAAATAATGAAAGTGTGAGTGGGCCGAAAATAAAGGATATTTTAAATCCGTTCATAATACATAGTAAAAATACTGTTTTACCCCTCTGTTTTCAAATCATGCATGCATTTGAGTCAAAATGTAATAATAATGCATCCACCATAATCGTATTACACCATTTATCCTAACCCTAACATCCTAAATGTCGGACGTCCCAGACATCTAAAAAGGTCACGGCCCTAAGGCTACGGGTGTCATCCAGGGTCTCAATCCCGAGTCCTATCCCAGAGCCCAGTCCGGGTATGACATCCCAGATGCCTGACGTCCCAGATGTCCCATACGTCTGGGACGTCGTTGGAATTGCTTGAGGATGTACTCTACGATCCCTATGATTGAGGTATTCTAAAACCAGAAAAGACTGTGAGTGGACAAAACTAAATAAGTTCATAAAACACATTTTATCAGAAAAGACATTTATACCCTCCACGTAAAAACCAATGCAAGCATTCGAAAACCATTTCATTTTCAACATAAGAAAATCATTTATAAAACCCAAAGCTTTTCCTTTCATCAAATCACTGGGCCTAAGCCCAAAACTATAAATCAAAACCCAAGTCTGAGAACACAGCCCAAAAACCCAAGATCCAAATCACGTGTAAAACCTTAAATCCAATCATATGGGCCATCGCCAAAACATCTTAAAACCATCTTAAAACCATCACGATATCACATAAATCCGAAACACATTTCCATCAATCAATCGAACCTGCTGGATCACATATCAATGAGTCTTTAAACTCAATATCAATCTGAGTCTTTAAACTCAACCAGGCCTTCCCAGGTAATCAACAACTCTTTAAACTCACGAGTCCTTAAACTCAATAACAGAACTCGGAGGAAATCAATAACCGAGTCTTTAAACTCATGAGTCTTTAAACTCAATAACAGGCTTCGGGGGAAATCAATAACCGAGTCTTTAAACTCACGAGTCTTTAAACTCAAATCACATATAGGGCCCTCCCTAGTCACAATCAATCACCGGCTCTTTAAACCGAAATCCATAAATCCATTTCCAAATCCATATCCAAAATCATCATTTCGAAACCAGCATCCAAATCCAGAAATCCATCCAAAATCACATTTAAACCGAAATTCGAAATCATATTTTATCGAAATAGGTCTCATGTCCGAATTCACTTTCCAAAGCCAATATCATATCATCAAATCATTAAAAAAACATAATACGTATAAAAATTACAAAATCATCCATCAAAATCATCATCAAAGCATAACATAAACCATATTCTCGAAATACGTATAAATATGATAAATCACATCGAAATACGTGAAATTATGTAAATCATAAATACCATAATCATTAGCATAGAAAACATATATAGAAAACATATAAAATAGTTATGCATGCATTATAATTTAGAAAGCAAAGTCCACTCACAGACTATCCTCGCTGTCTTCTCGATATGCGTGCAATACGCCTTTTCCGGCTACTACGCCTTTACCGGACTTCCCGGACCTGTCCAAATCACATTCTAAGGTCACTAACTACTTCAATAACCTTCCATTTATTCCCTTAATTTTCCCGGATTTTTAAACATATTTAAACTCGATCCTAAACCTTCGGACATCCCGAACTATATCGAAATGATGCCTGATCGACTCAAAACCAATCCCAAAATGTTCGTTACATCGAATACGTAAAATCTCATGTTGACTGTTCCTCGAAGTGAGAGCCCACACGCTCTCACGCGCAATCCAAAGGCACTGCGTGTGGTAGCCACTAGTTGGCACTGTTCATCCTTGTCCTCGGGTGAACCCGGTCCGGTTCGATCCTCTGCAAATCCAGTCCAATTGGATCGACGTGGCGGGTTCATCGCCATTTATCATTCAATTTCAGTCCTTTCAATGCCTATAACTTCGTCCTTTCATTTCTAATTGATCTACCTACTCAAAACTATAAAACGCTGAAATTACCTTCCGGATCGATGATCAAAATCCAACTTTGCCGTCATCCAGTATTCATGATTGCATCCATCTCTGTCCTTAATTCCAAGTCCATTCATTTCCTTTGGTCCTTCAGATCATCATTCAATCAATCAATTTGATTAACAATCACTAAATCACAATCTGCCATTTTTAAATTCAAACAGAGACCTCACAAGTTCTTACCTTTTCTCGTCGTCGTAGGGCACCGTCGTGGCCACCACTAGCCTCAACTCAACTTCCCTTCCATCTTTTGTTTACAAATTACAAGCAATAGATGAGAATCAAAGGTATGATGTTGGTGGGTTTCACGGGGTACTCTGTTTTTCACGAGTTTGTCTCACGGGTCACGACCTTCACTGGTTCAAGGCCACCGTCCACGATGGTCCATCGTGATCACACCACTATGATCATCTCATTGTCTTCTCTCAGTTTCCTTCACTCTTCATAAGCAAAGAATGAAGATCAAGGGGTTTTTGAGGGTTTGGGCTCACGATCACACACATACCACACACACAGTCCTCTGTTTTTCTACCTAACCAAAGCTGTTTAACCTGTTAATCCGCACCCGTTTAAATCCATTGAGTGAGGCGGTGCTGAGGTTTCCATAGCCTTCCAGACAAGGGACAAGTGTCCCAATCTGATTAGGCATAAATCCCAATGCAAACAAATGGCCAAAATACCCTTTGCACCAAATTACCAAGATGCCCTTCAACTTCCAAGCCACATAACTTTCATGTCGTACGTCGAAATCGAACATGCCGCCTGTTTACGGACTCATGACGTCCCGAATTACGTCACAGTCATCAACCAAAGTTTGTTTGACTGCCCGAGTCAAAAGTCAATAGTTTGCCCAATTCTAGGGGCAAAACGTTCATTTTGCACCGTCCGTCCAAAATCACTCAATTAATCACCGATTAATCTCGTTAATCCTTCATTAGTCACTAATCTAATCCCAAGATTCAGGACGGGTCATTACAATCTTCCCCCCTTAAAAGAATTTTGTCCTCGAAATTCTGCATCTTGTATGCTTACTACTCCTTGGGGGAATCCAACTTATCTCACACCCAGGTGTACAACATCTACCAATCTTGTTCTTCTCTTGGCACTTCTTCAAACCATCACCACCACTTTCACCATATCTCTGCCAGGCGGACCAACTCATACCAACTTTCGGTCCATCTGTTAATCTTCTCATTCTCACTGAGGAGTAACACATTTCCAACTCATACCTGAAGTACCTCTAACATCTCACCAGCCGACACTCACTGCTCAGCCGTCACTAGTCGAATCACCACAGTAACCTTGACGCACCTCCGAGTCATACCAAGCATACCTCGTACCAACTTCCTCAGTATAACGTAAGATGCTACCGTCAATAGGCACGAATCTCACGTAGTAGGCATCTATCGGCCTCGATACTCTTATCAATCAACATCCGCTCAATGGTCTAAACTGACTCGGTCAGCAATCTTTGTCGACCTCACCGGAGTCACAACGTAATCACTTACACTGAACAACTCGAAAAGTCAACTCATCGGTGGCTCCACTAACCAGTAACCACTAAACACAGTCAACCTGTGGGAACACCATTCACGTCCCACTCTACTTGTCTGCAACTGGACCCTATCGCATACCAGAATTACACACCTCAGTGTCAAGGTCCCACCAGCCACACATGGCTCTGAGTATCGAGCTCAACACAATCACTAAACTTTCCGAGCCGCGATTGGCTGTATCACGCTCATACACCATCACTGAACCCTGCAACAACCAACAAGATCACTCTGGATCACATTGAACCAGTCCACATTCTTAGTCAATCAATCATTTCGAATTTACTCTGATTATTAACACCTCTGCTAGAACATTACGATGCATGTCCAATCACATCAGCATGGTTCTGCCCACTAATACAACCACTAATATATATCTCAGGTACATGCACCAATCACACCCAACAACAATCACACCTAACAACAATCACAGTTCATCCACCAAAACGTCATAGTGCATACCTCAATCACATCCATCGTACAATATATCCTCAATCACTTCCAACGACATACCATGGTAGGTCCACCAATCACATCGACATTAGCTGATCACTAGTACACCCACAAACACCACGATGTATGCCAAATTCTCATCCAATAACATCATAGTGTATCTTCCAACCATCACAGTATATGTCCGGACACACTCAACATCAATGTACCGACACTGAGTACAACATATGTCAGGACCCAACCCCTAATCCCCCAGGATTAGGGAATAAACCCTACTCCCGTCTGACTTACGCATGACACGAAGGCCAAACTGACGTCCAACCTACATGTGACACGTAAGTCGGACAAGGGACTCTCGAACCAACCATCCGAAAAGGTACCAGCCTTCCCAGAGTAAACCAAACTACTGTGGATCGTACGTGTGATGTCTCCGTCTCTCTCGACCGACAGCCCGCGCCGCAACAACCTGGAGGGTATCGAAAACACGAAAAGACTGTGAGTGGACAAAAATAAAGTATAAGTTCAAAAACAGTTAACAGAAAACACAAGTACATTTATACCCTCCGTTTCAAAAACCAATGCATGCATATCAAATTCATGTCATAAAACCATGCACGAAAACCAAACACATTTTCCTTTTTCTCAAATCCCGGGCCTCAGCCCAAAACCATTGAAAAACATTATAACCAATGAAAACCATCCTTGAAAACCGTTATCATCAATCACCGAGAAAACCAAAACATATTGAACCACATTTCCATCCATCGAACTAGCTGGATCTATCCGAGTATTTAAACTCCCGAGTCTTTAAACTCAATCCAGGCCTCAATATAATCCGAGTCTTTAAACTCCCGAGTCTTTAAACTCAACAGGCCTACGGGGGAAATATCAATATATCCGAGTCTTTAAACTCAATCCGAGTCTTTAAACCCAATCTGGGCCCGTCCCCCGTCAATCATATCCGGGTCTTTAAACCCAATAACCAGATCCAGCAAATCCAATCCAAACCATTTGAAAACCATTTCCCATTTCCGAATCTGAATCCGCAATCTCATCAGGATCCCAAATCCAAACCCAGAACTCATATCCATCTCCTTTCCAGATCCGAGTCCGCAACCATCATTCCGTAAGCTAGCATCCGAAATAACCATTCTGAACCCAAACCCGGAATTCACTTTCAAGTCTCGAATCGAATCCCGAATCGTCATCCGAAATTCTGATTCACAAACCTGAAATCACGTTTCTTAAAACCACTTTTTGAACTGGGCTTCAAGCCCGAAAACACTTTCCAAAATCCTTTTACTTTCTTTGAAATCCAATAGTATTTCAAATCCCGAAATCAAATCATTAAAACCAGGTTCAATCACAATATCCATCAAAATCTCGTAAAACGTGTTACGAGTCAAATACCGTAATTTCCTCGAAAAACGTGCAAAACCGTAAACCATCACAATTATAAATCAAATCATAGAATCAAGTATAGAAAACATATAAAAACATATATGCATGCATCAAGAGTTAGAAAGCAAAGTCCACTCACAGACCATTCCGACGTCGCCTCGATACGCGAGCACTTACGCCGTTCCCCGCCAGTTCGCTATCCTTGGCTTTCCCGAACCTATCCAAATCTCATACTAAGGTCACTAACTACTTCACAAAGGTCATACTATACCCCCATAATTTTCCCGTATTTTTACTATTTTTAACCGAGCCCTAAAACCTTCGGACAGCCCGAAACATATCGAGCCGATGTCCAATTGACTCGAAACCAGCGCCAAAATGTTCGTTACATCGAATACTTTAAAAGTAGTGTTGGAAACTTCCCCAAACTAGGCCCCACGTGCCCCTACGCGCGTCTAGAAGGTTCTGCGCGTGAAACCCACGCGCGTGAACAGTGTCACCTTCTTCCTCTCGCCGACTCGGTTCAGACCGGTTCGAACCGGTCCGGTTCGACCAAGCTGGCGTGAGCGGTTCTGTCCCATTTTAATTCATTTTTTTCCCTTTTTAAGTCCTATATAATCGTCCTACTATCCTTAATTGATTCCCATATATAAAACACGAAATTGGGGTCAGTATTATACCTCCCACATAAACGATCAAAACTCAATTTCTCCATCGTCCAATCCTTGTGATTCGGCCACCTCCTGCCGTGATTCCAAGCCCAAGTAATCCATTTTGATCTCCAAAACCACACCCAAATCAACAAGTTAAGCAATAGTTATTAAATTCCAACTTTCCATGATCGAATTCAAATCGTGAATTTACTGGTTTTGGCCTTACCGTCCATCTCAGACCCTGAATTTCAATCCAATAAGTTTATCTCATCATCCTTCCGATATTATGTTCAACAATCATCATCACTTGATGAGGATTTGAAGAGATTGAATCCCAAACCTTGCTGTCCTCTGTTCCTCCTAGTTCGAAACCCACCGTCCACGGCGGGCCGTGGTACAAAGTCCACCACGGGCCGTGGTACAAAGTCCACCACATAACACGATTGTTTCCCAACACTTGGTTCTCACAACGAGACTCCAACTCTATGTTTATTCACTCCTCTGGACAACACGGCCATCACACTCCCCTGTTTTCTCTCTATTCTTCTCACACACCCAAACCAGCCTTAAGTTCCCCACAAACATAATCAAACCACTCACTCAAACACCTAAGATCACTCACTCAAGCCCAAAGCCCTGATCGATTGCCTCACTGTCTCACGGTCTCTCTATTTTGAATGACAACAAACACAAACAATTTAAATTAAAACCGTGAAAGTGGCTAGAAGCCACTGGAAGACAGCCAGGTGTCACACACCTGCTGGACCAGCCCAAAATATCCAATTAAACCCTGTACACTTGTCCTCAGCTGATTGGCACGCTTCCCAAGGTGCAAAAAGACCGAAATACTACTACTTGTTCAAATTACGATTTTACCCTTCGCTTTTCTAGACCCATAACTCCCTCTTCCAACGTCCGATAAAGGCATGCCGCCTGTCGTTGTACTCAGGACGTCGAGATCTATCTAATGGTCCTCGGTTTACGTAAAGAAACCCTGTCATTTAAAAAGTCAACTTTTACCCCTATTTTAACCAAATTACGATAATGCCCTCAACCTTCCGAACATCATAACTTCCTCCTCGGATGTCGGAATCGGGCGTGCCACCTGTCTACAGACTCGTGACATCCTGAACTACGTCACGATCATCGGTAAATGTCCAATTGACTGCCTAAACTAGAAGTCAACATTTTACCCAAACTAGGGGCAAAATCGTCATTTCGCGCTAACGGTCGAAAAGTAACCACCGAAACACCGATTAACTCAGTTAATCCGTCGCTAATCACTTTGCTAATCCCGACTCCCAGGACGGGTCATTACAACATAACTACGCGCCAATCACGCTTCAATTTTGAAGTCCATAGGTCCACTCCAACATTAGGACGACCAATACTCCAGGCCCAACATATCTTCCAAGGTATCTCAACTTGACTTCATCCTGAGTCTCCTGGTCTCTTGGGTCTCCTGATCAACGTCCAAGATGTCTAACCACATCTCACTTATGTATACAAGGCAGACCCATAAGTCAAGACTAACACCGACAGAGCCTTCACCATAGCCAAAGGTATATCCATGTACGTATGCAAGACATACCACACTTAACATTACCATATCCAACATCTCCAAAATATTCAACATATCCAACCTCTGTCTTGTTCTGTCTTACAATACGATTCTCCTCTGCTCCTAGCTTAGCATAATCAGTAATACATTTCTTCTGATCCACAACAACAATAACCCAAACCTGATCCACCTACTCCTAAGTGGATCCCACCTATCATCCATAGAGTCTTACATCCTCTTTAAACCCATATAATATCACATCACTTCTCACCATACAACTACATCTAATCAGATCACTCAAGAATACCACATGTTTAAAGACACGTCTAGACTGTGGGTTCTCTTCAATTACCTCATATCGAACAGTTATAGTCACTCCTTATCATCAACGTTCTGTTATCATCTCCATTCTATTACCCTACAACGGAACTCAAGATGATCCACAACCATGACATCAAAATTCATCTGTCATTAATCCTAACTTAACACAATCCCACTATACTCGCCACGCATACCAAACGTGGCGTCACCAAGTAGTCTCTGTCCCTCATCTCACCCCCATTTCGTTCACAATCAGGGGGGTTCCACACCTCCTGAAGGTCCATCATACACACAATGAGTCTCCCTTACTGACTCTAGAGTATCCATCACTCAATACTCAACATCTAACACTGATTCGAAATCAAACACAACTTCTCATCATCTTAATAACAACGTCTCCTAATTCCGAGATTCTAACCATGTTGGAAGTGTATCCATCTTTTCTAACCATTGGACTTAATCCTCAACAAGTATACTACCACTGGACTAACCAACCGAACGTCAACTCCTCTATTGAACTTAGGAAGATTGTGGACTTCATACGACTCCTACGGGACTGTGGTCCGTACACAAGCCAACTCACCGACCAACTCGCTTGTCGATTACTACCGTTTATGCACATCCACAAGGTTATCAATCCTTCATATCTTGATTCTCATGTCAACCCTTCCGAGGTTCAACTCCCAAGTACCACTAAGATCTCAGTCACTGACTTTCGGGATCCTCAACCATCACTCACTAACCTCGGACTCCGCAGTCACTATCCTCGGATGCGTCAATCACTAGTCTCGGAATCACCAATTACTATCCTCGGAATCACCAAGTACTAGCCTCGGCATATCCCTACACATTCCAACACACTCTGACACATCTGACACATACAGACACATTCCCGCGGTGTCCATGAAAACCAACCTCACTGATGGTCAAACCCGGCCATACCAAACTATCTCGATCCAAAACTAAGCATATGTGCACCATGCTTTCGCTACCGAGACATGACATGCCACTATTCATCAGATATTTCTGCTCGGTAGTGGTCAATACCATGCACTAGCACCTCATGACTAAGTGTATCCCAGTCGTCTCCTGTCTCGTGCTCACAGCACACTAACCCCGAATCTTTGTTCACACCGAGCCAAAACCTTACATCCACACTTGGGTCGGGGGAATGTTACCTTCCTCATATTCTACAACTCTGGGAAACTCAATACTTAACGGTCTTATCTAGGAAAACCTAGGGTCAACAGACCTCAACCCGATCCATTGCACAACAATCTCAACGACCCCACTGATCGATCCTCTACTAGTGGATCCCATCATCACATAACATTAAGCCAAACAATCTCCACAATCTCACTAGACTCGAGCAGAGTCATCCGCCAGGCCATCCATAACCTCAGCTGTACCAAACAACACAATCTCCAATCTGGCCGAGCAGTTGGTCCATAACAACATCAAGTTAACTCACTTTTCTAGACCAACCATCAACTAGGTTTCCTTACTAAAGGAATGTAATAACTCACTGATACTCACAGTCACCGAACCAGCCAGTGATCACAATTGGGATTCCTCAACTCAACATCATCACTCGGGTCATCAAGCACCCAACCTCTAGGGCGTCAAACTAGCTAAAAACATCCACTAACTAGCCGCACAAGTCCAATCAACGTGATCTAACCAATCACTGGTCACAAGTCCACACTATCTCATCCGGTCCGGTAGGCCGACCAACCAATCATCGAGCAGATCTAACTCAACTAGTTACCATTCGGGTTAACCACTCCAACACACAACCGGTCCTATGGTCCAACCAACTCTCGACCATATCCAACTCCACACATGCTAGCCTCTCCGGCCTTAAGCCGGAATACACCACACTACACACCACGTATCAGGCAACTATCACCCAGTCGCAAGTTCGCTCCATTAACGAACGTACTATCACCCTAGCGTTCAAGTTCATGACGGGTTGCTCCTCGTAGAGACATCACATCCACAATGACAATATTCGACTAACCAACTGCTCTGGAAGCCATAACCTCGCTCGCTCACATGTTAACCTCACTCAGAGCGCACAAACCTCGCTCTGATACCAATTTGACACGGCGCTTCCCCAATCCCCCCTGGATTAAGGAATGTGCCATGATCCCGTTCAACCCATGTGCGACACGGAGGCCAGACACGCGTCCAACCTGCATGTCACAAGAAGAACAGACAAGGGATCCCAGGTCAACGGTCCAAAAACAACTTCCAGTTTCCCAGAGTACGCAGTAGCCACCGTGGATCGTGTGTTATTTCTCAGTCTCACCAACAGCCCGCATCCGCATCAACCTGAAGGGCATAAAAAAAACTAGAAAAGACTGTGAGTGGACAAAAATAAATAAGTTCATAAAACACATTTTATCAGAAAAGACATTTATGCCCTCCACGTAAAAACCAATGCATGCATTCGAAAACCATTTCATTTTCAACATAAGAAAACCGTTTATAAAACCCGAAGCTTTACCTTTCATCAAATCATTGGGCCTTAGCCCAAACCCATAAATCAAAACCCAAGTCTAGGAACTCAGCCCAAAAATCCAAGATCCAAATCACGTGTAAAACCGTAAATCCAATCATATGGTTCATCGAACAAAACATCTGAAAACCATCATGATATCACATAAATCCGAAACACATTTCCATCAATCAATCGAACCTATTGGATCTCATATCAACGAGTCTTTAAACTCAATATCAATCAAAGTCTTTAAACTCAATATCAATCAAAGTCTTTAAACTCAATCAGGCCTTCCCGGGTAATCAACGAGTCTTTAAACTCACGAGTTTTTAAAGTCAATAACAGGCTTCGTGGGAAATCAATAACCGAGTCTTTAAACTCAAATCACATATAGGGCCCTCCCCCGTCACAATCAATCATCGGGTCTTTAAACCCAAAACCAGATCCAGCAAATCCAATTCAAAACCATTTCAAAACTAAATCCATATCTAAAATCATTATTTCGAAACCAGCATCCAAATCCAGAAATCCATCCACAATCACATTTAAACCGAAATCCGAAATCATATTTTATCGAAATAGGTCTCATGAACAAATTCACTTTCCAAAGCCAATATCATATCATCAAAGCATTAAAAAAACAAAATACGTATAAACATTATAAAATCATCCATCAAAATCATCCATCAAAATCATCATCAAACCATAGCATAAACCATATTCTCGAAATACGTATAAATACGATAAATCACATCGAAATACGTGAAATGATGTAAATCATAAATACCATAATCATAAGCATAGAAAGCATATATAGAAAACATATAAAATAGTTATGCATGCATTATAATTTAGAAAGAAAAATTCACTCACAGACCATCCTCGTTGTTGCCTCGATACGCTTGCAATACTCCTTTCCTAGCTACTCCACCTTCATCGGACTTCCCGGACTTGTCTAAATCACATTCTAAGGTCACTAACTAACCTTCCATTTATTCCCTGTAATTTTCGCAGAATTTTAAACATATTTAAACTTGATTCTAAACCTTCGGACATCCCGAACTATATTGAAACGGTGTCTGATCGACTTGAAACCAATCCCAAAATGTTCATTACATCGAATACTTAAAATCTCATGTTGGCCGTTCCTTGAAATGAGAGCCCATGCGCCCTCACGCTTCACCCAAAGGCACTGCGCGTGTGAGCCACACGCCGGCACTGTTCATCCTTGTCCTCGCGTGAACCCGGTCCGGTTTGATCCTCTGCAAATCTGGTCTAACCGAATTGGCGTGACTGGTTCATCGCCATTTCTCTTTCAATTTCAGTCCTTTCAATCCCTATAAGTTCGTCCTTTCATTTCTAATCTATCTACCTACTCAAAACTATAAAACTCTGAAATTACCTTCCCGATCGGTGATCAAAATCCAACTTTGCTGTCGTCCAGTATTCACGATTCCAACCATCTCTGTCCTTAATTCCAAGTCCATTCACTTCCTTTGGTCCTTTAGATCATCATTTAATCAACCAATTTGATTAACAATAACTAAATCAAAATCTGCCATTTTTGAATTCAAACAGAGGCCTCACGAGTTCTTACCTCTTCTCGTCTTCGTAGGGCACCGTCATGGCCACCACTAGCCTCAGCTCAGCTTCCCTTCCATCTTTTGTTTACAAATCACAAGAAATATATGAGAATCAAAGGTATGATGTGGGTGGGTTTCACGGGGTACTCTGTTTTTCACGGGTTTGGCTCACGAGTCATTACCCTCACGGGTTCATGGCCACCGTCCACGATGGTCCATCGTGATCACACCACTATGATCATCTCATTGTCTTCTCTCAGTTTCCTTCACTCTTCATAAGCAAAGAATGAAGATCAAGGGGTTTGTGAGGGTCTGGGTTCACGATCACACATATACCACACACACAGTCCTCTGTTTTTCTACTTAACCATAACCGTTTAACCTGTTAATCCGCACCCATTTAAATCCTGAGTGAGGTGGTGCTGAGGTTTCCACAGCCTTCCAGACAAGGGAAGAGTGTCCCAATCTGATTAGGCACAAATCCCAATGCAAACAAATGACCAAAATACCCTTTGCACCAAATTACCAAAATGCCCGTCAACTTCCAAGCCTCAGAACTTTCACGTTGTACGTTGGAATCGGACGTGCTGTCTATCTACGGAATTGTGACATCCCGAACTACGTCAAAGTCATCGGCCAAAGTCCGTTTGACTGCCTGAGTCAAAAGTCAACAACTTGTCCAATTTCAGGGGCAAAATGGTCATTTCACACCGACCCTCTGAAACCACTCAACTAATCACCAATTAATCTCATTAATCCTTCATTAGTCACTACTCTAATCCTAATATTTGGGGTAGGTCGTTACATGCCAGCCCGGAAACACATCCCGAACATCCTTCCCAAGGCTATAAACCTCATTTGACCTATCAAATGATCTCTGATCGACCTGAAACCACCACCATTGGATCCGAATCGTCAAAACCATTAGAATGAGACTGATACCACCTCAAAAAATGTGCCCACGTGCCCCGACGCGCGGGTCAAAGCCGCGATCAATGTTGACTAAAAAGTCAACGCTAACGTCAAGTCAACGGTTAAAGTCAATGATGACGTCACTGCTGATGCCAGCCGTTGACGTCATCTAACAGTGTCACTTCTGACACGTGTCAGATTGATAGGTGCCACGGGTCGGCTGTTGGTTGGTCCACGTCACTAACATGTCAGTGACATGTGGTAACCACTGATTGGGCCACGACACTGACATGTCAATGCTGACTGTGCACTGACATGTGGCACGTGTCCTTTCCTCATTGGGCCACCTCATCTAACATCTGACAGGGTGATGACGTCAGTTGATGATTTCATTGTCCCTGTCCTTTCGACAGGTCTGCCAACCAGATCGCCCATACCCGCGACCCGACCTAGTTCCAAAATCCATATTTCTAAACCTTTTTCGATCTGATTTTTCCCTACACGATCGTCTCAACCTAACTAAGAGATCTACATGATCAAAACTAGAAAACACGAACTAAAAACTACATGAACCTTGATGAACAGTGAGTCGTAAACTTCATCCTCTGTTTCCTCTCAACTCCAGCCACTCCTTACTTCCCAAACTAGCTCACTGAGATCGTTTGCGTCACTAGAATAGTTTAGGGTCCATTAGGTTTTTCAACAAACGTCAAAACCCAAAGTTACAAAAAATGGGGTTGCACGGGTTTTCGGGTTTTTACCTTTCTCGTCGTGATCTGCCGCAGCTTACATCCACCGTCGTCCTCGTCCGCTCTCCTAGGTCGACCACACACTCTCACTTAGGCACTCAAAGATCAGAGGAATGAGGAAGAGGTAGGGTGGTGAGGTTATGGAGTGTTTGTGTGTTTTCGTGCTCACGGATTAGAGAGAAAATGATGCAGATGAAGAATGAAGAAAATGGATGCGGATGGAACCCTAAACTAATCCAAGTGCATGGGGAAACCCACCAATAGGAAGAGTGACCCAAGGGTCTCACCAGATTGTTCTTATCCAATTAGAACCAGCCAAGTATGACATTCCCGGGATTCCATGAATAGTGCCATTTTCGCGTTCTTGACCATAATTTTTCCGTTCGGACTCCGATTCCGGCGTACCGTCTGTCTTTGGACTCGTGACGTCCCATCTACGTCACGGTCATAGGTCAAGGTCCAAACTATAGTCCGAGTCAAAAGTCAACAATTTCCCCCCAACTAGGGGTAAAATGGTCATTTTACATTAAAATTTCAACTTTACCAATTTATAAATGTCCGGGGTGTTACACTAGTGGTGATGGTGCATTGCACGCAGACTTCCACGTGGTCATGAGTCTCAAGGCGACTCAAGAGCAATTTGATGTGGGTTGATATTAATATATACTGTTAATGGTTTCTACATGGCTTATTTGTGCGCATTAGTTAAACTATGATGTTATGATTTATATTATATTTCTCATATTACGTGCAAGTATGTTGTAAATACTTTTGAGCTTTATGCTAAAACGAGGGGTTAAATGTGGTTTATTGAAAATAGTTTTACACTGAAATAACAATTAGGTCCACTCACCCTTTTAAACCCCTCAGGTTTATATGGCGCACACTTTCTTCGAGGAGTTTAGATGATGCTCTGAAACTCACTTTCGGCTGCAGAGTGAGGCTGACGATACGATCAAGTACTGACAGGTAAAAAGATATGGTATGATCATCAACTAGTTTTGTCCATGCTCTAAGCTTCCGCTATTTGGGTGAAATTTACTCGGTTATTATTGGGTAGGTTCCACCCAACACTCAAACGCATCGTTTTAATCTAAATGGCTTCGTCATCTGGACGTCATCGTCGAGATGTCGCCAACATGCCTCGACCTGCATGCTTTAAACGGACTTTCCAAGTCGGGGTGTATCAATTATTATTATTATTATTATATAATTACTTTTTACTTAATTTGGGATATGATCCTGCGCTCCAGGTCTAATAAAACATTACTACAATTATTGTTACAACGACTATCATTATTATAATTATATTATTATTTTATTCATTATTAAAAAATATATCAACATATATTAAATTATTTTGTCGATTTTATAACCAATATTAGACTTTGAGAGTTTATTTTAAGATTACAATTTTCCCTTACATGTCTTTATAATAATAATAATAATAATAATAATCATTATTATTATAAATCCTTATTTCCTTTTCTTTTTCTTTGTTGAGAATAGTAAAATTAGAATTTTACCCTCAGATATTCATTATTATTATTATTATTATATTATTATTATTATTTTGTTCATTAATTAATAAGAATATTAAGTTCATTATTTAATAATTTTTATAATTATACATATATATATATATATTTACATCATGATTATTATTAAGTATTCAATATTACTATTGTTGAAGCAGAATTCGTCATTTAAATTCAAAAGCCTCCTGCATCCCTGCAAACAACAAACTGTAAACTATCGTGCTTGAGTCAATTTTGAAAGAGAAATCTCAAGAGTTTAAGTAGCGTTGAACCGAATTACCTTGGAAATGAAATGAGCTCCGCTATTTATAGAGAAGCCTTGAGAGTCTCGTAGCGTTCTAATTGGTCGGTTAAATTTGTAATTAAATAATATATTTAAATATTATTTAATAGTCTTAATAACTGATCATTATGATATTAATGATAATTATTGTTAATAATAATAATCAACATTAATAGTAATTATGATAATAATGATAATTAATATTAATAACAATTGTTTATTATTATGAATATCAATTATTTCTTAGAGAATATCAATATTATTGAGGCGTTAACCCGATTTAATAATGTATTTAGTTAGAAATACATTATTTATTGCGTAGGTGTCTGTGAATTATTAATGTTATTATCAAGGGTAATTTGAGCATTTTGAGAATTATGAGTCACATAGTAGCTCCACAATGAGGAAAATAAATTAAGGATAATAGATACTTTGCATGTTATTGATGAACTAGTATATTGCTACTTTTCTTGCGCCTAGTGTATATTAGGTTCCTTCGATTTTCATCTTTACATAATATTGTATTAATTGAGAAATAAAATAAATATATATTTTATGTATTATATTCATTTTTCATTTTACTAATTAAAGTAACACTTGTGTACGTTAAAATGAAGACATCCAATTTACAAACAAAAACAAATATTCGTAAATTGGTTTGGAAGGGTCACGAAAGTCACTTGTATTCAAAGATCATTAACCATCTCTCGGAGACTTGGACAATATACAATCAACCAAACTTGACTTTTGAAGAAAATCTTTACTGCATCCTCAATTCCTCATTGTACGGTTGGCCAGCAAAAAACGAGTCTTCGTTGATAAAGATGGCGGCCATCCATATTTTACCGAGTCATTTGTCCTTCTCTCGTTTTTCTTTTTCCATGTCTAGGGTGATATGGATGGACGAGACTGTGACCTGTTTGGGTACATTTAATGATTTCTCCAACTATTTAAAGTGTTATTCGCTTTTAGCTTTTGAAAGCCGTAATCTGGGTAGGAGTGTTTTGTAGAGTGTTCATACACAATATGCTTAAGATGCCAAAACTCTACCATAATGAACTCAGAATAATACACTAATTAAAATAATGTTTCTTCAACTAATCCCACCACAGAAATACCTTTCTGTCGACAACACCATTACTTCAAATTTGTATTTTGTTTTTGTGGCTTATTGAAATGTAATCAAATGATAGAATAATATTATTCTCATATTTTCTTGCTCATTAATTTTGTCAAGTTGATTCATATTATTTTTTTTCCTATAAACAATCATTTCAGGATTAGAAATGTTTATCTTCCATCCTAGGAGAAAATTATTGTCCTACTTATTCATTTACAAAATGTTTAAGTTACATTTATATTTTGATAATATTGTAACTCATGGTGTCCCCTATAAGCATCACATAGTATTTGATTCGAAACTGGACTTAATGTGATGAGACCCGTTGGGGGGGGTCTTAAACCTATATCGGAAGAAACGATAGAAAACACTTGAATTCATTTATGGAGACTTAATATGATATGTAAGCATGTTGACAAGAAGATATAATTAATTTAAGACCTATGATTGTTAGTTTTAGTTCAATCGTCATGGTGTAATGTTTCTGATCGACTTTGTTTTATATGAAAGGGTATGTTTCACTTTGGAATAGAGAGCAAGAAAGGGTGAAAGTCAAAATAATAACATTGTAAGAAACATCCAGCTTTCTTCTATTATGGAAACAAATCCAATCGTTGTTAAAATAATATATTTCTCAATCAAATAACCAAGCCAGTTGACCACTTATCTTACGGAATTAATCACTATTAGAAATTTAATTAAATTTAACATATATATAGTGATTTCCGGAAGTGGTGGTCAGCCGGTGTCCGCTGGTGGTTTTTTGGCCGGCCAGTTGCCGGCAGTGGTAATGTTCGTTGGTGCTGGTTGGGTATATGAAGAACTTTTCGTAATGTAAAACCAAAGTGGGCCATTAAATAAGTTTTTAGTTTCTAATTTTCAATAAAATTATAAAAAATTAAAAAAAAAAATCAAATGATCTATCAAACATTGAAAATTTATCATTTTTTATTTATGGGATAATGACAAGCGATTGAGAATTGAGATGTGTTTGTGCTTTGTGTCACTGAAGACAAATGGATGCTTCTTCTTCGGCTTGTGTTCATAGAATTGAATGTCAGCAAATCTTGACTCTTCTTCAAATCAAATCCAATAATCTATGCATACGTAAATGAATCCAACATGGAGCTGGTTGAAATTGTTGAACATTGGTAGCCCTTTTCTTATCACGTTCACCTTCACGCTCACTATAATTAAGGTGTTCATATTAAAACGGTAGAGTCTTTGACTTTTGAGTTCACGTCGTTCTATAACAAAAATATTTAGATGGTAGATTGTGTTGTTTTTTTTTGGTACTATATATGTTAGAAACTTTGAATAATAGGTTAGCAAACAAATCATTATCATTTAGCACTATATATTTATTATATATATTTTAAAACCGTCTAGGCCCAACTAAGATGTCTAGACACTAAGCTTTTATCCGTGCCGTAGGAGCGCTTAGAGTTTTTTGAATACGGTAATAATTAAAATGAATAATTTATAAATTATAATTAATTTAGGGTATATTTGAAACATCTAAAATAACCGGTATTACCTAATTAATGCCACAAATATTCGTAACTTGCATATATATATATATATATATATATATATAATAAAGTGGATAATAATGGTAGCAGTAGTTAAACAAATTGCAGAAGGAACATTCTCCGTTAGTGTTGTTAAGTTGCACTACGCATGCAATCACCAATATTCTCATTAACGATGATTTTGAAAGCTCAGTTAGTTTGGCAATCTGCACTCAAATAATTAAAAGCGAAATATTTATATATATGTGTTCATTTAGACTCTAGTGCTACACTAATCATAATAAAGCTCACTCTCTTCGTTATTGCGGGGTCAAGAATACCCTAGGCCGACCTCTCTAAGAGTCTAGGCTCTCAAAGTCTGGAATAGTATACCAAATAAACCAAAATTTTCAGAAGAAGCCTGAGGTGAGATCAATTGAAACTTTATGGCAGTAAAGAGATATGAAATTGATGACAAAGCGTCCAAGACTTAGGAACTTATCGATTTCTCTAGAAATTTGTCATCGTATATTATAAAAAATAAATATAACCATATCATTAAAATTAAGTTATAACAACAAAACTTATAAGCCAATATAGTAATACTAATTAACGCGAACAAAATCACACTAATAACCAATAAACACACATAATTAAAATTATGTAAAATTACAAATGAAGCCCACAAAATCCAAAACAATTAAAATCCTAACTGCACATATAACCCTAAACAAACTACCTTCACTAACAGTTATCCTCATCAAACTTATCACATATGGTTTTGAAAAACATGTAGAACATGAATGATTTGAGGAAGGCATGATAGCAAGTTAGATCAAAAATCCTAATCTAACTACTGTGACCAAAACCAGTGAGAGATAAACTCCTCTAATAGCAAGTTAGATCAAAATTTAGGGAAACATAATACATTTAAAGGAAGAAATTGAATAAGGGGATGGATTGAAAAAATAGCAAAATTACATGAAGGGAACCTCAAATATGAGTATCGTTGCAGATCATACAATCAAAACAAAGAGACTCTTATTACTGACCAAAAAGAAAAGAAAACGATGGAGAATCTTAGAGACTCTTATTACTGACCAAAAAGAAAAGAAACCTATCCATTCTTTTACTTCCACTTTGTTTTAAAAACCTATCCATTCTTTTACTTCCACTTTGTTTTGTTTTAGTGTTTCCTAATTTTTATCATGAATCAAGCTTACAAACTTGCCCTATTTTTTTTTTTAATTTAATATACTTTATTTCTTATTTCTTCTGGTTGCGTAAAACATTTTAATTTTTTTTGTTTAATGTGTAACAACCCGTCCCAAAAATAACACTAATTTGGGAATTTAATTTGGAAAAAGGGACGATTTTACCCTCGAGTCTAAAAAGGAGTGAAAGTCAATTTGAACTCGGGGGAACTTCTAGAAAGTTCTGATTGGATTGTTGTGTGAGTCTCGAACTCACGAGTTTGTAGATAGGTGATACACGTAAACAGTTCGTACAAAAAAGTTACGAGTCTAAATCAAGATGGGTATTTTGGTAATTTTTAGCATTCAATTCGATTGTTTGATGAATCAACCTTACTTTTGACTCAGCCTATCTATTAAGTGACAAGTGTCACCCTCTAGAAAAGGAGGGATGAGTTAGCAATGATCTCTCCCTTTATATATCCATGCCAAACAATGAAGGAAGGTGATGGGGGTAAATCAGAAAGACTTGGTATGTGATTTAAATCAAGTTGATCTAAACTATTTATATGTTTTTTCCTCCTCCGCGATAGAACCATGTGATTATGGAGTTGTTAGGGGACGGCTCAAAGCGGAATCGTAAAACCACCTCATGAGAATTGAAAGGAGGAGGGGTTCATATGATGGAATTCACGCTAGGGAGCTTACTACTATGACCTATGGACCTGGGTGATCGCACCCAGCCCAAATTCAAGGGCGTTGGACATGAAAACGCTAACATACATATGGAGCCAAAGTGGTTCAGGTACCATAATTAGAGGGATTAGACATGACATATGGAGGAAATGGTTCAGGTACCATAATTTGGGTCGGATCTCAATTTCAAAGATCAAGGTCAACTCTGGTGGAGGTAGCAGGTGAGTCCGCCTTGTGTTCACAATGACAGTCGTATGGAGAAGGGTCCTGACGATCCACTAGTGTGTGGCGACGCGTGGAGCCTTTCCTCCCGTCTCTGTCTACATGTCTTTTCATGTTCATGATGTTACTGACCTATTAGCAGAGGTTTCGAGCCTCAGACATCATTTATGGGATGTTCTATATATCCAAAGTAGTGATGCTCCTAATTTAAATAGGTGTAAAGCTCTAGAAATTTTGAGAGTTTGAGTATAAACTCCTTAAATATTTTTGAATATCAAGATAAGACTCGAGATGAGTCAGGATATCAGGATGGGACTCGGTATGAGTCAAGATATGAGGATGAGACTCCAAAAGAGCCCAAAATATCACGATGGGACTTAGGAAGAGTCGGGATATTGAATTAGGGATTGGGAAGAGCTGGGAGACTTGAGGCATCGGGTTACACTATTAATCAAGGTCAGTGGATTGGTGTGGATGGTGACCCTAACAAGATAAAATATGTTTGGTTTGTGTAATGAGACGATGTTTTCGATATGGTCACTATGCATTCCTTGTCTGATAGATTTCTCATAATATATAGTAAGGTCCCAATGGTATTTATGTAATTTTGGTTTAGTTGTCAGACGAGATCAAGACCTTTTACAGTTATCAAAGTGATTTCGGGAAAGATCCTGTCAATTTGATATTAGAGAAAACTAGGTAACATTATCACAGGGATTCAAGTGAAGCATATAGTTCGAGATTGTTTGGGCACATAGTAAATGGACATTTGTTTTTATAAACTATAATGCATATATAGTTACGTATTCTCAATGTTTTACTACATGATATGGATTGAAATGATCTGAATAAATGATTCTAAATGTTTATTTGACAATTTTTGAATTTAGAATACTTATTCAAGAAATTGATTTCACGATACAAGTTTCCTAGGCAACCGATGTTCAAACTTTTTCCCACATGGAAAATACTCAAGTTTCTCAAGCAGCCGAAGTTTGGAGTTTTTCCAACAAAAATGATGTTTGGGGTAGTTTCCCACATGGATGCAGCTTTGAGTAACTACTAGATAGTCAAAATTCGAGGTAGTTCCCATGCAGCCGAAGTTCAAGGTTTTTCCCATGTGGCTGATGCTTGGGGTTCCCAAGAAATTGAAGTTTAGATTTTTGTCCATATGGCTGATGATTAGGTAGTTTTCCAACATAGCTGCCCCTCAAGGTAATTCTCAAGCAGTTGAAACTCGAAGTAGTTCTCAAGTAGCCGATGTTTGGAATTTTTCCCACACGATTGATGCTCAAGGTAGCTTCCTACATGACTGCAGCTTGGGGTGATTCCCAGGTAGCCGAAATTCGAAGTAGTTCCTAAGTAGCAAATTTTGAGGTTTTCCCCATAAGGCTGGTGCTTAGGGTAATTTCCCACACGACTGCAGCTTGAGGTGATTCCCAAGTAGCCAAAGTTTGGGGTTGTTCCCAAGAAACTGAAGTTTGGGGTTTTTCTTACACGGATGATGCTCGGAGTTCCCAACTGAAGTTAGCAGTTTTTCCTACACGGTTGATGCTTGGGGTAGGTTCCCACATAGCAGAAGCTCGGGATGATTCCCATACATTTGAAGTTCATGGTGGTTCCTTGGATGCCAAAGTTTGAGTGTTTTCCCAAATGGCTGATGCTCAAGGTAGTTGAGGAGTTGCAAAAGCTTGACTTTTGATGTATATGAGTAAATTTTGAGGATGAAATTTCCGCGAATGTCGGAATGGGACGTGCCACCTGTCTACGGACTCTGTCTACGGACTCGTGACGTCCCGAACTACGTCACCGTCATCGGTCAAAGTCCATTTGACCGCCCGAACTAAAATTCAACCGTTCGCCCATTCTAGGGGCAAAATTGTCATTTTGCACCGTCCGTCCGAAAGCATCCAACTAATCACCGATTTTCGGGATGGTTACAATCTCCCCCCTTAAAGAATTTCATCCCCGAAATTCTGATTCTCGTACGTCTGCAATTTACTGGGGGAAATCCAACAGCTCTCACACTTGGGTCTCCTACCCGGTGTCCATCACCTGCCAATTCAACTTATCCTGACAGTTCCCAAATTCTCACCACATCTTGGCCCAGCGAATCATCTACCAAATTGCAGTTCATCTGGCGACTCATCCCATTCTCATCAGGTCAACACAGTCCCAACTAGTACCCAAGGTACCTCTAACATCACGCCAACTGACACTAACGTCTCAACCAACACTAGGTACGCCTCAACACCACTGCTACCAATTTCAACACTTCCGACTCCTTCTCAAGTCGAGCGTACCTCGTCCAAACGTCCCAGTACATCATGTTGTTCCACTGTCAACAAACACAATGCTCAATACGACATCTACTAGTCTCGGTGCTCCTATTCCTCACCAACCGAGCAAACTTCTGTACTCTTTCCGCCAGCGATTAGTGCCGACCTCATCAGAGTCAAAACGTCCCGCTCACAACTTCTACGCAAAAAATCATCTTACCGGTGGTTTCCCTAACCACCAACACAGTCAACCTATGGGATCACCATCCACGTCCCACACTACCTGTCTGCAATCGGACCCTATCGCATACTTATTTAACCATAATCACACATCTCAATGTCAGGGTCCCACCAGCCACTCATGGCTCTGAGCATCCAGCTCCCATCAACATTGAAGTCTGCCATAACCAAACAGATCACTCAGGAGCACCCTGATCCAGTCCTCATCTCAACCGGTCAATCACATCGGAACAGCTCCGATTCACAACCAACAACATACCTCGGCACCAAGCCGATCACCAACTCCTACCAGAACATTACGATGCATGTCCAATCACACCGGAACACATCTTAAGTGCATGCACCAATCAAAACCAACCAAAATCATGATGCAAACCACCAAGCACACGCAACAACAACCCTACGAACTTTGAATAAAACAAATATTTTTTAGAATACCTCAAACGCAACTCATAAGGTACATCCTCAAGTGTTTCCAACTACGTCCTATGGAAAGTTCATTCAACAACACCATAGTGTACCCGTCCCCCTCATAGTGCAATCTCCAGGGCACACAAACATCCTCGTAACTATACTGATTACCACCTGCCTACAAGTCAATCACACTTCACTTTTGCAGTCCGTCGATCCAATCCTACCACTAGGCGGCACTACAAGTCTTCAGGGGAAGTCCAACTCGAGTCCCTTCCGAGTCTCTCAATCTCCTGGGTCTCCCGACTAATATGAACTCCAATCACATCTCAATTATGCACATAGGGTAGACCCAGAACTAGATCCAAAACCAAAACCCACATATATGCGAGACGGACCACACACTTCCTGCACGACTTCAAGATAGTCAAGATATCCAACTTATGTCTCACATACGATCCTCTTGATCGACAACAGCTCAAACTTGTGCCAGAAACGATCCAATCCTGATCCACTCACTCCTAAGTGGATCCCACTTACTGTGTATCAAACCCCCGCATTGTATCAAATCGATCAAGAAGACCACAAGTCTAAAGACACGTCTAGATTGTGGGTTCTCTTCAATAACCTCATATCGATCAGTTATAGTCACTTCTTTTCCGTTTCCTTCCGCCATCCTTCAACGGAACACACAATGGTCCTCAACCATGTCATCACAACTACCGTAATCCATCTTAACAGCATCCCCTAACACTCGCCACACAGGCCACACTCGGTGTCACCAAGTAATCTTTCTAATCCTGAACACAACCACAAGTGTCCACGATCAAGGGGGGTCATAAATCCTGACGTCCCATAAATGAGTCTACCAAATCGACTCCAAGGTATTCATCACACAACCTAATCACTAACTCGGATCCAAACACAGCATCTCATCATCTCAATCTCAACATTTCGTGATTCCGAGATTCCAGCCATGGGACTTCATTCTTAAGTATGCCATCTCTAGACTAACTGTCCAAACGTCACTTCCTCTACTATACTTGACAGGACCCGCCCCGATCCCACAGGGACCACAAGGGGACGTACCCTGCTCCCGTCTGACACCCAAAATTCATACCAATTTTAACCTCAAAACATCAAATGCATAAATAACCAAATTAAAGTTATAGATCAAATCCGAATTAAAAAGATGTCAGACAAGGGATGAAATCCAAAATTACAAGTTGCGAGCACGACTCTAAAATAAACCTGCGGGTAAACCACCCAACAGGGGTTCAGGTACGCAGAAGTAGATCTATGCCTCAGCCTCAGGTTCCTCCTCTACCTCAGTAGCACGACCTGGAGGGGTTACCAAAACATTAAGGGTGAGTGGGTCGAAACTCAAGTTTATAAAATCGTTTAATAAGTAAATCATATAATTTACCCCTCTGTTTTCCAAACATGCATGCATTAGAATTTAAAACCATAAATCATATAGTATGAACCATAAGGCATGTAATAAAATCACAAGATAAATTTTAGCCACTGCACTATACACTCCGATCCAGACATCCCCGATGTCTGACGTCCCTGACGTCCGATAAGGTCACAGTCCCAAGGCTACGCGTGCCACTCGGGTCTCAATTCCGAGTCCAATCCCCGAACCCTGTCCGGGTACGGCATCTTAAAAGCCTAGCGTCCTAGACACTCGACGTCCCTGACGTCCAATATAGCAATCCTGCTCCTGAGTCACTTTACGGTCCAGTTTCTCCGTAGAATGACCCCTCGCAGGCAATGCGCCGTGACCACTCCGGGGTACCACATCCGGAGGAGACAGTATCATAAGAATGGATCTATACAGTGCAGTACCAAAAACATTTTATTGATATCCACATGCAAAACATATATATATGTGTATATCAAATCCAAACCAATCTTTAAGTTTCATCAAACGGGTCTCAAACCCAAATACCGTGAAACGTGCCATAACCATAATTTCAATATCATCAAAACCGTTTCATGATTCCAGCATGTGAATATATAAGTAAATCAGAAAACATTTAAGCATGCAAGGGTTTAATGAAATTGGGCCCACTCACAGTACGATCCCGCGGTGAATCTGAGCGTACGGTTCTGTACCATAATTATCGTACAATTCCTGTCAGTCCAAATCACACGTAAGGGTCACTACAAGTCTTAAACATTTATCCAAAAATTCCGAAACAGAAATCGGCTCGGGGAAACCATCCAACACGTTTCGCGAGACAACGGGCCCAAAACTGACCCTCCTAACTATCTCAGATCAACAGGTTAATTCACCAAAAATGTTCAGAATGATGAGAGGAACAAAAGTCATGTTGATCGTGATCTGAGATAAGCCCCAACGCGCCCTCACGCGCCGCCCAAAGTGGCTGCGCGTGAAAGTCACGCGCCCGACACTGTAGCTACTATAGTGTCACCTTCTTCACCCGATAGCCCTGCTATTCGGACCTTCAACCCGTGTCCAGACCCGGGTAATTAACCCTCAATTTCCACTTGATTTCACTAGTATTTGATCCTAACCTGTACATTAACTATCCAATTTAGGTTCTGAGACATTAATCAACCTCGACAAGTCCCCAATCGACCCATCGACCCGTGATAAACCAATCGGGTCAATCACCAGAAATTCCTGGTTTCTAATTCAATTTCCAATTAACTTCACAGACAGCATAATAGGATCAAAACGACCTAAAATGAACGATCAATTGTGTCTGAAAGTACCTGAAGGTTGTCGTCCCAAGCTCTGCGATTTCTCTGAAAACTGCAGTCACCGTCCTAGCTCACCCGTGGCTGATGGCCTTCAATTTCGATGTGGATAAGTTCCAAATACTCCCAAAAGACTAAACCAAGCTTTGGTTTGGTCCAACAATCACCAGAAATTGAAAACCCGATTTCCCTCCAAAATTTCCCGAAATGGTTTCTCTCTGGTTCCTCACCTATTTTCAGTTCTTTCAACAGCAGAGTGAAGCTCATTCACTTCTCAATCAGTTTTAAACAATTCAAGCCGTCCCAGAGGCTCGTAGAAGCCTTACTGTCCACTGAATTTTGTTCCCCGAAAAAGCTTCGAATCTTCATTAATCAAATCGACCGTGCAGGGTGGATGGTTCAGGCCACGTTCTAAAGCATAAAACACACCTCTCTTTCCAGCACACACTTGCATAAACAATTGCGCACTGAACCACCGCACATGGTGGTACCGTCCATGGTCCCCCGTGGTTGCTACAGTAACCAAGGCAAAATGACCAAAATGCCCCTGGTAATAATTACCAAAATGCCCTTCACTTTCTAGACCCGTAACTCAGCCATACGAAGTCCGATTTCGGCGTGCCGCCTGTCTACTGACTCAGGGCATCGAGACCTACCTAACGGTCCTTGAGTCATGTTAAAATTAGTTGTCAAACGAAAAGTCAACATTTTCGCCCCTATCGTCCAAATTACGATAATGCCCCTGAACTTCCGATAGACATTACTTTTTCCCTGATCGTCTGAATTGAACGTGCCACCTGTCTATGGACTCGTGACGTCCCGAACTACGTCACGGTCATTGGTCAAAGTCCATTTGACCCACCAATCAAAAAGTCAACAATTTGGCCATACCATTCACAATGGTAAAAATGTCAATTCATACATTAAATTACAATATTAAAATCCTCGAATTTTCGGGGTGTTACAACCTCCCCCCCTCCCGAAATTTCAAAGAAACAAGTAAGGAAATTGTTCTCGCATCTGAGCCTCGGGCTCCCATGTGGCTTCTTCCACATTCTGGTTTCTCCAGAGAATCTTCACGAGAGGGATAGTCTTCCGACGTAGTACCTTGTCCTTCCGATCCAAAATCTGAACTGGTTGCTCATCAAAGCTTAAATCCTCTCGGAGTTCGATAGGTTGTTCCTCCAGTACATGAGAAGCATCATGTACGTACTTCCGCAGCATTGATATGTGGAAAACATCGTGAACTTTAGAAAGTTCTGGAGGTAGCGCCAATCTGTAAGCAACCCTGCCAATCCTCTCCACGATCTCATACAGTCCGATAAAATGAGGACTCAGTTTCCCCCGTCGACCAAAACGGATAATCCCCCTCCACGGAGATAACTTCAGGAAGACAAAATCTCCCACTTCAAATTCCAAGTCTCGAATCCGTCGATCGGCATAACTCTTTTGGCGATCCTGTGCCGCCTTCAATCTTTCCTTGATAACACGAACAGTTTCCAGGGTTATGTCCATCAATTCTGGCCCTACAGCCACTCGCTCCCCTATCTCCATCCAGTAGATAGGTGTCCTGCACTGTCGACCATACAGTGCCTCATAGGGTGCCATCCCGATGCTTGTCTGATAGCTGTTGTTGTAAGCGAATTCCATCAATGGAAAATGAGTATCCCATGAGTCCTGAAACTGTAGCACACAGGACCTCATCATATCCTCCAGGGTCTGAATGGTCCGTTCAGACTGTCCATCGGTCTGTGGATGGAACGCAGTACTGAAACGTAGGGTTGTTCCCAAAGTAGCTTGCAAACTCCGCCAGAACCTAGAAGTGAAACTCGGATCACGATCGGACACGATAGATTCCGGCGTACCATGCAATCGTATGATTTCCTTTACGAAAAATTGGGCCAGTCGGTTAGGTTTATAAGTCTCCTGAATTGGCAGAAAATGGGCTGATTTGGTTAACCGGTCCACGATCACCCATACTCCGTCAACTCCACTCTGAGTCCTTGGTAACTTAAAGACGAAGTCAATGGTGATGTGATCCCACTTCCACTCGGGAATCGGAAGTGGCTGCATAGCCCCATAAGGTCTCTGCCGTTCCGCCTTAACCTGCTGACAGGTTAAGCATCTGCTCACGAACTCAGCAATATCCTTCTTCATTCCTGGCCACCAATAATGGTTCCGGAGGGTACGGTACATATTTGTACCTCCCGGATGCATAGCATAAGCCGAACTATGGGCCTCCTCAAGAATCTCGGCCCGTAACTCTGCCACTGCAGGTACACACAAACGGCCCAACTTCACAAGTGCTCCATTGTAACGACCCGTCCCGAATTCCAGGATTAGATTAGTCATTAATCTTGATTAGTGAGGTTGAACGGTGGTTAGTAGGGCGGAATCGGACAAATTGTGCAAAATGACCGTTTTGCCCTTGGTCGTGGGCAAAATGTTGACTTTTTGATCGGGCGGTCAAACGGACTTTGACCGATGACCGTGACGTAGTTCGGGACGTCACGAGTTCATAGACAGGTGGCACATTCGATTCCGACATTCGTAGAGAAAGTTATGATGTTCGGAAGTTGAGGGGTATTTTGGTAATTTGGCATGTTAGGGGCCAAATGTTGACTTTTTGATCGGGAGGTCCGATGGACGAGGGCCAAGGACCGTTACGTAGGTATCGTCGATACGAATTCAACGACAGGCGGCATGCCGAAATCGGAGATTCGACGACAACGTTATGGTCAAGGAAACGAACTAACGAACCGAGGCTCAGATTAAAATAATAATATAATAATGAATAGTGACCATTGACCCTACACACCTGGATGAGTGACAAGTGTCACTCATCCCTTGAAATCAGAATCCATGTTTTTGGGGGAGACCTCATGATGATGTTTAATTAGTTTTTAATTAATTAATTAATCTTTTAATTTCCATTAATCTCCATATTTTCCTTAACCGTGTACAACCAAATCCAATACTCTCCCAACCAATTCCTCTTCCATTGCTGAACCTGAGAGTGTGGATTTGTGAGCGATTTGAGAGTGAATTCAACTGGGTAAACACGAGAGATTGACAGTGAGGAGGAACTGAGAATTCGAAAGATTAAGTTTTGGGAGGGAAAATCAAATTGGACGAATTGAGCTGCGATGATCGAATTGGAGCTTGGAAACATCTTACTGAGGTTGTGACGAGTCGATCCACGTCAAAAACGAGAAGACTTGGTGCCGTTTTGGCTCTGATCGAGCTTGGTGACAGAGGAAGAAATCGAGGATGAGTGGTGGAGTTTGGAGCTGCGATTGACTCAATTGTTGTGGGGAAATGACTCCTCATGATCCCACGATGCTTCTGGGTTCATCAATTGAAGGAAACCGATCGAGATCGATGGAACTCCATTGTTGAACAGTGATGGTGCTCGAGCTTGAGTCGTGACGATTGAGCACAAGTTTGATGCAATTGATGTGGGGGAATTGTTCCTCATGGTCCATTGATGCTTCTAGAATCATCAATTGGATGAAACCTGCAGCAATTGAGGGAGTTCCATGATTGCACAGTAACCGGGTGTTCTTCGTGGATCATCGTCGAATCGTGGGAATCTGGGTAAGTATTTGTGTAATTGAGTTTACAGACTTGTAATTGGACTTAAAACGAAACTAACTGAATGATTAATTGAAGGAATTAGGGCTGAATTGATGGACTTCGAACCGGGTTGTATCGCGGGTGAGTTGGACCCGTTTACCAGAGATACGGGTTAGGACGATGCACTGTAGCAGGCGCGTGGGTTTCACGCGCAGCCACTCACGGCGGCGCGTGGCGGCGCGTGGGCACGAATCTCGAGGTGAGGTCAACATGACTTTTAATCCATTCGATGTAACGGACATTTTGGAATTGGTTTCGTGTCGATCGGACACCGTCTCGATATTGTTCAGGATATCCGAAGGTTTTAAATTAAGTTTAAAAATAAGTAAAAATTCGGGAAAATTACGGGACTTTGATAGGATGTTATTAATGAGGTTAGTGACCCTCTAATGTGACTTGGACAGGATTGGGAGTCCCGGTGATAGTGGTGTGGCCCGGGAGGGGCCGGTGGCACGCGTATCGAGGTACACGGTTAAAACGGTCTGTGAGTGGACTTTGGTTTTATAAATCCTATGCATGCTTAAATGTGTTATATGGTTTATATACATGATTTCTATGATGGTATTTGTGAGCATTGATTTCGGGTATGTTGCACGTATTTCGAGGTGTTTTCCGTATTTCACGTATATCGGGATTAACGGTTTATTTGTGGTTTTGCGTGCTTGTGGTTAAATAAATAATATGATAAAATGGTTTTTATATTGGAAAGATGAATTCGGGCTTGAGGCCCACTTGTTTTGGAAATCTCGGACTTGGAGTCCATTTGAGTACGTAATCGGGCTGCGGGCCCAATTGGTTTATAAGTCGGGCTGCGGGCCCAGTTGGTTTATAAATCGGGTCGTGGGCCCAGTGGTTCATAAAGTCGGGCATGAGGCCCAGTTGGATTAAAATTGTGATTTCGGGTCAGGGACCCTATATTTAATAAATGTGATTTCGGGTCAGGGACCCTAAATGGAAATGTGTTGTTTTATGGAAAATTCGGGCAGGGCCCATTGTGATGTTGTGAAATGAGTTAATAAAACTGTTTTTCCATATACCATCTGTACACATGGATATATGATGGTCTCCTCCAGATGTCTGGGACACTGGGGAAGTCACGGTGCATTGCCTGTGAAGGGTCACCATACGGAGCAGCCGGACCGTATGATGACTCAGGAGCAGGATTGCTATGATTGACGTCTGGGACGTCAGACATCAGGGATGTCAGATATATGGACCCGGAGAGACCCCGGGCAGCACGCGTAGCTTATGAAACCGTGAGATATGACGTCAGGGACGTCTAGCATCAGGGATGCTGGTGATGGTAATGGTAAAATACGAATTAATGAAATGGCTTTCCGGGTGGATTTGTGATTATATGATTTTAATGGATTGATGTTCATTTATGGTGTTGGGGTGGTGACCTACATGGTTGTTTATGTATAGTTATGGTATTTCACAGTTTTGGGCTGAGTTCCCACACTTGGTTTTTGGTTGACGGTTTTTGGGCTAAGGCCCTAATGGCTCGGTTGAGCAAACGTTTTGGTTACTGGTTTTCGTGGCATGCATACGTTTTTATTGGAGGGCATAAATGTCTTATAAATTTATTTGATGAACCTACTGGTTTTTGTCCACTCACAGCTTTTGGTTTTAATACCCTTCAGGTTGATCACGGATGCGATTACAGCAGAGACTAGGACATTGCACACCTCCTCCATCGATCCTTGCGCACTCTGGATGCCCTGTTTGGGCAGTGGCTCTTGGTCATCCTTTGTCTGACACCCCTTGTTGGACGGGAGCAGGGCACATTCCATGGTAATCCCGGGGGGATTGGGATGGGTCCTGTCATCCATCATCCCGGATGGTAAAATCCTGTCTCCCATACGCATCGACCTCAATCCTGTAAACACAGAGTATTTGATCCTGAAGTTGTGCTTCGATGATCCGATCAATCAGTACAAGTCGTACATGGAAGCTGGCCAACAAAGCTCCATGCTCATCTGTATCCAAAATAACTCCCGCCTTCCGGAGTTCCACCAGCAAAGCAAGATACACCATCCCTAGGTGTGCAACTGATCCCGCTGACTTCCTGCTGAGTGCATCTGCCACCACATTGGCCTTACCTGGATGGTACTCAATTATACAGTCATAATCCTTCAGCAGCTCTAACCATCTCCGTTGTATCATGTTAAGCTCCTTCTGAGTGAATAGGTACTTTAGGCTCTGGTGGTCGGTGTATATCCGGCATGTTGCGCCGAATAGGTAATGTCTCCAGATTTTTAGGGCATGAACCACCGCTGCCAACTCCAAATCATGGGTAGGGTAGTTCAACTCATGAGTCTTTAGCTGCCGGGATGCATAGGCGATAACCTTGCTAGTCTGCATCAACACGCAGCCCAGACCTTGTAGTGTTGCGTCACTAAAGACCACAAACTCTCCACTGTCATCCGGCAATGCAAGGACAGGTACAGTGGTCAATCGATCCTTCAATTCTTGAAAACTCCGATCACACTGCTCGTCCCAAATGAATTTCACTCCCTTCCGAGTCAAACGAGTCAATGGTGCAGCAATTTTGGAGAAACCCTCCACGAATCTTCGGTAGTAACCTGCTAACCCGACAAAACTCCGCACTTTCGTTACTGTTGTCGGTCTAGCCCAGTTAGTCACCGCTTCTGTTTTCTGGGGATCTACGCTAATCCCATCTGTCGATATCACGTGTCCCAGAAAACCAATACTGCTCAGTCAAAACTGACACTTGCTCAGCTTGGCGTACAACTGTTCTTGTCTCAGCTTCTCCAACACCAACCGTAGATGTTCCTCATGTGCTCGGGCACTCCTCGAGTACACCAAGATATCATCGATGAACACAATCACGAACTTATCCAGGTAGGGTCGGAAGACCCGGTTCATCAGATCCATGAATGCTGCCGGAGCATTCATCAAGCTGAAAGGCATCACTAGGAACTCCTAGTGTCCGTAACGGGTTCGAAAAGCAGTTTTCGGAATGTCCTCCTCCGATATCCTCAGTTGGTGATACCCAGACCGCAAATCAATCTTCGAGAAGCACTGTGCTCCCCGCAACTGGTCAAAAAGGTCATCGATCCTGGGTAGAGGATACTGGTTCCTCAGTGTCACCTTGTTGAGTTGTCGATAGTCAATACACAAATGGAGACTCCCCTCATTCTTCTTCACGAACAACACCGGTGCTCCCCACGGTGAAGTACTCGGTCGGACGTATCCCAAATCCACCAACTCCTGCAATTGAGTTTTGAGTTCACGTAACTCGGCCGGCGCCATCCGGTATGGTGCCTGGGATATAGGTCGGGTACCGGGGAGTAGTTCAATCGTAAAGTCGATCTCTCGCGATGGTGGTAATCCAGGTAAGTCTTCCGTGAACACATCTGGAAACTCACGTACCACCGGTATCTCGTCGATACCCAGAGTATCAACCTGATCCGACACGACATGCGCCAGATAACCCTGGCATCCCTTCCGTAGAAGTTTGGTAGCAGTAAGTGAAGAAATCACTTCAGGAGGCGAACCGTCACGCTCCCCCCTGAAAGATAACCTCCGGCAAACCCGGGCTTCGCAGAATCACTTGCTTGCTACAGCAATCGATGAGCGACCCATGCTCCGATAACTAATCCATTCCCAAAATTACATCGAAGTCGTGGATATCCAGAATAATTAAATCCGCTGGTAAATCCACATCCTCAATCCTCACCGGGCACCTCCGAATCGCCTGATTCACAAGGTACACGATGCCCATCGGGGTGCCAACACCCATCTCACAATCTAAGGCTGATACCACACAATCAAGCATACCAGCACAACTCTTCGAAATAAAAGAATGTGTAGCCCCCGCATCCATCAATACACGTACAAGAAGGTTTAGGATGTGTTGTGTACCTGTAACCACGCCTGGGGCAGTCCTCGCCTGCTGCTGGGTCATTGCAAACAATTGGGCCCTAGGCCATCCATTCCGTCCGCGCCCGCGCACGCCACGCCCAGTACCACGGTCACCTCCCTGTCCGCGACCTCCATTAGTGTGGGAAGCCGTGCTCTGCACCACACTAGAGCCCCCATCATCGTTTCTCTTGGACAACAGCGGGCAATCACAAGCATAGTGGCCCTCTTCTTCGCAAGCAAAGCAGGTTACCGGCCTCGGCCTTTCCGAATGCCCACCAGAAGCACCGCTCCATGATGAACGCTACCCAGAGTTGTATCCTGATCCTCTGCCCTGAGAGCCTCCACGTCGACCTGACCAGCCACGACCCTTGAAGGATGAGGGTGCTCCCATGTAGCCTCCTCCATTGTTGTTCTTCTGGCCCGTTGGCCCACGTTGTGGGCGATCCGGACGTCGCCCCTTGCCCGAAGGCTGTCGTGTCTGGTGTGCCGCCAGACTGGCCTCGACACGCACCGCAGCGTCGACCATATCTCTCAAAGAAGCATGAGTAGCAGCAGTCACACTTGCCCGGATCTCCCCTCGAAGTCCAAGCTCAAACCTTTGGCATTTGTCCTCCTCCGTGCTCACGAATGATGCAGCGAACCGGGATAATTTTCCGAAAGTCTGCTCGTAGTCCGCAACGGACATATCCCCCTGCTCCAGCCGCAGGAACTTAGCCTCCCGTGCCGCGCGAAACGATCGCGGGTAGTACTGGTCCAGAAATCGGGAACGGAAAACTTCCAAGTAGTGGTATGGACAGACCATCCAGACATTTCAAGGCTGTGCCACCACTGGTAGGCTCCTCCTTCTAGTAAGAAGGCCGCCAAGGTCACCCGTTTGCCCGGAGGGCAATGCATCACCTAGAAGATCCTTTCCCATTCGGTGATCCAATCATGAGCATCTTCGGGGTTTGATCCCCCATTGAAAGGAGTGGCTCCCAAACGCTGAGCCCACTCAATGCTTGCGCATTCCATTTCCCTTTCCAGATCCTCGTCAGTTCGTGTATGAGGAATCCTCCTTGGAGGCATAACCAACTGTCAAGAGGCATAGATCAGTTAACATTATCCATAAACTCGAAAAGTAACTAGTACTAATCGCTAGTCTAGCATGCTAACCACAACCTAGTGCTCTGATACCAAGCTGACAGGACCCGTCCCGATCCCACAGGGACCACAAGGGGACGTGCCCTGCTTCCGTCTAACACCCAAAATTCATACCAATTTTAACCTCAAAACATCAAATGCATAAATAACCAAATTAAAGTTATACATCAAATCCGAATTAAACAGATGTCAGACAAGGGATGAAATCCAAAATTACAAGTTGCGAGCACGACTCTAAAATAAACCTGCGGGTAAACCACCAAACAGGGGTTCAGGTACGCATAAGTAGATCTATGCCTCAGCCTCAGGTTCCTCCTCTACCTTAGTAGCACGACCTGGAGGGGTTACCAAAACATTAAGGGTGAGTGGGCCGAAACTCAAGTTTATAAAATCGTTTAATAAGTAAATCATATAATTTACCCCCTCCGTTTTCCAAACATGCATGCATTAGAATTTAAAACCATAAATCATATAGTATTAACCATAAGGCATGTAATAAAATCACAAGATAAATTTTAGCCACTGCAGTATACACTCCGATCCAGACATCCCCGATGTCTGACGTCCCTGACGTCCGATAAGGTCACAGTCCCAAGGCTACGCGTGCCACTCGGGTCTCAATTCCGAGTCCAATCCCCGAACCCCGTCCGGGTACGGCATCTCAAATGCCTAGCATCCTAGACGCTCGACGTCCCTGACGTCCAATATAGCAATCCTGCTCCTGAGTCACTTTACGGTCCGGTTTCTCCGTAGAATGACCCCTCGCAGGCAATGCGCCGTGACCACTCCGGGGTACCACATCCGGAGGAGACAGTATCATAAGAATGGATCTATACAGTGCAGTACCAAAAACATTTTATTGATATCCACATGCAAAACATATATATATATATATATATATATGTAGATCAAATCCAAACCAATCTTTAAGTTTCATCAAACGGGTCTCAAACCCAAATACCGTGAAACGTGCCATAACCATAATTTCAATATCATCAAAACCGTTTCATGATTCCAGCATGTGAATATATAAGTAAATCAGAAAACATTTAAGCATGCAAGGGTTTAATGAAATTGGGCCCACTCACAGTACGATCCCGCGGTGAATCTGAGCGTACGGTTCTGTACCATAATTATCGTACAATTCCTGTCAGTCCAAATCACACGTAAGGGTCACTACAAGTCTTAAACATTTATCCAAAAAGTCCGAAACAGAAATCGGCTCGGGGAAACCGTCCAACACGTTTCGCGAGACAACCGGCCCAAAACTGACCCTCCTAACTATCTCAGATCAACAGGGTTAATTCACCAAAAATGTTCAGAATGATGAGAGGAACAAAAGTCATGTTGATCGTGATCTGAGATAAGCCCCAACGCGCCCTCACGCGCCGCCCAAAGTGGCTGCGCGTGAAAGTCACGCGCCTGACACTGTAGCTGCTACAGTGTCACCTTCTTCACCCGATAGCCCTGCTATTCGGACCTTCAACCCGCGTCCAGACCCGGGTAATTAACCCTCAATTTCCACTTGATTTCACTCGTATTTGATCCTAACCTGTTCATTAACTATCCAATTTAGGTTCTGAGACATTAATCAACCTCGACAAGTCCCCAATTGACCCATCGACCCGTGATAAACCAATCGGGTCAATCACCAGAAATTCCTGGTTTCTAATTCAATTTCCAATTAACTTCACAGACAGCATAATAGGATCAAAACGACCTAAAATGAACGATCAATTGTGTCTGAAAGTACCTGAAGGTTGTCGTCCCAAGCTCTGCGATTTCTCTGAAAACTGCAGTCACCGTCCTAGCTCACCCGTGGCTGATGGCCTTCAATTTCGATGTGGATAAGTTCCAAATACTCCCAGAAGACTAAACCAAGCTTTGGTTTGGTCCAACAATCACCAGAAATTGAAAACCCGATTTCCCTCCAAAATTTCCCGAAATGGTTTCTCTCTGGTTCCTCACCTATTTTCAGTTCTTTCAACAGCAGAGTGAAGCTCATTCACTTCTCAATCAGTTTTAAACAATTCAAGCCGTCCTAGAGGCTCGTAGAAGCCTTACTGTCCACTGAATTTTGTTCCCCGAAAAAGCTTCGAATCTTCATTAATCAAATCGACCGTGCAGGGTGGATGGTTCAGGCCACGTTCTAAAGCATAAAACACACCTTTCTTTCCAGCACACACTTGCATAAACAATTGCGCACTGAACCACCGCACATGGTGGTACCGTCCATGGTCCCCCGCGGTTGCTACAGTAACCAAGGCAAAATGACCAAAATGCTCCTGGTTCAAATAATTACCAAAATGCCCTTCACTTTCTAGACCCGTAACTCAGCCATACGAAGTCCGATTTCGGCGTGCCGCCTGTCTACGGACTCAGGGCATCGAGACCTACCTAACGGTCCTTGAGTCATGTGAAAATTAGTTGTCAAACGAAAAAGTCAACATTTTCTCCCCTATCGTCCAAATTACGGTAATGCCCCTGAACTTCCGATAGACATAACTTTTTCCCTGATCGTCTGAATTGAACGTGTCACCTGTCTATGGACTCATGACATCCCGAACTACGTCACGGTCATTGGTCAAAGTCCATTTGACCCACCAATCAAAAAGTCAACAATTTGGTCATACCATTCACAAGGGTAAAAACGTCAATTCATACATTAAATTACAATATTAAAATCCTAGAATTTCCGGGGTGTTACAATACTGAAGAAATAACTCCTACGGATAACAATCATGTGTCCGTAGCCAAATCAACTTACCGACCAACTCGCCTGTCGGTTATCCCTGTTTATACACATCCAAAAAGATGTCAATCATCACTCCTTCTGATGATCGTACCACAATCTTCCCGAGGTTCGACTCCGAGCACCTGCTAAAATACGAGTCACCAACTCTCGGAATCCTCAATCCTCGATCACTCACCTCAGACTCCTCAGTTTCAATCCTTGAATTTGTCAATCCCCAAGTACCAACCTTGGCATCTGCCGACATATCCCAATACATCAGGAGGAGTCCACAAAACCAATCTCACGAACAATCAAACCCGACCATACAAACCTAGCCCTATCCAACACGAAGCATAGACCATTCGTACCGAAACATGACCTACTAATGGTCATCACATCCCCGCTCGGTTAATGGTTCCTACCAGACACCGGCACCTCACAACTAACCACAGCTTCGACTCAATGTGCCCATCCGACCATTTACAAGCATCCTAGCTCGTGGCACATCATTCTGATCTAATGTTCACAGCACACCGGTCCCGAGCCTCCGTTCCTACCGAGCCAAAACCCACAATCTACGCTCGGGTCGGGGGAACTGATATCCCTCGTAATCTACAACTCTGAGCAAATCAATGCTCAACCAAATGCCATAATCGCACTGGACTCGTCCAGAGTCATCCACCAAGCCAAATACCTAGGCTGCATCCCAGCAGCACTATCGCCAATTCGGCCGTAAATCGGCCCAACCACAACAACTATCTAACCACAAACACCAACTCACGGTTTCCAGACTAAGCACTTACTCTGGGGTTTCTCACTCAAGTACGCACAGTCCAAACCGGTCATCCCACGGGGTTCCTCAAATCATCCTCGTCATACGGGTTATCGAAACCCACGACATCCACTCGGGTAGTCACACCCAGCTAAAAACGTCAAATAGTAACCAATGCTAGTAGGAATCCCTCAAATGAGGCATCGGGCTACTTGTAGCCGCATATATCCAAGCTCAACCCAACTGACCAAAAGGTCACCAATCCATAAATTCGTCATCCGGCCTAACCCGGCCTAATCAAGCCACCGTCAACCGACCTCCTTGGCCCACGTATACCACTAGCTCAACAGGCTGTTATCAGGCTCCACATGCTGACCAGCCGACCATTAATCTTAGTTCAATGGTTACCATCCAGGTTAACCATGCTGGCATACATCCGACCCAAAGAGGACATACAACATGCCTCACCCCGCGTATCTGGCAACATATCTCCCAGTCGCTCGAACTCTCGCCACAAACAAAGCCACTAACTATTGTACAAGTATTCACAAACTCTCGCATGTCCAAGGTTGATGACGGGCTGTTCCGCATCAAGACATCACATCCACAGTAGCATTACATCACTCAGGTCGACGACCATCGGCTCTGGAAGCCATAACCCCGCGCAAAGCGCACAAATCCTGCTCTGATACCAATTTGACACGACCCACCCCCAATCCCCCAGGATTAAGGGCTAAGGCATGCTCCCGTCTAACTTACGCGTGACACCAAGGCTAAATCGACCTCCAACCTCCATGTAACACGTAAGCCGAACAAGGGATTT
Source organism: Prinsepia uniflora (assembly GCA_032719365.1). Lineage (NCBI taxonomy): Eukaryota > Viridiplantae > Streptophyta > Magnoliopsida > Rosales > Rosaceae > Prinsepia > Prinsepia uniflora. The sequence goes on from CM064861.1 coordinate 69,616,781, forward strand.
CCAAAACGAACCGTCCACAAGTACCGGACTTCCCAGAGCGTGCAGAATCTACTGTGGATCGCATGTGTGATATCTCCGTCTCTCTAACCACAACCCGCACCGCATCAAACCTGGAGGGTATCGAGAACATAAAAAGACTGTGAGTGGACAAAAATAAAGGAGATGTTTAGAAATCAGTTTATCAAAAAGTCATTTAGACCTCCATTCAAAAACTAATACATGCATATAAAATCCATGTCATAAAACCACTTTATTCCAACTTATTATAACCATTCATAAAACCAAAAGCCAGAAGTCATTCCACCTTCCCAAATCCCGGGTCTCAGCCCAAAACCATCAAAATCCATATCATCCGGGGCATAGCCCAAAACCATCGGAAAATCATTAGTGAAAACCATCATTATTAAAAGCCATCAAGTTATCGTCGAAATCCAAACCAAATTTGAAATCCATTTCAACCAATCGAACCGGCTGGATCTATCCGAGTCTTTAAACTCAATCCAGGCCTCAATATAATCCGAATCATTAATATCCCGAGTCTTTAAACTCAATAGGCCTACGGGGGAAATCACAATATCCAAGTCTTTAAACTACCGAGTCTTTAAGCTCAATCCAGGTCTTTAAACCCAATCCCCCCCCCCCCCCCCCCCCCCCCCCCCGCGGTTACAATCATATCCGCGTCTTTAAACCCAATAACCAGATCCAGCAAATCCAATCCAAAACCATTTTAAAACCATTTCCAAATCCATGTCCAAATCCAAATTCGAAATCACCATTTCGAATTCCAAGCCGAATCCAAAATCATCATTCCGAATCCAAATCCAAAATCCTATCCATAACCCATTTCCAAATATGAATCCGAAACTAACATTCTGTAAGCCGACATTCGGAATAATCATTCTGAACCCAAATCCAAAAATCCACTATCAAGTTCCAAAATCGAATCCCGAATCGTCATCCTGAAATCCGAGTCCAAAACTCGAAATCGTGTGTATCGAAATCACTTTTATGAACTGGCTTCAAGCTCGAAATCACTTTTCCGAAATCCTTTAGAAATCATTGAAATCAAATCATGTTTCAAATCCAAAAATCAAATCATCAAACCATAGCAGAAAACCGTATCTCGTAAAATGTGCAAATTTGTAAATCATCAAGATCATATCATAAATTTAGAAATCACGTAAAGAAAGCATATAAAACATTTATTCATGCATCATAAGTTTGAAAGCAAAGTCCACTGACAGACCATTAGCGTCGCCGCCTTGATACGGGCACAATTATGCTTTCTCGGCTAATCCACTATCACCAGCTTTCCCGAACCTGTCCAAATCCCATAATAAGGTTACTAACTACTTCATTAAGCTTCTACTAAAGCCCCATAATTTTCCCGAGTTTTAAACTATTTTTAACGAGCCCTAAAACCTTCGGACATCCCGAAATATATCTAGACGATGTCTGATTGACTTGAAACCAATGCCAAAATATTCGTTACATCGAATACTTTAAAAGTCGTGTTGGAAACTTCCCCAAAAGGGGCCCTACGCACCTTCACGCGCCGCCCAAAGGGGCTGCGCGTGGGAGCCACGCACCCATTGTTCATCATCTCCTACCTTGAGACAGACCCGATTTGAACCGGCGCAGGCGGTTCACGCCTATTTTTCAACATTTTCCAACCTGATTTTCCTCCTTTTGATTCCTACAGGTTCACCACTTCATTATCTAATGATTTAGGGCCTCAAAATGGAGAGTTCAAGCTTATAGTTTACCTTCCCACATTGAATGGTTAACCGGCCACGGTCCTCCTCTGGTTTTGGGCACCACAGGCCATCACTGGCCTTCCCTTTGATCCTAAACAACCTCTAGAACCTTAAGAAACAGTTTTCAAGCGTCAAAAGTGCTCAACCAACCCTAAAACATAATTTACCATTTGTACCTTGACATTTACCTTTCATCGTTTTCACAGCCACCAAACACGGCAGCCCTTTATTCTCTACTCTTCGAACTTGTCACACTGTCAGAATCAGCAACCAAGTGATTAGACTGGATGAATACATGATTAAATGAAAACCTCACTGTCGAGTTTTAAAACATCGTACTGCCTTTAGCCGTCCACCACCGTGCACGACGGTGCACTCCACCAGCCCCACCACTCGTCTCAACCTCCCTTCATTCCTCTTCACACATCACAAAAAAGGATGAGGGTCAAATAGATGGAAGGGTTGGGTTCGTGATCACTCTGTTCTCTTTGTTTTTCACTTTGTGTTCCCAGCTTGTGCAACCAAGTAGCACCATCCTTTAATATATACAGAGGCAGCTTGGGAGGAAACTTGACGCTGTTTGGTCATATTTATTTCTTTTCTCATACTTAAAGGCTTTCTAGGAGTAATCTAAAGTACATGCCATACTTAGGTTGCAATTAGAAGGACTAGATAGTGTTCCACATGCCATGGTCTATCTTACTTAAGTGAAAACGATCCTTAGAGCAGGTTTGGAAGATCAGGTACTTTAGTCACTGTATTCATAGAATCAAGGGTACATAGGTGAAGTCAAGACCCTAGCTTCCATCTCCATACTTTTCTCAGTCTTTTCTATCTATCTTCATTTACTTAAAGTTTTAATTTCAGTTTAACGTCCTTACATATCACAAATCAAAACAAAATTCTGTTTTATTTTCAGTTCTTTTAATTCCACTAGTTAATTGAGTCAGTATAGGGTTATTTAGAGGTAATTGTGAAGCCTAATCAGTCTCTGTGGTTCGACACCCTTACTTGTGCATTACCATTACTACAATAGTAGTGTATAAGCTAGGATAAATCAACAATTTTGGCGCCGTTGCCGGGGACTGATTTAAGTCCTTTGCAATTGGTTACCAACTTAGCCCTATAATCTGTTTTCTGTTTTAGTTTGTTTACAGCTTGAGTTATTCATATCTTTGTGTGTCAGGTTTTGAATGTCCGTTACGCCTTTGCTAGATTCCGTTGCAGCAGCGATAAGGAAATCCAGGGAAACAAGAGGAAATCTTACTACAAAAATTGTAGCTAAAAGAGCATTTCAAGAAATCATCAAGGATAAGAGTTCTGTCTCAATTCATTCAGGAGAGTCAGAAGAGTTTGAAGAAGAAATTGAAGAAAAGATGGCTGAGGCTGCAACCCATGCTTTGGAGTTCTATGCTCAACCAATAATCCCTGATTCGCCTTCATGCGTAGTACTGTCACAGGCAGCAAGGAACTATGAACTTAAATCTTCATATTTTTCTATGTTTCCTTCATTCTTTGGTTTGCCTAATGAGGATCCATTGGCTCATATTAAAGAGTTTTACATAGTTGTTAATTCATTGCCCTTACAGGGACTTTCGGAGAATGATTTGAGGTGTAGGATTTTTCCCTACACATTGAAGGAACGGGCCAAGGCTTGGCTCATGACTTTGAAGCCTAAGTCCTTGGAGACATGGGATGAGGTTGTAAAGAAGTTTATGGACAAGTTCTTTTCCCCCCAAAAGACAGCAACCCTAAGAGCTCAAATTTTCAATTTCAGACAAGATGATACTGAAACATTTAGTGAATGCTGGGAAAGATTTAGAGGACTATTGCTGCAGTGTCCACACCATGGGTTACCTCTTTACCTTCAAATGCAAATTTTCTTTGACGGATTAACCCCTACATGTCAATCAATGTGTGATAATGCAGCTGGTGGTGCTCTAAAGAAAAAGAGTCCAGAGAAGTCTCAAGAACTCTTTGAGATGCTGGGTTCTAATATGCATCAATCAAGAGGGAAGAGTGGTGGTGCATATGAAGTTCATTCAACTAATGACGTTTCTTTCAAGGTTGACAACTTGGAAAGGAAACTTGACGCTGTGCTTTCAAAGTTAGGCTCATCTCATGCCTCTCAAAGTGCTACATATGCTGATTACGATCAAGAGCAAGCCAATATGATGAATTGCTATCATTCAAGGCAAAGGAATGATCCATACTCAAACACTTACAACCCCGGATGGAGGAACGACCCTAAATTTTCTTGGGGTGGAAATCAGAATCAAAGCCATGCTCAGCAGCAGCCTAACAACTACCAAGTTCTCCCAAGCAATTCTGTGGAGGAGACATTACAGAAGTTCATGCAAACCACTTCCACTTTGTTCCAAAACCAAGCTGCCACCATTCAAAAGCTTGAGACCCAAGTTGGACAGCTTGCTACTGCTCTTAACCAGAGAGAACTTGGGAAGCTTCCAAGTCAAACTCAGTTGCTTCAAAAGAATCAGGAGCAAGCAAAAGCCATAACAACACTTAGAAGTGGTAAGGTTATTGATAATGGTATTAACTACGATCTTCCTAATACTTCTGAAATTGTGAATGCAGGTGGGGAGGAAGGAGAGGCGGAACAAGCACCCAAGAAAGCTACTGATGTACCTCTTGGGACTAACAAAGATAAACCTGTTTTACACAAGGCTCCCGAGCCCTACGTGCCACCCATTCCTTTTCCAAGAAGACTTGCTCAATGCAACAAGGATAAGGCCTTCAAGGAACTTTATGACATTCTCAGTAAAGTTAATATTAATCTGCCTTTACTTGATTTAATTGATGATGTTCCAGCCTATGGCAAGTTCTTTAAAGAATTGAACAAGTACAAGAGGAAATATGAACCACATGAGAAGGTTTTAGTCTCCGAGAATGTCTCTGCCGTGCTTCAAAGAAAGCTTCCACCCAAACTTAAAGATCCTGGCAGCTTCTCCATACCTATTACCATTGGGGACAAGAAGATTGAGAAGGGTATGCTAGACTTGGGTGCAAGTATCAATCTTATGCCATACACGGTTTACTTGCATCTAGGTTTGGGAGAGTTGAAACCGACCACAGTTTCTTTACAACTTGCTGATCGTTCAGTAAAGTATCCAAGAGGTATAGTTGAAGACATTCTAGTTCAAGTTGATAAATTGATCATACCTGCTGATTTTGTAGTGCTTGACATGGAAGAATCACCAATCAAAGATCGTGAGTTACCTATTCTTCTTGGGAGGCCATTCATGGCCACAGCAAGGACAATCATAAATGTGCATGATGGAGTGCTCACAATGACAGTTCTTGGAGAAACTGTCCAATTTAGAGTGTTTGAATCTTTAACTCATCCGTATTCTTCTATAGATTGTTTCTCTGTTGATATATTGGATTCTTTTGTGTTCACCAAATTTTCTCAAGGCCCCCCTAAAGACCCACTAGAGATTGTCTTGACCAATTTTCTGGATGACTTCGAAGATGAATGGGAGTTGGAAGAGGAAGTTTCTGCTTTGGAGGCTTTGAAGTCATATCCTCACACCTATTTAGTCCCCCTTGAGCCACTCGAGCCATCCATTGATCATCTCATACCCTCAATCATCAAACCACCAAAGCTTGAGCTTAAATTACTTCCCTCTCATCTTAAGTATATCTTTCTGGGTGACCAAAATTCACTTCCAGTTATCATAGCTTCTGATCTGACCTCTTTGCAGGAAGAAAAGCTAGTAAGAGTTTTGAGAGAGTTCAAATCCACCATTGGATGGTCTATAGCAGATATCAAAGGAATCAGTCCCTCTATGTGCATGCATAGGATACTTTTGGAGGAGGATAGCCAACCCAGCTGTGAACCTCAACGAAGACTCAATCCCAACATGAAAGAAGTGGTTAGAGCTGAAGTACTTAAGCTACTTGACACTGGGATCATCTATCCTATTTCTGACAGCAAGTGGGTTAGTCCTACTCAAGTTGTACCAAAGAAGAGTGGCATGACTGTCGTAAAAAATGATCAGGATGAACTTGTCCCAACAAGAGTCATGACAGGATGGAGGGTGTGCATTGATTACAGGAAGTTAAATGCTATGACTAGAAAAGATCATTTTCCCCTTCCTCTTATTGATCAAATGCTTGAAAGATTAGCTGGTTACTCACACTACTGTTTTCTTGATGGTTATTCAGGTTATAACCAACTCCCAATTGCACCTGAGGACCAAGCGAAGACGACCTTTACCTGCCCATTTGGCACGTTTGCTTATCGGAGGATGCCATTCGGTTTGTGTAACGCACCAGCTACATTTCAAAGATGCATGATGGCCATTTTCTCTGACATGGTTGAGAGGTTCATCGAGGTTTTTATGGATGATTTTTCTGTGTTTGGTTCCTCATTTGATATATGTCTTGATCATCTTGCATTAGTTCTAAAACGTTGCCAAGACACCAATCTGATTTTGAATTGGGAGAAATGCCATTTTATGGTTAAGAAGGGTATAGTGCTAGGTCATGTAATTTCAAGCAAGGGAATAGAGGTAGATAAAGCAAAAATTGACTTGATCTCTAAACTACCTCCCCCAGCATCTGTTAAGGGAATTCAAAGCTTCCTAGGTCATGCAGGTTTTTATAGACGTTTTATTAAGGATTTTTCAAAAATAACTCGTCCGTTATGTAACTTGTTATCTAAGGACACTTCTTTTGACTTTAATGACGAATGTTTGCAGGCCTTTGAAATGCTTAAGAAGAAACTAACTTCTGCTCCAATTATCATGGCTCCAGATTGGTCTTTACCCTTTGAATTTATGTGTGATGCATCTGATTTTGCTATTGGTGCAGTACTAGGCCAAAGAATTGGAAAACTCTCTCATGTTATTTATTATGCAAGCAGGACATTGAATGATGCTCAGCTAAACTATTCCACAACAGAAAAAGAGTTACTTGCTGTTGTCTTTGCTCTGGAGAAGTTCAGATCTTATCTTGTAGGATCAAAAGTCATTGTCTACTCAGACCATTCAGCTCTACGATACCTAATGACCAAAAAGGATGCCAAGCCAAGACTCATTAGATGGATCCTCTTATTACAAGAATTTGATTTGGAAATAAGAGACAAGAGCGGCAAAGAGAATGTAGTTGCTGACCACTTATCACGTTTGAAAAGTGAAGCAATTGACAGAAATGCACAGTTGCCCTTGAATGAATCATTCCCTGATGAACAACTTCTTGCCATCCAAGATGATGAACCATGGTATGCTGATTTTGTTAATTTTCTTGCTTGTGGTATTATTAGAGATGATCTAACCTTTCAGGAGAAGAAAAGGTTCTTTTCGCAAGTGAAGCACTACATGTGGGATGAGCCCTACCTTTTCAAATATGGACCTGATCAGATTATTAGAAGATGTGTTCCTGAGGTTGAGCAAGAAAGCATACTCAATTTCAGTCATGAGTTCGCATGTGGGGGTCATTTTGGTGCCAAGAAGACAGCAGCCAAGGTTCTTCAATCTGGTTTCTTTTGGCCTACTTTGTTTAAAGATGCTTTTAAATTTTGTGCTAAGTGTGATAGGTGCCAAAGAGTGGGCAACATAAGCAGCAGAAATCAGATGCCTTTGCATCACATTTTGGTTGTGGAGATCTTTGACGTTTGGGGCATCGATTTCATGGGACCATTCCCACCCTCTTTTGGCTACAATTACATCCTGGTGGCAGTAGACTACGTGTCTAAATGGGTGGAAGCAATTGCTTCAAAGACCAATGATCATAGAGTGGTGATTAACTTCCTCAAGGACATCATTTTTTCAAGGTTCGGAATGCCAAGATCTATCATCAGTGATGGTGGAACTCACTTCTGCAACAAGCCATTTGAAGCCTTGATGAAGAAGTATCGAATCACACATAGAGTGATCACACCATATCATCCCCAAACTTCTGGCCAAGTGGAGATAAGCAATAGGGAGATCAAGAATATTCTGATGAAGACTGTGAATTCGACAAGGAAAGACTGGTCCACAAAGTTACATGATGCACTTTGGGCCTATAGAACAGCTTATAAGACTCCTATTGGGATGACCCCTTACATAATTGTTTTTGGGAAAGCTTGCCATTTGCCAATGGAGTTGGAGCACCATGCTTTGTGGGCAATCAAGAAGCTTAACATGGACTTTACAAAAGCTGGAATGTCAAGAAAGCTGCAACTCAATGAGCTTGAGGAGCTAAGGAATGAGGCTTATGAAAGTGCAAAGATTTACAAAGAAAGGACCAAGCTTTACCATGATAAAGCTCTTACGAGAAAGGTATTCTTCCCTGATCAAAATGTTTTATTATATGACTCTCGTTTACGTCTCTTTCCAGGTAAACTTAAGTCTAGATGGGTTGGACCTTTCAAAGTGATCAAAGTGTATCCTCATGGAGCAGTTGAAATAAAGAATCTCAGCAATGGTAACAGTTTCAAAGTTAATGGCCACAGATTAAAGCCGTACTTGATGTCTGATATGGGTGTTCCCATTGCACATATGGTGGATACTCTTCCATTCCATTAAGCCCATTGGCATCCACGTCTTGCCTAGACATTAAATACAGCGCTTGTTGGGAGGCATCCCAACTAGGTTCTATCTTTTAAGCCTTGAACTTAATTACTTCTTTTCTTTCTCTACTTTGATACTCCCTTTGCATTGCATGCATTTTTTCTATTTTATACATTGAGGACAATGTTTAGTTTAGGTTTGGGGGTAAGGAATTGCAAATTTTTGGGTGCTAAAGAGTCAGTCTGTTAGAGCATTGTTGAAACATTGTAATGGAATCTTTATGCAAACTAAGGCATACAATCGTCAGTTAGAAGGAATCCTTGATTAGTCTTCTGATTAGGTGTTCTTTTTGAACTCTTTTGCTCTTAGAATCATGGTGAATAAGGTACTTGATCAAACAAATGAAGAAGAATAGTGGAGACTACCCTTGTGATGTTTTGAGCCTACTTGCTTTCTTGAGAGGGTTTAATTTGTTTCTGCTCCAATTCTTTCTTTCTAATTCATCTAATCTGATCTCATTATCATTTTTGGTTGATTACTAAGAATTTATCATAATTTCAGATATCACATGCCCTTCATTTGTGGAGTAGCCCTTTTGAAGTGATGCTAGGCTTTGTGTGCATAACCTTCTAAAAGCCTTCTCTAAACCCGACCTTTGTGTGCTCCATTAGCCATTTTGTAGCCAAACACATGTAGCCATTTCTTTCATAACCTACATCACTCCTTCCCTTTTGTATCTCTCTTTGAGGTACCTAGCTTAATTGTGACCATACCCTATAGCTTGGAATCTGCCAAGGTTGCTGAAAGTGGAAATTCGATGCAAGGAAAAGTATGGCCACTGTTAAATCAAAAGTTTATGAAAAATCAAAAGTAGCTCAGGTCAAAAGAAGTTCATATCAAAAGAAAAGAGAACTTAAATGAAGTAAAACTTCAAGGAAAAAAAAAGATGAGAAAAAAAAAAGCAAAAGAAAAAGTTCAAGTATGATCTGAGAAAAGTTCTTTCCATTCAACTTAAAGTGAGCAGATGCTGGGAATAACATCAAGCCGTGCAAAGGAATCTTTCAAGAGCCCGTGGTATGATTCTAAGTTACTTGTTGTTCCTATCCTTTTTTCATTTTTCCCTCAACCAAGCGTCATTACAACCTATATAGATTAAGACCTATGTTGATCATTTGGGCAATGACATGAATGCTGGGAGGTATGTGCTCTATCTAATTCTTAGTTTTCGATTCTCTCATGAGATCTATCCTGAAATTGTGCCATTTTTCCTTATACTTCATATGTGAGAATACTTGCTTTCATATTACATAACTTCACTCACATATGTTTGATGTAGAGATTAAACCTTAGGTTCGAGTGATTGAGTGAATCTGTGAGACTTAGAGTTGAGACGAATTCTATCTTCAGGTTTGAAAATGATACCTATGAAGCCTTGAAACTTAGAGTAGAAGTGTTCACTTGCACACTAATTAGTTGCTGGCATGGTGAATTCAAGAAGGTGAAGGTATGACTACGGTTTCATTGGTTCACCTTACTTTGTTTCCATAATGTTTTAACCCTTGTTTTTTCAATAGTCTTGATGGTGTTTGTGGGTGTCACATCTGTTAAACCCTCAGGAGACAAAACTCCTCCTACTAGGCACACCTAGGGGTTTAAATGGTCTATCATAGGAATATCGAGTCATTAATTTAATTGTGCTTATGTAATTTGTTTTGCTTGAGGACTAGCAAACGATAGGTTTGGGGGTCTTTGTTAGGTCATATTTTATGCATTTTCCATGCATTATTATCTTTGATGTACTACTAATATCTTTCATCACATAGGAGAAAATGATAATTTTTGTGAGAGTTGTGCAGGATTGGACATTATGTCGAATTAGAATGTTTTTGGTGTAAAAGGAGGAAATTCGGAGTTGAAAGAGCTTACTTATGGAGCAAGGAAAAATAATGTGGAAAACAAAAAGCTGTCACTATTCAGGAATCACTATGCAGACCAGACACTATTCAGGAATCACTATGCAGGCTAGACACTATTCAGAAATCACTATGCAGGCCAGACACTATTAAGAAATCACTATGCACGCCTGACACTATTCACATGACTAGTAGCAGATTACATGTCTTTCTTTATTTGCCCTCATGCTTTCTTGCCTATTTAAGCCCTCTTCACTCTCAAAATAAGGGAGCCTCCACACAACAAAGAAATCAGATTTGCTCTTCTTTTTCATTCCCCTTATCTTCTAGTGAGAAAACCTCAAGAATTCCATAACCATCTCCCCTCTTCCATCCTTTTGCATCTCTTTCCCATGTACCTCAATCTCTCATCATAAAAGCTCCAAAATTCCTTCATCAAATTCGTCATCCATCATCTTTGTGTGTGAAGAAGAAGCCCTTTTCAGTACTGGAGAAGAAGACTGCCTTCTACTTAGAGTTTGCTGCATCCATGTCTTTAATTAATGCTTTTATGTTGATTAGATACATGTGTAGCTAATTTCTCATCTAGGGTTCTTGATGTAACCATGTAAACTCAGTCTATGTTATGATTGAAGTATTCTGATTTCTGCAAACTCTTCTTTGTTTCATTCATTTTAATTATTGATTCATATGTGATTCTAGTTCTTGATCACCATTAGGGTTCCATATGCCTAGTTAGATTTAGAGCACGTGCCATGCCTAAGTTTAATTGATTTATGAATGAAAGAATAGGGTTAGTGAGTACATGCCATGCCACTAAATCTGTTTGGTCATATTTATTTCTTTTCTCATACTTAAAGGCTTTCTAGGAGTAATCTAAAGTACATGCCATACGTAGGTTGCAATTAGAAGGACTAGATAGTGTTCCACATGCCATGGCCTATCTTACTTAAGTGAAAACGATCCTTAGAGCAGGTTTGGAAGATCAGGTACTTTAGTCACTGTATTCATAGAATCAAGGTTACATAGGTGAAGTCAAGACCCTAGCTTCCATCTCCATACTTTTCTCAGTCTTTTCTATCTATCTTCATTTACTTAAAGTTTTAATTTCAGTTTAACGTCCTTACATATCACAAATCAAAACACAATTCTGTTTTATTTTCAGTTCTTTTAATTCCACTAGTTAATTGAGTCAGTATAGGGTTATTTAGAGGTAATTGTGAAGCCTAATCAGTCTCCGTGGTTCGACACCCTTACTTGTGCATTACCATTACTACAATAGTAGTGTACTCTTTCCCTCAGCGATTGGTGCCGACCTCATCAGAGTCACAATGTCCCGCTTACAACTTCTACTCAACAAATCATCTTACCTGTGATTTCCCTAACCACCAACACAGTCAACCTATGGGATCACCATCCACGTCCCACACTACCTGTCTGCAATCGGACCCTATCGCATACTTGTTTAACCATAATCACACATCTCAATGTCAGGGTCCCACCAGCCACTCATGGCTCTGAGCATCCAGCTCCCATCAACACTGAAGTTTGCCAATACCAAACAGATCACTCAGGAGCACCCTGATCCAGTCCTCATCTAAACTGGTCAATCACATCGGAATTGCTCCGACTCACAACCAACAACATACCTCGTCACCAAGCTGATCACCAACTCCTACCAGAACATTACGATGCACGTCCAATCGCACCAGAACACATCTTAAGTGCATGCACCAATCACAACCAACCAAAATCACTATGCAAACCACCAAACTCAGGCAACATTAACCCTACGAACTTTGAATAAAATAAAGATATTTTAGAATACCTCAAACACAGCTCATAAGGTACATCCTCAAGCGCTTCCAACGACGTCCTATGGTAAGTCCATTCAACAACACCATAGTGTACCCGTCCCCCTCACAATGCAATCTCCAGGGCATACAAACATCCTCGTAACTATACTGATTACCACCTGCCTACAAGTCAAGCACACTTCACTTTTGCAGTCCGTCGGTCCAATCCTACCACTAGGCGGCACTACAAGTCTTCAGGGGAAGTGCAACTCGAGTCCCTTCCGAGTCTCCCAATCTCCTAGGTCTCCCGACCAATATGAACTCCAATCACATCTCAATTATGCACACAGGGTAGACCCAGCACTAGATCCAAAACCAAACCCACATGTATGCGAGACAGACCACACACTTCTTGCACGGCTTCAAGATAGTCAAGATATCCAACTTATGTCTCACATATGATCCTCTTGATCGACAACAGCTCAAACTTGAGCCAGAAACGATCCAATCTTGATCCACTCACTCCTAAGTGGATCCCACTTACTATGTATCAAACCGCCGAATTGTATCAAATTAATCAAGAAGGCCACAAGTCTAAAGACACGTCTAGATTGTGGGTTCTCTTCCATAACCTCATATCGATCAGTTATAGTCACTCTTTTTCCGTTTCCTTCCGTCATCCTTCAACGAAACACACAATGGTCCTCAACCATGTCATCACAACTACCGTAATCCATCTGAACACCATCCCCTAACACTCGCCACACAGGCCACACTCGGTGTCACCAAGTACTCTTTCTACTCCTGAACATAACCACAAGTGTCCACGATCAAGGGGGGTCACAAATCCTGACGTCCCATCAATGAGTCTCCCAAATCGACTCCAACGTATTCATCACACAACCTAATCACCAAATCGAAACCAAACACAACATCTCATCATCTCAATCTCAACATTTCCTGATTCCGAGATTCCAGCCATGGGTCTTCATCCTTAAGTATGCCATCTCTAGACTAACTGTCCAAACGTAACTTCCTCTACTATACTGAAGAAACAACTCCTACGGATCATAATCTTGTGTCCGTAGCCAAATCAACTTAACGACCAACTTGCCTGTCAGTTATCACTGTTTATGCACATCCAAAAAGATGTCAATCATCACACCTTCTGATGATCGCATCACAACCTTCCCGAGGTTCAACTCTGAGCACCTGCTAAAATACGAGTCACCAACTCTCAGAATCCTCAATCCTCGATCACTCACCTCAGACTCCTCAGTTTCAATCCTTGAATTTGTCAATCCCCAAGTACCAACCTCGGCATCTGCCGACATATCCCAACACATCAGGAGGAGTCCACAAAATCAATCTCACGAACGATCAAACCCGACCATACAAACCTAGCCCTATCAAACACGAAGCATAGGTCCACCGCGCTTCGGCTGCGCTACTCTGATCAAACTAATGGTATCCTGAACATTCGTACCGAAACATGACCTACCAATGGTCATCACATATCCCCGCTCGGTTAATGATTCCTACCAGACACCGGCACCTCACAACTAACCACAACCTCGACTCAATGTGCCCATCTGACCATTTACAAGCATCCCAGCTCGTGGTACATCATTCTGATCTAATGTTCACAGCACACCGGTCCCGAGCCTCCGCTCCTACCAAGCCAAAACCCTCAATCTACGCTCAGGTCGCGGGAACTGACATCCCTCGTAATCTACAACTCTGAGAAAATCAATGCTCAACCAAATGCCATAATCGCACTGGACTCATCTAGAGTCATCCACCAAGCCAAATACCTTGGCTGCATCCCAACAGCACCATCGCCAATTCGACCGTAAATCGGCCCAACCACAAAAACTATCTAACCACAAACCCCAACTCACGGTTTCCAGACTAATCACTTACTCTGGGGTTTCTCACTCAAGTACGCACAGTCCAAACCAGTCATCCCACGGGGTTCCTCAAATCATCCTCGTCATACGGGTTATCGTAACCCACGGCATCCACTAGACCTCCACTCGGGTCGTCAACCAGTAACGAATGCTAGGAGGAATCCCTCAAATGAGGCATCAGGCTACTCATAGCCGCATAAATCCAAGCTCAACCCAACTGACCAAAAGGTCAACAATCCATAAATTCATCATCCGGCCTAACCCGGCCTAATCAAGCCACCGTTAACCGGCCTCCTTGGCCCACGCATATCACCAGCTCAACAGGCTGTTATCAGGCTCCACATGCTGACCAGCCGACCATTATTCGTAGTTCACTGGTTACCATCCAGGTTAACCATGCTGGCATACATCCGGACCAAAGCGGACATACAACATGCTTCACCCCGCGTATATGGCAACATATCTCCCAGTCGCTCGAACTCTCGTCACTAAGAAAGCCACTAACTATTGTACGAGTATTCACTAACTCTCGCATGTCCAGGTTGATGATGGGCTGTTCCGCATCGACACATCACATCCACAGTATCATTACATCACTCAGGTCGACGACCATCGTCTCTAGAAGCCATAACCCCGTGCAAAGCGCACAAATCCTGCTCTGATACAAATTTATCACGACCCACCCCAATCCCCCGAGATTAAGTGCTAAGGCATGCTCCCGTCTAACTTACGCGTGACACGAAGGCTAAATCGACGTCCAACCTCCATGTAACACGTAAGTCGGACAAGAGATTTCCAAAACGAACCGTCTACAAGTATCGGACTTCCCAGAGCGTGCATAATCTACTGTGGATCGCGTGTGTGATGTCTCCGTCTCTCTAACCACAGCTCGCACCGCATCAAACCTGGAGGGTATCGAAAACATAAAAAGACTGTGAGTGGACAAAAATAAAGGATAAGTTTGGAAAATAATTTATCAAAAAGAAATTTATACCCTCAATTCAAAAACCAATGCATCCATAGAACATCCATGTCATAAAACCACTTTATTCCAAGTTATTATAACCATTCATAAAACCAAAAGCCAGAAGTCATTCCACCTTCCCAAATCCTGGGCCTCAGCCCAAAACCATCGAAATCCATATCATCCGGGGCATAGCCCAAAACCATCGGAAAATCATTAGTGAAAACCATCATTATTAAAAACCGTCAAGTTATCCTTGAAATCCAAACCAAATTTGAAATCCATTTCAACCAATTGAACCTGCTGGATCTATCCGAGTCTTTAAACTCAATCCAGGCTTCAATATAATCCGAGCCTTTAAACTCCCGAGTCTTTAAACTCAATAGGTCTACGGAGGAAATCACAATATCCGAGTCTTTAAACTCCCGAGTCTTTAAACCCAATTCGGGCCCAGCCCCGTCACAATCATATCCGAGTCTTTATACCCAATAACCAGATCCAGCAAATCCAATCCAAAACCATTTTAAAACCATTTCAAAATCCTTGTCCAAATCTGAGTTCGAAATCACCATTTCGAATTCCAAGCCGAATCTGAAATCATCATTCCGAATCCAAATCCAGAATCATATCCATAACCCATTTCCAAATCTAAATCCGAAACTATCATTCCATAAGTTGGCATCCGGAATAATCATTCCGAACCTAAATCCAGAAATCCACTTTCATGTTCCAAAATCGAATCCCGAATCGTTATCCTGAAATCCGATTCCAAAACTCGAAATTGCGTTTATCGAAATCACTTTTATGAATTGGCTTCAAGCCCAAAATCACTTTTCCGAAATCCATTAGAAATCATTGAAATCAAATCATATTTCAAATCCCAAAATTAAATCATCAAACCATAGCAGAAAACTGTATCTCGTAAAACGTGCAAATCTGTAAATCATCAAGATCATATCATAAATATAGAAATCACGTAAAGAAAGCATATAAAACATTTATGCATGCATCATAAGTTTGAAAGCAAAGTCCACTCACAGACCATTAGCGTCGCCACCTCGATACGCATGCAATTATGCTCTCTCGGCTAATCCACTATCATCAGCTTTCCCGAACCTGTCCAAATCCCATAATAAGGTTACTAACTACTTCATTAAGCTTTACTAAAGCCCCGTAATTTTCCCGAATTTTTAAAAAATTTTAACCTAGCCCTAAAACCTTCAGACATCTCAAAACATATCGAGCCGATGTCCGATCGACTCGAAACCAGTGCCAAAATATTCGTTACATCGAATAATTTAAAAGTCGTGTTGGAAACTTCCCCAAAAGGGGCCCCATGCACCCTCACGGGCCACCCAAAGAGGCTGCGCGTGGGAGCCACGTGCCCATTGTTCATCGTCTCCTACCTTGAGACAGACCCGATTTGAACCGGTTCGAATCGGCCCGGTTCGACCTAACCAGCGCAGGCGGTTCACAGCTGTTGTTCAACATATTCCAACCCAATTTTTCTCCTTTTGATTCCTATAGGTTCACCACTTCATTATCTAATGATTTACGTCCACAAAATGGAGAGTTCAAGCTTAGAATTTACCTTCCCAGATTGAATGGTGAACCGGCCACAGTCCTCATCTGGTTCTGGGCACCACAGGCCATCACTGGCATTCCTTTTGATCCTAAACAACCACTGGCACCTTGAAAAACAGTTTCCAAGCGTCAAAAGTGCTCAACCAACCCTAAAACATAATTTACCATATGTACCTCGACATTTACCTTTCATCATTTTCACAGCCACCAAACACGGCAACCCTTCATTCTCTGCTCTTTGAACTTGTCTCACTGTCAGAATCAGCAACCAAGTGATTAGACTGGATTAATACGTGCTTAAACGAAAACCCCACTGTCGAGTTTCAAAACAGCGTACTGCCTTTAGCCGTCCACCACAGTGCACGACGGTGCACTCCACCAGCCCCACCACTCGTCTCAACCTCCCTTCATTCCTCTTCACACATCACAGAAAAGGATGAGGGTCAAATAGATGGAAGGGTTGGGTTCGCGATCCCTCTGTTCTCTCTGTTTTTCACTCTGTGTTCCCAACTTGTGCAACCAAGTAGCACCATCCTTTAATATAAAAAGAGGTAGCTTGGGAGGTTTCCACAAGCCTCTAGAGCTCAGCCAAGTGTCCACATCTAATGAGGCAACCCTCGCAAGACAGCCAAATGTCACTAGGCCCAAATCCCAAGGCAGAAGATGACCAAATTGCCCCTGTCTTCCAAAATTACCATTTTGCCCCTATCGTACTTAACCTCATAACTGAGTTGTCCAACGTCCGATGATAGTGTGCTGCTTGTCATTGTACTCAAGGGATCGAGACCTACCTAACGGTCCTCGAATTTCATGAAAAGTCCATGTCGTACGAAAAGTCAACAAGTTGCCCCTTTTAACCAAATTACCAAATTACCCTTGAACTTCCGAACATCATAAATTTTTCTGCGAATGTGAGAATCGGACGTGCCACCTGTCTACAGACTCATGACGTCCCGAACTACGTCACAGTCATCGATCAAAGTCCATTTGATCTCCCGAACTAAAAGTCAACCGTTCGCCCATTCCAAAGGCAAAACCGTCATTTTGCACCATCCGTCCGGAAGCATCCAACTAATCACCGATTATCTTTACTAATCCGTCATTAACCACTAATCTAATCTCGATTTCCGAGATGGGTGGTTATATTTTCCTCTCAAGGTCGGTCTTAGCTTTCAAGGCCAGCTTGACCTCTTGAGCCTACTAACGCAAGGCTGCCAACTGCTCTTTGCACTTCGTTTTTTCTTTGTCAGCATCGGCCACCCACCTCGACGCATTGGTGTAGTTGATGAACATCTCAACAAGGGATTACACAGACTGAGCACATGTTAGCAAAAAAACTCAAGAAAAAAAATGTAAAAGAAAACATAAGTATAAATCAAGCAGAGTACTTACGTGGGAGGCAATGAGGATAGACTTCTCCATGCACTCGAATATTGAGCTTTCTGGCAAACCGTTCAGCTTGGACAACTCCATTCAAGAACTAATGCCACACCATTGATGATTGATTGCATCTTCTCTTGGACGTTGAGCGAGACATCCTCCCATTTCATACCTAGCCTAGTGAACTTTCCAAGCTCTACGTTCGCGTAATTGGCCATCTCATCCTCACACCAACCTGCTCGGTGTGGAGTTTGATGATGAAATGGTGGCAGAGGATTATGAGATGGTAGTAGAGGTTGAGGGAATGGTGACAGAAGATGATGAGATGCTGGTGGAGGATGATGAAATGTTGGTAGAGCTTGATGATGAGACGTTGGCGGGGGTACAATCAGATATGGCAAAGGAGGATAGCCAGTGAATAGAGGGAGAGGGTCTTGAAACACGCGAGCCTCGCTCACTCTAACTTGGGTCTGCCTCACATGACATGTAACCTGCTCAAGGTTAATCTAGATTTACCTCTCCTTCTAAGCATCCAACTCTAATGCCATAGGCTCCACAGTCTTCTCAGACTGCCTCACCTGTCCGGGGTCGTCGATCCCCTTCCGTTCAGATCTGCGCAAGTCCTCAATTGAGGTAGATGCCTACACACTGGGAACATTTCTCAAGGCATAAGCTCAAAAAACTACTAAGCTGAGGCTACCTTTAGACACATTAGTATACATTATTATTTCTAAGATAAATACATGTCAACTGGACACATCCTCGGTCAGTCTACAAGGGCATACTCTTATGCAGACTGAGCACCCAATCAGTAAGTCTCATTGAACGTAGATTTTCTTAAATACATGCATACTGGATAGACCACACAAGTATACATTTATTTTAATACATGAAGACCAATCACAACTTCGGTCAGACCGACTCAACATTTACCCATAATGAATGTTGAGTTGGTCAGTCTACACGTGTTGGAATAACATATTTATTATCATTCTCATGCCCATACAAGATGGGTCATTTTTCCACTAATAGTAACTAAACATTTACTATTCACACCTACTTATGAATTACTATTCACCACACTCCTTATCAATGTTCCAAATGGCGCCCTAAGCGGTAGTGAGCCGCCCTAAATATGTGCTAGGCAGCAGCAAAACATGGCTTGGGGCTTACTCGGAGCATACGCGGGCTGTGCGGCTTGTTGGTGCTCCTAGGCGGCATATCGGCCTGGGTGTCTCCTCGGCGGCACCATAGTTAGAATGTATATGTAAGAAATTTTTGTCTCAAAATTCACCAAAACTAACACGTAATTTTAAATTATACATTGATTACACTCAAATTTCATCCAAATTACACCCAAATTAGAAATTTTGAAGTGAACTCACCCAAATTGAAAATAGAACTCAACACACTCGCTCCATCACACCTGCTGGTGTCGTCTTCTTCATCACGAGTTCACGAAATCACCTTTGCGTCGTTGAAAAACCTTACCTAGACTCAATTGACTCTCCTCACCGGTCACCCATATCGCACTTGCCTTCCTCCACCCATCTCTTTCATGCAACAGACACATTCATCTCAATTCATCCACTCTATTCTCTCAAGAAGGGAGAAGCAGACCATCAATGTTCCCCGTAAACCAGCTCTCAGGTCAAACTTTGGTGTCAGCCTCGTTCAAGACTTACCAGCGAGAACCCTCAAGGATAATGCGCATACCCTCCAATAAACTCGTCCAAGCCCAAGAAGGACGACTTCCCTTACCAGCATTCCTGAAATTCTTATTGGGGAAGTACCTAATCTTAAGAAATTGAGCCCAAAAAGAGTCTGGTTCACAAATAATTCTCCAACATTGCTTGGCAAAAAGAAAAAGATTGAAGTCCTTGAGATTCCTGAAACCCATACCAACTTTAACTTTTGGAAGCCCCATATCAGCCTAACTGACCCGGTTAATCTTATTACGGCTCTCAGACTGAACCTACTAGAAGTTTCCCAAATCATAATCAATGGCACGACACGCATTCTTCAGGAATTTGAAAACAGCCATAGGATAGGTGAGGATTACTTGGTCAACCACCTTAATGAGGACTTCCTTACCAGCCTGAGAACAAAACTTCTTTTTCCATCCTTTCATTTTCTTTCCAATCCTTTCCCAAACAAACATCAAAGCTTATTTTTTTTCCAAGGTACATACCTAATTCCTTGGTGATTTCCATAGATAGAATATTTTTCAAGTCGGTTCTCAAGGAAGATGGGGTGATAGGGCTGAAGAACAAGTTGGACTTATTGATGTTCACAAGTTGGCCTGATGCAAGGCAGTAGATCTGCAAGAGTTTATCAACAACCAAGCAATTGTTTTTGGTAGCTTTTATAAAAATTAATGCATCATCAGCAAATAAGAGATGAGAGAGAATGGGTCCTTTGGGACTGAAACAAATACCATCGAGCATACCAGCAAGCACAACATGGTTAAATATATGTTATAAAACATCACTCACAATTATAAAGAGATATGGAGATAGGGGATGCCCTGATGGATGCC
Organism: Prinsepia uniflora; assembly: GCA_032719365.1. Lineage (NCBI taxonomy): Eukaryota > Viridiplantae > Streptophyta > Magnoliopsida > Rosales > Rosaceae > Prinsepia > Prinsepia uniflora. The sequence goes on from CM064861.1 coordinate 69,637,139, forward strand.
CCTATAAGGGGAGAATGTATTCCCAGGCTCCCTATTCACAAAAGGTAAAAAGCTGACAGAAGAGACACATTTCATGACTAGATTACCCAGTTAGGATTCAAACCCATTTTAAGAATAATTGCTCAAAGAAATTCCCATTCGATACGATCGTACGCCTTGTTCATATCCAACTTAATGCCCATCTCAAAGATTTTTGTTGACTTCCGGAGTTTGAGAGCATGAAAGGCCTCGTGCGCCACCACAATATTGTTCTGAATCTGAAGCCCAGAAATGAATGCACTCTGCTGGGGAGAGATGACGCTAGGGAGGAGACATTTGAGCATATTTGCAATCATCTTTGCAATGATTTTGTATAGGGCTTGTAATGGGTGGTATCATATCGAGTTCGTGTTGCGTCATGAATTTTGTTTTACCCAAATATGCCAAACCTAAACTCGACCCGTTTAATAATTATGTCAAGGATGTCCAACTCAAACCCGGCCTGTTAATGAAACAGGTAACCTGTATAACCAATGTAACCCATTTAATAAACATGTCTTACTGGAAACCCATTTAACCTATGACCCGTCTGACTCGTTTAACATGTTTAACCTATTTAAACTATAAGATTTAATAGGTATTTAGGTAGGAAAATGGATAGATATATGACTTGAAATCAAGGTATTTCTACTGTGTCCAACATGTTGTAGTTAATCTCCATCTTCAACACTGACTTACAAAGTCAAATCGGCGGTTGGTACGTTTGAATGTTTAGATATAATTTGGGTTTAAAACTATTTTCAAGAAAGTAGCTTTAAAATCAGCCAACCAAGAGTAACAAATGCAATTAAGGTTTGTATTGAAAGGGGGATCTGGTGGGTAAGAAAGATATAGGAGTTTAAATAAGGATTTATTGGTGTGAGAGGTTATAGGAAGGGGAAAGAATTAAGTTTGTTGGGATGAATGTTGTTGGCTAGGAAAGGAACTCAACGGAGTCAGTTATAGCAATCCCACTACTGTGAAAAAATATATGCTAAACGTGCTCAATTGGGTGAAAATTTTGTATTAGATCATGCTACTTTGAAATCTAATGGTGTTTTTCATAGTAGTCTGAAGGGTTGGTTTACTTTTGGACATGCTTTGTTTGCTTTGCTCTTTTTCATTGGACACATTTGGCTTGGTGCTAGGACCTTATCTTGGGGATGTTTTTGTTGGTATTGATCTAGATTTAAATGCTCAAGTAGAATTTAGAGCATTCCAAAAACTTGGAAATCCAACTACCAGAAGACAAGCATACAACGATCGAATCTATCGAAGCATTGGTTTATACACTCCTTTTAGTCTCAACTCTAGGAATAATTTGTTTTGCTGTTTTTTTTAGAACTGCCTAAAGTTAGTCTCAACTCTAGGAATAATTTGTTTCGCTGTTTTTTTTAGAACTGCCTAAAGTTCCAACTGAAAAGGTGAAATGATTTTTTATTATCTTAATTGACAAGGATGCAATTCTAACGCCTAATTTGAGAATTTTATTATTATTATATATATATAATATGATATTGAAAAATTAGGTATTGATCTCGTCCTTACGACCTCCCACTACACTAGCCCTGTTAATTGGTTCGAAAAAATTGACCTGAAAACTAGACTGAACCGAAACCGTACCTTAAAAAATTGAACCGAAGAAAAATTGAAATCGAATAGTAAAAATCGAACCGAGTCTAAATTAGTTCAATTTTGGTTTTAACTTGACGAAACCGAACCGAACCAAATAACCAAACTAAAGGAAATGAGCTTCTTTTTTTAGGTTTTAATGGAATGACCTTCTGTTTTTGAGTTTAATGGAACATGCTTCTGTTTTAATTCAATGAGCTATGTCCATTATCCAACCCAGCCTCAGAAGAATCAAGTGGAAGCCCAACCAGCCCAACCCCAAGTCCCCAACAGCCCAACCTCTCTGTCTCCAAAACGACACCGTTCGCAATCGCACCATCCCTAGTCCCTAATCCGTACCCCTCTCGCAGTCTTTCTCAGTCGCTACAGTCATCCCTCGAATGTCTCGCCTCTCTCAAATTCCAGAGTTGCACGACGACGACCCTTCTCGCTCTAATCCCTAATCCCTTCCCCCTCGCCCTCATCTTTCCGGGTCTCTCAACTCTATCAATCTCTTAACCTCAACTCTATATTGTACCGATGACTATTCCAAAATTAAATATTTTTCTTTCAACAATCAAATCCCATCGAAAATAAACAATTTAAAGGTTCATTGTTAGAATCACATTACGTTAATATTAATATTTACTGGGATATAAGTAATTTCTTATTATGGATTTGGGACCGCTTCAGCTGCCTTTGACAGCTACGGTGGTCCTGACCTTAGGCTTAATTATCAGCCCCAACTTTTGCTCCACGGGCCATAACGGCTAATTATTTGAACCCTCTTAAAAGTTTGACGAATTTATCCTCCAAGTGGAGTTGCTTTTCAATTTGCAAATTTCTCAGTTTTACAGAACAAATTCATATAGATTGCGCAACGAAACGAACAAGTGCAAGAGGCACTACGGTCATTTCACTTATCCAATTTGAAATTCTTTTGGACGGGACAAAGTGATCTATTAAATAAAATTCAAAAAGTCCTAAGCACTGGAAATCACCTCTCTCAACGGTCGTCATTTTATGTAGTCCACATAAAACTATAGCGCTCTCTTCCCTCTCTTCCCAAACATTTTCAAATTCAAAGTCTCTCTGTACATCTCTCTCTCTCTCTCTCTCTCTCTTCCATATCTCTCGTTTATTCACTCAAATTTATCGATTGATATCTGAGAACAATGAAGAGCAAGAACAGCAAGGAAGAGAACGCCGCCGAGTCTCGCTTCTTAGGAACCATCTCTGCATCATCGCTTCGAAATTTCCTTCCCAGATCCATTTCCTCTAAGCACAACGACAAGACTTTTAATTCTCGAAAGTCTACCCATAATGCCGAAAATACCCCTCCACTCAATCCTAATATCCAAGGAGACGACGACGACGATTCGGCTTCCACAATCAAGCCGATACTCTCCGCCTTGTCCAAATCTCAGATCCCCGAGGTTGCCCCTTTGGATGGCCAGAAACAAGCGTCGGCTACTGTCGACCTGCCTGTAAAGGTATTTATGAAAAATTGTTTAATTTCGGATGTCGAGCCTTAACTTAGTATTTGAATTTTCTAATTCAGAAAACAGTATGCATCAGAAATTTACTTTTGAAATTGCTTAATTTTCAGATTGAGACTGATCGATCCGACCGTCAGGGTGAAGTCCTTCTACATTTGGGCCCGTCGGTGAAGGTATTTGAAAGTTTGTTCTCTGTTATCATTTTCAATTTAATTTCATTTTGTTTTTTCTCATTTACTTTGGTTTTTTAAAATTCGAATAGGTTGTGGTGAGAATTAGACCTGCAAAAGATGTTGAAAATTGGGGAGACCGGGCTGTTAAGAAGATTTCTTCCCGAACTTTATCCGTTGGGGACCGTGCATTTACATTTGATTCAGTTTTTTACTCGAATTCCGCTCAGGTGTGCTACTTGCTTTATTTATAATTCTGTGGAATTTCTTTTTAAGTCTTACTAGATTAATGATCTGTTTGATTGCACGGAAATTGAGAAGGGAAAAAAACATTAAGTGAAAGTTGCTTACTTTTGTTACATGTCAATTAGTAGGAAAATAAGGAGACAATATTCTTTGCTTCTAAAAGTAAGGGCAAGTAGATTTTTGATTCATGTGTTCTGTTTGGTTCCTACCAGGAAGACGTTTTTCAGATGGTTGGCGTCCCACTGGTTAAAAATGCCTTAGCCGGTTATAATACTTCAATCTTGTCATATGGACAGGTAATCATTTTATTTTCTTTGAAAGCTACATTTATTTTTTAAAGTTATGTATTGTCGATGTGAATCTCTTACATTGAATTCTCGTCAGAGCGGAAGTGGTAAGACATACACGCTATGGGGTCCGCCGAGCGCCATGATTGAGGATTCCTTTCCTGGTAGCTGCCAGGGCATTGTTCCTCGCATCTTCCAAATGCTGTTCTCTGAGATTCAGAAGGTATGTTCTTCTGTTTCTCATTTAATTTGGTAACTGGAAGATGAAGCAAGTCGGTCTGAATTGACATGTGCTTACGAGTGTTTGCTTGGGATTTTTATTTACAGGAGCAAGAGAACTCTGAAGAGAAACAGTTTAATTACCAGTTCCGTTGTTCTTTTCTTGAGGTATACTTTTTCAGTGTCTCTTAAGTTTGTTTTGAAAACTTATAGTGTAGGATCACAGATATATAATGTGTTATGTTATTTTTATTCCTTACTGCAGATATATAACGACGAAATAGGAGATTTACTTGATCCATCAATGCGGAACCTAGAGGTGGAGATTTCGATGATTAACTAGTTCTTTCACTAATGCTTGAATTTACTTTTTTGGTTCATTAATGCTTAATGTATCTTCTGCTTTTCTTCAAACTGTTGTAGATCAAGGATGATCCCAAAAATGGATTGTATGTTGAGAATCTGACTGAGGAGTATGTGACTAGCTATGAGGATGTGACACAAATTCTGATCAAGGTGCGCAATAACTGTGCATTTTTCCTTGACTGTCGAGGTCTAAAGTCTATTCCTTCTGGTTTTCTGCTTTGTAGACCAATCAAGTTTCTGTATGTGGTGCAGGGGCTTTCAAGTAGAAAAGTTGGAGCCACTAGCCTGAACCCTAAGAGCTCAAGGTCCCATATTATTTGTACTTTCATCATCGAGTCATGGCGCAAGGTATATATCATTTAATATATTGAATTTTTTAGTACAATGGGTTACGATTCAAACCTTTATTCTTTGTCTTGGATGTTATGTTAGGGATGATAGGATATTATCTTTCTATGATAGTAGGTGGTTACGTAATTCTTTTGTTGTGTATCACTTAAGAACATTGCTTAATTACTTGATTTTACAGGAGACCTCATCCAAGTGTTTTGGTAGTTCAAAAACAAGCAGAATGAGCTTTGTTGATCTTGCTGGTCTGGATAGAAATAATAGTGAAGATGCAGGTAGAAAATCTTCCAGGGAAGACAAACATGTAAAGAAGTCCTTGTCTCGACTTGGGTATGACTCCATAACCTTTATATATGATAAATCATTCCATTATGTGCCATTTTGGATCAATTGGCGTGGTGGTTTATAGTTACATACAATGAATTCAGTCCTAGTGAGTAGTGACAATATAAGAAGAATAGTTTGCTTTTATGGCTGTTACAATTTTTGTTCATAAAATTATAATTGCATGTAAATTCAGAGTAACACAACGAGAATTCTCTGGATTCAGCAGCACTATACTTGTAGACTTTTAGACTTTGTCGATCAGTTGTCTGTGTGCAGAGTTGTTACTTTTTAATGATGGATGTTGTTATTTTGGTGTAGGCTTTTGGTGAATACTCTTTCAAAAGCTCCTCAGTCTGGAAAATTTGAAGATGTTCTGTATAAGGCTTCCTGCCTAACACATTTACTGAGAGAATCAATTGGTGGCAACACAAAACTAACAGTTATCTGCGCTGTCTCCCCAGATAACAAGTATTTGAACGCACTTGCTAATTGTATCATTTTACGACGCTAAATTTATTGACTATGCTCAGATGCACTTACATACATACTTGCATGCTTAATGTACATACATTCACTGATGAGATTGGTTAGTCCGTGCTGTAGTGGTTGACTGGTTGAGACATTTAGTCATTATATTGTCATTCTTCTGAAACTTGTTAAATTGCAGAACTAATGGTGAGATACTGCGAACACTAAGGTTTGGAGAACGAGTGAAATCTATAAGGAATGAGCCAGTGATAAATGAAATAACAGAGGATGATGTTAATGATCTGACTGATCAAATTCGTCAGTTGAAGGTACCAATTTCTCTGGAGTTCTATCTGGAATTCTTTATGAAACTTGTAGGTAATAGAGATTTGAGGTTAATGAAATGCGTGTTTTGCAGGATGAACTCATACGAGCGAAGTCTAGTGGCTCAATTGGGAGTAGGAATGGATATTTCCAAGGCCTAAATGTGCGTGAAAGCTTGAACCAATTACGAGTGAGCCTGAATCGTTCTTTGATTTTACCCCGCATAGATAATGATTCTGATGAAGATGTAAATGTGGATGAAGATGATGTTAGGGAACTACGTCTTCAACTAGACAGCTTGCAAAATACTGGCGAAGAGGATATTAGAGATTCTGTTCAGTTGGGTGAAAGTCGTGATACATACTTGACGAGCAAAGATGACTTTCATAGTTCAGACGAAATAGAAATAGAGGACATTGAAGAGATTGATCTGAAAAAAACTGAGAATGTGCTTCCTCTTAATGACAATTTTGAATTGGCAGATAGCGTTTCTCCCACCACCTTGAAGACCATCAATTCAGAAATCAGAAGTAGCCTTTCAGTCAGTTTATGCTCTCGGTCCCCAATCATCCAAGACCCAACATTGTCCGAGTCTCCAAAAATTGGAAATACACAAAGAAAAAGTGTGACGTTCTCGTCAAGTTGTTCAGTTAGTCAGAAAAATGTACCAGACAATTCCAAGTCCGATGTATTGAGACAGACACTTAATCAGAGTGAACGCATTCAATCCTCTTTGCGGTCAAGCAAGATATTTCCAGGACCCACTGAGTCATTGGCTGCCAGCCTTCAAAGGGGCTTACAAATAATTGACAACCACCAGCAGAACTCTGCATCAAGGCAATCTGCAGTCTCTTTCTCCTTTGAGCACTTGACACTGAAAGCTAGGCCAGAAGTCATTGCTAACTCTTCAGCTCAGACATTATCAGAGACAAGGCCATCCGTTGATAGGTTATCTGCTCCTTTCCTTTGTGCATCTTGCAAAAGAAGAGTGTATAGAGATGATAACAATGACATACAGGATGGCTTGAAGACATGGACAGTAGCAGTCAATGCAGCTGGAAATTCTAACCAAGCGGCAGAGGTTATTTAAGCTTTTACCTATACAGATTTCTTATCTGAAAGTGCCTTCTTAATTTCCCTCTTCTTTTAATCAGGATGCAAAGGATGTAATAGAGGAAGCTGCAAAGCAAGAGGAGCTTAAGATTCGTTGCATGGAGCAAGCGGCTAAAATTGAGCAATTAAATCAACTGGTAATTTTTCTCTTTGGGTTTTGACCTAAATTAATTATCTTCTCCACAATATCTTGAGTCTTACCTTTCGGACAATCTGATTCTTTTTAGGTAGAGCAGTACAAAAGTAGGAAATATGATTCATCTGCAGAAAATGTTAAAGAAATCATACCATATGAAGACTCCAAAGATGGAGAGATGGTAAGCTGGAAAGCTTTATGTTTTTTCAAACGTTTGTAGGTCTAATACAATTTGGATGTTTTAAAGTTTTCTTACTCGTTCTCAATGGTTTTTTAAGCTTTTAAGGTGCAGTTCTGTTGATATTCACCAACCAGAAATTATAAAGGAAGTTGAGAAAGAGTTGGTTTTTGGGAATGGGGAAGCAGATTTCGATCTGAATGAGAAGGACGCACTTCTTAAGGAAGTTCAGATGCTAAGGATCAAATTGCAGTCACATACTGATGCATCATCCAGCAAGTCTACTGAGAGACTGAGATCCTCTTTATTATCACGATCCATTCATCTGCGAAAAAGTGGTGCATTTGGAAATATCAGTGAGGAAGAGCTAGAGAAGGAAAGACAGCGATGGACAGAAATGGAGAGTGATTGGATTTCCTTAACTGATGACCTGAGGGTAGATCTTCAATCCCTCCGTGGGCGAGTGGAGAAGGTGGAGATGGAACTGAAATTGGAGAAGCAGTGCACTGAAGAGTTGGATGATGCACTTCATAGGTCTGTCCTTGGGCATGCTCGAATGGTTGAGCACTACGCTGAGCTACAAGAGAAGTATAATGATTTGGTTGGAAAGCACCGTGCAATCATGGAAGGGATTGCAGAAGTGAAGAGGGCAGCAGCAAAGGCAGGAGCAAAAGGTCGTGGATCTCGTTTTGCCAAATCCCTGGCAACAGAGCTCTCTGTAGTGAGAGTTGAAAGGGAGAGAGAGAGGGAACACTTGAAGAAGGAGAACAAGAGTCTCAAGATTCAACTTCGGGATACTGCAGAAGCTGTTCATGCAGCTGGAGAACTCCTTGTCAGGCTTAGAGAAGCTGAGCATGCAGCATCAGCTGCTGAGGTAACTCATATTTGACCCCTAAATAAATTATTTTTAACTCCGGATATAATTCATAAATGGAAATGCCTCACAAATGCAATCTGTTTTCTTGTTGGGCAAGATTAGATCGGGAAACTCGTAACATTCATGCTGTTTTTTGAGTGTAAAAGGATGATTTTCATTCTTGGGGATGATTAGACATGAAGTAGTTTAGGGGATTGGATTGGATTAGAGGATGTAATACATGTTCCTTTATGTCTAACTCTAATCAGTGAAAACCATTCACTTGTATCTTCAAAATTGCTTGATTTATAATAAGTTCTTCAATCCAGTCCAATCTTGCCCGCCATGATTTTGTAACTAGGCCATAATAGTTCAAGTGTCAAGATGGCATTTTGGTTCATTTTCGTTTGTTGTTTTCCCGTAAACGCAGGAGAACTTTATGAATGTGCACCAAGAAAATGAAAAGTTGAAGAAACAAATGGAGAAGTTTAAAAGAAAGCACAAGATGGAGCTGATCACCATGCAGCAGTACATGGCAGAGAGTAAACTACCTCAGTCTGCTTTGCAGCCACTATATCGGGAGGATTCTGGCACGCCACGAAACACAGTCGTAGATGATGATCAGGCATGGAGAGCAGAATTCGGCGCGATATATCAAGATCATTATTGACTGCTCAAAAGCTCAAAAGTTCAGAAGTTGAAGATCACAACTTGTGTGACATTGCAACCTATCTCTAATCATTTGTTGATATGTGAATGAGACCCAACTTGGGTTCATACAGTATACAACACAACTTATAATATATTTCTGAATGCTATAAACATTGCTGTGGATTCGTTCTCAATTTCTACTTTGCTAGTGAAGCAGTAAAATGTTATGTATTCTCTTTTTGGGTCAGAATGTTATGCATTCTTCATTCTATTTATATATATTTAGTAATTTAAAAATAGGTATTATTCTTTTGTTTTTCTCTATAATATATTTATTTTATTAGGATATACTTGCAAGATCATTTATAAAATAAAAAAAAAAACCAAATGGACGGTATGTCATAAGGATATTAAATGTTAGCATACTGTTGATTTGTTTGATATATATATATATATATATATATATATATATGAATGACTAAATAATATCAAATCTTGTTGATTTGTGAAGAGATGATCAATATATACAGTTTCCGATTATGATATATTTATAAAAATAATTCGACAAAACAATTATGATACCACCGCAGTGAGATGGAAGTATTAGGTATTATTTAAAAATATAGATATAGATATAGACACTATCCTTGGAGTATAGAAATAGCAGCACATCAAGAGGAAGAAGAAGAATACATTTTCCTTTGGGCTCAATAATCAGACTCTCTTGTGGTGACGGTTTATTTGAGCCATGCTCATATTTGAGTTCTGTCATTGTTATTTTGCCATTTTTTTCAATTCATCCCATTACTCAAAATCTCCCTTTAACATTTCCATTTTTTTCCGTTGATCTTGTTCTACTTTATTACTAGACTAGTTTGCCACAATAGCTCACATTGTTTTTTTTTTTTTTGTCATTGTAATCAAATTAGAATCGTTAGTACTTTATTTGCTTTTATGCACAATTAGATTGCTAAAAATAAAGTTTTCCTTAGATCTGCCTCATGCTCTATATATTTTTAAGGCCATATGTGATGGTTTGCTAGTGGTGGCCGTTCCTTTTAGTGGAGGTAATCTTTTAGTCATGGAGCTTAAAGGTAATGTCAAAGTTTTGGTTGTTTGGGCACTGTGGGCTTGAGTTGTAATGTTGCATAATTTTAGTGATGTCGGTTATTTAATAATTTATGCAAATTTTGTCCACATGAATATTACCATTGATCTTGCTATCATAAGTTAATATTGATAGTATGATTGTACATGTTTCGTTATGTTATAATAAAATATCATTTTAATGCAGTTAGAAATTAACCTATATAGGTATTATTAGTCTTTCATATATGTTGAATTTAAAACTAGCACTACTAAAATCAAACTTGAAATCAACATCTACATCTAAGAAGCGGTTTGAAATGCTCTTTAGCAACTGAGCAAGAACCCCCATTACATTTTACTTAATAAATTTAATGAATTCACAACCAAATTTTGATTTACATGTTTTTTTTATACAAATTCTAAATTGTACAAAATTGAGGATAACGAGATTACAAAGAAAGTGCATCTATGTTCACGTTATTCTCAGATGCGTTTAACTATTTTACTTTTGTCTCAAAACCAAGAATTCATTTTTTTGTCACGATGCAACTTGAAACTCTATTTTCTTTCCACGATTTTTCCATCTATGAATGTTATTTTGAGAGGTAAATTTGTCTATTTGAACAACTCAGCAATTGCGTTTTTCATGAAGATCTAAAAACGCAGCTAGTTCGAATTGGTGAGACTCTGTTCAACCAAACCAATTCTCAATCCATCCAGGGAGAAACAGATAGAAATCTAGGGTTTAGTGGGTATTGTTCTTGAAGACCAAGGAGAATCAGTATCCTTCACCTCTGAAACCGTTCAACTTGAGGAGACAAACCCAGAAACCTGTGGTGGAAACAAACCTAGAAACCGTTCCAAGTTCCTCTTGCTTGGCGTCGAATTTCGCTTGTGGAGAGATGATTCCTCGCGAATCCAGAGTCGAACAACCAAGATACGGTGAGTAAAATTATAAGTGATACTGAAATTGCTAAATTGATTGATTTTGTGGTTAAAGTGTGTTAATGATTTTGTGTGTTTCTGTGTGGGGTGTTCCTACCTAAACTGGCATGCCTGTCTTAGCAACCAAAATGTACAAAGCTCAAGCTAGCCATTGCTAACCGACCATATTTGATCGGCCAGCCTCCAGGCATCTCCTGGATCATACCAGCAAGGTCAGGACGGCCCAGGACGATCATGTTTGATCAGCCAACCTACAGAACGGCCTGGCCAACACTCGGTTTCCTTGCAGCCAACTACATGCCGACTCTCCTAAGGCCGACCAACATATGGTTGGCCGGGTCCACTAACAAGTCATAAATGTTTCCCAGGACCACCTCAGGACATCTGTCATCTCCTAAAGGCCACAACATTTATCCCACATTAACAAATACCAACAAACGCATTCAATGCTACTATAAATACGAGGGCATTCCCTTCCAAAAGGTAATGACAATATTGCCCTCACGCTTCCCAAATTACCACAGTTCCTTCCTACTTACACTTACTTAAGCATCAAAGACTGTTAGGTTGGCACCACACCGGTGTCCCTTTGCTCTTACCTTCTTCCTGTACAAGTCTTCCTACCTTGAGAGGAGCAGCAAAGGCGCTCAACGAGGTGAGTATAAATTGGTCCATTTCTTGCATCAATAGTTTGGCGCCATCTAAGGGAACTGAAATAACACCTCACGCTCTCATCCACCAGGTCAGCCGTCCCGAATCATGCCCAGCACCATGTCGGACGAACGAGACGAAGGAGAGCTCAAGCACACCCCCTTTCCCTCAAGGGAACTTAATTGGATACGTCCCCGATGCCTACCGGTAAACACTGGACGACGTAATTTACGAGGTAGCTGCGTTGAAGGCTCACAATGCAAAAATTGAAAGAACCAAGTTCTGGCCAAACAGTACATAAGTACCCTTGCCATTGCGAGGATGTCTCAGCATGAGGGTCAACAAGACAGGGAGCCGGCCGACCAGTTTCAGGTCGAGAAAAACCAGGCCAATCTGCGTCGTGCCGCTCACGCGGTAACTGAAAGGGCCTCTCCGGACCAACCTAGAAAGCAACAACCCAGGGCAAATCCTCATCCTGCCATCTAATGCTGGACCCTCAATAATGAAGATCGGTAGGGATGCTCAATAGTTGCTGGAGAAGCGCCAAGTTATTCCGGCTAGGCTCACCTATGAAACATCCGACTATAGGATGCCACAATCACAACAACAGTGGTTGCCAGGCGACCCGAAAACGTAAAACCCATCCACGAGAGAACCATTACACGTTGGATGAGATGGACTTGACGGTAGGAAGCTACTCTTAGGGTCAAGGAGCAGAAGTCCACAAGGACTGGAATAAAGTACCAACCAAGCACCACGCAAGCCAACCCATCCCTCGGAGCGAAGATATTGAAAGACTTTTGCAGAGAATACGTGCCCTAGAGCAAAGGGATGACAAGAGTAAGGCGCTAGCCTTGAAAGCCAACCCTGGTCCTTTCTCCAATTGGATCCTCTAATCCCGACATAGGTCTGGGGTGAAACCCCTAAAGATCGCCCTTTACACAGGAAAGGAAGACCCTGTCACCCACTGGAACAACTACGTCTGCGCTAGCGTACCAGGATGCATGTAAGGACGAACAATGCCTCATCTTCAGCTCCACCCTCACGAACGCAGCCCTCAACTGGTTCTATTGCCTGCCCCTAGGTACAATCAGTTCGTTCGAGGACTTCCACTCCACTTTCCTGAGTCAATTTATGATCCAGACCGACATGCTTGACTCCACAGAGGACCTCTTCTCTATCAGGAAGAAGGAGGATGAAACACTCCAGGGATATGCCACGACATTCAACATTAAATACTCCCGCTGCCGAGACACGGACAACAAGGTCTCCTTCAACGCCTTCAGGAGTGGCCTCAAGGAATCGCCTTTCAAGTATGCAGCCCATACTGAGGATGGGGAAGCTATACAGAACTCATGCGTAGGGCAAGCATTCATGCCAATGCTGAATTCATCCATACTCCTACCAGAGAGAGCAGGGTCAAACACCCCGCACCCCTAGCCACCAGTTAAGGGAGGAATCACTACAACACTGACCACAACCAAGGTAGCAACTGCCCCAGCTCGAGAAAAAGGAAGCTCAACTTCGAAACCCAGCACCACAACAAAAAAAGGTCGGTCTAGTCGTAGTGATCGAGACTTTTGGCACCGAGGCCGAGGACTAGTAGTCGATATGTAACGACCCATCCCGAATTCGAGGATTAGATTAGTGACGAATCACGATTAGTGAGGCTAATCCGTGATTAGTTGGGCGAAATCGGACGAACGACGCAAAATGACCGTTTTGCCCTTCGGCGTGGTAAAACGTTGACTTTTCAATCGGGCGGTCAAATGGACTTTGACCGATGACCGTGACATAGTTCGCGACGTTACGAGTTCATAGACAGGTGGCACGTTCAAATCCGACGTTCGTGGAGGAAGTTATGACGTTCAGAAGTTTAGGGGCATTTTGGTAATTTGGGTGAATAGGAGGTCAAATGTTGACTTTTTGACCGGGAGGTCCAATGGCCGAGGGCCAAAGACCGTTACGTAGATAAGGACGATACGAATCCATAGACAGGCGGCACGTCGAATTCGGACGTTCGACGACGAAGTTACGGTTCACGGAAGTTTCGGGATACTATTTACAGCGACACGTTTTACGAGACAAAAAGTGCAGTATTGTCTCTAGTGAGCCCAGATATTTGTCATGATGCAATGGATGAGTGACAAGTGTCACCCATCCAACGGACACCATATTTCCTTCATGCACCGTGCAAACCAATCCATTTTCTCCATTTCAAACACACTCAAAACCCACCCGATCTCACCATTTCTCTCATTCCCGTGAAATTCAAAACCCATCCATTTCGACCAGGACTGAGACCAGAGAGTGGGGAGGCGGTTGGATGCAGTGGCCGGCCCAGGGACCGCCGCCGTGGACGGCGGTGGTGGCCAACCCGCGAGGTAATCGATTTTACCCGATTTTGTTCATTTTCCATTTTAATTGTTATGGGCAGATTTGGATGGTTTCATTGAACTAAATAGGTTGCTAGGATAGTTTTAGGAGGGTTTGGAGGGTGGTTCACGGCGGAGGAAGGCTGGAAGGTGGCCGGGAAAAACAGGGGTCGTGGGGGTTAATTTTTAGGGATCGATTTAGAGGGTTTTAGGTTGTTTTGTTAATTGGGTTAGATAGGAAACACAAAAATAGAAATTTAGGAATTGAAATGGAAGAAAACGGAAGAAAAATGAGGGAGAAGGAGGCCTAGACCGGTTACGCCGGTCCAGCTGCAGGGGTTGGACCGGACCGGTCGGCCCGGACCGGCTGTGCGAGGAAAGAGACGGGTACTGTAGCAGGCGCGTGAGGCCCACACGCAGCCACTTCAGGTGGCGCGTGAGGGCGCGTGGCAGGGAATCTGGGGAAGGTTCCAACATACGAAAATCATCTATTCGATGTAACGAACATTCTGGGACTGGTTTCGTGTCAATCGGACACCGTCTCGATATGTTTCGGGGCATCGGAAGGTTTATGTTCGGTTTTAAAAATAGTTAAAAATATCAGAAAATTACGTGGCTTTGGTAGGAGGTTAATTAAGTAGTTAGTAACCTTCTATTACGATTTGGATAGGTTTGGGAGTCCCGGTGACGGTGATCGGCTCGGGGAGCCGTATGGCACGCAAATCGAGGTGGCAGCTCGGACGGTCTGTGAGTGGACCTTGTTTTCTAAATTGGTGCATGTATAAATGTTTATTATGTGTTTTATTACATGTTTGATGATGCCATGGGTGCATTTGTATGTGGTTACGTATAGGCACGTATTTCGAGGTTTCGGCCCTATACGGTGCCTATACGAGTCTGTATTTCTTTATTGGTCTAAATGAAAAGGTTTTGGATTTCTAAAAGGATAAACTCGGGTATGAGACCCATTTGGTTGTGTCTCGGGCATATGACGCTATTTATGACCTTCAGGTCTAAATCGTGGTCGCGACGGGTGCTATGTGCACGGCGATCGACGATACGACGCTCGCCTCCGGATTGGAATGTGTTCCTTCCGGAGAGGTCACGATGCACGATTCGTGGTCGGGCAGCCTGGGGAGGCTCGACTTCGGAGTGCTGACGGTTCAGGATAGCGATCGGTGATGAGTGCACTATGATCTTGTGGTGGTCGCGTCGGTTGATTTGTTCACGGCGACATACCAGGATTGAGGGCGGTCCTGGATGGATGGTTGCACACATCACTATGATCGGAGTCGTGACTGACCCTTCGATATCGGGCACGGTGCCCAGTTGATGTCATATGTTCGGGCACGAGACCTAGATGTTTTACACTGATGATTTCGGGTCAGGGACCCTAGATGGATTTCCAAGTTCATGGCGGTTTATGGGAACTGGCATGAACTCTTGAAAGGTCATTGTGGTTCATGACGGTTTAAGGGAACCGGGCATGAACCTTTGTCAAGTCATTCTGGTTCATGACGGTTTATGGGAACCGACATGAACCCTTGTTATGGATTTTATGGATCATGACGGTTCAAGGGAACCGGGCATGAACGTTTATGTTATGTATATACATGTATTCATATACCTTCCTTTACTTCTATTATCTCCTCCGGGGAGGGTCGTTGGCCTGGGTGTACCCCGGAGTAGTCACGGAGCACCGACTGAGTGGAGTCACCCCCCAGTTGGGTTCCTTACTCTCAGGAAGACTATGATTACTATTACCTCGAGTAGGGTCAGTGGTCTACGGACATTGATCTTGACTTTGAGAAGACTCGGATTGAGGCCTGGGTAGCACGCGCGTAGCTTTGGAAACCGTGACAGGATTGGTTGTGTGAATTATATGTGTATATGATATAAATGAGATATATGATATGTCATATGCACAGGTTTTGGGCAGTGGCCCGTGTACGTGGTTTTACTATGGTTTGGGCTGAGTTCCGTATGGTCGTTTTTATTATGGTCCTTTCGACCTTGGTTTATATCTGCTTTGGGCTTAGTCCCACATATGGTTTTTTTTGGATAAATGGTTTTCAAATGCATGCATGCTTTTTAGTGAAGGGTGCAAATGTCTTCGTGAAAATGTTTTTATAAACTTTTGTTTTGTCCACTCACAGTTTTTAATGTTTTGACTGCCCTTCAGGTTGACATCGGATATGGATTGTAGCAGAGACCGAGATATCACATACCTCCTCCGGATCCTGGCGTACTCTGATAGCCCGGGAGGGCAAAGGTCGGAAATATCCCTTGTCTGACACTTCGTGTCAAACGGGAGCAGGGTCATCCCGCACTAATCCCGGGGGGGTTGGGATGGGTCTTGTCAGCGTGGTATCAAAGCATAGGATTGCTCGTAGGATGCTTATTAGAGCGGGGTTGTCTCTATTCAAGCAACCGCGGAGATCTTGGAGTATGTATGCAGGTCGAGGATGTGATATCTCAAGGGGCTACAGTTCGTTATCAACCTGATAGTTAGGGTACCGGTATGATAGTTAGTAGGATTGGCATGCCTTGGTTCGACATTTGAGGCCGGGGTTGCCATAGTTCTGTCAGGGTTGATAGTGTGAGACCCTATGGAAGGGATGACGTACCTGTACGTTAACGTTTTGATCGTGAGACGGTTAGTTGGGATCATCTTCACGATGTCGTAGGACCGGTTCCGATGACTGGTTGGGAGTTGTGACCATTCGATGGTCGGATCTTGTTGTGTTCGGTGGCTATGCTCTTGGGAGCAGCCGGATTCGGGGAATCCTAGTTAATTGACGGTAGGATGGGTATGGTTCGGAAAGGTAAGTTGGCGAGTGATGTGACTTTGACGACTATTCGGATTTGGATTCGTTAGTCGGTCTAGTCATGTCAGCTTGTGTTGGGACTGCACTTCGCAGTCGAGGTTGTACTTATCGGTTAAACCTATTTGGTTGTCGTGCTACTTAGTTGTGGTTTGGTGCAACTAAGGTCGTGGATGACTTGGTAGACGACAATGGTTTAGTCGAGTTACGACAGGTTAGAGATTGTTGGACAAGTTACCAGTGTTGGTACTTGTCGATGGAATCCCTGAGCGGGATACAGAGTGGTTGTAGTACGGTTGTTGGGAATCGGGGACGTTTTCCTTTTCTCGTATGAGTTATCAGGGTGACTGTACCTAGAGTTGTCGGGTACGAGGGAGGCAGAGTTTCTCCTATTCTAGCAAATGTACGGGGTCGTTGCTCGAGATGAGCGGAGATCCAGGGTTGACAGTTTTGTACACGGTGTGCTGGTGCTGGTGCTGGGGCTGGTGCTGGTAGTTGTGATGACGTTGAGTCACATCCATCGTGATGGGTATATGTTCGGTATCTGTGGTTCAGGAGTGGATCACGGATAGAGGTAACCTAATGATGGACACGTGGTTGATGTCCGAGTGTGATGGTTCCGATATGGTTGGAATTTCGGAATCGCGAGAGGTTGCGATTGAGGTGACGAGTGGATTGCAGATTTTCCGCATTAGTAATGGGTATTTCGGAGTCGTTTGGGTGACTTCTCAGGTTCTACCGTGGTAGATGACGGTAGATGACGTTAGGTGATGTTTGTTGTCACCAGTACATTGATCGTGTATTGGTTGATCGATCCGGGATTTGTCTTGGGTCATCAGGTGGAGTTGAGCATATCGAATTTACATGACTTAGATTTCTCATTTTTTCTTGGTGGCAGACGATGTTGGATTACATGGCGTGGTGAATGCAGCGAGTTTTATTTGCATTCACGAGGATGGATTTTGTGTCATCGTCTTGTATCATCCTTGATTTTCTAGGTGGAATGCCAAGGATCGATATGAGGTAGTCAGTGAGAACCCACAGTCTCGACGTGTCTCGTCGTTGACTGATCTATGTAGATGTAGGAAATGGTCTAGGACTTTGGGCGTTGTGATGATCCTCGATCATGACGTCAATGGTCAGTTGATATAGTGATGGATCTGGATCGTGATTTTGATGATCCATATAGGTGGAAAGCTTATCACTTTTACTGGGATGTTAATTTGAGGATGATGGGACTGAACTTCTTCTCGAGGTAAATCCCATATGGTATATTACTCAGGTGAGTAGGTGCCTGACGAGGTCAGGTTTTGTCAGACATAGTACTAATGTTGATGTTGGGATTGGCTTCCCTATGAAGTCAATTGAGGGTAATGTATAAATTGTTTGAACAGGTATCCGATAGGTTCGGATATGGTGTGTCTCGGTAGACGTGAACGATATTTCGGGTTTTGGAATCAGATTTCTGGATGACGATTCAGGATTTGATTTTAGAACTTGAAAAAGGATTTCTAGATTTGGGTTTTGGAATCGGATTCTGGGTGACGATTCAGGATTTGATTCTAGGGCTTGACTGTAGATTTTCTTTTATGGATTTGGGTTCGGAATGGTTATTCCAAATGCTAGCTTACGGAATAATAATTTTGGATTCTAATTTGGACATGATTAGGGATATGATTTCTGGGTTTGGATTCGGGATTTCTTACGAAATTGCGGATTCAAATTCGAATTTGGGAATAGATGATGGGTTGGAGTTTCGATTTGTCTAATACTGGATTGGACAAATGGACTCCATAGTAGAAATGTGATTGGCTACAACCTAGGTGGTTGTAGGCTGATTGATGGGTAGTTGTATGTACCTTGTACGTTGTTCGAGGTACGATACTGGGCAGACTTGTCGTGCCTGGTGACGGATATAGGTTATACCCGTAGTAGGTTGGTGAGCGTGTTGGTAGTCGGCTTAGTCCCGATACCATTGGATTAGTCGTGTGTGTGAACTGGACATTGGATACTGTGCATTGGGTCATAGCGATTCTGGTGGGTCTAGTTACACACAGATTGAGTGAAATGCTTCGTGGGTAAGTGTTTACCCAGGTTGAGTGAGTTGGTGGATAGTGTAACCACAAATGGGTATAGTGTCAGTTTTCGACTGGCGACTGTCAAGTGGTGACAGTTTGTCAAATATGACAGTTTGTCGAAGGTGTCAGCGTGGATAGGTTAGTGAGGTCTGGTGACTCCCACTGGGAGCATACATCAGGATAGTTAGTGGTTGAGCAAGGAACCGTCTAGTTGGTTGTGTCAGTGACTCGGTAGATTTGACAAGTGGTATCAATTCGGAGCGTATGACTACTGTCATTCGACGTGGTCGAACGTAGTCGATACGACGAGAGTATTAGTGGCATGTCTGGGTGCAGACGAGTAAGTATGATTCGAGTTAGTTGGTGTACGAGTGTACACGTGTTTCGAGGTCGATTCTACTATCCATGAGGTGGTTGTAGAATCAAGATAGTTGGAGTTTCGAGAACGAAACTAATTAAGGAGGGAAGAACGGTTAGAATTAGGTCGGTTGGAATTTCGAGGACGAAATTAATTGAGGGAAGGTTGTAACGACCCGTCCCGAATTCCAGGATTAGATTAGTGACGAATCACGATTAGTGAGGCTAATCCGTGATTAGTTGGGCGAAATCGGACGAACGACGCAAAATGACCGTTTTGCCCTTCAGCGTGGCAAAACGTTGACTTTTCAATCGGGTGGTCAAATGTACTTTGACCGATGACCGTGACGTAGTTCGTGACGTCATGAGTTCATAGACAGGTGGCACGTTCAAATCCGACGTTCGTGGAGGAAGTTATGACGTTCAGAAGTTTAGGGGCATTTTGGTAATTTGGGTGAATAGGAGGTCAAATGTTGACTTTTTGACCGGGAGGTCCAATGGCCGAGGGCCAAAGACCGTTACGTAGATAAGGACGATACGAATCCATAGACAGGCGCATGTGGAATTCGGACGTTCGACGACGGAGTTACGATTCACGGAAGTTTCGGGATGCTATTTACGGTGACACGTTTTACGAGAAAAAAAGTGCATTTTTGTCTCTAGTGAGCCCATATATTTTTCCTGATGCCAATGGATGAGTGACAAGTGTCACCCATCCAGCGGACACCATATTTCCTTCATGCACCGTGCAAACCAATCCATTTTCTCCATTTCAAACACATTCAAAACCCACCCGATCTCACCATTTCTCTCATTCCCGTGCAACCCCAAAACCCATCCATTTCGACCAGGACTGAGACCAGAGAGTGGGGAGGCGGTTGGATGCGGCCGGCCCAGGGAGCGCCGCCGTGGATGGCGGTGGTGGCCAACCCGCGAGGTAATCGGTTTTACCCGATTTTGTTCATTTTCCATTTTAATTGTTATGGGCCGATTTGGATGGTTTCATTGAACTAAATAGGTTGCTAGGATAGTTTTAGGAGGGTTTGGAGGGTGGTTCACGGCGGAGGAAGGCTGGAAGGTGGCCGGGAAAAACAGGGGTCGTGGGGGTTAATTTTTAGGGATCGATTTAGAGGGTTTTAGGTTGTTTTGTTAATTGGGTTAGATAGGAAACACAAAAATAGGAATTTAGGAATTGAAATGGAAGAAAACGGATGAAAAATGAGGGAGAAGGAGGCCTGGACCGGTTACGCCGGTCCAGCTGCAGGGGTTGGACCGGACCGGCTGTGCGAGGAAGCAGACGGGTACTGCAGCAGGCGCTTGAAGCCCACGCGCAGCCACTTCAGGCGGCGCGTGATGGCGCGTGGCAGGGAATCTGGGGAAGGTTCCAACATACGAAATCATCTATTCGATGTAACGAACATTCTGGGATTGGTTTCGTGTCAATCGGACACCGTCTCGATATGTTTCGGGGCATCAGAAGGTTTAGGTTCGGTTTTAAAAATAGTTAAAAATATCAGAAAATTACGTGGCTTTGGTAGGAGGTTAATTAAGTAGTTAGTAACCTTCTATTACGATTTGGACAGGTTTGGGAGTCCCGGTGACGGTGATCGGCTCGGGGAGCCGTATGGCACGCAAATCGAGGTGGCAGCTCGGACGGTCTGTGAGTGGACCTTGTTTTCTAAATTGGTGCATGTATAAATGTTTATTATGTGTTTTATTACATGTTTGATGATGCCATGGGTGCATTTGTATGTGGTTACGTATAGGCACGTATTTCGAGGTTCGGCCCTATACTGTGCCTATACGGGTTTGTATTTATTTATTGGTCTAACTGAAAAGGTTTTGGATTTCTAAAAGGATAAACTCGGGTATGAGACCCATTTGGTTGTGTCTCGGGCATATGACGCTATTTATGACCTTCGGGTCTAAATCGTGGTCGCGACGGGTGCTATGTGCACGGTGATCGACGATACGACGCTCGCCTCCGGATTGGGATGTGTTCCTTCCGGAGAGGTCACGATGCACGATTCGTGGTCGGGCAGCCGGGGGAGGCACGACTTCGGAGTGCTGACGGTTCAGGATAGCGATAGGTGATGAGTGCACCATGATCTTGTGGTGGTCGCGTCGGTTGATTTGTTCACGGTGACATACCAGGATTGAGGGCGGTCCTGGATGGATGGTTCCATGCATCACTAAGATCGGAGTCGTGACTGACCCTTCGATATCGGGCACGGTGCCCAGTTGATGTCATATGTTCGGGCACGAGACCTAGATGTTTTACACTGATGATTTCGGGTCAGGGACCCTAGATGGATTTCCAAGTTCATGGCGGTTTATGGGAACCAGCATGAACTCTTGAAAGGTCATTGTGGTTCATGACGGTTTAAGGGAACCGGGCATCAACCTTTGTCAGGTCATTCTGGTTCATGACGGTTTATGGGAACCGACATGAACCCTTGTTATGGATTTTATGGATCATGACGGTTCAAGGGAACCGGGCATGAACGTTTATGTTATGTATATACATGTATTCATATACCTTCCTTTACTTCTATTATCTCCTCCGGGGAGGGTCGTTGGCCTGGGTGGACCCCGGAGTAGTCACGGAGCAGCGACTGAGTGGAGTCACCCCCCAGTTGGGTTCCTTACTCTCAGGAAGGCTATGATTACTATTACCTCGGGTAGGGTCAGTGGTCTACGGATATTGATCTTGACTTTGAGAAGACTCGGATTGAGACCTGGGTAGCACGCGCGTAGCTTTGGAAACCGTGACAGGATTGGTTGTGTGAATTATATGTGTATATGATATAAATGAGATATATGATATGTGATATGCACAGGTTTTGGGCAGTGGCCCGTGTACGTGGTTTTACTATGGTTTGGGCTGAGTTCCCTATGGTCGTTTTTATTATGGTCCTTTCGACCTTGGTTTATATCTGCTTTGGGCTTAGTCCCACATATGGTTTTTTTTTGGATAAATGGTTTTCGAATGCATGCATGCGTTTTAGTGAAGGGTAAAAATGTCTTCGTTAAAATGTTCTTATAAACTTTTGTTTTGTCCACTCACAGTTTTTAATGTTTTGACTACCCTTCAGGTTGACATCGGATGTGGATTGTAGCAGAGACCGAGATATCACATACCTCCTCCGGATCCTGGCGTACTCTGATAGCCCGGGAGGGCAAAGGTCGGAAATATCCCTTGTCTGACACTTCATGTCAAACGGGAGCAGGGTCATCCCGCACTAATCCCGGGGGGATTGAGATGGGTCCTGTCACGATAGCTCTGACCCCAAACGCCTCTTCGAGACTTACACCGTCTTGAATACCACCCTAAAAAATGTCAAGTAGAATGTGGCAAAGATGATCCTGAAGGCCAAGCCAAGGAACCCCAACTACTGCCCTATCATAACAAGGAAGCTTTCTGCAGTACCACAAGTACAATGGTCGTACCATCGAAGAATGCATTGCATTCAAAGGCATTGTAGAGAAACTTGTTCAAGAAGGCAGACTTGACCAGTTCCTACCCCGAGCTCAAGCCACCCTGGCTCGCCTCCAAATTAACACCATCGGCGGAGGGCCAACTCTCTCCTCCCCTATCACGTCTAACTGAGCCAGGAAAGACTTCCATAGGGCTTCACAATCATGCTAGCAAGTGCTTAGCATCGGCGTTAGCCAACCTGAAAAGATAACAAAATTCGGATGGCCGACTATCACCTTTTCCGAAGAAGAAGAAAAAGGTATTGTGTTTCCACACGATGACCCCCTCATTGCACTCCTATCCAATTGCGACGTCAACCGTATCCTTGTTGACACCGACATCTCTGTCAATGTTTTCTTTTGGGAGGCTTTACAGCAGATGGGCTTAGACGAAAAGGATCTAAACTGCAAGGTCACTCCCCTTCTTGGCTTCTCAGGTGACTCCGTCTTGCCCAAGGGCATCATCACTCTTCTAATCGCCATGGGTACCGACTCCCAGACTGCTACCACCCTCACTACCTACCTCGTGGTCAATTGCCCAATAGCCTATAATGTTATCAATGGACGAGGCCTACTCAACCAGATGTGAGCCATCGTATCAACACATCTGCAGATGATGAAATTCCCAACACCCACGGGAACATGTAACACCCCGGAAATTCGAGGATTTCAATATTGTAAATTAATGAATGAATTGACGTTTTTACCCCTGTGAATTGTATTGCCCAATTTGTTGACTTTTTGATTGGTGGGTCAAACGGGCTTTGACCAATGACCGTGACGTAATGCGGGACGTCACGAGTCTATGGACAGGTGGCACGTCTAATTCGGACGATCAGGGAAAAAGTTATGACTATCGAAAGTTCAGGGGCATTACCGTAATTTGGACGATAAGGGCGAAAATGTTGACTTTTCGTTTGACAACCGAGTTTCGCACGACTCAAGGACCATTAGGTAGGTCTCGACGACCTGAGTCCGTTGACAGGCGGCACGCTGAAATCGGACGTCGGATGGCGGAGTTACGGGTCTCGAAAGTGAAGGGCATTTTGGTAATTTCTGAAATAGGGGCATTTTGGTCATTTCACCCCTAGTCACTGTAGAAACCGCGGGGGAACACGGGCTACACCACCATGTGTGGTGGTTCTGAGTGCCAATTGTTTATTCTAGTCGTATGCTGGAAAGTAGAGATTGTTTAAAGCCTTATAGGCATCAGCACATGGCTGGATTCATCCAGCAAAGCCACCATTTTTAATTTGAAGATTCGAAGCTTTTCGGGGAACAAATCTCTGTGGACAGATTGGACTTCCACGAGCTTCTGAGACGGCTCAGTTGGTTTAAACAGAATAGAATTTGAGTGAGCTTCACTTTGCTGTTGAAGGAGCTGAAAATTGGAGAGAAAAACTAGAGATTGAGTTTCGGGAAAATTGGAGGGAATTTCGGATTTCAATTTATACGGTATGTTGGACCAATCTAAACATTGAGTGAGCTTTCTGGGAGTGTTTAGAACACATCCATATCGAAATCGAGGGCAACCAGCCACGGTGGAGCTGGGACGGAGGCTGCCGTTTTCAGAGGAATTTCAGAGGTTTGGACGGCTACTTCTAGGTAACGTTTTGTTCAATTGATCATTCCTTATAGTTCGTATTAGCCCTAGGATGCTCCCTGTTAAGTTAATTGGACAATGGTTGGGAAACCAGCAAGTTATGGTGATTGACCTGTTTGGTTGATCACGGGTCGAATGGTCGATTGGGGACTTGTCGAGGCAAATTATTGACTCAGAACCTAAATTAGATGTTTATGGAAGATAATAGAATAAAAAACGAAGGAATTTGATTAAGAATTGGGGGGAAATTAACCGGGTCAAGCCGCGGGTGGCAGGCCGTATTACAGACAAACAGGTGAAGGTGAGTGTCAGGCGCGTGACTTTCACGCGCAGCCACTTTGGGCGGCGCGTGAGGGCACGTTGAGGCTTATCTCAAATCACGATCAACATGACTTTTATTCCTCTCATCATTCTGAACATTTTTGGTGAATTAACCATGTTGATCTGAGATAGTTAGGAGGGTCAGTTTAGGGCCGGTTGTCTCGGGAAACGTGTTGGACGATTTCCCCGAGCCGGTTTCTGTTTCGGACTTTTTGGATAAATGTTTAAGACTTGTAGTGACCCTTACGTGTGATTTGGACTGACAGGAATTGTAAAATAATCCCGGTACAGGTCCGTACGCGCAGATTCACCGCGGGATCGTACTGTGAGTGGTCCCGATTTCATTAAACCCTTGCATGCTTAAATGTTTTCTGATTTACTTATAAATTCACATGCTGGAATCAAGAAACGGTTTTGATGATATTGAAATTATGGTTGTGGCACGCTTCACGGTATTTGGGTTTGAGACCCGTCCGATGAAACTTAAAGATTGGTTTTGGATTTCATCAATATATATATGTTTTGCATGTGGATATCGATAAAATGTATTTGGTACTGCACTGTATAGATCCATTCTTATGATACTGTCTCCTCCGGATGTGGTACCCCGAAGCGGTCACGGCGCATTGCCTGCGAGGGGTCATTCTACGGAGGAACCGGATCGTAAAATGACTCAGGAGCAGGATTGCTATAATTTGACGTCAGGGACGTCGAGCGTCTAGGACGCTAGGCATTTGAGATGTCGTACCCGGACAGGGTTCAGTGATTGGATTCGGGATTGAGACCCCAAGTGGCACACGTAGCCTTGGGACTGTGACCTTATTGGACGTCAGGGACGTCAGACATCGGGGATGTCAGGATTGGAGTGTATAGTGCAGTGACTATAATTATGTTTATGGTTTTATTACATGCCTTATGATTCACATTATATGATTTATGGCTTTAAACTCTGATGCATGCATGTTTGGAAAACGGAGGGGTAAATTATATGTTTTACTTATTAAACGGTTTTATAAACTTGAGTTTCTGCCCACTCACCCTTAATGTTTTGGTAACCCCCCCAGGCTGTGCTACTGAGGTAGAGGAGGATCCTGAGGCTGAGGCATAGATCTACTTTTGCGTACCTGAACCCCTGTTGGGTGGTTTACCCGCAGGATTATTTTAGAGTCGTGTTCGCAATTTGTAATTTTGGTTTTCATCTCTTGTCTGTCATCTGTTTATTTCGGATTGATGTATAACTTTAATTTGGTTATTTATGAATTTGAACGTTTGAGGTTAAAATTGGTATGTTAATTTGGATGTCATACGGGAGCAGGGCACGCCCCCTTGTGGTCCCCATGGGATCGGGGCGGGTTCTGTCAGAACATGTGAGAACATGTTACACCGCCACCCTCACCAAAACTAGCCAGCATCATCTCTCGGATTCAATGGAGACACTATTGGTCACAGAGACAATGCTGGGAGACGATCTTGTAGACCCTAAGTCTATGCACGAACTCAGGGACAACCCCTAGACGATCCGCGCGATCTAACACATATGCCCCAGGCAGAACTCGTGGAAAATACAGAAATAATCCCTCTTTCTGACCAGCACAAGGATCGCAAGGTTTGAATCTAGTCGAAGTTGAATCCCAGCATTCGCTCTGCCCTCATCAAGTTCCTCCGGGACAACGCAGAACTATTCACCTAGTCTTATGCGGACATGCAAGGCATCTCCATTGACTTGATCTGCCACAGACTCACCATCAATCCCTCCTTCAAACCAATCACGCAAAAACAACGGCGCTATGATGCCGAAAGGAAACTAGCCATGCATGCCAAAATCACTAAACTCAGCACCATCCACTTCTTTCGGAAGGCTATCTACGCCGCTTGGGTCACCAATGTAGTCCTCGTCATGAAGCCCACGGGCCTCTGGCGCATGTCCATCGATTTCACGGATCTTAACAAGGCCTGCCCTAAGGACAGTTTCCCCCTCCCAAGATCAACATGCTCATGGACGCTACCACGGGGCACGAACTGCTCAACTTCATGGATTCCTACTGCGAATATAACTTGATCCTAATGAACCCGGAAGATCAGATCTACACCAATTTCAGGACCAACCTGGGCATCTACTACTACAACACAGGTGCAACTTATCAACGCCTCGTTAACTTCATATTTACCAACCAGATTGGAAAAAATATGGAAGTTAATATGGACGAAATGCTTGTCAAAAGAAAAACGGACAATGGGCACGTCCCCAACGTGGCCAATATATTCAAGGTCCTAAAAGAATACAAGATGCGCCTCAATCCCACCAAGTACGTCTTCGGCATGTGATTCGGTAAATTTCTGGGCTACATGATTAGCCAGAGAGGCATCGAGGCCAACCCCGAGAAAATCAAGACTATCATCGACATACAGCCCCCTCAAACCCACAAGGACATCCAGAGTCTAACTGGACGAGTAGCGGCCATCCCCTGCTTCATCTCTAAGGCAAAGAACATATGTACCCTCTTCTTCAAGGAGCTGAAGGGTAAAGGAAAAAAGGTCAACTGGACTGAGGAATGCAACAAGGCATTCGTGGAACTTAAATAGTACATGAGTACGGCCACACTACTAGCTAGACTAGAGACTAGAGAGCATATCTTCTTCTACCTCTCGGTATCCACCTTAGCCGTTAGTTCCGTCCTCATTACCCAACGGGAAGGCTACGTCAGCAAGGCTTTTCAAGATGCAGAAACTAGGTACCCTGATCTTGAGAAGCTTGCTTTAGGCCTAGTGGTCACTGCCAGGCGGCTTCGACCATACTTCTAGGCACACGAAATCAAGATTGGTCATCTAGAAGCTCAACACCTCTGGCCGACTAATCAAATGGGCCATTGAGCTCAATGAGTTCGACATCTGCTATGTTAATAAGACAACAATTAAGGATAGGCAGTGGCCGACTTCATTACAGAATATTCCTACCAGTCCACACAGTGCATGCCTTCCGATGACACTACCCAAGGAAGAGGACCCGCTATGGGCGAACCACCGCAGCACAGGGTTTCCACCATCGATCCCACATGCCCATGTTGTACACTATACGTCGAAGGATCTGGTTTCCACAACGGATCAGGAGCAGGGCTAGTCCACACATCTTCTGACAAGGTCAAACTCGAGTTTGCCCTCCGCTTCAGCTTCAGGGCCTCCAACAACAAAGTAGAATGCTAGGCCTTCTTGGCTGGACTACGACTTTCCAAAGAATGGAAGCCAAGCAAATTCGCATATTCAGCGACTCCCAGCTGGTTGTCATCCAGATCAACAATGAGTTTGAGGCCAAAGACGAGTCCATGACTCTTTACCTAACCCTCGCAAAGCAGCTCCTCATCCCTCGGTCTGAAAACAGTCATGTTGACACTCTCGCTCAACTAGCATCATCTCTTGACAAAAAGGAAAGGCGAAGGGTCCTGTTAGAAGTCCAACACAGGCCGAGGCGAAGCCCCTAGCCTCCATCACAGCAGCTCATATCGAAACCTTCGTCTACCAAAACATCATCTGTCGTTTTGGAATTCTACACACTATCGTCACTAATAATGGGATGCAATTCGATTGCAATTTCTTTAGGGAACTCTGCCACAACGTACGACATCAAATTGCTCTTTGCATCTCCAGCTCACCCTCAATCCAATGGACAGGTCGAAGCCGTCAACAAGAACATCAAATACAACCTGAAGAAGCGCCTTGGCGAAGACAAGGGCAAATGGGTAGGCATCATCGATGACGTCCTATGGTCTCACCGAACCTCTCACAAGACCTAGCCACTAGGGAAAGATCAGCTGGGACTTTCGCTCCAACCTGGGAAGGTCCCTACACAATTTCAAGGATCTACCGGGAAGGTACCTACGACTTACAAAACTCGGCTGGAAAGACACTCCCACATCCATGGAGCGTGGACCACCTCAAGTACTCCTATCGATAAAATAATGTGGAACACCGCAAGGTGCACGACCCATGGCCGAACATTTGTATTCATTCCTGGAACCCCTAGCATTATCAATGAATGAAATTTTTTACCATTTCATGCCTATATTCTAGGTTTTAAATTTTCCACAAGGTTCAGGTACTCGGCTAGTTATCATCGAGCACCGTCCAAACACACTCCGTTAGCCGTGGACGAGCATCATCCAGACACTCTATCACACGGGCATCGGCTTGACAAAAATTTATCTGGAAAAAAATTTCTTACCACCAAGGCCCATAAACTCGGCCTCTAATCAGACACAATTAATTTTCTTGGAAAGTAACTCTATCATGATCATCCTACAGTGGCCCTTAACATCCTAAACCGATCATATCGTGTCGGTCTATGCCTATCAATCAACACAACACTTGTGCCTAATTTCTCATTTCATGATGGTTATTATAGCCCTTAACAGCCTAAAACGATCATATAGTGATGGTTATTGTAAATCAGACCAACCGATAAACAACCACTTGTCATTTTCACTAATACACATTGAAATCTAAACCGATACAGAGACACGTCATGTTTACTGCATACACACTTATTTTATTAAAACGGGAAGTTCAACTACATTGGCTCAAGGTCGAATTACATAGACTTGGGACATTATCCCTTACATCATTCCTCATCTACGGATCCCCTTCCCCTCATCTTCCTGGCTTTCAACCACCTTTTCCACTGGCTCTTCCTGCTTGGCCAGCAGCCCTTCTCCCTGCTCGGTTTCAAGAACATTAGATGCCTTGAACTCTTCTATACCGACCTTCTTGGCCGAGAGCTACTGCTCAACTAGCTTAGCATTGGCTGGGTCTTGCTTGGAAAGCTTGGCATTGGCTGACTCCAGCTCAGCCAGGCGGACATGAGCTTCCTCTGACTCTTTTTTCCTCAACTTGGCCTCCTCGGCCTGAGTAGCCACATCAAGCTCCAAGGACTTGATCTTCAGCTCCAGCTCAGCCTTTGCCTCTAATGCTTGGTTGAAGAGCCTTTGACTATCAGCTAACGCAATCTCTTTGCCCTCCACGTCCCTATTCAAGTCCAAGGCATATTGCCTCATGTTGCTCGCATGGCGGAAGGCGGAGATGACCTCGCCAAGAAACTATATCACACACAAGCCGATCAAGGTGATTTCCACTCACCTTTGCACCAAGTGGCCCTTCGTTGTTATGAAGATATCTGTCAGGCCAATCCATCACCTCATCTTGCGAGGGTCCGTACAAGGTCGCCAACCAAGGCGATTTCCAATCACCTTGGCACCAAATGGCACTTGATCGGTCTGAGGACATCTCCTAGGCCGATCGGGCACCTCATCGTACAAGGCTATGTGCAAGCTAACCGACCAAGGTTACATCTACTCACCTTGGCACCAACTGGCACTAGATAGGTCTAAGGATATCTCCCACATCGATCGCCCACCTACTTGGCCGACCAAGGTGGCTTCCATTCACCTTGGCACCACATGGCTCTCGGTTAGTCTGAGAACATCTCGCAGGCCTATCGGCCACCGCATCGTGTACAGTTCCGCGTAAGTTGGTCTATAACTCACCTCTCCCTCGGCCTTCTCCCTCCGTCAAAGAACTTGGGGGACTGAGGAGTGGCATAGTGTACATCTACACAGGCCGATAGGCACAATACCAGCCCTCAACTGAGGAAATCCACCTTAGTCAAGGGCTTGGGGGAGTTCTGTTCATACCTAAACTGGTCGGCTTGACTGAAGGCAGAATTGGTCTGCCTTAACAACCAAAATGTACCAAGCTCAAGCTAACCATTGCTAACCGACCATATCTGATCGGCTAGCCCCTAGGTACCTTCTGGATCGTACCAACAAGGTCAGGGCGGCCGAGGACGATCATGTCTGATCAGCCAACCCACAGAACGGCCTGGCCAACATTCGGTCTCCTTACAGCCAACTATAGGCCGACTCTCTTGAGGTCGACAAACATATGGTCGGCCGAGCCCACTAACAAGTCATAAATGTTATCCAGGACCACCTCAGGACACCTGTCAGCTCCTAAAGGCCACAACATTTATCCCATATTGACAAACACCAATAAACACATTCAATGCTACTATAAATACGAGGGCATCCCCTTCGAAAAGGAAATGAAAATCTTGCCCTAATGCTGTCTAAATTACTATAGTACCGTTCCTACTTACACTTACTTAAGCATCGAAGACTGTTAGGCTAGCACCACACCGGTGTCCCTTTGCTCTTACCCTCTTCCTGTGCAGGTCTGTCTACCCCGAGAGGAGCATAAAATGCGCTCAGCGATGCTAGTCTAAGTTGGTCCATTTCTTGCATCAACATTGGGTATGGATTCGTGTTTGTGTTGTTATTTTTTTTATTCTTCTAATCGATTTGGTAGCTCTTTACGAAGTGATCAATTTTGGGTAAGCTGGTTGGTATGGAAAGTTAAAGTTCTGCTTTCTCTATCGATGTTTCTTTGTTGAGCTTGTATGCAATTGCAGGACTGGTGAATGAGCTCTGTATTAAGTACTATTAAGTGGCTCTGGAAAAAGTTCTTTAGGAAAAAAATATTTCATTCAATAGTATTAATACCTAAGATTTTTTTTTTGAAAGTGTAACTAAGATAAATAAGTTAATTTTACTGAACTCCTGTAGGAAAATATGAGAAATTGAGACTAAATTATGAGTTAAAGTGCTAGTCTTGTAATGAGATTTCTTTTGTGCTGTTTCTATTATACTCGATGTTAGCTGTTATCTACATACTCTATTCAGTGTTATGAGATCGAATTTTTCAAGCATTACCTCAACATTTCTTATCATGTATGCACTATTTTATAACATATGGGTACCACAGTTAATTTGTTTGCTTATTTTAATTCAAGGATGCACAAAAGAGAAGCAATTAAGTCATGGATAACACCTAATTTAAGATGTATTTGCTGATGCAGTCTGGTTTGTGATTCATACTATTCGAGGCCTTTAATTTTCTAATGTGTTTGTGTTGGTCGTTCTATTTAGTTTTGAGTAAATGAACAATGGAATAGTTCAATTCAGCAGAGTACTCCTTTGTGCTCCAATCTTCTTTTTTATTCTCACATGAATTTCTTTTTAGAATACACTAAATTGATTGTATTCTTATGCTTTGTAGATCATGCTAATATATTCAGATTAGAGGTGCATCATCGTAGTGTGGGAATGGCAGGGGGTAAAGATGGGGTGACATTGTCGTATAAGGGGTGAAAGGTTAAATGGTATGACTTTGTGGGTCTTGATTATATATCAATGTTAGAGATGAAATGTATGGTTAAGGAGTCGGGTTATGATATTATTTTTGTGGGCATCTATTCTAAAGAGTGGAATAGTGGGAACTTGGTTAAGTTGAGTGGTGATGAATAGTTGAAGGGATATATTTAGTCAAAGGACTTGGTAATCCCTATATACTTATGACGTGGCGGTGGAGATGAGATTAGGTTGTTTGGAGAGGTGGATTCAGTTAATATGGAATAAATTCTAGGCAAAGTTGAAAAAGTTTCAGCGTAGAAGAAGTTGACGTGGATGAAGTTGTTGAAGCAGCTGACAGGGGGAAGAAGATGTAGATGTTACAAATAATAGTAAGGGAAATAAAAAGTTATGGAAGATGCAGATAGTGAAGAAGAGGATGAGCTTGATCCATAATTTGTTGACACTAAGTTTGTACAAATAGAAGAATAGGGTGTTCAAATGACAGACATGGATGATACTCTATTTCAGAATTTTGTAGACCATGAAATTGCTGAAATTGATCTCAATGGTCCTGAAGATTATCAGAATTTGGAAGATGAGGAAATTGGGGCAAGTTTTTGTTCCAGAAGTATAAGATAGTGAAAGTGGGAAAGATTAGGCACAATCCATAGGAAGGTAACAAAAAGATGGTAGTGGATTAAGGATTGCGTGGCTTTTTAATGGCTTAAATTGAACTTATGTTAAATGCCCACATCCTGAACATATGTTGGATGTTGTGGGAGTGGATGCAAATAATGATATATATCCAACAACAGGGGGTAATTTTTGAGGTTAAGAACTATAGTAGTTGGAAATGGTTTCTGGAAATTTTAAGGGATGATTCAAATATATTGAATAGCCATGGGTACTTGTTTATGACTAATAATCAAAAAAGAATTCTTGAAGCTACGACTGAGTTATTCCCATATGTGGAATGTTGATACCATATTGGACTAGACTTACTGGGTCATATACCCGAAGCCCAAACACCTGGAAGAGTCAAAGGCACTAAGTAATCACGCAATTGGAAGTGCAACTTAGGCCCAAGCCCACAAAGGCAAACGACCCTGTCAATAGGTTAAACATGAGATTACACATGGACATATCCTCACCATCCATCTCCATGCCATGTGTCAACGCCAAAATAGAAGTGCATTTACGCCACATCAAAACTATTCATCAAGATCCCTTCAACTACCCATACAAAAGGTGCACATTTCTTGATAAGGTAACTAAGATTTGCTATTCACCAACAAAATTACCATTTACTGTTACTTCTTAAGAACCCACTTACTGTCTTGATCGTCAGAGTACCTTTAGGGTCGCACCACACTAGTGCCTATCTTTAATGGACGATCCGCTGCTCTTCCTAGGCTACGGGTTTAAAGAAGGACACGTGACACTCAATAATTAGAAAAACGTGATCTCCTTGTTGTTGCATTTTGTGCATCAACACAGAGGATAGAGACTGCATTAAGCACATATATGACAAGTTCAAGGCATATCACAAAGGGTTGACTTTGAAAGAGCAATTTTAAAGAATAGCACGGGCGACGAATTTACCCCGGTTTGAAGCTGAAATGAAGAATATGCTTGAATTTAGTGAGCCTGCACATTATTGGCTAAGTTAGCAGGTTCCTAAGCAATGGTTTCAAGCACATTTCAACCAACCTTTAAATGTGACATCTTAACCAACAATCTCCATGGGACTTTTAATAAGGCAATCATACCAGTAAGAGACAAGCCTATATTAACTATGTTGGAGAAAATTAGGATTTATTTCATAATGATGTACTCAGTAGTTAGTATATATTAGTATAGTTTAGAAATTATGCTAGAAGGATTACAGTAGTATAATGATAGTTGTCCCAAAATCTGCAGTCTGAATGTTCACTCTATGTAGCTATGTAGGTTGACCACTTATCATTGACATGGACATCAAATTGTGCCATGAATTAGGCAAATGCTAGAAGATAACAAGAAAAAAGGAAAACAGTTTCTATCAAGGCATGTAGGGAATTATATTTTTGAAATAATTTCTCACATAGGAAGGCGGTTTAGAGTTGATTTGAGTGCGAATGTGGGATCTTGGCCAACTAACCTAGATACCAACCAGGTAAGGTCCCCCCTTACCTGAATGTCGACCAAAATTTATTGTTTCAGACTCAGAGGGAGCTGATTCCTCCTAGAAGGTTCAGACCATATCGTATGCCGATTGACCTAACATCTATGAGGCTAACCAAAAGAACCAGAAGAAAGTTAGAAGTAATTACTAGGAGGTACTCTAGGATCTTCCTCTCAGAAAAAGGCTGAATGACATACCACTAAAGATTGAGAGGTTGGGAGACTAGCCACATTTCTGGTAACCAACAAGAAAAGCTCCCTGGGTCATCCTCTCAGAACTAGGCCAAACACCCTAAGTCGAAGGACTAAGGCACTTAGAGACCAACCTAGGCTGATCCACTCATTCAACACTTATTGGAATGCATAAAACCTTGGAGGCCAAGATGAAACATTCACCAATGCTAACCTGGGAGAAGGCAAGCTATGAACCGTTCATGAAAAGTATTAACAAATTGAGGCATGACCACGAAATAAAGCCCTTGAACATCACACTTTATACAGGGAAGGGAGACCCCATCACTCATCAATAACTACCAATCGGTTGTGGCTTTCAAGAGCCTCTATTACGAGGCATGTTGCTTAAGTTTCATTACAACATTGACTGAAGCAGCAATCAACTGGTTTAACAGACTTGAGGCCAGAAATATCGACTCTTTCGAGAAACTCCAAATAACCTTCATCAACCTGTTTATGATCCTAACTGATCTCCTCTTATATGCGGTTGACTTCTTCATGTTCACACAATGGGAAAATGAAATACTACAGAAGTACGTAACCAGATTTAGCCATGAGTACTCTAGATGCGCCGAGACGGATGATAAGGCAGCATTCATAGATTTCAAGGTTGAGATGTCGAACCATGAAACAAGTGGTCATACATGCCAAGGCTGGGATGTCGAACCAAAAGACGAAGTCCTATTTGGTTAACACATACTATCCAAATCCACAAGACTCAATTAACACATACGAACTGAGCGGTCAAAGCCAACAACATATTGTTAAAAATTACCTCTCTAATCGAGGACAACAGACTATGGAGGAGGAAAAAGGAAGGACTACTCCAACAAATCATACAGTCTCGGAAAGAAGGGCGAGAATCCCAACTATCACAATTTACTTCAAAGGAAAAATCCCTAAGATGATAGGCTCAACAATGCTGAAAAACTGCTCCTCGATCGAAGTTTGACACCTATACCATACTAAAAAACTCATATGAAAATCTCTTGATCAATTTTGAGCACCTGATTCCCAAATCCCCTTGACTGCTAGCCTTCGAGAAGGATGCCAAGAAAATAGGAACCTACTTCCAATAGCACAAATACAATGGCCATATCATTGACTAATGTGTGGCATTCAAGGGCCTAGTGTAAGTCTTGGTTATTGACGGAAAACTCGACCAGTTCCTCCAACATGCACCACCTCCACCTCGTAATCCACATATCAACGTAATCACCATAGCACCTTTCATCTCATCCCCTCTGATCTCAAATAGACAAAGAAGAATTTCCTTTGTCTTCCCAACACAATCAATAACTCTTCAAAATTGAAGATGAACAAGCCAAAAATATGAACAAGTTCGGTTGGGAACTTATCACATTCTCAGAGGAAGAAGAAATATGTGTCCTCTACCCACACGATGACCTAATTGTCATTCGACTGGAAATTTCAAATTTCCATGTTATAAGTATCATGGTTGATACCAGCAGCTCCTCAATGTCATATTCATGGAGGCATACAAGCAACTAGTCATCCCTACCTTTAATCTTGATCCATCTCCCACACCATTATTTGGTTTCATGGAGGACTCAATCGTACCACTCATCACTTTCACTCATTAGTTCTCTGTCCGAAAAATCCCAAAATGAGCAATAGTACTCACACCTTTCTTGGTGGTAGATTATCCAACGGTCTACAACATCGTCCTATGAAGAAGACAAATCAGCCAACTTAAAGTAGTGGTATCCACTCATCTGCTTCTGATCGAATTCCCCACCCTATAGGCATTGGACAAGTTTGTGGAGATCAGATGGTAGTAAGGACATCCAACTAAAGAACATCCATGGCTCCACATAAGGACACATTAAATGTCAATGAGTCAACTTTCGAGGTCGACCCTATCAGAGCTTAGGTTGTACAACATATATAGGGTGGACTAACTGAGGACCCCAGGGACCACTTAGCCATAACAAACCCATAGCTTATCGAGGAACTTAAAGAGCTCGTCTTCTCCCACAACTTCGCCAAAAGAAAGGTAAAAATCGAAACCACTCTTTCTCCAAACATGAGATATGAATTAATTAGTTTTTTGCAGCACAACTCTGAGGTCTTCACCTAGTCATAAGCTAACATGCTAGGCATATCCACTGATGCCATCTGTCGCCGTCTAAGCATCGATTCTTTCTACAAGCTAGTGAAGAAGAAACAATGCCTATATGACGCTGAATGGATTGAGATAATGAACATAGAGATAGTCAAGCTCAGTACCATAGACTTTGTACGAAAGGTAGTCTAGGCCTTTTGGGTGGCCAACATAGTTCTGGTCCATAAACCCTCGAGAGCTTGCCAAATGTGCATTGAATTCACAGATCTAAGTAAGGCATATCCAAAGGATAACTTTCCCTTACTAAAAAAGGCAAATTAGTCGATGCTACTATTGCAGACGAGTGCTTAAGCTTTATGGACGCCTACTCTAGATACAACTAGATCTTCATGCATCTAGCTAACTAAATCCACATCACCTTTAGGACTGATTAGAGCCTCTATTGCCACAATGTGATGTCGTTCGGAGTAAGAAATATAGGTGCCACCTATCAACGCCTAGTGAGCTTCATATTTGCAGAGTAGATAGGCAAAACAATGGAAGTCTATTCTAATGACAGCTCTTCGTGAGAAAAATGGTTAACCAACACATTCCCAACCTCTCTAAAATGTTTGACGTCTTGGGAAAATACAAGATGTGCTTGAACCCAGCCAAATGTATCTTTGGGTTCAGCTTATGCATGTTCATAATCTTCATGTTAAGTAGAGAGGAATAGAGACAAATCTTGAGAAAATCAAGGCGCTCGTCGACATGGAACCTACGCACACTTAAAAAGAAATACGAAGCCTCACATGCCGAGTGGAAGCTATAATATACTTCATTTCCAAGACCACTAACAAGTGGGTGCCATTTTGCAAAGCCCTTAAGGAAAATCCAAATACATCACTAGGAGTGAGGAATGCACCAAAGCTTTCATCGAGTTGAAGGAGTACATGAGTAGGGCACTACTACAGGCCAGACCAAAAATGAGCAAACCCTTGATCATATACCTACCTCTTTGTCTCCATATCCGTAGTGAGCTTAGTTCTTATCAAAAGGAAGGATGAAACCAAACACCCGGTGAATTACATGATCAAGGTACTCCAAGACACCAAGAAAAGGTACATAGATCTTAAAAAACTCGTTTCTACCTTGATCATATCATCTAGGAAGCTCAGACTTTCCTTCCAAGCTCATTCTATCACCATGATAACATACAAGCCGCTTTACCAAGTGCTTTAGTAACCTGAGGCATCATGAATATGGCTCAAGTGGGCAATCAAGCTTAGTGAGTTCTATATTACCTTTTCCCTTAGAACAGCCGAGAAAGGACAAGCTATCATTGACTTCATCTCAAAATTCACATACCTTTCAGTCGAGACAGAAGAGAAGACCACCACTAAGCCTCTTCCGGCAACCACAACACCAGCTTTGGATGCCGATAAACCCATCTAGGTGCTCTGTGTGGATGGATCTTCTTTCCATAGTGGCTCTGGTGCAGGACTTGTCATCACCACCCCAAACAAAGTTAAAATGGAATATGCCCTTTAATTCATGTTCAAAGCCTCCAAAAACGTGATCGATTACAAAGCTATTTTTTTAGGCCTTTGTGACAAACCTAGCACCAAATGATCTTCTATTAATGCGATCAACATTAAATCCACTCGGATAGCCCTTATGATTGCTTTTCTCACTGACATATATCTTCCTTCAGAAAAAATTATAGCTAAGAAAATCCGTCAATTGACAACTTGATATACCATCATCAATGGTCAACTATACAAGCGGGGATTCACTCTTCCTCTCCTTAAGTTCCATGTCCCGACGGCTGGAAAAGTCATCTTGGAAGAAACACTTGAAGGGATTTTTGGCAATCACTCCGGCCCTCTCTCACTTGCACACAAAGCCTTCTTCCAAGGCTTCTATTGACAAAGTATGCATGCAAATGTAGTAGACTTCACAAGGCGATATGACAATTGCCAAAGTTTTGCACTCTTCATGCATCTTCCACCAGTGAACCTCACTCGATGCTCAGTACCTGGCTATTCTCACTTTGGGGATCAATCTAATTGGCAAGATGCCAACATGCAAGGGTTAGACCGAGTATGTCGTATTAACTATGGATTATTTCACAAAATGGGTGGCGGCTAAGGTCTTAGCCACTATTACAATGGTTCAGATTGAAAATTATGCCTTTCAGAACATTTTATGCTACTTTAGTCTT
Source organism: Prinsepia uniflora (assembly GCA_032719365.1). Taxonomy (NCBI): domain Eukaryota; kingdom Viridiplantae; phylum Streptophyta; class Magnoliopsida; order Rosales; family Rosaceae; genus Prinsepia; species Prinsepia uniflora. The sequence continues at coordinate 69,675,541 of CM064861.1, forward strand.
CCACACATAATTTTCATAGATAACCGGAAGTAGTTTGACAACGTTCACTTCTAGGCGTTCTATGAAAGTAATAAGCTATTATTTATGCATCATTTCAATTTCATTTCATGCCTCTTTTACTAATCTTTTGAGTGTATTTGTGCAATCAGTAGGAGAACGTGATCTACATTGTGAGACTTGTACACAATATGAAAGAAGAGTCAATTATGAAGATAATGCAAAAAGAATAATTGAAATTCAAGTCAGAATGGAGGAGTTTTCTCAAGTCGGACCCAAGGCCTTATACCAAGGTCTTGGACCTACCAAAAGTCCTGTGCCAAATTCAAGTCCCTACCGAAGCCCCTGTGCCATCTTCTGAAGCCTAGACCCTATGCTTGTCCTAAGTCCGGCGACTGGCTTGTGCCACCCAATTAATAGAATTATTTTTCCCTATTTGATGTGTACTTGAGGCACATTTTCTACACTCTTTCCAAGCGCATTATCAAGACCCAATTCGGGGGACGTTCCAAAAGGACCTAAATCAAGGTCAAATTCGGGTTTGTTGTGGGCCTAGGCCTATTTAGACTAGCTCCCAGTGTTTATGGCACTTTCCAACCACCCAACTAGATTCTAGATGTCCCAATTGCAGTTTAGGATGGGTTTTTATGTTCAAGATAGACCCAAAAAGGTTTTTCCCTTTTCTTGGCTAAAAAGGACTCCTAATCACACATGAAATGTGTTTGTGATTAGCCGCCAGCTAAGAACGGTCGTTAAATTCAAATTTTAAGGGATTAATCAGAAAATATTCTTCCTATTTTGACAATTCAAATTGTCATAAGGTTCCAAGAGAGGGAGGTGTATCTATCTCTTTCCTTGTTGCTTAAAGAATTCCTAGAACTTTTCATTTTCGAGTTTCTGCTTATCAAGCTTTGAGATATCTATTCTATTTAAATTTCTTAGGGGTTTCGTTCAAGAAAAATTCCCCAAAATATAGCGATACATCTTCTATTTAAAGACTTCCTATAGGCACGACAAAAGGTTCCCCTTTTTGCCTAGTTTTACCCTAGCTCCAATTTACAATTTCATACTAAGTATTTCAGAGTTTTTGGTTTTCGTCTTCAACTTGAACGTGGAGCTTGGGAATGGAAGCATCGTGTCCTCTGTTGTGCACCATTTTTCTTTAATTGATTTGTATGCTGAGCCTTTTGCTTTTATTACAAAGTTTAATGCAAGTTCATATATTGATGATTTTCAATACAAGCATGCGTGGGTAGTTTTTCTTAGGATTGTGGATACTTAAAGCCCTAGCAATGTTAGTTCGTATTTAGATTTCTAGCTCTTGACTGTGATTACTATGCATGCGGAATAAGTTGGACTACTATTCTTCATGAACTTAGTTTATTCCTATAAGCTTAGCTAATTTATTTGCATAAAGTTATAAATGAAATCGATTGAGTGACCGTCATATTACCTTGTGACTTGGAGGGTCACGTTTAGGAGGTGGACTCCTATTTATAGTCTTTACTCGTGAAACCTAGGATTGCATGCCACTTTTCTTGGTTAATGTGGTGTCGTGAAATTCTCTTAGCACTTCATCCATTATCTAATGGTAATAGACGTTTTTGGCATATGCCCTGTCTAAAACATGCTAAGTAGGAGGGAATGAATATGTCGAGTGAGCATATGCTCTGTTCTAGGCATGAGCACCTAATTCATTGTTTTCATAGTAATTGGGTTAAGGCAATGTAATGAGGAATATAATTTGTTAGGGTTGATAGTAAGTCCTTATTGGCCTTAATCACCCATCTTTAATCAATCAATATTTTGTTGTTTTAATTCTATGTTGTTTACTGATTTGCGTAAGCACCAAATCATCAACACCCACTTATTAATTTGTACTTTAATCTTTGTTAATTTTAACCTAAACTAAAGTGTAATAACCGCTGAACATGTCCTCGAGGGATCAACCTTTGCATGCTACTATACTATCATTTTTTATTATGTGCACTTGTAAAGTATCGTTATAGAATTATTGACCATATTAATTGTGTTCAATAAAATATCGATCAATTTTTTGGTGCCGTTCCCGAGGACTTGTTTATCAACGGTGTCCATTCAATTTGGAATTTTAAACTTAGCTCTTTTACTTTTGTTTTAGGTGCTAGTTTATGCCATTTGCGAGCTCTATGAAGGCATCTACTGCATCCTATCGTGCTTCTTTTGTACACGAGAACCTACCATCTAGTCCTAGGCACCTTTCCAAACCACCTCCAGACCGTGGCCAGCCCCGTGCCTTTATTCCACCACCTGCCCCTAAACTCCTACGGGACTTTGATGCACCTCATGTACCCTAGGACCAGTTCCCCATTGTATTTTCAGTAAGCACCGTGGAGAACTTTGAGCTGAAATCTGGCACCATTCACATGCTGCCTATGTTTCATGGCCTCTCAAGTGAGGAACCCTACCTTCACATCAAGGAATTCGTCCAAGTCTGTTCTACCTTTCACATCAACGAGATGACCGAGGCTGAAATTCGACTCTAGATGTTCCACTTCTCAATCAAGGATCATGCTAGGACACGGTTCCTTTCCTTGACCCCTGCATCAATCCACTTGTGGAGGGACTTGACTTCCAAGTTCCTCAGCTAATATTATTTCGTAGAGAAGACCAACGAGTGAAAGGACAATATTTTGAATCCTAGGTAATCAATGGATGAATCTTTCTAAAAATATTGGGAGAGATTCAATGAGATACTTCAAGCCTGCCCTTACCACAACATTGAGGATGATCATTTGATGCTATACTTCTATAGAGGATTGTGAAATGGTGATCGAAACATGGTCAACTCATAATACCAAGGGATTCTCGATGGAAACGCTACAGAAGCACGTATAGCCTTTGAGAATATTGCCCAAAGGGAGAAACAGTTCAGTTATCGAGGCCACTCCTCTAGACCCTTGGCCAAAGTTCAAAGGGATGATAAGGACAACATGATTGCTCAACTAACGGCAATGGTCAAGCAGCTATATAATGAGAAGGACAAGGGAGTCCATATGTGTGATATGTGTTCGATTCAAGGGCACACTTATCAAGAGTGTCCCCTCATCAAAGATGCCAATTTTATTGGTGGTTACAACCCTTCTAGACCCAGGAATGATCCCAATTCCAACTCAAACAATCCTGGGTGGAAGAATCATCTGAATTTTCAATGGAACAATAACCAGAATACTACTGATCTATAATGACTCGAAAATTTGAGAAGCGTAAATTTCAAAAATTTTGTTTGTTAAAGGAAAGTTTTGCTCTTATAAGGTTAGAGGTTGAATTTTTCCCTGGACACTTTTTGGACTTTTAGTGAGGACCATTACGTAGGTCTACACATCCTAAGTCGGCAGATAGGCGGCACGTCAAAATCGGAGATCGGGTAAGTTCGTTATGGTCCTAAATGGACTAGGGGCATTTTGGAAATTTAGGTACTAGCGGTAGTTTGGTAATTTCACAAGGATATATTTTGTTGATTTCAAGAGATAGTGACAAGTGTCCTTATCTCCTTGGGATTGGGTGCTCCGACCTTGTGTATGGCGGTGGAGTTATTTATGTGTTGGTTGTGTGATTGTGTAGGAGAAAAACCCAAATCCATAATAATATTCCAAGGTGATCTCTAATCCGTGAGCTAAGAGAAGCAAAGAGAAAGAGAGAAGAGAAGAGAAGAGAAGAAAGGAAAAAGAAAGAAAAGAAAAAAGGTAGAAGTAAAAAAGGACGAAAAATTAAAGCACAAGAAAAACCCAAAAATTTTCCCGTGGACCTTGGATTGAATTTTGAATTTTTGGTTTGTGATTACTCAAACCAAGGTCGTAACTAGCTTCCTAGAACTATCACGAGCAGGATCATTGAAATTTCTAAGGAAATCACATGGAGATAAGCCTAGGACAGAGTTCAAATTTTGGACTGTGGGCTTCGGTTGGAAATCTGGGAATTCAAGGTAAGAATTCCATGAATTGAACCCATATACTTGTTTCTGAGTAAATTGTGAGTAGGTTAGTGGGTTCAATCATGAAAAACATACATAAATTGGTAGAAATTGAAACGGGTCGTGAAATCGAGTTGGGTTTGAGTTGTAAACCTGGCTAGAGGTTGAAGGTGATCTCTGCAGCAGGCGCGTGAGGCCCCTGCGCAGAGGCCTTGGGTGGCAAGTGGGAGAGCCCGTGCGGCACTATTCGGAATCTGGTCAACATTACTTTTAAAGTGTTCGATATGACTTAGACATCTAGAGCTTGGCTCTATTTTCCTGTGTCCTCACTCGGACGTCTAAAGCTTAATTATGTTTTCCTGAGTGGTTTTCCTACCGGTAGTACGGATATGATATGGTGACTGGTATTTGAGCATCGAGGATTGGTTGGTTGGTTGATTTACTGTTATTGGCTAGTTGTGTTGGTTACTGATGCTTGTATCTAAATATTTTCACCTTGGTTCAATTCACTAATTTTGAATCGATTGATTTGATTTGGTTGTTTTGGGTTTCAGTTATTGATATTTGTGTCTGTGTGATTTTATATGATTTAATGATCATGGTTTCAGGAAATGTGGGCCACATGTCGTTAATGTGTTTCATGATTGTTGTGGTTTCACAGTTTACGATTTGTTCGAAATTGAGATTCAATTATTACTTTTTTTGTGACATGATATTTTCATACTGATTTGATTTACTAATATTGGTTTGATTTACATGATATTTACTTTTATTTCAAGATTCACAGTTTATGATTGGTTCTTAATCGAAATTTGATGGTTTTACTTTATGCATGCATAGTTTTTAGAAAATGGAGGGTAATAGTTTATTTTCCTTGGAAAACATACGTTTTTAAATATTTTTGATGACCTTCTAGGCTGTTACATGAAGATCAGGGCTAAACGAAAGGCGGAGACATGAACAGTAAGGCAGTATGAGTATCCCTTATTTGAGAAAAGGCAGAGGCAAGACCGGGTGTGATTATCAAGGTGTTTTAAGAGCGAGTCCTATCAAATTTATTTCGGATCTTGGGTAATGAATTGTGTTTTCCAATATCATGCATCTAAGATGCAAGCCCCGTGCATGGTCTGGTAATTAAATGAGAATACAGGTCTAGGATAAGCTTGGGGATGAAATGGACCCTGGATTATTGGTAAGATATTGGATACTCTATTCCCTTATAGGAGGATTTGTGTGGGTCCACATAGTGAGTGAGCCCAAAGGAAAGAGCCATAGTGTTTATGGGCAAGTTGGACCCGGATATGATAAATGAATGAGTTTCTCAATTAGAGTGAGTATTTGAGGTTTTGAAGTGACGAAAAACCTTCTGTTGGATTTGATGCGTATATCGATGTTTTGCTTGACGACTAAGCATGCCAGTGGTGACATAGATTGGGACTATTGGATTAGAACCCGAATATGAGTAAGAAAATTGGAATAGGACTTAGAAAAAGTCAGACTTGGAAACTAGGGCTCAAGAAGAGCTAGAAGGTGGAAATGTCAGTTACAGTTTCAAATATTGAATAAGGGTTTGGGGTGAAACCCGAGATAGTGTTATAGGCATGGTACATCTAGTTGTTGGAGAGAAAAGTTTAAGTTTGTGTATTGATTACAGGCAGCTTAACAAGGTGATAATGCGAAATAAATACTTGCTGGCTCGATTAAATGATTTGTTTGATTAGTTGAGAGGGGCTAGAAACTTTTTAAAAAATGATCTGCGATCCAGATATCATTAGTTAAGGATAAAGTAGAATTATATTCTGAAAACAATCTTCTAGATGAGATATGGTCACTATAAGTTCTTAGTTGATGCATTTCGGGTTGATTAATGCCCCCGTATAATTCATGGATTTGATGAATAAGGTATTTCGGCTGTTCTTGGATTGATTTGTGATAGTGTTGAACACACTAAGGGAGAAACAGTTGTATGCAAAGTTTAGCAAATGTAAATTTTGGCTAACTAGTATTGGTTTGATAGGGCATGTGATATCAGCTGACAGGATCAGCATGGAATGACACGACCCACGCCCAATCCCCCAGGATTAAGGGATACGTCATGCTCTTGTCTAACCCACGTGCGACACGAAGGCTAAACACATGTCTAACCTCCATGGAACACGTAAGCCAGACAATGACAGAACATATTTCGGGTCTTACCTCCTCTCGCCGCCGTAGGCCACCGCCGTGACCACCGTTGAGGTCATCTCACCTTCCTCTCCATCTTTCCTTCACACAGTACACACAATCGAAGAGGTTTGAGGGTGTTTGTACAAGTGTGTAGTTCACGGGTTTGCAGAGGATTTCACAGGTTTGCTCATGGAGTCATGGCCACCGTCTACGACGGCCCTCCACCAAGGCACCACCCTACTCGTCTTCCTTAAAACCTCCCTAACAATTATGAAGATCAAAGGGAAATGGGTTTCACGGTCACACACTGCACACACACACACACACACACACACACACTCTGTTTCTCTCAAACCCGTGCAACCATTTTGAACTAATGTGAGGCGGCTTACAGGGTTCTACATCCATCCAGAGATGGGAAAAGTGTCCCAATCTGATTAGGCAACCATCCCAAGGCAGTCAAATGTCACTGGGCATAGATCTCAATGCAAACAATGACAAAAATGCCCTTGAGGATAAATTACCAATATGCCCCTTAACTTCCGAGGCCCATAACTTTCACATTGTAAGTCAGAATCAGACGTGCCGCCTGTCTACGGACTCGTGACGTCCCGAAATACGCCACAGTCACCGGCCAAAGTCCTCTTGACCGCCTGAACCAAAAGTCTAACAATTTGCCCATTCTAGGGGCAAAACTGTCATTTCGTATCGTCAGTCCGAAATCACCCAACTAATCACCGATTAATCTCACTAATCCTTTCATAATCACAAATCTAATCCCAAATTCTGGGACGGGTCATTACATGGAACCCCAGAATAATAGAGGCCCAATTGGGTTCAACCAAAGACGATGTGGGAGATTATGAGTTTTCTGGGATTAGTAGGATATTACATACAGTTTTTTAGAGGGGTCCACTACGATTGTATCTCAATTGACTTGTTTGACTAGGAAAGTAATGAAGTTCATTTTGGATGAGAATTGTGTGCGGTGTTTCTAGGAATTAAGAGCTGGTTGACTTCCGCTTCGTTATTGACCCTTCCAGATAATAGTGGTGAGTTTGAGGTTTACAGTGAAGCATTGTTACATGGTTTGGGATGGTATTTATGTAACATGGAAAGGATATTGCTTATACAACCAGACAACTAAAATCCCACGAGTTGAACTATCCTACATATGGCTTGGAGCTGGCGGTAGCGGTGCACGTGTTAAAGATTTGGACACACTACCTTTATGGAGAGACATGTATAATTTTTATGGATCATAAGAGTTTGAAGTATTTCTTCAACTAGAAGAGCTTAAACCTGAGGTAGTAGAGGTGTCTAGAACTGATTAAGGACTATTATTATACTATCAAGTATCACCTAGGGAAAACCAATGTGGGGACTGATGGTCTGAGTAGGAAGTTTGCAAATTCTATAACTCATATGCATATAGTATATTTACCACTCCTTCTAAAACTCATGAGGATGGGAATTAGGCTTGGGATTGATGACCGAGGAGCACTTTTAGCTATTTTTCATGTGAGGCCTATCCTTATTGATGAGATTATTGAAGATAATTTCTAGGACCCTACCTTGTGTATCATTAGGATGGAAATGGAAGTAGGAGACAAACTGGATTATATACTTAGTAATGATGGAGCGTTACAGAAATAGGGTCGGTTATGTGTACCTGAAGACAAGGGACTAAAAAAGGAGATTCGTGAGCAAGCTCATAGCTCAACTGATGCGATGCATCCTTGTGGAACCATGATGTATCGTACTCTCAAGGAAAATATAGTTGGGGTGGCATGAAATAAGAGTTAACAAATTTGGTGAGCAAGTGTTTAATATAGCACTAGGAAAAGTCTGAGAGAAAAACCCTACGAAACCTTCCATTTGCTTTCAATTTCTGCGTGGAAGTGGGATCATATGATGATGGACATTGTGTTTAAACTTCCAAGGACCCATAAAGGTTATGATGAGGTTTGGGTGATCATGCATACACTTACAAAGCTAGTTCATTTTTTACCGGTAAGAGAAGACATGCCCAGTACTCCACATATTGACATTAACCCCAGTATTCTCTTGAGTTCGCAGTGCGTATCATGTTTTAATGCTTAGGAAATACTTACATGATAAGTCACATGTGTTGGAACAACAACCTATTGAGCTCAAAGAGCATTTGAATTTTGAGGAGCAACTTGTACAGTTTTTGGACCAAAAGGACAATGTGTTGCGCCAGATAACTATCCCCTAGTGAAAGTTTTATGGAGGAATCATAATGTGGAAAGGCCTCGTGGGAGCCCGAGGCACGAATGCTGGGACAATACCCATACTTGTTTGTTTGAATTTCGAGGATGGATTTATTTTAGGGGGTAGGTTGTAACGACCCAAAAATTTGACAAAGGTAAATTTGAAAGAGTTTGATTGTAAATGGACAGTTTTACCCTTATAGGTGAAAGGTTGACCTTTTTCCCAAACACTTTTTATACTTTTCTCGAGGACTATTGCATAAACCTCATCATCTTAAGTCTGCAGATAGGCGGCATGTCAAAATCGGAGATCAGGTAAGTTCGTAACGGGTCCAAATGGACTAGGGGTATTTTTGATATTTTAGTTAAAAAATATATGTTTTTTTAAATATTTTTGTCCACATACCTTTTAATGGTTTTAATGACCCTCCAAACCGTTGTATGAAGATTGAGACTGAACGAGAGGTAGGAGGCATGAATAGTAAGGTAGTACGAGTATCCCATGTCTAATAAGAGTTGATGATAGCTTTCGTATTTTGGGATCCTTGTCAGACGGGAGCAGGATTGGGAGCAATTAATAAGGTTTTTTAGGAGTAGGTTCGGCCTTAATCCTATGCCACCTCCCGGATTCCAGCAGTAGCAACCCACAACGCCTCCAATGCACTCTCAATGACCTTCATCAGGCCAAGATTCTAGTAACAAGTCTTGGGAATAAATCCTTGGTACCATGGCTCGATATAATCTGTAGTTCATGAAAACAACCAATGGTTTCATACATTAGAGTCATGCCAAAATAGACAATGTCGTTGCCAATTTGGATAGGTATCTGGGGAAGATTGCAAACCATCTCAATCACCAAAAGAAAGAAAGGTTCTCAAGTTATCCCTTGATCAATCCAAAAGGATCCCATGATCCCAGGACCAACGCCTTAACTCTTCATAGTGGCACTCAACTTTCGGGACTAACATAAGCCTCTTATGAAGATGACTTCATCATGACCCCGGCTCAGCACTACCCAATGCCTCCTATCAAATGTTAACCCATGGTTACGCCTTATGGTATTGACGAGTCATGATTTATGCATCATTTTGACATCATTCCTAATCCCTTTCACTTGTATTTTGATTATATTTGTACAACCAATAGGAGAAAATCATCCATTTTTTTAGACTTGTGTAGATTATGGAAGTTAATTCAATTATGAAGATAACACAAAAAAAACAGATGAATTCCGAGTCCAAACAAAGAAATGGCCCTAAGATGACGTATAGGTCCCAGCTAATGTTACTGGCGTGTCACTGACCCGTGTCACCGGGATGTCATTGGACCACGTCACTGAGTCCTTGTGCCTATACCTTGTCACTAAAGGACGTCACTACAAAGTCACAATTCCATATCACTGCCATGTCACTAGCATGTCACTAGGATGTGACTGATAGGCTCATGTACCTGATTTATAGTCCTAGTCGGGCCCATGATCAACGGTTCCACATTTTTGTCCTCTTCATTCTAATAGGTTAGGAGTGAGTTATGGGTGTGATTTTATTACAGTGAGTTGCATTTTGAACCCTATTTCTAACCATGCAATCAGGACCAAGTTATGAGTACTTTTACTTTTATCTTATTTCAAAGGCCAATTTGAGCTTTTGATAGAGCCTTGGCTTAGTTCAAGGTATTTCCGATGTCTAAGACATGTTCAGACAACCTAGGTCGCTTTCTTAAGTCCTAATTGCAATTTTGGTAAAGTAAAATTTCCAAAGATCGACCAAGAAGTGTTTTCCCTCTTTTGATAAGCAATGAATTAAGTATCATTTTAAACCATTTATGCTTATCTTTTAATGTTTAAATACCAAAAAATATGAGAAAATGATCTATTTTGTGAGAAATATGTAGAATTGGATTAAGCTTGAAGAAGTTATGATAGAATGAAAAGAGGCCACCAAAAAGCTTGAAGGAATTTGGTAGGGGCCTACTGAATCCACAGAGAAAGCCCTGAAACATTTTCACCCTTCTAAATCTTGGAGTCCTCGTTGGCACGCGCCTACCGAACTCCCTTCCAAGCCTCTTTGCCGCTTTGACCAGTCCACTGACCACCTAGATTCAGTCCAAATTTCTGCCAGTGCCTACCGAAAACATTCCTGAAGCTTTATTTCGAGTTTTTGGCAATATTTTGGGATAATTCCAACTTGCTTTCACACTTATTCTCCATATTCTATAAGGATTTCAATCATATTTCCTTTCTGTATTATTATTTTCATCCTTTTACTTGTAAGAAAGGGTTTTAGTTAGATTTCCTTAATATTTAGGAAACCTTTTCCTTTTAGAATTTAAATTGTAAACTCCTATTCATTTTCGGATTAATTTTCTCCTATAAATAGAGAGGCTTAGACTAAGTGTAAGTGTCGCTCATTCTTGTACCGAAACTCTACTTGACCAAACTTTCCAATTTATATAATTGATATTACTTTGTAAAATTAATTACATCATACTCCATCTTCTACCCTTCATCTGTGGCATAGTTACGCATTCCTATTGTCTCACCAAAGAAAGTTCATTCACTTAGCATCCTTTGGGCTTCCCAGGAGAAAAAGTGTAACACGATCTCTTACTTCGTAGTTATCTTTTGGCATGAATATCGTTTCAATGAATTGATTGCTAATCTTATTGTGGTTTTATGCTTTATATTGATTTCGTATAAATCTTCCATGTGTTTTAGTATTTTAGTTTTTTTTTATGTTTGTATATTGGTGCTTAATACTTGATAGATGAGTTGGGCATTCCCTAGTCTATTATTGAAAGTGTCATGGGGTGTCCCGGGCGCGTACTTACGAATATGCAACCATCTCGTAGAACTAAGGTTATAGAATTTCGTAGGTTTGAAGTTAATATAATTCATGAATGAGTAAGGCATAAAGAATGAGTTGACCACGTGTAAATAATAGATTAGGTTAGTTTAGGTTTAGTTTAATTTCTTAGGACTTTAAAATTAATCTTTACCACCAATTAACCAATCAAACGACAATCATGCTTAAGGTACCCTCAATCCCCAGTCCAGAACGATCCCTATTTACCAATGCTAGAATCTACAAAAAGGGTTTTTAATTGCATACGTTTCCTTAAGTGTTGAGTGTCACGTTGTGTTTACTTTAATGCTTAGTTTTTACGTATCATCTTTCTTAGCCTACATTATATGATGTGTTCACACTTAGATGAGCTGTTGACCAATGGCAGCTCATGCTAGCTATCTAAATCCGAGATTGGGGGTCTAATAAGTTGTTCTTACCCTTGCTATCAACCTTAAATTTTGCAATATGCTCCTATGATAAGGAAGGGCCTTTATCACCTCTTTTTATCACATAAGGAAACTTCTCCTTGCCGCAAAAGGAAACCGTTTCCTCTATTTCGATTTTTCACTTCCACTCCAAGTGGGACAAGTGTTCCAATCCGACTCCTTCAAGGTCTTGCTGCTGAAGCTTTTGGGATAATTAGAACTCTTTAAATAGTCTTGTATTTAGAAAACAATAGACACAACTCATTACCTTAAAATAGTTCATTGTAACTATTTCCTTATCTGCTCTTCAATAAAATTTAGCCTTGAGTTTTATATTCAGTTGGTGCTTTAGTATTTAGAAGATTGTTCATGACCTCTACCTACACATAATTCTTCCTTCATACTTTTGTTTTTAATTCCCTTTAGCTTTTAGGTCTTATGCAATTATTTACTATGTTTTCCAATATGAGCAAGTGTGAGTAGTTTGCCTTAGGATTAGGGGTGCTAGAAGCCTTTGCCATGTTAGTTCATATTTAGATTTCTAGCTCTTGATTGTGATTATTATGCATGCTGAATAAGTTGGATAACTTTGCTCCATGAACTTAATTTTTTCCTATAAGTTTAGCTACCTTGTTTGCATATAATTAACTATGAATTTGCTTATGTGCCCATCATATTACCTTGTGAATTATAGCATCACGTTTAGGGGGTGGACTCTTATTCGTAGTCTTAAATTGTAAAACCTAGGATTGAATGACACTTTTCTAGGCTAATGTGGTGTCATGAAATCTCCTTTGTACTTCATGCATTAGCAAATGATGATAGACGTTCTAAGCATACACCCTATCTAGAACATGTAATGTAAGAGGAGATACATGTGTCAAGTGAACAGACGCCCTGTCCTAAGCACGGGCACCTAATTCAGAAGTTCCTTAATAATCAAGTAAAGGAAATCTAATGAGAACTGTAATTGGTAATGGTAGATAGTAAGCCCTGATTCTCCTTAATTAACCAATCTAAAATCAATCAAGTTTTCGTCACTTTAAATTCTGTTTTGTCATTTAAATTCTTGAATCACCAATCTCAATCAATCCCCAATGACATTTACTTCAAATCAGAAGTTACCTAAAAGACCAAATTAAAAGTGGAAACCATTGAACAAGTCCTCAAGGGATCGACCTTTGCATGCTACTATACTCTTTTACACGATTTTGTGCACTTGCAAAGTATCATTATAGATTTATTGCTCATATTCATTATATTCAATAAAAGCATCTATCATGTTTTTAACGCCATTGCTGGGGACTTGTACCTCAATAGTGTCCATTTGATTTGGATTATTTAACTCAACCTTTCCCTTTTTATATAGGTACTTGTTTATGTGCGCCACGGATGGCTCTGTTCACAAGTTAAGTTTACGATCCATCCCACTTTATCGGATCACTTCAAGTCCTTCCTCTCAAAACTCCTCTGTTCATGGGAGCCCACCACCAAGTCCATAAAGCATGGCTGGACCTCTACCTGAACATGCCCTTGTGCCACCACCTGCCCCTAGGCTCCTTTGGAAATTTACTGCCCCATATGCCTTCAACGACCAATTCCCCATTGTCTTTCCTGCAAGCACTGTAGAAATTTTCAAACTCAAACCTAGAACCATTCACATTTTTCTACGCTTCATGGACTCTCGGGTGGGGCCCTCACCTTCACATCAAGAAATTTGTGCATGTATGCTCTACGCTACGCATTAATAGGATGAATGAAACTGAAATTCAGTTACGATTGTTCCACTTTCCACTTAAGGACCGAGTCAAGGCTTGGTTTCCATCATTGGCACCCTCATCCATAAACACATGGTGGGACTTAACTTCCAAGTTCCTCACCCAATATTATCCCATTGAGAAAACAAACGAATGGAAATCTAAAATAATGAACCCAAGGAAAGCCATTGATGAGGCTTTCTATGAATATTGGAAAAACTTTAATGAAATGCTTAGTGCATGCGCACACCATAACACTGAGGATCATCACTTGATGATGTACTTTTACGGAGGATTAAAAAATTGGGGATCGAACCATGGTTAACTCCCAATCCCAAGGCATTCTAGATAGGACTGCAAACGAGGCATGTATATCCTTTGAGAACATCGCTCAAAGGGAGAAACAATTTAGTTATAGAAGGCACTCCTCTAGCTCTTTGGACGAAACTCGGAGTAATAATAAGGATAGTGCTATTGCCCAACTGACAACAATGGTCAAACAATTATGTAATGAAAAAGCCAAAGGTGTCCTTGTGTGTGATGTTTGCTCAGTTCAAGGACATTCCTCTCAAGAATGCCCTCTCGTGGAAGATTCCAAATTTGTTGGAGGTTACACTATTGCTAGACTTCGAAATGATGCTTATTCCAATTCATACAATCCGGGGTGGAAGAACTATCCAAACTTTCGATGGAACAACAATCAAAACGTTGCTAATCCCATGCCACCGCTGGGATTCCAACCACCATAACCTCCAACCCCTTCGATGCATTCGTAAGGACCCACTATGGGCCAAGGTTCAAATGGTAAGTCATGGGCAGAAGCCTTTGTGGCTATGGCACAAACCAAGAATGCATTCATGAATGAATCCCAAAACCACCAAGTACAAACTAATTCTTTCATGAAGGAAACCGAAATCACCAAGCACAAACTCATAATGCCATTACCAACTTGGAAAGGTAACCTGGACAGATTTCCAACCAACTCAATCACCAAGAGCAGGGTAAGTTCCTAAGCCAAACCACGGTCAACCCCAGAGGACAGTAGCACCCCACTATCAGTTCCATCACTCTCTTGGGTGAGGAAACAATTCAACGTCCTCCCATGGTTAGCTATTGGGATGAGAAAGTTGAACCTATTAAGGAAGATATGAAGCAAGTTCAAGTACAATTCTTCGAATCACATGACTCTTCATAATCCATATCTAAGGATTAGAGCCTGGCTTTGGAATAGCTCTCAAACTACGATCTTCATACATAATAAACCTAAAGGGATATCATATGTTATAGATAATGATGTTATTGTTCCTTTTCCTCCTAGATTTCTAGATAAAAAAAATAGCATCAATGGCTTGATGCATGCGAATCGAGAAATAAGCCCATTAACTTAGGAACATTGTTGTCTTACACATTTCCCGTTCTTAGAGAAGCACAGCCCACAAATAGGGTCCAATTGCTAAGCACGCCAATAGCTCGTCCCAAGGATTTGGTTCTAGCACCTACTTCTTAATACCATGATGCATCGAAGCCTCCTATTCAGAAAAAACCCATTTTATAGCCCACTCATGTAAGACCCGTGTCCTATAGGGAACAATGAACGATCCCACATTCCTGAGAGAGGGAAATGGTCTGGGAGGGGAATTGTGGTATGCCGTAAAGGTGTAGGCACACATCTATCTAGTAAGTGACCTTTTGGGAGCTCAGTGGCTTTGGGTTCGGTTGGAACCCAAAAGTTAAGCGAGTTGCGTTTGGTGCAATCCCAGGGTGGGTGACCCCCTAAGAAGTTGCAACGTGAGCTCCCGAAAATAAAACTGTGAGGGCGAGGAGGCTCAAAGCGGACAATATCTTGCTAGAGTCGGGTCCTGACCAACGAGGGTCGGGGCGTGACAGAATGGTATTAGAGCTGAGCCCCGATCGGAAGTGTACCAGCAAGGATGCTGGGCCCCAAGGGGGGTGGATTGTAATACCCAGTCTTGGAAGCAAGAACGATGAGCAAGACCCATGAGCTTGAGAAGCAAGAATGGTGAACAAGACTCGTGAGCTTGGAAAGGTAAGATCGGTGAATAATCCCACATCCCTCGGGGAGGGAAAAGTGAAGTGTTCTATATGTGTAGGCATACATCTATCTAACATAAGGCCTTTTGGGAGCTCACTAGATTTGGATTCCTTGGGAACTCCAAAGTTAAGCGAGTTAAGGCTGGTGCATTCCCATGATGGGTGACCTACTGGGAAGTTGCACGCGAGCTCCCAAAAACAAAACCGTGAAGGTTGGGGCAATCCCAGGATGGGTAACCTACTGTCAAGTAACCCTAGCCCTAATTACACTACTCAAACATTATTGAATTAGCAAATAACATAATTAAATGCATAAGAAACATAAAACGATAAAAGAATAAATAAACACACAAATACTAAATAATATCAAGGAGTAGGAAAAGGGGCTCAAACACTCTTCTTCTCCTAAGCCTCACGTCCTCCTTAGCACAAGCTTGAATCCCAAAAGCATAAAACAATTATAAAATGCGGCTAACTATGTATATAAACTGAGTATAAATTTTGACAGAGTTTTGGGACCTAGGAAGGTAAATTCGGCCCCCCTATAATAAACCCTAATGCCCCTATTTATAAGAGAATAAGTCATCCACTTAAAAATGAGAGTTTTTAATTATATTCTATAAGGAAAAGGCTTCCTAATTAATTAACAAATCTAATTAAAACCATTCCTACAAGTAAAAGAATTAAAAATAAGAATACAAAAGGAAATAGGACTCAAATCCCTATACAATATGGAGAATAAATGTGGAAGGAACTTGAAATTGACCTAAAAAGGGAGGAAAATCCGGAATAAAGCTACAAGAACCAATTTCGGTGGTTAACCACCGAAATCAGAGCCGTCAAAGGTGCCAAAGTTGCTGCGCATGCGTTCGGTAGGCGCTTACCGAATCTAGAGGTACCACTTCAGCACACACGAACCGAGGAACAGGCCACCCGTTCGGTAGGCGCACGCCGAATCGATCCGAGTTACAGTAACCGTGAAGCAACTCCTTCATTCGGTGGTTTTCCACCAAATTTCCTATGCAATCTTCTTTCCTTCATAACTTCTTCGTTTCAACTCCGATTTAGGTGATTCTTTCGCTCAAATTCTCATAATTCCAAGCTCTATTTGATCTACACATTTCTCACAAAATATATTATTTTCTCCAATTACATAGAACGAAATATTAACAAAACATACGTAAAAGGGTATTAAATCATGGATAAAACATGCACAAATTATGACCTATCAAATACCCCCAAACCTATCTTTTGTTAGTCCTCGAGAAAAACACAAAAAAAAAAGACTCGATCTAGTTAAGATAAGCATTTAAACCTCTAGGTTCACCTAGTAGGAGGAGTTTTGTCTCCTGAGGGTTATAGCAGCACGATACCCACAAACGTTTTACTTAACACAAAAGATGTTAGAAATCATGCATCAACAAGTTGATAAGAATCAAGAATAGAAAACAAACTCACACAAACCATGAAACATGCCAAAACCGTGAACTCAAGGTGTCAAGTGTTTATACCAATATCCCAAATGATCAAACTAGAAAACAACGTCATCTAATCACCCTAGAAAGATTTCGCCTTGACTCTAATCCTCACTAGGCATCACTCAATACGCTCAAGAATCCTAAGGCTTTCACTCAGCAAGCATATGTGAAGAGTTTATGTAAAGAAAATCAAGTTAATCACATATGGATTTCAATGAAGAACAGTAGTTTATCTGAAAATATGATCTCACGAAGAAATTGAAGTTTACAAACAGAGATACGTACCTTAATCCTTTGCATAACCATTCATAAGATCAATAGGTCTTCATTCACGGGTTGTAATAGGGCTTGGTTCTTGGGTTAAGAAAGAAAAGTTGGAATTCAAAGAACCTAAACCACATCAAGGCATGATAATTCATGACTCGGACCTTGAGTCTAGATGAAATCGTGCTTAAGCTCACAAAAATGCTCTAATTGAGGTACTTGGCTCACTTGACTCAACTCAAAGTTCATTGCTTTTTGTTTTCTTTTTTTTTCCTTCTAATTGCAATTTTTTTTCTTTTTTTTTTCTTTTCACTAATGAACTTGATACATATTTGTTTATATGAGCAGAGCCAAGATCATGCAATAACTTCCTCACTTTACAAATAAACGAACGATCTCTTCCATTCAAACATACTTCCATCACATGAGTATAAGTAGCACAAAACATCAACATAATTTCTCCTCACCATGAATCTCATTTGATGCAACCTTGACACAAGTTTAGATTATAGGGTGTAGCCATTATGAAGAGTTCAAAACTTGGGTAGATCATATTGTAGGTGAAGAACAAAATGGCTAAGTGTTTGGCTTCAAAGGGGCTTAGGAAGCATGCAATTTGGACAGGGAAAAGAAGGGCCTTTAGGAGCTAAAACACACATAGCCTATATCACAACTCATAAACAATTACACACTAAATCAAGAGCATCCAATAGATATGGTTTTTTAAACATCAATGCAAATAGAAAGAGATAATGCAATTAAGAAAAAAGTGATGAATGTTTGAGAGTAGAAACAAATAAATCACTCAGAAAGAAAGGAAATCAAGCTCAAAAATCTCACAATGGTAGTCTCCACTAATTTTCTAAGTATGCTCAAATTCAATTGTTTTGGTTGCTTAATCACTTGATTATGGTATCGTGAAGTGTAAGTGTGAATTCAATGGCAATGGAAATGATTCTTAGTAAGTACAGGAAATTCTCATGTTCTCTACATTCATATTAACTTGTTTAGGCATAAAAACTAGCATCAAAAAACAAAAAACAGCAAAGAATTCAAAACAAAAAACAAAAAACAGCAAGGAATTAAGAGCAGAAAATAAAAAATAGCAAGGAAATCAAAACAGAAACTGAGTTGTGTACCCCTAAACTTAAGTCCAATACCCCCAAACCTAAATGAAACATTGTCCTCAATGTTTTGAGCATAAAAGGAAGGCAAAATCATGAGTTAGAAATTAAAAAACGTCCATATGAAAGAGGGAACAAACCAAGGCAAAGTTGAGCACCTAGGATGCTTGCGGTCTAAGAGGCACTTGAGGGGCTCCAAACCTGGTAAGGAACTTAAATGGTGAAGATAAGGATAAGGAAGGCCCTGGAAAAGTAAGGATAAGAGGTGCTTGAGGAGTTGAGGTAGCAAGGATAGGTGCTGGAATTTCAGGGACCTCAAGGATAGGTGCTGGAATTTCAGGGACCTTGGCCAAAACTTGGTGCAATGCTTGCGGGTTTGGTTCTACTTCATGAACATCAAAAGCATGATATGAGGTGCATTCATTAGTGTTGTCCGTGGGTGGTAAGGGGACAAGCACATCATTATCCTCATCATCCTAATCGGGTTCCCAAAGAAGTTTAAGTCGAAGGTTCTCTAGTTCCTTGTCCTTTAAGAGGGCTTCCCGTAGTGTTCTTTGAGACCGGGCCTCGTTTAGTGCATCCCGAAGTGTTTTTTGAGGTCGGGCAGGGCTAGGATCCAAAGGAGGAGGAGTCCAAGTGTAGGGTGATGGTTCACTCCATCCATTGTGGTATGGCTCCATATAGGGCTAATTGTAAGGCTCAGGCATGTAAATGCAATCTTGGGGGTATGCCCATCCCCCTTGATTACTTGGAACCGAAGGAATGTTTGCATAAGGCTCTTAGGCCCAACCTTGAGAAGAATAATAGCTATTCCACGATTCCATGGACCTAGACACGTCACAAAAAAGAAAACTAAAATATTATATACAAAACAAAAAGAAAAACTACTAAGTCAAAGGAATCAAATAAAATAGACACTGTTGAGGAACAAGTCCTCGGCAACGGCGCAAAAATTAAGAAATCTAATTAAAACCATTCCTACAAGTAAAAGAATTAAAAATAAGAATACAAAAGGAAATAGGACTAAAATCCTTATAGAATATGAAAAATAAATGCGGAAGGAACTTGACATTAACCTAAAAAAGAAGGAAAATCCGGAATAAAGCTACAGGAACCAATTTCGGTGGTCAACCACCCAATTTCGGTAAGCGCTTACCGAATCTGGAGGCACCACATCAGCACACGCGCGTCGAGGAGCAGGTCGATTGTTCAGTAGGCGCGCGCTGAATCGGTCCGAGCTACAGTAACCGCAAAGCAACTCCTTCATTCGGTGGTTATCCACCGAATTTCCTATGCAATCTTCTTTCCTTCATAACTTCTTCGTTTCAACTCCGATTTAGGTGATTCTTTCGCTCAAATTCTAGTAATTCCAAGCTCTATTTGATCTACACATTTCTCACAAAATATATTATTTTCTCCAATTCCATAGAACTAAATATTAACAAAACATACGTAAAAGGGTATTAAATCATGGATAAAACATGCACAAATTATGACCTATCACCAAACACTTAGCCGTTTTGTTCTTCACCTACAATATGACCTAACCAAGTTTTCAACCGTTCATTATGGCCATACCCTATGATCTAAGCTTGTGTCAAGGTTGCAGCAATTGAGATTCATGGTGAGGAGGAAATATGTTGATGGTTTGTGCTGCTTATACTCACGTGATTGAAGTATACTTGAATGGAAAAGATTGGTCATTTAGTTGTAAATTGAGGATGTTATTGTATGAGCTTGTCTCGGCTCATATAAACAAAATTGTATCAAGTTCATTAGTGGAAAAAAAAGAATAAAATGAAAAAGAAAAAGAGAGGAAAAAAAAGAAAAAAAAAAGAGAAAAGAAAACAAAGAGTGGAATGAACTTTGAGTTAAGTCAAGTGAGTCAAGTACCTCAATTAGAGCATTGTTGTGAGCTTAAGCACAGTTTTTATCATCTACTACTCAAGGTTCGAGTCATGACTTCTCATGCCTTGATGTAGTTTAGGATCTTTGAATTCTATCCTTCCTTTCTAAACCTAAGAACCTAGCCCCATTACACCCCTCGAATAAAGACCTATTGATCTTGTGAATGGTTATGCAAATGATTAAGGTACATATCTCTTATTAAACTTCAATTCCTTCATGAGATCATTACTTACATATAAAGTGCTTTCCTTCATTGAAATTCATATGTGATTAACTTGATTTTCGTTACATAAACTCTTCACATATGCTTGTTGAGTACAAGCCCTAGGATTCTTGAGCGTGCTCAGTGATGTCTAGTGAGGATTAGAGTCGAGGAGAAATCTTTCTAGGGTGTTTAGATGACGTTTTTTTTTCTAGTTTGATCATTTGAGATGTTGGTATAAACACTTAACACTTGAGTTCACGGTTTTGGCATGGTCCTTGGTTTGTGTGAGTTTGTTTTCTATTCTTGATTCTTATTAACCTGTCAATGCATGATTTCTAGTATTCTTTGCGTAAGTAAAATATTTGTGGGTATTGTGCTATTATAACCCTCAGGAGACAAAACTCCTCCTACTAGGTGAACCTAGGGGTTTAAATGTTCTATATTAATTAAAATTGAGTTTTTTTGTCTGTTTTTAATTTTTAATTTTTGTGTTTTGCTCGAGGACTAGAAAAATATAGGTTTGGGGGTATTTGTTAGGTCATAATTTATGCATGTTTTATCCATGATTTAATACCCTTTTACTTATGTTTTGTAAATATTTTGTTCTTTGCAATTGGAGAAAATAATATATTTTGTGAGAAATTTGTAGATAAAATAGAGATTGGAATTACGAGAATTTGGACGAAAGAATCACATAAATCGAAGTTTAAATGAAGAAGTTATGAAGGAAAGAAAATGGCACAAGAATTCGGTGGGCATCTACCGAAATAGGTGTAGTTGTAATTATGCGGGTACTGTAGTGCTGGGCCCATTCAGTAGGCTCTTACTGAACGCTCTTAAAACCTCTCGGCGCGTGCGTCCTGAAGCTGGCTTTGCCAATTCGATGCGCTGCCACCGAAACCCATGCACAGTAGCTCTGCGCCTTTGACCAAGGTTGACTGCGCCCTTTGACCGCCCAAATTCGGTAGTTGACTACCGAAAATGACCTCGGAAGCTTTAATTCTGAGTTTTATGCCTTTTTTAGGATAATTCCAACTTCCTTTCACATCTAATCTCCATATTGTATAAGGATTTTAGTCCTATTTCCTTTTATATTTTTATTTTCAATTCCTTTACTTGTAAGAAAGGTTTTTAATTAGATTACTTAATTATTTAGGAAGACTTTTCCTTATAGGATTTCAATTGTAAACTTCTTTTTGTAGGAGGATTAATTATTCTCTTATAAATAGAGGTATTAGGGTTTTGAGGAAATAATGGAAGATATGAGCTTCCAAAGTTTCGTCCAAAACCCAAATCCAAAGACCCTCACGGCTTACCTTTGTTTCACGGTTTTCGTCCACCTCTGTCATGGCTTTCTTCCACCCTCGCTGTCTCTCTATTGTCCAGCCCTCTCTGTCTCTCTCTTAGGCCGAAGAAGGGAAGAAGAAGATGATGGTTTGGAGGTAGGGAAGGGGTTTCGGGTTTGGATGAAGAAAATGATGATGCATGTATGATGATGATGCATCTATTGGTCCATAGGAGATATTTTGGGTCCCATTAAAGACAAACCCAAAAGTCAACCGTCTCGATTTTCGTGCAACTCTGAATAGTAAGAAAAATAGTCATTGACCCGTTACATTCCTGTATGATGTTCAATTTTGACATGCCGGCTGTCTACGGACTCGTATCTTCTCGATCTACGCAATGGATCTCGGTCCACATGCATTTGACCTCACGGGTCAAAAGTCAACTTTTTCAACCTTTCAAGGGGAAAAATTGTAATTTTACCTTAATCGTATGATAATCCTGATTAATCCTTAATTAATGTTATAAATTCGTGACGGGTGGTTACACGAACCGATGAGGTTCAGTGATGTTAGTAGACTCTCGAATTGTTCTGGAGATTTTTCATGCTCGGCTAAGGATGCTAGGCTACTAAATGAGTCCCTGGGATCATTTTGGGATAGAAAGTGGGAAGGTTTGGGACTGGAGAGGTTTCTGGAAGGAGCCTGAACCCATGGTTAAAATCTACGAAATTGGGACGCACAATCGGCGTAAGTTCTCTTGCTTTTAATAGTATGGATATATTCTTGGGATTGTGTAGACATGGTTAGGATATTAAAATTGGAAAAGAGACGTAAAAATTAAGTTTTACAATCGAATTGAACTTACTGGTCAGGTGACCTGAAACCAGGCAAATGGTCAACCCCCTGGAGGTTGAAGGTGATGTTGTGCAGGTGCGTGAGCACCACGCGCATGGACCTTCGCCAGTGCGTTAGGGTGCGTGCGACTATTTCTAGTGGTACGATCAACACAAATATTTTTTTTGTCTTGGAATCCTAAATATATTGGTATAATTTTCGAGCTAATTGGACGTCATTTGAGTATAGTTTTGATTATCCAATCTATTATGTGTATATACTTTAAATTGGTTAGAATTATGGGTAATTAAGGAATTCTTATGAATCTTGAACATAAATAGTTAGTGGCTTTATGTGGTAATTATCATAAGTATAATTAAAAGAACGTTAATTTGTATGTTATGAAGTTTAAGAGATTTCTTTGTAAGGTTGATTATGCTTAGAGTTATGTATGATGTTTGTAAGATGCATGTGGTAAGATGATCTTAGGGTTATTGGTACATGATGGCACATACGATAATGTCATGATGTTGTGTTATCAACTATGATATTATGTTATTACTCTCTTAATGGTTTGATTAAGAATATGTGATTATAATGTTCAGTATTGAGATGCCTAGTGAGGATTAGAGTTGATGCAAAATCTTTCTAGGGTTTTTAAATGAAATTGTTTTCTAGTTTAATCATTTGAAATAATGGTACATACATATGACACATGAAACTCAAGGTTATGGCATATCTCATGGTTTTGTGGAGCATTTTTTTTCTTCTATTTTTGGTTCCTATTAGCTCGTCGATGTATGATTTCTAGCATTCATTGTTGTTTAGCTAAAACGTTTGTGGGTATCATGTTGTTACAACCTTTAGGAGACAAAACTCCTCCTACTAGGTGAACCTAGAGGTTAAATGCTTATCTTAATTTGATCAAGTCTTTTAGTTTTTTTTTTTTTTTTTTTTTTGCTAAGGGACTAGCAAAAGATAGGTTTGGGGTATTTGATAAGTCATGATTTATGCATCATTTCGATGTCATTCCTTATCCCTTTCACTTGTCTTTTGATTATATTTGTGCAATCAATGGGAGAAAATAATCTATTTAGTGAGACTTGTGTAGATAATGGAATTTAAGTCAATTCTGAAGATACCTGTAACGACACGTCTCAAATTTAAGAGATTAATTAAGAGTTAATTGGGATTAATAGAGGATTAACGGATGATCGGGGTAAAATAACGATTTTACCCCTAGACGAGGGTAAAAAGTTAACTTTTGATATGGGAGGTCAATGACACGTGGATCGAGGTCCATTACGTAGATTGAGACAACATGAGTCCGTAAACGGGTGGCACGTCGAAATCGTACATCGTACGGGAAAGTTATGATAGGGGTAGAGAGCGACTGACGGAGACCGTGAGAGGCGGACGAGACGGCAGAGAGGCGAGGGGCCACGGTGGTAGGTCGAAAAATGGTGAGAAATAGGTAACTCGTGAACTTCAAAATGGTGTTTTCTATTTGGATTTTTAGAACATGAAACTAATGCCATGGCGCCCTTTTGTGAGTTCATGCGAGTTCGTAGAGCCTAGAAACAGAGAGTGTGGATGTTGGGAGGTGCTCAAGTGAAGGTTCGAAGGTTTAACCGTGAAAATCGCTCGTGACAGGTGAAATATCAGCCCTGTTTTTTTGGTTTGAGGTTAGGTATCAGTTTCTAGGTTGAGTACGAGTTGAATGGAAAAATAATGGAGGAAAATGGTTGAGAAATGAAGGAGATAGGATCCGGTCAGGGTCCGGGTTGAGTGACTTGATTGTAGAAAAATGGGTCGACCTACGAGATGTTGACGAAGATGATGTGGCAAACCACGTCATCATCTATCAAGCCACGTGGCCAATCAGGTGGTGCCACGTGGCGAGTTGTCAGAGGCTGTTAGGTCCACATCAGCCATGTCATACCACGTGGACTAGTGGGGTGGTGCTACGTGGCAACATGTCAGAGGGTGTCAGATGACATGGCAGTTGACGTGTCAAGTCAACATCAGCATTATCAAACCACATGGACCAACAAGGTGGTGCCACATGGCAAGGTGTTAGGTTATCAGAGCTGACGTGTCAGTAATGATGTTAGTAGATGAAGTCATCACATGAAGTGGCAGTGTCAGAAGGTGACACGAGGCACAAATTAGGGTGTGCCATGTGGCAAGTTTTCAGACCTGATAGGTGTCATACTTGTCAGGATGACGTCAGCATGACGTCAGAACGATATCAGTATTGATCAGCGTTTAATAGGTCATTTAGAGGTTTTTAGCCTCGAGAAGCGTGTTCAGAACACGTTGACCAGCTGGGATGTTTGAGAGTGTTTTATATAGACTTTTATAGATTGTTAGTGACCTTTAATTATGATTTGGACAGGTCTAGACGTTCTGAAAAGTATGGCTTTACCCCAAAGTGGCTTACGGCAATGGATTCAGAGTGCGCAACACGGATGGTCTGTGAGTGGCCTTTGTTTTATGAAATATGATGCATGCATAACTGTTTTATATGTTTTATGAACATGATTTGAGATGCATTGATTGCACATGCTTTAAATATGGTTTGACAGGACCCACCCCGATTATCACCCCGATAACCGAGGCGAACCCTGCTCCCGTCTGGCACCCAACACAAAGACCCAAAAGAACCTCACAGAAACCCCCAAAGTACAATGCCAGACAAGGGATAACTTAAAATCCAAGAAAGTCACAGTTATACAGAGCATAGTACACAATGAAAAGACAGAAGTCCTACTCAGAGTTATTACACACGCAACGGAAAACTGGAAAACACTTCGGGTCAACTCTCGAGGAGAACTCTATGCCTCTGACGCTGCCTCAACGTCAACCCCCGTGCTAGCTCCACGACCTGGAGGGCAATTAAAAACCAGAAAGTGCGAGTGGACCAAAAGAATAAAAGTTTCAAAAAACATTTCATAAACAAACCGGGGTTTGGCCCTCCGTTTTGAAAACATACATGCATAACCCAATTTCTGAAAAACAGTTCTAAATCATATCATTTTCATCATAAAAACCGCAACAACATAAACACAATAGGATAACGTTATAAAACATTAGCAGTAAAACATAAATACCATAATCATTATCCGATCAAACCTGCTGGATCTACACGAGTCTTTAAACTCAATCCAGGCCTCAATATAATCCGAGTCTTTAAACTCTCGAGTCTTTAAACTCAATAGGCCTACGGGGGAAATATCAATATATCCGAGTCTTTAAACTCCCGAGTCTTTAAACTCAATCCAGGTCTTTAAAACCAATCTGGGCCCGTCCCCCGTCAAATAGAATCCGGGTCTTTAAACCCAATAACCAGATCCAGCAAATCCAATCCAAAACCATTTGAAAACCATTTCTAAATCCATATACAAACCCTAATCTGAAATCACTGGTTCGAAGCCCTTCCGGCATCCAAAACCGTCAGTCCGAACCCAAATCCGGAAATACACTTTTTCAACTTTAAAACCAAATTTCTCTTTCCCGAAATCTGATTCTAAACTGAAAACCCTTGATCATAATCATTGAAAACCATTTATCGTTTGAAATCCCAAAATCATGGCATCATAATCAGAAATCAAGCCTTTGCTCGTAAAACATGCCAAATACGTTATTTCTCGAAAAACGTGCAATTATATAAAACAGTTATAGCATATTCAAATAATCATGAAATCACATGTAAAATCATAAATCAAGTAATTAAAAGCAGTTATGCATGCTCAGTTTCAAGGAAGAAGTCCACTCACAGTTACGGGGCACGTCACTCGCGTCCCGTACGTTCCCCGACCTCCTCGGGGATTCCCGATCCTGTCACAAGTCACCAGAATACGTCACTAACACGTCCACTAAGGTTCTCCTAATTCCCTACAATTTTCCTGAACGTTACATGTAACTAACCGAGACCCTAACCTTCAATCCCGTATAACTAACCTGAAACGACGTCTGATTGTCCCGAAACTTGGCCCAAAAGACTCGTTACAACGATTAGACCAAAAACCTAGTTGAACACTTCCCTAGAAACCACCGCACATGCCTCCACGCGCCGTTTAAAGTGGCTGCACGTGGGCCTCACGCGCCTGCACAGTTACTGTTCATCTTCTTCCTCGAGACCGTGCATTGTTCTGGACCGGCGTGGCCGGTTCTCCGTCGTCCCTCTGCCAAATTTGCTCCTTCCAACTCCCCTAGGTTCGTCCTACCCTAAGAAACCTAATTCTCAAGTCAAATCACGACATCAAAGCCTCTAAATCATCACCCAGACTCGAACCAGAAACCAACCGAAACCCCTGTTTCTCAATCCGACCACCCGTGTTTCCCCCCATCACGGCTTCGACTTCTACAGGTTCCTAAGGACCAAATGAATCGTCTAGGACTTACCAGACACCTCGACCCAGCCCCAAAATCCACAACTTTCAAATTGAACCAAAACGGAAAAACAGAGGAATAAGAAACCTTACCGTCTTCCTAGCCCCACTGTGCTCGCCGCCGCGTTCCCTTGAGTCCACTACACTCCTTAAGTCCTCCTTCATCCTCTAAACACCACCAGCCACCACAATTGATCAAGCACGGCAGCAGCACCACCAAACTCCCTCTCTGTTTTCCAGAGAACTCACCCTCTCCTCACACACCAACACTCGACTCTCAGTCTGCTCAACTCAGTCCTTACACTCTCAACCTCCATCTGATCACACTCACACACTCACAAGGGTCACACCTCCCTGCAATTGATCGATTCCTCCCTCTCTGCCCAGTCTCTGTTTTTCCCTATTCGAACAAACACGATGCACACACACAAATAATTGCACCTTGCACCCTAGAAGCCACTACACACAGCCCACGTGTCCACCATCCCATGGTCCCCTCTCAAAATATCCAATCCCTCCTGTACACTTGTCCCAATCTAGTTTGCACAATTCCCAATGTGCAAAAAGACCAAAATGCCCTTTGTGAGTCAAAATTACCTTTTTGCCCTTCACCATTCTAGACCCATATCTCGCTCGTCCGACGTCCGATGAAAGCATGCAGCCTGTCATTGAATTCAGGACGACGAGATCTACCTAACGGTCCTCGGTCTACGCGTAAACTCCTTGTCATACGGAAAATCAACGTTTCCCCCTATTTTAACCAAATTATGAAAGTGCCCTCAACCTTCCGAACATCATAACTTCCTCCTCGGATGTCGGAATTGGGCGTGCCACCTGTCTACGGATTCGTGATGTCCCGAACTACGTCACAGTCACCGGTCAATGCCCAATTGACCGCCCGAACTAAAAGTCAACTTTTTGCCCAAACTAGGGGCAAAATCGTCATTCTACGTCCAAAGTTCAACAGTAACCAACTAAACACCGATTAACTCAGTTAAGCCCTCACTAAACACTTCCCTAATCCCGACTTCCGGGACGGGTCCTTACATGGTTTGATTGGCATTTTCGTTGCAAATATAGTATGGCAAGTATGTCGAGATTTCTGTTTTATATGGCATTTGGGCTTAGGACAAGTACTCTATGTGCATATGTTTTATATGATTTGACGGTTTCACAGAGAGGCGTGAAATCGATATTCTGGCATGAGCCCCAGTTGATTTAGACTTTGACTCGGATGATAGTCAAAGGGGATTTTTATTTGTGAAATGGTTTTCGGAATTAGAAATATCTTTCGGTGTATAACCTAGTTGATTTATGGTTTGACTTAGACTATAGTCAAACAAAAGATATTTCAGGCATGAGACCCTGTTGTGGATTTGATAGGATTCGAGGAATCTTGGATTGGTGAAAGATATTTCGGGCATGAGACCCAGTTGTGGATTTGATAGGATTCGAGGAATCCTGGGTTTATGATGATATTTCAGGCTTGTGACCCTATTAATGATGTTTGGGCTTGTGTCCTTATGATTTTGAGTGTAAAGACTAGGGATTTTAAAGACTCGGATTTTGTTAGAGGGCCTCGGTTTTGAATAAGTTTCCCGAGAAAGAACTCTGGAGATATGCTTGCCTCTGAGGTACGGAGAGGTCATGATGTGCCTGCTATCGAGCAGCCAAGAGTGGAGGTAGTCAAGGGAGGCTCAGCTCAGGACTGTGGTATATGAGATCGGTCGATGATATGTTCACGATGATCTGGTGATTGTCGGCCGGTGATGTGTTCACAGCGACATGCTCCGGATCAGAGATGTCCTTGAGCTTAGGGGCACGCGTTGCTGGGATTAGAATCGTGATTGATGATGATGATGATACTGATGATGATGGGATGAGATCCCGCATGGGTTTGTAGTTGGGCTAAGGTCCCACGTGTTTTATCTTTTGGCTGCGACCCTATATGATTTGATTTGGGCTGAGACCCTGTGTGATTTGGTTTTGGGCTGAGACCCTACTGAGGAAATAGCTTCAATTAAGAAGCATTTTTCACTGTGTTTTTTTTTGAAAAGCAATGCGCCTTACTTTTGAGAAAGTATTTGAAATACTATTTTCAGATGCATGCATTCTTTTGCGTGAAGGGTATAAACATATTTTCAATAACCATTTTTGATAAGCTATTGTTTTTTTCCACTCACAACTTTTATGTTTTTTGATACCATTTAGGTTGATTGCGGATGTGTGCGGTAGCAGAGATCGAGACATCACATGCTACCACAGATCCTTGCGTACTTTAGATAACCCCAAGCGGGTTATTGTTTAATCCCTTGTTTGGCACGTGGTGTCAGAAGGGAGCAGGCACATCCAACGATAATCCAGGGGGATCAAGATGGGTTCTGTTAGGGTGGTATCAGAGCATTAGGTTGCTCTTGTGATGTTGCACATATGCCGGATGTGATGTCTCTACGATGAGCAGCCCTCATTAACCTAATAGTTAGGGTGAGAATAAGAAGTTCAAGTGGGAATGGACCCTAGATAGGTTCTATGTGGCACTAGATGACCGTGTTTAAGGGGGGTCAAACCTCGAGTAGGTCTGAGTAGACCTCGAATAGGGCCGAGTAGACCCCAAGGAGGGTCGAGGTTCGTGTGGATCCAGCGGTTGAGATCCGTAGAGTAACTGCCATCTGAGAATTACGAGTTGGTTGGATACCAATTATCCCAGTATGAGGACTTTTCAGAGTCAAGACCGATGGATGGTCACGACGGTTGTACTGCAAGGAGCAGTCAAGGTCAGAGGTGACCCTAGTTGAGGTTGGTTGCATAAGTTACCGGGAGAGTGGTATTTGTGGATCAGATCCCACGTTGGACTAATCAGTACAGTCGGTGAGTTGCCTACATGAGTGTGAATTCTCAATAGTGGAGTATTTCATTGATTGGTCTGCTCGAGGTTCGTGGCAGACATGGCTATCGACGGATGTGGATGAGACTATCGAGAGTTGGGCGATGTTTAAGGAGCGTTCATACTATATTCTCGCCTCAGATTTATCGAGAAACGAGGGAGGCGGGGTTCCTCTAACACGAACATGAGATTTGATGGTAGGTCAGTATGATTTGATAATACCATCAGTACGAGCAGAGATTTCTAGTTAGATTTGGGTCGCACTGGGTACGATGATGATTGAGGTGATGAGGCTTCATCGGTTTTTGTTGGGTTTTGGGAGTAAAATTCAGGTGACGGTTGTGGCATCTCATGTAGAGATGGGCCAGTTGGAATTCCAACAACGACCGAATGGGTCTTGATGACGCAGAGGCTTCATGGAGATCCATGTACTTAGGGAGCTTATACGAGGCTTGCCTCGAGCTCCAAGCTCTTGAGTTACAGACATGTGAGGTGCAGTGGTTATTGAGCGGGACAGAAAGGATCTCGAGTGGCCTAGTGAGGTCTCGGATCCTCTTAGTTGGTTGGTTTACTTGAGGCACAGGGTATGCTTGGACTGGTGATAGGTACCTTGGTTAGTTGTGGTCGAATTTCCCGAATGATGCATGCAGTAGTGATCCCATAGAGTTGGGACATGCGAACTAGTACTTCGACCAGTACTATAGTGATTGCAGTTTGGTTACTGAGACTGTTCGTTTTGGGCAAGGCGTTTGGTTTTCCAGGACATATGAGACTCGTTATGATGTTCCTGGTGGATGGGTAGACTAACCATTATTCCTCCGTTGAGTATTCGAGGAACCGGGGGTATTTGGTAGTCCTGAGTTGTGATGATTGGTCTCACCAATGGACTAGAGGAGATCTCTAAGGAAGAATATTTAGATTTTTACAAAAGTCTTACCAACGATTAGCTAGAGGATACTTCCTTTGGGATTTACGCCCTAGAGGCCGAGAGGATACGACATTTGGGTCGTTAGAGACATGGGACACGTGTTGAGATGTTCCCAGTTAGCTCAGTGAGCTTGGAGTGAGTTTTAGGTCGTGCTCTAGTTTCTCGATGTTTTATCAATGAGTTATGTGGTTGCAACATGCAAATGAGGTTTTCCCGGGTATGTAACCCATGTTGTAGCCATCTTGTCAGGAGATACCGACAGAGTTGTGAGTTTTGAGAGTCCAGTGGCATGACTTAGTGGATTTGAGGATTAGTTGGATTGGTATGTCACTGATGAGAACCCTAGTGTTATCTATGGAATTTCGATGAAACTTTGGGAGTTGGTTTTGAAGAGATATTTGGACAATGTGAATAGAAACCCAGAAGTGTTTGATGGAGATGTTACCTAGGTAGAAGTCAAATTGGATGTGAATCGAAATTTGATAAGAGTTGAGGAACGGAAGGTGCTTAGTGTCGTCTAATGTGATGATTGAGGATGGAGGTAAGTGTGAATCATAATGGTGTCACCATGGACAGAGAAAATCGAGATGAGTATAGGATGAGTTGGTCATGGATCGAGCTATTTTGGGATTAGCGCCAGCCAACCAGGACGATGGGGATTGGAATCACTCAGACTTGATGAGTGTCATCGATTATCGGGGCGAGGTTTCCTTTTGTGAGTGCATCCAATTGACGTGATTTACTCGGGAAGGAGACAAATTGATTTTGATTTGAGAGGATTGTTGGATTAGAGGCTAACAACACAACTTCAAAATCTGACCCTTTACATCGTCAGGACGAGGGTTGAGGTTTAGATTGGTACGTCTTGGTAGACGTGAGTATGTGTTGTGCACATCTCAAGTACTGGTCGGGTGACCGAGAGGACTTGGAAAATATTTTGAGTGTAGGGTATGATCTTTCCAGAGTAGAGATCGAACAGACAGGTCTAGTGTGGGACCACGATTGGCATGTCAGCCATATGATAGGTAGAGTGGATCAGTGATGGACACCGTATGGTAATCAGATTGGATCCGATATTGATTTTTCGATGAGATCATTAATGAGACGCTGAGTACTGTGCTCTAGAGGTGAGGGACTTATAGAGGGTTCAGTTATTGTGTGAGTTGGAAGCTCAGGGCCATGGTTGTGGGCCAGAGGAACCTTTGACACGACCCATCCCCAAACCTCCTAGATTAAGGGATAAGCCATGCACTCGTCTAACCCACGTGCGACACGAAGGCTAAACGCCAGCTTAATCTCCATGTAACACGTAGACCAGAAAATGGATACCCAAGTCAACGTACCAAAACTAACTTCCAATTTCCCAAAGTCCGCAATGGATCGCATGTGTGATGTCTCTCTCTAACAACAGCTCGCACCATATCAACCTGGAGGGCATCGAAAAATAGAAAAGACTGTGAGTGGACAAAAAATAAATAACCAGAAAACATTTCATAAGAAAAGATATTTATACCCTCCACGTAAAACCATTGTTTGCATTCGAAAACCATTTCCTTTCCAAAATAAGAAAACTGTTTATGAAAACTATAAATCAAAGTCAAAGTACTGGAACTCAGCCCAAAAATCCGTAAATCCATATAATTCAGGCCATAGCCCAAAGCATCTGAAGACCATTGGAAAACCATCAGTGTATCACAGAAATCCAAAATCATTTAAAACACATTTCCATCAATCGAATCTGCTAGATCTATCCGAGTCTTTAAACTCAATATACATCCGAGTCTTTAAACTCAACAGACCTCAATATCAATCTGAGTCTTTAAACTCAATAGCCCTCCGGGGGAAAATCGCAATATCCGAGTCTTTAAACTCACCGGGTCTTTAAACCCAAATCACATATTCAGGCCCGCCCCCTTAACATATCATATCCGGGTTTTTAAATGACACGACCCATCCCAATCCCCCTAGGATTATCATGGAATGTGCCATGCTCCCGTCTGACAAGAGGTGTCAGACAAGGGATAACCTATTGCCACTGCCCAAACGGGCTTCCAGAGTGCGTAAGGATCGATGGAGGAGGTGTATGATGCTCAAGTCTCTGCTGCAGTCGTACCCGGAATCAACCTGAAGGGCATTAAAAACAAAAGCTGTGAGTGGACGAAAATAAACAAGTCTGTTAAAAACATTTATAAGACATTTATGCCCCTCAGTAAAATCATATGCATGCACCATAAACCACTTTTCACATATTTATTCAGAAATAACCATTAGGGCCTTAGCCCGGAAACCAAAGCATAGTTTCAAATTCCAAAAGTCAATCCAAGAGTTATTTCATAAATCCAGTAATATAAACCATAAGGCATATAATAATAACCATAACCATAATTTTTAGCCACTGCACTATACACTCCAATCCGACATCCCTGATGTCTGACGTCCCTGACGTCAATAAGGTCACAATCACAAGGCTACGCGTGCCACTCGGGTCTCAATTTCCGAGTTCAATCCCCGAACCCCGTTCGGGTACAGCATCCCCGATGCTTAGCGTCATAGACGCTGGACGTACTAGACGTCCGTGACCTCTCCGGGGTACCTCATCCGGAGGAGACAATATAATATGGAAGGATTTATACAGTGCAGTACTAAATACATTTTATTGATATCCACATGCAAAACATATAGGTATACATAGATAAAATCCGAACCAATCGTTACGTTTCATCAAACGGGTCTCATGCCCAAATACCGTGAAACGTGCCATAACCGAAATATCATCAAAACCATTTATAGATTCCAGCATGTGAACATATATAAAATGTAAACCAGGAAACATTTATTCAATTCCATTCAGGGTCCCCGACCCGCAATCACATGTAGAAATCAACTGGGCCCCTGGCCCGATTTCACAAGTTAACTGGGCCCCTAGCCCGATCCACATGTTAACTGGGCCCCTGGCCCGATTTCATAGTTCAACTGGGCCCCTGGCCCGATTTTACATTATTCAAGTTCGTAACCGTTTCATGAAATCATAACCAACCACATTTATGGAATTCGGTGCAAATCCAGAAAACCTCGGTTTACGTGCAAATACGTAATTCACCTCGAAATACGTGAAATCATTTTAAATTCACCGATATCCAAAGTAAATCATTTAATCATAATTATAACAATCATAAAACAGTTATGCATGCATCGAATTTATGAAACCAATGTCCACTCACAGACCGTTTAACCGAGTGCCTCGATACGCGTGCCATAGGCCTTCCCGGGCCACACCACTATCACTGGGACTCCCAATCCTGTCCAAACCACATTAGAGGATTACTAACCCCTTCATTAACATTCTATTCAAGTCCCGTAATTTTCCCGAATTTTTACGTATTTTTAAACTGGATTTAAAACCTTCGGACATCCCGAACAATATCGAGACGGTGTCCGATCGACACGAAACCAATCCCAAAATGTTCGTTACAATGTATAGGATAAAAGTCATGTTGACTTCACCTCGAGATTCGTGCCCACCCGCCGTCACCCGCCGCCGTGAGTGGCTGCGCGTGAAAGCCACGCGCCTGCTACAGTGACTGCTACAGTCACCACCTTCACCCGTTTGTCTGGTAAACGGGTCGAAAAGCCCGCGATAGGATCCGGTCAGATAACCATCAATTCGACCCCAATTCAATCCGTTCTTGATCCTACAACAATCATCAATCCACCAATTTCAGTTCTGTGTCAATGATTAGCATCAACCATCGATCAATCGTGTCAACAACCCGTGATCACCCATAACGGGTCGATCACCAAAACTCCTCCAATCCTCAACCATTATCAAATTAACTTCACAGGAAGTTAATAAGGAATAATACGAACTAATTAGCATGATTAATTGAACTCGACAATACCTCATTCGTCACAACTCAAGCTTGAGTTTTCCGGCCGTCCACCTCGTCCGTCCACGGCCCTAGGAGCCCCAAAGCTTGCTCCATTTGATCTGGTTCGACACGTTGAAGTTCCAGGAAGCTCAATCCACCATCAATTAGGCTTGGGCTGGCCTACAAACCAAAGTTCGAATTTCAATTTCCCAGAAACCAGTTTCGGGTTTTTGAGCATTCCACCACCATTTCCACTCCAATTTTCCCTCTCTCAATCTCAGTGAACTGCCCACGACTCACTCTTCATTCTTTTAATTCAATTTAGCCGTTAAAGGCATCCAAAAGTGTCCAATTTCCACTGTGTAATGTTCCCCTGCACTGTCCCAAAAACAATAGAAAAACCCAGTGCCATGTCGTGCAATCGATGCCAGCACAATCCCCATGTGCAATTCCACCTCAAACCGTCCCAATCCAGCCATTTAATTGATAAACAATCAAGGGATCGATCGTACAAAGTATCCACTACACGGCCAGTGCAATGAAACAGTGTCCCGTGCGAAATTACATTTCTGCCCTTGAGCAGGAAATTACCAAAATGCCCCTCACGCATCCTGACCCGTAACTCGGTCATACGGACTCCGATTGATGCGTGCCGCCTGTCATTGGATTCGTTTCGACGATACCTACGTAACGGTCCTTGGCCCTCGGCCATCGGACATCCCGGTCGAAAAGTCAACATTTACCCCTTATATCGTCCAAATTACGAAAACGCCCTTGAACTTCCGCACATCATAACTTTCACCACGAACGTCGGAATCGAACGTGCCACCTGTCTATGAACTCGTGACGTCCCGAACTACGTCACGGTCATCGGTCAAAGTCCATTTGACCATCCGAAATAAAAGTCAACGTTTTGCCCACGCCCAGGGGCAAAACGGTCATTTCGCACAATTCGTCCGAAATCGCCCAACTAATCCCAGATTAGTGAATCACCATTAAATATTATTAAATCCCGATATTCGGGACGGGTCGTTACATTAAACCCAAAACCAGATCCAGTAAATCCAATTCAAAACCATTTTATCAAATCTAAATCCAGAAATCCAGAAATCCATTTCCAAATCCAAATCCGAAATCATCATTCCTAATCTCAATCCCAATCCGAAATCATCATTTCGAATCCAAATCCAGAAATCACGTTTATCGAAATGACTTTTACAAATCCATTTATAAGCCATTGAAATCAATGCATTATGCCGATCCCAAAATCATAGCATCGAACCCATTAGCAAATCACAGCATAAATTATAAATATCACAAGCATAAACATAGAAATCACATACAGAAAACATGTAAAACATTTATGCATGCATCATAATTTAGAAAGCAAAGTCCACTCACAGACCATCCGCGCTGCCTCCTTGTTATGCGTGCAATATGCCATCCCGGCTAGTCCACTCACGATAATTTAGAAAGCAAAGTCCACTCACAGACCATCCACTAAATCCCCGTACTTTTCCCGAATTTTTAACTATTTTTAAACTTAATCCTAAAACTTCGGACATCCTGAATCATATCAAAACAATGTCCGATCTACTCGAAACCAGTCCCAAAATGTTCGTTGTATCGAATACTTGAAAATTCAAGTTGAACACTTCCCCAAAAGAGGTGCCACGCACCCCAACGCGCTGCCCAAAGGCACTGAACGTGGGCTTCACGCGCCAGCACCAGTCATCCCTATCCTCCAGCGAACCCGATTCGGTTCGGTCCACTGTGACCCAGTCCAACCGAACCGGTATTCTCGGTTCAACACCATTTCTCACTCGTTCCAAGTCCATTTTCATCCCTTCCAATGCCTACACCTTCGTCCCTCTATTTCTAGTTAATCTACGTGGTCAAAACATGGAAAACAAGTCTAAATCATACCTCCTTGATCGATGCATAAACTTGTTTTCCTTCGTCCGTCGTTCTCTCACGATCTCGACCACCTTCTTCCTTGTTTTTGATCCCAAATAGCCTATGTTACCTCCAGAAAAAAAATTCCAATCATCAAAACCTCACAACAACCACCAATTCTCAACTTACCATTTTTGAGTTTAAACGGAATTTCACGGGAACTCAACCTTACCTCCACTGTCGTGCCTCGTCGTGGCTACCACCAGCTTCGTAGTATCTCCACCTTCCATTCTTATTCACAAACCATAGGCAAATGACCATATTTGAGGGTGATTGGATTGAAGAAGTGTACGGTTGCTCTACTTCACGGGTTGTCTCACGGGTTCAGGGCCACCGTCCACGATGGCTCATCACGGTGGCACCACCACGTTCCTCATTCTCCCCTATCTCTGTTTCATTCTCTGGTCATAGGCAAATGATCTAGATCGAGGGAATTGGGTTTCACAGTCACACAGAACACTCTGTTTTTCTATTTTTCCAAACATCGTTCAACCATTTTTAAACCGTGTGAGACAATTATGAGGCGGTGGGGGGAGGCTTCCACAACCTTCTAGTAAGGGAAAATTTTCCCATAACTATTGGGCACAAATCCCAATGCACCAGGTGTCCTAATCTCACTGGGCACAGATCCCCATGCAACCAAATGACCAAATTGCCCTTCAACTTCCGAGACCCATAACTTCTTCCTCGAATATTAGAATCAGACGTGCCACCTGTCTACGGACTTGTGACATCCCAAACTACATCACAGTCATCGATTAAAGTCCGTCTGACCTCTCGAAACAAAAGTTAACCGTTTACCCATTCTAGGAACAAAACGGTCATTTCGCACCGTTTGTCCGAAATCACTCAACTAATCACCGATTAATTTTACTAATTCATCATTAAGCACTAATCTAATAACAAAATTTAGGAAGAGTCGTTACAACCTTAGTGTTTTGAGTTGTGATTATCTCAGCTAGAGCAAGTATTCTATCGGGTCAATGTGCGTTATAGATGAGTGGGATACCAGTTTGAGACTTGAGAGGAGTTTGAGGAGTCAGGATTATAGCGTTGGTCACTGAGTGACACGAGGTACAATGACGGGACCCGAAAGCGAGTCAACATTAGAGTTGTGCAGCGGAAGCGTAATGGAGCCGATGAGTTACCAGCTTGACACGACGCACCGTCGTGAATGTGTTGGATGTCGTGAGTGTGTTAGATGTCTTGAACGTGTTGGGCGTCGTGTGTGTGATTGACGGTTGGAGACCGTCTAGTGAGGTAGAGGACTTGGAATTAGCTGGATTGTCGACCTGGATTATCAGCCGAGCAGAACAGTAAGATTGACTTGTCTGTTTGGATTTTGAGCACACATCCGTAGGTGACAGGTGAGTTGACGAGTGTCGATGTCTCGTTGAGACTTAAGATTGAGCATTGGAGGTTCTAGGGGTAGTTGGTCACTCATGGATATGGTCACGGAAGATGGGCTGAGTTTTAGCATTGGTCGTCTAATTCTAGTTAAGGTTGAGTGACGTTGATGTTGGTGCATACTATGGATAGAGTCTCTCACGTGTGCATCGGGGAGGAGGCAGGACTAGATTCCCGCAGTTTGGATATGGAATTGAGTGGATTTAATTTTCGAGGATGAAATTCTTTAAGGAGGGAAGATTGTAATGACCCGTCCTGAATTTACAAGATTAATTAAGAGTTAATCGAGATTAATCGAGTATTAAAGGATGATCAGGGTAAAATGATGATTTTACCCCTAGAAGAGGGTAAAAAGTTAACTTTTGACTATGGAGGCCAATGGCACATGGACCGAGGTCCATTACATACATCGAGACGATACGAGTTGGTAGACGGGTGGCACGTTGAAATCGAACATCATACGAGAAAGTTACGGGTCTAAAATGGTTTTAGGAACTATTTATGGTGGCACATTTTACGAGGGTTAACTTTTGGATTTGTCTTGAGTGGGCCCATATATTTGTGTCCAGGCCCAATGGATGAGTGACAAACTCCCAATTACACATACATACATCTACCATTTCCTTTCCTATTTTATTCACCGAAATCCACCCCAAAACCATTGTCTTCATCATCGCCTAGTACTAACCTGAGAGAGGGGCAGAGAGTGACTGAAGGAGACCGTGAGAGGTGAACGAGACGGCAAAGAGGCGAGGGGTCATGGTGGCTGGATGAAAAATGGTGAAAAAACAGGTAACCCGTGAACTTCAAAATGGTGTTTTTGATTTGGATGTTTAGAACTTGAAACTAATGGCATGGTGACCTTTTGTGAGTTCATGTGAGTTTGTAGAGCCTAGAAAAAGTGTGTGTGGATGCTAGGAGGTGCTTAGGTGAAGGTTCGAAGGTTGAACCGTGAAGATCGATTGTGACATGTGAGATTTCAGCCCTATTTTTATGGTTTGAGTTTAGGGATAGGTTTATAGGTTGATTACGAGTTGAATGGAAAAAGAATGGAGGAAAATGGTTGAGAAATGAAAGCGATCGGATCGGGTCAGGGTTGCGGATTGAGTGACCCGGTTGCAAGAAAATGGGTCGACCCGCGAGAGGTTGACGACGATGATGTGGCAAGCCACATGGCCAATCAGGAAGTGCCACATGGCGAGTTATCAGAGGCTGTCAGGTTCAGTTAGCAGCTGACTTGGCAGGTCCACGTCAACCATGTCAGAAAATATGGACCAATGAGGTGGAGCCACGTGGCAACATGTTAGACGGTGTCAGATGACGTGGTAGCTAACGTGTCAGGTCCACGTTTGCATTGTCAGACCACGTGGACCAATGAGGTGGTGCCACGTGGCAGGGTGTTAGGGTGTCAGAGCTTACGTGTCAATGTTAGAAGGTGACACGTGGCACCAATCAAGGTGTTCCACGTGGCAGGTTGTGAGACCTCACAGGTGTCGGACCTGTCACGATGACGTCAGCATGACGTTAGCATTGACCGTCGTTGACCAGTGCGTGTGGACTTTGTCAGACGCGTTAGGAAGCCTGATGGTGCATGGGCTTGAATTTCGAGGTGAATTGGTATTGTTCAAAAGGTTTCGACAATCTGAAACCAATGGTGGTGGTTTCAGCTCGATTAGAGTTCATTTGATAGGTCATTTAGAGGTTTTTAGCCTCGGGAAGCATGTTCAAGACACATTGACTGTTATAGCATGTGTGAAGGTCATTGATAAAGACTTGTATAGATGGTTTGTGACCTTCGAGCATGATTTGGACAAGTCCGGACATCCCAGAGAGTATGGATTAGCCCCGAAGTGGCTAACGGCGCGGGATTCGGAGTGCGCAGTACGGACGATCTCTAAGTGGACTTTGTTTTATGAAATATGATGCATGCATAACTATTTTTTTTTGTTTTATGAACATGATTTGAGATGCATTGATTTCACATGCTTTAAATATGATTTGATTGGCATTTTCGTAGAAAATGCAGTATGGCACGTATATCGAGATGTCTGTTTTATAAAGTGTTGATAGACACAGTTTTTGGGCTTGTGGCCCATTTGATGATATTTCAGGCTTGTGACCCTATTGATGATCCGGTTGTGAATATGTTTTCCCTGAGAGCATTCTGGAGATATGCTCGCTTCGAGGTACGGGACGGTCATGATGCGCTTGCTGTCGAGCAGCCGAGAGAGGCAGCAGCCGAGGGAGGCTCGACTTAGGAGTGCGGTATATGAGATCAGTCGATGACATGTTCACGACGATCTGGTGATTGTCGGCCAGTGATCTGTTCACGATGACATGCTTAGGATCAGAGTAGTCCTTGAGCTTATAAGCACACGTTGGTGGGATTAGAATCGTGACTGATGATGTTAATGATAATGATACTGATGATGATGATGGGTTGAGATACAACATGGTTTTATTGTTGGGCTGAGGTCCCACGTGTTTTATCTTTGGGCTGAGACCTTATGT
Source organism: Prinsepia uniflora (assembly GCA_032719365.1). Lineage (NCBI taxonomy): Eukaryota > Viridiplantae > Streptophyta > Magnoliopsida > Rosales > Rosaceae > Prinsepia > Prinsepia uniflora. Next base: position 69,716,018 of record CM064861.1, read on the forward strand.
GATTTGGTTTGGGCTGAGACCCTGTGTGATTTGGTTTTGGGCTGAGACCCTACTAAGGAAATGGCTTCGATTGAGAAGCAATTTCAACTGTGATTTGTTTTCAAAAGCAATACGTCTTGCTTTTGAGAAAGTATTCGAGATACTGTTTTTTGATGCATGCATGCATGCTTTTCCGTGAAGGGTACAAATGTGTTTCGATAGATGTTTTTGATAAGCTTTTATTTTTGGCCAATCAAAACTTTTATGTTTTTTGATACCCTTCAGATTGATCGCAGATGCAGGTTGTAACAGAGATTGAAACATCACATGCCGCTACAGATCCTTGCTTACTATGGATAACCTTGAGCGGGTCAGATGAGAGTAGGTACATCTGACGATAATCCTGGGGGATTGGGATGGGTCCTGTCAATAACGCAAAAGATTGGATGAAATACAAGTCAAACTGATGAAATAGACCCCAAGATGGCATATAGGCCCTAGCCAATATCACTGGCGTGTCACTAACCCATGTCACTAACCCGTGTCAATGGGATGTCTATCACGACCTGGCCCATCTGACACAATATTGTCCACTTTGGGCCCAGCCCTCACGGTTTTATTTTCGGGAGCTCACATGAAACTTCCTAGTAGGTCACCCATCTTAGGATTGCGCTAGCCTCAACTCGCTTAACTTTGGAGTTCCCAAGGAATCCAAAGTCAGTGAGCTCCCAAAAATCCTAGTGTTAGATAAATGTGTGCCCACACATTTAAGCCACTTCATCTTTCCCTCCCCGAGCGATGTGGGATTGTTCACCGATCTTGCCTTTCCAAGCTCACGAGTCTTGCTCACCGTTCTTTCTTCTCAAGCTCATAGGTCTTGCTCACCATTTTTGCTTCCAACAACAAGTCTGACAATCCACTCCCTTGGGGCCCAACGTCCTCGCTGGCACAGTTTCGGTCAGGGTCCAGCTCTGATACCATTCTGTCACGATCCAACCCATCTAACACAATATTGTCTGCTTTGGGCCTAGCCCTCACGGTTTTATTTCTGGGAGCTCACGTGCAACTTCCTAGTAGGTCACACATCATAGGATTTCACTTGCCTCAACTCGCTTAACTTGGGAGTTTCTAAGGATTCCAAAGCTAGTGAGCTCCCAAAATGCCTAGTGTTAGATAAATGTATGCCCACACATATAAGGCACTTCACCTTTTCCTCCCCGAGCAATGTGGGATTGTTCACCGATCTTTCCTTTCCAAGCTCACGGGTCTTGCTCACCGTTCTTGCTTCTCAAGCTCACGGGTCTTGCTCGCCGTTCTTACTTCCAAGACCTGGTCTTACAATGTCACTCGACGATGTCACTGAGTCCCTATGCTTGTACCTTGTCACTGAAGGATTTTACTACAAAGTCACTATTCCATGTCATTGACATGCTCCTATACCTGATTTTTGGTCCTGGGTGGGCCTAAGACTAGCGGTTCCACTGTTTTCGCCCTTTCATTCCAACAGATTAGGAGTGAGCTCTGGGTGCAAATTTCATACAGTGAGTTGCATTGTGAACCCTCTTTCTAAGCACTTCTGTAAGTCCTAATCATAGTTTTGGTAAAGTAAAATTGTCCAAGATCGACCAAGAAGTATTTTCCCTCTTTCTTGGCCGACATTAATGTGTGTTCACTTGGATGAGTTGTTGAACAATGAAAGTTCATGCCAGCTGTCTAAATTCGAGATTGGCAGTCTAATCAGTTGTCCTTACCCTCGTTATTAGCCTTGAAATTTACACTATGCTCTTATGATAAGGCTGGGCCTTTATCACCTCTCCTTATCCCTTAAGGAAACCACTCCTTCCTACAAAAAGAAAGCCTTTTCCTCCTCAATTTTGGGTTTTCTCTTCCACTCCAAGTCAGACAAGTGTTCCAATCTGACTCCTTCAAGGTCTTGCTACTGAAGCTTATGGAATAATTTGCATTTTATAACTGGTCATGTATTTAGCAAACAATAGACACAACTCATTACCTTAGAATAGTTCATTGTAACTAGCTTCCTTAGCCATTCTTTAATGAAATTTAGCCTTAATTTTTATATTCATTTTCTGCTTTAGTTTTTGGAAGTGAAGGTTGCGAGAAGAAGATTGTGCCCTCTATCTGGACATCATTGTTCCTTCATATTTGTGTTTTCTAATTCCTTTTAGCCTTTACGTCTTATGCAATTATTTATGATGTTTTCCAATATGAGCATGTGTGAGTAGTTTACCTTTGGATTGGGGTTTCTTGAAGCCTTTACCATGTTAGTTCATATTTAGATATTTGGCTCTTGTTTGTGATTATTATGCGTGCTGAATAAGTTGGACTACTTTGGTGCATGAACTTAATTTATGCCCATAATTTTAGCTATCTTGTTTACCTATAAATATCGATGAATTTGCTTGTGTGACCATCATATTACCTTGCAAGTTTTAGCATCATGTTTTGAGGTTGGACTCTTATTCGTATTCTAAAACCTAGGATTGAACGACAATTTTCTTAGCTGATGTGGTGTCATGAAATCCCCATCGTACTTCATGCATTATCAAATGATAATAGACGTTCTACGGCATATACCCTGTCTAGAGCATGCAACGTAAGTGGAGATAAATGTGTCAAGTGAACATACACCCTGTCCTAGGAATGGGCACCTAAGTAAGAAGTTTCTTAATAATCACGTCAAGGAAATCTAATGAGAACTAGAAATGGTAATGGTAGAAAATAAGCAATGATTCGCTTTAATTAACCAATCTAAAATCAATCAAGCTTTTGTCAATTTAAATTATGTATTTTCATTTAAATTCATGGATTACCAATCTCAAGAAAACCCCCATTACAATTACTTCAAATTTGAAGTTACCTATAAGATCAAATTAAAAGTGGAAGCCCGTTAAACAAGTCCTAGAGGGATTAACCTTTGAGTGCTACTATACTCTTTTACAAGATTTTGTGCACTTGAAAAGTATCACTATAGATTTATTGCTCATATTCATTGTGTTCAATAAAAGCATCTATCAGGTATGCCACAAGGAAACTTGGACCGCCTACCACCCCAGTGCACTCAATAAAGAATTGTTGTGTCCCATGTGCCCCTGGACATGCCATTGCCGCAGACACTACCCAGTGCACAGCCGTAGGCCTTGCCATAAGCTCAACATCAAGTTCAACCCCTTCCTCACGACAAGCGACTGGCATAGGTACTGCCCAGTGCCTAGCCGCAAGCACCGCCTAAGTCCAGCATAGCCTCACTACTCTTACATCACCCCTGAATTTTGTCACCACTCCTAAATCAAGACCTCCTTCAACTATTATTAAACCTTGTAAAAAAATGTCTTTCGAGTTAGATAATAATGCCTCACATCCTTTCCCTTGCAGGTTTCAAAATAAGGACAAGCACAAGGAAGATTTCGAGGAGGAAATCATAAGCATGTTGCAGAAGTTTCAAATCACACTGCACTTTTCCAAGATTCTTGAGCACATGCGCATCTTTTCTAAGATCATCAAGGACCTAGTCATAGGGATATGTGGGTTTAATTCCACTCACTTTTTGGAAATTCTAAAGGCATGCAATGTAGCCCAAATGCCCATACCACTAAAAGCGAACGATCTCGCACCTCCATTACTTCCTTGTGTGATTGAGTCCGTGTGCTTTGCCTTTGTGACATGAGGGAATCCATAAACATCATGCCTTTCAATATTTACAATTCACTTGACTTAGGTGAGCACAAACCAACTCATTTAATGCGTAAGATTAGCTATTGATTTAGTTACCAATCTTTTATGTGTACTTGAGGACGTGTTGGCACATATCAGTGATACATGCATCCCAGTTGACTTCTATATCTTTCAAATGGATAGGATTGATAAGAGTGAGGAATCCCCACTAATTTTTGGAATGCCATCGCTAGCTGATAAGTCACAAATTAAGCATCATTTCAATGTTATTTCTTATCCCTTTTACGTATCTTTTGATTATAATTGTACAAAAAATAGGAGAAAATTATCCGTTTTGTGAGACATGTGTAGATTATGAAATTTAAGTCAATTCTGAAGAGAATGCAAAAATAATGGAGGAAATCCGAGCCAAAATGAAGGAATAGCACTAAAATGAAGTTAAGGTCCTTAGCTGAAATCCCAGTTGAGGGCCTCTCGGGTTTTGTCTTTGAATTGGCATTTTTCAATGTATTGGATGTGATCACCAGCTCATATAATCTCCAGGGGTTCCAATGAGGTGATAGCACATGTCAAGACAATCAAGATTGACCAAGAAAAGGGGTTCTTGCCTTTCTTGGTCGAGAGGCACTCCTAATCCTACAAGGAGTGTGTGTGTGTGTGTGTGTGTGTGTGTGTGTGTGTGTGTGTGTGTGTGTGTGTGTGTGTGTGTGTGTGTGTGTGAGAGAGACTTTGTGGAGCAGCCTTGCCAGCCTTGCACGCCTAGATTAAGTGGGCTATTTCAGACATTATGCCCTGGAATCCAGCTGGGGAAGTTGGCCAAAAGATCCATTAAAAGAAGGGTTCTTATCTGTTCTTTGGAACCCAAGAAACTAGCATTTCTTGCCTTATCAAGTTCCTACGTTTTAGGGATTTGGGGCAGCTGCCCTTTGGACGAATTTTCTTTCCCTTTTCAATGAGGAATTACATGGATTGACTTGGATAAGATGACCTAAAGATTTCCTAATCAGATCTTGAAGTTAAAGAGGCAAGAAACAAGAAAAATGAAGTTTCTTGGAAATTAAGAAACCATCTTGTACATGGCTAGGGTTAATTAACTTCCCTAGCCACAATTTATCATGTTTCCTTTATTTTAGGGCAATGTAATTTGATTTAGGATAGCATTAAATGAATTCCTAGTCAAAGATAAAGTCAAGAAGTGGAAAGAATGAAGGAAAGGGACTCCTTGTACAAGAAGGATACAAAAAACGGCCAACTATGGTTTTTCACAAAAACAAGGAACTCCTTGTTTTGGGGCTGTTTTCCCTTTTCTTTGAGGGAGATGTTAGGGCAGGTGTTTGGGGTTATAAATAGATGTTTTCTCATTGTTTTTGGAGGCCGAATTTACCTCTTGAAGGTCCCCAAAACTTTGTCAAAATTCGAACTTCTACCTTGAGGGAGTTTTCCTTCATCTCTTTTAATCATTGTCCTTTTATTATTTCTTGCTTTATTTATATTTGTGCAACTTTGAATTGTGTGCTTGTTTTATTCAATAATGTTTGAGTAGTGTAATTAGGGCTAGGGTTACTTGAAGCCCTAGCCATGTTAGTTCGTGTTTGATTTCTGGCTCTTGATTATGATTGCTATGAATGCCTGGATTTGTTGGATTACTGCGCTTCATAAACTCAATTTATGCTTATAAGCTTAGCTACCTTATTTGTGTATAATTGTCGATGCAATTGCTTGACGGATCACCTTGATGTTTGTGTTCACCCTGTAATTTATGGCATCACGTTTAAGAGGGGGAATCTTATTCATAATCTAAACTCATGACTTCCTAGGTCTGCACATCACTTTTCTAGGGACAGTGTAGTGTCATTAAATCTTCTTTATGTTTCATGCATTATCACGCACCATCGGTAATAGTTGTTTAAGGGCGGGCACATCACGCTTAAACATGCAATCTAAAAGAAGATAATATGTGTGGGGTGAACCTTAGCCGGATCCCTGCACGAGCACTTAATTCAGATACATGGATAGTAATCTAATCAAGAAAATCTAACGGAACTATAATTGCTAAAGGTGGATAGAAACCTTAGCTCGACTTAGTTAGTTATTATTAGTTAATTTATTTCATTCATAAAACATAGCAAACCCCCCATTGCATTTTAATTACTCCACTTAAGTCAATTGAGTTAAACGGAATTGGATATCATTGAGCAAGTCATCGTGGGATCGACCTTTGCTTGCATCTATACTATCTACACGTCTTGTGCACTTGCAAAGTTTATTACACGTAGAGATTTTTCCTAGTACATCTTTTGTGCTTGGTAAAATTTCTATCACTAGCCACAACCAAGTGTCTCATAGTTGTCAAAAATGACAAAGATTCCATCCTAGTGTTGGACAAGTCGCGCACCTTTTCTATTCATGACAATGTTTAGTATCCCATGGAACCTATAATGGATTTTCTATTGAATACATTGGATATGCTACTGCAGGAAACATTTGCTCACTCATGTATGATTGATGTTTTGGAAAAGTCCCTCATTATCACTCCATAACCCGAGGAACCCTTAGGACAGAATGTGATTGATGAGCTGAGATATCTCAATACCGTGCCACCAAAGATCTAGTACAAGCTACCCTTCGATACCCTACCTCTCACCACCACTAAGTCCTTGCCCTCCACTGTGTTACCTCTAGAACCAGAGCTGAAGCCACTCCAGAATCACCTCAAGTATGCCTATCTAGGCAGCAACCAAACCCTCCCGATTATTTTTACTTTAAACGTGAGCCCAAGTGAGAAAGAACAACTAGTCCAGGTCTTACACACACATCACACGAAAATAGGTTGGAGTATCTCTAATATTGAAAGGATAGGTCTAGAAAAGTGTTTGCATAGGATCCTCCTTGAACTGAGGTTAAACCCTCATGAGAGGCACATCACAGATTGAACCCGCTAATGAAAGAGGTTATCGAGATAGAGGTATTGAAGCTTTTAGATGTTGGCATTATTTATCCTGTTGGTGACTCTAAGTGGGTAAGTCTAGTGTAAGTTTTCGAAGGATGAGATGGATTATAGTCGTCAAGAACAAGCATGATGGGCTCATCTCTCTAAGGATTCAAACTAGATGGAGGGTTTGCATTGATAATCGAAGGCTCAACACTACAATCTGCAAGGGCCACTTCCCCTTGCCATTTATTAACCAATCGCTTGATCGCTTAGTTGGGCACTCACATTATTTCTTCTTTGATGTGTACTTAAGTTATAATCAAATTGCTAATGCCATAGAAGACTAGGAGAAAACAACCTTCACATGCCCCTATGGAACCTTTGTTTACCAAATGATGCCCTTCGACGTATGTAATGCCTCTACTACCATTAAATGCTACATGATGGGTGCTTTGTTGGAAATGGCGGAGGGCATCACAAAGGTCTTCAGGGATGCTTTGAGCTCTGTTTGGCCAACCTTTCTCAAGTACTCTCATGCTATCAAGAAAGAAAAAATCTTTTTGAATTAGGAGAAGTACCACTTCATGGTTCAATAGGGAGTTATATTAGGCATGTGATCTCTAGCTATATCATTGAGGCTAACAAGGTATAGTTGGATATCATAGAGAGGTTGCTATACCCTGCAATATTCAAGGAGGTACATTCATTCTTAGGCCACATTGGATTTTATCATCAATTCATCAAGGACTTCTCCAAGGTCACGAGGCCCATGTGTGACCTTCTTTCCAAGGACGTTGTTTTCAACTTCTCCAAGGAATGCCATGAGGCATTCACCATTCTTAAGGCCAAGCTCATGGCCTACCCTATTTCATGCCACCCAATTAAGAATTGTCCCTCGAACTCATGTGCGATGCCTCGAATTTTACTGCAGGGGCTATTTTAGGACATCATGTTAACAAGCTCCCTCATGTCATATACTATGCTAGCCGAACTTTGAAAGATGGCCAATTGAATTATTCAACCACCGAGAAAGAGCTACTTGTTGTCATCTTTTCTTTAAAGAATTCCACTCCCATTTGATTTAAACCAAGGTGATAATCTATTCGGATCATGCGGCCTTGAAATACTTACTTTGCAAGAAAGATGCCAAGCCACAAATATTGTGTTGGATATTACTCCTCCAAGAATTTGACTTGGAGATCAAAGACAAGAAGGGAGTCAAAATGTGGTTGCTGATCACATGAGCCGTCTAATCCTTGGCACCAATGAAGCGGCGGATCAACTACCTTTGTAGAAAACTTTTCCCAATGAGTATCTCTTCCATATTCAAGCTATTGATCCATGGTATGCTGACTTAATTAATTACCTTGCTACTAAACAATTTCCTACATTTTTAGTAGGTACCGAATGGAAAAGTCAACCAAGCAAGCAAAGTACTATGTTTAGGACACGCCCCACCCATGGAAGAACTGCTCGGACCAAATCATTCGTAAATACGTTCCCAAAAATGAGGTATGTTCTATACTTGAATTATGTCGTAGCATGGCTTGTGGAGGCCATTTTGGGGCCAAGAAAATAAAATTCCAGGTCCTTCAAAGTGTATTATTAGCCAACACTTTTCAAGGATGCCTATGAGTTTGTGCTCACATGTGATAGATGCCAATGTCAAGTTAACTTAGGCCCGCGAAATCAAATTCCTTTGAATCCAACTCTAGTTATAGAAATCTTTGATGTTTGGGGTATTGATTATGTGTCCAAATAGGTAGAAGCACTAACCACCAAACCTAACGATGCTAAGGTTGTTGCGAGTTTTCTACAGAATAATACTTAGGTAGGTTTGGAGCCCCTCGAAAAATCATAAGCAATGGTGGAACACGCTTATACAATCATTCATTCAAAGCTGTAATGAAGAAGTATGGTGTTACTCATTGAGTCTCAACACCCTGCTACCCTCAAGAAGCGATCAAGTCGAGGTCTCCAACCAAGTGGTAAAAACTATCCTTGAGAAAACCTTGAACCCTAACGGTAAGGATTTGTCTTGCAGGTTAAACGATGCCTTATAGGCCTATAAGACAGCATACAAGGCACCCATTGGCATGTCCCATTTTTGGTTAGTTCTTGGCAAGGGACGTCACTTTTCAGTGGAGCTTGAACATAAGGTGTTTTGGACCATTAAGAATTTTTCCAAGGAATTGGATGAAGTTATCAAAAACTGTAGCTAAGTGAACTTGAGGAACTTTGCAACGAAGCTTACGAAGTGCTCGTATTTACAAGGAAAAAAAAATCCTACCAAGAAAAGCACATCCAGCCGAAGGCTTTTCAAATTGGCCAGCAAGTTCTTCTCTTTGACTCTCGACTCAAGCTTTTCCAAGGTAAATTGCTTTCACGTTGGGCTGGTCCTTTTATTGTTACTAATGTCTTCCCACATGGTGCCCTTGAAATTCAGCACCTGAATCGACAAGACCCCTTCAAAGTGAAATTCCATCAACTCAAGTATTACTTTGGGGCTCTTCTACAGCCCACGTTGAGTGCACCCGCTAGTCAGCCTGCAACACCAACATAGTGTGCCAGCCTAATTTTGGCCAGACGTTAAATAAAGCGCTCCGAGGAGGCAACCTAGCCCTCATTTGTATTCTTTGTTTCTTTCGTCTTTCTACCCTTGCATTCTCTCCAATTATTTTTAATGCTCATGTCATAGTATTGTTTGTAACATTGAGGACAATGTTTCATTTACGTTTAGGTATTTAAATTTAAATTTTGATAGAAACATTCAGGTTTACGGGTACACGGCCAGGTTTTAGTTTTGTTTTGTTTGCTGTTTTTCCTATTTTGTTTGCTAGTCTTTGTATGTTGACTTGTTAATAGGAATGTATATGCCATGTGAATTTCTTTTCTTTACTAAGAGTCATACCACTGATCTACGCATTTTATGCTCAATTCGTATTGTCTTTCTTGCTACATTTAGCTATGTGACGAGCTTAGTAATGTGTTATTTAACTTGTTTTGATGTTTTTAGGTACTAACCAAAAGAGACGGAGTAAAGAGGTTAAATTAGAGAAAAAAAATGCACAAGATATCAAGAATGGGCCAAGATTTATAAAGATTGGATCAAGATTCATTAAGAAGGGTCAATAACATGTCCATGTGTGCAATAAGGCTCAAGATTATGCCAAGGTTTGTTCTTGGAGAAGCCCAAAAGAAGAAGTGGATTAAAAGTTACAAACCAGAAATTTGTCTATGCAGATCAGTCCATTTCCACAGACCATTGTGAACATCTCAAAATGAATCAGGATGCGATTAAGGTATGGTTAGAAAGATCAAGAAGTCTATTTTCCAGTAGTGTAAGTATTATTAAAATTGGAATTCTACAACCACATGAATTCCTATTTTGGTGCGAAAAGGCTAGGCTGCGCAGGTGGAGTTAATTTGTTTCCTAAAGAAGAATTGGACTAGGGTTTTCCTATGCCAATAAGAGAGTTTCAGCCAAGAGCACATGATCGCTCATTCTTGCACTGAAACTCTGCCCAACAAATTTCCCCTCTCCATATTTCTGAGACTTCTCTTACAAAGGCCGAAAATTCCATACACCACCATTATCACCATCATCTGTGACATGTAGGGCAATTCTCAAAGAGGAAAAGTGTAACACAACTTCTTTACTCTGTAGTTCTCTTTTGTACTTGAATATCATATTTATGAATTGATTTATAATATTATTCTGGTCTTATCAATTATATGGATTTCAATAATCTTCCATGTGTCCTAGTATTTTAGTTTTTGTTATGCATGTGTGATTATGCTTAATGCTTTGATTAGATATAGGGCAATTCCCGAGTCTAGATCAATGAATGTGTATAGGGAAATTCCTGAGCACACACTAATGAATATATACATGTGTTTCGTAAAGCTAAGGTTATAGGATTTCGTTGGTTTTGAAGTTGATATATTTTATGAATGAGGAAGATGTAAAGAATGAGATGATCACTTCTAAATAACAGGTTAGTTTAGTTTAGTTCTTAACTTCGTAGGATGATAAAACTCTATTCTTATCCCCTTTATATATTCCAAATGTTAGTCATGCATAGGTACCTTCAATCCTCGGTTAGAAGGATCCCTATTTACCAATGCTATATCTACAAAAAAAAGGGGTTTAAGTTGCATGCGTTTTCATTAAATGTTAAGTGTTTACTTTGATGCTTAATTTTAGCATATCAATTTTTGGCGCCGTTTCCGAGGATTGAAAAATCTCTTGTGTGATTTATTTTGTGTAAATATGTTTACTGTGTATAAATATCATACTTGTGTAGTTGTGCATATATATATTTTTTTTTAACTCTACACTCCCCTATTTTATGCAATTTATTTGACATAGCTAAATGTCCTAGAAACTTTTGGAAATTAACAGAGTTCTCTGCTAGTGTGTCTAATATGTGCCTGTAAATTTCGTTAAAATCAGACTAGCCATTAATTCTGAAAAATTCTGACAAGTTTTTGTGCTCAAAGTTATGCGATTCTGGAATGTGTATTTGTTGTGAATATGTGACTAAATTATAATTGTAAATATTTTGTCCTATTAAATTTCTTAGATTTGCATTGATTTTAGGAATCTTTCCTTCAAATTTTGCCATAGGTAATGCTCCTTTTCAATACTTATCTCCTTAACGCTTCATGATGTGTGGATTCCATCATCACACACCATGGACTAAGTGAATCTATGGGCATGAGGTTGTGGGCGGAGTTTGTAAACACTTGGGTTTGAAAGACTACTTCGAAAGCTTCCATTGATGCCACAAGAGCCTCATGATGACATAAACCCATGGGCCTTAAGCAAGGATTCAGTTTAGAAATTCAAGTTCAAGTCATGACTTCTCATGCCTTGGTTTAACTTAGGTTTTTTGAATCGTAACCTTTCTTTCCAAATCCCATAAGGTTAGCCCCGTTACAACCATTGATAAAGACCTAATTGATCTTAGACAATCATGTGATGGATTAAGGTACGTTTCTATGTTCTTAAATGTCAATTATTTTCAAGAGATCTAATTTCTATAAAGTGCCAGTTTTCATTGAAATTCGTATGTGATTAAGCTTGAATTCCATAACATAAATTCATCACATATTCTTGAGTAAGTTAAGCCCTAGGATTCTTGTGTGTATTGAGAGATTCCTAGTGGCGGTTAGACTCAAGGAGAAATCTTTCTAGGGGTGCTTAGATGATTTTTTTTTTCAAGTTTGATCATTTAAAATGTTGGCACATTCACTTGACACATGAAAACTCATGACTATGGCATACCTCTTGGTTTTTTGAAGCATGTTTTTTGAATTTCATTCCTTTTAGCTTGTTCATGATTGGTTTGTAGCATTTTTAGTGTCTAAGTAAAACATTTGTGGGTATCGTGCTGTTATAACTCTCAGGAGACAAAACTCTTCCTACAAGGTGAACTTAGTGGTTTAAATGTTTATCTTAACTAGATCGAGTATTTTGTTTTTCTATTTTCCTTGAGAACTAGTAAAAGGTAGGTTTAAGGGTATTTGATAAGCCATTATTTATGTATCATTTCAATGTCATTTGATGCCTTTTTTACGTTTCTTTTCAGTGTATTTGTGCAATCAATTGCGGAAATTGATATAATTTGTGAGATTTGCGCAGATATGAAAGAAGATTCAATTCTAAAGTTAATGCAATAAGAACAGTTGAAATCCGAGTCAAAATGAAAATGTGATTTCAAGTTTGACGTAAGGCCCTATACCGAGATCCTACACCTGAGTCTTGGCCCTGCCGAGATCCCGTATCTAGTTCAAGTCCCTACCAAATTCCATGTGCCAGTCCCTGGAGCCTAGACCTTGTGCCTATCCGAATTCCTACCCCTGGCCAGTGCTTAGTTACTGGCCTTAGCTACCCCAAGGGCCAGCGACACCTTGTTTTGGATTCCTTGTGCCAGCCGATTAACAGACTTATTTTTCCCCATTTGATGTGCACTTGAAACACATTTTCAACACTCTTTCCAGACATATTAACAGGGCCCAATTTGAAGGACGTTCCAACATGACCTAAATTGACAGGACCCATTCTAGTTCCCTTGGATTATCGTGAGATGTACCTACTTCCGTCTGACAACCCGTGTCAAACAAGGGATAAACCTGTGGCGGTATGTGATGTCTCGATTTCTACTACAGCCCGTATCCACAATCAACCTGAAGGGTATCAAAAACCATAAAAGCTGTGAGTGAATAAAAACAATTAGTTTATAAAAATAGTTTATCAAAAATACAGTTATACCTTCACGTAAAAGCATACATGCATCAGAAAACAAGTGTTTCAAATACTTTCTCAAAAGCAAGTCGTATTGCTTTTCAAAACAAAACATAGTGAAAAATACTTCTCAATCGAAGCCATTTCCTCAGTAGGGACTCAGCCCAAAACCAAATCATATAGGGTCTCATCCCAAATCAAATCACATAGGGTCTCAGCCCAAATATAAAACCATGTCGGATCTCAGCCCATCATCATTAGTATAGTCAGTCACGATTCCAATCCTAGCAACGCGTGCCCATAAGCTCAAGTACTACTCTAATCCTGAGCATGTCGCGTGAACACATCACCAGCCAACAATCACCAGATCGTCGTGAACACAACAACGATCGATCTCGTATACCGTACTCCTGAGTTGAGCGTCCCTTAGCTGCCGCCTCTCTTGGTTGCTCGACAACAGGTGCATCATTACCTCTCCGACCTTAGAGGCGAGTATTATCTCCAAGGTGCTCTTCGGAGAAACATATTCACAACCGGAAGCCCTCTAATAAAATCCGAGTCTTTAAACTTAAAATCATATCATCATCAACAGGGACACAAGCCCGAATATCATCAACAGGGTCACAAGCCCGAAATATCATCAAATAGGTCACAAGCCCAAAAACAGTATCTATCAATACTTCATAAACCCAGGATTCCTAGAATCTTATCAAATCCACAACTGGGTCTCATGTCTGATATATCTCATGTTTGATTATACTCTAAGTTAAACCATAAATCAACTGGGTCTTATTTCTGAAAGATATTTCCAATTTCAAAAACCATTTCACAATTCAAAATACTTTCCAAAATCATCCTTGACTTCAATCCAAGTCAAGGTCTTATCAACTGGGACTCATGCCCGAATATCGATTTTACGCATCCCTGTGAAATCATTCAAAACCATCAGTTAAATCCTCAGTTTCGCGTCCCTCCGTGAAACCATCAAAATCATATAAAATACATGAGTGTAAAATACTCGGTTGAAGCCCAAATATCATATAAAACAGAAATCTTGAACTAGGTGCAATATTGCATTTTCTACGAAAATTCCAAATCAACAATATGAACCATATTTAAATCATATGCACTCAAGGCATCCCAAATCATGTTCATAAAACATATAAAGCAGTTATGCACGCATCATATTTATAAAACAAACGTCCACTCACAGACCGTCCAAGTTGTGCACTCCGAAACCTGGGCCTTAAGCCACTCCGAGACTAATTCATACTCTTCGGAATGTCTGGACCTGTCCAAATCACACTCAAAGGTTAGTAACAACCTATAAAATTCCATATAAAATACCCTCACAAATCCCGAAATAGTCAACGTGTTCCTAGGATAAAAACCCATAAATGACCTATCAAACGATATCTGATTGACCTGAAACTACCACGATTGGATTCAAAACATCGAGACCTTTCGAACATGACCAATTTCACCTTGAAATTGGGTCCCATGCGCACTCACGTTCCAATCAAAGTTTGGTCAACGCTGGCCGTCGTTGGTCAATGTTGGTCAATGCCAGTCAACGGTGGTCCAAGGCGGTGAACTCCAGTCAATGGCTGACGTCACCCTGACATCTGACACCTGTCAGATTTGAAAATTTCAGGTCTAATAGCTTGCCATGTGGTACCACCCGATTGTTCCACGTGGTTTCACATATTGACTGGGCCTGACAGCTGACTGGACATGACAGCTTGCCACATGGCATCACCCGATTGGCCATGTGGACTGAAAGCTCTGACAGATGCTGACGTGGACTGACACGTCATCATCGTCAACCTCCAACCGTGTTGACCCAGTTCTCTATAACGGGTTGATTCGACCCGCAACCCTGACCCGGTCTGTTCTCCATTATTTCTCATCTGTTTCACTCCATTCTTTTAACATTCGACTAGCCTTGATCCCAGAAAGGGTTTTATGACCTCAAAATCGGAAGAAAGGGCCAGAAAACACCTGCTCGAATCCAAACCTTCACAGCTAGTTTTCCAACCTCCTTCCAAGGTTCTCCAAGGGTTCTTCGTCGTCAAAATTCATCCCTACATGCTCTTAAGAGCTCAATATGCACACCCATCGCATTAGACGAACCCCCAAGCGTCTAAAACCAAAAATTCAAATCCAAAAAAATCATGGGTTAAAGTTTTACCTGTTTTTCTGGTTTCTCCCGCTGTTCACAGCGGCTCAGCCATCCTTCACGGTCGGCTCAGGCTTTCCAGTCCTCACTCTCTCATTATGTGCCTCTCTCTCAAGCAGCAGGTGAAGATGGTGGAGGTTTGGGGTAGGTTACGGGTTTGCGCAAAATGAGAAGGGAAGGGGAGTAGATGCATGAATGTGTGGGTTTGGTCTAAAGGATAAGTGACAAGTGTCACTCATCTATTGGTCCAGGCCAGATCTTTTGGGCCCACTAAGGACAAACCCAAAAGTCAACTATTTCGGTTTTTGTTCAATTATGAATAGTTCTTGAACCTTCTGTGACCCGTAACTTTGCCGTACGATATTCGATTTTAACATGCCACTTGTCTACGGACTTGTATCATATCGATCTACATAATGATTCTCGGTCCTCGTGCATTTCACCTCCCGAGTCAAAAGTCAACTTTTTGCCCTTTTTAGGGCAAAATCATATTTTACCCAAATTGTCCCATAATCCTCGATTATTGCTTACTTACTTCTTGATAATCCATCATTGATCCTTAATTAATCCGTAAATTCGGGACGAGTCCTTACATAAATCAAGGCCCAATTTAGGTTTGCTGTGGGCATTGGCTGGTTTGGACTTGCTCTTATAGTCTAGGGCACTCTATAGCCACCCAGATGGATTCTAGGTGTCCCAATCGCGGCTTAGGATGGGTCTTTGTGTCCAAGATCAATCAAGAAATGTTTTTCCTTTTGCTCGGCCGAAAAGGACTCCTAATGTGAATTGGAATGTGTTTTTGATCAGCTACCAGCTAAGGATAGCTGTTAAGTCCAAATTTTAAGGGATTAATCGGCATATAATCTTCTTATTTTCACTTTGTAAACCATCCTAAGGTTCCAAGAGAGGGAGGTGCACTTATCACTTTCCATATTGCTCAAGGAATTCCAAGATCTTTCCATTTTCGGGTTTCTACTTATTAAGTTTTGACGCAGCTACTCTATTCTGATTTCTTAGGGGATTCCTTTAAAATACATCTCCTAAAATATAGGGATACATCTTCTATTTAATGACTTCTTATAGGCATGCCAAAAGGTTCCCTTTTTTGCCTAGTTTTACCCTAGCCGCAATTTACAATTTCATACTCAGAATTTCACAGTTTTTGGTTTTCGTCTTCAACTTGAATATGGAACTTGGGAGTAAAGCTTGACCGTGTCCTCTACTATGCACCATTGTTCTTCAATTGATTTGTATTCTAAGCCATTTACTTTTATTATAAAGTTTAATGTAAGTTTATATTTTGATGATTTTCAATACAAGCATCCATGAGTAGTTTTCCTTAGGATTGGGGTTGCTTAAAGCCCTAGTCATGTTAGCATGGAAGTAAATATCGCCGGAATCTTCGATATATCGCGATTTCCGGCTGGCGGCATATAAGAGAGGAGGAAGAAATTGAGCAAAATTTCGATATTTTGTTTCATTTTAAGCCCATAGACCTCATTATTTGATTAAAACGATCGAGATAGAACCAAATTTTATGATTATCGGACGTAAAACAAGTGACTTCCAGTCGAGTCATGCCGTCCAGTCGCA
Organism: Prinsepia uniflora; assembly: GCA_032719365.1. Taxonomy (NCBI): domain Eukaryota; kingdom Viridiplantae; phylum Streptophyta; class Magnoliopsida; order Rosales; family Rosaceae; genus Prinsepia; species Prinsepia uniflora. The sequence continues at coordinate 69,732,644 of CM064861.1, forward strand.
AAGACCCGAATCGCAGACCCGCAGGAGGAAGGGGATGACTGTTAAGAGTGTACGTTTGTATCCTTTATATATTATACGGTGCTTATAATTTCAATTAAATTTGGTCAGCTGAGTTGGTTTGGTTTTTGCCCTCAGGAGTTGAGGTCCTGGGTTCAACCCACTCCAGGCGCAATGCAATTGCTGTTTTTTTTTTCGTTTTTTCCATTTTTCAACTTTCTTTGTCATTTTTTTTTCAATTTTAAATATATCAATTCTTTTCAATTTTTGAACAAAGATTGACTCTATTTTTTCATCATTTTTTCCTAATTTTAAATATATTTACTCATTTTATAATTTTTCTTCCATTGAAATTTTTTATGCTTATTGTTATATTTTTAATTATATTAACATTCAATTATAGTAATTCACTTCAACTTATGTTTATGTTTAAATTTTATATTATTAGTCATCATCAGAACCTTATTGTATCATATAATTAATCATATAATTATTATATCAAAGTCATTTTATAGATTTTAGTAGTCATATATAACTATCATTGGGTACTTAAGTTTTTCCCAAAATTTCATTCCAAATTTCCAATTTTTAGACCGAATTTCCGTCATTTTTGTTGACCGTAAACAATATCGATATTTAGGGCGAGATATCCGTAAATTCGGTGAGCGATATATACATCGATATCGATATTTTCATCCTTGCATGTTAGTTTGTATTTAGATTTGTGGCGCATGAATGTGATTTCTATGCATGATGAATAAATTGGACTACTATTCTTCGTGAACTTTGTGTATGACTATAAGCATAGCTAACTTATTTGCAGATAATTATAGATGAAATCGCTTGGGTGACTATCATATTACCAAGTGATTTGTAGCATTACATTTAGAAGGTGGACTCCTATTCGTAGTCTTAACTCATAAAACCTAGGGTTGCATGTCACTTTTTTAGGTTAATCTTTTGTCATGGAATTCTCTTAGCACTTCATGCATTATATAATGGTAATAGAAATTCTAACATATGCCCTGACAGGACCCATCCCAATCCCCCCGGGATTAGTGCGGGATGACCCTGCTCCCGTCTGACACGAAGTGTCAGACAAGGGATATTTCCGACCTTTGCCCTCCCGGGCTATCAGAGTACGCCAGGATCTGGAGGAGGCATGTGATATCTCGGTCTCTGCTACAGTCCACATCCGATGTCAAACTGAAGGGCAGTCAAAACATTAAAAACTGTGAGTGGACAAAACAAGAGTTTATAAAAACATTTTAACGAGAAGACATTTGTACCCTCCACTAAAAAGCATGCATGCATTCGAAAACCATTTATCCAAAACAAACCATATGTGGGACTAAGCCCAAAGCAGATATAAACTAAGGTCGAAAGGACCACAATAAAAACGACCATACGGGCCACTGCCCAAATCCTGTGCACACCTGTACACACCACATATCATATATCATATATCCATCACATACATATATATAAGTCACACAACCAATCCTGTCACGGTATCCAAAGCCACGCGCGTGCTACCCAGGTCTCAATCCGAGTCTTCTCAAAGTCAAGATCAATGTCCGCAGACCACTGACCATACCCGAGGTAATAGTAATCATAGCCTTCCTGAGAGTAAGGAACCCAACTGGGGGGTGACTCCACTCAGTCGGTGCTCCGTGACTACTCCGGGGTCCACCCAGGCCAACGACCCTCCCCGGAGGAGATAGTAGAACATGTAAAGGAAGGTAGACAAACATATATATACATAACATAAACATTCATGACCGGTTCCCCTGAACCGTCATGAATCCATAAGATCCATAATCAAGTAACATGCCGGTTCCCATAAACAGTCATGTACCGTAATAACATAACAAGGGTTCATGCCGGTTCCCATAAACCGTCATGAACCTGGGAATCCATTTAAGGTTCCCTGACCTGAAATCAAAACCGTAAAGTGACTGGGTCTCGTACCCGAACATAGGACATCAGTTGGGCACCGTGCCCGATATCTGAGGTCATATGCCCGAGACAAAACCAAATGGGTCTCATACCCGAGTTTGTCCTTTTGAAATCCAAATCCAGTTCATTTAAATCAATAAAGAAATACAGACCCGTATAAGCACCGTATGAGGCTGAAACCTCGAAATACGTGCTTATACGTAACCACATAGAAATGCACCCATGGCATCATCAAACAAGTAATAAAACATATAATAAACATTTATGCATGCATCAATTTAGAAAACAAGGTCCACTCACAGACCGTCCGAGCTGCCGCCTCGATTTGCGTGCCATACGGCTCCCCGAGCCGATCACCGTCACCGGGACTCCCAAACCTGTCCAAATCGTAATAGAAGGTTACTAACTACTTAATTAACCTCCCACTAAAGCCCCGTAATTTTCCCATATTTTTAACTATTTTTAAAACCGAACCTAAACCTTCCGATGCCCCGAAACATATCGAGACGGTGTCCGATCGACACGAAACCAGTCCCAAAATGTGCGTTACATCGAATAGATGATTTCACATGTTGGAACCTTCCCCAGATTCCCTGCCACGCGCCTTCACGCGCTGCTGAAGTAGCTGCGCGTGGGCTTCACGCGCCTGCTACAGTACCTGCTGACGTCATCGCTGACGTCAGCATGACGTCATCACTGACAGCCCCTGACAGTGACACGTGTCACGCTCCCATTGGCCCACTGTCTGACATGTCAGTCTGACATTGTCAGATCTGACATGATGACGTCATCCCTGACATGATGATGTCATCAGGATGACGTCATCAGTCATCCCCTACATTGGTCAGACCGGTCCGAACCGGTCCGGTCTGGTTTTTCCTGCAACTTGGACCGGCGTAACCGGTCCAGGTGTCCTTCTCCCTCATTTTCGGTCCGATTTCATCCATTCCAATTCCTAAATTCCTATTTCTTCATTTCCTATCTAACCCAATTAACAAAACTACCTAAAACCCTCGAAATCCGACCGGTTCAATTTTGAACCTCACGGTTCAATTTTCCCGAAACCTCCCAGGGCTCCTCCGACGTCCAACCACCACCAAAACCTCCCTAACAACTCCCTAGCAACCTATTTAACTCAAACCAATCGTCCAAATCGACCCATAACAACAAAATCCACACAAAAATTGAAAATGGGCTTACCGGGTACCCGATCGGGTTCTGGGTTCCCGCCACCGGCCACGGCGGTTCCAGCCACCCGCTGCCGTCCTTAGTCCTCCTCTCTCACCCTCTGGTCTCAGTTATGGCTAGAAGGGAAGGGTTTGGTGTTTGGGTGAGGAAATGGTGATCGGTTTGGTTTGGGAAGAAAATGGGAGAAATGGATGAACGGGGAAGGGTTTGGTGCATGAGTGGGTGGGGTTGGCCAGTGGATGGGTGACAAGTGTCACTCATCCATTGGGCCTCCATTAAATATCTGGGCCCACTAGAGACAAAACTGCACTTTTTGTCTCGTAAAACGTCCCGTCGTGAATAGTAACCGGGAACTTCCGTGAACCGTAACTTCGCCGTCGAACGTCCGAATTCGACGTGCCGCCTGTCTACGGATTCGTATCGTCCTTATCTACGTAACGGTCTTCGGCCCTTGGCCATCGGACCTCCTGGTCAAAAAGTCAACTTTTGACCTCCTATTCACCCAAATTACCAAAATGCCCTTGGGCTTCCGAACGTCATAACTTCTTCTACGAACGTCGGAATTGAACGTGCCACCTGTCTATGAACTCGTGACGTCACGAACTACGTCACGGTCATCGGTCAAAGTCCCTTTGACCGCCCGATCGAAAAGTCAACGTTTTGCCACCATCAGGGGCAAAACTGTCATTTCGCACCGTTCGTCCGATTTCGCTCTACTAATCACGGATTAGCCTCACTAATCATGATTAGTCACTAATCTAATCTAGGAATTTGGGACGGGTCGTTACAACCTTCCCTCCTTAATTAATTTCGTCCTCGAAATTCCAACCGACCTAATCTAACCGTTCTTCCCTCCTTAATTAGTTTCGTTCTCGAAACTCCAACTATCTTGATTCCACATCCACCTCGTGGAAATAATTCGATCTCCTGACACGTGTACACTAGTACACCCACTAACCAGAATAATACTCGTCTGCAACCAGACGTACCACTAACATCCATATCGTATCGACTACGTTCGACCACGTCGAACGACAATAGTCATGCGTTCTGAATTGACACTACTTGTCAAATCTACCGTTTCGTTGACACAACCAACTAGACGGTTCCGTGCTCAACCACTAACTATCCTGACATCTACTCCCACTGGGAGTCACCAAAACTCACTAACCGATCCACGATGACACCTCCGACAAATTGTCACCACTTGACAGTCGTCAATCGAAATCTGTCACTATACTCACTCGTGGTTACACTAATCCAATGGTTTCGGAACTAAGCCAACTACCAACACGCTCACCAACGGACTACGAGTATAACCTATATACCGTCACTAGGCACCACAAGTCTACCCAGTGTCGTACCTCGAGCTACGTACAAGGTACAGACGTCTATCCATCAACCTAACTACAACCACCTAGGTCATAGCCAAACACGTTTCTACTATAGAGTCCATTTGTCCAATCCAGTATTAGACAAATCGAAACTCCGACCCATTATCCATTTCCAAATCCGAATCCGAATCCGCAATTTCGTATGAAATCCCAAATCCAAATCCAGAAATCATATCCATAATCATGTCCAAATTCGAATCCAAAATCATTATTCCGTAAGCTAGCATTTGGAATAACTATTCCGAACCCAAATCCATAAAAGAAAATCTATAGTCAAGCTCTAGAATCAAATCCTGAATCGTCACCCAGAATCCGATTCCAAAACCCAAATACAGAAATCCTCTTTCAAGTTCCAAAATCAAATCCTGAATCGTCATCCAGAAATCTGATTCCAAAACCTGAAATATCGTTCACGTCTACCGAGACGTACCAAAACCAAACCTATCGGTTACTCGCTCAACCGATTACCACAATACGATCGATTGACTTCATAGGGAAGTCAATCCCAACATCAACACAACACTAGGTCAGACAAAATCCGACCTCGTCAGACACCTACTCATCGGACAACTACTCAGGCGAGTAATAAGCCATATGGGACTTACCTCGAAAAGAAGTTCAGTCCAATCATGCTTCACTCAACATCCAAGTAAGAGTAATAAACTCTCCACCTATCTGGATATACAAATCACGATCCAGATCCAACACTACGTCAACCGACCATAGACGTCACGATCCCCGGTCGTCACGACGTCCAAAGTCCTCAACCATTTCCCACATCTAAATAGATTAGTCAACGACAAGACACGCCGAGACTGTGGGTTATCACTGATTACCTCGTATCGATCCTTGTCATTCCACCTAGGAAAAACCAAGAATGATACAAGATAATGACAACAAAATTCATCTTACGTGAATGCAAACAACGCTCGCTGCACTCACCACGTCATGTAACCCAACATCGTCTGCCACCAAGTAGAAAATGAGAAATCGCAGTCACCTAACTTTATATACTCATTACCAATGCGGAAAACCCGCATTCCACTCGTCACCTCAATCGCAACCTCTCGCGATTCCGAAGTTCCAACCAGATTGGAAACAACATACCCGGACATTAACCACGTGTCCCCTAACCAGTTTAACTCTATCTGAGTTCCACTCCAGAACCACAGATACCGAACATATGCCCATTACGACGGAGTCACACCCCGATCCGTAACTCATCGTCATCACGATCACCGGCACCAGTACCAGCACTAGCACCAGCACCACGCTCTATCACCATAACTAGTGTCAGTATCAACACGCCGTGTGCAAAACTGACACCCTGGATCTCTGCTCATACCGAGCGACGATCCCGTACCTCTGCTCGAATAGGAGAACTCTGCCTCCCTCGTACCCTACAACTCTGGGTACGGTCACCCTGACAACTCATACGAGAAAAGGAAACGTCCCCTGAACGTCCCCGATTCCCAACAACCACAGCTACAACCACTCTCGGTAGTAGTGCCTTCCACAGACTCGTGCAGACCTAACTACCAGACCTCGCTATATCCAGACTCCGTATCCAACGGAATCAATCGCCCGTACCAACTACTCTGTATCCCACTCAGGGATTCCATCGACAAGTACCAACCTTGATAACTTGTCCAACCAAACTCTAACCAGTCGCAACTCGACTAACCCAATGTCCTCTACCAGGTCACCAATGACCTTAGTTGCACCAAACGACAACTAAAGTACCATGACAACCAACTATGTTTAACCGAAAAGTACAACCTCGACTGCGAAGTGCAGCCCCCACACAAGCTGACATGACTAGACCGACTAACAAATCCAAATCCGAATAGTCGTCCAAGTCAAACCACTCGTCAACTCACATTTCTGAACCATACACATACGGTAGAGTTCCACGATCACACCTAGAGTTCCCCAGAACCCAACTGCATAAGGCAGTAAAATCTACGATCTGGCCGACCTCGTGGACATCATAAAGACGTCAATCCAATCCTACCGTCAATCCAACTGAACAATATTCGACCATCCGATGATCACAATTCCCAACTAGTCGTCGGAACCAATCCTACGACATCGTGAAAGACGATCCCAACTAACCGTCTCACGATCAAAACGTTAACGTACAGGTACGTCATCCCTTCCGTAGGGTCTCACACTGTCAACCTTGACAGAACTATGGCAACCCCGGCCTCAAATGCCGAACCAAGGCATGCCAATCCTACTAACTAACGTACCGGCACCCCAACAATCAGGTTGACCACGAACTGCAGCCCCTTGAGATATCACATCCTCGACCTGCGTACATACTCCAAGAGCTACACGGTTGCTCGAATAGAGACAACCCCGCTCTGATACCACGTTGACAGGACCCATCCCAATCCCCCCGGGATTAGTGCGGGATGACCCTGCTCCCGTCTGACACGAAGTGTCAGACAGGGGATATTTTCGACCTTTGCCCTCCCGGGCTATCAGAGTACGCCAGGATCTGGAGGAGGCATGTGATATCTCGGTCTCTGCTACAGTCCACATCCGATGTCAACCTGAAGGGCAGTCAAAACATTAAAAACTGTGAGTGGACAAAACAAGAGTTTATAAAAACATTTTAACGAGAAGACATTTGTACCCTCCACTAAAAAGCATGCATGCATTCGAAAACCATTTATCCAAAACAAACCATATGTGGGACTAAGCCCAAAGCAGATATAAACTAAGGTCGAAAGGACCACAATAAAAACGACCATACGGGCCACTGCCCAAATCCTGTGCACACCTGTACACACCACATATCATATATCATATATCCATCACATACATATATATAAGTCACACAACCAATCCTGTCACGGTATCCAAAGCCACGCGCGTGCTACCCAGGTCTCAATCTGAGTCTTCTCAAAGTCAAGATCAATGTCCGCAGACCACTGACCCTACCCGAGGTAATAGTAATCATAGCCTTCCTGAGAGTAAGGAACCCAACTGGGGGGTGACTCCACTCAGTCGGTGCTCCGTGACTACTCCGGGGTCCACCCAGGCCAACGACCCTCCCCGGAGGAGATAGTAGAACATGTAAAGGAAGGTAGACGAACATATATATACATAACATAAACATTCATGACCGGTTCCCCTGAATCGTCATGAATCCATAAGATCCATAATCAGGTAACATGCCGGTTCCCATAAACCATCATGTATCGTAATAACATAACAAGGGTTCATGCCGGTTCCCATAAACCGTCATGAACCTGGGAATCCATTTAAGGTTCCCTGACCTGAAATCAAAACCGTAAAGTGACTGGGTCTCGTACCCGAACATAGGACATCAGTTGGGCACCGTGCCCGATATCTGAGGTCATATGCCCGAGACAAAACCAAATGGGTCTCATACCCGAGTTTATCCTTTTGAAATCCAAATCCAGTTCATTTAAATCAATAAAGAAATACAGACCCGTATAAGCACCGTATGAGGCCGAAACCTCGAAATACGTGCTTATACGTAACCACATAGAAATGCACCCATGGCATCATCAAACAAGTAATAAAACATATAATAAACATTTATGCATGCATCAATTTAGAAAACAAGGTCCACTCACAGACCGTCCGAGCTGCCGCTTCGATTTGCGTGCCATACGGCTCCCCGAGCCGATCACCGTCACCGGGACTCCCAAACCTGTCCAAATCCTAATAGAAGGTTACTAACTACTTAATTAACCTCCCACTAAAGCCCCGTAATTTTCCCATATTTTTAACTATTTTTAAAACCGAACCTAAACATTCGGATGCCCCGAAACATATCGAGACGGTGTCCGATCGACACGAAACTAGTCCCAAAATGTTCGTTACATCAAATAGATGATTTCACATGTTGGAACCTTCCCCAGATTCCCTACCACGCGCCCTCACGCACCGCCTGAAGCGGCTGCGCGTGGGCTTCACGCGCCTGCTACAGTACCTGCTGACGTCATCGCTGACGTCAGCATGACGTCATCACTGACAGACCCTGACAGTGACACGTGTCACGCTCCCATTGGCCCACTGTCTGACATGTCAGTCTGACATTGTCAGATCTGACATGATGACGTCATCCCTAACATGATGACGTCATCAGGATGACATAATCAGTCATCCCCTACATCGGTCAGACCGGTCCGAACCGGTCCGGTCCGGTTTTTCCTGCAACTTGGACCGGCGTAACCGGTCCAGGTGTCCTTCTCCCTCATTTTCGGTCTGATTTCATCCATTCCAATTCCTAAATTCCTATTTCTTCATTTCCTATCTAACCCAATTAACAAAACTACCTAAAACCCTCGAAATCCGACCGGTTCAATTTTGAACCTCACGGTTCAATTTTCCCGAAACCTCCCAGGGCTCCTCCGACGTCCAACCACCACCAAAACCTCCCTAACAACTCCCTAGCAACCTATTTAACTCAAACCAATCGTCCAAATCGACCCATAACAACAAAATCCACACAAAAATTGAAAATGGGCTTACCGGGTACCCGATCGGGTTCTGGGTTCCCGCCACCGCCCACGGCGGTTCCAGCCACCCGCTGCCGTCCTTAGTCCTCCTCTCTCACCCTCTGGTCTCAGTTATGGCTAGAAGGGAAGGGTTTGGTGTTTGGGTGAGGAAATGGTGATCGGTTTGGTTTGGGAAGAAAATGGGAGAAATGGATGAACGGGGAAGGGTTTGGTGCATGAGTGGGTGGGGTTGGCCAATGGATGGGTGACAAGTGTCACTCATCCATTGGGCCTCCATTAAATATCTGGGCCCACTAGAGACAAAACTGCACTTTTTGTCTCGTAAAACGTGCCGTCGTGAATAGTAACCGGGAACTTCCGTGAACCGTAACTTCGCCGTCGAACGTCCGAATTCGACGTGCCGCCTGTCTACGGATTCGTATCGTCCTTATCTACGTAACGGTCTTCGGCCCTTGGCCATCGGACCTCCTGGTCAAAAAGTCAACTTTTGACCTCCTATTCACCCAAATTACCAAAATGCCCTTGGGCTTCCGAACGTCATAACTTCTTCTACGAACGTCGGAATTGAACGTGCCACCTGTCTATGAACTCGTGACGTCACGAACTACGTCACGGTCATCGGTCAAAGTCCCTTTGACCGCCCGATCGAAAAGTCAACGTTTTGCCACCATCAGGGGCAAAACGGTCATTTCGCACCGTTCGTCCGATTTCGCTCTACTAATCACGGATTAGCCTCACTAATCATGATTAGTCACTAATCTAATCTAGGAATTTGGGACGGGTCGTTACTTGCCCTACCTAAAATATGCTAAGTAAGAGGGAATGAAAATATCGTGTGAGCATATGCCCTGTCCTAGGCACATGCACCTAATTCAGAGTTTTCATAGTAATTATGACAGGGCCTGTCCCAACTGGGCATAAAAAACCGTGCCCGGTCCTGCTCCCGTCTGACAAGTCAACTAAAGGTCCGAAACTACCCTTCAGTGCTTGCCAGACAAGGGATGTTTACGCGGATTTCAGCTGCTGCTACTGCCTCACGATCAGTCCCGAACGTCGTACCACGGCCTGGAGGGTCACAAAACAGAAAAGGTGTGAGTGGACAAAAATGACCTCTTATAAAAACATTTGCCAAAATTACATTCTTACCCTCCAGTTTTCACAAACTTGCATGCATATCGTAAAACATGAGTAATAGTATGAAATCATTCAAGTATGAACAGTGGACCGATAAAATCAAAACACGTTTTCCCATGGTCCATAAAAACTCATGTTCATCAAATCAGTTCATGTTATAAAACATCAAATCCCGGCTCTCATGCCAAAACATGGAAAATATAATCACTAGCCACAAAGACCAAAAACCCGTACTCAATACCAGTACATTATCACAAACAACATCAATCAGCACTAATCACCAGTGCACAATAAATATATCAATCCAATCAATCCGCACTTGTAACAACCTGTCCCGAGAGCTGGGATAAATAGAGTGGTTAAGGTGTGATTAGTGAGGTTAATCGGCGGTTAGGTGGTCCCGATAGGTCCGTAAGTGTAGAATGACGATTTTGCCCCTAGTTCGGGCAAAAATGTTGACTTTTAGTTTGGGAGGTCTGATGGACTTTGACCAGTGATCAGGACGTATTTTAGGACGTCACGAATCCATAGGCAGGTGGCACGCCTGATTCCGACCTCCGAGGAGGAAGTTGTGATGTTCGGAAAGCGGCACGTATTCGTCGGACTTACGAGGTGTGAGATATGGGTCTAGGAAGTTAGTGGCAAAACCGTAAATATAAGTTAAAAAGAAGGGTAATTTGGTCTTTCTGCACATTGGGATTTGTGCACAGAGAAAGGAAATGAACGGCTGAGATTGGGCCATGTGGGAGTGTGTGGTGAGTAAGGCTCAGTACTGTGAGTGGACCTTTTCTTTAAACTCGAGCATGCATAATTGTTTTCTATAATTGTTTTATGATTTGGATTATGATTCTATGTTTATTGAATATGTTTGGTTGGTTTTACATTATTGCACGTTTTACGAGAATGTCGATTTCTGAGTAAAATGCCAGGGTTTTGGGATTTTTAAAGGATAACTAGTTTGATTGCTTACAAAGGGATTTTGAAACATGATTTGGTGATTAAATGATTTTCGGAAAGCGGATTTTGTTTTTAAAGTTGGAAAGTGGATTCCGGATTTGGGTTCGGAATGACGGTTCTGGATGCCGGAAGGGTATCAGACCAGTGATTTCGGATTCGGGTTTGGATGTGGATTGGTAAATGGTGTTCAAATGGTTTTGGGATTGGATTTGCTGGATCTGGATATTGGGTTTAAAGACCCGGATATATGTGACGGGGGACCGGCCGGATTGGGTTTAAAGACCCGGATTGAGTTTAAAGACTCGGGAGTTTAAAGACTCGGATATATTGATTTCCCCCGTAGGCCTTAAGTTTAAAGACTCGGAAGTTTAAAGACTCGGATATGATTAAGGCCTGGATTGAGTTTAAAGACTCGGGAGTTTAAAGACTCAGATAGGTTCAGCAGGTTTGATCAGAAAATGATGATTTCATGTTCATGATTTATGACATGCTCTGGTTTTTCTAACTGTTTATAGTGTTTCTGTTTCTTATGATGTTTTGTGAGAATTGAGTTAGAACTGTGTTATTAACTGTTGGTTATGCATGTGGTTTTCAAAACGGAGGGTTAAAATCGGTTTTCTGATAAATGGTTTTAGAACATTTCTTTCATTATGGTCCACTCACATTTTCTAATTTACATTGCCCTCCAGGTTGTGGAGCGAGTGCGGGGTCTTGACGTCGAGGTAGAGTCCGAGGAATAGACGTGAGGGATCCCGGAATAGTTTAAAGTCTTCCGTGTGCGTGTACTTGCTTGGTTTTTATTTTCCTTGTATTTTCGTACTATGCTCTGTAAACGATAACTTTGGGATATTTTGTTTAATTACTCCTGCGTCTGACTGGGTTTGAGTGAGTTTTACTTGGGTGTTGTGTCGGGGAGTCGGACGGGAGCGGGATTTACCTCGGGTTTCGGGGTGAAACCGGGGTGGGTCCTGACAGCACTACTCACAAGTGCACAAAATATCACAAATCACATCTGCACTACTCACAAGTGCACAATCAATCAAACTGCACTACTCACAAGTGCTGCACTGCGCATAGGCCAATATCCAGCCACACTCTCGGGAACAGACACCTCTGGGCTCAACCCCCTCGGGCTCAGTCACCTCTGGGCGAACACATCCCCAGGCTCAGGCCCATCCGAGTGGTACATCTAGGCTCAGTCTCATCCGAGAAGCTGACCACCATAGGATCAACTCCGGATCCTACAATCACATCCCCCAAGCTCCGGTCGTCTGGGTAATCCCCCCAAGCTCCGACCGTCTGGGAATATCATAATCACAATGAAAACCATCTCGGGAATTACATCCCAAAACATTTCAATCAAATCTTGTATTCATATAAAGTCAAGATCATTCCCGACTGGGTCTCAAAGCCCAAAATACCTTTTTCACGTAAACCTTTAAAATCACATTTTAAATCAATAAAATAATCCAGAAATCATCATTGACATACCAACTAAGTCAAAACATCATTTTAGAAATCATTTAGACTCCGGGCCTAGCCCAAAACATCATTTGCACATTCCTCGTAAAACGTGCCCGAAAGATTGATTGAAATAATCATAAAATCACAATAAATCATTAATTTCACAAATTCACAAGTGACTCCAAATCCGAATCAAAATCACTATTCACTTGGGTTCTCATGCCCAAAATATCATTATCACGCAAATCCATGTGTTGCAACCTCCGTTGCCATTTTCACGTAAATTCACGAAATTGACCCTTGACTCATTCCCGAGTCACAACATCATTTTCAATCCATGACTCATAATCCGAGTCCACACATTATTTTCAATCAATTTCAATCCCGGACTCATAAACTAAGTCCAAACATCATTTTTACCAAATTTCGTAATTTCTCGAAAGTCGCCCAAAAATAATAATATAATAATCATAAAATCGAGAAATTACCGGATTGAAACGTCAATCATGCCAAAGAATATAAAATCATATAATAAGGCATTTAAATCATATATGCATGCATCACAATTAGAAAACAAAGTCCACTCACACACACCGTCCAAAACGGTTCGTTTCCGAGCTGCACGTTTTTCCGTAAATTCTGGAAATCACTACTCCTGTCCAAAATCATTATAGAGGGTTACTAACATCTCAAAATACTTCATATAATTTTCTCCAATTTTTCCGGAATTTAAATACGTATTTTTAACGTAAAACAAAACTTCGGATACGCGGAACATTAACGAAACAATATCTGATTTCCTCGAAACCAACGTTAAAATGTTCGTTACAATGAGAGGATCAAAAGTCATGTTGACCTCACCTTGAGACTAGGCCGGACGCGCCCTCACGCGCCGCCATGAGTGGCTGCGCGTGAAACCCACGCGCCAGCTACAGTACCTTCGTCCTCACCTGTTTGTCTGTAAAACGGGCCATTTAACCCGCGAGCAGACCCGATTCAATCTCACTCAATTCGACCTCAAATCGATCCGTTCTTTCGATTGATCCCTTCAAATCCATCTCCAATTTAGTTCTGTAATTTGAATTACTCGAATCATGGTCTTAATCCTCACGACTCTCGATCGATCCTCGACGGGTTTCCAATTCGGGTTCACAGATTTCGACCCTGTTTTTCAAATTAATTCATAGAGTAAGCATCGTGAGAGTGTATTGAACGTTTTTCCAAGATCAATTTGATGAATTCTTACCTCTAACCCGTTGAACCCAAGCTAGATTTTAACCTGCCATGGAAGCTTCAGTTCTTCCTCAATTCGACACCATTTCTCGTCGTTTTCATTGTAGAGATGATCGTTTTGATCCCAGAAGTCGAATTGAATCCTCAATTGTGATCCTTACAGCTCACATTTTGGAATTCGACATTTCCCCCAATTTTCAAGATTTTCGATTCAGAAATTATCCTAGAGGCCTCACTGTTACTCGAGTCTCTCTCTCAATTCGGCTTCCTCAGTCTCCCAATTGCACAATGAAGCTGAGACAAGGGTTAATTAGCTGCTAATTGATAATGATTAAGACAAACCATAATTTAGGGGTTAATGTCCAAATGATTGTGTTTTTCCATGATTCTCGTTTCTATGTTATAGCTGGGGCAAGGAAGATGACAAAGTGACAGATGTCACAGTCTACCAGCAAGAATCAAGTTAAAAGACCATTTTGCCCTTCGCACGACAAATTACCATTTTGCCCCTAGACATCCGTGACCCGTAACTTGGTCACCCGAACTCCGTTTTCGACGTGCCGCCTATCGTTGGATTCATATCAACAAGACCTACGTAACGGTCTTTGGCCCTCATCCATCGGACTTCCCGGGTCAAAAGTCAACATTTGGCCCCCTATTAGCCAATTTACCAAAATACCCCTCAACTTCCGAACGTCATAACTTTCACCTCGAATGTCGGAATCGAACGTGCCACCTGTCTATGAACTCGTGACGTCCCGAACTACGTCACAGTCATCAGTCAAAGTCCGTTTGACCGCTCGAACTAAAAGTCAACATTTTGCCCACGCTAGGGGCAAAACGGTCATTTTGCATAATTCGTCCGATTTCACTCAACTAATCCCCGATTAGTCATTCCAAATCATAATTACTTAATATTCAATCCCGAAACTCGGGACGGGTCATTACAAATTAGGTAAAGAAAATCTAATGAGAGCTATAATTGGTTAGGATCGATAGTATGCCCTGATTCGCCTTAATCACCCATCTTTAATCAATCAATATTTTGTTGTTTTAATTTTATTTTATGTACTCATTTGCATAAATGCCAAATCATCGACACCCCCCCCCCCCCAAAAAAAAAAAAATTGTTTTTGTTTTAATCTAAGTTAATTTCAATATGAACTAATGTGGAATAACCATTGAACAAGTCCTCGAGGGACTGACCTTTGTGTGCTGTTAGGTCATAATTTATGCATGTTTTATCCATGATTTAATACCCTTTTACTTATATTTTGTTAATAATTTATTCTATGAAATTAGAGAAAATAATATATTTTTTGAGAAATGTGTAGATCAAATAGAGCTTGGAATTATGAGAATTTGGGCGAAAAAATCACCTAAATCAGGGTTGAAACGAAGAAGTTACGAAGGAAAGACGATTGCATAAATAATTCAGTGGCTATCCACCAAATGAAGCAATGGGCTTGCGGGTTACTGTAGCGCCTCCCTCTTCGTTAAGTGCCTTCTGAAAGTCCCTTATCCTTCATGGCGTGCGTGTCCTGAAGCCACCCCTCCAGAATCGGTGCGCTACCACCGAATCCTACTTCACAGCAGTCTGACGCGTTGACCATTGTTAACTGATAATGCTCAAACTACGCATTAAATTAAACACATAATTCTAGTATTATGTAATTTAAACCTTTTTTGTGTAGATGTAGTATTGATAAATAGGGATCGTTCTTAATTGGGGAAATTAGGGAACATTAATAATGTGTTAGTGAGAAAGAATAATGAATTAAAAAATTAAAGAATTAAAGAATAAAAGAATGAAATTGGGGGAAGAGGGTTAGGAATATTATAATCTAAACTACATTTTTAACCAAACTAAGAATTAAATTCAAATTAACAATAGATGTCCACAATGGTCTTCTATCCATGGAATTTGATGGGGAGATGATCGAGTTCAACATCTTCAAAACTATGAGGTATCCTGCTAGTAGTGTTAATGCTTGCTTTGTTATTGACATTGTTGAATCTATGTCGCAAGAACACTTGAACCATATACAGGACGATCAACTCGAATTAACCATTCAGGAAGGAGCAGGACTGGCCTAATTCGGGATTGAAGTCCTCTTCGATGCATTAATTGAGGTTCTTGAACCCAGAATCCTTGAATCAGACATGAACCCAAATGCAATGCCAAGATATGTAAGTTATCCTCTTCCAATTCCAATTACTTTTGCTACTAAGAAAATGCTTCCATATGTTGTCCAAGCCCCTGAACTAGAACTTAAGGTACTTCAGGAACATTTGAAGTACGCATTCCTTGGAGATAATGACACCTTACGCGTCATTATTTCTTCCAAATTTGAAAAATTATCAAGAGACAAAACTTCTGACTGTACTCAAGAAGTACAAGACCACGATTGGATGGACACTTGCATACATCAAAGGAATCAACCTTGCCACTTGTGTTCATCGTATCCTTCTTGCAGATGATGCCAAACCTACTCGGGAAGCATAAAGAAGACTCCACCTACTTTATGATTGTGGTGTTATTTACCCTATTTCAGATAGTTGTTGGGTATCTCCTGTGTAGGTTGTTCCAAAGAAATCTGAAATCACTGTAGTAAAGAATGCCAATAATGAATTGGTGCCTCAACGAACTATCACCGGACAGAGAGTTTGCATTCATTACCAAAAACACAATGCCACCACAAGGAAAGATCACTTTCATTTGCCCTTCATTGACCAAATGCTTGAGAGACTCGCAAGACACTCATCCTATTGCTTCGTTGATGAATACTCAGGATACAACCAAATAACCATCGCTCAGGAAGATCAAGAAAATACCACTTTCACGTGCCCTTTTGGTACATTTGCTGATAGGAGGATGCCATTCGGTTTGTGCAATGCACCAGGCACTTTCTGATGGAAGATTTTACCAAGCACAAAAGATGTACTAGGCAAAACCTCTACGTGTAATAAACTTTGCAAGTGCACACGACGTGTAGATAGTATAGATGCAAGCAAAGGTTGATCCCACGAAGACTTGCTCAATGATATCCAATACTATATAACTCAGTTGACTTAAGTGGAGTAATTAAAATACAATGGGGGGTTTGTTACGTTGAATGAATGTAAGTAAATTAACTAAGATTAACTAATTAAGTCGAGCTAGGGTTTCTATCCACCTTTACCAATTAAAGTTCCCTTAGATTTCCTTGATTAGATTACTATGCATGTATCTGAATTAAGTGCCCATGCAGGGGTCCGGCTAAGGTTCACCCCACACATATTATATTCTTTTAGATTGCATGTTTAAGCGTGATGTGCCCACCCTTAAACAACTATTACCGATGGTGCGTGATAATGCATGAAACATAAAGATGATTTAATGACACTACACTATCCCTAGAAAAGTGATGTGCAGACCTAGGAAGTCATGAGTTTAGATTACGAATAAGATTCCCCCTCTTAAACGTGATGCTATAAATTGCAGGGTGAACACAAACATCGAGGTGATCCATCAAGCAATTACATCGACAATTATACACAAATAAGGTAGCTAGACTTATAAGCATAAATTGAGTTCATGAAGCGTAGTAATCCAACAAATCCAGACATACATAACAATCATAATCAAGAGCCAGAAATCAAACACGAACTAACATGGCTAGGGCTTCAAGTAACCCTAGCCCTAATTACACTACTCAAACATTATTGAATAAATGAATAACATAATTAAATGCATAAGAAAATATAAAATGATAAAAGAATAAATAAACACAAATAATAAAGAATAACAAGGAGTAGGAAAAGGGGCTCAAACACTCTTCTTCTCCCAAGCCTTACGTCCTCCTTAGCACAAGCTTGAATCCAAAAGCATCAACATTTATAAAATACGGTTAACTATGTATATAAACTAAGAATGGATTTTAACAGAGTTTTGAGACCTAGGAAGGTAAATTCGGCCCCCTACAATAAACCCTAATGCCCCTATTTATAAGAGAATAAGTAATCCTCTTAAAATAGGATTTTTTAATTAAATTCTATAAGGAAAAGGCTTCCTAAATAATTAAGAAATTTAATTAAAATCTTTCCTACAAATAAAGGAATTAAAAATAAGCATACAAAAGGAAATAAGACTAAAATCCCTATACAATATGGAGAATAAATGTGGAAGGAACTTGAAATTAACCTAAAAATAGCCCAAACTCGGAATTAAAGCTTCAGGGACCAGTTTCGATGGTCAACCATCGAAATAGGAGCAGTCAAAGGCATGGTCAACACTGGTCAAAGGCGCTTTGCTGTGAAGGTGGATACGGTGGCAGTCCACCGAATCAGGAAACTTTGCTTCAGCACACGCGCGCTGCAGAGGAATGAGGCGCTTCGGTAGGCGCTTACCGAATCTGGTGGTGTGTTACAGTGACAGATGAAGGACTCTCTAATGCCTATTCGGTGGGTGTCCACCGTATTACTATGTCATTTTCTTTGCTTCGTAACTTCTTCGTTTCAACTCCGATTTAGGTGATTCTTTCACCCAAATTCTCGTAATTCCAAGCTCTATTTCATCTAAACATTTCTCAAAAAATATATTATTTTCTCCAATTGTATAGAACGAAATATTAAGAAAACATAAGTAAAAGGGTATTAAACCATGGATAAAACATGCACAAATTATGACCTATCACTTTCCAACGTTGTATGCTTTCCATATTCTCTGATTATGTAGAAACGATTATTGAAGTGTTCATGGATGAATCCAGTGTATTTGGAGATAGTTTTGATACATGCTTAGAAAACCTTTAACTTACATTGCAAAGATGTGTCGATTCTAGGCTAGAACTTAACTGGGAGAAATGCCACTTCATGGTAATTCAAGGAAAAGTTTTAGGACATATTGTTTAGACTAAAGGCATAGAGGTTGATAGAGCTAATGTAGATCATGTGTGGTACTTACCCTCCCCTACTTCGGTGAGAGAGATCCATTCGTTCCTTGGATATGCAGGTTTCTACCAGGGATTCACCAAAGACTTCTCATCAATTTCTAGACCCCTACGTAGTTTACTCCAAAAGGAAACCACATTTGTGTTCAATGCCGAGTGCCAAGAGGCCTTTGACAAGCTAAAGGAGTTTCACACCAGTGCCCCATATTGGTCTTTACATTTGAGCTCATGTGCGATGCCTCCGACTATGCAGTAGGAGCTGTCTTAGGATAAAGAAAGAATAAGAAGCCCTACGTTATTTACTATGCCTCTAGGACATTGGATGAAGCTTAACAAAACTACACAACCATTGAAAATGAACTACTTGCGGTAATCTTTTCTCTTGATAAGTTTCGTTCTTACTTACTTCAATCCAAAGTTATTGAGTATACAGATCATGCTGCTTTGAAGTATGATGACTAAGAAGGATGCCAAACCAAGACTTATTCGATGGATCCTTTTGCCCCAAGAATTCGATATTGAGGTAAGGGATAAGAATGGAGTAGAGAATGTTGTTACCGACCACCTATCCAGTATCGTGAAGAATCAGAAGGATGGCATCATACTTGGGACCTTTCCAGATAAACAGCTCTTCAGAATTCAGGTAAGTACTTCGGAATTCGGGAGCTCAAGTGCAACTTCCTAGTAGGTCACCCATATTGGGATTGATCTAGCTTCAAGTCGCTTAACTTTGGAGTTCCCAAGAAATCCAAAGCTAGTGAGCTCCCAAAAGGCCTTGTGTTAGATAGATACGTGCCAACACATATAAGGCACTTCACCTTTCCCTCCCCAAGCGATGTGGGATTGTTCACCGATCTTTCCTTTCTAAGCTCAAGGGTCTTGCTTGCCGTTCTTGCTTCTCAAGCTCACGGGTCTTTCTCACCGTTCTTGCTTCCAAGACCGGTTATTACAATCAACAATTCTCGAATACCATGCCTAAATATCAACGTGATAAGTTTAAAAATAATACTAGAACTTACTTATGGGATGAACCTTACTTGTGGAAACAATGCACTGATTTAGTTCTTAGGAGATGTGTCCCAGATATTGAACATAACTCTATTCTTGTATTTTGTCATACTGAAGCATGTGGGGAACATTTTGGTTCCAAGAAAAATACCCTTAAGGTGTTAGACTCATGTTTCTTTTGGCCTTCTTTATTTCGTGATGCTCATGCATTTTGTGCTACATGTGATAGATGTCAACAATCTGGTAATCTAGGACGTAGAGATCAGATTCCACAAACTAATATAATTAATGTCGAGATTTTTTATCACCGGGGTATCGACTTCATGGGTCCATTCCCTTCTTCGTTTGGTTTTGAATATATACTTCATGTTGTGGATTATGTATCGATTATGTATCGAAATGGGTGGAAGCTCAAGCCACCCGTACTAATGATTCTAAAGTTGTTGCAACTTTACTTTGCACTAACGTATTTTCTAGATTTGGCATGCCTCGAGCGTTGATCAGTGATGGGGGAAACCACTTTTGCAACAAAACAATCACCACCTAACTAAAGATATACGGGATCAACCATAGTGTCAACACCCTATCACCCTCAAACCAATGGCTTAGCTGAGGTTAGCAATAAGGAGATCAAGAAGATACTCGAGAGAACTGTTGGGCCCTCACTAAAGGATTGGAGTACAAAGTTAGATGATGCTTTGTGGGCTTATAGAACAGCGTGCAAAACTCCCATAATAATGTCCCCATTTTGGTTAGTCTATGTCAAATCATGTCATCTTCTAGTGGAACTATAACACAAAGCTTGCTGGGTAGTCAAAAAGTTCAACATGGACCCCAATGAGGAAAAACTGCATAAGAAGTTACAAATTTGTGAACTTGAAGAAATTTGGAATGATGCATTCTATACATCATGGATTTACAAAGAATGAACCAAAGCCTTACATGACAAGGTGATCTGTGGAAAATAGTTTCACATTGGCCAACAAGTCCTACTCTTTTGCTCATGACTTCAACTTTTCTCAAGTAAGCTTTGTTCTAAATGGGATGGACTTTATATTGTTACTTATGTTTTCCCTCATGGGGTTGTACAGATTCAATCAACCAAATCAGAAAGAGAATTCCAAGTCAATGGCCATCATCTAAAGCCTTACTTCGAGGGCTTCAAGGAGTATAATGAGGAGGAGATACGCCTCCAAGATCCGGATGATCAAAACGAGTAAATGAAGCATCCAGTCTAAGCGGAATGGACATTAAACTTTAAGCGCTTCTTGGGAGGCAATCCAACGACGGAGAAGTAGAGGAGCCATCAAATGGAGATTTGCTTTCTTAAACTTTTCACTCTTTTTACTTTAGTTGATTTATGTCTTTACTACTTTCTTTTCGTAAATCAGTTCTCCTTACTTAGATTCTATGCTTTCACTTTCCAACATTGAGGATAATATCAGATTTCAGTGTGGGGGAGGGGTTTACAACTTTATTGAGTCTTATTTCAAAAATAGAAAAAAAAATCAAAAAAAACAAAAAACTAAACTAAACCCCAAAAATATTTTATGTGTTTTAGTCTTAAGTCTTTTTGTTTAACTTACTGTTTTAATGAGTCTTAGGATGCCCTTCAACCTGTCAATGATAAGAATGACGGATATATGGAGATAACATGGCTAAAAAATGATCACTACAACTTGAATTCATTTGTTAATACTTTATGATTAAGTGTTTATGACTTGTAGTAGATGATGCATGTTAAACTGGTACAGAACGAGCATGTTAAGATACGTATAAATCATATGAACCCTATGTGAGCTTTAGAACCTTATATACTTCTTTGTTCAGTGATTCATTGGAGTTCTTTGTTTAAATTGATATGCATATGCCTCATAAATGCTTGCCATAGATTTTAATGAACTCTAGAATATTAGAACTTATTCTATGTGATTTTCAAAGCTTTTAAGTCAATAAATTCTCTGATTTTGGACATGATTAAGGAAATAGGGTTCGTACCACTTATCCAAATATCCATGTCCCTACTTGATCACACAAGTGTGATCCCCCTATTTTACTCACTTTGAGCCTACATTAAACCTTTCTTTCATCACCCTAAACATCTCTTCACATAAGCCTAGTATAAGACATATTTTACCCTTGTTCCTTGGAGTTGGTTGAAGAACCTAAATATGGTGTGAGATACAAGAAAGTGATTTGATGAATGAAGACTTATATGTAAATGTAGGGAATGACTTGCTCAAACTATGTTTGTATTCATTGCATTACCTCTCAAAATAAAGAAAAAAAACCAAAAAAAAATTGAATAAAAAACAAAAGTTCTATGAGGTACAAAAATTAAGTTTTGAGCTAAGTCCCCTATGCTTGTGGTTTGGAACAATGAAGTTTGGAGGCCTAAATGAAGAATTTTGGCACCTTGCCCTAATTACAAGTTCAAAGATGTTGAGAATGAAGATTAAGGCCCAACAAGTTAATACTTGGCCTATGACTATGAAAAACACTTATGCATATGTGATGGAGCCTTTGGTGAGTTCTGGAACAAAATTTAAAACCACTATCCTAAGAGTTCATGGCTCTGCATCTAGCCTCATTAGAACCTTAAATTAAGACCTTATGATCCTTGAGATGAGTAAACTTTGATTAGTTGAGTCTATCGCTTGAGTAAGCATATGGTTTTGATTCATTTGTGCAAGTATGTTCACTATTTTATGGTTTATGTTTGAAATTTTTATGAAGTAACTTACTTTATTTTATGTGAGCATCTTTGAGTGCAAACACAAACCCCATACACATTGACTTGGAAACATGAGTGCATATCCTTGTGAGTTGATTCATACTTGTTTTATTCATGTTGAGATATATTTCACCAAGTTTACTCTTTGTCTTACTTGTCAAGGCATTTTGCTATGATGCCTTAACTTTTGAATTCCATAGATATATAGCTTCTTAGTGTAAATCTTTTAAGGCTATACTAATGTTGATACAATTTGTGACAAATGGTTAAGGACTTAGTAGTTTTTTATTTTTAGAAAGAAAAAAAAAGGGAAAAAAGAGTTTTTGAAGCCTTAGCTTGTTTTGGTATTTGCTAGGGACTAGCAAAGTCTAGGTGTGGGGGTATTTGATAAGCCTTGAATTAAGCATAATTTTTTATCCTTTATGCTTATCTTTTAATGTTTAAATACCAAACAATTGGAGAAAATAACATCTTTTTGTGAGAAATGTGCAGAATTTGATTAAGCACGGAATTACGAGAATTTGGGAAAAACAATCACCTCAATCAGAGTTATATTGAAGAAGTTATGATTGAATGAGAAGAAGGCCACCAAAAAGAGCTAGGAATTTTGGTAGGGGGGCTACCGAAATAGTTTAAAACAGCCCAGAACACACACTCAACCAGAGCTTACCAATTCCTAGAAAAGACTTTCGGCGCGCGTGTAACGACCATGTTTTCCTTGCTTCAACACACGTTTACTGAATGCCCTTACAAGTATTCGGCACACACCTCTTAATAACCCTGAAGCCGCTTTGGCCAGCATGTGAACTGAACACCTTTCCAACCTTGATTGTCGCGTTGACCAGGACATTGACCACTGAACTTCTCCCCATTTTTAGTACACGCCTACCGAATTTCAGTGCAAGTTCCAGCAGGCTTCCACCGAGTCATTTCCTATTCAAATTCCAGCACTTAATTCCTTATTTATTGTGGAAAATTGTCCAATTCAAGCTTGGATTTGTTTCCTTTTTATTTAGGAAACCTTTTTAATTAGGATTTTTATTACCTTTTTCCTTTAAAACTTTAATTTAATTAGTTTAATCTTTTTCCTTTTACAATTTAAGTTGTAAACTCCTATTTATTTGAGGATTAATTTTCTTCTATAAATAAAGAGCTTAGGCAAATTATAAAGGGTCGCCAATTTTTGTACTAAAGCTCTACTTAACCAAATTTCCCTTTTCATCAATTTGACATTTTCTTAGCAAAATCCAATCACACCATATTCCATCATAAACACCTTCACTCGTGACATATAGGGCAATTTTCGAGTGTCTCACCAAGGAGTGTCGAGCCACTTAGCATCCGTAGGGCAATTTCCAAGGAGAAAACGTGTAACATGACCTCTTTACCCTGTGATTAGCTTTTGTTATTGAATGATCATTTTTTTGGATTGATCTTTAATATAATTATGGTTTTATATCTTATATGAATTTCAATAATCTTCCATGTGTTCCAATATCTTAGTTTTTGTTATGCTTGTATGTTGTGCTTAATGCTTGATTATATATAGGGAAATTTCCAAATCTAGATCATTGAAAGTGTGTAGGGCAATTTCCGAACACGTACTTGAGATAATATGCTTTTATTTCGTAGAACTGAGATGAAGAAATTTCTTAGATTTTGGAATTGGCATAATTTAGGAATGAGCAAGGTTAAAGATGAGTTAAACATGCAAATAATATATTAGGTTAGTTTAGATTAGTTAATCACGTAGAATAATAGAAACAATCAACTACCCCCCCCCCCTTCTCTAATTAATCAATCAAACGATAATCATGCTTAGGTACTCTCAATCCCCGGTTAAGAACGATCCCTACTTATCAATGCTACAATCTACAAAAAAAAGTTTTAATTTGCATATGTTTTTATTAAGTATATAGTGTGACTTTGTGTTTAATTTAATGCTTAGTTTTAGTATATCAGCTCACTGCTTAGGGTTTGGTTGGAACTTGAAAGTTAAGCGAGTTTGATTGGGGTAATCTCGGGATGGGTGATCTATTGGGAAGTTGCTCGTGACTTCCCAAAAATAAAACCGTAAGGGCTGGACCCAAAGCAAACAATATAGTGCTAGAGGGGTCGGGTCGTGAGACAAAACACTCGATATATTCCTATTCCAATGACTTCATAATTATGTTGAAGATGAAAATGATGTATCCAAATTTATTTAACATTGAAAAAAAAAAGTATAACTTTACTTTCTCTATAGCATCCTTGAGACAATCCACACCAGATGCCAAATCTAATGGAAAAACCGTTACACTATTAGGTGCATGTTTACCTGGGCATGGTAATTAAATTAAGAGAGGAAGATGTGCTTAAGCATCTAATGGTTACTATTATATAGCAACAAATTTCACCATAATTACCCAAATTCCAAAACTCCAATTGCAAAACTGCAAATTCACTAAAATTTCACCGAAACTAATGATAACTATTACAAAACTCCAATTATATTACCCAAATTCTCACCCAACTTTTACCCAAAGAGAAATTTCACCGAAATTAGTTTACATAAACAAATTTCTCACCTTTAAATTTGGAAAAACTTGGAATCTCCTACCTGGATTTTTTCAGTGCATGATGTGAGAATCTTGTTGGTCTTCCCACAGTAGCAACAATTTCAGCTGATTCATCTCTTCTATCTCCATTTTTTAGCTTCTTGGATGGATGAAGAGCTGAAGAGATGAACCACAACCAAAATTAGGAAATTAGAGCAAGTTGGGGTAGATTAAGGGAAGGAAATTGAGGAGATTTGAAGGAAAGAAAATCGGGCACTTGATAATGAAAACCCTTGTTGTCGTTGTGGTTGCTTTCACGCGGCGAACACATCAAGATCTTCTCTCCTTTGTGTTTTCTTCTCCCATTGTTGGAGGATGAAGCAGGCACTACCTTATGTTCTTTTTTTTTGTCTAATCATGACTTTATGCTTTCTTCTTGACTACGTGGTTGAGTTGCGCTGCTAACTCGTTTCCTCAGTTGGGTTCAAGTGGTGGAACCTCATCTCCATGAAAAACTCAATTGTTGAGTTGTTCAAATAGATGAATTTATCCCTTAAATTAATGCTCATTTATGAAAAAGGAGTTACATGGAACGAAAATGGGATTTTGGGGTGCATCCTAGCACAAAATGTAACCACCCATATTGAATATTGGGATTAAGTATTAATTAATTATGGGTTAGGATGACTAATAGGGGATTAGTTGAGTGATTTCGGACGGACGGTGTGAAATGACGATTTTGCCCCTGGTCTTGGGCAAAAAGGTTGACTTTTAGTTCGGGCCGTCAAATGGACTTTGATCAATGATTGTGACGTAGTTCGGGACGTCATGAGTTCATGGACAGGTGGCACGTTCGATTCTGACAATCGAGGACGAAGTTATGATGTTCGGAAGTTCGGGGGTAATTTGGTAATTTGGTTAAAAGGGGGCAAAATGTTGAATTTTGACTCGGGGAGTCAAACGTACGAGGGTCAATGACCGTGACGTAGATCGGGATGTCACGAGTCCGTAGATTGTCAGTACGTCGAAATCGGAGGTTCGACGGCGAAGTTATAGGTCTAAAACGGAAAACGACAATATTGCACGTAAACCGAGAAACGGGGACATGTAGCAGGTTCTGATTGGGGAACCTTCTGGAAGGACCACAAGATGAGTGACAAGTGTCACCAATCTGATTGGTCAATCTCTTTAAAATTGGGATCTTGTCCCATTGGCCCATTTAAAATATGATTTTATTTCCTCAACCAATCCCAACCGTCCATCTTATTCTCAAGATTGCATCTGTACCTTTCATTCTATTTTCCTTTTTTTTAACTGATCAGATATTTCTCTCTCTCACTCTCATTCTCCCTTTACCCGTGAAGAAACCATTTCCACAAACACACCACTCCATCACCATACCTTCTCTGTGCTTGTGTTTGAGAGACTGAGATAGTGAGGGAATGACCAGGGTAGCTGAGACGTGACGGTGATGAGCTGGGTACGACGGTGACGACGGCGGAGGTAAGTATATCCCGAGAACCCGTTTGTGTTCAAAAATTGAAACATGAGTTTTAGTTGTAGTTTTGAATCCCTTTCAATCCTAACACAACCTAGGGACTCAGACGAGTCGAATGAGACTGGTTTCCAGGGCTGGGACGGCCGGAATTGATGGCAGAACACGATTGCAGGTAGCTTGTCACTGTTCCTTCTCCAACAGGTGAGGTTTTGATCTCATTTCTTGATTTTGAAGTTAGAAATCGAACCTAGGCCATTAGGCGAACTTGTGGGAATTGAAAACACTAAAAATGGTTGAGGAACGGCTGAGAACTGGCTGGGTCGGTTCAGTGGTTCGGCTGAACCGGTTCGAACCAGTGAACCGAGTTCACCAGAGGTTGACGATGAACAGTACCCGACGCATGGGTTTCACGTGCAGGTGGTTCAAACGGCGCGTGGGGGCGCGTGAAGGGTATTTTGGAGAAACTTCCAACATGACTTTTAATCTATTCGATGTAACGAACATTTTGGGACTGGTTTCGTGTCGATCGAACACCGTCTCGATATGTTTCGGGATGTCCGAAGGTTTAGGATCAAATTTAAAAATATTTAAAAATTCGGGAAAATTACGTGACTTGAATGAGGGGTTCATGAAAAGGTTAGTGACCCTCTAGTGTGATTTAGACAGGTTTGGAAGTCTCGGTGATATTGGTGTGGCCTGGGAAGGCTTATGGCACGCATATCGAGGCGCAGCGTAAGATGGTCTGTGTGTGGACTTTGGTCTTATAAATACTATGCATGCATAACTATTTTATATGTTTTATATACGTGATTTCTATGATGATGATTGTGATTATTGATTTTACATATGTTACACGTATTTCGAGATGTTTTTCGTATTACACGCATATCGAGGCTGACAGATTTATTGTGGTTTTAAGTGCTTGCGGTTTCATGAGTGATGTGATGAAATGGTTTTGAAATTGGAAAGATTAACTCGGGCATAAGGCCCAATTATTTTGGAAACCTCAGACTTGGAGTCCATTTGAGTTACGTAATCGGGCCGGGGGGCCCAGTTGCTTTATGAAATTGGGCCAGGGGCCCAGTTGTTTACGAAATTGGGCTGGGGGCCCAGTTGATTTACGAAATCGGGCTGTGGGCCCAGTTGGTTTACGAAATCGGGCTGTGGGCCCAGTTGGTTTATAAATGTGATTTCGGGTCGGGGACCCTAAATGGATTTGAATAAATGGTTTTGGATTTGAGAAATTAGATGTTTGGATTTGTGATGGTTTTATAGAAATTTCGAGCAAGGCCCTTGAGATTTTTTGAAATGATTTGGTAAAACTGTTTTCCATAAACCATCTTGATACGAGGATATGTGGATGGTCTCCCCCAGATGTCTAGGACACTAGAGAAGTCATGGTGCATTACCGGCGAGGGGTCACTGCACGGAGCGACCGGACTGTATAGTGACTCGGAATAGGATTGATATGATTTGACGTCTGGGATGTCAGACATCTGGGATGTTAGAGATATGGACCCGGTGAGACCTTGGGCAGCTCGCGTTGCTTATACCGTGAGATATAACGTCTGGGACGCTAGGCATCTGGGATGCCCAGGATGGTTTAAACATGTTTTTCTTGAATGGTATTTATGGTTATGGTTTTGGGCGGTGGCCCAATTGGAACTGGATTTGGTATCTGGATGTCGGATTTATCGAGTATATGTTTTGGTTTTCGGTATTCTTGGATTTGGGCAAGGACCCACGTGCTTTGGTTTTACGGATTTTGGGCTAAGGCCATAATGGTTTCTTTTAGTAAATGGTTTGCATACTGGTTTTGAAGCATGCATACGTTTTAATGAAGGGCATAAATATCTTTGTGAAATGTGTTTTATGAACTCCTTTATTTTCGTCCACTCACAGCCTTTGTTGTTTTTAATGCCCTTCAGGTTGATCACGGATACGGACTGCAGTAGAGACCAGGACATCCTATGCCTCCTCCATCAATCCTTGTGCACTCAGGAAGCCCCGAATGGGCAGTGGCATTAGGTTATCCCTTGTCTAACACTTCGTATCAAACGGGAGCATGGCACATCCCACGTTAATCCCGGAGGGATTGGGATGAGTCATGTCACAAAAATGAGTTCAAAACACATTTTGAGACATAAGTAATACTTCATGATGCATCTTGAGTAAAAAGTCTTAATATAGTGAAAAACTAATCAAATTTAGGGTATGAGAAAATCATGCTTATGAGCAATTAAAATAAACAGTCAATTTCATCCAATATCTTACAAGGACAAGTAGAAACCTATATTTTTTTAGCTCTTCTAAGGCATTATATATCATGAAAAGTTGAAGTGGCCACATATCATGTTGACTTCATTTGGATTCCAAGATCATGATATGTAGTTATTTCAACATTCAACGCCCTAATAAAATATTTGATAACATTTGTAGAACCAGGGTGGGGCAAGATTGAGATGTAAAAGTAAGGATGTGTTTAATTTCTCAACTTTAGGAAGTTTGACGACACCACTTTCTCAGAATTACAGGAGATTGTAGTTTATGTGTCAAAATTTGAAATACTACTAGAAGAAGAACAACGACAGAAGCATAACTCTATTGTAAGACCTGGTCTTGGAAGCAAGAATGGTGAGCAAGGCCCGTGAGCTTGAGAAGCAAGCACGGTGAGCAAGACCCGTGAGCTTGGAAAGGCAAGATCGATGAACAATCTCACATTGCTCAGGGAGGGAAATTTGAAGTGCCTTATACGTGTGGGCACATATCTATCTAATACAAGGCCTTTTGGGAGCTCACCGATTTTGGATTCCTTGGGAACTCCAAAGTTAAGCGAGTTGAGGCTGGTGCAATCCCAAGATGGGTGACCTACTGGAAAGTTGTACGTGAACTCCCGAAAACAAAACCGTGAGGGCGAGGTCCAAAGCGGACAATATTGTACTAGATGGGTCGGGTCATAACTGAATGATATCAGAGCCGAACCCCGATCGGAAGTGTGCCAGCGAGGACGCTGGGCCCCAAGGGGGGTGGATTATAAGACCCGGTCTTGGAAGCAAGAACGGTGAGAAAGACTCGTAAGCTTAAGAAGCAAGAACGGTGAGCAAGACCCGTGAGCTTGGAAAGGTAAGATCAGTGAACAATCCCACATCGCTCAATGAGGGAAAGGTGAAGTGCCTTATATGTATGGGCATGTATCTATCTAACACAAGGCCTTTTGAGAGCTCACTGCTTTGGATTCCTTGGGAACTCCAAAGTTAAGCGAGTTGAGGCTAGTGCAATCCCAAGATGGGTGACCTACTGGGACCTTGCACGCGAGCTTCCGAAAACAAAACCGTGAGGGTTGGGCCCAAAGCGGACAATATTGTGTTAGATGGGTCAAGTTGTGACATCTAAAGTACCCTCTTTCTAACAAAAACAAGATACCTGTTTATCAAGTGGACCACAAAGATGTAAAGGAAGAATCCTTGGAATATAGAGAAGGACAGGAACTTGAGGTAGCTACAGTTGAAATCTAAACTTCAGGAAAGGGACCCGTGACCATCAAATCATTGGTCAAACCAATGTGGGATCAAAAACATGTTAACCCGACTGGAGGATACTTTGCTAACAAAGTCTCGATTTTTAATTCATATATGTTTGGCCTAATAAAAGCTGGAGAGATATATGATGAACTTGTCAAAGAAAAGGTAATCAAACCTGATCTCAAGCAAGAAATTCTTATACCAGAATTGACCAAAAGAAAACAATTTTGCAAATGACATGTATCACCACATCACTTTACAAAAAAATTGTGTCCTGTTCCAGGATACAATCCAAAGCTAAATCAACTAGGGGCATATCGTGCTGGCCCCAATACCAAAGATGCCAATGAAAGTGGACACTAACCCATTCCTTATGGCATCAGTTAACATGATCGACCTACAATGGTCACAACCTGAAAAGGTAGCGTGACCAAAGAGGGTCAGCCAAGGGCTCCCAAGGAAACTCAAGAGCCTAAAGGATTGCTAGCTATGATCATCAGGGAATTGGTCATATGTGACACATCCACGACGGAGTGTGTGCTTAAAATCCATGACCCAAGAGCAAACATAGACCTAGAACTTGAGAGGTTGAAAAACAAAAAGGACGAGGACCTTCTCAACTATCCTAAAACAAACTACAGACCTCATAGTCCGAAAGGAAAGCTCCCTCAAAATTTTATTTTTCAAAGGTTAGGGGATCTCAACAAGCAAAAACAGCTGGCCAATAAAAAATTTCTAACCAATAGCAGGATACCAACGGTTGAAAAACCACTTCTTTCGAATCATAAATATCCCGACCAAGGAAAGCCATTGTCCAAAATAGAAAATGGTCTATGGTGGGAAAAAATGGCAAGTTGGTCAAGGAACTAGGATAGACTGCTAGGCGCATAATCCAAAGACAATTAAAAACCTACAAAATGGCTTTGGCACATAGAACAGACTTCTCACGGTGAGTCTCAGAACTCACGACTCCCGTGGCTATGACTAGAAGGTAGGATCTTTTCTCTAGATCTGAGATAAAACCTACCTGCTCTAGAGATTTAGCTTGAATGTGCTAGATCAAACACATATAGCATGGGGAGGAGATCTCTAAAGGATCACGACTACCTAAGGCCATTTTCACAAGTAAGTTGGAAGATTGATTTTTGAGCAGTAACGGAATGCATGTAAATTTATAGATCTGAAATCAAGGGACAACGTCATAAAATCAACAAGAAACCAAAAGTAAAAAAGAAAGATCTAAAAGGATAAGGCCAATCTTTAGAAATTGTTATTTTATTACCAAAGGAAACATAGGCATACAATATGATACAATTTTTTAAGACGGGTGAAATCAGTCCTTGCTATGGCCTGCTCCAGACCACGAACCACATCAGAATCACGAGTCGTACCCCAGTTCTACTCAACGGTATCAACTGCTGAATCTTCTAGGAATACGTTTGTTTTTTCCTACCGAATGGCATCGTTTTTCTTAATAATATATGTTTGGTTTCTGCACACAGACTCTCTGCCCTTTTCCAGCATCCTATTGAGAACGTAATTCTCATACTGGAGACGGTGGAGTTTGACTAACTTTTCTACATAGGTTGGAATCCTTGCTGATTTAGTGGAGAAAGAAATCAGAAATGTGACGAATGCAACCATTGTAAGAATTGTTGTAATCGAGGGCTTTTCTTTCGATAAATTCTCCAAGGAGTTTTCTAAGGTAATGTATCCACACACGTGAAAGATCTCAAATCAGAGAAATATTATTGCCTGGAATAAAGAATGAATAAAACACCCAAAGAATTCAAAGGTTTAGTAAAGCGTGTAATAAAGGCCGAAGCAAAAGCCTACACAGTCAAAATTTTAAAGAACTGGCTTCTTCTACCTCGTGGCGGGCTTGAAGTCCTTCTTTTTCCTTCTCAATGACGCTTCCAAAATTGAAAAAGTCTTCTCTTAACTGTTTGAAGATTTGATAGAAGGTTGTACTTTTTGTCTTCATGAGGAAAATTTAAGCTTTTAGCTCCCGCGCTTTCCTCCGTGTCCCGACCAATCTCTTTCCCATAGTTATCCATCATTCGCTCCATGTAACAAACTTTTGTTTGGATGCCTCCAGTTCATCGAGTGTTGAAACATTGGCAAGAATAGTAACCTAACGGTGCTCACACTTAGATATTTTATCTTGATATTCATCCAAGAACTGCATTGCAAGCTGAACATAAACTATTGATAGATGCTGAAAATAGGAGAGAGTGAACAAGGCTTTCCTTATAGTTTCTAGGTCTTGAAATTATGCCCCATCTATGAAAGCTTGAAGGAGATCCAAAGCACATATGAAATCAGGATAATAAGGCAACACAGATTCAGTATGGTTGAAACCTCCCATCAAAAGCTTCCAAGATTGGGAATCCATCTTCCCCATAACAAGCTCTGTCTTAGGAGAGTCCGCGATCTGAAAAACAAATGTTTGGGAAATCATTAAAAAGACAAAGGGACTTGCAAAAATTTCATCTCAAGACCAGATAGACTAAAATACCTCTCCAACCATAGAAGAAACTTTCCCTGCCTCAGTACCAGACTACCTCTTGAAAGGATCGACCACATATGGATCCAGAGTAAGGGCATCTATACCAACTTTGGAAAATCTATAGCCATTTCAATTAAAGCCTCACCATGAGTTAAGTGAAGTTCACCACCACCTCTTGAGAAGGAATGGTCACGAATACTCCGGAAACACTGGACTATGCAAGAACCCAAGGGAGAAAATCCCCCTTTAAAGGAACAAGAGACTTCTCGATATAAGGGATGTGGTAGGCTCTTGGGATCATTGAAGAAGGAGATTAAACAACAGGTTCATCATGAAGGGCAGTTGGAATAAGCGGGGTCTGATCAAAACATGGTCTGGAGAATCATCTACTGTCATATCCGAACTATCGGGAGAATCAGGGATTGAAGGAATTATCTTAAAAGAACCAAGTTCACAACCAGTTTTGGCAACGAGAGGTAAGAAAAAAGAAAATTGTACTACCCACGATGGGAACCTCAAAGATGGGAGGGAACTTAGGAAAGACTGGTGGTTCCTCTGTTTTCTTCGGAACTCTCTTGCGCCTCACCAGTGAGTTAACAAATTCATCATCACTTTCTTCCTCCTCCTCTACGGGAATCTGGCAATGGCCAAGTTTCTTCAAGACTGAAGTTGTAGCCACATGGGAAGAAGTTCGGGGCTCTATCATCAAGCTAGAAGAAGGGGCTACCTTCTTATCACCTACAGACACGCATCGGGAAGAACCTGGCTAGTTCTTTCCTAAGATTAGAAGACTATTAACTGCCTCTTCCTGTAATGGCCTGAATCTCGAGGAAAGGAACAATTAGAAAAATAGGTGTTGCCCTTGGAAAAAGTCAAAATGTTGACTTTTGCTATAGACCTTATTTGAGAATTCTGCGAAGGCCGCTACGAAGGTCCCAGAATCCTGAGTTCATTGACAAAGGGCACACCAAAATTGGAGATCGTTTGAGGTTGTTTTGGGTCAAGAACCCTAAAGGGCATTTTGGTCATTTAGCCACCAAGGGCATTTTTTTCATTTTGAACAATGAACAATTAGATGCTGCCACGTGTCACCCTCCAAAAAAGATCTAATATTTTCTCCCCTCTATCGACCTATTCATCTACATATACTTGTGTGTGTGCATGTTGGTTAGTTTTTGATGGTAATGGGCTGAAACCATTGAAAATGGTGAACTGAGAGAGAGATAAGGACATGGGAAGGGGGAAAGCCAAAACTAAAGCAAGAATGGCCAGAGTGAACCTGGGTTGAGAAGGAGAGGAAGTAAGAGAGGAAACTGCATAAAAACGATGATGAAATAGTAGGAGGAAGGTTGGACTTGTGAGGTTACTCTCCGGGTTCCTAGTTCTTGAGCCCAGACTTGAGTTACAGCTAGTGGTTCATGTTTCTGGAGGTTTGATGACCAATTTGAGACAAAAGGGAAATAATTTGAACACTGGAACAAGGTAGGAACAGACTGGACAACATGGCCGTGGTGCATGGGAACTTGAACTAGGAGTTCAAGGTAAGTTTTCAAAGTTTTAAGATCATGGAGATTTTTCTTGGTTAATTACGAGTTGGATGGAAAAAATGGAATGAAAACCATCTAAAAATGAAGGAGAAACAAATGGATTGGACTCGCGGGTCAAACAACCGTTTTTACAGGAAAAACTAACACGACCCATCCTAATCCCCCAGAGATTAATGCGAGATATGCCATGCTTCCGTCTGACACGAAGTGCCAGACCAGGGATAATTCATACCTTGGCCCATACGGGGCTCCCATAGTGTGCCAGGATCGGTGGAGGAGTGCGATGTCTCGGTCTCTACTACACCCCGCATCTGTGATCAACCTGAAGGGCATTAAAATAATTTAGAAACTGTGAGTGGACAAAAATCAATAAGTTCAAGAGAAGAACCGTCAAGCTGAATGTGTCAGCTAAATTTGTTAGCTAAATGGTAGAATCATTGGGTGGCATCAACTCGGAACATGTGATCAATTTCACTCGAAGTGGTCGAGTGTGGACGCTGCGACGTGAGTATTAGTGGAACGTCTGGGTGGAAATAAGTATTATTCTGATTAGTAGGTGTACAAGTGTACACATGATGTGAGATCGAATTGTTTTCCACGAGGTGGATGTGGAATCAGGATAGTTGCAATTTCGGGGACGAAATTATTTAAGGGGGGAAGGTTGTAATGACCTGTCCCGAATTCCAGGATTAGATTAGTGATTAATGAAGGATTAGTGAGATTAATCGGTGATTAGTTGAGCGAAATCGGACGGACGGTGTAAAATGACTGTTTTACCCCTGGTCTTGTACAAAATGTTGACTTTTGACTTGGGGAGTCAAACGTACGAGGACCGATGATCGTGATGTAGATCGGGATGTCACGAGTTCGTAGACAGGTAGCACGTCGAAATCGGAGGTTCGATGGGGAAGATATGGGTCTAAAATGGAAAACGACACTATTGCACGTAAACCGAGAAACGGGGCGACAAGTGGCAGGATTGGATTGGATTGGAAATCTGGGTGGACCAATCAGTAAGTGACACCTATCCCTTATCTGATTGGCCCATTTTCCCACACGGTGGGATATTTCCTCTCACCATCATCGATCGATCATCTTTCATTTTTCCTCCCAAAACCCGTGATCGTGCAACCCATTCAAACCCAACCCTTCAATCTTCATTTTCTAGACTTGGGATGTGAATGAAAAAGAGAGAGGAAGGTGAGACGATGAAGATGGTGGACACGGTTCGAGTCGTCATGGACGGTGGTCGAAGAAACCATGGAAGGTAGGTTCGGTGTTCAAAATTCGAATTTGAGTTGTGATTCTTGTTGAATGATGTTAATGCTTGGAACATGTTTTGGAGGTTGCTTGGGAGCTTGTGGGCTTGGAACGGTGGCCAACGGTGGCTGGAAGCATGGGAAACCAGCGGGGAATGGATGGCCGGTTCAAGAATCAAATTGAAGGTATGGTTTTTGGGCTTGGTTTTCATATTTTGAACTCATGGATCGATTGGGAATGATTATAGGAAGGTTTAGTAGAAAATTGGGGTGGAATCAGTTGAAGAAAGCGTCGAAATTGGCCCGAACTGGTGACGCTGGTCCAGTTGGACCGGCTGCATAGTCAAATCGGTCTGGACCGATTAGCTGAAGGTTGAAGATGAATAGTGCACAGGCGTGTGAGGCCCACGCGCAGCGCCTTTGGGCTCACGTGGGGGCGCGTGGGGGTATTTTGGGAATGTGTTCAACATGTGAAATCATCTATTCGATGTAACGAACATTTTGGGACTAGTTTCGTGTCAATCGAACATCGTTTCGATATAGTTCGGGGTGTCCGAAGGTTTAGGATCGAGTTTAAAAATAGTTAAAAAATTGGAAAAATTATGCGGCTTCAATGAGATGTTAATGAGGTAGTTATTAACCCTATAGTATGATTTGGACAGGTTTGGAAGTCCCGGTAATAGTGGTGTGACTCGGGAAGGCTTACGGCACACGTATTAAGGCGGCAGCCTAGGACGGTGTGTGAGTGGATAATGTTTTCTAAACTGTGACGCATGCATAACTGTTTTATATGTTTTATATATGTGATTTGTATAGTGATGATTATGGAATTGGTGAATTGCATGGTTGCACGTATTTCGAGGTAATCTCGTACTTACAGGTATTTCGATGTTATGATCTTATACTATGGTTATACGTGATTATGGTTTTAATAATGATTCAATGGTATGGTTTTGGTTTTGGAAAGATGAACTCAGACATGAGGCCCATTTGAATTATGTGATTGGGGCGGGGGCCCAGTTGGTTTACGAAATCGGGCTGAGACCCCTTTGAGGCCCAGTTTGGTTTTATAAATGTGATTTCAGGTCTAGGACCCTATGTTTCATAAACGTGATTTCGGGTCGGGGACCCTAAATGTATTTGTGATGTTTTATGGAAATTCCGGGCAGGGCCCTTTGAGATGCTTTGAAATGGCATTACAAAATTGTTTTCCATGTACCATCTTGATACGAGGATCTGTGGATGGTCTCCTCCAGGTGTCTGGGACACTGGGGAAGTCACGGTACATTGCCTGCGAGGGGTCATTATACGGAGCTACCGGACCGTATAGTGACTCAGGAGCAGGATTGCTATAATTAGACGTCTGGGACGTCAAACATCTGGGATGTCAGAGATATGGACCCGGAGAGACCCCGGGCAGCACGCGTTACTTTTACCGTGAGATAAAACATCTGGAACGTCAAGCGTCTAGGACGCTAGGCATCTGGGATGTCGAGGATGGTTATGTGGTAAATATGGATTATAGGATTTATGAAATGGTATTTCAGTGTTTATGGATTTGGGTAGTGGCCCACTTGGTTCTTGATTTACGGTTTTTGGGCTAAGGCCCTAATGGTTTATTTAAGTAAATGTTTTGATTTCTGGTTTTCGAATGCATGCATACTTTTTAGTGAAGGGCATAAATGTCTTTATGAAATGTGTTTTATGAACTTATTGATTTTTGTCCACTCACAGTTTCTAAATGGTTTTAATGCCCTTCAGGTTGATCACGGATACGAGCCGTAGTAGAAACCGAGACATCGCACTCCTCCACCGATCCTGGCTCGCTCTGGAAGCTCCGTATGGGCCAAGGTATGAATTATCCCTTGTCTGACACTTCGTGTCAGACGGGAGCATGACACATCCCACCTTAATCCCGTGGGGATTAGGATGGGTCGTGTCAAAAACGGATCAGATGCATGAAGAATGAGATGAACAGTGATGTGGCGTGTGAGGCCCATGCACAACCACTTTGGGTGGCACATGGGGCCGCGTTCCAAGTTCATCCTTTCGATGTGATGAGTCCAACGGTACAATTTTTAAGACGATCAAACATCATACCGAGGTAGTTTTGATCGTTCAAAGGTTTTAGGCATTATTTTAATACGTTTAAAAATCCCGAAAAGTTATGGAATTCACGTGTGAGTTAATTAGTGACCTTTTGAGGTAATTTTTGGCAGGAATTGATGTTCTCGGATATACAGAACGACGTGCAAATCGGTTCAATCGTATATACGGTACGTATGAGCTGACGTTTTATTTTATTTAAACATGCATATTTATGAGTTTTCAATGTGTTTCTATGTGTTTTTTTATGTTATTTATGTGATTGGAAATTTATATCAATTTCGGTGATGTTATGAATATTTAATTAATATTTTATTGCACATTTTTCGAGGTTATTTCGTAAATCTCATTTTTGGATTTCGATTCAAATTTCATTTTGGGATTGAATATGACTTGTGATTTGAAAGTTTATAATCTTGAATTGTGGTGATTTTTCTATGGCTAGAGAGTGTTTTAGCATTACAACTGACTCCCTTCAACACATCTCGTGTCAAAACACTGCTGGTGAAATCCTTCGCCTTTCCCTGCAAATACTCAGGGAATTTTGAGTGAGTCATGAAGGGCACTTCGAGATTAGGATAAGGAAGGTCACGTTGGATATTGACCTACTAGTGTTCCTTGGGGTGAAGTTTCAGCCAAAAGAAGAAAGTTAGGCAATCCAACAGGGAACCTTTCATGGGTGACAAACGCATCATCTTGTTACCAGGAAAATAGTTAAAGCCGAAATCGTTCTATTGTGGTTAGAATTAGGGAAATAACTAGTTCAACCATGCCTAAATAATCCATAATGGTCCATTTAGGGGAATCTTCAAGCATAGATGGCAGATTATTGTGTGAAGGAGACTGTGAATTGGCGCAAGAACAATTAGGCCCGTAAGGCTTTGGCAAGAGCAACCCATTCCATTTTTACGCCTTTAGAGGCGTTCAGAAAGATAAACCAATCCAACCAAAAATGGTAGAACTGATTTTTTTCATAGATAGAGCCTAGATAATTGACGAGAAGATAAAGATGTTTGAAAGATTCTTCTTTTTTGAGTTTATTGTCCGCACCATAAGGATAAAACTTCTCTGGAAAAGGGTAAAAAGGTCGCATGTGGTAAGGTAAGAAAGAGCTCTAACTATATCTGGCATTGGATCTTCAAGAGTGTACCGTTGAGTGTACCTGTTGGTAAAATAGGCAATCCTCTCTAATGCATTCAGACTAGACAGAACCCTCAAATCTAATAGAGTCAGGGTCATAGACCTAACTCTGAAGTCAAAGGTGTTTGTACTACTATTGCAAAAGCACATGGCGGTACTAAAGAGATTCACATCAAAATCTGTGGAGAGGTATGGCATGCTTAACAGATGATATACCTCATTAGATTGAAGCTCAGTCTAAAATTCCTTTCTCGTTCTTTCTACCCAGAGGAAGAAACAACGATATATCTTGGAATTCGGGTGGGAGAGGAAGAGACAAGTCTAGGAATTATGAGATTTTCTTGGCGAAAAAAAGGAGCATTGGCAGACAAGGGTAGTCTTAAATTCAAAAGTCCTTAGTAAAGCGGGGTCGTCATTTCATGGATCCGACCATACCAGCGGGGGCCCAAAGTGCAACAATGCATATCCTTCACTCAAAGAAAGAGCTCTTGAGCTATAAAGTTTTTTTTGCCTCACAATCCCTTAATTTTTGGTCCCAAGATTCGTGAGACTCTTGGAAACCTTCACTAGACATCCATTTGGAGTCGCATGTAGGAGCATCAATGACCTTCATGAGGAAGAAGTGCCTGTTTTACTTTTCATGGCGGATTTCGGAGACATGGTTGGACAGAGATTTGGAAATGAAACTCAAAAAACTCAAGAGGAGGAAAATTCTCATTGCAGTCGTGTTGTTTGTGATTGAGCTATGAGGGCTCAATGAACATGGAAGCACATATAGTTGGGTCGTCGAAATCACAAGTAGTAGGGTAACTTGAATTTGAAAACCCTTCTAGCCCAAGAGCTTTCGACTTTAGGGGGACAATGTTTACACCCAAAATAAACCATTATGAGCTTGGGGAGGCATTCTAGGAAATTAAAGGCTCAATCCAAATTTTGGCCCAAGCCTACCTAGTATCCACCGTTGAATCATAGGGAAGCGTGAGCATAATTTACACAATTACATTGACATGGCACCGAAACCGTTAGAATGGGCAAGGGGGATGTGCGACTAAGTCATCGCAATAGAGATGCACGCAGGAATACATGTGTTGATTCTTGCACTCTCATGCACTTATAAAAAGAGAAAAAGCCCTCTTCTCAAACGATGACCAATCAAACAAACAAACAAAAAATTGATCAAACGCAATCAATTACAACAACTGAAAACCCTCAAAAGTTTCTTTGTTACCCAAAAGCTCGTCTTCTTGGAAAAACCTGTCTCTTCTATCCAGGATCAAGAGTCAGTTCTCCTCTCAACCCTTCTTAGTTCTTACTAAGAACACCAAGTTTTCCTTCCAATCTGACTTGCATCCCAAGTTCGTTTTTGGAGACTTCCCGACCACCACACTTCATTTTGAGTTTTTTCGTAACTTGTTTTGAAGGCCACTTTTTGCATTTCAATTACATCCAACCAGTCTTTGAGACCCTCAAACCTCACTCCCTGAAATTATAATGTTTTTTACTACTCTGCCAATACCTTTGGTATGATTTCCAATGGATTTTCATCCAGCAGATGGTCTCTCAACCACAAACGTGAGCTCATGGCCTAGTCTAGAGATAGTTTACTTCACGTACCTGTAATTCAAATCATGGTGCTAATACTTCATTTATGATCTATGCATTTCCTTCTCTCTTCTCCCTCTCTACAATCAATTTTTTCAAGCCTAACTTCGATAACTAGAATATACCAACTAATGAGTCTATGACTATATAGGCCTAGGTGGGCAGGACTGCAATGCCATAGCCCAAAGCTTTCAGCCTTCGCCCCATTTTCCATAGTCACTTATACCACATCCTGATGCACTCGTCTACAACGAAGAGATCCCCTTCACCCAAACATTTGTGTATCTGCTACTTAGGAAGTGAGCCACCAAACGGCGACCCTGATTCCGCTACGACAACATTTTGGACACGAATAACTAAACCATTGCTTTGATAAATGCTGGAAATTCTTTGAGATGATATAAATTAAAACTTTGGAAACCTACTTTGTTTGTAATTCCCCAACCAATAGTTTCAACATCCCAATGTTAATTTGTTAGAATAAAGGAAAGTCTTGGAAAATTATTTGCTAAATTTATACTTTTGTTTCTTCCGAATGCAAGGGGAAAGGTCGGGATGAAGATCTTCTGGACATACCTAAACGAAAATTTGGTCTGCATGTCCCCAAAATCAAAGTTCTACGAGACTCCAAAACTCAAAAGTCGGGTGATACCAGGAAAGGACAAGAACAAAC
This sequence comes from Prinsepia uniflora, assembly GCA_032719365.1. Classification (NCBI taxonomy): domain Eukaryota; kingdom Viridiplantae; phylum Streptophyta; class Magnoliopsida; order Rosales; family Rosaceae; genus Prinsepia; species Prinsepia uniflora. The sequence continues at coordinate 69,773,534 of CM064861.1, forward strand.
GACTAGTCAATATACTAGAGGGAAAAGCAGCCAGCAAAAGTTAAAAAAAAAAAAAACAACCCATTCCTTCAAACAAGGCTACCAAAATAGCCAAACATTTCAAAGCTACAATCCAGGAAGGAAAGTAGTATATGGCAGGCAACAACGGAAAGCTAGCCAACACCACCAGCAACCAAGAGGGAGCTAACTAGTCCTCCCAAGCAAGGCCTAGGGGCAAGGCCTCCTGAAAAACCAACAACACCACCAGCAACCAAGAGGGAGCTAACTAGTCCTCCCAAAATGAACAAGAAGGATGAGAAGGATCGAAAGAAAGATGCTCACCCCAATACTATCTTAGAAATGTTCTCTACAACTAGGAGAAAAATCGTGTTTAGGAACTTCCCCCAAGGAGACTTAGAGAGAAAACAAACTGAGATTACGGAAGACCTAATTGAAGAATCACCTACGGATGACAACCAGTTAAGCCATGGTCAGGATGTGACCAAAACAAATAAAGGAACTCAAAACAGACATACTAGAAGTCGTGAAAGTAACTGCCTTGTTTAACAAGGAATAGAAACCTCGAGTTGAGGTCGACATTATGGTTGTCCTACTAGAGCACCTATTGGCCACATATCACTAAGACACTTAGATGATTGGTGATGTATCTATCTAAGAGCCTTCCTGAGTAACAATTCAAAGTCAAATGGATGCGAATCCCGATGTCATCTCGAAGTCCATTTCTTGTTAGGGAAAGTCATTGTTTGTTATCTCGACTAGGAGAATGACATCTACGGCCTATCTTAATTACAGCACATCTTGAAGGTATCCCGATCAACAAGATGATGATAGATAGAGGGGGTTCCGTCAACGTCCTACCCATTAAAATGTTGAAGAAATTGATCAGGACATTATAAGACTGTTTGCCGACTTCGGCTATAATGTCTAACTTCAGTGGAACCATCACTAAAACTCACGGAGTTTTACCCTTGGAGATCACAGTGGGATCCAAGAAATTGATGTTGGCATTGTTTATGGTGGACAGTATTGTAGCCTACTATGTTTTACTCAGAAGATATTGGATCCATAAGAGCATGTGTGTCCCTTTTACCCTACACCAACAAATATCCATGTGGAATCCCGATGACACCACTCTCGAGGGAGGTTCTTGGGAAATTATCCAGGCAGATACAAGGCCATTCATGGACAACCCTTTCGAGTAGAATCAAACTAACCAGATAAGATGAGAACGGCCGACCTAACAAGATGACGGCCCATAAATAGTCCAAGCACGGGTTCCTAGGCCAGGAAGAGTGGAACATACCTTTCCTAGAGTGAGGAACTCAAAATGGATAGTGAATCCAGGAAATAAGCAGATTGAGAAGAGGGCGAAGAGGATGATATTTTACTAGATGTCATAAAATTTTGGTCGTCAGAAGTGGATAAACCACCACCTGAGACCTAGGACCACATAGAGGAGATTAATATGGGGACTGAGAAAGACCCTTGACCGACATATATCAGTGAAATACTAGAAGAAACAATGAAAGAAGAAATGATCACGCTTCTCAAGGAATTTCGAGACTGTTTTACATGGCACTACATGGAGATGCCAAGACTTGACAGAAAGCTTGTTAAACACCGGATACCTATGAAGGAAGGGTATAGACTAGTCTACCAACCTAGGAGGAAGATGTCAATAGAAATTAAGCTTAAATTCAAGGAAGAAATTGGCAAACTCCTCAAAGCAGGATTCATACGGACATCCATGTATGTAGAGTGGGTATCTATTATAGTGCTAGTAATCAAAGTGAAAACCAAACAGGTCAAAATATGTGTCAATTACCGTAACTTCAATGATGAAACTCCAAAGGATGAATACCCGATGTCCATGGTGGACATGTTAATTGATGGCACATGGCATAACCAGTACATATCCTTTATGGATGGTAACACATGATATAACCAGATCCTCCTCGCAGAGGATGACATTCACAAAATCGCATTTAGGTACCCCATGCACTTGGGGGCATTCGAATATGTCGTCATGCCTTTTGGCTACTTATCAACGGGAAATGAATGCCATTTTTCATGAAATGATTGGGAAGAAGTTGGAGTACTTCTCAACCCAGTAGTCAAGATATGGCCATTCCGGGCATGGGCGATTGATTTAATTGGAAAGGTATTCCCAGAATCTTTGGGAAAGCATAGCTATATCGTGGTGGCCATGGATTACTTCACCAAATTGATGGAGGCCAAGGCTTTCAAAAAAATCACCACTCTCGAGTTGGTGAAGTTCTTGAAGGAAAACATCTTGAGTAGGTTCAGAATTCTCGAGACTATCGTCACTAACCACGGGACATCATTCATGTCATGGAAGCTGCAAGAGTTTGGGGCTCAATTCTTGATCAAGTTTGTCCAGTACAGTCCTTATTATCCCCAAGCCAATGGATAGGCAAAAGCCAGCAACAAAAGTATTCTCACTATCTTAAAGAAGATGCTTGGGGATATCCTACAAATTGGCATGAACTGTTAATCTATACGTTATGGTCATACCAAACGTTAAGGCATGGGGCAATCCGAACATCCCATGTTGATCTCGTTTATGGTCGAGATCTGATGCTTCCAATTAAAATGAACATTAACCCACTACAACCGCAGCACCAATATGGTTTGGGCACAGAGGAAAAAATCCATGCCATGTGTTATGAGTTAGAAGAGTTGGATAAAAAAAGAATATATACTTTAAACAAGATCATGGCCAACAAGGCGCAGTTGCAAGAGCTTACAACAAGAGAGTGAATGATAAATCTTTCCACAAGGGTGACCTCGTGTGGAAAACAGTATTTTCGTTAGGGACTTCCGTTCTCGGAAGAGGAAAATGGAGCCCAACGTGGCAAGGACCAATTATTGATCACAAGGTGAACACGAAAGGATCTTACTATTTGAGAGATGACGAGGGTGTGGTAGATAAAAATCCCACCAACGCTATTCATATGAAGAAGTTTTACCCCATACTCTAGGATTCCAAAAGCAGGGTGATCGACTGAAACATCACAAAGAGGCATGTCTACTTCCAAAAGCAAAATGAATTTCAAAGGAAATTTACAAACATCTAGAAAAAGCCCACCCTAAAAGACTATGTTACAATGGCCTCCTAAACGAACATCAAAAAGAAGGAGGGTGAAGTCCTAGCCAAACCATCTAACAAGAAGATAATGGACCCACGGTCACATTAACGCGAGACTTCTTCGCCATCTCTGCAATCATCTTCTCCTCAGACCATCCATCGGGATGAGGACGACTAGAAACATGGGGTATGTATGTGTCATCATAGTTGTTCTTAAAAGCAACTTGCTATATGCTCTCAATATGACGATCCCGGGCCTTGATCATCGCCAAAAGTTCAGAGATAAGAGTCTTGAGGAAAACATGTTCCCCTTGAGCCTATTAGAGTTCTAGGCACCTCTTCTGGTAGTTACCTTCAAGGGACTGAACTTGTTGTTGAAAGGACAAGGAAACAGTAGAGTGAATATTGATTTTCTTATCTAGTTGGTGAGCATGCACCAAATCCTGTAGGTGTTGAATTTCTACCGACCGGGTTTCCACTAGACGACGAAGGTTAATGGTTTCGTTCTCAAAGAAAATCAAAAGGTTTTGAATGGCATTGGGAGCCAAGGAGCTTGGTTGCACGTTCGCGGGAATATTGGTAGTAGCCATATTCAAAGTTTAAAAATGAGATCATTGGGTTTTGCATGAGGAATGGTGGATTTTATATGCCAACTGGTGTGGCTTACTTCCGCCCTTAATTTTCATTACATGCAAAATCGAGGGTCAGGACCCGGCCTACAAAGTAAAGTGGTGAAAAGATAGAAATTATTATTAAAAGCAAGGAATAAGTTTACATCGAAAACTTAATGCTTCAAAACCTAAAAAGAAGAAACCGCTAGATCTTGACCATTGGATGGAGCTTCCTAGCTGCTCGGTCAACAAAATCATGATCAAACCCATCACGGTAAGTGACCATCCTCAGTTGTTGGCCCAATGTATCACGGAAGGCAACTTCAACCCTGAGTTGTTCTCCCTCATTCATGGCGGTAACCTCTCCCTTTAGCTGCAGCAAAGTATCTTTGGTCGTACTGACCTTTTAATAGAGGGAGATGATCTCGAGTTCAATCAAGGACTGCTTCTCAAGATGAAGAGTCAATTCAGCTTCTTCCGATGCACGACAAGAATAGATTTCCCGCCTCAAATTTGCAATGACTTGCTGTTGTTCCTGAGATTGGACTTGGAGACACTTAGCAAGCTTGTGGTATGAGAGAGTGGAACATTGCTCAGGTCATGCTCTAAAAGAGACATTTGGTGAGAGAAGTTTGTATACAATGTCCAATTTATAAGCATATGTCTACATTATAATATGGCAGTTGGAAGCATAGACAAAAAGGTAAAGACACTTGCCAAATATCGTAATTTTATTAGATGGCAAGGATGGTTACAAAAAAAAAAATTAAGGCTGGGCCACCCGGAGAAGGCCATCTGTGAGTGCTATGTGCACGGCCTCATCTTTCTCATAGGCAACCACTTTCTCCTATTAGTGGGGACTGGCAATTCTTTTTTGGAGCTGTTTCTTCTTCCTCCATAAATGGCTCATCGCAGCAGCGTCTTCATGGTCGTGGTCAATAATGTCAGTGCAACATTGGACCCAGGCATCTCAAACAGTCTCCATCCTAGACTTCAACGCCGCCCTCCGAGCACATGCCACATTAACTTGTTCATTTAGGGAGACGATAAGATCTTAGCCCTCAGAGGTATTATCAGACTCATCGGATGACGCTCTAGAAATATGAGACATTATCTTTCTGAACCTTAACGATCCTATCAACAAATAAGTGTAAGGAGATGGGTGTATGTGGCTGTTATTTATAACCAGAACATTGGGTTGGGAGTTAATCTCAAGATACGTGAAGAGTAATGAGGTTTAAAAGCGGAAACAGAACAACCGCGACTTTCTGCATATCTTGAGGGCAGTTTCAAAATTACAAAGCCATGCCGCCAAAATTAAAACGGGAAACCTTAACTAAACAAAAGCGCGAGGAGGCTCGTGAATTCAACAACCCAAAGTTACAAGTCTAACAGCCCACCAAGCATGGCTTGAGGCCCACCTTTTGCATTCTGATATTGAAGGAAAGGATCGCCTCCTCAACGGAGGATTCATTGATATGTTTCTCCCGTCCTTGAAAATTTTCACGGGAAACTTCCCTTCAACACTTGGCAGATCCATAATGTTTCCTGAGCCCTGCACAGGTAGCTTTAGCCTCATCAAGTTGGACATGAAGAACTTCCACTTCCTAAAGCGTGTCATGATATATACCTCATATATGAACAAAATCATCATGAGCAATGAGGTAACTTTGACGAAGATCATCTAATTCAACTTGAGTAAGGTATATCTATAGAAAAAGGATGTTGATTCAAGTGAGCTGAGAGGAGAAATCTCCAAAAGTTTTCAAGGAGCAGCATGATCAAAAGAGAAGCAGACAGGGCTGCACAAGTAGACCAAGAAAAAACTTCCACTGCTCGAATCAACTCTCCTACATCAGAGTAATCATCTCTAGGTACAAAATGATCTAACCATGTCCTTGCCAGCCTCAAGCTCGGATGAACCTGGATCCGATTATTGAGCAATATGAGTTAACAAGTAAGGAAGCAAATGAGTCAAAAGAAATAGTACCTGGTAGGACATGATTATTTTCTAACTTCCTTTGTTCAACTAAGACCGAAACAGTCGGACAAAAATGTATGGCACCCTCCAACATCAAGAGTTGATGTGTCCACACCTCTTTTGGGGGTGAAGCTGCAGTTTTCCTTGAAGCGGAAAGCCTACCATGAGTCAAAAGCAGTGGTACACCCGTAGAAGGCTTTCATAACAACTGGGAAGGACACAAGCATATTGGAAAGTAGGTTTCGAGTAGTGATTGCCAACTTTGGGTCAGAATTACTCAAACGGAACGACGCTCCAGCATTCATACCATGCACTTGTGGTGCAGGAATGTCCTGGTAAAAGCTGAGCTGACGAGCACAGTCATTAGGCTGATATACTTCAAGGACAGGGGACGGCCTATTTATCTTGCCATCACCTTTCAAAAGATCTTGGGCAAGGATGAAACTTATGAAATCTCAAGCTTGGATCCTCCTACGGGCTGGATCTGCTAGAAAACAGAGAAAACCTCTTTCTCGAAACCACGAAAGTTTCCTGATCACACTAGCCTCCCAATTATCCCAAGGGCAAGAAAACAGCAAGCAAAAAGAATGACATGTAATTTCTAATGGAGAAAGATATAGGAGGTATGGGCATCAACAGTTGAGTTCGGACCATATCATCAGGATATTCGATTGTACAGCTCTAGAATTTAGGGAACACCCCATTCAACCATACTTGAACCATCCAAAGAGGACCATTTAGAGGGACTGATTTCATGGGATGGAGAACTATGGAACGCATAACACCGTACATGTGGGCCAGAACAAGCGGCCCCAGAGCTATGTTTGAACGGTATGCCAACGCTTTAGCATGTAGGACCTATTCCAGCGTTGGACTCCTAATGGTGTTAGGAAATACGAACCAGTCCAACCACAAGTGGTAGAACTGGATTTTCTCGTAAATTGACCCCATGTAAGAACAAGAGAGCCCAAGATTTTCAAACTCACTTTCAGTCCTGAGCTGCCTGTTCCCGTCAAATGGGCAGATTAGGAACATGAATTGGGAAAAAAGAAGCAATGAGGGAATGTCTAGAGTCAACTGACGATCGGAGGACCATGATCCTCATTCAAGTTGGACAGAAAAGAAAAAGTAAAGTCAACCACATATCCAGATAGGGACAACCCAAATAGAACAATGTATCCAGGAAGGTCAGGGTCATGGGTCCAACTCAGATATCGAACGTGTTTGTATTTCGATTCCAGAAGCATAGCGCTGTGCGCAAAAAACCAGAATCAGGAGTAATGGAAAGAGGGGAAAGGCTCACCAAATTATATACGTCGTTGCTCTAGAGCTCCTCTGAGTACATCTATTACATCCTTTGAACCCACTATTTCCAAGGACGTGCAAGGTTCGGATGACCCAAAGTAGGGAAGAGATGCTTCCATGCAGGGTCTAGGTTAGTCCATGAAAAAAACTTCCAAAGATATACGGGTGGAGCTTAGATATTTCTTAAATGAAGATTGAGAGCTATCGCCCTGTCCAAAAGAGAGCCTTTCTAGCAAGGACCAAGAGCCAAATGACGATCTGAATTATTCATGAGATAAGGAACATGTATAACTTCACCATCGTATTCAAGGAACTCCAAAATATCATAAGAAGCTCTTGAATGAGGTTCAAAGCCTAAACCACAAACTCAGGGAGTCAAGGGAGTCGTGATAGTGGGTAACAAGATGGGAGAGTTGGGAGAATCGTCCTTATTCTTTCGTCAAAGGGTAAGCGTAGAAGCCATGGTTTTTCCAGAAATGGGAGAATGCAATGAATTCACAATAAGAAAGATAGAGCTATGAGAGACTGTAGTTAGAACCATAAAAGGAATAGTTTAAGCAAAGAGAAAGGGTGAAGGGCGTGATTGTAAGACCCGTGAACTTGATAAGCAAGACCCATTATCTTGGGAAGCAAGAACGGTGAGCAAGACCCGTGAGCTTGGGAAGCAAGACCTGTGAACAATCCCACATCGCTTGGGGAAGGAAAGCTAAAATGCCTTATATGTGTAGGCACATATCTATCTAGCATGATGCCTTTTGGGAGCTCATTGGTTATGGGTTTTGTTGGAACTCCGGAGTTAAGCGAGTTTGGACTAGAGCAATCTTATGATGGGTGATCGATTGGGAAGTTGCTTGTGAGTTCCCAGAAACAAAAACATGAGGGCTGGGCCCAAAGCGCGCAATATCATGCTAAGGGGTCAGGTCATGATAGAATGGTATTAGAGATGGACCCTGACCGGAAGTGTGCTAGGGAGGACGCTGGCCCCAAGGTGGGTGGATTGTAAGACCCGTGAGCTTGGAAAGCAAGACCCATGAGCTTGGGAAGCAAGAACGGTGAGCAAGACCCGTGAGCTTGGGAAGTAAGACCGGTGAACAATCTCACATCACTCGGGGAGGGAAAGGTGAAGTGTCTTATATGTGTGGGTACGTATCTTTCTAGCATGAGACTTTTTGGGAGCTCACTAGCTTTGGGTTTGGTTGGAACTCCAAAGTTAAGCGAGTTTGGGTTTGAGCAATTTTAGGATGGGTGACTTACTGTGAAGTTACTCATGAGTTCCCAAAAACAAAATCGTGAAGGCTGGGCCAAAAGCGAAAAATATCGTGTTAGGAGGTTTGGGTCATGACAATGATCGTGTGAATTTAAAATTTTTTATAACTAAAGCATTTCAAATTCAAGGGGTAATGTTTACGCGTGAAAAAATCCCCTCTAGGCCCAAAACAATGGCTCACGGAAATTAAAGGTCCAGGACAAACACAAGCCAAGCCCAGCCCCAAGCAGATTTGAATGTGAAGAGGAAGAAAGAATGGACGGCGCTGACAGAACGCGAAGAAAAGTGAGGTATGGGGGAGTATCCCAACAGAAAAAAAAGGCAAAGTGGGACCTGTGTGGGACCCGATTCAGCAAGTTGAGAGCTTCTTTGTTGCCTATAAATAGAGAACGACCCATCTTCTCAAAAGACCGACAATCAACCAATCAAACTCAACAAATTGATCTCCATTAATTTCAGAACTTATGAACACCTTTAACATGGGTTTCATGGTTTAAAATAGCTAGGCTTTATGGAAAAAACTGCTTCTTTCGACCTAGGAAATCAAGATGCAGCTTTTCTTCTCACCCCTTCGAAACATTTATGCAACTGTCTAACCGTCCTTCTAGCCACTCCAGCAGCAATGTCATAATGGTTGGCTTTATTTCCCTGCACAAACTTTCTTTCTGATCACTCAAGTGTCATAAGGGTTGTCTTTTTCCTGACTAACCAATTCATGGGCTTTCGACTGAGGTTCACAGAGATTAACCTTGTTTCTGACCATTCAATGTCAGAAGAGTTGATATTATCGACTGCCGGCTCACGAAAATTTATTCTGACTACCCGCTCACAGAAAATCTCCGGCCACCGTTTCATAAAAAGCCATCCCGACTACCGATTACACAGAACGTCATCTGAACTGCCAATTCATGGATGGTCACTAAGGAACTCAAACCTCATTTTCGTCTTGTTGTTGCATTTGAATGCTCTGCCATCTCATGGCATGATTTCTGACTAATATTCATTTTAGTTGATGATTTTCAGAATTTCTTGCTTGTTACGGGCTTGAAATACGAAAGAAATAATTTACTTCTCTATACTTGTAATTTCAGTTGTTATTCAATTACAGTATTTCTACATTTTTTTTATTGGTACTTCTATTTCCATTTCAATACAAACCATATTTTTTTTAAGTAGTAATTAGTACTCTGAATACACCATCCAAAACATGGTTCACAACTTGCCAAGTCTGGATACCATCTTTGTGCATTGGTCCAAATACTGTGATTCCGACTTGAGAAAACCTAGGACCATTGTCCATTTAACTACTGAAATAACAACATCACCAACTTGAATATGATGGCGAAATAAACTTCTAACTTGGGCATCGCTAGAAAGAAAATATTTTAAGTCCTTGAAAAATTATAGAAAAGCATAGTGCAGGAGATTTCTTGTCTGCATGTCTCACAATGGCTTTGATCAGAAGAAAAGTTCTTGGGCCAAAAATGGAACTCATTTACACTGTCTAGTAGCAGCTTCTACTAGTGGTACGCCTACACCTGAGTTGAAAGGCTTGTTTGCTTCCTAGCCTACCCATCTAGGGATCGACCGTGACTGAAAGCCCATCACACTTAGCCCAATCCAACATCTCTACACCTCACCATCCACAGTAAAGAGATCCATACAAGTGGTCCGCCTTCCTCGCTTCGCAGATAAGGTTTTGCACGGAGGTCTAGTAAGGGTTGCCTCAGAACATTCGACTCCTAAAATGAGAAAAACATTTTGGGCAGGAACAAACTCCATTAACTACTGCCTTCAATTTTTTTTTTTACAGAAGTGTCAAAATTCCTCATTTGTTGATGGTCTGCGCTCCAATTACAGCTTCATATTCATGATTTGGTTTGGTTTTACCTTTTCGCTTTGGTTGTCACGTTGGATGTATTTGGATGACTAGTTTGCATAAATTGAATGATGAGTTTGTAAACATTTGATTTGCAATCTAACTTTTGAAATAGTTTAGCAATTACTTCATTTTTGGTCTGGTATCCTGTTTCCAATCTTGGCTTCTTCGCTTCTATCTTTGTTTGCCTTTCTTGCGGCTTCCGTTCCGGCCAGATTAATAATCTGTGGTTACGTCTAGTATTTTTATTGTCATGTTCATTTCCATATCTAGGATATGTATACCTAGGTTCTTCCGCATTGGGTTTTGTTTTGACAACTTTTTCTACAGACTTTGTGGTTCCATTTATGCTTTTTGCTTTCTATCGTTAAATATTCAGCTCATAAATATGTATGTATCTATTTTTCTATGATTTCGTATACAAAAGCTTAACTATGCATGATTTTGTAATAATATGTCGCTGACATTACCGTTTTCAATAACGGCGGGAACGCGCGGAGGGCTTCGTACTAGTTTCGTAACTAGTATTAGTGGTCACTGACTCACTACATACTGCCTACCAACTCTAATATCGTTTTTAGGTTGGAACGTTGTTAGATTTGAAGCCAATAAGGTGGGCTGAACTGGGGACTTGGGGCTGGGCCCATTTGCTGAATCTAACGAGGATAAAACTTTCATCGTGTCAGCTCCTATCCCTCCTTTTCTTCGCCTTCTTCTGCCTACTGTTTGCAGCACCACTCCAGCACCTCTTAGTTTCCCATCCACTGCAACTTAATCTCTCTAATTCTTTCTATCGTACAGTAACTTGGCATGTACAGGTCTGCATTTTTTATTTTGTTCTTTATCCAATTTTGCCTAATTTTGATTTGATTTATGCCCGAACAATCAAACTGCTTATGATTCTTCAATTGGCCTCCGTTTTATTCGTAATTAATTAGGTCAGTTTTTGTTTAATTGAGAATCTAAAAATAGAAATTTAGGGTTTTCTATTTGATTTGATTTTATTGACATTTTGGGTTAGTTTGGGGGTTTGGCAATGGCAGCGTCATAGCCTACAATTTGGCGTATAGAAAATATTGGTGTATAATTTTGGTGAGAATTTAAGCCTTTATTTTTTCGAGTTTTCGATTAGGCTGGGCCATTTCTTCTTGAAAGTGCTCAGAAGAGAATAAGGTAAGCATGGTGATTCTGCATTCATTTTTGGCTGTGTTCTAATTCAGTATGTTGGGTTTTCTTCTTCAATTTAATTTCCTGTCTAATTTTCTCATTTGGTTTTAGTGATAATTGAATTGATGGGGGTAAAACCTAGGGTATATTTGGATGAGGAACTTCAAGCTCCATGCAATTCAGGTAAAATTGGCTAAAAATGAGGAATTTCAAAATTGGCTAAAATTGGATGAGGAACTTCAACCTACTTACAACACCCCTAATTTTTTTTTTTAGTGCATGTCTTTGTATATAGTCTAAATTTCATGGAAGTTTGAAGTTCCTCATCCAAACATACGCTTAGTGAATTTAATGGTTTGTGGCCACAACTTAGTTTTAATCTGATATATCCTGTCTTCCTTTTGGTCTGAACTTTTCTAACTTTTTTTGCAGATATGACTGTTCTTATTCACTTGCAAACTAGCCTCTCAAATTCGCTTAACTAATCCTATATGAATGTAGGGTCAGACTCTTATTGGCTCCTGAGATTTCTTAATATCAAGCATTTCACACTATGTCCTGTACCCTTTTGTAAGTGCTAGAAGTTTCAACAAAATCTGAAAATATAATGTCATTTGTAATCACCTCATCCTCCATATTCACCTTCTCTTATTTTCATCGCCATAGGGTTTGTAAATTAAGATCTTGTGTGAATACTTTAACAAATCCAAGCTTTTCCTTTGTTCACTGCAAAAGTCCATTTTGGATTACTGAACATACCCATACAACTTTGAAAAGACAACCATATGGTATTTTAAGCTCTACTGCAATGAATTGTAAAAAACCTGATTATCAGTCCTTAACTGGAGATGACGCAGTTTTTCTTGATATGGGTGATCTAGAAGACACGGAGTCGCCCTGGGAAGGGGCAGTTTTTTACAAGAGAAACCCTTCCATATCACATGTCGAGTTTTGCACAACATTGGAGAGGCTTGGGTTGGGGAACCGTTCAACAGAGGTCTCTAAATCTAGGGCTTCAATGATGGGATTACGGGTCACCAAAGTTGTGAAGGATTATCCACAGGGTACACCAGTTCAGGTGCCCATTGACATAACAAGGAAGAAGCAAAAATTGAGGCTTGATGGAATCATTAAATGTGTTATCACGCTGACTTTCACCAGTTATTTCAATTGCTTATTTCATTGGTTTCTGGAATGCCAACAATACATATACTTGTTTCTTAGTATATTGTATTGCTACACACATATTTGTATTCACTTTGCTACACACATATTTGTATTCACTTTTTTCAATGTCCATGTGTCTGAATTTGTTTGCGTGTTTTTTTGTCTTTGTTTTTTTGGTTTTTTATTTTGATATTCTCATATTTACTGTAATTGTTGCTGTTTTCTGCCTCTTTTCAATTGAAAAACGGGCGTATTGGATCACGTTAGAGATGCGTCCGTCTGAGAATGCAAGTTATGTTTGATTAGATATGCCCTCTTTCCTTTACGCGAGCTTTAGACATATGGATAGGTGCAGATAGTGACGAGATTCTTCACTGATGGAAACTTTCCTATTAAGTGGGAAGCATCGCAGCAAGTAGATTTTAAATCAGAAAAGGGGGAAAATTGAAATAAAATGTACCTAAGAAAAGCCCCTATTGAACCTTTACTTGTTCATTCACCCCTGGCGCCAATCAATTTTGGTTTCTTCTAACAAGATCAATTCTTTGTTTTATTGCTTGGAAGCATTCTTTATGATATGGTCTTTTCTCTGAGCTAAGTTTGTGTATATGTTAAAAGGTGTTGTGAGCCAGCAGCTGAGGGAATCTTCTCCAACTTCTCACTTCTCCTAACTGATGAACCCATTGAAGAACCGGATATCATCAATTTGGGAACCATGCATGGAGACAAGGCTACAACTTATGCTGCTATTGGTGACCAAGAGGAGGAATATGATGAAGCCGCAATTGATTTTGAGGATCAGCTGTATTTTAGTCCCGACGCAAAAGAAATAGATATTTCGAAGAACATAAGAGACGCGGTGCATCTGGAGATAACTATGAGCGCAATATGCGATCCAAGCTGCAAGGGTTTGTCTCGGTTGTGGTAGCAATTTGAACACTAGCAGTTGAAGCTGTAGCAAAAAGGAGTTAAACAAGGGCTTTGGACCTCTTGCAAACTTAAAGAAGCAAATGCAAAGAAAATGACATGTATCAATCATCCAATCACCTTCCTTTTCTCTGTAAACCTTTACTTAAGAAACCCAAAACACCAATTAAATTATGCGATCTTTACGGCTCGTGTGTTCTTAGTTTCCACATCACAAGTTACAAGCTAAGCCATCATATTAAGGCAAGTCATTTTAACCTAACGGGGTCATTATACCATAATCTTACCTAAGAGATTTCCCTTTCGGAACACTGGGATTTTATTTCGCTTACTCAGTTTCAATCGGCTACAAGAATCGGGTTGGAAGTCCATTGAACTCTCTAATGAGCCTTCCAGTAGCTCGAAAGTTCAGCACATAAAAGTACCCCAATAATGTGTTATGATATAAGTGAAGGATGGGGTTGGTATGTTCTAATCTAGGGTGCTAGAATGTTGCTTTGAAAGGTGTGAATGTAGCTTATAATTTAGAGATCAGGTCTCGTTCCTAAATCGTAAACGGCAAAAAAATAAAGAAATAAATAAATAAAACAGTCAAATTTTTTATTGGTCTATGGATCGATGTGTAGAAGACCAAAAAACTAAAACCCACGATCAGTTGTCTCTCGCTGTAGCTCTCACTCTCTCTCAATCTCAGCACTAGTACCGCTTAGGATCCAATCCACTGCAACTGCAACTCACCTTTCTCTAATTCGTTGTGTCGTACAGAGGCTTATAACCTTCAGGTCTGCTTTTTTATTTTTGTTCTTTATACAATTGTGGATCCTAAATTTGATTATACGTCTCCGACTCAATTGGCCTTAGTTTTGTGCCTACTTAATGAGGTCAATTTTTGTTTAATTGAGATTCTTAAAATTGAAGTTTAGGGTTGTTGATTTGATTAATTGACATCGTGCATCAGTTTGGGGGTTGACAGTTCCCAGCCTACAGTTTGGCTTGTAGAAAATATTGGTGAGAATTTAAGTCTGTTTGTTTGGGTGAGATTATAACCTAAAACTATATAAATCTTCACAAACCTATGTTGGGTTGGCTTCTTCAATTTAATTTCCTCTCTAATTTTCTTATTTGGTTTTGAGATGATTGAATTGATGGGGTGAAACCATTCTGCTAATTTGATGTTAATTTGGGCGAACACATGATAACTTGCTCCTCGTTGTTCTGTGATCTTTGGCCTCGTAATTTTTTTTTCTCTTATTTCTTTGTGTTTGGCTCTGTTTTTCAAATTCATCATTATTGTATTATTTTTTCAGGGCTGCTGATAGAATTTGGATGGCAGGGCTTCAGTAAAAGTCAATTTGCAACAAGGTAAATACGTGTAGCTTATAATCTGCAGGGTTTAAAATCAGAATTGGGAAAAAATATGCTCCTTCCTTGGGTCGTCGTGCGGTCTACCTTAAGAATGGTCTTCCAAGTTACAAAAGGCTATATGTATTATTCATCATAAAGGATTGTAGTTTGGAAGTCACAACCATGACTCTTGGAGTATCCAACTATGATTTGCACTATCATAGTGTCGCATATTACATTCAGTACTTTATAGCATTGTAATTCAAATGAATTAAATCCCTATCCGAGTTTATATATTTGGTGTCCTTTTTTTTCTGGGTGTGTGGCTAAAGTTGAGTTATGTGGTCTGCATTTTTTTTTTTTTACCAAAGAGAAAAGAGGAAATACTAAACCTTAAATTTCATTTTTCTTCTTTACTTGACCATTCAGTTTGTCCCTTTTTTTCAGAAGAGGGAGTCAGATCAGAAGGCCAAGATTTGTCGGGTACTGCCTGTTTTCTTTTCACCTGATATACAGATTTTTGTAGTTTGTCTCTTTCCAAATCATTTTAGTACAAAAGAGAGTTTTTCTTGGATGAAATTATGATCTGAGAATTGGTTAAGTAGCCTTGGTAATTTTTCTTGCAAGTTCAGTGCACTTGTATCTTATTCTTAAGGAGTTTTTCACTTGTCTCAGAAAGTGGATTACCTTTTGCAATTTGATTTTTTGGATCAGTGTTCAGATAATCTTCGCAAAAAAATTGGAAGCTCCTGGCAAGGTATATACTTTTCTTGTCTTGATTCGAATAGAAAGAAAACCCTAAAATCCCAATTGAATTCATTCTGAGTTTGAATTAACTTTGGTGGGATGAGTGAGGTGATGACAATGATTGAGACAGTAGCAAAGGGTGAGCATGTGAAATCAACGTTCAAGAGATGGGGGAGGAGTCACCCGTTTGTCCGATATGGACTTCCGATGATTTCTTTGACTGTGTTTGGAGCGGTGGGACTGGCTCGCATGATACAAGGCAGCAAAGACATCGCCAAGGTGAAAGACGATCAAGAATGGGAAATTATCGAGACAAGAAAAGCACTTTCCAGGACAGGACCTGTCGATGCCTACAACCCCAAAAAGACATCACTTGAGGAAGAGCTCAAGGTAATGGTAATTTCAATTTCAATTTCAGTTGTAACCCAAAAAAAGTGATTTTTTGATACGTCTCATGAGTCATATTGTACTTTAAAGAAATTTAAAGGGTGGATAGATGCGTGTAGCAACGTTGACCCAATTGGTGTTTTGATTGTTTTATAGGCTTTGCAAGAGAAGGTGGACATAAACAGCTACGATTACAAGAGAATTCCACGTCCAAATGAAGGCAAGTCGGCCTAAGCTCTTATGATGTGTAATTATTGTTTTTGTTTTTTACTGTAATTTGGAGTAATGACTGATTGGGAATATTTTTTTACTCCCATCTAATTGGAGGAAAATACAAGTAGATTGAACCAATTACAATTTCAGTTATTACATATGAGAAAATTTGAATATGCTTGATTAGAGTTGGGTATGTTCGGGTTCGTTGGCCCGATAAGACATTTGAGTCTTGAATAACAAACCCGAGGGCGCATGATAGTTGAAAAATGGAAATAAGTTTTGATGCATTCGATTCTGAATCCTTGGAGTTGGAGGAGCAGCAGGTTTGGCATGAGCTTTGTATTATTTTTAGTTTTTAGACGTTTAGTATCATTATATGCTGCAAAGCTGCTTCGTCTTTATATATATATATAACTCAGCCAATTAACTATTCGACACGAGAAGAAATCCGTTCATTTTTAGACGGCTTTCATTGTTCCATCAAACTGGAATTGGGCATTTATTTTGATTCCCTCGATATTTTTCGTCCTCAATTCGCTAGCGGATTCTTGCTCAAGAGCATGAATAAATAATTTTCTTTCTGATGATATGAGATCAACACTTCACTTTGATGTTGACTATGGTTGAAATTGGTCGAGAGGACCTCTCAGTTACCTTTCCGTTTTTCCTTCCTCGCGGATTTTCTCCTCCACCTTCAGAATTTGCCACTATTTTTTACTTTAGCTATGTAGATTTCCCCTCTTCCTTTTTTTGAGAGATTATAAATAACCAAAAATACAGGCTACAGATTGAAGCCCCTAGAACAGCCCCCACCAAGGCACCATGCTTCCACAGCTTATTTGGGAGCACTGATGGCCTAATTCCGCCACAGAATCAGCCGAAAAGTTGGTTTTGTGAGAATATATGAAAATGATAATAATTGAAAAGAATGTCAGGGGCGCTCTGGATTCTTCACAATCCGTCAAAGCCGCCATGGAATTTGAATAGCACCATCAATAGCATCAATCAAAATCTTTTTTGAGTCCCTTAACGGGGAATTTAATGTTATTACAGGAGGCCCTAATCAATCCGTCAACATTAGCAACTAGAACATTTGTGGACCCGGATTTCCTGGGCGCCGCATGAATTGGCAATCCACCGTCTCTGATTACAAATTCTAAGGCAAATCAATCGAAGTTAAGCTTGAAACTTAAGTTAGGCGGCCATTTTGATATTTTTAAGATGGGCTGACAAGCCAACTCCTTGATTCTCAGTTTCTTTAAGGTTGGCAGATGTTAACGCAGAAATCGTCCGGTTCTGTGAAATTTTTTTTGATCCCTACACACAATAACGAAAATCAAACGGGGTTAAAGTTGAATCCCGGGGGGGTGATTCAACCGTAAACGCTTTGATACTTAAGTCCGTTTTCTGGGAAAATAAACCGACAGAGTGTTTGAAAGAGTTTTTGATTACCTTTAGAAGTGAGATGAGATCTTCTATTTATAATGAAGTCTTATAAGTCAACAGAGCGTCTAATTGGTTGAAGGAGAAAGTATTAAATAAGTGATTATACCGAGTGCAATCACTTATTTATTAATGAATAAATAATTCTCTGGTAAGTTATTTATTATTGGTATTGATCTAATTAATTAATATATTTAGCAGGTAAATATATTGAATTAATGCGGAGATCGTAACATATCGATATCAACTTTACCAAGGGTAATGTTGGCGTTATGGGAATTGTTAGCAACTTGGCAGCTCTAGAATATTCCGGTAATTTATGGTTCCACAAATGCCCTCACATCGCTTAGGAATTTGAGAATCCTAAGAGATATAATTTCCTTATGGTTCCAGTAAGCTACGTCTTAATATTTTTTTATATGAGAGCATGACTCCTCTTTCCTGGATGTAGTTGGAGATTGACCTCGATCTTGTCCTAAAAGGAATTCTTTGGGCTTGTAATTCTACTTTGAGTTGACTTTGTAGGCCCAATTGATGGTTAGGGTTTGTTTATTTTTCTTTATTTAAACAAAGGTCCGGGGCTCTTATTTTAAACAAAGAAAACTAAACCCTAACACATAGGCTCATCGTCGGTGAAGACAAACTTATGTCTCTGAATTGTGGTCGAAGGAGAATTCAGTCTGGAGCTTTCAAGGTAAAAATTCTTTTTGTTGTCTTTTTTTTCTTTTTTTCTTTTTTTTGCAGACTCATCCGCTTCAAATAGAGAAAAGGGGGAAAGTGTTGGTCAAGCGTCTCCCATGTAGGCGCTGAAGGAGGTTGAACGGCTGAAGAGATTTTGGTGGGTCCCGCGCGTTAGGGCAGTAGCCCTCTCTTGGCTCTTTCGCGCACGCGTCAGCATCAATTTTGCAGTTGGGACTCATGGGCTCCATGCGGCAAGACTTCACCTTTTTTTTTTTTCATATAGCTGCTGATTAGCAGCAATTTTTGTTTCTTTTCTTTTTCGATGCTTTTTTCAGCTTCTTTTTTTCTTCTTTTCCGCTGATGTTGCCTTTTAACAAAAGCGTTATTTTTTAATATATATAATATATGATTTTTCTTTTATTTAGTTTTGATCTTTTGTAAATTCTGATAACTGTAGATGTCTGATTGCAACGATTCAAGCAGTGATGGGCTCTACTCTTCGAGACGATCATTTCAAGATGCATGAAGACATATTTTTTGAGAAGTCTTGAAGAAATCATTTTGTGGAGCAACATGTTGTGAGACCATCGGGTGGTGTGTCCCGGACTTACTGGAGCTTCCGACTTCAAGAGACGATGGTCTTAACATCGAGACGTTCCTCCAATTGACATGTTTGAGGTGCTTTGCGGACAGAAGAGCTTCGCGTATTGACAAACTTGTCATCTTCAAGTGCTGGTGGAGCCAACGTCAAGGCCTCTAACGGGGCAGATGCATCAGAATGCAACACGAGGTGCATCAGAGTGCAAGACGAGGTGCAACAGAGTGCAATGCGAGGTGCAGCAGAGTGCCAGGTGAGGTGCAGCAGAGTGACAAGTGAGGTGCAGCAGAGTGACAAGCAAGGTGCAGCAGAGTTACAAGCGAGGTGCAACACAGTACAAGACGAGGTGTAGCAGAGTGCAATGCGAGGTACAGCAGAGGTGCAGCAAAATGCCAAGTGAGGTGCAGCAGAGTGCAAGACGAGGTGCAGCAGAGTGCAAGACGAGGTGCAGTAGAGTGCAATGCGAGGTGCAGCAGAGGTGCAACAAAATGCCAAGTGAGGTGCAGCAGAGGTGCAGCAAAATGTCAGGCGAGGTGCAACAGAGTGCCAAGCAAGGTGCAGCGGAGTAAAAAGCGAGGTGCAGCAGAGGTGCAGCAAAATGCCAGGCGAGGTGCGGCAGAGTGCCAAGCGAGGTGCAGCATAGTGCAAGACGAGGTGCAACAGAGTGCAAGACGATGCATGGTGCAACTACAAGGCGAGGCTTGCTACAATTGCGAGGCGATGCATGGTGTAACTACAAGGCGAGGCTTGCTACAAGTGCGAGGCGATGCATGGTGTAACTACAAGGCGATGCATGCTACAAGTGCGAGGCGATGAGTCCCATCACTTGGAGTGCGACGTGTCACAATCCAGCAGAGTGCAAGACGTGGTTAGAGCAGTAGGTGATGCACCAGATGGAATAAGGCTCTCTTTTCAAAGACTATACTCCTGGTGCTTGGTGGGTAGAAGAGCTCGGCGCATGGACGGACTCGTCATCTTTAAGTGCGAGTGGAGCCAACATCGAGACCTTCAACGAGGGAGGCGCGAAAGCTCCTTGACTTGAAGTGAGGCATGTCAAGGCGAGGCGTGCTTCATCCTCAAAGCGAGGTGCCCATGACGTTAGGCGAAGTGCATGTGGTGCCATGAAGTAACCAAAACTTTTCAAGGAGTTTCTTTGGATGATAGATGGCCTTCCAGAGACTTGATCTTCAAGGCCTTACTGAACTCAAAATGGGATGGTAATAAGGCGGAACATAGAATGGATGATCGATCATGCCCCCTACAAAGCTCGAGACGTCGTACATCATTGCCTAATTGAAGGAAGAGAGCTTGGAAATGCCATCATCTAGACGCTGAAGCTAAGCGGCGTGAAAACACATGACATCAAACCATTGTTTCGTCTTGGAGTTGAAAGTCAAGCTGCTTTATAGCCGTCGTCGAGCCAAGCAGTGGTGGGGTCGTTTTTGTGAAGCCAACTATGCCAAGTAGGCGATGTTGAGGAAGTTGCCGCCATTGTTTGAAGAATTTCATGGGCGATGTGTCACTGGAAGTCCACGATGGGATGATTGAAGTCCTCCAAGGCTTGCTCATGGCTTGACAGAGAGACTCTGAGGTCGTGCCGTTCTTGGAGATGTGCTTAATGATCCTTCTTGGCTCGTAGCTTGATCTTAGCATTGAATACATATTTGAGTATTCAACTTGTGAATTGCCAACTTCTTTAATTTTCATTAATAGAAGCCTTCCATTTTTTTTGGAGTGTTTTGTGATTTGCGGTAGATTTGACCTTTGTGTAGTAATTTTGGTATTTTCACTTCGTTTTATCTTCGAATTGAGTGTCGTTGGTGGGGTTGGAAAGCTGAGTTCCATACCCTTCTACTGCCATCAAGCTTGTTCGAAGAAGATCCGAATTGAGCCTTTTAGGATTGGTGGAATCTTGTGCTCGTGCGCTGGTTTATGCAGTTGACCTTTGTGTACCAAAATGTTCGCGGGGAACTCTTCACAACTTGGAATTGAGTGAGATTAATGGGGTTGGAAAGCTGACTTCTATAGATTTCTAAATCCATCGACCTCATGTCAGGGAGATCAAAATTCAGTGGTCTATGACTGAATGAATCTCGTACTCGTGCGCTGGTACGTGCAGTTGACCTTCGTGTACAAAAACGTTCACTAGGAACTCATCACAACTCGGAATTGAGTGAGATCAATGGCATTGGAAATATTACTTCTATAGGTTTCTAAATCCGTTGATCGCATGTCAGGGTGATCAAAATTCAATGGTCTATGACTGAATGAATCTCGTACTCGTGCACTGGTAGGTGCAGTTGACCTTCGTGTACATAAACGTTCGCTGGGAACTCATCACAACTCGGAACTGAGTGAGGTCAATGGCGTTCGAAAGCTGACTTCCGTATGTTTTTAGGGCCATCAAGCTCATGTCAGGGTGAGCAAAATTGAGCGATCTATGATCGAATGAATCTCAATCCCGTGCACTGAAATGCGGAATTGGACTTCGCATGTTAAACCATTTGCCCACTGTTTGTCATGGTCTGGTGGTTGCCCCTCATGTTAAACCATTTGCCCACTATTTTTTTGGTAGCTTTCTGACTCCAACAAGTCAAGTTCTTGGATGGTTTCATGTGCCTCGCTGGGACGAGCCTTGAGCGCTTCGTGTGGCAAAGTCGTGGCGTGGTCCGCATGGTGAAGGCTTGGAGTGCTTCCTATGGCGAAGGCTTAAAATGCTTCACATGGCGAAGTCTTGGAGTTCTTCGCATGGCGACGGCTTGAAGTGCTTCGCATGGCGAAGGCTTGGAGTGCTTCGCATGGCGAAGGCTTGGAGTGCTTCGCAGGGCAAAGACTTAGAGTGCATCACGTGGTGAAGGCCTAGAGTGCTTTGCGTGGCAAAGGCTTGGAGTGCTTCGCATGACGAAGGCTTGGAGTTCTTCGCATGGTGAAGACTCGGATGCTTTGTGTGGCAAAGGCTTGGAGTGCTTCGAGTGGCGAAGACTTGGGGTGCTTTGCGGGGTGAAGGCTTGGAGTGCTTCGCATGGCGAAGGCTTAGAGTGCTTCGCATGGCGAAGGATTAGGTGCTTTGTGTGGCAAAGGCATAGAGTGCTTCACATGGCGAAGACTTAGAGTGCTTCACGTGGCGAAGGCTTTGAAGTGTTTCGGATGGCGAAGGCCTAGTGCTTTCTAAACAAAAGCGTAGGCGATAAGACAATTTCATTAGACGTTGAAACGAAACATCTTTAATCTTATTGAAAGATGCTATGTGAGCAAAGTGGGCACTGAGCCAAATTTTAACCACAAAATTTGTGTCTTTGATGATGACTTGGTCACTGATTCAGTTTCTTGGTTGTTCCCTGCAACTTGGGCTCGGCAATGATGGTGTCCACGCAGATCATCGTTTGTGCTGGTTCCTGTGGGCCTTTGTTTCCGAGACGATTCGTTGCCTTTTTTTCTGACGTACTCGGTGCAGTGTCCTTCCTTCAAAAGATCCCGAAGGTATCTTTCGAAAGTCTGGCAAGAGCTTATGTCGTGCCCATATTAATTGTGATTGGCACACCATTTTGTCTTGTCGGCCCTCTCCTGGTCGCATTTGACGGGAGCTGGTCTTTCGAATCACAGCTTTTCCTTTATCTGATTGTATATTTGGAGAAAAGGTACCGAAAACTGTGTGTTTGGCTTTTCACCCGCAAACGTGTTGGATGACGGGGTTCCCTTTGCGCTTGTTGGCTTTCTCGACTGAGTTTCCGCAGTGGGCATCATCCTTTGGCTGCGCAAACCCCTTTTTGGGATGTCCATCTTCCTCGACGTGGTTGGCGGCATGTGTGGCATTTTTCTCATCCTCCCATCATGCATGTCGCTCCGCCAGGGACAATATCTTGGTGAGACTTCGGGCATTGCTCATGACGATGACTCCATAGAGCTGGTTCTCCCGCAGTAGGCCTTTCTTAAATGTCATGGCTGCGACGAGATCGTTACAACCAACGATGCGGGACTTCTCTTCGCAATACCTCCAGATGTATTACCGCAAGGTTTCCTTAGACCTCTTTCGGATGGTGAAGAGGTGGTCATCCATGACTTTGACGTTGCGAAGCTGCGAGTACTCCTTCGCGAAAGCAAGGGCCAACTATTCGAAGGAAGTGATTGATCTCCGGGGGAGATAGTTGAACCATGTCGTCGCTTGACCTTACAGCGAGGCTTGGAAAACTTTGCACATGAACACGTCGTTGTGCATGTGAGGTACCATAACCCCCCGATAGTAATTGATGTCCTTTACTGGATCTGAGGTTCTTTTGTACTGATTGATGTTTGGTGTTGAAAATCGCTGCGGGAATGGTTCCTCCTCAATGTCCCTCATGAACGGCGAAGATGATGACGTCTGAATCTGGTGCCAAAGGTCATCCTCCAAGTCTCCGTCACGTTGAACTCCCTGGAGGTGTCGATCTAGCATCTTTCGGAAGTCTTCAGCGTGCAATGGTCTTTCGTGATGGGGGTTCCCACGCCGGGTCAAATGGCATCGACTCCCACGAGTTGCAGCGGGCTTAGCTCTCGAGCGTACTGGCGAATAAGTCTCGTCTTCCTCGCTGTGGTCATCCGTGCTTTTGGAGTCATGGCGGATTCGTCCATTTGAGTGGGTGTGTGACACATGGGAGATTGCTTGCTGCCATTGGCTGTCGCATGGGTACTCAATGCGTGAAATTGCTCCTGGGCGTCCTCCGAGTCGCTCCCGACCCGAAGGCCTCGGTCGGCCTTGGCCTCCTACTCTGGGGGTGCAGCTTTCCTCCCCTGAGTCGTTCACCGATGTGTCTCGGGACATTGTCTGGCAGCAAACATACTTTTTTCCGGCGCGTCTCGGGACGTCCCTTGGTGCCTTGCGAGGTTCATTGTATTTCTCGGAGGTTCTGGATGTCCTGATGTCCCCCAACAGCTGTTGCAAAAGCTCTGATTGGGCCAGAACTTGGTTGTTCAGTTGCTCGACCTATTGTGTCAGTTCAAGTTGCGGAGGTGACCTCCTAGGTACTTGCTCGTGATGAGTAGCATGTCCCTGGTACCTGGGTGTTGGCCTGCGAGTTGCGCAGGGAGTCCAAGTTCCTCCTTAGGTCCAAGCCGTCGGGGGGCTAATTCGAGACTTTTAGAGATGATTCACCCACCAACAGTCCTTCTGTTTGTTGAAAAAACGCCACGCCTGTCCCCCTCGCAGGTGGGGGGTTCACAGTAGCAGCGGCCATAGGGAACGTTCCAAAACTGAATCTAGGTGTCCAATCTGGCATTCCGGATCGTAGGTGAATTGATGTGCGGCGTGGGCAGTGCGAGAGAAGGGAAAGTGGTTGCTCTAGAATCTCAGGTAGCGGTTCGCTCACGGCAGCAATCGCAGCAGCGGATGTGGCAGCCTCATAGGCTCGTGCTGATCAGCGTGTTCTGGCCATCTGCGGAATGGTAAGTGTTGAAGTAGAACAGAGTTTTTTTTTTCGAGGAAAAACTAAGGAGAACGCTTTGAGTAGTTCTCAAATCGGTTCTCAATGATAGCACCAGTTGTTGATGCAGTAATCGTCCGGTTCTGTGAAATTCCTTCTCGATCCCTACACACAAGAACGAAAATCAAACGGGGTTAAGGTTGAATCCCGGGGAGGTGGTTCTACCGTAAACGCTCCGATGCTTAAGTTAGTTTTCTGAAAGAATAAACCGACAAAGTGTTTGCATGAGTTTTTGATT
The DNA here is from genome assembly GCA_032719365.1 of Prinsepia uniflora. Lineage (NCBI taxonomy): Eukaryota > Viridiplantae > Streptophyta > Magnoliopsida > Rosales > Rosaceae > Prinsepia > Prinsepia uniflora. The sequence continues at coordinate 69,798,057 of CM064861.1, forward strand.
ACCTTTAGAAGTGAAATGATGTCTTCTATTTATAGTGAAGCCTTAAGAGTCACCGGAGCGTCTGATTGGTTGAAGGAGAAAGTATTAAATAAGTGATTATACCGAGTGTCATCACTTATTTATTAATGAATAAATAATTCGCTGGGAAGTTATTTATTATCGGCATTGATCTGATTAATTAATATATTTAGCTGGTAAATATATTGAATTAATGCGGAGATCATAACATATCGATATCAACTTTATCAAGGGTAATATTGGCGTTATGGGAATTGTTAACCACGTGGCAGCTTCAAAATATTTCAGTAATTTATGATTCCACAACAGAGAAGAAGTCCATGCTAGTACAATTAGCTAACGTCACTGCTCGGATTGGATTTCGTAAACCATGATTAAAAATACGTCTTTTATCCTATTTCATCACTACTGCTCCTATTTTATACAAATATATTAAGGCAGGGCTTACATTATGCATTGTTACGGCGCAGAAAATAGTGTGCGGTCGGTACAGAGTGTCCGAAGCCACTTTCGTCGGGTCTCCATGTGGAATTGGGCTGCAGAGTGAAGAAACGGACTTCGTGTGGGTTTCTTTGCTGAACTGTAATGCACTGTGGACTGTTGGATGGATTGAAAGCATAAACTGAAGGGCCTTCGTGCCACGGTCTATCCTAGATGGATTGACCATGAAGCAAACATGCATTAACTATCTTCAAAGTAGACGTGCAACTAGTAGAAGCTATTGCTAGTCAATTGTAAATGGGTTATACGCCCAAAAACAATTATTCTGATCAAACGATTGTGAAGTAAGCGGACAAGATGGCTTGCGAGGTTCTTTTTTGTGCCTTATTCTTAATGCATTCAAGGATTTTGATAATATCTTTTTGGCGTAGTCTAGTCACATGATTTTCATGACGTTCAAGTTAGCTGACAAGACCCATTCCGATTATCCCTCGATAACAGCGACAGATCCTGCTCCCGTCTGACAATAACTCGAAAGTACCAAAAGTAGTTTCAAATATATACATATAACACATATAAAACGATAACATTGTCAGGCAAGGGATAGTTCAGTATTCCGAGACCGTTGACCTAGTCAACAGGTTTACAGAGCATAGGAAATATTTACATGTAGGGAGCAAAATCCTACGCTGCAAAGTGTCTGAGTACGCAACAGTCCGTTTATTCCTCAGCCTCTATATTAGCCTCAGTACCTGTGCACTAGCCTGGAGGGAAAATAAAACATCAAAGTTGTGAGTGGACAAAAATCAAGTTTAGAAATACATTTATCAAAATATAGTCTTACCCTCCAGTTTTCACAAACATGCATGCATATCATAACTCATAAATCAAATAATTAAGATATGAATATAAATCTCAAACATCAATAAAAACACAGGATCCAGGTCCAATATAGAGTCATGTTATCCCTGCAACGCGTGCAAATCAATAGGCTCAAGGACCGCTCAAATCCCGAGCATCCGCCGCTATGAACACATCACCAGCCGGCAATCCAGGTCGTCATGAACATATTACTGACTGACCTCCATATAATCCAGCACATCTGGTCTGAGTCGAGCCTCCATTTAGCTGCACGACAACATACCGTGCTACGTGACCTCTCCGGGGTAAACACTTCCATCCCGGAGGTGAGCGTTATCTCCAGGGTTCATTTCGGGGGAAACATATTCCACACCGAAAGCCCTAATATATCATCATCATGAAAATCAGTGAAAAACAATTGCATTTCATATCAAAACCATTTATCAACATCCGTAAACCAGTTTCACGCAAATCTGTGCAATCACAATCTCAATCATAATATAAATTCATCACATCTAGTGCTAGACTCATAATCCAAGTCAAAGTCAAGCTCAAACCCCGGGCCTTCGCCCAAAACATCTATTTTGTAATTTTCTCTAAAATCGTGTCCAAAAGCATATAAAATAATATAATATTCCAAAAATCCGAAAATCATCATATCGAAACATTAATTATACCAAATCATTTCCAATCATATTATAAAGCATTTAAAACATATATGCATGCATTCAGGGTAGAAAACAAAAGTCCACTCACACACCGTCCAGATTGTTCCGTTTCGAGCTGTTCGTACTCTTCCGACGTCCTGAAAGTATTCGGGCCTGTTAAACAAGTAATATAATATTACTAGCTTATCATATAATCCCATGTACGAATTTTCTAATCGTCGGAATAAAATAATATTATTTTAAACATAACCTATACGCTTCGGGTACACAAAAATACTCTCATTTCATATCCGATTGACCCGAAACCAACGCTAATAGGTCTGTATCATCGAGAGTATCAAAAAGTGTGTTGAACCCTCCTTCAGATTCCCGGTCACGCGTCCTCATGCGCCGCCGCAAGCGGCTGCTCGTGACAGCCACGCACCGTGAACAGTGCCTGCTACAGTGCTCCTCTCTCACCCATTTCTCTGATAAACGGGTCTGCAACCCGCGATCAGACCCGACTCGGTTTCGATCAATTTAAACTCAATTCCTCCCGTTCTTTCACTCATTAATATCTATCCAATCTAACTTACAGTTTTGTAACTTCAATTGAATCAATTAAACCATAAAACTCCTCGACTCAAGATGAACACCCGACGGGTTCTAATTCGGGTTCTACCCAAAACTAACCTGTTTCCTTCAATTGATCACACCAGAAGTATCCTAGGTCCATTATAAGTACAAGAACCATTACCTCTAAGTAATCGAACACAAGCTCAATTGTTCGAAATGGTTGCAGAGTCTGTTCGTCACGATTTCACCTCCAATTTTTGTTCCAGTTGATTGGGTTCGAGTCGTTTAGCTCCCAGGAGATGAAATATCACCTCAATTTCGATCGAAATCGTTCAAGAATTCAAAATCGAAATTGTGTCCTTCAATGGTTATTTCGGGTATTTTCATTACACTATAATTGGGGTTTCCTTGTTTTGCTTTCAATTTTTCACTCCCAATTGTCACTAATATCTCACTCAATCTCTCTTAGTTCCACTGAAAATCGATCAAGGTGAAGGGAAGATGTATATGTTCTCTGTTTTGTTCTTAGTCTAGCACAGCACTAAGAAATGAATTTATTTGGTTAATGATATTTAATTAGATTAAGAAAGAACTAAGCATCCATGTGCCACTAATTGGTTTCTGAACATAGGCAGGTGTCCACAGCTGGGGTAAAGGGTGTTGAATCAGCAAATCAATTGAATAGTCAGCATTTGCATTGTTAATCATTTTATGCACAATTACCATTTTACCCTTTCAGCACAATTACCATTTTGCCCCTACACTTCACAACCCCGTAACTTCTTCATCCGAACTCCGTTTTCGACGTGCCGCATGTCTACGGATTCAGAATATCGGGACCTACACAACGTGACACGACCCATCCCAATCCCCCCGGGATTACCATGGAATGTGCCATGCTCCCGTCTGACAAGAGGTGTCAGTCAAGGGATAACTTGTTGCCACTGTCCAACCGGGCTTCCAGAGTGCGTAAGGATCGATGGAGGAGGTGTGCGATGCTCAAGTCTCTGCTGCATTCGCATCCGGAATCAACCTGAAGGGCATTAAAAACAAAAGCTGTGAGTGGACGAAAATAAACAAGTCTGTTTAAAACATTTATAAGACATTTATGCCCCCCAGTAAAAGCATATGCATGCACCATCATTGAAAATCATATATCATATAATATGAACCATAAACATAATTTTAGCCACTGCACCATACACTCCAATCCGACATCCCTGATGTCTGACGTCCCTGACGTCAATAAGGTCACAATCACAAGGCTACGCGTGCCACTCGGGTCTCAATTTCCGAGTTCAATCCCCGAACCCCGTTCGGGTACAGCATCCCCGATGCTTAGCGTCATAGACGCTGGACGTACTAGACGTCCGTGACCTCTCCGGGTACCTCATCCGGAGGAGACAATATAATATGGAAGGATCTATACAGTGCAGTACCAAATATATTTTATTGATATCCAAATGCAAAGCATAAATATATACATAGATAAAATCCAAACCAATCTTTAAGTTTCATCAGACGGGTCTCAAGCCCAAATACCGTGAAACGTGCCATAACCATAATTTCAATATCATCAAAACCATTATAAGTCCAAATAGTTGATTTAAATCCAAAATCATTTATTCGATTCCATTTTAGGGTCCCCCACCTGAATCACATGTATAAATCAACTGGGCCCCTGGCCCGATTTCATAAGTTAACTGGCCCCCGGCCCGAATTCATAAGTCCACTGGGCCCCCGGCCCGAATTCACAAGTTAACTGGGCCCCTGGCCCGATTCACAAGTTAACTGGACCCCTGGCCCGATTTATAAGTTAACTGGGCCCCTGGCCCGATTCATAAGTTAACTGGGCCCCTGGCCCGATTTTACAAGTTAACTGGGCCCCTGGCCCGATTTTACTTTATCAAGTCCGTAACCGTTTCATGAAATCATATCCAACCACATTTATGGAAATCGGTGCAAATCCAGAAAACCTCGGTTTACGTACAAATACGTAGACCACCTCGAAATGCATGAAATCATTTAAATTCACCGATATCCAAAGTAAATTATTTAATCATAATTATAACAATCATGAAACAGTTATGCATGCATCGAATTTATAAAACCAATGTCCACTCACAGACCGTTTAACTAAGCGCCTCGATACGCGTGCCATAGGCCTTCCCGGGACACACCACTATCACCGGGACTCCCAATCCTGTCCAAATCACATTAGAGGATTACTAACCTCATCATTAACATCCTATTCAAGTCCCGTAATTTTCCCGAATTTTTACGTATTTTTAAACTGGATTAAAAACCTTCGGACATCCCGAACAATATTGAAACGGGATCCGAACGACACGAAACCAACGCTAAAATGTTCGTTACATTGTATAGGATAAAAGTCATGTTGACCTCACCTCGAGATTCGTGTCCACGCGCCGTCACGCGCCGCCGTAAGTGGCTGCGCGTGAAAGCCACGCGCCTGCTACAGTGACTGCTACAGTCACCATTTTCACCCGTATGTCTGGTAAACAGGTCTGATTACCCGCGATCTGACCCGGCCAGATAACCAACAATTCGACCTTGATTCCATCTGTTTTTGATCCTAAAACAATCATTAACCAATGAATTTCAGTTCTGTGACATCGATTAACAACAACCAATCCATAATCGTGCCACCAACCCGTGATCACTCAAAACGGGTCGATCACCAAAACTCCACAAATCCTCAACCATTGTCAAATTAACTTCACAGGAAGCTTATAAGGATTAATACGAACCAATTCGCATGATTAATTGAACACGACGTTACCTCAATCATCACGACTCAAGCTTGAGTTTTCCGGCCGTCCACCTCGTCCGTCCACGGCCCTAGGAGCCCCAAAGCTTGCCCCATTTGATCAGGTTCGACTCGTTGAGGTTCCAGAAAGCTCAATCCATCATCAATTAGGCTTGGGCTGGCCTAAAACTAGAAGTTCGAATTTGAATTTCACAAAAACCAGTTTCGGGTTTTTGAGCCTTCCTCCACCATTTCCACTCCATTCCTTTCATTCTCAATCTCAGAGTGAACCTCTTGACTCACACTCCATTCTATCGATCTAAATCAGTCCCTAAAAGCACCCAAAACCGTCCTCAATCCACTGTGAAATGTTCCCTGCACTGACCCGAAAATATTAATAAAACCAGTGTCCATGTTAAGCACTCAATTGCCAGCTCCCCACATGTGAAATCACACCTCAAACTGTCCCAATTCAGTCCATAAATTGATAAACAAACCATGGGATCGATCGCACAAACATTCCACCTCACGGCCATTTCAATCAAACAGTGCCCCCGTGTGAAATTACAATTCTGCCCTTATCCAGAAAATTACCAAAATGCCCCTCACGCATCCTGACCCGTAACTCGGTCATACGGACTCCAATTGATGCGTGCCGCCTGTCTACGAACTCAGGGCATCGAGACCTTCCTAACGGTCCTCGGTCCTCGGCCATCGGACCTCCCGATCAAAAAGTCAACATTTCCCCTTATTACGTTCAAATTATGAAAACGTCCATGAACTTCCGTACGTCATAACTTTCACCACGAACGTCGGAATCGAACGTGCCACCTGTCTATGAACTCGTGACGTCCCGAACTACGTCACGGTCATTGGTCAAAGTCCATTTGACCATCCGAATTAAAAGTCAACGTTTTGCCCACGCCCAGGGGCAAAACGGTCATTTTGCACAATTCGTCCGAAATCACTCAACTAATCCCAGATTAGTAAATCATAATTAGATATTATTAAATCCCGATATTCGGGACGGGTCGTTACACAACGGTCCTCGGAAAATGTGCAAAAAGTATTCCAAACAAAAAGTCAACTTTTAGCCATGTCCCTCTAGGGGTAAAAACGTCATTTTCACATTATTTTAATATTTTACAATTTTTGGATTTTTCGGGGCGTTACATTAGCAGCTTGTTAATTTAGTAAGTTAGTAGTTACACACACAAGTTCCCTTAAGTCAGGATGATAGTATCGGACTAAGGCACAAAGATGGTTTCCTGACTTAGATAGCCATGGAACATATTTAGATGGTATATCCCAAGTACTAGTCTCTCCTTAAGGAAATATGATTTGCATTGAAATGAAAGTGAATTACAAATACATAAAACTAAATGTGCTGGTATTGAAATGTAAGAAGTAAAATTAAACGTGCACAAAGTAGATTATTTCCTTCGCAAGCCTTGAGTAGGCATGAGATTTTAGAAATCGTCAGTTGAAATGAACATCAATTGGAATCATGCCATAGGTTAACAGAGAATCCAAAAGCGACGGCGAGACATCGCGGGATAGGTGTTTGGATGCCTTAAAAACTAGTTTGTATAGTAGTCGGAACAAGGTTGGCCTTCATACTGACTAGGGAAACAAGTTAGTATCAAGGTAAATGCACGAGAGTTTTCAAAACTAACTTAGGATGTACGTCGGAATGGAGGAAAGCTTGTTGCTCCTAAATAAGAACTGAGAGGGATTAAGAAAAGAATTGAATTTTGGTCATAAATCGAAAGAAACAGGTTCTGCTTAAAGAGGCGATCCTTTTGAAACGATAAAATTTTTTTGCGATTTGCAGTAGTTTTGAAATTTAATGAAAATTTTGACGGTTTACAGTAGTTTTGAAATTTATTGAGTTTGATCCATTTGCTGGTTTTGATTAGTTCATTGGTTGTCCTTTGAGAAAAAAAAAGTTTTTTTCACCTTTTATAAGTGGTGGAGATGCTGATTAGGCTGCCATGTGGGGCTTAGTGGACCTGCGTTCCAGTTATCTTGTCGAGAAGTAGGTGTGCATCAGAGTGGTTCTCCCCTTCCCCACGTCTATGCATTCGAAGTAGGTGTCTTGGGCCAGTCCTTGACGATCTGGACATTTAATTGCTTAGGTCTTTTGATTTGACCCAATCAAGGATTTTTTTTCAGGTGTAAACATACATACTATATATTGAACTCGCACTTTATGAATGTCAAACCCGAGACCTCTCACTACAAAGCAAGTGGAGAAAAGTACCAGCACATTAATGCACGTTGTTCTACCATTGATATTTACAAGTTGAATGAAAATGAAATCAAGCTCAAAATCTAAAAATAATACAAGGCATTGAAACCATAAAGATCACCATCATGCTTGTACAAAATTGCACAAACCCATCAAATATTATTTACATCATGTAACGACCCGTTCCAAGTTTACGGGATTAATTAAGAACTAATTGAGGATAATCGAGACTAAGGCCTAATGCGATGTCGACTTTATACTTCTCAACCTTAATATTAACTTCACCGCCGCCCCCACTCCCCTGCCGCCATCATCTAATCTCTCTTGTCCCCAACCAAATCCAGGTAACCTACTCCTCAATCTTTCGGAAAACCAAAATCCAAAAAAATTAATCGAAAATCCACCCCAATAACAAAAAAAAAATTATAACCCAAACATGAGGTGCAAAATTCGCCTTCTCAACCGTGAACGTCAAGGTTTTCTTCGGCCATGTGTAGGTCACTTCTCTAGAGGCGAATAATGGGAGTTTGACATCCAGATAACCCCTTCCTCAATCTTTCAGAGAAACCAAAATTCAAAAGAATAAACTGAAAATCCACCCCAAGGAAAAGATTTAGAAGCAACGCACAAAATCCACCCCAATAAAAAAATGAATTATCAATTTATGGATAAAAAATATACCCTAACCTAAGGTGCAAAAATCTCCTTCTCCGCCGTCAACGTCTGAGTTTTTTTTTGCGGTGCATCGACCACTCTTGCAGAGGCGAATGTGAGTTCGATTGGGCTTTGTAGATCGAAGGACCGTGAACCAAACGTTAACTACGATCTCGTAAACCAAGACTGTTCACTGGAGATTGAAGAGATGCAGAACTGGTGACGATTGCTGGAGATTGAAGGGATGCAGAATTGAAGAGATGCAGTTATAACCCTTGCCGCTGCGAATCGTCCGTCATTGACTGCGTTCGATCCCTCCCGCTGCGAACCGTCCACCGTTGAAGGATTGATTTCTGATAAAAGAAGAGGTGAGACGGATTGATTTTGAGATTTCAGCGAAAGAAATTCTCGGTGTTCTGATTCAATAATGCAGTTATAATAACTGTCAAATGGTTTGTTTTACTATTATAACCTTACAAAATAAACTTATCATTGTTTAATAATTATTCTAAGCAGGGATACTTGTGGGTTTATAAAAAGTTTAAAAACTATTATTACTATAATACCCTCGTTTATTAAATCATCATTTTGTTGGAAGAGTTTATTAAATAAGCAGATTTTAGGGGGGGTGTATTCAATTTTGGTTTTTAAATGATTTTAGAGGGTTTTCAAATCCAGACGTATTCAATTAGGATTTTAATAGGGTTTATACAAATCAAGGTGTATTCAATCTATCTTTTAATAGATTGTTTTAAAATTCTTTAAAATCTAGGTGTATTCAATTAAGATTGTAAAATACAATTTATAAATATAGGTGTATTCAAAAGTTGGATAATTTCTTATGATTTTTTAAAATGGTGGATTTTGATAGATTTGCTAAAAAAAAAAACACATATTACTCCACCATCAAAATCATCACACCTCAGAAGACAACATAACAAGATATATTAATAACAGATGTTACATGGAATAAGACCAAATTCCCGTCTGGAAATACAAAATCATAGAGAGTCAATTGACAATCCAAGTTTGACTTATAACAAGCTCACGCTTCTCGTCATAAACTTCATTCTTACCTCTCTTTCTGTTATTTCCTCCATTTCCCTTGATTTATTGGATTGAACATTCTATTTACAGTTACTTTCCTAATTTTTCATAACTTTGACTGGTTACTTTAATGTATTTTGGTTTTTGTTTTTGTTCTTTTTTTATGATAATTACGATGATAAACGTTTTATTAAGTTAATTTTGTTTGGAAGAGTGTGACTACGGTTTGTTTTGGTACAAAATTTTGTCTATTAAAAGAAGTCATGTCTGATACTTTGTAGTACGTGGTTCGGTGATGGGGAGAGGCGAAATGGGGAATGTGCACATCTGGTCCTGTTGGACATGGTTTATATTTATAAAATCCATAGAAATACTTCAAAATCTATATAAAATTTATTACAAAATCTATTGAAATTTGAAATGATTTGAGTGAAATCATATAAAATAAAGTGAAATTATATAAAATCCATTATAATTCTAAATCATTTAAAATCTATTAAAATCTCAATCGAATACACCTGATTATAAAAATTTTAACAAGAATTGGCTTTATATATATAGATAAGATCCGGACAAACAACAATATGGCCTAGCCCGACGTCGTTTGCGAAGTAATAACGAACGAAATACGCAGGGCACAAGAAGGAAGAAGCTGTGCTTTTTGTCATCAGTTTTGGATTTGTGCTTTCTGCCTTTTACAGATTTGATAGATAGAAACGTAGCAGCAATGGCGTCGGCGTCGATGGATTCTCCGCGGACTGACACTGACACTGAGCTAGATGCCAATGCAAACCCCAACCCTAACCTTAATTCTTCGAACTCCGTAGTCTCTGCCGTCTCCAATCCCGCTGCTGTCTGCCTTCTCAGGTTTGCTGGAGACTTCGCTGGCGGGGCATTCATGGGCGGCGTGTTTGGCTACGGTCTCTCTCTGTCTCTCTGCCCCGCGGCGCCCCCACAACCCCTCCCCCCCCCCCCCCCCCCCCCCCCCCCCCCCCGTCCCCCGCCGCTCCTTCTCCTCTCTTCTTCTCTCTGTTTCTTTATCTAGTATATAGTATGTGAGTGTGATTCTTTAATTGCTTAATTGTGGTGTTTCCGTATGGGAATTTGAGTGGTACCTAATACAGGTTCGGAAGGTTTCGCAAAATTATGATCTTTTTGTCAATAATGTTTTGGGGTTGGGAAATAGGTGTGAATTTTCCCTTTTTGATATTGGGGTTTTTGGTGGTTTTTGTTCAGTGAGGTATGTGAGTGCTTGAGGTGTATAAGTTGTGGTTTCTAGGGTAAAATTGGGTGGGCTAAGTTAGTCAATTTTTTGTATTAGGTAGTAAATTGTATAATTTCCTGCTGGAATTGAAGATAGCAGAGCAATAAATTTGGGGCTAATTTGATATTACAAGCATTGAAGTGTATAGGGCATTTGTGAATTGTTTACTGCTATTTGCTTGAAACAAGCTGCTAGGAGGTGTTGTGAGAGACAGTCTGTTCCTGTGGTTTTTTTTGTTTATTCAGCAATCTGTCCATGTTGGGTTAATACCATTCATTTGTGTATTACCATTTTCGCATAACGAGGGACTTGAGCAAACCATGCCACTCAAACTTAGTCAATATTGGGTTACTCAATTTGGCCTGAAATTCTTTAACTTAAAAACAAAAGAGAGATTTGTGAGACTGGCTTGATATCAAGTTTAGCAATGGATTAATTGATGAACAAACCCTGCTTACGCAACTCAGCTCAGCCCAATTTAGCCTATTTATTTATGTATGCATATCAATTAGACTGAGAATTTCTGTTTTACCTTGTACTGATGTGTATCAGGTGCGGGGTTGGTTCAGAAAAGAGGCTTTAAAGGGTCGTTTGCAGAGGCAGGATCTTCTGCTAAGGTATGAGAATTCCTATTTTTAATTGATAGCTTGAAAAATGGAAATCAGAGTGGAATTAGTTCGGTTTTTCTATTAAGTTCTATTTGAAGTCTACATTGTATGTCTCATTCAACACAGTTGCTAAAATTGCTAAAATTCCTTTTATTTTATCCTTTCAGAAATTTGCAGTTTTATCTGGAGTGCACAGTCTGGTTCTCTGCATTTTGAAGAGGCTGCGAGGAAAGGATGATGGTATGGAATTGATTGTGGAATCGGTACCTTCAAATTCGTCATCGAGTTATAGGATCGTTGGTAACACTTTCTTCTTGTGCAGCTATTCACGCAGGAGTAGCTGGATGTTGTACCGGTTTGATTCTTAGTTTTCCAGGTATCCATCGTATTTACTTATTAAATGAGGCACATTGACTTTGTTACTCAAACAAAGATCCTTGCTATCTACAAAATTCCTTACATTAGATGCTGCGTTAATTTTGGGGCATTCTCATATTTTTTAGAAGCTGTAAATAAGCAGCAGTCATAGACCGTACATATTCCATACATTCTTTGACTCTAATTTTGCAGGTAGACCCCAGTCTCTTTTACAAAGCTGCGTTACTTTGGGGGCATTCTCATATTTTTTAGAAGCTGTAAATAAGCAGCAGTCAGCTTTGGCACATCCACTTTCTCTGGGGATGAAAAGTGAGCAAGTTCCACCCTTGGTGCTCCCTCTTCAACTTTCACTTCCTCGCGAACTAAAAGCTGGTTTCACCTCCTTCTGCGAGTCCCTAAAGAATCACAAGAAGGACACCAAACACACAGCCTAAGAATCAAATTTTGTCTAATCATGCGTTCATGTTCTTTTGTCTTCAATTCAAGTGATCAACCTTCTTATGTATTATTTTTCGCGGGTAAGACAGGATATTACGTGCTATGTAAATTCTTAGCTGAAATTCTAGTTTCAAAGTTCTGAATTCATTTATAGTGTGGATGAAAGATTTCTAATTTAATGAGAATTTACAAATTTCATAATTTGTAATTACGTATTTATAATTTACTGATTTATAAATTCTAGTGTTAGAAATAATTTCAATTCATAATTTGATATCCTCAAATATCTCTATATTTTTCTTTGGAAATTTATCAAATTCTGACTCAGTTTTCAAACGAAGAAAAATTGATTTTTCGCTCACCAAATGCTCTCCTTATTCCAAATGATCGGTTTATTTCTTGGAGTCCAACACACCCTTAGTGGATTGATGTTATACATTGCTCTACTTTTTTTATTTTTTTGCTTGAATGGAACCTTGGAAGCACACAACCCTGATTCAAGGCCACAATTTTATTTTATATCTTAGGGACGAGTGATAATTACTGAGAAAATTGTTACCAGCACAAAGGAAACTTCGGTTAACATGTAAGCAGATCACAGAATTGGGCCCTTGACGGCATTTTGGATACCTTGGATATGTTGGGTTTTTAAGGTTTTGTCTTCGATTACTATTTCTTGCAGTTTAAGGCAAATACAAGTGTTGATTTTAGAGTAAATCATTATTACACCCTTAACAACTTTTATTTTTATTTAAAACCTTTAATGTTTGTATATTAAATAAAATAAGATCTTATCTCAAACTTTTTTTATTCAAAAATCCCTAAACAGAATTTATAAGTAATAAATTACACATCTACCCTTTTATATCTCAATAAGAGAATGAGTGAATTATTGAGAATTCTTTTAAACAATTAAAAATAACAGTTTTTTTTTTTGTCCTCTTTGCCCCATGTGACCCTTAGTGTTTGATTTATTTGGCCTCTTCGGCCCTTTATTAGATTATGCATATAATAAATATTATGTATGTATACTATATTTATTGTATATCGTTACAATTGAATTTTTTCTATAAAATAAAAAATAAAGTTCGTATTGTTTTGAGTTCAACGGTAGGGTATAGATTTTTTTTTAGGCGAAGAGGGGAGGGGGGTAGAAGAGAGAGAGAGAGAGAGAGAGAGAGAGAGAGAGAGAGAGAGATGGTGGTGGAAAATCGTACGATGTAGGGTTTAATTCTTGAATTTTGGCACAAAATTCAAGAATTAAACCCTAAACTATAAGAAATTAACCAAATTATTTAATATCGGAAGATAAGAATTTAAAATTTTAAAAATTGAAATTATTTTTGAAGAATTATTACTTTTAATTATCTTACTTTAAGTTAGATTAGATACTCATATTACTGTTAACATGAGCAAGTGAAAACAAAATTATAAATAGGAGTAATGTTTTTATATTTCTCAATATAATCTTATAACAAAAAAATAAAAATAAAAATAAAAAGTAATATTGAAATCATGATAGATTTTGGTAAGTGCTTTTTAGATTGTTGGTGGACTAGTTTACAATTGAATGACATTAGTTGTAAATTATATAAAAACTATAGTCTATTTTAAATTGTATAGTCTTTTGGCTAGTCAAAGGATCTATGAGTTTAATTTTTCTATATGTAAGTTTTTTAATAAACTTATATGTTAGTAAGGATCTATGATTTAATTGCCCTTGATTTTATTATAAATGATTAAATAACGAGATATGTAGCAAGAAACAAGGAAGATTTTATACAGACTACGATTTCTTGAGGCTGATATGTTTAGGAATATGGTTTCTTGTTTATCTTCCAATTTTTTCGGGAAGGCAATAACAATAAAGATGGATTGATAAATCTTTTGGTTAATTATGCATTTGGAAGGAAAGATTTTGAAGATAGTGATTATTGAAATGAGAAATATACCAAGTTTTTTTACCATATCTTTTGGGATTCATTTTATTCCCAACAAATTAAAAATGATTGCTTCATGCTTGGTACAAAATTTTAGAGTTGGGTACGGTTCTGTATGGTACGAAATTTGTTGACACCAGAACCATATCGTTTGATTTTAATCGGTTTGATACGGTTTGGTATTCTACATTTTGAAAGTGAAATCGAATTGTATCATACTAATTAAGTTCGGTATGGTTTCGATTTTAGTCCAAATTTTATGGAATTGTGGCATGCAATTTATAGTGGAATCAAATAATACAATAAGGCTTTTTACTGTAGATGCACCAGGAATACGTCAATGTGTGTCAAAATACATCAGAAACGGAAGTTTATTCCATTTTGAACCAGGAATGGGTGCAACATTATGCATGTTGCACCATTTATCAGATTTCGTCTTTAGCACCGTTAAATCTACTGTTTCTTTCCTTAAATGTCCTTAATATTGTTCAGCTTCTTCCTTTCTCGTCTAAAACTCCTAACTCAAACCCCTCAAAATCCTCCACACGTACTTCCATGGTTTCTATGACACGACCAATCGCAATCCCCCCGGGATTAACGCGGGATGTGTCATACTCCCGTCTGACATGAAGTGTTAGAAAAGGAATAACTCGAAATCTCAGCCCATTTGGGGCTTCCAGAGCGCGCCAGGATCGGTGAAGGAGTGTGATGTCTCGGTCGCTGCTACAGCCCGCATCTGCGATCAACCTGAAGGGCATTAAAATCATTAAAAGTTGTGAGTGGACGAAAATAAATAGTTTAATAAAACTCATTTCATAAAAGACATTTATACCCTTCACCAGAAAGCATGCATGAATTCGAAAACTAGTTATCTCAATCCAATCAAATATAATAAAAACCGTTTATAAAACCAAAGCCATTTCATTCCTCAAATCATTAGGGCCTTCGCCAAAACCAAAAAATCAATCAAGTGTAGGAACTCAGCCCAAAACCGTAAAACACCGAAATCCGTAAATCCAAATCCAAGTGGGCTACTGCCCATATCTATAAACACAAATCCATAAACACAGAAATACCATTTCATATCATGTTTACCAAATACCCATCCTAGGCATCCCAGATGCCGAGCGTCCGAGACGCTTGACGTCCCAAACGTCATATCCCACGGTCTAAGGCTACGCGTGACGTCCGGGGTCTTTCCGGGTTAATCTCTGACATCCCAGATGTCTGACGTGCCAGACGTCTAATAATAGCAATCCTGCTTAACAGGACCCACCCCGATTATCGCCTCGATAATCGGGAAGCATCCTGCTCCCGTCTGACAATCGAACACAAAAGACCAGGAAGCCAGATAAAATTACATCACCCCCATTGTCAGACCAGGGAGATTAAACAAATACAACCGACTGGACATCAAGTCCATAGTTTCACAGATCATATTATTACAAAATAGGATAAAGAACAAATCCTACTCTGTGAACTAACTACTCCGCAGCGGAAACTTTATGCCTCTGCCTCTGCCTCGGCGTTAGCCCCCGAACTTGTACCACGACCTGGAGGGTATTTAAAAAAGCAAAGTGTGAGTGGACTAAAACAAAAGTTTACAGAAACAGTTTAAAGAAATCGAGGTTCGCCCTCCAGTTTTATAATACGCATGCATAACCGGATATTCAAAAACCGCATACTAAACATTCGAAATCCCTTTTTCCGTATCATATGGAAAACATTACAGCAACAGTTATAAACTCGTATGAAATGATATAATATTATCAAAAATAAGAAATCGTCTTTTTGAAACATTAACCAAACCAAATCATGTAAAACTGAATTAATAATCACAATCAAGCCGTTGGATCCATCCGAGTCTTTAAACTCAATATCAGGCCTTTCCGGGATATCAACGAGTCTTTAAACTCAAAACATAATTAATAGGCCTCGGGGGTATCTCATTAACCGAGTCTTTAAACTCACGAGTCTTTAAACCCAATCCGGGTCTTTAAACCCAATTTGGGCCCGCCCCCGTTATCAATTAACCGGGTTTTTAAACTCAAAACCAGATCCAACAATCATACCGGGTCTTTAAACTCAAAACCATTTTATAAAGCACAATAAACCAGGATCCCTCGTGATCCGTTTTCCAAAACCATTTCGAAATCACCTATCGTCATAATAGGATTATGTCCGGATTTCACGTGCAATTTCCGAAAATTACTTCACAATATAATCAAATCATCATTAAAACATAACATGCATAATCATATCCAAATACTTCATCAAAACATCATTCATGCATAGGAGAAAACTGAAACCTCGAAATGCGTAAAATACGATAATCACCTCGAAAAGCGTGAAATACGTAGAACCGAAATATCATAATCATCATCATAAAATCATATATGAAAACATAAAACAAACGAGTAAAAATAGTCATGCATGCCCGGTTAGAAATCAAAAGTTCACTCACGGTTTTCGGACGCGTCAATCGCGCCCCGTGTGCTCCTTGGTAGCTTCGGGAATGTTCGGGCCTATCAAAACGTACAATAAGGGTTACAAACATCCCCAAATAGCTCGTATGATTTTCCCTAATTTTTCCGGATTTTTCGACATAATTAAACTTAAGGACCTAATCTTCCGAACCCTCGAAACTATCCCGAACGACACCCGATCAACTTGAACTCTAAAGATAAAATGTTAATTAGACTGAAAGGATTAAATCTCATGTTGACCGTGATCGAAAATGACGTTACATGCGCCGTCACGTGCCGCCCAAAGTGGCTACGCGTGAAGGCCACGCGCCTAGCACTGTAGCTACAGTGTCACCATCTTCACCCGCGAGTCTGATAAACGAGCCTTCAACCCGCGACTCGACCCAGCTGATTACCCTTCAATACTCAATCAATTTATTTCGTTTTTTATCCTAACTTCTTCTATAATCATTTAATTTTAGTTCTGTGACCTAGATTAACCTCGACTGTCCCTAAATCCGACCGTCGACCCTTGATCAACCAAACGGGTTAATCACCCAAACTCTATGGTTTCTAAACCAAACTGAAATTAACTTCACAGGTAGCATATAGGGACCCAAACGAACCAACACGTCTATCCAATTGAGTGAAATGTTACCTGGATGTAGTCGTCCACAGCACTGGATTTTCTTCGAAACTGGAACTTGAGTTCTTGGACAAACCGTGATCATATTAATATTTAATTAGCTTAGATCCACAATTTAGGGGATTTAGCCAATGGGATGAGTGACCCTTGTCACTCATCCATGGGACCCACTCAAAATATCTGCTCAATCAGATATTGCCAAATCATCCCCGTCTCGAAGTACGTGCATAGTGAAATCGAACTTCCGTGACCTATAACTTCCCCGTTCGAAGTCCAATTTCAGAATGCCGCTTGTCTATGGATTCGTATCGTCCCGATCTACGTAACGGTCCTCGGCCATTGGACCTCTCGGTCAAAAAGTCAACATTTGACCCCATTTAACCAAAATTACCAAAATGTCCCTAAACTTCCGAACGTCATAACTTCCTCCTCGAACGTCGGAATTGAACGTGCCACCTCTCTATGAACTCGTAACGTCACGAACTACGTCACGATCAACTGTCAAAGTCCATTTGACCACCCGAACGAAAATTTAACGTTTTACCCACACCTAGGGGCAAAACGGTCATTTTTCATCGTTCGTCCGATTTCGCCAACTAATCACGGATTAACCTCACTAATCGCGATTAGTCACTAATCTAATCTAGGAATTTGGGATGGGTCGTTACAACCTTCCCTCCTTAATTAATTTTGTCCTCGAAATTCCAACCGACCTAATTCTAACTGTTCTGCCCTCCTTAATTTAGTTTCGTTCTCGAAACTCCAACTATTCTGATTCCACATCCACCCCGTGGAAAGTAGAATCGACCTTGAAACTCGTGTACACTAGTACACCAACTACCTAGAATAATACTTACCCGTCTGCAACTAGACGTACCACTAACACTCACGTCGTATTGACTACATTCGACCAAGTCGAATGACAGTAGTCACAAGTTCCGAATTGACACCACTTGTCAAATCTACCATTTCGCTGAGACAACAACTAGACGGTTTCTACTTTAATTACCAATCTATCCTGATATCTGCTCCCACTGGGAGTCATCAGACCTCACTCAACGATCCACGTTGACACCTTCGATAATCTATCACCACTTGACAATCGTCAGTCGAAAACTAACATTATACCCACTTGTGGTTATACTAACCACCAATTTACTCAACCTGAGTAAACACTACCACAAAACACTCGACTTGTGTAATTGGACCCACCAGAAATACTATGACCCAATGCACAGTATTCAATGTCCAATCCACGTTCTCGACTAATCCAATGGTATCGGAACTAAGCCGATCACCAACACGCTCACCAATGTACAACTAGTATAACCTATATACCATCACCAAACATCACAAGTCTGCCTAGTATCGTACCTCGAACAACGTACAAGGTACATACAACTACCCATCAATCAGCCTACAACCACCTAGGTTGTAGCTAAACACGTTTCTATTCTGGAGTTCATCTATCCAATCCCGGACTAGACAAATCGAAACTCCAACTCAAACATCTATTTCCAATTCCGAATCCGAATCCACAATTTCGTAAGAAGTCCCGAATTCAAACCCAGAAATCATATCCTTAACCATGTCCAAATCTGAATCAGAAATCATCATTCCGTAAGCTAGCATTATGAATGACCATTCTGAACCCAAATCTATAAAAGGAAATCCACTTTCAAGCTCCAGAATCAAATCCTGAATCGTCACCCAGAATCCGATTCCAAAACCCAAATCAAGAAATCCACTGTCAAGTTCCAAAATTAAATCCTGAATCGTCATCCAGAAATCTGATTCCAAAACCCAAAATTTTATTCTCGTCTACCGAGACGCACTATATCCGAACCTATCAGATTCCTATTCAAACGATTACTCCAATACCATGGATTGACTTCATAGGGAAGCCAATCACAATATCCGCACATCTCTAAGGCTGACCATATCCGACCACATCGGAAAAATACTCACCTGAGTAATATACCATATGGGATTCACTTCGAAAAGAAGTTCAGTCCCAACATCCTCAACTCAAACATCCAAGTAAGAGCGATATACTCTCTACCCATCTGGATCATCAAAATCACGATCCATATCCTATCATTACATCACCTGACCATGAACGTCACGATCGAGAATCGTCACAATGTCCAAGGTCCACAACATCACAATCCCGATCCCCATCGGGATCCACATAAGCTCACTCAGCTAACAATCCATCTGTTGACCCAAGAAAAATCACGGGTCCACCAACCAATACACGATCAGTGTACTAGTGGCAACCAACAACATCTACATCATCAACATCATCTACCATCATCAATCATGGTAGAACCTGAGAAGTCACACGAAATGACTTCGAAATACCCAATATCAATGCGGAAAACCCGCATTCCTAGTGTCACCCCAATCGCAAACTCTCGCGATTCTGAAGTTCCAACAAGATTGGAAACAACATACCTGGACATCAACCACGTGTCCCCTAACCAATTTAACTCTATCTGAGTTCCTCTTTGGGACCACAGATACCGAACATATGCCCATCACGACGAATGTGACTCAACGTCATCACAATCACCGGCACCAACACCAGTGCTAGTACCAGCACCAACGCACTATCACCAGCACACAATCATCAACATCAGCATCTAGTGTGCGAAACAGACAACCTTGGATCTTCGCTCCTACCGAACGACGATCGCGTACCTCTGCTCGAATAGGAGAAACTCCGGCTCTCCCGTACCCAACACCTCTGGGTACAGTCACCCCGATAACTCGTTATCGATAAAGGAAACGTCCCCTGAACGTCCCCGATTCCCAACAACCTTAACTACAACCACTCTCGGTAGTAGTGTCTGCCACAACTCGTGCAGACCTAACCACCAGATATAGCGATCTAGACTCCGCATCCAACGGAATCCATCGACCGTACCAACTACTCCGTATCCCCGCTCCGGGATTCCATCGACAAGTTCCAACCCTGATAACTTGTCCAACCAATCACTAACCAGTCTTAACTCGACTCAACCAATGTCGTCTACCAGGTCGCCCACGACCTTAGTTGCACCAACAGCCCATCACAACTAAGTAGTACAATAACCAACTAAGTCAAACCGATAAGTACAACCTCGACTGCAGAGCGCAATCCCATCACTAAAGCTGACATGGCTAGACCGACTAACGAATCCAAATTCGAATAGTCGTCCAAATCAAACCACTCGTCAACTTACATTTCCGAACCATACACATCCTACCTTAGGATTCCACGACCACGCCTAGGGTTCCCTTGAACCCAACTGCGAAAAGTAGTAAAATCAACAATCGGACTGACTCCGCGGTCCCGACATCGTAAATATGTCAATCCAATCCTACTGGCAAATCAACTAGGATTCCCTGAATCCGACAGCTAACTGCCATAAGTTCAACTAGAGTTCCACGAACTCGACTGCTAATCGCCAACCGCAGTACACTCCACGAATTCGACTGCTCCCCAATATCCGATCATCGGATGGCCATAACACCGAACTAGTCGTCGAAACCGATCCTACAACATCGCGAAAGACGATACCAACTAACCGTCTCACGATCACAATCTAATGAACGAGTACGTCCATCATTCCGTAGGGTTCCACTGCCAACCTCAACAGAACTATGGTAACCCCGACATCTAGCGCCGAACCAAGACATATCACGATACAGTCCTACTAACTACCGTACCGGCACCCTAACTATCAGGTTGACCACGAATTGTAGCCCATTGAGATATCACATCCTCGACCTGCGTACATTCCAAGAGCTCCACGGTTGCTCGAATAGAGACAACCCCGCTCTGATACCACGTTGACGAGAGCCATCCCAATCCCCCCGGGATTAGTGCGGGATGACCCTGCTCCCGTCTGACACGAAGTGTCAGACAAGGGATAATTACAACCTTTGCCCTCTCGGGCTATCAGAGTATGCGAGGATCCGGAGGAGGTATGTGATATCTCGGTCTCTGCTACAGTCCACATCCGATGTCAACCTGAAAGGCAGTCAAAACATTAAAAGCTGTGAATGGACAAAACCAAGTGTTTATAAAAACATTTCATAAGAGAAGACATTTGTACCCTTCACTAAAAAGCATGAATGCATTCGAAAACCATTTAACCAAAGAAACCATATATGGGAACTAAGCCCAAAACCAAGATTGAAAGAACCATAATGAAAATGACCATACGGGCCACTGCCCAAATCCATAAGGGACTCAGCCCAAATCACAAGAAACCAACCATAAGGGCCACTGCCCAAAACCTGTGTAAACACACATCATATATCATATCATATAGCATACATCATATATACATATAATTCACACAACCAATCCTGTCACGATTTCCAAAGCTACGCGCGTGCTACCCAGGTCTCAATCCGAGTCTTCTCAAAGTTAAGATCAATGTTCGCATACCACTAACCCTACCCGAGGTAATAGTAATCATAGCCTTCTTGAGAGTAAGGAACCCAACTGGGGGGTGACTCCACTCAGTCGGTGCTCCGTGACTACTCCGGGGTCCACCCAGGCCAACGACCCTCCCCGAAGGAGATAATATAACAAGTAAAGGAAGGTATATGAACATATATATACATAACATAAACATTCATGCCTCGTTCCCCAGAACCGTCATGATCCATAACATCCATTAAACAGGGTTCATGCCGGTTCCCATAAACCGTCATGAAACAGAATGACCTGACAAAGGTTCATGTCGGTTCCCATAAACCGTCATGAACCACAATGACCTTTCCAGAGTTCATGCTGGTTCCCATAAACCGCCATGAACTTGGAAATCCATCTAGGGTCCCTGACCCGAAAGCATCGATGTAAAACAACTCGGTCTCGTGCCCGAACATATGACTCAACTGGGCACCGTGCCCGATATCTAAAGGTCAGTCACGAATCCGATCATAGTGATGCGTCCAACCATCCATCCAGGACCGCCCTCAATCCTGGTATGTCGCCGTGAACGTGTCAACTGACGCGACCACCACAAGATCATGGTGCACTCATCACCAATCGATATCCTGAACCGTCAGTACTCCGAAGTCGAGCCTCCCCGGGCTGCCTGACCACGAATCATGCATCGTGACCTCTCCGGAAGGAATACATCTCAATCCGGAGGTGAGCGTCGTATCGTTGATCTCCTTGCACATAGCACCCGTTGCGACCACGATTTAGATCCGAAGGTCGTAACTAAAGTCATATGCCCGAGACCAAACCAAATGGGTCTCATACCCGAGTTTATCCTTTTAGAAATCTAAAACCATTTCATTTAGACCAATAAAGGAATACAGACCCGTATAGGCACCGTATAGGGCCGAAACTTCGAAATACGTGCCTATAGGTAACCACACATCCAAATGCACTCATGGAATCACAAACAAGTATTTAAAACATATAATAAACATTTATGCATGCACCAATTTAGAAAACAATGTCCACTCACAGACCGTCCGAGCTGCCGCCTCGATTTGCGTGAAATAGGCTCTCCCGAGCTGATCACCATCACCGAGACTCCCAAACCTGTCCAAATTTTAATAGAAGGTTACTAACTACTTAATTAACCTCCTACCAAAGCCCCGTAATTTTCCCGAACTTTTAACTATTTTTAAACCGATCCTAAAACTTCTGACAGCTTGAAACCTATCGAAACGATGTCCGATTGACGCGAGACTAGTCCCAAAATCTTCGTTGCATCGAATAGAAGATTTCATATGTTGAACACTTCCCAAAATTATCGCCCACGCCCCCCTAGAAGGTCAAAAATACTATTCATCATCTTCAAGCTCAGGTGAATCGGGGACTGTTCACAGGTACTGTTTTTGGACCATTTCAGGGTCCATTTTAGGTCCATTTCATTCCCTTTTGATCCTAATATGTTCCTAATCTCATTTCTAACCTTTCTAGCTAATTAAAACGGAACAAAACACCCAAAACCGTACCTTCATCCGTCATCAATGGTGGCTGGATTTTCTCCCGCCGTTCACGGCCATTTTCGGCCATCACAAGCCCCAAAACTAATCCTATTAGCTTCCTAGAGTCCCCAGAAATATTTCTCAATCCTTAGAATCGAACAAAAACTAACAAAACCGAAATTTGAATTTTTGAAAGCTTACCCAAGCTTTCGGGTTTCCTTAGCCGTGTACCGCCGTGAGCCGCCGTGGCTCTGGCCGTCATGTTCAGTCCCTCCACCTCTCATCACTCCTCACACGGTCACACACGGGCATATGGGTTCATGGTGGTAAGGTGTGTTTGTTTGTGTTTGTGTGTTTTGAAGAAAATGAAGAAAATGGAGTTATGGATGGTTTCGGGTTTGAAGAAGAAAAGAGAAGATGGTTTGATCCGATGAGACAAGAGAGATTTAATGGATGGTGAGGATCTGAGGGATTAAATGGAATAAAGGGCCAAGATTGAGTGTTCGATGAGTTAATTATAAAATAATAATTATATTAATATTTAATTAGCTTAGATCCACAATTTAGGGGATTTAGCCAATGGGATGAGTGACCCTTGTCACTCATCCATGGGACCCACTCAAAATATCTGCCCAATCAGATATTGCCAAATCATCCCCGTCTCGAAGTACGTGCATAGTGAAGTCGAACTTTCGTGACCTATAACTTCCCCGTTCGAAGTCCAATTTCAGCATGCCGCCTGTCTATGGATTCGTATCGTCCCGATCTACGTAACGGTCCTCGTCCCTCGGCCACTGGACCTCTCGGTCAAAAGTCAACATTTGACCCCATTTAACCAAAATTACCAAAATGTCCCTAAACATCCGAACGTCATAACTTCCTCCTCGAACGTCGGAATTGAATGTGCCACCTGTCTATGAACTCGTGACGTCACGAACTACGTCACGGTCATCGGTCAAAGTCCATTTGACCGCCCGAATGAAAAGTCAACATTTTGCCCACGCCTAGGGGCAAAACAGTCATTTTGCATCGTTCGTCCGATTTCGTCCAACTAATCACGGATTAACCTCACTAATCGTGATTAGTCACTAATCTAATCTAGGAATTTGGGACGGGTCGTTTCACTAATCACATGTAAGACCCGTGTCCTAAAGGGAACGGTGAACAATCCCACATTCCTGCGAGGGGGGAATGGTCTGGGAAGGGAATGGTGGTGTGCCTTAAAGGTGCAGGCACACACCTATCTAGCATGAGGCCTTTTGGGAGCTCAGTGGCTTTGGGGGGTTTGGAACCCCAAAGTTAAGCGAGTTGAGGCTGGTGCAATTCCAGATGGGTGACCCCCTGGGAAGTTGCACCGTGAGCTCCCGAAAACAAAACCGTGAGGGCGAGGCCCAAAGCGGACAATATCGTGCTAGATGAATCGGGACCTGACAGAAGAGGGTCGGGTCCTGACATCACAGGGGTAAAAACGTCATTTTATTCATTATTTTACAAAATTACATTTTTCGAATTTCTAGGGCGTTACAATCTCCCCCCCTTAAGAAATTTCATCCCGAAATTTCAACGAAACAAATAGGGAAACTGCTCCCGCATCTGCGTCTCGGGTTCCCATGTGGCTTCCTCCACATTCTGGTTTCTCCAGAGTACCTTAACCAGGGGAATGGTCTTCCGGTGTAGCACCTTATCCTTTCGGTCCAAAATCTGTATCGGCTGTTCTTCAAAACTCAAGTCTTCTCGGAGTTCAATGGGTTGTTCCTCCAGTACATGAGGTGCGTCAAACACATATTTCCGCTGCATCGACACGTGGAAAACATCGTGGACTTTCGAAAGTTCTGGCGGTAGTGCTAACCTGTAGGGCGCTTGGCCAATCCTCTCAGTAATCTCGTATGGTCCGATAAAACGAGGGCTCAACTTTCCCGGCCTGCCAAATCTCACTACACCTTTCCAAGGGGACAGTTTCAGAAACACCCGATCTCCGACCGCAAACTCAAGATCTCTAATCCGATGGTCCACATAGCTCTTTTGTCTGTCTTGGGCAGCCTTGAGCCTATCTCTGATTAGTTTGACCTTCTCCGTTGTCAATTCCACCAATTCGGATTTAGTCAGTTTCCTTTCGCCCACGTCCGTCCAACACAACGGGGTTCTGCACTGCCGTCTGTACAAGGCTTCGTAAGGAGTCATCCTGATGCTCGCCTGATAGCTGTTGTTATAGGCAAACTCCATCAAGGCTAGGTGTGATTCTCAAGTGCCTTGAAATTGCAAAACGCAGGCTCGCATCATATCCTCCAATGTCTGGATGGTCCGCTCAGACTGACTGTCTGTCTGAGGATGAAAAGCAGTACTGAAACGAAGTTTCGTCCCAAAAGCTTCCTGTAGACTTTGCCAAAACCGAGAATTAAAGCTCGGGTCTCTGTCAGAAACTATTGATTCCGGAGTACCGTGCAAACAGATGATCTAATCTATAAACAACTGAGCAAACTGTGTTATCTTGAAATTCTCTCGCACCGATAAGAAATGAGCTAACTTCGTAAGCCTGTCCAAAATCACCCAAACTCCATCGTGGCCTCTGGGTGTCCTAGGAAGTCCATACACAAAATCCATCGTTATGTGATCCGATTTCCATTCCAGGATAGGTAGTGGTTGCAAGGCTCCATAAGGTCTTTGTCTCTCAGCCTTCACTTGCTGGCAAATCAGACACTTGCTGACAAACTAAGCAATCTCTCGTTTCATACCCGGCCACCAATAATGTTCTCGCAATGTACGATACATCTTGGTCCCACTAGGATGCATCGTGTAGGCCGAACTGTGAGCCTCATCCAGAATCTCCTTCTTCGGTGCCTCATCGTCCGGCACACACAACCGTCCTTCTTTTAGTAAGGCTCCATCCTCTATGACTATGAAATCTTGCCGTTCACCGGCTTCCACTTCGATCCGAAGTACACACGAGACAGGATCTTGAGATTGAGCATCAACGATCCGATCGATTAAGAGTGGTCTCACCTGAAAACTAGCCAGTAAGACACCTTGGCTATCCAGTCCCAAATCAATGCTAGTCTTGCCGAGTGCAACCAATAGCGGCAAATGAACCATCCGTAGATGCGCCACAGAATGCGTTGACTTCCGGCTTAGAGCATCAACCACCACATTAGCTTTTCCAGGGTGGTACTCGATCGTACAATCATAATCTTTAATTAGCTCCAGCCACCGTCGTTGCCTCACATTTAGTCCTTCTGGGTGAACAAGTACTTCAGGCTCTTATGATCCGTGAACAGCCTGCAAGTCGCACCATACAAGTGATGTCTCCAAATTTTCAGCGCATGCACGACAGCATCTAACTCCAAGTTGTGCGTAGGATAATTGCGCTCATGCGGCTTCAACTGGCGCGAAGCATAGGCAATCACCTTCCCATGCTGCATTAGCACACATCCCAATCCCTGTAAGGATGCATCACTGTACACCTCGAATTCCCCACTGTCGTCTGGAAGGGTCAGTATAGGAGCAGATGTCAACCTTTCCTTCAACTCCCGAAAGCTACTCTCACAATCGTCATCCCAGACAAACTTGACTCCCTTCCTCGTCAGTCGTGTCAACGGGGCAGCAATGGTAGAGAAACCCTCTACAAATATCCTGTAATAGCCAGCCAAACCCAAGAAACTTCTGACTTCAGTGACGGTCTTCGGTTGTTCCCACTTCGCCACTGCTTCAACTTTCTGAGAATCCACACTGATTCCGTAGGTTGAGATCACATGCCCCAAGAAAATCACGCTCGTCAACCAAAATTGACACTTGCTGAGCTTCACATACAACTGGTTTTCCCTCAGGGTACCCAGCACCATCCTTAAGTGCTCCTCATGTGCTTCTGCACTTTTCGAGTAGACCAGAATATCGTCAATGAACACAATAACAAAGTGATCCAAGTATGGCTGTAACACTCGGTTCATCAAGTCCATAAACGCTGCGGGTGCGTTGGTCAAACCAAACGGCATCACAAGGAACTCATAATGACCATATCGGGTTCTAAAGGCTGTCTTGGGCACATCCTCATCCTTAACCTGCAATTGATGATACCTAGAACGAAGATCGATTTTGGAGAAGTATTGCGCTCCTCGCAGCTGATTAAACAAGTCATCGATACGAGGCAAGGGGTATTTGTTCCTGACTGTTACCTTGTTCAGTTGCCTGTAATCGATGCAGATTCTCAAACTCCCATCCTTTTTCCTCACAAACAACACCGGAGCTCCCCAAGGGGATACACTCGGTCGAATGAACCCCATCTCAAGCAGTTCTTGCAGCTACGCCTTCAGTTCTTTCAACTCAGCTGGCGCCATACGATACGGAGTCTGAGATATAGGTTGCGTACCTGGAACCAGATCGATGGTGAACTCGACATCTCGGTGAGGTGGCAATCCCAGTAGATCCTCCTGAAAGACATCTGGAAACTCTCGTACTATCGATATATCCTCCACCCTCAATGGTACAACACGTGCGTCCATCACGTGAGCCAAGTATCCCTGGCACCCTCTCCTCAAAAACTTACTCGCCTTCAAGGCTGAAATCACTCCGGCAGGAGTTGCTCGTTGAATTCCCTGAAAGGTGGTTTCAGGTAACCTCGGACTCCGAAAAGTAACCTTCTTATTGACACATTCGATAGAAGCATGATGAAGCGTCAACCAATCCATTCCCAAAATGACATCAAAATCATGCAAGTCCAGGATTATCAGGTCTGCTACCAATCCAACGTCACCCACCATTACGGGACACTCTCGCAACACTTGATTTACCACAAATACATCTCATGTGGGCGTACTCACACCCATGTCACAGTCCAGTGCGGACACCTCTCTACCCGCCAACAACTCACAATCCCGTGATATAAACGAATGAGTAGCTCCGTGATCAATTAAAGCACAAACATCATGTTCGAAGATCGTGAGTGTACCTGTCACAACACCAGGTGCTGCCCTAGCCTCCTGCTGCGTAACCGTAAAAACTCGGGCTTGTGGTCCAGCTGCTCGCCCACGGTCCCTACCCCTCTGTTCACCAGTAGCTCCAGCACCTCCTCCTATAGTACTCCCAGTCCCAGAAACTGCAGCTGTGTTCCGTCCCTGCTCTGCTGCACCCCGACTTGCGCCACCACCATGTGGCAAAGATGGACACTCCCTCCGGTAGTGTCCCCGCTCGCCACAGAAGAAACAGATAACACTGGAAGTATCTCGAGCAAAACCACCACCCTGCCGTCCTGTGGAAGAAATCGAGGTCCCGCTCGCCTGCGGAGCCGACGGTGCTCTGGGCCCTCTGAATTCGGGACTCTAAAAGTTACCAGGCCTACCATAACGATCATTTCCTGCGGACGAAGCTCCACCATAACATCCCTTCTTCGGGGCTCTCTGACTATACGATCCAGGAAATGAACACACTCGACGTTGTCCACCACCTGAGTTCTGTGGACGTGTCGGGAGACTAGCCTCAACCCGCACTGCGGCATCAGACAGCTCTCTGAGAGTAGTAAAGGCTCCGGCCGTCACAATGGCCCGTATTTCACCAAGTAGGCCAAGCTCAAACTTACGACATTTCTCAGCCTCAGTAGAAATAAAGGTAGGAGCAAAACGGGCTAGCATCTGAAATGTCTGCTCATACTTAGTTACGGTCATGCTCCCCTGCTGGAGCTGTAGAAACTCAGTCTCCCTAGCATCACGGAATGATCGGGGATAGCACTGATCCAGAAACCGTTCACGAAAGGTCTCCCAGGTCACTGTATGAGCATCCCAACCCGATAACTCCAGAGTATACCACCACTCATAAGCAGATCCATCAAGCAGAAAGGTGGCCAACAAAACTGCTCCTCAGGAGGACAGTGCATCATAGCAAAAATTCGCTCAAACCGAGAAATCCGACGGTGGGCATCGTCGGGATCCGCCCCACCACTAAACACCGTAGCCCCAAGACGCTGGGCTCGCTCGATCGAAGCACTCTCGGCATCACTAGCGACGCCATCAACAGGTCGTGGAGGGGGTTCACGTCACGGAGGAATGGCCGATCGTCCTTCTCTGAAAGAGGCATAAGTTAGTACAATAATCGAGGCACACCCAGTCCCAGACACGAATCGTAAACCTAGGCTCTAATACCAATTGACAGGACCCACCCCGATTATCGCCTCGATAATCGGGAAGCATCCTGCTCCCGTCTGACAATCGAACACAAAAGACCAGGAACCCAGATAAAATTACATCACCCCCATTGTCAGACCAGGGAGATTAAACAAATACAACCGACTGGACGTCAAGTCCATAGTTTCACAGAGCATAGTATTACAAAACAGGATAAAGAACAAATCCTACTCTGTGAACTAACTACTCCGCAGCAGAAACTTTATGCCTCTGCCTCTGCCTCGGCGCTAGCCCCCGAACTTGTACCACGACCTGGAGGGTATTTAAAACAGCAAAGTGTGAGTGGACTAAAACAAAAGTTTACATAAACAGTTTAAAGAAATCGAGGTTCGCCCTCCAGTTTTATAACACGCATGCATAACCGGATATTCAAAAACCGCATACTAAACATTCGAAATCCCTTTTTCCGTATCATATGGAAAACATTACAGCAACAGTTATAAACTCGTATGAAATGATAAAATATTATCAAAAATCAGAAATCGTCTTTTCGAAACATTAACCAAACCAAATCATGTAAAACTGAATTAATAATCACAATCAAGCCGTTGGATCCATTCGAGTCTTTAAACTCAATATCAGGCCTTCCCGGGATATCAACGAGTCTTTAAACTCAAAACATAATTAATAGGCCTCGGGGGTATCTCATTAACCGAGTCTTTAAACTCACGAGTCTTTAAACTCAATCTGGGTCTTTAAACCCAATTCGGGCCCGCCCCCGTTATCAATTAACCGGGTCTTTAAACCCAAAACCAGATCCAACAATCATACCGGGTCTTTAAACCCAAAACCATTTTATAAAGCACAATAAACCAGGATCCCTCGTGATCCGTTTTCCAAAACCATTTCGAAATCACCTATCGTCATAATAGGACTATGTCCGGATTTCACATGCAATTTCCGAAAATTACTTCATAATATAATCAAATCATCATTAAAACATAACATGCATAATCATATCCAAATACTTCATCAAAACATCATTCATGCATAGGAGAAAACCGAAATCTCGAAATGCGTAAAATACTATAATCACCTCGAAAAGCGTGAAATACGTAGAACCGAAATATCATAATCATCATCATAAAATCATATATAAAAACATAAAACAAACGAGTAAAAATAGTCATGCATGCCAGGTTAGAAATCAAAAGTCCACTCACGGTTTTCGGACGCATCAATCGCGCCCCGTGTGCTCCTCGATAGCTTCGGGAATGTTCGGGCCTGTCAAAACGTACAATAAGGGTTACAAACATCCCCAAATAGCTCGTATGATTTTCCCTAATTTTTCCGAATTTTTCGACGTAATTAAACTTAAAGACCTAATCTTCCGAACCCTCGAAACTATCCCGAACGACACACGATCAACTCGAACTCTAAAGATAAAATGTTAATTAAACTGAAAGGATTAAATCTCATGTTTACTGTGATTGGAAATGACGTCACACGCGCCGTCACGCGCCGCCCAAAGTGGATGCGCGTGAAGGCCACGCGCCTAGCACTGTAGCTACAGTGTCACCATCTTCACCCCCGAGTATGATAAACGGGCCTTCAACCCGCGACTCGACCCAGCTGATTACCCTTCAATACTCAATCAATTTCTTTCATTTTTGATCCTAACTTCTTCTATAATCATTTAATTTTAGTTCTGTGACCTTGATTAACCTCGACTGTCCCTAAATCCGACCGTCGACCCGTGATCAACCAAACAGGTTGATCACCCAAACTCCATGGTTTCTAAACCAAACTGAAATTAACTTCACAGGTAGCATATAGGGACCCAAACGAACCAACACGTCTATCCAATTGAGTGAAACATTACCTGGAAGTAGTCGTCCACAGCACTGGATTTTCTTCGAAACTGGAACTTGAGTTCTTGGACAAACCGTGATCAAACTCCTTCGATTTTTGCACGGTGGTGTTTGTAATGGACCCAGAAGTCTAACACGGCCCTTGGTTTCATTCAACAAGCCTCAGGAATTGAACTCGATTTTTCCCTCCATTTTCTGGTTTTTTTCTTCCCCGTCAGTTTCTCTCAACTCTCAGACCTCACTCTGGTTCGAAATGAACCCTCACTCATCTCCCCTACTCGGTTAATCGATCAACATGGGCAGCAACTCGTGGGAATCATTCTGATTCCACTGGGAAATTGTTTCCCGCAAACAGAACCCAACCAATATTCAAACCTTCCCCGTGCACTGATGCAGTGTAACGACCCGTCCCGAATTCCGGGATTAGTTTAGTGACTAATCTTGATTAGCGAGGTTGAACGGTGGTTAGTAGGGCGGAATCGGACAAAATGTGCAAAATAACCGTTTTGCCCCTGGTCGTGGGCAAAATGTTGACTTTTTGTTCGGGCGGTCAAATGGACTTTGACCGATGACCGTGACGTAGTTCGGGACGTCACGAGTTCATAGACAGGTGGCACGTTCGATTCCGACATTCGTAGAGAAAGTTATGGTGTTCGGAAGTTGAGGGGTATTTTGGTAATTTGGCTTATTAGGGGCCAAATGTTGACTTTTTGACCGGGAGGTCCGATGGACGAGGGCCAAGGACCGTTACGTAGGTCTCGTCGATACGAATCCAACGACAGGCGGCATGCCGAAATCGGAGATTCGACGACGAAGTTATGGTCACGGACGTAATCACGATTAACCGAGACTCGGAATAAAATAATAATATAATAATAAAATCTGATTACTTTAATCCAAACCAATCTGGACCCTTGATGAGTGACACATGTCATCATCTCCTTCCTTCCCTAATTCAGGGATCTATGTTGGCCATTTAGTTAATTAATTCATTAATCTCCTCAAATCCTCACCATTGGTTCTAAGCCCAGATTCAATCCTGGCCATTGATCTCATCTGCACCTTCTGATTTAAACCATCAGACTCACATTCCCTCACATTTTTCATTTCTTTCAACCCGTGCACTCTCACTCCTTGCACGATCACTCCACCACCTCACAGCCCAGCCTCACACACCAGTCAGCCTCAGACAAACCCCAGCCACCTTCAGACGCCGGCCACCACCACCACGGCCGCCCTGCACGGCCGGAAACCACCCAGACCCGAGAAGGAAACCAAACAACCCGATCAACCCAAATCGATCCAACCGTCCAAACCTTCATACATGGACTCGAACCAACGTTGGGTTAGGATCAGTGTGACCTTAGGACGACTCAGACCACGACTGGGCAGCCCACGGCGGCGACACGGCGGCGGTAAGTCCAGAAACCCGTGAAGACCCGATTTAGTTCCCTGCCTTGAAACGTCCGTTTTTGACGTTATGAATGTTTGTTTGTTTTTGAGACATGTCCTAGGAACCTAGACGACCATTTTGGACCATGAACCACGGCTGGAATCTCGACGAGTCGCCGGAGTTGATGACCTGAGTTCTCAGCCGATTTTCCCGTCAGTTTTCAGGTAGTTTAATCCACCTAAAAATTAGTTTGGATGTCACAGAACCATAGAGGGGATTATGACGAGTCCATAGGATCAAACCACATCTAAAATGGTGGTCTGGAACTCGATCTGTGATCGGGTCAAGCCGCGGGTCGACGGCGACCCGGTTACAGACCCGGTTTCAGAACCCGGTTAATGTAGCATGACGTCATCATTGTTGACCTGAATGTTGACCTGGCGCGTGGGGGCGCGTGAATGGTATTTTGGGGAAACTTCCAACATGACTTTTAATCTATTCGATGTAACGGACATTTTGGAATTGGTTTCGTGTCGATCGGACACCGTCTCGATAGTGTTCGGGATGTCCGAAGGTTTTAAATCAAGTTTAAAAATAAGTAAAAATTCGGGAAAATTACGGGACTTTGATAGGATGTTAATAATGAGGTTAGTGACCCTCTAATGTGATTTGGACAGGATTGGGAGTCCCGGTGATAGTGGTGTGGCCCGGGAGGGCCGATGGCACGCGTATCGAGGCACACGGTTAAAACGGTCTGTGAGTGGACTTTGGTTTTATAAATCTTATGCATGCTTAAATGTGTTATATGGTTTATATACATGATTTCTATGATGCTATTTGTGAGCATTGATTTTGGGTATGTTGCACGTATTTCGAGGTGTTTTCCGTATTTCACGTATATCGGGATTAACGGTTTATTTGTGGTTTTGCGTGTTTGTGGTTAAATAAATAATATGATAAAATGATTTTTATATTGGAAAGATGAATTCGGGCTTGAGGCCCACTTGTTTTGGAAATCTCGGACTTGGAGTCCATTTGAGTACGTAAGTCGGGCTGCGGGCCCAGTTGGTTTACAAATCGGGCCGTGGGCCCAGTGGTTCATAAAGTCGGGCATGAGGCCCAGTTGGATTTAAATGATGATTTCGGGCCAGGGGCCCTATATTTAATAAATGTGGTTTCGGGTCAGGGACCCTAAATGGAAATGTGTTGTTTTATGGAAATTCGGGCAGGGCCCATTGTGATGTTGTGAAATGAATTAATAAAAACTGTTTTTCCATATACCATCTGTACACATGGATATATGATGGTCTCCTCCAGATGTCTGGGACACTGGGGAAGTCACGGTGCATTGCCTGTGAAGGGTCACCATACGGAGCAGCCGGATCGTATGATGACTCAGGAGCAGGATTGCTATGATTGACGTCAGGGACGTCAGACATCAGGGATGTCAGATATATGGACCCGGAGAGACCCCGGGCAGCACGCGTAGCTTATGAAACCGTGAGACATGACGTCAGGGACGTCTAGCATCAGGGATGCTGGTGATGGTAATGGTAAAATACGATTTAATGAAATGGCTTTCCGGGTGGATTTATGATTGTGTGATTTTAATGAATTAATGTTCATTTATGGTAGTGGGTGGTGACCCACATGGTCGTATATGTATGGTGGTGGTATTCCACGGTTTTGGGCTGAGTTCCCACACTTGGTTTTTGGTTAACGGTTTTTGGGCTAAGGCCCTAAGGGCTCGGTTGAGCAAATGTTTTGGTTACTGGTTTTTGTGGCATGCATACGTTTTTATTGGAGGGCATAAATGTCTTATAAATGTATTTGATGAACTTACTGGTTTTTGTCCACTCACAGCTTTTGGTTTTAATGCCCTTCAGGTTGATCACGGATGCGATTGCAGCAGAGACTGGGACATTGCACACCTCTTCCATCGATCCTTGCGCACTCTGGATGCCCTGTTTGGGCAGTGGCTCTTGGTCATCCTTTGTTTGACACCCCTTGTTGGACGGGAGCAGGGCACATTCCATGGTAATCCCGGGGGGATTGGGATGGGTCCTGTCAACTTGGTATCAGAGCACGGTTGCTCTATTTGTGCGCGCAGGTCGAGGGTGTGATGTCTCATTGGGCTGCAATTCGTTATCAACCTGATAGATAGTGTTTGGGTTTGGATAGTGGATGGAGTGCGATTGGCCCGATACGCCGTGCGTTAATGTGATTCGACCCAAGTGGGGTTGATTGTGGTGAACTGATGTTGTGGGACCGACGGTTCGGTCATGTATTATTAAATTGTTGTGCTGCTAGGTGCAGCCAGGTTCGGGGAACCTCATTTGAGTAATGGTCTAAAATGTGAACCCTTGTGGTGGTTTCTAGTGTGAGGGATGCTTGGTTCATCGGAGTTGGCCGATGACCTAGTGGTGGAACCCACGTTGATGGGATGGTAGGATTGGATCTGACGTCTATTCGATGTCTAGACCGCGGGGTCAGTCAGGTTGTGGATTTTAGATTACGGAGAGCTGTTTGGTTCGGTTGAACCATAGGGTGTGATTGTGGAACCCTAATACTAAAAAGGTAAACCTTAATTGTGACTAGTGGATGAGAACTTGTGCTGCGACGAGCGGTTGAGGTCATGGATGACCATGTGGATAACTCTAGTGAGTCTTGTCAGAATTATGAGATCCGATCTACGGATACGGTTCTGAGATAAATTATGGAATTCCGTGTTGGATCGGGTATTAGTGTGAGGTATGGATGCGGATCTCGATAGCAAGGACAGTTAGTCGGAAGTCATATGGAGATGACTGGCTATCGAGGGTAATTAGTGTGGTTCTGATACTTGGGGACGTTCGGGGAACGTTCATTTTCCTGATAGGGATTGTCAGAATAGTGGTACCCATAGTCGTGAGGTACGGGATCGTCGTTCGATATGAACGGAGATCCAGGGTTGTCGTATTTGCACACGGTGTGCAAGTATGAATGTTTGTGGGTTGGTACTTTCGTGCTGATGCTAGTATGGATGCCTGTGTGCTGATACTAGTGTTGTTGATAGTATGTTGGTGCTGGTACTAGCGCTGGTGCTAGTGTCGGTAATGGTGTTGACGATGAGCCACAAGTTGGGGTGTGACTCCGTCATGATGAACATATGTTCGGTCTTTGAAATTGGTATGGCTGAGTGATGGACTGGATGGGATCCAGTTAAGATTGTGAGGTGTTGGGATAAGTCCCAATAGTGGTGAGATAACCAGTAAGGAGTGGATTAAAATGGTATAATTACGATTTAAGAAATTTTGTGATGATTAGTGGATTTGGGGGAGTTGTTGGCAACTCCAAAATTTGTACGATTTTATGTTTTTAAATATCCCTAAAAAGTACATAGAAATGATTAAAACTGGAAAAGACGAGGAAAACCATTAGTGGTATAAAGGTAGGAAATTGTAATTGAGAACTTGGAAAACCGAGTGTTGAACCTGTAAAGGTCGGGATGTGCGAACGGACCAATAACGGATTGATTGTGGACACGGGGTTGTCTAAGTGAATTGAGGAGGTAGGAAGTCTAGTGGTTAGACTTGACGTCTTGTTGGGAGCATGTCTGTTTCCAACATGGTTGGAACCTTAGATTCGAGAAGCGTTGTGATTAGGGAACGAGAGTGGTGCTTGTTTTTGGTGATAGGTATTCCGAAGTCCTTGGGGTCGACATATCGTTTTCTGCCCTGGCAGACATTGACTGTAGTTACCAGTACGTTGAGCGTGTATTGGTTGGTGAGTCGTGTGTGTTGTGAGGTCACTAGGAGGAGCTACGTATTCGACATTGGGTAAACGAGATTCTTCATTTTCTGCATGGTGGCAGACGATGTTGGGGTACATGGCGTGGTGAGTGCATCGAGTTTTGGTTGCATCCACGTAGGATGAGTTTGGACGTCATCATTTTGGATCATCCTTGGTTTTTCCTAGGTGGAATGACAAGGATTGATACAAGGTAATCCGTGAGAATCCGCAGTCTCGACGTGTCTCGTCGTTGACTGATCTGTCTAGTTGTGGGAGTCGATTGCCGATCGTTGTGGCGATCTAGGATTTTGACGTTATTGTCAGGGACACAGTATCTATCTGGGCCGTGATCTTGATGATTCAGATAGGGGGCGAGTATATCACTCTTACCTTGGGTATGTGAGTCGTAATGACGGGGTTGAACTTATTTTCGAAGTGGGGCCTGTATGGTATTCTACTCGGGTGAGTAGGTTTTCAAGGTAGTTGAATTTTGTCAACCTTAGGCGTGTGGAGGTTGGATTGGCTTCCCTATGAAGTCAATCAAGTGTATTGAACGGGTAACCGATAGGTTCGGTTTTGGTGTGTCTTGGTAAATGTGAACGAGATTTCGGGATTTGGAATCGAATTTCTGGGTGACGATTCAGGATTCGATTTTGGAACTTGAAAGTATATTTCTGGATTTGGGTACGGAATGGTTATTCCAAATGCTAGCTTACGGAATAATGATTTCGGATTCAGATTTGGAAATGAGTTAAACTGTGATGTCTGGGTTTGGATCCGGGATGTCTTACGAAATTGCGGATTCAGATTCGGAATTGGAACCAGATGTTGGGTGGAGTTTCGTTTTGTCTCATGCTGGATTGGGCAAACGTACTCCATTATTGGAACGCGTTCGGCTATGACCTAGGTGGTTGTAGTCTGGTTATTAGGTAGATGTGTGTACTTCGTACTTGGTTCGAGGTACAATATCGTGTAGACTTGTGATGTCTAGTTACGGTATACGGGATATACCCGAGGTGTGTCGGTGAACGTGTTGGTAGTCGGATTGGTTCCGATACCATGGGATTGGTTGTGGACCGGACATTACTATGCAATGGGTCATGGTAATTCCGATGTGTTTAATTACACACAGGTCGTGTGAAATGTCGGTAAGGGTATTGGTGAGTCGAGTACGTTGGTGGCATGTGTAGCCACAAGTGAGTCTAGTGTCAGTTTTCGACTGACAACAACTGTGTGGTGACAGATTGTCAGGATGTGTCAACATAGATCGTTGAGTGGGGTCAGCTGACTCCTAGTGGGAGTGGTAAAGGAACCGTCGAATTGTTGCGTCAACGAGAGGGTTGATTCGACAAGTGGTGTCAAATTCGAAACAAGTAGTTTCAGTCATTCGACGGGGTCGAATGTAATCGTTGTGTTTTGAGTACTAGTGGTACGTTTGGGTGTAGACAAGTTTTGTCTAAGTAGTTGGTGTACGGGTGTACACGTGTTGCGTGGTCGATTCCACTTTCCGCGGGTGTTTGTGGAATCAGGGTAATCGAGTTTCGAGAGCGAAACTTATTAAGGAGGGAAGTACGTTGAGTTTAGATCGGTTGGAATTTCGGGGACGAAATTTATTAAGGAGGGAAGGTTGTAACGACCCGTCCCGAATTCCGGGATTAGTTTAGTGACTAATCTTGATTAGCGAGGTTGAACGGTGGTTAGTAGGGCGGAATCGGACAAAATGTGCAAAATGACCGTTTTGCCCCTGGTCGTGGGCAAAATGTTGACTTTTTGTTCGGGCGGTCAAATGGACTTTGACCGATGACCGTGACGTAGTTCGGGACGTCACGAGTTCATAGACAGGTGGCACGTTCGATTCCGACATTCGTAGAGAAAGTTATGGTGTTCGGAAGTTGACGGGTATTTTGGTAATTTGGCTTATTAGGGGCCAAATGTTGACTTTTTGACCGGGAGGTCCGATGGACGAGGGCCAAGGACCGTTACGTAGGTCTCGTCGATACGAATCCAACGACAGGCGGCATGCCGAAATCGGAGATTCGACGACGAAGTTATGGTCACGGACGTAATCACGATTAACCGAGACTCGGAATAAAATAATAATATAATAATAAAATCTGATTACTTTAATCCAAACCAATCTGGACCCTTGATGAGTGACACATGTCATCATCTCCTTCCTTCCCTAATTCAGGGATCTATGTTGGCCATTTAGTTAATTAATTCATTAATCTCCTCAAATCCTCACTATTGGTTCTAAGCCCAGATTCAATCCTGGCCATTGATCTCATCTGCACCTTCTGATTTAAACCATCAGACTCACATTCCCTCACATTTTTCATTACTTTCAACCCGTGCACTCTCACTCCTTGCACGATCACTCCACCACCTCACAGCCCAGCCTCACACACCAGTCAGCCTCAGATAAACCCCAGCCACCTTCAGACGCCGGCCACCACCACCACGGCCGCCCTGCACGGCCGGAAACCACCCAGACCCGAGAAGGAAACCAAACAACCCGATCAACCCAAATCGATCCAACCGTCCAAACCTTCATACCTGGACTCGAACCAACGTTGGGTTAGGATCAGTGTGACCTTAGGACGACTCAGACCACGACTGGGCAGCCCACGGCGGCGACACGGCGGCGGTAAGTCCAGAAACCCGTGAAGACCCGATTTACTTCCCTGCCTTGAAACGTCCGTTTTTGACGTTATGAATGTTTGTTTGTTTTTGAGACATGTCCTAGGAACCTAGACGACCATTTTAGACCATGAACCACGGCTGGAATCTCGACGAGTCGCCGGAGTTGATGACCTGAGTTCTCAGCCGATTTTCCCGTCAGTTTTCAGGTAGTTTAATCCACCTAAAAATTAGTTTGGATGTCACAGAACCATAGAGGGGATTATGACGAGTCCATAGGATCAAACCGCATCAAAAATGGTGGTCTGGAACTCGATCTGTGATCGGGTCAAGCCGCGGGTCGACGGCGACCCGGTTATAGACCCGGTTTCAGAACCCGGTTACTGTAGCATGACGTCATCATTGTTGACCTGAATGTTAACCTGGCGTGTGGGGGCGCGTGAAGGGTATTTTGGGGAAACTTCCAACATGACTTTTAATCTATTCGATGTAACGGACATTTTGGAATTGGTTTCGTGTCGATCGGACACCGTCTCGATAGTGTTCGGGATGTCCGAAGGTTTTAAATCAAGTTTAAAAATAAGTAAAAATTCGGGAAAATTACGGGACTTTGATAGGATGTTAATAATGAGGTTAGTGACCCTCTAATGTGATTTGGACAGGATTGGGAGTCCCGGTGATAGTGGTGTGGCCCGGGAGGGCCGATGGCACGCGTATCGAGGCACACGGTTAAAACGGTCTGTGAGTGGACTTTGGTTTTATAAATCTTATGCATGCTTAAATGTGTTATATGGTTTATATACATGATTTCTATGATGCTATTTGTGAGCATTGATTTTGGGTATGTTGCACGTATTTCGAGGTGTTTTCCGTATTTCACGTATATCGGGATTAACGGTTTATTTGTGGTTTGCGTGTTTGTGGTTAAATAAATAATATGATAAAATGGTTTTTATATTGGAAAGATGAATTCGGGCTTGAGGCCCACTTGTTTTGGAAATCTCGGACTTGGAGTCCATTTGAGTACGTAAGTCGGGCTGCGGGCCCAGTTGGTTTACAAATCGGGCCGTGGGCCCAGTGGTTCATAAAGTCGGGCATGAGGCCCAGTTGGATTTAAATGATGATTTCGGGCCAGGGGCCCTATATTTAATAAATGTGGTTTCGGGTCAGGGACCCTAAATGGAAATGTGTTGTTTTATGGAAATTCGGGCAGGGCCCATTGTGATGTTGTGAAATGAATTAATAAAAACTGTTTTCCCATATACCATCTGTACACATGGATATATGATGGTCTCCTCCAGATGTCTGGGACACTGGGGAAGTCACGGTGCATTGCCTGTGAAGGGTCACCATACGGAGCAGCCGGACCGTATGATGACTCAGGAGCAGGATTGCTATGATTGACGTCAGGGACGTCAGACATCAGGGATGTCAGATATATGGACCCGGAGAGACCCCGGGCAGCACGCGTAGCTTATGAAACCGTGAGACATGACGTCAGGGACGTCTAGCATCAGGGATGCTGGTGATGGTAATGGTAAAATACGATTTAATGAAATGGCTTTCCGGGTGGATTTATGATTGTGTGATTTTAATGAATTAATGTTCATTTATGGTAGTGGGTGGTGACCCACATGGTCGTATATGTATGGTGGTGGTATTCCACGGTTTTGGGCTGAGTTCCCACACTTGGTTTTTGGTTAACGGTTTTTGGGCTAAGGCCCTAAGGGCTCGGTTGAGCAAACGTTTTGGTTACTGGTTTTTGTGGCATGCATACGTTTTTATTGGAGGGCATAAATGACACGACCCATCCCAATCCCCCCGGGATTACCATGGAATGTGACGTGCTCCCGTCTGACAAGAGGCGCCAGACAAGGGATAACCGATTGCCATTGCCCAAAAGGGCTTCCAGAGTGCGTAAGGATCGATGGAGGAGGTGTGCGATGCTCAAGTCTCTGCTGCAGTCGTATCCGGAATCAACCTGAAGGGCATTGAAAACCAAAGCTGTGAGTGGACGAAAATAAACAAGTCTGTTAAAAACATTTATAAGACATTTATGCCCCTCAGTAAAAATCATATGCATGCACCAAAACCAATAATCCCATATTTATTTAGAAATAACCATTAGGGCCTTAGCCCGGAAACCAAAGCATAGTCTCAAATTCCAAAAGTCAATCCAAGAGTTATTTCATCAATTTAGTAATATTCATTTATTATTTTTCCATCTCCGGCATCCCCGATGCCTAGCGTCCTGGACGCTTGACGTTCCAGACGTCATATCTCACGGTATTAAGCAACGCGTGCTGTCCGGGGTCTCACCGGGTCCATATCTCTGACATCCCCGATGTCTGACGTCCATGACGTCTAGCAATCCTGCTCCTGGATCACTATACGGTCCGGTAGCTCCGTACAATGAGCCCTCGCAGGCAATGCACCGTGACTTCTCCAGTGTCCCCGACACTTGGAGGAGACCAGGATATAAATATCCTCATATCGAGATGGTTTTATGGAACACATTTTATTATTCATTTCCAAAATATCACAAGGGCCCTGCCCCGAATTTCCATAAAACCGTCGTAAGTCCAAATAGTTGAATCAAATCCGAAATAGTTTATTCAATTCCATTTTAGGGTCCCCGACCCGAAATCACATATACAAGTCAACTGGGCTCCTGGCCCGATTCATAAGTTAACTGGGCCCCTGGCCCGATTCATAAGTTAACTGGGCCCCTGGCCCGATTTCATAATTCAATTGGGCCCCTGGTCCGATTCAACAAATAACTGGGCCCCTGGCCCGATTTCACTTTATCAAATCCGTAACCGTTTCATGAAATCATACCCATCCATATTTATGGAAATCAGTGCAAATCCAGAAAACCTCGATTCACGTGCAAACACGTAAATCGCCTCGAAAAGCGTGAAAACATATAAATTCACTGATATCCGAAATAAATCATATAATCCCAATTATAACAATCATGAAACAGTTATGCATGCATCGAATTTATAAAACCAATGTCCACTCACAGACCGTTTAACCGAGCGCCTCGATACGCGTGCCATAGGCCCTCCCGGGCCACCTCACTATCACCGGGACTCCCAATCCTGTTCAAATCAATTTAGAGGATCACTAACCTCATCATTAACATCCTATTCAAGTCCCGTAATTTTCCCGAATTTTTAAGTATTTTTAAATTGGATTTAAAACCTTCGGACATCCCGAACAATATCGAGACGGTGTCCGATCGACACGAAACCAATCCCAAAATGTTCGTTACAATGTATAGGATAAAAGTCATGTTGACCTCACCTCGAGATTCGTGCCCACGCGCCGTCACGCGCCGCCGTGAGTGGCTGCGCGTGAAAGCCACGCGCCTGCTACAGTGCTCCTTCTTCACCCGAATGACTGGTAAACGGGTCTGATTACCCGCGATAGGATCCGTTTCAAACACCCTCAATTCGATATCAATTC
This sequence comes from Prinsepia uniflora, assembly GCA_032719365.1. NCBI lineage: Eukaryota > Viridiplantae > Streptophyta > Magnoliopsida > Rosales > Rosaceae > Prinsepia > Prinsepia uniflora. The sequence goes on from CM064861.1 coordinate 69,840,260, forward strand.
CATCCGTTCTTGATCCTACAACAAACATCAATCCACCAATTTCAGTTCTGTGTCCAAGATTAGCATCAACCATCGATCAATCTTGTCGACAACCCGTGATCACCCAAAACGGGTCGATCACCAGAACTCCTCCAATCCTTAACCATAATCAAATTAACTTCACAGGAAGTTAATAAGGACTAATACGAACTAATTAGAATCATTAATTTAACTCGACAATACCTCAATCGTCACAACTCAAGCTCGAGTTTTCCGGCCGTCCACCATGTCCGTTCACGGCCCTAGGAGCTCCCAAGCTTGCCCCATTTGATCTGGTTCGACTCGTTGAAGTTCCAGGAAGCTCAATCACTCATCAATTAGGCTTGGGCTGGCCTGAAACTGGAAATTCGAATTTGAATTTCCCAGAACCCAGTTTCGGGTTTTCAGAGAAATCCAGCATCAATTACACTCATTCCTTTCATTCTCAATCACAGAGTGACCCTCTCGACTCACTCTCAATTCTAACAATCCAACTCAGTCCTTAAAAGCACCCAAAACCGTCCTCAATCCACTTTGTACAGATCCCCTGCATTGACCCGAAAACACAATAAAATGGTGCCCACGTTCTTGTGATCGATTGCCAGCACCATACATGTGCAATTCCACCTCAAACTGGCCCAATTAAGCCATTAAATTGATAAACAATCACGGGATCGATCGCACAAACATTCCACCTTCACGGCTGTTCAATGAAACAGTACCCCGTGTGAAATTACTATTCTGCCCTTGTGCAGAAAATTACCAAAATGCCCCTCACGCATCCTGACCCGTAACTCGGTCATACGGACTCCGATTGATGCGTGCCGCCTGTCATTGAATTCGTATCGACGAAACCTCCGTAACGGTCCTTGGCCCTCGGCCATCGGACATCCCGGTCAAAAAGTCAACATTTGCCCCTACATCGTCCAAATTACGAAAATGCCCCTGGACTTCCGTACATCATAACTTTCACCACGAACGTCGGAATCGAACGTGCCACCTGTTTATGAACTCGTGACGTCCCGAACTACGTCACGGTCATCGGTCAAAGTCCATTTGACCATCCGAATTAAAAGTCAACGTTTTGCCCACGCCCAGGGGCAAAACGGTCATTTTGCACAATTCGTCCGAAATCGCCCAACTAATCCCAGATTAGTAAATCACAATTAAATATTATTAAATCCCGATATTCGGGACGGGTCGTTACAACCTTCCCTCCTTAAAGAATTTCGTCCTCGAAATTACCAATAACCTTATTCCACAACCTCCTTGTGGAAAACAATTCGACCACACATCTGTGTACACTTGTACACCCACATACTGGGACAACACCAGCCTCGTTTGTACCCAGACATACCATCTCAGTCATACGTCATAATAGCAACAACACTCGACCACCTCGAGTGAAAATGATCACCTGATCCGCGATAAAATCGCCTAACCATTTAGCTGACTCCTTCAGCTAGATGGTTCCCTTCCATTGCCAATAAATCCTTACATTTGCTCCCGTTGGGAGTCACCAAATCTCATTTGTCAGTCCACGCTGACACCACCAGTCAAACTGTCATCACAAAACTTTACCACCCTAGTAAAGCTCCAACCATCTGTCTATCCGTGACAACACCATGTACTACATCACTCTCGATGCAGCACAAGATCAACCACATGATCTCAATTCGCAGGGCAAGCCCATCCTGCGGCATAAATAAATCTCAATGTCCATAATCGCCGACTCCCTCAGCGAACCAAGACGCTGGAAAATATAACGGCGTTGTAGCATCACGCAAGGCTACTCGTGGTTACTCTGACCACCAACTCACTCATCCTGAGTGTACGTATACCGCCAACTTACTCAATCAAGTGGTGTAACTGGAACACATTGAATACCAGCCCAGCAGTGACACACATCTCAATACTAGGGTTCCATAAGCCAACCATGGCTAAGAGCACCTGCTCATACAATCACTGAACCCTGACAAAATCACTCTGCCCAGCGCACAGTATCCAATGTCCAGTCCACAATATAGCCAAACAAATGATATCAGAACCAATCCGATTACCAACACATTAGTTACACACCACTGGTACATCCCATGTACCGCCATTAGGCACCACTCAGCCTAACCAGTATCAATCCTCGTACAACGTACCCTGTACGTACCTCAATCCATCAATCTGACTATAGCCACCCGGGTCATAGCCAAACACGTTCTAGTAATGGAGTACATTTGCTCAAACCAACATGAGACAAAACGAACTCCACCCGTCATCTAGTTCCAATTCCGAATCCGAATCCGCAATTTCGTAAGAAATTCCGAATCCAAACCCAAACATCACATTTTTAATCCATTTCCAAATCCGAATCCGAAATCATTATTCCGTAAGCTAGCATTGGAATAACCATTCCGTACCCAAATCCAGTAATCCATTTTCGAGCTTCGCAATCGAATCCTGAATCGTCACCCAGAAATTCGATTCCAAAACCCAAAATCTCGTTTACGTCCACCAAGACGTAACAAAACCGAACCTATCGGTTGCCTGTCCGAAACACTCGATTGACTTCATAGGGAAGCCAATCCCAATATTCACACGTCAAAGGTTGACAAAATCCGACCACATCGGAAACCTACTCAACCAAGTCACAACCATATGGACTTCACTCCGAAAAGAAGTTCAGTCCCGTCATTTACGACTCACATACCAAGGTAAGAGTGATAAACTCTCCACCCATCTGGATCATCAAGATCACAATCCATATCCATCGCTACGTCACCCGACAAGTAATATCGCGATCCTAGATCGTCACATCGACCAAAGTCGACAACATCGCAAAACAGATCCACCTAGGATCCACACATGCTCACATAGCTAACAGTCCATCCGAAAGCTGATCGTAGGGTCTTACACCCTCAATTGAATCCTTCGCCAAATTTCCCTTGGTGGAAAGATGACCTCGCATTTCACCACCAAATCCAAAATCATACACAACTTCTTGTGTCCAATGAACCCAATCCAAACATGGGTCCACCTACCAATACACGCTCAACGTACTGGTAGCAACAATCATCACCTGCCACGGCAGGAAATAAGAAGTCAACCCCAAAGACTTCGGAATACCAATCACCGGTGTGGAAACGAGTACTTCCCTCGTCTCCCAATCACAACTCTCCCCGGATAGGGAGTTCCAACCATGTTGGAAACAGACATGCTCCCAATGAGATGTCAAGTCCAACCACGGGACTTCCCACGTCCATACCTCACTTGGACCACCACGTGTCCAAAATCAATTCATTACTCGGACCTCACGTCCGCCAATAGCCATGTATGCACACACCCCGATTCCGAACGGAAATTTCCTCAACTCTGCCTGGATGTGCATACCATACTGCCTTCGTCTCACATCTCGACCTTAACAGGTTCAATCCTCAGGTTCCAAGTGATTCACAATCACAAAATACTACGAATGGTTTCCCCGACTTTTCCAATTTCCATAATTTCCTTGTACTTCCTGGGGATATAAGCAGTACACAAACTTACCAATCTCGGAGTTGACCACAACTCCCCAAGTCCACCAACTCGCATGATATAGGGAACATCGTCCCTAGATTCCCCAAGTTTCAATCATACCATTTGATCCATTCATCACCTGTCATCATATACCTGTTAGGACTTATCCCAACACATCACGACCTCCACTGGATCCCATCCAGTCCAAGACTCAACCACCACTGAGTCGCCGATACCAATCGTCTGTTCATCATGACAGAGTCACACCCCAACTGGTGGCTCATCGTCATCACAAATACTGTCACCAGCACCAGCGCTAGTACCAGCACCAACGCACCATTATCAACACTAGTATCGGCATCCATACCAGTATTGGCATAAAGGTATCACCATACCAACATCCATACATAGCACACGAACACCCATGCCAGCACACGAACATCCATGCTAGCACACAGTGTGCAAGGTTGTTACCCTGGATCTCCGTTCATTCCGAACGACGATCCCGTAACCCCACTCGTTCCCCACGACTATGGGTACCTCCAATTTTTGCCATCGGCACATCAGGATAATGAACGTTCCCTGAACGTCCCCAAGTATTAAAACCACACTAAATATCCTCGATAGCCAGTTATCTCGACACAACTGTCGACCAACAGTCATCGTTGTCAAGATCCGTATCCACACATCACTCTAATATTCGATCCGACACGGGATTCCATATTTTATCTCATAACCGCATCCGTGGATCGAATCCCATAATCCAGACTAGACTCACTACAGTCATCAACATGGTCATCCATGACCTCAGCCGTTCGTCGCAGCACAAGTTCTCACTTAAGGTTCACCTTTCGGTCCATCAATTATAAATTAGGGTTCCAAGGTCACACCCTAGGGTTCCACCGAACCCAACTGCCTTCTGCAGTAAAATCCACAATCTGACCGACCCCGCGGTCCTGACATCATATAGACGTCCAATCCAATCCAATCGTCAACTCAACGTGGGTTCCACCACGAAGGTCATCGGCTAACTCCGATGCACCAACACCCCGAACATTAGCCAACACTACCAGGGTCCAAAACATAGACCAATACTCAACCGAGTTTCGCATTTCCAATCAAATGAGGTTCCCTGAACCTAGCTGTGCCCAGTGGCACAACAATCCATCATCACATGACCGAACCGACGGTCCCACATTACCAGTTAATCGAATACAACCCCACCTGGGTTGAATCGCAACCATGCACGGCGTATCGGGCCAAACACACCCAATTCACCATACAAACCCAAAACTATCTATCATGTTGACAACGGAACTGCAGCCCAACGAGACATCACACCCTCGTCCTTCGCGCACAAAAGAGCAAAACCTGCTCTGATACCACTTGACACGACCCATCCCAATCCCCCCGGGATTACCATGGAATGTGACGTGCTCCCGTCTGACAAGAGGCGCCAGACAAGGGATAACCGATTGCCATTGCCCAAAAGGGCTTCCAGAGTGCGTAAGGATCGATGGAGGAGGTGTGCGATGCTCAAGTCTCTGCTGCAGTCGTATCCGGAATCAACCTGAAGGGCATTGAAAACCAAAGCTGTGAGTGGACGAAAATAAACAAGTCTGTTAAAAACATTTATAAGACATTTATGCCCCTCAGTAAAAATCATATGCATGCACCAAAACCAATAATCCCATATTTATTTAGAAATAACCATTAGGGCCTTAGCCCGGAAACCAAAGCATAGTCTCAAATTCCAAAAGTCAATCCAAGAGTTATTTCATCAATTTAGTAATATTCATTTATTATTTTTCCATCTCCGGCATCCCCGATGCCTAGCGTCCTGGACGCTTGACGTTCCAGACGTCATATCTCACGGTATTAAGCAACGCGTGCTGCCCGGGGTCTCACCGGGTCCATATCTCTGACATCCCCGATGTCTGACGTCCATGACGTCTAGCAATCCTGCTCCTGGATCACTATACGGTCCGGTAGCTCCGTACAATGAGCCCTCGCAGGCAATGCACCGTGACTTCTCCAGTGTCCCCGACACTTGGAGGAGACCAGGATATAAATATCCTCATATCGAGATGGTTTTATGGAACACATTTTATTATTCATTTCCAAAATATCACAAGGGCCCTGCCCCGAATTTCCATAAAACCGTCGTAAGTCCAAATAGTTGAATCAAATCCGAAATAGTTTATTCAATTCCATTTTAGGGTCCCCGACCCGAAATCACATATACAAGTCAACTGGGCTCCTGGCCCGATTCATAAGTTAACTGGGCCCCTGGCCCGATTCATAAGTTAACTGGGCCCCTGGCCCGATTTCATAATTCAATTGGGCCCCTGGCCCGATTCAACAAATAACTGGGCCCCTGGCCCGATTTCACTTTATCAAATCCGTAACCGTTTCATGAAATCATACCCATCCATATTTATGGAAATCAGTGCAAATCCAGAAAACCTCGATTCACGTGCAAACACGTAAATCGCCTCGAAAAGCGTGAAAACATATAAATTCACTGATATCCAAAATAAATCATATAATCCCAATTATAACAATCATGAAACAGTTATGCATGCATCAAATTTATAAAACCAATGTCCACTCACAGACCGTTTAACCGAGCGCCTCGATACGCGTGCCATAGGCCCTCCCGGGCCACCTCACTATCACCGGGACTCCCAATCCTGTTCAAATCAATTTAGAGGATCACTAACCTCATCATTAACATCCTATTCAAGTCCCGTAATTTTCCCGAATTTTTAAGTATTTTTAAATTGGATTTAAAACCTTCGGACATCCCGAACAATATCGAGACGGTGTCCGATCGACACGAAACCAATCCCAAAATGTTCGTTACAATGTATAGGATAAAAGTCATGTTGACCTCACCTCGAGATTCGTGCCCACGCGCCGTCACGCGCCGCCGTGAGTGGCTGCGCGTGAAAGCCACGCGCCTGCTACAGTGCTCCTTCTTCACCCGAATGACTGGTAAACGGGTCTGATTACCCGCGATAGGATCCGTTTCAAACACCCTCAATTCGATATCAATTCCATCCGTTCTTGATCCTACAACAAACATCAATCCACCAATTTCAGTTCTGTGTCCAAGATTAGCATCAACCATCGATCAATCTTGTCGACAACCCGTGATCACCCAAAACGGGTCGATCACCAGAACTCCTCCAATCCTTAACCATAATCAAATTAACTTCACAGGAAGTTAATAAGGACTAATACGAACTAATTAGAATCATTAATTTAACTCGACAATACCTCAATCGTCACAACTCAAGCTCGAGTTTTCCGGCCGTCCACCATGTCCGTTCACGGCCCTAGGAGCTCCCAAGCTTGCCCCATTTGATCTGGTTCGACTCGTTGAAGTTCCAGGAAGCTCAATCACTCATCAATTAGGCTTGGGCTGGCCTGAAACTGGAAATTCGAATTTGAATTTCCCAGAACCCAGTTTCGGGTTTTCAGAGAAATCCAGCATCAATTACACTCATTCCTTTCATTCTCAATCACAGAGTGACCCTCTCGACTCACTCTCAATTCTAACAATCCAACTCAGTCCTTAAAAGCACCCAAAACCGTCCTCAATCCACTTTGTACAGATCCCCTGCATTGACCCGAAAACACAATAAAATGGTGCCCACGTTCTTGTGATCGATTGCCAGCACCATACATGTGCAATTCCACCTCAAACTGTCCCAATTAAGCCATTAAATTGATAAACAATCACGGGATCGATCGCACAAACATTCCACCTTCACGGCTGTTCAATGAAACAGTACCCCGTGTGAAATTACTATTCTGCCCTTGTGCAGAAAATTACCAAAATGCCCCTCACGCATCCTGACCCGTAACTCGGTCATACGGACTCCGATTGATGCGTGCCGCCTGTCATTGAATTCGTATCGACGAAACCTCCGTAACGGTCCTTGGCCCTCGGCCATCGGACATCCCGGTCAAAAAGTCAACATTTGCCCCTACATCGTCCAAATTACGAAAATGCCCCTGGACTTCCGTACATCATAACTTTCACCACGAACGTCGGAATCGAACGTGCCACCTGTTTATGAACTCGTGACGTCCCGAACTACGTCACGGTCATCGGTCAAAGTCCATTTGACCATCCGAATTAAAAGTCAACGTTTTGCCCACGCCCAGGGGCAAAACGGTCATTTTGCACAATTCGTCCGAAATCGCCCAACTAATCCCAGATTAGTAAATCACAATTAAATATTATTAAATCCCGATATTCGGGATGGGTCGTTACAATAAATGTCTTATAAATATATTTGATGAACTTACTGGTTTTTGTCCACTCACAGCTTTTGGTTTTAATGCCCTTCAGGTTGATCACGGATGCGATTGCAGCAGAGACTGGGACATTGCACACCTCCTCCATCGATCCTTGCGCACTCTGGATGCCCTGTTTGGACAGTGGCTCTTGGTCATCCTTTGTCTGACACCCCTTGTTGGACGGGAGCAGGGCACATTCCATGGTAATCCCGGGGGGATTGGGATGGGTCCTGTCATGCAGACCACACCACACAGCCCTGTCTCCATTATCCTCAATCCAAATAAACTACTCATTCTAGCCATCCACTAACACCCATAAACAATTGCATGCTCAAGCACTCACGGCATGGCCGGGAAACCTGTTTCCCACGGTGAATGAACAGTACCCTTCCGTTCAAATGACCAAAATGCCCTCAGTTGGCAATTTACCATAATGCCCTTCATCTTCCGTGACCCGTAACTTGGTCACCCGAGGTCCGTTTTTAGCATGCCGCCTATCGTTGTACTCAGGGCATCGAGACGAACCTAACGGTTCTCGAGTCGTGTGGAAATCAATTGTCAAATAAAAAGTCAACATTTTCCCCCTAACCGTCCAAATTACGGAAATGCCCTTGAATTTTCGAGCGTCATAACTTTTTCCCTGTTCGTCGGAATTGGACGTGCCACCTGTCTATGAACTCGTGACGTTCTGAACTACGTAACGGTCATCGGTCAACGTCCGTTCGACCCTCCAATCAAAAAGTCAACAAATTGACCACACTAATCACAGGGGTAAAAATGTCATTTTATTCATTATTTTACAAAATTACATTTTCCGAATTTCCGGGGCGTTACACTACTCCTGAGTCACTATACGGTCCAGTCGCTCCATATAATGACCTCTCGCAGGCAATGCACCGTGACTTCCCCAATGTCCTAGAAATCTAGAGGAGACCAACCACATATCCTCATATAAGGATGGTATATGGAAAACAATTTGTAAAGTCATTTCAAGACATCTCAAAGGGGCCATGCCCAGAATTTCCATAAAGTCACTGTAATTTCAGAAATAGGTCTCATGCCCGAAGTATACTTATCATAAACTATTTCCACAAATCCAATTTCCAAAACTCATAGGGTCTCAGCCCAAAATTCCATTTCACAAATCAACTGGGCCTCAAGCCCGACCATGTAAGTTAACTGGGCCTTAAGCCCGATCATGTAAACCAACTGGGCCTCCGGCCCGATGTCCCATTAAATCACATGGACTCCAATTTTCTACTTCAGTTTAAATATTTATTTAAAAAAATTTTGACATATTTTAAACTTTTTTCCATAAAAATAAGGGGGTTATATTCAATTGAAAATTTTACATGATTTCCGGTGGTTTTAAAATTTAAGGGTATTCAATTAAGATTTTAATGGGTTTTACATAAATTTTGGTATATTCAATCTAGTTTTTAATAGATTATTTTAAAATCCTTCAAAATATAAGTGTATTCAATTAAGATTTTGAAATATAATTTTAAAATATGGGTGTATCCAAAAGTTTTATGATTTTATATGATTTCATAAAGGGCAATGTTAATTGGACCTTCTAATTTGACCACATTTAATGACCATGTTGATGTGGCAATCAATGAATGGTTTAATATAAATATAGAATACTTTCATTTATTAAAATAATATCATTCATTGATTGCTACATCAACATGGTCAATTTAGAGGGTTCAAATAGCATTATTATTTCATAAATGGATAGATTTTGAAGGATTTAGAACAAAAAATATACATATCCTCCACCAAATCAGCACTCTTCCCCCTAAAAATTCGTTGCATTTGGAAAAAAAATAAAAAACATCTTCCCACATTTCCATCGAGCTCCAGGCTCCATCCAACCTTTAGTCCACCTCCACCCAACCTCTAGTGTCCTCATCCTCATCCACTATCCCTTCTTCTCCGCCAATCGCCAGCAAGTTTACATATATCCACCCAACCTGATGTTATATATATTTGTGTTGTTCGATATAAACACGCGGCTAAGGCACACTGCAGTACTGCACCCGAATTATCAACGATTTCAGGGAATAAAAGCTTGACCAACTGCATGTCTAACACAAACTCATCTTTCTTATGTTACCATGCTTTTTGATAAACAAGAGGGCACGGTGCAATGGTGAATTCCTAAAATGAACATTAAAGTTTACTTTTTACAGCAGATAAGTTGGGTAAGACAGAGAGAGACGGTAAGAGGAGGCAAGTGGGGTGATAGTTGTGGCAATGGTTTCATAAATGACGATGAGATGGGATTTTGGAGTGTGCAGGGGTTGATGGGCAGGCCATGGGAGGGAGGCCTCTTTAGAGAATTAGAGATAATGAGTTGGATAAGATATGTAAAAAAGAAAAGCTAGACAAAAGAATTAAAAGGCACCAGCATTTCTGCTTTATTAAAAAATTAGGTAAATAATGTGGACAATTTTCCGCCTGTAGATTTATTTGAAAAGTTAAAATTAAAAATCTTATATAATAAGTCAAACACTTTAAAATACTTTAAAATACTTTAAAATTCTTCAAAATTTTGTTATAAAATCTTCTAAAATTTGACATGAATTAAATGAAATCATATAAAACCATCCGCTAAAATATATTATGAATTTATATCAATTAAAACATCTTGAAATCTCAAACGAATACATGCAGCCAGTGGCGGACTCAGAATTCTTTTTCGAGGGGTCAATCATAAACGACCATAATCCTTTATTAGCCTTCTAAAAAATTTATCTTGCAATTATTCAGATTAAAAAATAGATGAGTCTGAAGATTGTTTAGAAATTTTTGAAATTAAAATTAGAGATTATTTCATTTGATTGAGTTTTATGATTACATTAATGCCATCGAATGAAAATTAGAGTCAATAAGAATTTGTTATAAGCAATTTTTGATGAATTTTGAGTTACAAAAGTATATTTATCAATATTAATAAGCATAAAATACCATCGTGATACTGTATTTTGGTATAAATTTTATTTTGGCTGCTTTGTTTAGGAGACTTCTTTGATCGAAAGCCTAAATGGCAAGCCACAAGCCGACCTACTAGGCAAGCTAGGTTATGCGCCAGCTTACTATTAAAATGATTTGTTAATTATTAAAAAAATTAAATGAAAAAGAAAAAAAATACATATAATGTACTATTATTGTTTAGTTTAATTATAATGTCCAAGTGACATTTATGTAGTATTTGTTTCAACTTTCTCTTGACGCATATATGGAGATGAAACAACTTCGGATGATAACCTAAGTATAAATTCTAAAATTCAAGTAAAGCAAGTTTGCTACTGCAAACTTTCTTCCTTTTATTGTTCACTGCTTCCTTCTTTGCTCTGCTTGCTCTCTGCCACATCAATAACCTCCCTGATTCTTCTCCCTATGTCTTCATCTAAAAAAATAACATCCTAATTCAGAGTCACCGCAACCATAATACTCAGACTTTTTTTCTACCTCTCGTTGTTCTTTCCCATAAGAAAATAAAGAACAAGGTAAGAAGCCCCCCTCATTCTTCTCCTTTTGTCTTCATCTAAAAAAAATAACATTTTAATTCAGAGTCATCACCACCACAATACCCAGACTTTTTTGTCTCTCTTATTTGTTGTTCTTTCCCATAAGAAAATAAAGAACGGGATAAGAAGCCTCCCTGATTCTTCTCCCTTCGTCTTCATCTAAAAAAATACATCCTAATTCAGAGTCACCGTCACCACAATACCCATACTTTTTCTGTCTTTCTTATCTATTGTTCTTTTCCATAAGAAAATAAAGAACAGGATAAGAAGCCATAAGGCAAAGTAAGTCCAACCATATCCATCATTCAAGCATCTTAATTTCCTCTTCCCTTGAATTTTCCCACTCCTAAAGCTAGATCATGGAGAAGAGAAAAGTTGATTATTTTTTATTGTAGTGAGGAGGAGCCTAACTTCAACTTTTTAAATTTTTGTCCACTAAAATCAATTTTATAGATGAATTTTCTAACATACCTAAAGGCAAGCTTTTTAGGACTGGAGGGTCAATTTCCAACCTCTATGTTCAATATTCTAGTGATGAGGGGGTCAAGTGACCCCTCTTGGCCTATGGTGGATCCGCCAATTCATGCATCCCTCTAAGATTATTTTAAGATTTTTGGGCCCTTCATGGTCTCTCTCAGTCTGTCATAGGCCAGTGCCGACTCTACCTAAATCATCACTAATTTATTTTATTACTTTTTTTAAGATTAACTTCAAATGAGGTTTTAAGAAATTAAAAGTTTCGATCTTCAGATTTGAATCTGAAAAGTTTCGATTTTAATATTAATATTTCTATGCATAATATAAGAAAAAAAATATAATACTAGAGAATCATTTTTCTTTCTCCCTTGATCTCCTAATCGATCAGAAAAGAATTATCTCACAAAAATGAAAAATCTTGAAAGAAACTGGTAGGTATTAGTATCTGGATAGATATATATATATATATATATATATATCAATTTAGAATTGATTGTTGTTGATTTATGCTTAATTAATGATATCACGATGATTTAGAAAATAAACTATTTTGATTATTAGCATATAAAAATGGAAACTTTTTTTAATTACGTACACAATTACGATCGAAAACAAAGAGCGAGGTGCTCCCAAGGAAGATATACGTACGAGGATAATCGATTTTATAAAAATGGAATGAGATTTTTAAGCTCTTGTCTAATTTATATTTATAAAAAGAGAACCATGAGAAGATTTCTGCACTTTCTAATTAATGCCTAGATTTTCTTTCTTATATTGGAATTCGTTTACTCGTAAAATCCGTGCATGAAATTCAAATATTTTTTTCCATCTTCATGAATATATAACACGAATTTTCCCAAATGAAACCCGGCCATCTCCAAGAGTCTATAAATTCACCACTCTCATTCATTCTTCCTCAGAACAAAAATTTGTGTGCCTGCTCCTTTTTCTTGAAGAAACCCTCGATATCAATTTCTGTGACCTCGTTGAAGCATTACAATGGATTCTCGTACTTACATGGTTAGGCCTTAATTTGCTTACCCTTAATTTCATGCTTTATTAATTTTTATTATTTCTTATATATTAATAATGAACTCGAGTTTCTTATAATTAATTTCATGCTTTACAGACTTGTGGAGTGAAAATTGATACCACATCCGTAGGATGGCATAAGTGCATCACGAAAATGCTGAAAAAAATTAAAGGTAAAATTGTTATTTTCAGTCCCAATTAACCGGTTGTTATCGTTTATGAATTCTACCCTGATTTTATATATCGTCTATAAATCGAAGTCTGAGAACAATTAGTAAAATATGGGTAAATTAAAATGAGGACGTTGATAACTATCTAGCTCTCAGTTTAACTTTAGATATGTGAATACAAGTATATATTAACATTGTGTTTTTGTTATTACTATATATATAGGAGCATCATATGAACTAGATGCAGAAGGAGGCATGGCAATTGTAACTGGGAAAGTAGACCCAAGAAAGTTGATCCGACGGCTAGCGAAATGCGGGAAGCAAGCCGAGCTCTCGTGGGTGATCACTGGAGATCAAGTTATATATAGCAATGGCGATGCCTATATGGGAATGGGAGCAGCAAACCCTTACTACAATATGCATGCAAATTATGGACATGGCGGCTATTATCCTTCCTACCCTCAACAAGGATCTTACCCCATAAGCATTTACTGTCCCCAGGCACCTTATAATCCCTATAATTATTATTGATTATGACGATGAATCGAAGATTCGTTTCGGCCGGTTCGACTTGAGGAAAAATTTTGATTCAGAATTTGTCCTTTTTTTTTTTTTTGCTGGAGATTTTTTGGTTCGGGGTTGTCAAGATGATGACCTCATCCTCCGGCCGTAGTTAATTTGTTATATATATATATATACATATATAGTATTCAAGGTATTTTTTCTGGCTTGGGTACCACTATATATGTATGGAATACAAAATAAGTTTTTGTATGGAAAACACCCTATAGTTTTGCAGATTACTGGCTTAATGCAAGCTATATGATGGATTATATGAATATACTTTTGGGATTTGATTCATTGAGTTTTTATTTGTTTATTAGTTTTTTAAGAGAAGTATGATACTTATTAAGGGTGTATTTGGATGAATTTTTTTAAAAATTACTAATAATTTATCAAATAATGGAATTTAAATTATCGGAAATTAATTTTTCAGAATTTGTAAAATTTTACGTTTGAGTAATATATAAGTAAAATAAAACTTAAACATGTACTTTAATGTTCATATATAAATGATAGTTATAAAGATGAAATTTTCAAAATAACATATTTTTATATGAAATTTAAACTTGTTAATATATAGTTAGGTAGCTTATGTGCAATAGTCCTATCAACCAAATAAAATTAGGCGTTTGAGGATTCAACTCCAGTTGAAAATTAACTACGTACATACCAACAACCGTTCACAAATACCAAATCTCAAGTTGAATAAGTGGGCCAAACACACTCAAAAACAAAAGTTTTGCATCCAATAGAGCGTTGAAACTAAAACATGGCAACACACTTAAATTTCAATAAACTAAGCTCTGTTAAGGACTCTGTTAGCTCTCAACCGAAATCTCAGGGAATAACTTGTCAATCTCCTTGATCCGTGGTCCATGGAATCTCCTTGATTCTTGGCTACTGTTTCGGAGTTACTCTCCTAGTTAGATTCTGTCAATACATACCTAGATAGGACTATACACTATATTAGGACTCTACACTATTCTGTATATATAAGGGTACGTGTTGCTCTACAATTTATTATTCATTCAATATAGAGAAGTTTCGCCATACCTTTATAAGCTCAACCCATTCCATCTCAGTTCAAATTTTTTAAAAAAAATGTCAACCCACAAAGACATAAAACAAAACTAGGAAGAAAACAAGCCAAGCTCCAGCCGGTTCAATTTACACCAATAAGGTCAACCCACAAACATAATATTAATTCCAACTAAAGCACATAATTCAGCAAAATACACTTAGATTTTAGATAAAAAGCACATTCCAAAAGCGGAATAATCACTGAACAAATCAAGAGAGAAAAAAACACAAGAATTAGAGTACCTGACTTATGAACGAGGTGAAACAATAGCGCGCACAAATTCAGTAGAGCAAATTAAGCAAGTGAACTGAAAAGTA
The DNA here is from genome assembly GCA_032719365.1 of Prinsepia uniflora. Lineage (NCBI taxonomy): Eukaryota > Viridiplantae > Streptophyta > Magnoliopsida > Rosales > Rosaceae > Prinsepia > Prinsepia uniflora. The sequence goes on from CM064861.1 coordinate 69,855,273, forward strand.
AACAAGCCCCAAAAAACAACGAATTAAGATGCTATACATATGCAAGAATAACTAATTGAAATTATCCCTTCGTATTTAGTGGCCTCTAACCACCAAATTGAGTTGAAAACATTCTAGAAGCTGGTCTTTCCATTGTCGGGTGACTAGTATACATACCTAGTTGGACATGCAGAATCGCTTAGAAAATCTAGAAAACATTAAATGAAATAACCTATTAAAAATATTAATTAAACTTCAATATATGTACGGTTCCTGCTAACAACAAGAAAGATATATGAGAAGAAAATAATTAATTGGGAAAAAAAAATGAAAGATTCTTTTATGTAGAAATTATTTAATTAGTATTATTAAAAAAAACAATCCCCCTTTTCAGCCTCCCTTACTACGAATCACCCAACAAAATGTTCCACCAACAAAATTGGGAAAACAAATTGTGCAAATATCCCAGGAAGCTATAAGAAACTTAAGCCATCCATTCAAAATTCAACAAATTAACCAAAAAAATAAGCACAGATATATCTATTTGGAACATATCTTCACTATGATCAGGGTAATGTTACATATATGCATACACAAATGAAGTAAATTTAATATATAAAAATAATCCATCAAATAAACATGGAGATGACGCAAACCTGAAAACATAAATGAAACTAAGTTACGAACATAAAATTAGGAACCATGGATCGATCTATCTTAACTCTGAACCAGGAATATGAATCATCTAATGCCCTTAGTAAAAATTCTAACAACTCAGACATACAACTAATAGATACATATATTATCAGCGCGCAACATGATTCTTTAAGTTTCTGCATCAAAGGTCTAATTAACTATATATAGCAATTAGCAATGGCCATCATTTGAATTTATACACCCATCAATGTTCATGCAGTTATCTTCCTCAAAGCATTAATTGGGTCAAGAATCAATTTTTAATCCTTCTTATGCGAACAATGTCGAAAGTCTACATCACAGTTTCGAGCATTAACAAACATGATCAATGAAACCTACATTATTGATTTTTTTTTAACCTTCCATGCGAACAAATGAATGGAACCTAAATCCAGAATGATCTCATCCAATTTAGATAATCACCAAAAGCAGTTAGAACCCCCTGATCTTTCCCAATAATGATTCTAACAGTACTACTATTCAGTAACTAGCATTATATTTAGCACACTGCAACCCCAATCAGTGTATAACACATTGATATAAAGATCACTTCCAAGAAAACATATACAAAACTAACAAATTAATTTAGGAACACTCAAACTTAAACTATAATGCAATGAACTCATAGGGCAACTCTATATCTACAGCACGAAAACACAAGTCGTCTCCACAGAAATACAAATATCATTATAAAAAAAGAAAAAACACTATCAGTTTCCTACTTAATTATCTCACAATTTCATTTCTCATGCAAGTTGTAATTAAAGAATTAAACCTGCCTTTAGTAAAAAGTACGGATACAACTATAACAAAATCCTCAAAGTTGTCAAAGATCAAAGATTGTACCCCCGCTGGTTAAAGGCATAAAAACCACTAGCAAGGAAATTAAATCCAGGAATCATTTTTTATAATCAAAACTGCTAGCAAGCACTCAAAAAAGAACCTTGGCCGAGTTCGTTTATCGATCTCCTAACTTAAGACGCCATTTACTGCATGCAATGCAAATGTACATAATTAACATGGTTCACCAAAATATAAAGAAGATATTCAACACCGGCTAGCCAATTTAAATCACAGGCATCAGACCAAATTCACCCCAAAATATATAAGTACTGAGTGCATTTGTCTCATTTAAAATTCTATCATTTAATTTATAGGGATTATCAAGGAGGTCAACAACATTTAGCTCCAGCATCAATTAGGAATCTGTCCACACATTCGAGTTTACAAGGAATATAATAATCAACATACAATATATGCATGGTTGAGTGTATCAATAGCATTTCAACCAACAATGCAACGCAACTCTCACCAATGTGAGTGAACTCAAGTTCATGGGTGAGAGAAAATTAGAAAATGCAAACAAGAAAAAAAAACAATGGAAATTAATTTTAAGGATTGCAATGGTTGAGTTGGTACTCAGATTTTATGGGTATATAGGTATCTGTCAAGCCATGGGTATGGAATTAAGAATGAGGAAATTTATAATCATCACAACCAACCGAATTAAACGACAACAAAAATGTAAAGAGTTTTAGAATGTATTGGCAGTAGATTGAAGAAATCAGAAGGTAGAAACAAAACCCTATTTCAAAATAGATGAAATTGGATGGAAGAGATGGGATTTGGGGAATTTTGAGTACAAACTTTTTACTTTTGAGGGTGAGTGAGGAAATTCTTAGCTTCGGGAATAAGTGAGATTTAAATTTTTCACAAAAGAAATCGCGAGTTAGAAAAAACAAAACCCTAAAAAAGAAGAATGGTAAAAGAAAAAGATCTTTTTGAGGTGGGCCATTTCAAAACATATTGCCACTGAGAGTCTAATTTTGTATCCAAGGAAACTCAAAAGCAAATATAACAGTACAGTAAAATGGTATATTATATTATTTAATATGACACTGCAAGTCTGCAACAACAATACATGCACGAGTAGTATCTGCACCAACACATAACTTTCTCAGCACCAAAAGACATCTATCTGTATCATAAATCAATCAAATCCCAATCAAATGAAGGAAGTAGACCATGCTAACACTAATGCAGAACTAAGAGTAAGATAAAAACAACACCCCAACAAAGAAACTAATAAATGAATAAAATAGCACAATTCTAAAGTAGATAAAAATTTTACCTCAGAATTCCTCCAAAACCCAATGCTATCTTGTCCAATCCTTTAAAAAAACCAACATGTAAGACATTACAAACACGCCACAAAATCCATATAAATAATAAAACAAAATCCGAATTAAGGATTTGCCTAAATATTTTACCATTGAACTAAAGAACTTGCTAAACATTACATCAGATTATAAAATGATGAGGGATTACAAGGCAAGGACAGGTACAATTGGAGAAAACATCAACCAAATTAAATTATAGTACAAATTGTTAAAGCATAAAATGTTTCAACTTAGAGAAGGAACACCGCACAAGGCGTAAGAACACAAGCATGTACGTGGTTCACTTAAATAGGGCTACGTTCACGACGTTATCCCCTTCTCAATAGTTCAATAGTGTTTTTGTACATAATACAAATATGCTTAGAGCCTTTAGAGAGAGAAAGTAAATGTAGAGAGAGGTGAGAGCTCTAAAGTCTAGAGAGAGATGAGGTTTAGGTCATGAGCTTAATGATGGACTTTTTAGGCATGGGGCTGATAGTTCCCCTTATATAGGCAAGAGCTATGGTTTAGGTCATGAGCCTAGTAATCGGCTTTTTAGGCATGAACCTTGATAGTGAGCCTTGTGTGATCTTTGAAGCCTTCTCGATGGGCTTACCTCATGGTCCGATGTAGTGTTTGACAAGTCTGTTGCTCAGTTTAATATGGTATCAAAATAGATAATAGATAACACATAACTTATGGAGGATGAGGGAAATACTCATACAACTTTTTTACAATCCAACCTAACAATTTAATTATACCAAATACCAAACTATAACTATTCTCAACCAATGATGCTTCACGGATCATCCTCCCGTAATCTAATTCAACAATAATTAAATTATCAAATCTCTTGGTGATGGAGATGGGTGGGGTTTTTGGGATATCAAAAACAGCAATCGAAATCTCCAAATGCTAGGTGAATGAAAGACGATCGAAGATTTTCGCTTCGCCCATCTCTCAAAGATCACCAGCCGAATTCAAGAGGAACTTAGATGATATCAGCAGTTGTGTCTTCACTGCAACAATTTTAGAAAGCGTCGATGACGGCTGATAGAGTTTGAGAGACTAAAGAGTTACTACAAGAAAACCGAACGTGTCAAAGAAGACAGTTGTTAGCGAAGGACAAAATCTTAATTACAAACAAGGAAGACAAAACAAATACAGGTAAAATTGTAAAATCCCTGTTAATAAACTGTTATTTTTTCAACTATCGTTTATAAAATGTAGCCAACTTAACACGCGCATTGTTACAGTGTCCTTAAATGTGTAAAATACATGAAAAACAAGAGGAAATAAGAATAGTTAAATAGACAATTAGCGTGAATAAACAAATAATATTATAATTAACATGAATGTCTACAGACTACATAAATGTTAATGAAACCCAAGGGAACATCATTGAACTACTACTGGTAGCTATGCTACTCTTACTATCATTTACATATCTTATCTTAACCATTGTTCGAACATAACTTAACTACTGTTCTAAAATAACTGCTCTTTTCCATCAACATTATAGAGCAATTACTAGCTGCCACGGCCACAAATATTATACATGTGGAACCATAGAAACGTGGGGTTACCACGTGACCAATAACTCTCGAAATTTCGATATTGCCCTTTGTATAGACGACAACGTCATTACACGATCTCCGTATTAATTTGATATATTTACCAGCTAAATATATCCGGTGACTCTCAAGGCTTCACTATAAATAGAAGACCTCATCTCACTTCTACGGGTAATTAAAAACTCATACCGAAACTCTGCTAGTTTATTTCCCTCAATTAAACTGACTTTAACATCGGAATGTTCTTGGTTGAACCACCTTCCTGGGCTTCAACCTTAACCCCGATTATTTCTTGTTATTGGGTGTAGGGATCAAGAAGGAATTCTACAAGTCTGGACGATTTCTACATCAACAACTGGTATTTTCATTAGGGGTGGCAATGGGTCCTGTCGTGTCGGGTTCGTGTCGTGTCATGAATTCTGTTTTATCCATTTATGCCCAACCTGAATCCGACCCGTTTAATAATGGTGTCAAGAATGTCTAACCCGTACCCGACTTGTTAATGACCCGTGTAACCCGTTTAACCTATTTAATAAACAGGTCATACTCAAAAACCAATTAACTTATGACCCGTTTAACCCGTTTAACATGTTTAACCTATTTAAATTATAAGATTTAATAGATATTTAGGTAGGTAAATGGGTAGATATATGAGTTAGTAATGACACGTTTATTAAATGGGTCAATATATAAGCTAATATACGGTTAACCTGTTAACCTGAAATCTACCCATTTATTAAACGGGTTAACAGGTCATTATACCGGTTAACAGGTTGACCCGAAGCCCACCCGTTTAATAAACGGGTCATAACGTGTTGACCCGAAAATGACCCAAAATTTTAATCGTGCGGGTTGACCCGGATAAATTTTGAGCGGGTTTCAAGTTGTTTATCGAGTCGTGTCAAAAATTGCCACCCTTAGTTTTCATTGAGATCCGATTTGAGAAATATTCAAAGCGCGCTGAAAAACTTCGTTACACTTTTGACACTTACCTTTCTTCACATGGCCAGAACACATCGATCCACACGAGCCTCCGAGGCTTCCACATCCGCTACTGCGATCGCTGCCATAAGCGAACCACTCCCAGAGATTCCAGAAGAACCACTTTCCCGTTTCCCACATGGTCTGTGCCCCACATCAATTCACCTAGCATTCGGAATGCCGGATTGGACACCTACGTTCAGTTTTGGAACGTTCCCTACAGTTGCTGCTACTATGAATCCCCCACCTGTAATGGGGGCATGCGCGGCGTTTTTTCAACAAACAGATGAACTACTAGCCAGAGAAACGTCTCTAGGAGTCCCAATCAGCTCCCAGCCGACATAGACCTAAGGAGGCACTTGGATGCCATGCGCAACCCGCACGCCAACACCCAGGCACCAGGGAGACGAGATTCATCACATCTGTCTGAAGGCGCGTGACATGCACTCAGACTTGCTGCTCGTCACGAGCAAGCATCTAGGGCTCGCCTCTGCAACTTAGACTGACACAGCAAGTCGAGCAGCGGAGCAACCAAGTTCGGGCCCAATCTGAGCTCCTACAACAACTGTTGGGAGACATCGGGACACCCAGTACCTCTAACGAGTGCAATGAATCTCGTGAGGCACCAAAGGACGTCCCAAGATGCACTGGCAATGTGCATGTTCGCTGCCAGACAATGTCCCAGGATACATCGCTAAGTGACTCAGGGGAAGAAAGCTGCACGCCCAGGGCAAGAACTGCTCGAGACCTCCAACCCGAGAGCGACTTGGAAGACGCCCGAGAGCACTTTCAAGCATTGAGTGCCCGCACAATAGCCGACGGCAGCAGGCAGTCTCCCAGACGTCACACACTCGCTCGAATGGACGAATCCGCCATGACTCTAGGAACACGGACTATCGCAGCGAGGAGGATAAGTCTCGCCAGCGTGCCCGAGTGCCATCCCAGCTGCAACTCGAGGAAGTCAACGCCATTTGACCCGGCGTGGAAATCTCCGACATGAAGGTCCATTGCACACTGAAGACGTTCGAAGGATGCGAGATCGACGCCTCCAGGGAGTTCAGCGAGACGGAGACTTAGAAGATGACATTTGGCGCTAGATTCAGATGTCATCATCTTCGTCGTTCGTGAGGGACATTGAGGAGGAGCTGTTCCCGCAACGATTTTCAACTCCCAACTTCAATCAGTACAAAGGAACCTCTGACGCAGTAAAGCATATCAATTACTATTGGAGGTCATGGTACCTCATAGGTACAACGACGCGCTCATGTGCAAAGTATTCTAAGCCTAGCTGCAAGGTCAGGCGATGACATGGTTCAACCATCTCCCCCAGAGATCAGTCGATTCCTTCGAAGAGTTAGCCCTTACCTTCGTGAAGGAGTACTCGCAGCTTCGCACCTTCGAAGTCAAGGATGACCACCTCTTCACCATCCGGAAGAAGCCTAAGGAAACCTTGAGGCAATACATCCGGAGGTATTGCGAAGAAAAATCCCGCATCGTAGGATGCAGCGATCTCGTCGTGGCCATGACATTCAAGCAAGACCTACCGCGGGAGAGCCAGCTCTATGGAGATATCTTCATGAGCAACGCCGGAAGTCTCACTAAGATGTTGTCCCTAGCAGAACGACACATGCTGGGAGGACGAAAAAAACACCACATATGCCGCCAACCACGTCGAGGAAGGTGGACATCCCACAAAGGTGTTTGCGCAGCCAAATGATGAAACCCACCACGGGAACTTAGTCGAGAGAGCCAACAAGCGCAAAGGGAACCCGTCATCCAATAAGTCTGCTGGTGCAAAGAGGAATGCGCAATTTTCGGTACCCATCCTCTAGATATACATTCAGATAAAGGAAAAGTCATGGTTTGAAAGAAGAGCTCAAATCAAAGGCGACCAGGAGAGGGACCACAAGATAAATGGTGTGCCTATCACAATTGCTATGGGTACGATATAAGCTTCTGCCAGACCTTCGAAAGATACCTCTGGGACCTCTTAAAGGAAGGACACTGCACCAAGTACGTCAGGAAAAAGGCAACGGAATGTCTTGGAGATAAAGGCCCCCAAGAGCCCTCACAAAAGATGATCTGCGTGGACACAATCATTGTCGAGTCCCAGTTGCAGGGAACAACTAGGAAACTGAATCAGTGACCAAGTCATCATCAATTGTGATTAAAATTCGGCCCAATGCATACTTTGCTCACAAAGTATCTTCCAATAAGATTCAACATGTTTTGATTCAACATATAATGAAATTGTCTTATCGCCTACAATTTTGTTTAGAAAACACTAAGCCTTCACCGTGTGAAGCACTCCAAGCCTTCGACATGCGAAGCATACTAAGCCTTTTCCACGCAAAGCACTCCAATCCTACGCCATGCAAAGCACTCTAAGCCTTTTCCACGTAAAGCACTCGAGCCTTCTCCACGCGAATCACTCCAAGCCTTCGCCATGCGAAGCATACTAAGCCTTTGGAACGAAAAGCACTTCAGTCTTCGCCACGCAAAGCACTCCAAGCCTTTGCCACGCGAAGCACTCCAAGCCTTCGCCACGGGAAGCACTCCAAGCCTTCGCCATGCGAAGTATATTAAGCCTTTTTCACGCAAAGCACTCTAAGTCTTCACCACGCGAAACACTAAAAGCCTTCACCATGCAAAGCATTCTAAGTCTATGCCATGTGAAGCACTCGAGTCTTTTCCACGCGAAGCATCCGAGTCTTTGCCACGCAAAGCATACCAAGCCTTCGCCACGTGAAGCACTCAAAGCCTTCGCCACGCGAAGCACTCAAAACCTTCTCCACTTGAAGCACTCAAAGCCTTCTCCACACGAAGCATACTAAGTCTTTGCCACGCAAAACACACCGAGCCTTTGCCACGTGAAGCACTCCAAGCCTTCTCCACGTAAAGCACTCCAAGCCTTCGCCACGCGAAGCACTCCAGGCCTTCACCACATGAAGCACTCCAAGCCTTCGCCACGCGAAGCGCTCGGAGTCTTCGCCACGCAAAGTACACTAAGTCTTCCCCATGCAAAACACGCCATGTCTTCGCCACGCAAAATGTTCACGGCTCACCCCGAAGTGGTACATGGAACCATCCAAAAACTCAACTAGTTGGAGTCGGAAAGCTACTAAAAAACGCTTCCAGCCCAACAAGAGGGGTAACCACCGGGCCATGACAAACATTGGGCAGATTTTTAAACATACGAAGTCCAATTTTGAATTTCATTGAACGGGTACGGAATTCAGCTTTCTAACGCCGTTGATCGCACCCAATTCTGAGTTGTGACGAGTTCCCAGAGAACATTTTTTTACATGAAGGTCAACTGCACGTACCAGCGCACGAGTACAAGATTCGTCTAGTCCTAAAAAGCTCAATTTGGATTGTTTCAGAACACGATTGACGACATTTGAAAGATATGGAAGTCAGTTTTCTAACTCTATTGATCTCACTCAATTCCGAGTTGTGACGAGTTCCTTACGAACGTTTTTGTACAGGAAGGTCAATTCCATGTACCAGCGCACGAGCACAAGATTCGACCAAGCCTACAAAGCTCAGTTTGGATCAACTTGGAACAAGCTTGGTGACAGTAGAAAGGTATGAAACTCAACTTTCAAACCCCATCAACATTACTCAACTCCGACTTATGTCGAGTTCCCAGCGAGCATTTCTATACACGAAGGTCACCCTAGCGGAATAGCGCGCGAGCCCAAGTTGTACTTGGTTCTACAAAGCTCAAATTTCTACATCTCAAAACAAGCCTATGAAGGTTAGGATTCAACGAAATTTGATGGAAAACAAAGGAAGACTTCATATTGATAATGCTGAGAAAGCTACATTAACAAACCACATATCGATTGCTCAACCACTTGCACTAACAGAACAAAAGAAGAGCTTGGCGAGTCATAAGTCAACTGCCCAACAACTTATTTGATAAAACATCTAAAAATGGAGAAGCCTACACTACAAGTCTAAGGAAAATCGGTAAATGCACCGAGCTCTTCTATCTGCCAAGCACCACCCGCATGGATATCGGAAGTACTCCTCGTGCAAGACTTTGAGCTCCAACCAGGCCTTGCCTTTACATTCTATTGCGCCTTGCTCTTCATGTGTCAAGCTCTTTTATCTTCCAAGCACCACATGCATGGTCCACTTCCAAGCTTTGTTTCTACAATTACACAATCGTGTACAACATCTGGAGCTTCACAAGGGGCATGATCAATCCTCTGTCCTTATGGTCCACCTTGCAACCACCCCATTTTGATTTCAACAGGGCCTGTAATGTCAAGTCTTTGGAAGGTTCTCCACCAGCCAACACGACTCCTCGGAAAGCTTCAATCACTTTATAACATCACACGCCCTTCGCCCCGTTTCATGGGAAACCTTGCCTCACAGCTGGAACAAGCCTCATGCTAGATTGTGACGTGCCTCACTTCAAGGCATGGACGCCTAGCCTCCCACTGTTGAAAGCCTTCATACGACACGACGCGCCCCGCTCCTTAAGTGTAGAGCTCAACTGTTCACTAAGCACCATGTGCATGTTTAGTGGGAAGAACATCTTCATGCTGGCTCCACTAGCACTTGAAGATGGCAAATCCATCTATACGTTGAGCACTTCTATCCGCGAAGCACCACATGCGTGGTCATTAGAAAGAATGCCTCGTGTCATATGATGTGTTGCTTCACACTCCATGCCTCACCTTGCTTCCAGCAGCGCCTCTTCTTGCACCATAGCATGTCCCTCACTGCAGTGTAACACACCTTGCCCCAAAGCTGGAACATGCTTCGCCTTGTTACATGTCTCACTTCGAGTCATGGAACTTTGTGCCTTTCCCGTTGAAGACCTTGGTATTGGCTCCACCCGCACTTGAAGATGACAAGTATGTCGTTGCACCATGCTCTCCCATCCACAGGCATGTCAACTAGAGGAGCGTCTTGATATCAAGTCCATCATCCCTAGAAGTTGGAAGCTCCAATAAGTCGGGGACGCACCACTAGATGGTCTTCAACATGAGTCCCCAAAAAATTGAGTTCTTCGGGATTGCACTATAGATAACCCTCCACGCATCTTGAAATGATCGTCTCAGAGAGTAGAGCGCACCACCACTTGAATTGTTGCAATCGAACATCCACAACTCTCAAAATCTGCAAAAGATCAAAGTTGAACAAAGAAAAAAAAAATATATAATATATATTAAAATAGTATATATATATATTTTTTAAACATACAACAAAACCTACATTGTTGATTGCTACAAGCGGCGGTAAAGAAAAGTTGGATACAAAATGTACATCAAAAGCAAGTATGTGACTTGCAACAAGCTGAAAGAAAAAAAACAATTGCAGCAAGAAGTCTTCCGCGTGGGGCTCGCCTGTCCCACCTTTCCAGCAGCCCAACCGGCCTTCCCTTGCTCTGAACGGCAGAGCCGCGACTTGGAACGCGTGAAGGACTCCTCATTGGCTCCCTTTGCCGACCAGCCCTGATGCACTGACCCGCCTTTGCCGCAGCCAACATTAGATGCAAGCAGCAGCCGACCAACTCTGTTGCATCGGGGCCCCTCTTTCGTCTAGTCGCTCCAACGCGCAAGTGGCTCACACGTGCCCTCAACCATCGAATCAGCAATGACCCATTAACGCTACTGTTGTCAGACTTGACTCCTGCAGTGCCCCTACTCCTCCCTCCAATGCATCTCTGCCACTTGCCTGCATCTCTAGCCTTGGATTTTTGACTTGCACAAAAACATCACCAGCAAGAGAGAAAAGGAAGCAACAAAATTTTTTACCTCTACAAACGAGGTCTCAAACTCGACGACCGTAAACAGTTGATGGTGGCAGTCTGTTTCCACCAACAGTTAACCACAATTAGGGTTTGATTTTCTTTAATTGAAAATAAAGGCCAGATGCCTTCATTTAAATAAAGAAAAAATAGATAAACCCTAATGACTAAGAGGGCTCTGAGGATCAACTCAAAACGAGACATCAAGCCCAAAAGCTTCTCATTGGGACAAGATCGAGGTCAATCAAAATTTCAACCACTCAAAGCAAATCAGAGTCCTACTCCGAGAAAAAAAATGGTTTATCGGGACCATAATAAAAATTATATACCTTAGGATTCCTTGAATTCCTAAGCGATGTGGGGGCATTTGTGTAACCAAAAATCACCAGAGAATCGTGGAGCTGCCACGCGACTCATAACTCTCATAATGTCGATACTGCCCTTGGTATAGACCACAACGTCATTACACGATCTTCGCATTAATTTGATATATTTACCAGCTAAATATATTAAATGATAAGATCAATGCAGACAATAAATAACTTACCAACGAATTATTTATTTATTAAGAAACAAGTTATTACACTCAGTACAATCACTTATTTAATACTTTCTCCTTCAACCAATCAGATGCTCCTATGATTCTCAAGGCTTCACTATAAATAGAAGACCTCATCTCACGTCTATGGGTAATTAAAAAATCATACCGAAACTCTGCCAATTTATTTCCCTCAATTAAACTGGCTTTGGCATCAAAGTGTTCTTGGTTAAACTACCCCCCCCCTGCGGCTTAAACCTTAACTCCCGATTATTTCTTATTATTGTGTGTAGGGATCAAGAAGGAAATCTACAAGTCCGGACGATTTCTACATCAACAATACATATATATAACATTTTAAAAAATAGGTGTTCCTTTCCCAAACAAAGAATAGGTAAACATCCATATAGGACATCAAACATCAATTGGAGCAAACAAAGAAATATAACCGATTGAGTTCAATTTGAAACCTTTGAACCAATAAGCTTCCAACCAAGAAAGATGTGCTACTTGTTGAAAAATTAGCTCGGCAAAATACCAAGAATTAGAGATTGACTAGGAATCCTGGTTTGACTAGGATTCCAAATGCTGATTTAGGAAATCTGAGTTTTTCTAGTATTTCGATATAAGATTAGGAAAAGTATTCCATAACCCCAAGGATTGAATATCGATATCGACGGATACATCGCTGCTAAAATTTACGGATATCTCGTTCTAAATATCAATATCATTTACAGTCAACAAAAATGGCAGAAATTTAGTCTAAAAGTTTGAAATTTTGAGAAAAACTTAAGTACTCAATAATAGTTATATAAGACTAATAAAATTATAAAATGACTTGGATATAATAAATATATAGTGAATAATATGATACAATATGCTTATGACGATGTCTAATAATATAAAATCTTAAATATAAACATAAATTGAAGTGAATTACTATAATTGAATGTTAATATAATTAAAAACATAATAATAAGCATAAAAATAGTCCAAATATATTTAAATTTGGAAAAGAAGATGAAAAAATAAGGTCAAATTTTGTTAAAAAATGGGAAGGAATTGATATATTTAAAACAGGAAAAAAGAAAGAACGAATAGCCAAACTTCATTGGAAAATTAGAAAAAATTGATAAAAAAAGATAAAAAAAGAAAAAGAAAATATTCAGTCGTTGTAAACAATGGGGGTCGAACCCAGGACTCCCAATGAAGAAACAAAACAAACAGCCAACTCGACTAGCTAGCCTGATTGGAAGTTTAAGCAACGTATAATATATAAAGTATAAAAACTAACAGTCATCCTCTTCCTACAACGGGTCTACAACTCAGGTTTTTTTACCCGACTCAAAATATTTCGTTTTACGTCTAATTTTCACAAATCAACAGTCCTTCTTCATCGTTTTGATCCCAGAAAGGGATTAGTGGGCTTAAAAAAAATAAAATTCTTCGATATTTCGACCAATTTCGTTCACCCTCTTTTAGGTGTTGCTGACCGAATTTTCCAATATATCGAGCGATATTTCACCGATATTAACGATATTTACATCCATGCATAGCCCTCTAATGACTAGGAAATAAGCTATATTTCCATCTCCAAAGAGGAATAAGAATTGTAATATGGTAAAGAGTGTAACCTAAGTCCTATGCATTATAAATAGGCCTATTAGGAGTATTTACATCTACACGGAAAATAAGACAACAGTAAACAAAGAAGTCATGCACAGCAAAAAAAAGTGATTTGAGATATCGTAAGCTAGGGTTTGGGGATTAGGTCAGGATCCTACATAAGTTCTTGTAATCCTATTATCTTCATAGTGCTAGTGATCTCTCAAAGAGATCACATGAGGACGTAGGAAAAGAATTAGCTGAACCTCACTAGATTCGTGTGTTCGTGTGTGTGGTGTGTTTATTTTATCTTTTATCTATATTCCGCATTAGTTTAGCATCATCTTATTGTTTTCACGATCACCTAGAGTCTTATCAAGAAAAAAAATCAATGAAGTGACAAAACTTACAAAAATTGTTATCAGAGCTATCAGGGAGAGTGTTTTGAGATGGCGGGTGCCAAGGAAAACACAAGTAATGACATGAAGGCTATGATCAAGCCATTCGACGGGAAGGAGAACTCCACGTTATGGAAGAGTAAGATGAAGAACGTCCTGATCCAACAAGATTTGCAGGAGGCTCTTCTCCATATAGGGAAAAAGACAACTAGCATAACAAATGCGCAAAAATAAAATAAGGATAGGAAGGCGAAGAATTTTATAGAGCAACACCTTGTCGATTATGAATTGCTTCATATCGACGAGGACATGAATTCTAAAGAAGCATGGGATAAGCTCGAGAAGCTCTACCGAGGTAAAACTTTATCTAACAAACTCTTCTTAAAAGATGAACTATTTAGCCTTCGGATAGAAGAAAAGGGAGACTTGCAAGAACACCTAAGCAAGTTCCAGAATTTTGTTGAGAATTTATCCAAGGTGGATGTAAAATATGAGGACGACGACAAGGCACTCTTAATGCTAAGATCTCTACCGCCTTCATTCAAGCACCTCAAGACCACGTTGATGTTCTGTAAGGATACCTTCAAGTTAGATGAGGTCTACCAAAGCTATTCAGTCCTATGTCAAGATGCACAAGAACACTGAAAGTACTCAAGCACAAGGCTTTTATGTTAAAGGCACAGAGAGAGGCAGATCAAAGAAAAGACCAGATAAATCAGGCAATAGGGGTAGGTCAAAATCCAAAAGAAAGGATAGCCAAGGTTGTTTCGTATGTGCTGCTTTGGATCATTGGAAGAAGAACTGCAACATGTGGAAAGAAAGGAAAGCAAAGGCGATGGCAGGGAACTCAAACGCAGCCAGTGTTGTAGCTTCTGAGGATTACAACGGAGAGCTCCTTGCAACACCATCCAGCTCCAGTGCTTTCGCATTTTGGATTTTGGATACAGAATGTTCATTCCACATGTGTTCTATCAAAGAATGGTTTGATACATACGAAGAAACCAACATCGAAAAAGTGTTAATGGGAGATGACTCACCATTTAAAATCCAAGGTATCAGATCAATTAAAATCAGAATGCACGACGGGGTTGCAAGGACATTGGACAAAGCTAGACACATTCCAAAATTGAAGAAGAACTTAGATCTCTCACCACCTTTGACAAGGCAAGGCTAAGGTACTCAACTGAAGGAGGGACACTCAAGATTTTCAAAGGATCCCTTGTCTTAATGAAGGGAGAAATCCAACCTAATCACTATATAAGCTTCGAGGAAATACAGTAGTAGGTCGAGCCATCTACAACACCAATCTTGGAGTGGAGCAGCTAGAACCGTGGGCGAGGCAGGGGTTTAGTGAGAGTGTCGGCCAGCTAATCATCTGTAGGGACATGAGACACCTAGAGGTGGCCATTGGTGACATGATCACAAATAAAGTGATAGTCAATGTCCACATGCTTCATGCGGGTGTGGAAAATTGGGTTGGAGCAGTAGTAGGTGGTTCTAATATTGTCACATGAGATAGTGAGTGTGCTGGAAAGGGTGAGACCAAGCTCACAGAGCAGGGACTGAACCCCGATCAGTTCGACAGTGGTGGATGCCACAACCCTATACTCGGCTTTAGTGGAGGACCTGGAGACTGCACGCTGTTTGCAGGAAATCCAGGAGATGAGGTTGCTGCCAAGGTAGACCAGATAGGCGGTGGTTGATTTGCGATCATCTTGGTCCCCAGCCCAATCAGCATCCAAATAGGCATGTAGTGAGTGAGTAACCGCATGGATTGTTGAGGAAGCCTTGCGATGAAGATGGAGGCCATAAAGTAGAGTCCCTTTCAAGTATCAAAGGACCCATTCAAGAACCTGCCAGTGTAGCTCGGTTGGGGCATGCATAAATTGTGAAAGTTTATTGACAGCAAATGAGACATCAGGTTTGGTCAAACTGAGGTACTGCAGACTCCCTACAAGGTGGCAGAACAAGGTGGCATCTGCTAGTAGAGAGCCATCATGAAGGTGCAACGAAGGAGAAACCGCTAGAGGGGTGGCCAGGGGTTTAGCTCCATCCATGCGTGCCAAGTGGAGCATGTTATGGATATATTTATGCTGTGACAAGAAGAGGCCAGTGGCAGTTGGAAAGACTTCCACACCAAGGAAATAGTGGAGGGCACTAAGGTCCTTAACCGAGAAGCTCGTAGCCAGAGAGTGGATGAACTGAGAGATGAGTGCTAGATTGTTCCCTGTCAAGTTAGATCATCAACATAAACCAGAAAAAACAGAGTGATTGAACTTTGCTTGATGAGGAATGAGGAGGCATCCGAGCTGGCATGTACAAAGCCTTGGGTGAGGAGGAAGGACTGAAGCTCTTTGTACCAGGCCCGGGGGGGGCGCAGTTTGAGGCCATAAATGGTCTTGCGAAGCCTACAAACATGAGTTGGGTGCTGCTGGTCCACAAACTCAGCCGGCTAGGCAATGTAAACGTTCTCATGCAGAGTGCCATGGAGAAAGGCGTTATTGACCTCCAACTGTCGAATAGGCGAGCCACGAGTTACAACCAAGTGAAGGACCACACAGATGGTAGTGGGTTTGACCACAGGGCTAAAGGTGTCTGTGAAATCCACTCCCAGGTGCTGATGGTACCCCTTGGCAACAAGATGGGCCTTGAATCGATCAGCTTCTCTAGTGGGTGTCAACTTAATATGGAAGACCAACTTCTTCCCGAAAACATTTTGAGTTAGGTAAGGAGGAACAAGCTCCCAAGTCTCATTCTTGATGAGAGCATTCAGCTCAGTGGACATGCCAGCACGCAATTTGGGGTCTTTCTTGGCTTGAGAGGCACAGGTAGGCTCAGCCAAGGTGGGTAGGTGGTGCTTGGTGGCTGTGAGAGCATAGGTGGAAACGGGTTTCACCATTCCTGTTTGAGTCCGAGCCATGGGATGGGTTTTGGCAGGGTTGTGGGGAGGGGGCCTTGGTAGGGCTGGGGGAGGAGGCTGGCGCCTCGTGTAAGTATGTAGGGGTGGTGGCTAGGAGGCAGTGGTGGTAGAAGTGAGGCCAGCAGGAAGGCTGTTGTGGATAGGGGGACTAGTGCTGGTTGTGGGACCATAGCAGGGGGCGAGTCTGCTGCAAGATCCTACAAGAGTGATGTGTCAAGAGAGTCCCGGAGAGTGGGGCTGGTGACAGTGGCGTGACAATGGGCTGAGAGGGGACTTCTATGATGGGAGAGACAGTGGAAAGCCACGTGGTGTAGGTGTCAGAGGACACTGTGGGGGAGGAGGGGAGGGAGGAGGAGGAGGGGAAGATGGTTTCATCGAACTGAACATGACGGGAGATGTAGAGTTTGTGGTTGGATGGATCATAGCATAGATAGGCACTTTGACAGGTCCCACCCCTAATCCCCCGGAATTAAGGGCTAAACCCTGCTCCTGTCTAACTTACGAATGACACGCAGACTAAACGAACGTCCAACCTCCATGTGACATGTAAGTTGGAAAAGGGATTTTCGACCCGACTATCCAAACTTCCGAACTTCTCAGGCTGCGCAGAGTCTACTGAGGATCATGCGGGTGATGTCTCCGATTCTCTCGATCGACAGCCCGCACCACAACAACCTGGAGGGTATCGAAAACACGAAAAGACTGTGAGTGGACAAAAATAAAGTATATGTTCAAAAACATTTCATAAAACAATAGCATTTATACCCTCCGTTTCAAAAACCAATGCATGCATAGCAAGTTTATGTCATAAAACTATTCAATATTCCGGTTAAACAAACCATATAAGAAAAATCGACACAAGTTCCTTTTTCCAAATCCCGGGCTTTAGCCCAAAACCATCGAAAATCATTTCATCCGGGCATAGCCCAAAACCTCATAAAACCATGATTGAAAACCACTCCACATTTCCGTTCATCGAACCTGTTGGATCTATCCGAGTCTTTAAACTCCCGAGTCTTTAAACTCAATCCAGGCCTCAATATAATCCGAGTCTTTAAACTCAACAGGCCGACGGGGGAAATAGCAATATCCGAGTCTTTAAACTCCCGAGTCTTTAAACTCAATCCGGGTATTTAAAACCAATCTGGGCCCGTCCCCCGTCAATCATAATCCGGGTCTTTAAACCCAATAATCAGATCCTGCAAATCCAATCCAAAAACTGTTTAAAACCTTTTTCTATTTCCGAATCTTAATCCGCATTCTCATCAAGATCCCGAATCCAAACCCAGAACTCATATCCATCTCCTTTCTAGATCTGAGTCCGCAACCATCATTCCATAAGCTAGCATCCGGAATAATCATTCCGAACCCAAACCCGGAAATCCACTTCAAGTCTCGAATCGAACCCCGAATCGTCATCCAGAAACCCGATTCAAAAACCCGAAGTCACGTTTCTCAAAACCACTTTTCTGAACTGGGCCTCTAAGCCCGAAATCATTTTCCGAAATCCATTTGTAAATCATTGATATTAAATCATATCGCAAATCCCGAAATCAAATCATTAAAACCAGGTTCAAATCACAATATTCAGCGAAACCTCGTAAAAGGTAAAATTTCGTAATTTCCTCGAAAATTGTGCAAAATTGTAAACCATCAAGATCCTAAATCAAATCATAGAATCATGTATAGAAAACATATAAAAACATATATGCATGCAT
This sequence comes from Prinsepia uniflora, assembly GCA_032719365.1. Taxonomy (NCBI): domain Eukaryota; kingdom Viridiplantae; phylum Streptophyta; class Magnoliopsida; order Rosales; family Rosaceae; genus Prinsepia; species Prinsepia uniflora. Next base: position 69,873,608 of record CM064861.1, read on the forward strand.
CATAAGTTAGAAAGCAAAGTCCACTCACAGACCATTCCGTCGTTGCCTCGATAAGCGCGTGCTTACGCCGTTCCCGACCATTCCGCTATCCTCGGCTTTCCCAAACCTGTCCAAAACCCATACTAAGGTCACTAACTACTTCACAATGGTCATACTAAAATCCCATAATTTTCCCGTATTTTTGGCTATTTTTAACCGAGCCCTAAACTTTAGGACAGCTCGAAACATATCGAGCTGATGTCCGATTAACTCGAAACCAGTGCCAAAATGTTCGTTACATTGATTAGACTGAAAACCATGTTGGAAACTTCCCCGGGTTCTGCCCCACTCGCCCTCACGCGCCGCCCAAAGGGGCTGCGCGTGGCAGCCACTCGCCCAGCACAGTGTCTCCGTCTTCCCTGGGAAAACCCGGTCCGACCGATTCGGTTCAGACCGGTCCAGTTGAACCGGCGCAAGCGGTTCTGCTTCGATTTCAGGCCATTTTCCTTCCTTTTTGGCCTATTAGGATCGTCCTACTCTAACTAGCCTAAACAACTACTTAAAACACGAAGTAAAGTACGAGAACTTACCATTCAGGGCTCGAACTAGTCCCCTGAAATTCCCAGTCGCTGTTTTCCAGTCACCCACCGTCTACTCCGCCTCAGGTTCGACTCCTCAGACCAACTACAACATCCTTCAACTAACAGGACCAATAAAACAGCTCGACTAAGCTCCTAAATCCACGATTTTCACTTTGAATTTTAAACGGAAAACAGGGGACATCGAGAACTCACCCGCGTTCTGACCTCCACCGTGCTCGCCGTCGTGTTCCATTGGTTCACAAGGCGGTCCTCAGCCTTCCTAGCACTCCTTCGACTAGATTGGATCAAAGATCGATGGTGGTTACACCCTGACCATCTACTCCTTCTCTGTTTTTCAAAAACGAAACCACTGCCCAAGGTGGCCCTCGTGGCAGTCCAACCCCACCTCACCGTACTCTCACTCCCTCAATCAGCACACCTCTTTGAACTTCCATTCACAAAGCACTAGAAGGAATTTCACGACTCACACACCCTGGATTTTGGGTTGAGACTCCCTGTCTCTGTTTTCTCTACTGAGCGACCAAACGTTTTATTTTTAAAATTAAAGAACACGGCTGTTTGGGCTATAAGCCACCAGACACCCACCAGGTGGCCATCATCCAACGGTCCAACCCCAAAAATCTCCAAGTTCTCAGGCCACATGTCCCCATCCAAGTGCTCACAAATCCCAGAGTATAAAAAGACCAAATTGCCCCAAAATGTCCCAATTACCATTTTACCCCTCACGTTCCTAGACCCGTAGTTTCGTCATTCGACGTCCGACGACTGCGTGCCGCCTGTCGTTGGACTCAGGGCATCGAAGTCTATCTAACGGTCCTTGGTTTGCGTGAAAACTAATGGTCAAACAAAAAGTCAACAATTTCACTCTTTTTCAACTTAATTATGATAATGCCCTCAACCTTCCAAACATCATAACTTCCTGCTCGGATTTCAAAATCGGGCGTGCCACCTGTCTACAGACTCGTGACGTCCCAAACTACGTCACAGTCATCGATCAATGCCCAATTGACCGCCCAAACTAAACGTAATCTTTTTACCCACTCTAGGGCAAAATCGTCATTCCGTCATTCCGCGCTAATGGTCCAAAAGTAACCACCTAAACACCGATTAACTCAGTTAATCCGCCGCTAATCACTTCGCTAATCCCGACTCCCGGGACGGGTCATTACACACTTTGGCAAAAAGAATAGCCAAGGAAGATGCAGGGATGGAAACGAGGATGCATTTTGTTTGAGGTGTAGGGACGAAGCCAGGGAAAACAGAGATAACCAAAAATCCGAAGATTGGCATAGTTGGGAGTGGCTTGGAAAAGAGCATTGTAAGGGCATTAATTGTCTAAGAGATGAGTGAGGAGTCGATTGATAAGGTAGACAGCCGTCTTGAAATCATAAGACGAGTAGGATAGTTGGACTTGAGCTTGATGAATGAGGGTTATACCAGTGTCAACAATGTGATGACAACGCCTTTCCGTGGCACAATTGTGTTGAGGAGTGTGGGGAGGGGTAAGGAGATGATTGATTCCATGTTTAGCAAGAAATTTATGAATTCACCACCACTATCTGTGTATAGAGAGATGATGGGGAAATTAAAATATTTTTCAACTAGAGTTTTAAAGTCTTTAAAAGTTCCGTGTCATCTCAATAGAGGTATTATTCTGCTTGTTGAATTAGGAAATGGAGATTAAGTTGCGGGTCATGGATGGAACACATAATACATTTTTAAGTTTAAAGGGAGGCAAATGTGAATAAGGGAGTAAGGATGAGCTTGTATGTGTAATACTTAGGCCTTTACCGTTTCCATTGAGGATCTCATTAGGACCGTTGTAGCTGGTAGCATCAAAGATATGTTGGGAGCTGGTTGCTACATGATGGGAGCCACCCGAGTCAAGAAGCCAGCTAGAGGAGGAATCCTGAGTGGCAGGATTGGCCATTGGAGGTGGCAGGGCTGAGTGCTGGAGGTGAGGCAGCACTTGGAACTGTGGCCCTGAGTGCCACACCATTGACAATATCCACAATAGCTAGAGAGCTGAGAAGTTTGTCGACGGGAACTGTCACTTTGGTGCTGGTTGTATCGCGGACCAGTGGAACGGTGGCTGTCCGTGGGCTGAGTATTGTACCTCTTACCAGAGGAGCCCCTATTGGAGCGGGTGGAGTTGTAGCCACGAGAGGACTGAGTGTAGTGGGCAGTAATGGAGGGTGGGGGTTGTGTAGGTAGTACGTTTGGAAGCAGCCTCATGCTGATCCAGCAGGTCATGAAGGTTTTCAAAGGGTATAGTGGTGTCCCTGGACCTCACAACGGCGGCAATTTTCTTGAACTCAGGGCCAACTCCATTAAGAACATGGAGGAGAAGATCGTCATCAAACAAAGGTCTGTCAATGGAGGCCAATTCATCAGCAAGGACCTAGACTTCCTGAAGATATTCAGAAACGGGTCGGGAATCCTGGCGCCGAAGAGTCAGACGTTCCTTGAGGCCAAGGACACGGACTCTGGCTTTGCTAGCATGCAGGTGGGTGATCCGTGCCCAGGCAGTGGCTGAGGTTGAAGTAGCGGCAATGAGTTGAATCACCTTAGGTGAGACGGAGGTCAGAATGGCATGGAGTAGAAGTTGGTCCTGACAGACCCTTCCATTTTAACAGTGTCGAAGAGGCCAATACCATATATTTATATAATATAGTCTTCCTCCTCCAAATATCCTTGTAAGAAAAAAGATCTTGCGATAATATATTGTTTATTATAATGGATGAGAAACAAATGAAAAGCAAATGAAAAAAATATATAGCAACAAAATGAAAAGAAAAAAAATTAAAAAGAAAAACTTGAAGTTAGAGATAAATAAAAAGAAAGAAAAAATTGAAAATGAAAAATAAACATAAAACTGTCATGGGTACGTGGTTTTTGTAAACTCTGATAAATTAAGAAAGAGAGAGGACTAGAAAGAGGAAGGGAAGAAAAAAGAAGGGAAGAAAAACTAGAGAGGACCAGAAAAGGAGATAAAGAAGTAGGAAAAGAAAGAAGGAAGAACAAACCTAGAGGAAGGGAGGAGGAAACCCAAAAAGCCGTAAAGCTGAAAAATCGAAAACTTAGTTGTTTGAGTTGTTGAAGCTTCCTAGCTTGCAACTACACTTAGGAATATCCTAGTTAAGTTCCTGGGATTGAGTTGAGCTAGAAACTCGAAACTTTATATGCGGGAAAAGTTTGGAACCCAAGCTTAAAGTTTGACCGAAACTTTGTAGAATTAGACAGGGAATTTGGGCAAGTTTTTCCCTGTTTTGACATCATAGATCTCTTCCTTAGGTATATTAAATGAAGTTTGACTATAAGTACGTTGAAAACGGACAAGAAACAAGTGTTTTTTAACTGAGTTGTGCATTTAGGTAGGGTCTGGGTTGTAGACCATGAGGAGGTAGAAGACGATACTGTAGTAGGTGCGTGAACACCACACATAGAGGGATTGTGGTGGCATGTGGGGGCACGTGCAACCTATATCAACGTGTGATCAATATGACTTTCAAAGTTTTCGGCGTTATAAACCTATTGGTGCAAGTTTTGAGATGATCGAACATCATTTTGGGGTACTTTTAGATGCCTGAAGCGTTATGTTAGGTTTTAAATTTGTATTTAATCCCAAAAAATTAGGGGATTTAAATGTATGATTATTTGGGACATCAGCAACCCTTGGTGGTGATTTATGCCAGGTGGTAGGACTTCTAGAATTACGGAGGAACACATAGCTCGAAATTTAACTGCGTGGACGATGTATGAATGGACTTTGTTTTTTGTAATTACTATGCATGCATAGGTACGACTTCTGGCCTCTAGTTCCCTTACCTCCACAAGCCAGCTGTGAATGGGTATTTCGTTTGAAAAGACATGTTGATGACTCTATTAAGTGTTACAAAGCATGCTTAGTCGCCAAAGGTTTCCACCAGCAACCTAGACTTGACTACACAAAAATCTTCAGTCTTGTTGCCAAACCATCCACCATACGGGTTATTCTTGCCCATGCTGTCACCCACGACTGGCCTATTCGCTAAATGGATGTCACCAATATCTTTTTGTGTGGTACCCTTCAAGAGGAAGTCTATATGATCCAGCCCAAAGGTTTCATTGATCCTAAATGCATTCACCATGTCTGTCGCCTCCACAAAGCACTTTACGGGCTCATACAAGCTCCTAGGGCATGGTTTGCTTGTTTCAGAACCTTCCTCAACAATTATGGATTCATCCACAGCGGTTCAGACCCTTCCATGTTTGTTTACACTCACAACTCATGTATCATGTATCTTTTGCTTTATGTTTACGACATCATATTGACAAGAAACACACAAACTGCTCTCACCACCTTCATCAGCACTTTGGCTCGTGCCTTTGTTATAAACGACTTGGGACCTCTCCATTACTTCCTAGTCATTGAAGCCAAATCCAATCCCCAAGGTCTCCATTTCACCCAAACCAAATATACACTAGACCTCCTAACCGCAGTGGACTCACGGACTGCAAGCCCACTCTCACACATGTTGCTCCCACACAAACCCTCTTTCCCACCAGTGGGCAGCCCCTGGTGGCAGAGCCCTTCTATGATCTACCTTCTTATCGTCAACTTGTGGGTGCCCTATTATACATAACCTTAACCAGACCCGATATCTCATTTGATGTCCAGTAGGTTGCCCAGTTCCTAAGTACGCCCACAGATGTTCATCTCATTGCTCTTAAACAGATTCTCCGCTACCTAAAGAGCGCTTTGGGCCATGGGATTGAAATCCACAAATATGTCTTTCCCCGGTGCATTCTAGCATTCCTTAATTCAGACTAGGCAAGTTGTAAAGACACACGACGATTGGTCACATGCTTCTACATCTTCCTTGGCTCCACATTGATCTCCAGGGTGCGCCAAGAAACAGAAGACAGTATCCCACTCCAATGCCAAAGCTGAATACTAAGCTCTGGTGTATACCTGTGCTAGCAGTATCTAGCTACTTAGTTTACTTTAAGAACTCATAGTTCTGCCAGCACTACCTATTCAGATGTACTATGACAATTAGAGAACAACATACATGACCAGCAATCCAGTTTTCCACGCCTGCACAAAACATATCGCCCTAGACTACCATTTTCTTTGAAAGAGAGTTGCTTCAAGAACTCACCATGTGCAGTTTGTTCCTTCAGTTCATCAACTTGCTAACTTATTCACTAAAGGTCTCCCCATTCATCGCCATCTGTATCTAACATCCAAACTTGTCATCACATGGTGCCTAGTTTGCAAGGGGATGTAGAATAGCATAACCCAAGTATACTTCCGTACACTATAGGCTAGTATACATCAATACACTTGATAGGACCCGTCCCAACTGGACTTTGATAACCGTGCCCGGTTCTGCTCCTGTCTGACAAGTCAACTGAAGTCCCAAAACTACCCTTCAGTACCTGTCAGACCAGGGATAACTGCACTGATTTACGCTCATGCCTCCGCCTCTCGATCAGCCCAAAACGTCGTGCCACGGCCTGGAGGGTCATAAAAAACAAAGGTGTGAATGGGCAAAAATAATATCATTTAAAACGCATTTCAAAATACATCATTTACCCTCCAATTTATCAAACCATACATGCAAAGGATAAAACATATGTATAACATTCACCGGCTTTCCAGCCAAATCACATAACAAGTATCAAATCCCGACTCTCAAGCCAAACATGTTAAAATCTAATCACCTGGCCACACAGGCCAAAACCCGTACTCAAACCAGTACGTAATCACAATCAACATCAAATAGCACTACTCACAAGTGCACAAACAATCACATAATCACATCCGCACTACATGTAGGCCAACATCCAGCCACTCTCGGGATCAGACACCTCTGGGCTCAACCCTCGGGATCAGTCACATCTGGGTGAAAACATCCCCAGGCTCAGACACATCCGAGTGGTACATCCAGGCTCAGTTGCATCCGAGAAGCTGGCTTACCATAACAACTCACAATCATACAATCATATCCCCCAAGCTCCGGTCGTCTAGGTGATCCCCTAGCTCCGACCGTCTGGGCATTCACAATCACAATGAAAACCATCTCGGGATTACATCCCAAAACATCTCAATCAAATCCGTGACTTGAAACCAAGTCAAAATCATTCTCAACCGGGTCTCAAGCCCAAATACCATTTACACGTAAATCCGTAAAATCTCATTTGAAACATTAAAATAATCCCGAAATCATCCTTGACTCACCAAGTAAGTCAAAACATCCATTTTGAAACCATTTCGACTTCGGGCCTAGCCCAAAATATCACTTGCACATTTCTCGTAAAATGTGCCCAAAATACCGATTAAAATAATCATTAAATCACAAATAATCATGCCACATCATCAGGACATCATTGCAATCTAAATTATGCAATCAATCATGTAAAACATTTAACTATGCATGCATATCAGTTTATAAAATAAACGTCCACTCATACACCGTCCAAACCGCTCACTTTCCGAGCTGCACGTATTTCCGTAATTTTTGGAAATCTTGAATCCTGTCAAACAACATCATTATGGGTCACTAATGAATCCAATAATAGAATATTAATTTCTCACAATTTTCCGGGAATTAAATATTAATTTAAAACATAACATAATCCTTCGGACCCTCGAAAGATTATCGAAACGGTGTCCGAATAACTCGAAACCAACGCCAAAATGTTCGTTACATTGATTACATGAAAAAATATGTTGAACACTTCCCCAGAAGGTCAACCACGCTCCCTCACGCGCCGATTACATTGGCTGCGCGTGGACTCACGCGCCGATGAACAGTACTATTACTGTTCATCGTCCCAATCCGAATGCCTGGTAAACGGGTCTGCAACCCGCGGTGCAACCTGATCCGTTCTCAGTCAATTCGACCCCAATTTCTTCATTTCTTTCACTGGTTTTCATCTATTCAATCCTAATTAGGGATCTGTATGCTCAATTTCAAGAAATGGGTCCTCAAATTACTCGACTCGAAGTGAGTACCCGATGGGTTCTTAATCATCGGGTACCACCCAATTCCAAGCTGTTTTTTTAAATTAATTGCACTGGAAGCATCATATATTCATTCTAAACATGAATTCTAGTTTAATTGAGTTCATCGTACCTTTAATAATTCGAACTCAACCATGGAATTTCAGAACCGTCACCAATCATATTCTTGCTCATTCCTATGTCAATTCTTCTCAAATTTGAGCTGAAAACATTCCAATGGATCCCAGAAGACTCATTTGAATCTCAATTTGAATCGTTACAGTCTCATTCTTCAATTTCAAATTTTGGAAGGTTAAAGCTTCCACGGGTTTGGGTCTTCGGGTTTAGGGACCTATTTTCCTCAATTTCCCCTCATTCTCACTCGTTTTCTCTCTGGAATTGTCCTACCATCTCAAGCTTTATCTTTGTGGCCTTATCCATCAATTGATTTGATCAAATTTAAACAAGAAATGGGCGGCTATTTGTTGTCTTTATTGGGCATTCATCCACGACATCACAAACAAGCCACCCATCCATCTAATTCAAGTGGCAGATGTCACTTTGTGGACTGAATGAATCACTTAAATGCTGATTCACTAATTGGATCAGCCGCATTTACCATTTTACCCCTACACCAATAACTACCAAAATGCCCCTCACAATTCCAGACCCGTAACTTTTCCATTCGGACTCCGATTGACGCATGCCGCCTGTCTACGGATTCAGCGTCCCGAGACCTATCCAACGGACCTTTCGAAAAGTCCAAAAAAGGTCCTCGATCAAAAAGTCAACTTTCGGCCCTTATAACCATGGGAAAAATCGTCATTTTCTTCAAATTTTCCAAATTTTCCTATTTCGAATTTCCGGGTCATTACAACTTGTCATATGTTGGATAACCTACACATGTCCCTATGTAATTAATTATATTTGTGCTACTTAGTCAGTTACCCATGCAGTTATGTTAAGAATAGATAAGGAGCAATAACTGCTCCTTCATACTTGTACAAAGATAGTCGTTTGGCTCTTGAATGAAATCATCTGATTTCCGTCAATTCTACAACAAGAAAAAAAATGAGAAGAAAAGCGATTATTAACATAGTAATTGGGAAAATTAAATGAAGGATTCTTTCACGTAGAAACTAATTTTCCCTATTAAAAAAATCCCACTTTTCAACCTTCCAAACTATGAACACCCAGAAAATGTCCCATGAACAAAATTGGGAAAACACGGTTTGCAAGTAACCTCGGAAGATAGGAGGCATGTTGGCCAACATCTGAACGGTAACGTCCAGATGCCAACTGCCAATTAATCAAAATGTTGAGTTTTAGGAAGACGAGTGAAACATAACCAATGGAAAACCAATTACATTTCACTGCGGCAAAGGAAACATAGAGCATAAAATACTAAATAATGTCATAAATTGAAGAAACTACTAGAGCTACCCCAATTTCCATTGCGTCAATCCAATCACTTGTGTGTGTGTCCGAATAGCAACCAAAGTTTGTAACGACCCGTCCCAAATTCCTAGATTAGATTAGTGACTAATCACGATTAGTGAGGCTAATCCGTGATTAGTAGAGCGAAATCGGACGAACGATGCGAAATGACCGTTTTGCCCCTGATGGTGGCAAAACGTTGACTTTTTAATCGGGCAGTCAAATGGACTTTGACTGATGACCGTGACGTAGTTCGTGACGTCACGAGTTCATAGACAGGTGGCACGTTCAATTCCGACGTTCGAGGAAGAAGTTATGACGTTCGGAAGTTTAGGGGCATTTTAGTAATTTGGGTGAATAGGAGGTCAAAAGTTGACTTTTTGACCGGGAGGTCCGATGGCCGAGGGCCGAAGACCATTACGTAGATAAGGACGATACGAATCCGTAGACAGGCGGCACGTCGAATTCGGACGTTCGACGGCGAAGTTACGGTTCACGGAAGTTCTCAGTTACTATTCACGACGGCACGTTTTACGAGACAAAAAGTGCAGTTTTGTCTCTAGTGGGCCCAGATATTTAATGGAGGCCCAATGGATGAGTGACACTTGTCACCCATCCACTGGCCAACCCCACCTACTCATGCACCAAACCCATCCCCGTGCATTTTCATTTCTTCATCCACACACAAACCCACCCGATCTCACCCTTTTCTCTCCATCTTCGTGCAACCCAAACCCAGCCAACCCAACCCCAATTCGGCCAGGACGGAGACCAGACGTGAGGGAAGGACTGAGGATGATGGTGGCCGGCCAAGAGGGAGCCACCGTGCACGGCCGAGACCCAAACCCGAACGGTTACCCGGTTAGGCCCAAATCTCCCATTTTGTCGATTTTTACATTATGGATAGTTTTGGTTGATTAGGGAATGTTTGTTAGATTGTTTAGGGTGTATAGAGATGGTTTTGAACGGGGGTTGACGGCTGTGAAGCCTGGGGACGAAATCGGAAAACAGGGTCGTGGGGGGGTTAATTTTTAGGGATCGATTTAGGGGGTTTTAAGTTGTTTTGTTAATTGGGTTAGATAGGAAATGAAGAAATAGGAATTTAGGAATTGGAATGGATGAAATCGGACCGAAAATGAGGGAGAAGGACACCTGGACCGGTTACGCCGGTCCAAGTTGCAGGAAAAACCGGACCGGACCGATTCGGACCGGTCTGACCGATGTAGGGGATGACTGATGAGTCATCCTGATGACGTCATCATGTCAGGGATGACGTCATCATGTCAGATCTGACAATGTCAGACTGACATGTCAGACAGTGGGCCAATGGGAGCGTGACACGTGTCACTGTCAAGGGCTGTCAGTGATGACGTCATGCTGACGTCAGCGATGACGTCAGCAGGTACTGTAGCAGGCGCGTGAAGCCCACGCGCAGCCACTTCAGGCGGCGCGTGAGGGCGCGTGGTAGGGAATCTGGGGAAGGTTCCAACATGTGAAATCATCTATTCGATGTAACGAACATTTTGGGACTGGTTTCGTGTCGATCGGACACCGTCTCGATTTGTTTCGGGGCATCGGAAGGTTTAGGTTCGGTTTTAAAAATAGTTAAAAATACGGGAAAATTACGGTGCTTTGGTAGGAGGTTAATTAAGTAGTTAGTAACCTTCTATTACGATTTGGACAGGTTTGGGAGTCCCGGTGACGGTGATCGGCTCGGGGAGCCGTATGGCACGCAAATCGAGGCGGCAACGCGGACGGTCTGTGAGTGGACCTTGTTTTCTAAATTGGTGCATGCATAAATGTTTATTATATGTTTTATTACTTGTTTGATGATGCCATGGGTGCATTTGTATGTGGTTACGTATAAGCACGTATTTCGAGGTTTCAGCCTTATACGGTGCTTATACGGGTCTGTATTTCTTTATTGATTTAAATGAACTGAATTTGGATTTCAAAAGGATAAACTCGGGTATGAGACCCATTTGGTTTTGTCTCGGGCATATGACCTCAGATATCGGGCACGGTGTCCAACTGATGTCCTATGTTCGGGTACGAGACCCAGTCACTTTACGGTTTTGATTTCAGGTCAGGGAACCTTAAATGGATTCCCAGGTTCATGACGGTTTATGGGAATCGGCATGAACCCTTGTTGGTTATTACGGTACATGACGGTTTATGGGAACCGGCATGTTACCTGGTTATGTTATTACGGTACATGACGGTTTATGGGAACCGGCATGTTACCTGATTATGGATATTATGGATCATGACGGTTCAGGGGAACCGGTCATGAATGTTTATGTTATGTATATATATGTTCGTCTACCTTCCTTTACTTCTATTATCTCCTCCGGGGAGGGTCGTTGGCCTGGGTGGACCCCAGAGTAGTCACGGAGCACCGACTGAGTGGAGTCACCCCCCAGTTGGGTTCCTTACTCTCAGGAAGGCTATGATTACTATTACCTCGGGTAGGGTCAGTGGTCTACGGACATTGATCTTGACTTTGAGAAGACTCGGATTGAGACCTGGGTAGCGCGCGCGTAGCTTTGGATACCGTGACAGGATTGGTTGTGTGACTTATATATATGTATGTGATGGATATATGATATATGATATGTGCTGTGTACAGGTGTGCACAGGATTTGGGCAGTGGCCCGTATGGTCGTTTTCATTGTGGTCCTTTCGACCTTAGTTTATATCTTCTTTGGGCTTAGTCCCACATATGGTTTGTTTTGGATAAATGTTTTTCGAATGCATGCATGCTTTTTAGTGGAGGGTACAAATGTCTTCTCATTAAAATGTTTTTATAAACTCTTGTTTTGTCCACTCACAGTTTTTAATGTTTTGACTGCCCTTCAGGTTGACATCGGATGTGGACTGTAGCAGAGACCGAGATATCACATGCCTCCTCCGGATCCTGGCGTACTCTGATAGCCCGGGAGGGCAAAGGTCGGAAATATCCCTTGTCTGACACTTCGTGTCAGACGGGAGCAGGGTCATCCCGCACTAATCCCGGGGGGATTGGGATGGGTCCTGTCAACGTGGTATCAGAGCGGGGTTGTCTCTATTCGAGCAACCATGTAGCTCTTGGAGTATGTACACAGGTCGAGGATGTGATATCTCAATGGGTTACAGTTCGTGGTCAACCTGATGTTGAGGTGCCGGTGCGATAGTTAGTAGGATTGACTCATGAAATGTCTTGGCTCGGCATTTGATGCCGGGGTTACCATAAATCTGTCAAGGTTGACAGTGTGGGGCCCTATGAAAGGGTTAACGTATTAGTACGTTAGCGTTTGGATCGTGAGACGGTTAGTTGGGATCGTCTTCACGATGTCGTAGGATCGGTTCCGACGACTGATTCGATGTTGTGACCATTAGATGGTCGGATTATGTTGAGTTAAATGGATTTACTGCAGTCGGCAGTTAGCAGCCGGATTCGAGGATCCTGATTGGACTTACGGTATGATTGGATTGACGTCATTATGATGTCCAGACCGCGGGGTCGGTCAGATCGTGGATTTTACTGCCTTATGCAGTTGGGTTCAGAGTGACCCTAGGGCTTGATTGTGGAACCCTACCGTATGTGTATGGTTCGGAAATGGGAGTTGACGAGTGGTTTGACTTGGACGACTATTCGGATTTGGATTCGTTAGTCGGTCTAGTCATGTAAGCTTGTGTTGGGACTGCACTTCGCAGTCAGGGTTGTACGTATCGGTTAGACCGAGTTGGTTGTCGTGCTACTTCAGTTGTGGGTTGGTGCAACTAAGGTCGTGGATGACCTGGTAGACGACAATGGTTTAGTCAAGTTACGAGAAGATAGAGATTGTTGGACAGGTCACCGGGGTTGGTACTTGTCGATGGAATCCCTGAGTGGGATACAGGGTAGTTGGTACGGGCGATTGATTCCGTTGGATACGGAGTCTGGATATTGCGATGTCTGGTAGTTAGGCCTGCACGAGTGTGGGGCAGGCGCTACTACCGAGAGTGGTTATAGTTACGATTGTTGGGAATCGGGGACGTTCGGGGAACGTTTTCCTTTTCTCGCATGAGTTGTCAGGGTGACTGTACCCAGAGTTGTCAGGTACGAGGGAGACAGAGTTTCTCCTATACGAGCAGAGGTACGCGATCGTCGCTCGGTATGAGCGGAGATCCAGGGTGTCAGTTTTGCACACGGCGTGTTGATACTGACACTAGTTTTGGTGATAGTGCGTGGTGCTGGTACTAGTGCTGGTACTGGTGCCGGTGATCGTGATGACGATGAGTTACGGATCGGGGTGTGACTCCGTCGTAATGGGCATATGTTCGGTATCTGTGGTTCAGGAGTGGAACTCAGATAGAGTTAAACTGGTTAGGGGACACGTGGTTGATGTCCGGGTATGTTGTTTCCAATCTTGTTGGAACTTCGGAATCGCGAGAGGTTGCGATTGAGGTGACGAGTGGAATGCGGGTTTTCCGCATTGGTAACGGGTATGTCGAAGTCGTTTTGGGTGACTTCTCGGATTCTACCATGATTGATGATGGTAGATGACGTTGATGATATAGATGTTGTTGGTTGCCACTCGTACACTGATTGTGTATTGGTTGGTGGACCCGGGATTTGTTCTGGACCATCAGGAGGAGATGAGTATATCGAAGTTAGGTGACTGAGATTTCTCATTTTCTGCTTGGTGGCAGACGATGTTGGTTTACGTGACGTGGTGAATGCAGCGAGTTTGGTTGTCTGCACATAGGACGAGTTTTGATGTCATCGTCTTGGATCATCTTTGGATTTTCCTAGGTGGAATGCCAAGGATCGATACGAGGTGATTGGGGAGGACCCACAGTCTCGATCGTGACGTCTATAGTCGTTTGACGTAGTGGTGGATCTGGATCGTGATCTTGATGATCCATATAGGTGGAGAGTTATTACTCTTACTTGGATGTTGAGTGGAGCATGTTGGGACTGAACTTCCTTTCGAGGTAAATCCCATATGACTTATTACTCACCTGAGTAGTTGTCCGATGAGTAGTTTTCCGACGTGGTCAGATATGGTTAGCCTTAGGGATGTGCGGATATTGTGATTGGCTTCCCTATGAAGTTAATCGATCGTATTGTGGTAATCGGTTGAGCAGACAACCGATAGGTTCATGATTGATACGTCTCGGTAGACGAGAAGGATATTTCGAGTTTTGGAATCAGATTTCTGAATGACGATTCAGGATTTGATTTTGGAACTTGAAAAAGGATTTCTAGATTTGGGTTTGGAATCGGATTCTGGGTGACGATTCAGGATTTGATTCTAAAGCTTGACTGTGGATTTTCTTTTATGGATTTGGGTTCGGAATAGTTATTCCAAATGCTAGCTTACGGAATAATGATTTTGGATTCGAATTTGGACATGATTATGGATATGATTTCTGGATTTGGATTTGGGATTTCATACGAAATTGCGGATTCAGATTCGGATTTGGAAATGGATAATGGGTCGGAGTTTCGAATTGTCTAATACGATTGGACAAATGAACTCCATAATTGAAACGTGTTTGACTACGACCTAGGTGGTCTGGTTATTGTTGTGGTATGTCGATGGGTAGATGTACGTACTTTGTGCGTTGTTCGAGGTATGATACCAGGAAGACTGGTGATGTCTGGTGACGATATATAGGGTATACCAGTGGTACATTGGAGAGCGTATTGATAGTCGGCTTAGTCTGATACCATTGAATTAGTCGAGGTCGTGAACTGGACATTGGATACCGTGCATTGGGTCATGGTATTTCTGATGGGTCTAGTTACACACAGGTCGGGTGAATTGTTGGTTAGTGTAACCACGAGTGAGTATAGTGACAGATTTCGATTGACGACTGTCAAGTGGTGACAATTTGTCGGAGGTGTCATCGTGGATCGGTTAGTGAGTTTTGGTGACTCCCAGTGGGAGTAGATGTCAGGATAGTTAGCGGTTGAGCACGGAACCGTCTAGTTGGTTGTGTCAACGAAACGGTAGATTTGACAAGTAGTGTCAATTCAGAACGCATGACTATTGTCGTTCGACGTGGTCGAACGTAGTCGATACGATATGGATGTTAGTGGTACGTCTGGTTGCAGACGAGTATTATTCTGGTTAGTGGGTGTACTAGTGTACACGTGTCAGGAGATCGAATTATTTCCACGAGGTGGATGTGGAATCAAGATAGTTGGAGTTTCGAGAACGAAACTAATTAAGGAGGGAAGAACGGTTAGATTAGGTCAGTTGGAATTTCGAGGACGAAATTAATTAAGGAGGGAAGGTTGTAACGACCCGTCCCAAATTCCTAGATTAGATTAGTGACTAATAACGATTAGTGAGGCTAATCCGTGATTAGTAGAGCGAAATCGGACGAACGATGCGAAATGACCGTTTTGCCCCTGATGGTGGCAAAACGTTGACTTTTTAATCGGGCAGTCAAATGGACTTTGACTGATGACCGTGACGTAGTTCGTGACGTCACGAGTTCATAGACAGGTGGCACGTTCAATTCCGACATTCGAGGAAGAAGTTATGACGTTCGGAAGTTTAGGGGCATTTTGGTAATTTGGGTGAATAGGAGGTCAAAAGTTGACTTTTTGACCAGGAGGTCCGATGGCCGAGGGCCGAAGACCATTACGTAGATAAGGACGATACGAATCCGTAGACAGGCGGCACGTCGAATTCGGACGTTCGACGGCGAAGTTACGGTTCACGGAAGTTCCCGGTTACTATTCACGACGGCACGTTTTACGAGACAAAAAGTGCAGTTTTGTCTCTAGTGGGCCCAGATATTTAATGGAGGCCCAATGGATGAGTGACACTTGTCACCCATCCACTGGCCAACCCCACCTACTCATGCACCAAACCCATCCCCGTGCATTTTCATTTCTTCATCCACACACAAACCCACCCGATCTCACCCTTTTCTCTCCATCTTCGTGCAACCCAAACCCAGCCAACCCAACCCCAATTCGGCCAGGACGGAGACCAGACGTGAGGGAAGGACTGAGGATGATGGTGGCCGGCCAAAAGGGAGCCACCGTGCACGGCCGAGACCCAAACCCGAACGGTTACCCGGTTAGGCCCAAATCTCCCATTTTGTCGATTTTTACATTATGGATAGTTTTGGTTGATTAGGGAATGTTTGTTAGATTGTTTAGGGTGTATAGAGATGGTTTTGAACGGGGGTTGACGGCTGTGAAGCCTGGGGACGAAATCGGAAAACAGGGCCGTGGGGGGGTTAATTTTTAGGGATCGATTTAGGGGGTTTTAAGTTGTTTTGTTAATTGGGTTAGATAGGAAATGAAGAAATAGGAATTTAGGAATTGGAATGGATGAAATCGGACCGAAAATGAGGGAGAAGGACACCTGGACCGGTTACGCCGGTCCAAGTTGCAGGAAAAACCGGACCGGACCGGTTCGGACCGGTCTGACCGATGTAGGGGATGACTGATGAGTCATCCTGATGACGTCATCATGTCAGGGATGACGTCATCATGTCAGATCTGACAATGTCAGACTGACATGTCAGACAGTGGGCCAATGGGAGCGTGACACGTGTCACTGTCAAGGGCTGTCAGTGATGACGTCATGTTGACGTCAGCGATGACGTCAGCAGGTACTGTAGCAGGCGCGTGAAGCCCACGCGCAGCCACTTCAGGCGGCGCGTGAGGGCGCGTGGCAGGGAATCTGGGGAAGGTTCCAACATGTGAAATCATCTATTCGATGTAACGAACATTTTGGGACTGGTTTCGTGTCGATCGGACACCGTCTCGATTTGTTTCGGGGCATCGGAAGGTTTAGGTTCGGTTTTAAAAATAGTTAAAATACGGGAAAATTACGGTGCTTTGGTAGGAGGATAATTAAGTAGTTAGTAACCTTCTATTACGATTTGGACAGGTTTGGGAGTCCCGGTGACGGTGATCGGCTCGGGGAGCCGTATGGCACGCAAATCGAGGCGGCAACTCGGACGGTCTGTGAGTGGACCTTGTTTTCTAAATTGGTGCATGCATAAATGTTTATTATATGTTTTATTACTTGTTTGATGATGCCATGGGTGCATTTGTATGTGGTTACGTATAAGCACGTATTTCGAGGTTTCAGCCTTATACGGTGCTTATACGGGTCTGTATTTCTTTATTGATTTAAATGAACTGAATTTGGATTTCAAAAGGATAAACTCGGGTATGAGACCCATTTGGTTTTGTCTCGGGCATATGACCTCAGATATCGGGCACGGTGTCCAACTGATGTCCTATGTTCGGGTACGAGACCCAGTCACTTTACGGTTTTGATTTCAGGTCAGGGAACCTTAAATGGATTCCCAGGTTCATGACGGTTTATGGGAACCGGCATGAACCCTTGTTGGTTATTACGGTACATGACGGTTTATGGGAACCGGCATGTTACCTGGTTATGTTATTACGGTACATGACGGTTTATGGGAACCGGCATGTTACCTGATTATGGATATTATGGATCATGACGGTTCAGGGGAACCGGTCATGAATGTTTATGTTATGTATATATATGTTCGTCTACCTTCCTTTACTTCTATTATCTCCTCCGGGGAGGGTCGTTGGCCTGGGTGGACCCCGGAGTAGTCACGGAGCACCGACTGAGTGGAGTCACCCCCCAGTTGGGTTCCTTACTCTCAGGAAGGCTATGATTACTATTACCTCGGGTAGGGTCAGTGGTCTACGGACATTGATCTTGACTTTGAGAAGACTCGGATTGAGACCTGGGTAGCGCGCGCGTAGCTTTGGATACCGTGACAGGATTGGTTGTGTGACTTATATATATATGTATGTGATGGATATATGATATATGATATGTGCTGTGTACAGGTGTGCACAGGATTTGGGCAGTGGCCCGTATGGTCGTTTTCATTGTGGTCCTTTCGACCTTAGTTTATATCTGCTTTGGGCTTAGTCCCACATATGGTTTGTTTTGTATAAATGGTTTTCGAATGCATGCATGCTTTTTAGTGGAGGGTACAAATGTCTTCTCATTAAAATGTTTTTATAAACTCTTGTTTTGTCCACTCACAGTTTTTAATGTTTTGACTGCCCTTCAGGTTGACATCGGATGTGGACTGTAGCAGAGACCGAGATATCACATGCCTCCTCCGGATCCTGGCGTACTCTGATAGCCCGGGAGGGCAAAGGTCGGAAATATCCCTTGTCTGACACTTCGTGTCAGACGGGAGCAGGGTCATCCCGCACTAATCCCGGGGGGATTGGGATGGGTCCTGTCAAAGTTTCTACGAAATACGTGAAGTATCATTAGGATCTGAAGGTTTAAAAAACAAAGGTGAGTAGGCCCAGTAAAAAAGTTAAGTGTAAAACCAATTATGATAAACATGTATTATTCCCTCAGTTTTATAGAAACTAAATTAAGAATCCCTAGCTTGCACGTTTTACGAGATTCAATAATAAAATAATAAACCATCAAATGAGTTATGTTGAACATAAATATAACACATATCAACCCACTAAAAACACTTGCTCATAAGCCGCATGAGTCATTCGCATATGACATGTTGGGTATCTTGTAACGACCATGAAATTTAAAAAAAAGGTACTTTTGGGAAATTAAAAAGAAAATTGACGATTTTTCCCTTGAAGGTAAAAATATTGACCTTTTGGAACGGGTACCTTTTAGATTTTTTTGTGAGGACCGTTACTTAAGCCTCGAAATTCTGAGTTTGTAGACAAGCATTATGTCATAATCGGAGATTGGATAAGATTGTCACTGGTCTAGAATCGACAGGACCCATCCCAAATGGACTTTGATAAGTGTCCGGTCCTACTCCCATCTGACAAGTCAACTGAAGTACCGAAATTACCCTTAGCACTCGCCAGACAAGGGATAACCACATTGATTTCCACTCATGCCTCAGCCTCTCGATCAGCCCTGATCCTCGTGTCACGACCTGTAGGGTCATCAAAAACATAAAAGGTGTGAGTGGACAAAAATAACATCGTCTGAAAATACATTTCAAAACAAAATTATTTTCCCCTCCAGTTATAAAACATGCATGGATAGAGTAAAACACATGAACAACCAGCTCGCAAGCCAAATCACATGAAAATCATCAAGACACAACTATCAACATCAAACAGGTCACAATGACCATCATCAATAGTACTCATCACTAGTACTCATATATCAAGCACAATAGCCAAACAGTACTACTCATAAGTACATAGACATCAATCACAAGATCACAATACCTGTACTACTCACAAGTGAACAATCAATCACACAATCACATCCGCACTACTCGTAGGCAACCATCAAGACACACTCTCGGGATCAGACACATCTGGGCTCAACCCTCGGGATCAGTAACATCTGAGCGAACTCCACATCCCCAGGATCAGACGTATCCTAGTTGTACATCCAGGATCAGTCGCGTCCGAGAAGACATCACACCTTGACAACTCCAGGATTAGAGGTGTATTGACCCACCTCGAATATTGGGATTTAATATTAATTAATTATGAATTTAGAATGACTAATTGGGGATTAGTTGAGAGAATTCGGACGGACGGTGTAAAATGACCGTTTTGCCACTATAATTGGGTAAAATGTTGACTTTTGACTCGAGGAGTCAAACGTACGAGGACTGAGGAACATTACATAGATTGGGAAGTTACGAGTACACAGACATGCATCACGTCGAAATCGGACGTCGAACATGAGATTTATGGTCACAGGGTCGAAATCGGGAACTTTCGTCTCAGGATTCGAATTATATATTAATTTAATCAGATGGCTAGATATTTCATGTGGGGCCCTTTGATGAGTGACAAGTGTCACTCATCCCATTGGTGGGTTTCCCCATGCAATTGGATCAGTTTAGGGTTCCATATTCATCTTCTTTTCTCTCATTTTCATCTGTTATCATCCTCACTGACAGGACCCATCCCATTCCCCCCCCCCCCCCCCCCCCCCCCCGGGATTAGTGCGTGATGACCCTGCTCCCGTCTGACACGAACAAGGGATATTTCTGACCTTTGCCCTCTCGGGCTATCAGAGTACGCCAGGATCTGGAGGAGGTATGTGATATCTCGGTCTCTGCTACAGTCCACATCCGATGTCAACCTGAAGGGCAGTCAAAACATTAAAAACTGTGAGTGGACAAAACAAGAGTTTATAAAAACATTTTCATAAGAAGACATTTGTACCCTTCACTAAAAAGCATGCATGCATTCGAAAACCATTTAACCCAAGAAACCATATGTGGGAACTAAGCCCAAAACCAAGATTGAAAGAACCATAATGAAAACGACCATACGGGCCACTGCCCAAATCCATAAGAGACTCGGCCCAAATCATAAGAAACCAATAAGAAACCAAGTACACGAGCCCCTGCTCAAATCTTGTATCCACATATCATATATCATATTTATATCACATACACATATAATTCACACAACCAATCCTGTCACGGTTTCCAAAGCTACGCGCGTGCTACCCGGGGTCTCAAACCCAAGTCTTCTCAAAGACAAGGTCAATGTCCGTAGACCACCGACCCTACCCGAGGTTATAGTACCAGCCTTCCTGAGAGTAAGGCACCCAACGGGGGCAACTCCCACTCAGTTAGTGCTCCGTGACTACTCCAGGGTCCACCCAGGCCAACGACCCTCCCCGAACGAGATAATAGAACAAGTAAAGGAAGGTATATGAACATATATATACATAACATAAACATTCATGCCCAGTTCCCCTGAACCGTCTTGATCCATAACATCCATTAAACAGGGTTCATGTCGGTTCCCATAAACCGTCATGAACCAGAATGACCTGACAAAGGTTCATGCCGGTTCCCATAAACCGTCATGAACCACAATGACCTTTCCAGAGTTCGTGCCGGTTCCCATAAACCGCCATGAACTTGGAAATCCATCTAGGGTCCCTGACCTGAAATCATCAGTGTAAAACAACTGGGTCTCGTGCCCGAACATATGACATCAGCTGGGCACCGTGCCCGATATCTAAGGGTCAGTCACGACTCCGATCATAGTTATGTGTGAAACCCATCCATCCAGGACCGCCCTCAATCCTGGTATGTCGACGTGAACGTATCAACCGACGCGACCACCACAAGATCATGGTGCACTCATCACCGATCGATATCCTGAACCGCCAGCACTCCGAAGTCGAGCCTCCTCGGGCTGCCCGACCACGAATCGTGGATCGAGACCTCTCCGGAAGGAACACATCCCAATCCGGAGGCGAGCGTCGTATCGTCGATCGCCGTGCACATAGCACCTGTCGCGACCATGATTTAGACCGAAAGGTCGTAAATAGCGTCATATGCCCGAGACAAAACCAAATGGGTCTCATACCCGAGTTTATCTATTTGAAATCCAAAACCATTCCATTTAGACCAATAAAGACATACAAACCCGTATAGGCACCGTATAGGGCCGAAACCTCGAAATACGTGCCTATACGTAATCACACATCCAAATGCACTCATGGCATCACAAACAAGTATTTAAAACATATAATAAACATGTATGCATGCACCAATTTAGAAAACAAGGTCCACTCACAGACCGTCCGAGCTGCTGCTTCGATTTGTATGCCATAGGCTCTCCCGAGCCAATCGCTATCACCGGGACTCCCAAACCTGTCCAGATTGTAAAAGAAGGTTACTAACTACTTAATTAACCTCCCATTAAAGCCCTATAATTTTCCCGAACTTTTAAATATTTTTAAACCGATCATAAACCTTCCGATGCCCCGAAACATATCGAGACGGTGTCTGATTGATACGAAACCAGTCCCAAAATGTTCGTTATATCGAATAGAAGATTTCATATGTTGAACACTTTCCCAAAATACTGTTCACGCGCCTCCCACGCGCCCTAGAAAGTCACCTGCGCCTGAAGCCCACGCGCGGTACTGTTCACGGTACTGTTCACCCGTCTTCAACCTCGGTTTTCTCTGGTTTTTGGACCGATTCAGGGTCCATTTTAGGTCCATTTCATCTCCTTTTAATCCTAATATGTTCCTAATCTCATTTCTAACCTTTCTAGCTAATTAAAACGGAACAAAACACCCAAAACCGTACCTTCATCCGTCATCAATGGCGGCCGGACCTTCCCCCGCCGTTCACGGCTATTCCAGGCCATCCCAAGCCACGAAAACAATGCTATACTTCTTCTAAGATCACCAGAAACATTTCCCAATCCTTAGGTTTGATTAAAACTCAATAAAACCAAATTTCCAAAATTTGAATATTTTACCTCACGGGTTCGAGCTCCGCCGTGGCTGCCACCGTGAGCCACCGTCCATCCCCTCATCTCACACTCTCTCACGTTCACACACGGCCACTCATAGAGATAAGCTAGGGTGATGATGTGTGTGTGGTATGGGAGTTTGTGTTTTGAAGAAAAATAGAGAAATATGGTTATGGTGTTTCGGGTTTGTAGAAGAACAAAGAAGAAGAATGATGGCTGATGAGAGAGGAGAGGATTAGATTAGATGAGAGAAGAGAAATAGAGGGTGTGGATTGAGAGATTAAGTTGAAATGGATGGATAGGATTTGATGTTGGAGAGATTAATTATAAAATAATAATTATATTAATATTTAATTAAGTAGATCCACAATTTAGGGGTTTGGACCAATGGGATGAGTGACACTTGTCACTCATCCATGGGACCCACTCAAAATATCTGGCCAATCAGAATTTGCCAACTCAGCCCCGCCTCGAAGTACGTGCATAGTGAAATCGAACTTCCGTGACCTATAACTCTCCCGTTCGAAGTCCAATTTCAGCGTGCCACCTGTCTATGGATTCGTATCGTCCCGATCTACGTAATGGTCCTCGGTCCTCGGCCATTGGACCTCTCGGTCAAAAATTCAACATTTGCCCCTCTTTAACCAAAATTACCAAAATTCCCCTAAACTTCCGAACGCCATAACTTCTTCCTCGAATGTCGGAATTGAACGTGCCACCTGTCTATGAACTCGTGACGTCACGAACTACGTCACGGTCATCGGTCAAAGTCCATTTGACCTCCAGAATAAAAATTCAACGTTTTGCCCATGCCTAGGGGCAAAACGGGTTTTGCATCGTTCGTCCGATTTCGCCCAACTAATCACGGATTAGTCTCACTAATCGTGATTAGTCACTAATTTAATCTCGGAATTCGGGATGGGTCGTTACACTCACTATCTCACACACTCTCATTTTCATCTGTGAGGGATACCTGAGGGAGCATACGAGCTAACGGCGAGGATGTACAAGGCGGGAATCACTACGGAAAGGTGAGAACACGAAACACCATTTTTGTTCCAAAAATGGAACTTCGATTTCCAGCGTGTGTTGAACGAACTAATGGACCCTAAACTGTTTTAGAGACCTAGATGATCTTAGTTGGTTTGGTTGGAGGAGATTCAGTGGCCGGAGCTTAGAGATATCAACGGTTGAAAGTCATGAGTTACTGTTCATCTAATTTCAGGTAGTTTTTAGATCGTGTTTTCAAGTTTTGATCATATAGATCTCTTAGTTAGGTTGAGACGATCATATAGGGAACAGCTTGATAAAAAATGGTTGAGAGATAGGGATTTTAGAACTAAGTCGAGTCGCATGTCTATGTGACCCGAATTGTAGACCCGTCGAGAGGTTAGGTTGTCAAATGATGTGGCCCAATAAGGGAAGTACACGTGTCACATGTCAGTGCACAGTCAGCAATGACATGTCAGTGACGTGGCCCAATCAGTGGCTGCCATGTGTCACTGACATGTTAGTGACGTACACCAACCCGCAGCTAACACGTGGCACCTATCAGTTTAACAGGTGTCAGACCTGACACTACCAGATGATGTCAGCGGCTGACGTCAACGTTAACTTTGATCGTTGACCTAACGTCAACGTTTACTTTTTAGTCAACATTGACCATGGTTTTGACCTGTGCGTGGGGGCACGTGGGCACTATTTTTGAGGTGGGACTAATTCCATTTTAAAGGTTTCGACGATTCGGATCCAATGGTGGTAGTTTCGGGTCGATCGAAGATCGTTTAATAGGTCAAAATAACGTTTAATGCTTCATGAAGCGTGTTCGGGACGTGTTTTCGGGCCAGCACTATTCCTAGGTTTTAAGTATGAGTTTATAGGGACCGTTAGTGACCATTGGATATTTTTGGACAGGACAGAGACTGTGATTTAGCTTGAGGACGGGTTTTAGGCGTTCTATTAAGCAGCAGGACAGTACTATGAGTGGGTCTTTTGGTTTCTAAACTGATTGCATGCATAACTGTTTTCATTGTACTATTATATGATTATGTGTGGATTACTTGGGGTTGTATTTATCGAGTATTTATACGTATTACCTTGTTTTGGGCATTACTAGAAACTCATAATGACCATACCGAGTCCGGAATGCTGTTTTTGGAATATCTTCTTCCCGAATCCTCAACTGATGATAACCAGAACGGAGATCGATCTTCGAGAAATACTTGGCCCCCCTTAATTGATCAAACAAATCATCAATCCTGGGCAAAGGATACGTATTCTTGATTGTGACCTTGTTGAGCTGTCTGTAATCCATGCACAATCTCAAACTGCCTTCTTTCTTCTTTACAAACAACACGGGGGCTCCCCACGGTGATACGCTCGGTCGAATGAACCCCATGTCAATTAGATCTTGCAGTTGCACCTTCAGTTCCTTCAATTCAGCTGGGGCCATACGATAAGGAGTCAATGAAATGGGTCGTGTACCAGGGATCAAATCAATCGTGAACTCCACCTCCCTATGTGGTGGTAACCCTGTTAAATCCGCAGGAAACACATCCGGAAACTCACATACTATGGGAATATCCTCGGCCTTAACTGGTGAATCCCGTACATCAATCACTTGTGCTAAATAGCCCTGACAACCCTTCCTCAACAATTTCTCTGCCGTGAGGGCGGATATGATTTTGGCGGGTAACGCTCTCTGATCTCCCTGAAATACCACCTTCGGTAACCCTGGGCTCCGGAGTAGTACCTTCTTCTCGAAACATTCGATCGAGGCATGATGGGTTGTCAGCCAATCCATCCCAAGAATAACATCAAAATCACATAAATCTAACAAAATTAAGTCAGCTACTAGGTGCACACCCCCTATCAATATAGGATAATTTCGTATCACTTGGTTGACTACATAAACATCACCAGTCGGCGTACCGACTCCCATATCACCATCGAGTGCAGAAATCTCTCTATCAGCTAAGGTTGCTTAAGTGCAAGAAACAAAAGAATGCGTAGCTCCCGGGTCTATTAAGGTACGTGCATCATGACCAAAAATAGGAAGCATACCTGTCACCACTCCTGGAGTTGCTCGGGCCTCCTGTTGGGTTACAGCAAACACTCGAGCCTGTGGTCCTGAAGTCTGACCACGTCCCCGTGATCCACCACGTCCGCGACTAACTCCACTTCCTCCAGTTGCGTCAGAAGTCGAGGCTGTATTCAAATTCTGCTCTGTTGTCCCCCGACCTATACCACTGTTACCTGACCGGTATGGGCAGTTCCTTATAATGAGTCCAGGCTCTCCACAAGAAAAACAAGTCACTGAACTCAGCCGACTAGATCTCTCACTCTGTCTCGCAGTAGATCCCACAGATGTTCCACTGGACTGAGTTGTTGCCTGAGGTCGAACACCAAATTTCTGCATACCTCCTCCACTGCTATAACTCGGTCGAGTCCCACCAGAAGATCCAGAACTAAAACCACCCCTTTTTGGCCATCTTTGGTTCGGTACTCCCTGATATGATCGTTCTCGGCGCCGACCAAAACCCGAAAACTGCTGTCGTACTGGTAATGTTGCCTCAACTCTAGCAGCAGCATCAGATAACTCTCTCAGAGTAGCAAACGATCCCACTGTTACATCACCACGGATCTCATTCCGTAACCCCTGTTCAAATCTTCTGCACTTATCTTCTTCATTGGCTACATACAGAGGAGCGAAATTAGCTAGGTTCAGGAACTTCTGTTCATAATCAGCCACAGACATATTTCCTTGTTGCAGCTGAAGGAACTCCACTTCTTTCGCATTACGAAAGGAACGAGGATAGAATTGATCTAGAAAACGATGCTTGAAATCCTCCCAAGTCAGAGTGCTAGCATCTAATCCCGTCAACTGTAAGCCGCGCCACCATCTATAAGCCTGACTACTCAACATAAATGTAGCTAGGGGAACCATATCTCCGGGTGGACATCGCATAATCTCAAAAATCCTCTCCAACTGGGTAATCCAATTATAGGCTTCGTCTGGGTTGGTCTGGCCCGTAAAGCTAGTGGCCCCTAATCGTTGAGCTCTTTCGACATCGGGACCCTCTATCTCTTCACCAGACTGTGCACGAGGCTCGCGTCGTGGAGGCATTTTGAGGTAGCTGTAAACAGAAACAGATTAGTATAACAACCCATGCACACCATGTACCGAACTCAGACTGCAAACCTATGCTCTGATACCAATTTGACAGGACCCATCCCGATTATTCCTCGATAATCGTGAATGATCCTGCTCCCGTCTGACTATGATTTTAAAATACCAAAAGTAGTCCAAATATATATAAGTACATAATATAACATAACCAACAACCCACATAGTCAGACCAGGGATAGGTATATCTTTAGGACCGTTGACTATCTCAGTCGTCAACCGGTTTACAGAGCATAAGAAATATGTACAAACAAGGATTAAAGTCCTACGCGGTCAGAACTCGAGTATGCAGCGGTTTGCTTATTCTTCTGCCTCAATACGAGCCTCGGTACCTGTGCACGGGCCTGGAGGGTACAAAAACAGTAAAGGTGTGAGTGGACAAAAAATAAAGGTTTAGAAATACATTTATTAAAATCGTCTTACCCTCCAGTTTTCACAACATGCATGCATATCACATATAAAACAGGAGTTATATATAAATCAAAGGGAAAAGAAAACAATTAATTTAATTCAATATCAATCATGATACCACCATCCTCAACATCCAGTCTTAATATTCAATAACCCGTCACGATATCAATGCAACGCATGCAACTCGGGTGTCTCACGTCCGAGTACCTCCCCAGGATCAACGACGTCTGGGGTGATATCATCTCCAGGATCAACGACGTCTGGAGGATATCAATATAAACTCACACTCCTGAGATTGAGCCTCCCCTCGGAGCTACTCATCTCCAGGCAGTGGATCGTGACTACTCCAGGATCTACGACGTCTGGAGGAGACCATCAAATCACCGAGGGTGATACCACAAATCAAGAATCTCATTTCAAAACTATTTAAATCTCAAAATCAAATTAATAGTTCAACAGGGTCTCTGCCCGAAATATAGCATTTCCACAGCACAAGTAAATTCCATAATTTCATGTCTAACAGATCATTTATAATTCAATTTCTTCAATTAAATCATGTAATTTAATTTCAAAGTTAAAAACCATTTCAAATCTCAAGTCATCGCCCAAAATCACACTTTTATGATTTTCTCGAAATTTGAGCTCAAAACAATATAATAATAATATAATATTCCCAAAATCCGGAAATTATCATATCACATCATTA
Organism: Prinsepia uniflora; assembly: GCA_032719365.1. Classification (NCBI taxonomy): domain Eukaryota; kingdom Viridiplantae; phylum Streptophyta; class Magnoliopsida; order Rosales; family Rosaceae; genus Prinsepia; species Prinsepia uniflora. The sequence continues at coordinate 69,901,163 of CM064861.1, forward strand.
ATCATGGCAAATCAACTTAAATCATATTATAAGCATTTAAAAGCAGTTAAAACATATATGCATGCATTTAGGGTAGAAAACAAAAGCCCACTCACACACCGTCCAGATTGCTCGGATTCGAGTTGTTCGTTCTCGTCCGCTGTCCCGAGAATATTTTGGCCTGTCAAACATGTAATATAGGGTTACTAGAGTATCATATAATCTTAGGTACGAAGTTCCAAATCGTCGGAATAAAATAATATTATTTAAACGTAACCTATACGCTTCGGATACGTAAAACTAGCCTTAATTTATATCCGATTGACCCGAAACTAACGCCAATAGGTCCGTATCATCGAGAATATTAAAAAGTATGTTGGACCCTCCTTCAGATTCCAAGTCACGCGCCCTCACGCGCCGCCGCAAGCGACTGCGCGTGACAGCCACGCGCCGTGAACAGTGGCTGCTATAGTATCTCTCTCGCCCGTTTCTCTGGTATTCGGGTTGTAGACCCGCGATCAGACCCGACTCGTTTTCTATCGATTTACACTCAATTCATCTCGTTCTTTCACTCATTAACATCTATCCAATCTAACTGATAGTTCTGTGCCTTCAATTGAATCCATTAAACCCTAAAACACTTCGACTCACGAAGAACACTCATCGGATCCTTATTCGGGTTTGATCTCAAATCGACTTGTTTTCTTCAATTATTCACACCAGAAGCATCATAGGACTATAAGGAACACGAAATCAAGATCAATTTTATGAAATTTTACCTCTAAGTAACTCGACTCAAGCTCGATTTCTCCAAACAGTTGCAGCGTCTGATCGTCACGATTTCACCTCCAATTCTTGTTCCAATTAATTGGGTTCGAGTCGTTTAGCTCCCAGGAAGCTGAATTTCACCTTAATTCCACACCAAACTGTCTCTAAAATTAAAATCGAAATCAAGGTTTTTGGATGATTTTCGGGTATGTGCAGCACGGGTTGCCTCTGGGTTTTGTTCGGTTTCTTCTCAGTTTTTCTCTCCAAATTGTCTCTAATTCCTTACTCAATTACACTTAACTCTACTGCAATCGATCATGGTGAAGATGTTCTCTGTTTTGGTGTTTGAAGGTTTTGGTCGTGTACGGTTACTGTTCCTCAATTAATCTATCTTCAATTCATCAATCACTAATTAATTTAACTAATGCCACTAATCAGCCCTAAGAAGTGACATTTGTCACTTGATGCATTACCTGAGTCATTTAATTGGCATGAATCAGCAATCAAGTGGAGTTGTAATGATCCTTCCACCGTCCAAGTATAATCCACACAAATTACCATTTTACCCTTCTTAAGCACAATTACCATTTTACCCCTACACTTCGCAACCCCGTAACTTCTTCATCCGAACTCCGTTTTCGACGTGCCACCTGTCTACGGATTCAGCGTTCCGAGACCTACACAATGGCACAAGCAAAATATACAAACAGTATACCAAACAAAAAGTCAACTTTTAGCCATATCCTTCTAGGGGTAAAAACGTCATTTTCACATTATTTTAATATTTTACAATTTTTGGATTTTTCGGGGCGTTACAGTATGGATTACTGTCTCCGCCAGATAATGGTACCTTTGAGTGGTCACGGCGCATTTCCTGCAAGTGGTCATCCTACGAAGCGACCAAATCGTAGAGTGACTCAAGAGCAGGATTGCTAGTATTAGACGTCTAGTACGTCAGACATCTATGATGTCATACGCCGGACTAGGTTTGGGGATAGGACTCAGGATTGAGACCCTCGGTAGTACGGGTAGCCTTAGGAACATGACCTTATTAGACGTCTGGGACGTCCGACATCTAGAATGTCAGGGTTAGGATATATAGTTCAATATGATTATTGTGGTTATATAGATATTATATTGCATGTGATTGTATGATATTATTGTTTATGATTTTGACTCAAATGCATGCATAATTTGAAAAACGGAGAGGTAAAACAGTAATTTTTCTATGTATTATAAATTGCTTTGAAATATTCTTTATTTTCGGCCCACTCACACTTTCATTATTTTCTTGACTCGTTCAGGACGTGGCATAGAGGTAGAGGCGGATCTCAAGGCTGAGGCATAGTTATTTACTGTTGCGTACCTAATTACCCATGTTGGGTAGGTCGAGCACCATTTTGTATAATGATATTTGTGCTCGTGTTATGTAGTGCTTTATCCCTTGTCTAACACTATTCAACCCTAACTCTGGCTTATTTATGTTTAAACTTTATATTTGAATTATTTAAATCTATTAAAGGAATTTTGGTCTTTCTTTAGGGTTGTGTCAAACGGGAGCAAGGCACATCCCCGTGTGGTCCCGGGGGGATCGGGATGGGTTCTATCACATTACGTTGTAATTGTGCAAACTTTCTGCGTTATCATATCACTCCCAAGGAAATACATTACCAATTTAAAGGAACACGAATCAGATGTGTATACCACAGATCCCTCTATTAGGGTAATGATCCTTATTACAATCTAGTCAAGGGAAATCAAATAGCCTTACTAATTCCCTAAGCATTGGCCCTTCATGCCATGTTGATCAGCCCGTTGACCATCGAAAATCATCCAAATTTCGGTGGGTTTCCAACGAAACTCTTTCCTGTTCAGTTCCAGCAACATTTTCCTTCTTTCTTGTGGAAATTTGTCCAATTCAAGCTTGGATTTGTTTCATTTTTATTTAGGAAACTTTTTAATTAGGATTTTTATTACCTTTTTTTCCTTTAGGACTTTAATTTAATTAGTTTAATCCTTCTCCTTTTAGAATTTAAATTGTAAACTCCTATTTATTTGGGGATTAATTTTCTCCTATATGTAGAGAGGTTTGGGCTATTTGTAGGGTTCGCTCATTCTTTGTACCAAAACTCTGCTCAACCGATTTTCCCTTTTCATTATATTCAAGATTTCTAGTGTAAGAATAATTACACCATACTTCAGATTCTACACCTTCATCCGTGATTAAGTTGAGGAGTCGTAGCTTGTCTCACCAAAGAGTACCCAATCACTTTGTATCGATAGGGAGCCTCGAAGAGAAAAAGTGTAACACGGCCTCTTTACCTTGTAGTTATTTCTTATGCTTGAATATTGGTTATATGAATTGATTTCTAATAATATTCTTGGTTTTATGATTTGTATTGCTTCAATATTCTATGTGTTCTATGATTCTAGTTTTTGTTATGTTTGTGTGTTTGCGCTTAATAATTTACTGGATATAGGGAGCCTCGAGTCTAAGTCATTGAAAGTGTCGCCGGGAGCCCGGGCACGTACTTCAGAGAATATACAAGTAACTCGTCAGATTAAGATTATAGGATTACGTAGGTTGAAGTTAATCCAATCGTGAATGAGTTAGGTTTAAAGATGAGTTGACCATGTAAATAATAAATTAGGTTAGATTATATTAGATTAGGTTAGTTAATCCTGTAGGATAATAGAAACATTCAACTACCTCCCGAATTAATTAATCAAACGATAATCATGCTTAGGTACCATCAATCCCCTGTTAAGAACGATCCCTACTTATCAATTCTACAATCTACAAAAAAAAAGGTTTTAATTTGCATATGCTTTTATTAAGTGTTGAGTGTGACTTTGTGTTTACTTTAATGCTTAGTTTTTACGTATCAGATTCTTGAAATTTGTGATGTGGCATCAAATGAATGGTGTGAATAGTGGATATGAGATTGGTATGTTGAGAAAGGTGAATATGTTTCCTTGGTTAGAATAAGTGTTCGAGGATTAGTGTGATGGAAGGTTTCTTGGTGGATCTGACGTGTTTGGTAATGTGTTGGCCAACAATTAGAAGTGACAAGAATTGTTAATTGGGAATGTCAATTAGAACTCCTATAGAAATTTGGATATCTAGTGTTTGGTTTGGAGAAATTTTATTGTCGAAAGGCATGTATGCTTTGTAGACAAGTGTATTAGATGTTATAGTTTGGAAACAATGGTAGTACGGAAAAAACACATCTCTGCCTTGGATAAATGATGTGTTTTATGGATTAGTATGGGCATATGGTTGCCTCTGACCTAATTGTGATAAGAATCATTACTCTACCCAAGAGATTGTTTTCCTTTCATTTGATGAGGTGATTGTTGATGACATAATGTGGAAATATTGTTCGCATACCGTGTAATATCTGTTGCAGAAAATTTGAATATAAGAAAAAAAGCCATAGGGGGAATTTCCTTGTGTTTTATATCTATAAAGGAGTAGTTGCTAGTATCTGTTAAGAAAAGATTATGTGTTGGTTGCTATGGCTTCATTACCCTTGATTTGTGCAATGTGGAAATGGATTGTTAACGTTTCCATGTATGTTTACATTTGTGCCTAGTAAATTTAATTGTTGATAAAGATATCGTATTTGAATTCTCGACATATCAGTAAGTATGTTATTTGGTGTTATTTAAAGACGGGTGACGAGGTTGGAATATATTTTATTACGCCAAAGTGTAATGTAGGTTGTATTAACGACTAAGAGAGCGGGGTGGTTATCTCCGAGTCATAGGAAGATGGGAGAGCTTTTAGTATGACAAATTGGCACTCCACATGAAAGTAATTTGGACTATGTGGGTTTGTCGAGCTTCAGATTGAGGTCTTGAATGGTGACGTTCTGGTGCATCTAAGTGTGATAAAAGAATATGTTTTCTAACAGAAGGAACAGTTGATGTGTTGAATAGCAAGAACGTTCCTTGTTGAACTTGATACATGCGAGTGGAACTAAATGTCATTAAAGTGTCAATTGTAAGGAAACTTGGCAGGGCTGATGCCTTAGAAATAATGGGGTTGGTAGGTCAGTAATGGATATGAATTTGGACACGGAACTGGTTTTGGCAAGTGAGCATATGAGATTGACTTTAAGAATGATGGTGTTAACTTTGTATTATTTGTTTCTTGATATAATGTAATGTTATTGCCATCCGGTTATTAAATTTTTGAGTCTAATTTGGGTATTCTCATGGTTGTATTGAAGTTGGATATTTTAATTGGGTGCCTATGGAATCGAAATTCGAGGTCCTGTTTAGTCGGAGAAATTGTTGTGGTTAGCATAGCTCTAAGTACCGCAGTTATGATTATAAGAGGTTGTTGACTTTCACCTCGAGTAATGATTAAACTATTGAAAGTTTGATGGGTATGATTGAAGTATAAGATTATATTTGGTGTTAATGATTGTTATACTGTACACGAGCTTGGGTTGGTAATTTGTTCTGACTATATAGGAGAGGCCAAGTTTAAAAGAAGTAATAGAATTTTAGACATACTTAAAAGTACTAAATGGATGTTGGCTTGGATAAGCCCGATTATTTGATGGATGGATAGTAAAAATTTGTGATTCCTTGAGACACATTGGATGAGGTTTATGTACGTAAGTGGATATGATGTGTGGTTGAAACAATCATTTGGTCGTGTGATCACAGTTGCATGTCTAGTTGTTGTTTGAGTATTATTTTTTAATTTGCGGACACGTAGGGAGAATGTTATGAGTGATATCTATAGTGATGTCTAGTTGCCTTGGTGGATGTCGAGTGTTGCTAGTTACTGGTCATGGATGGTATTGGTTATGGCGTGGATACTGAACCACGTAGATTCTGATGACAGTTGGTTGTGATGAATGAATTATGAATCCTATTGAGTCTACCCTAATTAGTTGTTTGAAATTTCGGGGGGTAGATTGTAACGACCCATACCTTTAACAAGGGTAAAATCGGAAAAGTCAGATTGAATTGATCATTTTACCACTAAAGTCAAAGGTGGACTTTTCTTGGTCAACGTCAAAAGTTGACCTTTTGACCGGGACGACTTTTGACGATTCCAAAAACTAGGAAGGTCTCAATCTTCTAAGTTTGTAGATAGGCAGAATGCCTAAATCAGAGTTTGGATGAAAAAAAATACGAGTCAAAAAGCGTAAGGGGTAAAATGGTAATTTTTACCACAAGGGCATTTTGGTCATTATGCATTAAGATCCCATTTGAAAACTGCCATGTGCCCAAAATCTAGAAGAATTTTGAGATTTCCCATATCCACCGACTTAATCCACTATAATATATATTTTTTGGTGCTGGTGTGAGTTTCAATGCTCATAAACCGAAGCCATGAAAAACCTTAAAATCTGGCTAAACGGTGAAGAATGAGAGACCAGAGAGAGATGAAGGAGGAAATATTAAATAGGAAGATGAGAGGAAGGAAATCACGTGGGAACCTTGAGTGATGAGGGGAGGAACTACGATTGAAACCATAAACCCTATGTAGTAGAATCGAGTTTTGGGTTTTGGGAAGAGAGTAGCAAGAACATGTGTCCTCATGACTTTCTGGGATCCACGCGATCATCCTGAGCCCAAAAACTCAAAGTTTGAACACTAGAGTTGGCCCTAGACGAAGGATGAAAATTGGCCGAAAATGAAGGTATGTTTACTCGATTCTCTCGTTGGTTTTTCGTCGTTTGGAAATTATAGATCCAATCTAGGAAGGATTTAGAAGTTGGCAGTCAAAATAGAGATGAAAAATCTTGAGAAATAAAGGAGAAAAGATTGGGTCAAGTCGCCAGGTCTGGGTGACCCGAAAACTAGGATGATGGGCGAAGGAGGAGATGAACAGTGATTTTGTAAATTTCTCTGTAGCGCACGTGGCTTCCACGCACAACCATTTTGGTCGGCGCGGGGGGACACATGGATGGTGTTCTCGAGGTGACGTCAACATGAAAGTTATACCATTTGATCATACGAATCTAATGGTACCATTTTCGAGGCGATCAGACATGGTCTCGGGTTAGTTTTGAATGTCTGAATGTTTAGAGTCTGTTTTCATTCATTTAAAAAATACATAAAATTAAGAGATTCTCATATGAATTAATTATGGAGGCTAGTGACCCTTTGAGGTGATGTGTGACAGGAATTGAAGTTCTTGGATTTTACGGAAAAACGTATAGTTTAGTCCGGTCGTGTAAAAGGTACGTGTAAGTGGACTTTGTTTCTCTAAATCCTATGCATGCATTTTTTGTTATTGTTTCCCTTGATTTATTTGGTGAATTGTTTAATGGTTAATTCAACATAATTTATTATGGATTTTTGGTGATTTTACAGTAAATGCAATTTTGCACGGTTTACGAGGTTTTCCAAAATAGTGGTTTTGAATTCCGTTTTAATCACGATCTAGAGTTGAATGTGATTCCTCAATGATGATTTCGATATATTTTTACATGATTTTATATTACTTATTATGAAAACTGTTTGATGGTTGGTTCCGTATGATTTATATGAATATCTTGGGAATTTCTGTGAATATTTATGAAAAATGTCATTAAAAACGTTTTGTGAGGAAATTGAGTTTGTTAAACAGCGGATCCTCAATAAGTAGGGGGAAATAGTTTTATACATATTAGATCATATTTATGTGAGTTAGATTTTAAGTGATTTTCAGATATTTTAATGGCTCGTTTTACGAGGTTTGGTTGAGTCGTATTTTTTTGCTTAGGCTCGAGATGTTGATTTGTGGTTGGATTGCGATGTGATATGGATATGTGGTTTCTCAGTATACGTGATCATTGTGATATTTATGATGATGTGAGATGTGATGCGCAGACTCTCCTCAAGTTGTAGTGTCTCAAACGTCCAGAGCTGGGCTATGTTATCCTGAGACTTGGACCAATATTCTGACGTCTAGAGCTGGGCTCTGTTATCTTGGTTTGGTCCGTACCCAGACGTCTAGATCAGGGGTCTGTTATCCCGGGCACTTGGACGTCCAGAGCGGGGCTTTGCTATCCCAAGTGATATCAGCCTACCGGTAGTGTGCAAATGATGTGATTATTGTCTTGCAGACATCGAGGATGGGATCATATGGTGTGATTGGTTGATTACGGTTTTGGTATGATTGGTTCAGTGTGACTGATATGATTGTGTGTTAGGATGTTTACATTTGGGTTGATATTTGAAATGGGTTTCAAATGGTGTGATTGGTTGATTACGATTTTGGTATGATTGGTTCAGTGTGACTGATATGATTATGTGTTAGAATGTTTACATTTGGGTTGATATTTGATATGGGTTTTAGATGGATAGTATTTCTGAGGTTACTGGTCTTCTGAGTATTGCTCGTATTTTGAGATTTCCATTTATTAAACATTGCTGCATACATATTATTCTAAAACAGAGGGAAATTAATATGTTTTCAAACTATGTTTTAAACTCCTTCTTTTTGTCCACTCATATTTTTCTTTGGTTTTGAAAACCTTTAAGACTGTTGCACAAGGCTGTTTACAGAACGAAGGCAAAAACTCACGAGTATATAAGTATCCCTTATTTGACAATGTTTCGAGGGTAGCCATGGTCTTTTGGTTGCCTTTCAGAAGGGAGCGGGACCCGGGTACGTGCTTTAGAGTGTTTCCGAATTTGGTCCTGTCATTTTATGCCATAAGCACCATCTTTGTTGAACATAAGGGGAAACAATCGCAATTGCATTCTGCATAGCCTTATCTTGATCAGTGACGATTGCATTAGGAGCATAGCTAGACATATATGTGAGCCAAGATCGAAATAACCATGTGAATTTATAAGTATCCTCATTGGAGATTAATGCACATCCTAGTAATATTGATTGCCCATGATGATTTACCCCTGCAAAAGAAGCGAATGGCATGTCATACTTATTTGTTAAGTTGAGAGTGTAAAACGTCACAACATCACCAAACTCATTGTATGTAGCTCTACTTCTTGCATCTGCCCATAATTCATTCTTTAATTGACCATGTTTGTCCATATCAATGGTATAAAAAAGTTGAAGTTGTTACTTTGCATCTTCATGAAATATTGTTTTTTTTTCCTGAATCATGAACTTTTGCTAGACTGCAATAGAATCTCTCTCCCCTAATCGTAATAAACCCATCCTTTGAATATAATTTCTACAATCTTTTTCCAAAAAGGTAATTTCCCATGGCCTCCTACCTCAATAACAAAAAAATTGTAATTTTTATTCAATCATATACCAGTTTGATCATTCACTTTTATCATTTTTTCCATATATGGCTTGATTGTTCTATTAGTTCTGAAAAATCGAGTCTTGCTTGGAGTACTAAGCTCGTGATTATGCTCAAGCACAAGAAAACTTACCCTCCATTTTCCATCAGGGCATATAACTGCTCCAAGTTTTGCCTTACAATCTGATTTTATTACTGGATTGAATTTTAAAGGTTTAGTTGAATTACACTTTGATATTCCCAAACCTAAATATGCCAAAGTCAAATAATTCACTTTCCCATCGTCTCATTTTTTTGAGATTCTTCTACACACTTGGAATCCCTTTAGGTTCCCATAATTTCTGTAATATTCCACCAATTGACCTTTTGAATGAAATATCTTTCCAATTTCTAGGTCCTCAACTATCTTGTTCAAATGTATTGGGTCTTCCTTATGATTCATATCATTTGAACTCTCTTCCAAATCCATTGTATATCCTTTTATATTTCGTTATGTTCTCTAAAATTGTCTTATAAATATGTTGTATTTTTCCTTTTCATTTATATTATATTTCTAAAAAATACTCAAAGTAAAACCACTGCACGTATACAATATATGAAGAAACAAACATAAAAACATATTATTTTTGGTTGTCTATTACTCAAGTTTTTTCGTCAAATGAGCTAAAAAAGAAACGTCCTCTACAAAGCTATATGGTGATTTTCACTTTCTTTAGAAACTCAGAGGCTCTTATTTTTGGGCTTGGCCTGCGTTCTAACTAGTTAAAAAAATTCAAGTTCAAACTAACCACCCAACCATGAAAACCCGTCCATTTACTGGAATGGGTTGGTTCAGTTTTGAGATATATTGTCAGTTGGATCAGGTGATGAAATCATAGAAAATTAAAATAAAGCATTAATTCGGTTACGTTGGATGAGGAGAATTTCCAAAGCTTAAGTAATCCCACCATGAACACACAAAACAATAGCCTGTCAACACTTTGCAATCAAATTAAAGAAAGTTGGAAACTTACTAGAGGTTTAAATCGAAATAAAACCATTATGTTGATATGAAAAAAAGAGCAATATAATTATTCTGAGACCTCAATCTAAATTCAGGGCTTTGCAAGATTACCTGGCGCATTCGTGGCCGACATCGGGCAGAATGACGCACGCAAGCGTCAGCACAAGCAAGCATACAAGCCAGTTCATTGCTAGGTGGTGCTCGCTAGTCGATGGGAGAGTGGCGAGCTCGCTAGTTGTTGTGAGAGGAGAGAGATCGCTGGTTGCTGGGATTTTGGGCGACATGGGTGGTTGCGGGGATTTTAGGCAAGATCGCTGGTCAACTTGCAGAGTATCCTAGGGCTTTGATTCTTTTTTGTTTCTTTATTTTGTTTTATTTGTATTTTAATTTAAGATTTTTAAATATGTGATTTAATTTTATTATTTAGATATGTAATTAAAGATAATGAAATAGATAATTAAAAATGATATCACATCAGATGTTATATATAATGAGATATAAATTGTGAGATTTTAGATGGTACCTCTAGCAGTATTGATAATATTATACCAAAATGTGTATCATGCTCTATTTTATTTAAAAAGAAAATTACACTTTAAAATTCACACGTTTACACTAAATTTCGGAGTTATATTTAATTTTTCAAAATTTTTATTTTAGTATACTGAACTCTTTAAAACATTTTAATTTTATCCTAACGACGCATTTTCCAACGAAACTTTTATTAGTTGATTATGCAAGGCATGTGGCCCCACAAATATAAATTATAAGGAGGCTTTGGGCCAAATAAATTAGTTATTAGTTATTGCACGTTTAATATCTCCTCTTGGAATACTAAGTGAGAGATAACTAATATCTAATTAAGTAATTATGTCTACAGTTATAACGTAATTTATTTTATTGGGGTCCCCACGTGTATTAAGTCATGAGGTAACAGAAATTCAGCCGAAAAATATATCGTTGGGATGACATTAACAAAATGTTTTCAATTTGTGCTGATTTGCTTAATGTTTCTATGATTTGAAGAAAGCATCAAATTTCCTTGTTTCGTCCCTCCTAGCAATTCTGTTAATTTGGCTGGGCAAAAGAAAACTGGGTGTCTCCAATCCGATCTCAACTTAACGATCATATTGTTTGTGCCCAAATCGCACATTCCAGAACAATTCGCTTGAGCAATAAGTGATTGTTGTCCCACCACTTGTGTTGCAAACTCACAAGCACTAACTTTTGACAAGTTGCGTTGTCTATAGTTAATTAACAAATATTTCGAGTTTTTTTTTTATTTGAAAATGTTCAAAGCATGAAACTGATTTATTGAATAATTTTCTACCATAAAAATCTATTTGAACTTCTACATAGGGTGGAATATAGACCACATGATCAGTGGCGGACCCAGGAATTTCGTTTGAGGGGGTCAAAATTTTCCTCATCAAAATTTGGCTTGAAAGGAAAAAATAGAGAATGTTACACAATTAGCTTAACATATTCTCTATATGTGGCTAACTGCATTACTGAATGCTATATAGTTGGTGAATTCACTTTTTGTTTTTGTTTGTTATAGATGTTCTGATAAGTGATAACTAAATTATCCGTTTTTCTTTCTTCACTGTTTTGACCATTCTTTGGTATATAGTGTTGTGGGGAATATATTGTTGCTCGTTGATACTCATATATGTGACTAATTTGGTGCCAATGAATCACGTTCTGCTGGTTTGCTCTTGCTTTCTGCTAATAACTGGATATTCTATTCCATGTTCTGTTTAATTGCTAAAACATGCGGTCACAGACGTGAAATCTTTAAAATTTATATGTTAAGTCACAGTGTGTGTTTCCTCTCTATGATTGTTTTCTGAATTCAATTGAAATTCTGTGTGTGTATTGGATTATGTCATGCTCCTTAAAAATAAAACTAGTGGTTTCTTCTCTCTTTCCGCTACAATCATGCTTTCTAATTCCATAATGAGGAGTTAAAGTAATCTATGGAGAATAAAATATTAAAAACATTGTTTAGGGAGACCCTCATGAATTATGAGAGACTTGAAGATCATTTCATCCATTAGCCTATGGATTTGCGGGCTTCTCACAGAAACATGGTAAAAAACACAAACACAAACCCTCAGGCAGTGGCATAAACTAAACCCACAAGGCCACAACCACAAATCACAATAACTCAAGGAGAGGGAGACGACCTGGAGCGGGGAGCCTGGAGGTTGGACGGCTAGATTGCTAGAGCCTGACTGCTGGTTCACTGGCTCGCTGCAGAGGCAGAGCCGACTGTGGACGGTGGACCTGTGGACTGTGGTGCCGTGGTTGTCAGGACCCACCCCGGTTTCACCCCGAAACCCGAGGTAAATCCTGCTCCCGTCTGACACCCCGTCACAAGAAGTATCAGACGCAGGAGAAAGCATTCAATAAGACCCCAAAGTTAACGTTTACAGAGCATAGGACATAATACAACAAATAAAAACCGATTATTTTTACATGCTCGCGGAAGAAAACTTAAACACTCGGGAATCCCGCTCGTCACTTCTATGCCTCAGACACTGCATCGACGTCAAGACCCCGCGCTAGCTCCACAACCTGGAGGGCAAGTTAAAAACAAAAGGTGTGAGTGGACCATAAAAGAGAAGTTCTAAAATCCTTTATCAGAAAAACTGAGTTTAACCCTCCGTTTTGAAAACCACATGCATAACCAACATTTATTAACACAGTTATAAATCTCATAAAACATCATAAGAAACAGAAACACTATAAAACAGTTATAGAAACCATAGCATGAGTATCAGAAACCGTAGCATAAACCACAAAGCTCAAATCATCATTTCCCGATCAAACCTGCTGGACCTATCCGAGTCTTTAAACTCAATCCAGGCCTTAATCATATCCGAGTCTTTAAACTCCCGAGTCTTTAAACTCTAAGGCCTACGGGGGAAAAATCAATATATCCGAGTCTTTAAACTCCCGAGTCTTTAAACTCAATCCGGGCCCGTCCCCCGTCAATCAATATCCGGGTCTTTAAACCCAATAACCAGATCCAGCAAATCCAATCCCAAAACCATTTTAAAACCACTGGAAATCCATATCCAAACTCGAATCCGAAATCCCCGGTCTGAAGCCCTTCCGGCTTCCAGAACCGCCATTCCGAACCCAAATCCGGAAATCCACTTTTCAACTTTAAAACCAAATCTCGTTTCCCGAAATCCGATTTTAAAACCGAAAACCTTTAATCATCGAAATCATGTTCCAGAATCCCTTTATAATCAGTGAAAACCACTTATCAATTGAAATCCCAAAACCAAAGCATCAATTTCAGAAACCAACCACTTTCTCGTAAAACGTGCTAAAAACCGGACTTCCTCGAAAAGCGTGCAATAATGTAAAACCAACCAAAACATATTCGATAAACATAGAATGATGATTAAAACCATAAAACAATTATAGAAAACAGTTATGCATGCTCGAGTTTAGAGAAGGGGTCCACTCACAGTACTGAGCCCTACTCGCGTCCTGAACGTCCTGTACTTTCCTCGGCTTCCTCGGGAAATCCCAATCCTGTCAAACATCGTCAAAATACATCACTAATACGTCTACAAAAATTCACCTAAATTTCCTCAAAATTCCCCAAAACGAAAACGTAAAACCCGGGGCCCTAAACCTTCACCCTCGCGGAACTAAACTCAAACGACTTCCGCATAACCCGAAACCACTTCCATTGAACTCACCATAAATCCTAGACCAAAAACCATGTTGACCGTTTTCCCCATCGCCGCCGCACGCGCCCCCACGCGCCGCCCAAAGTGGCTGCGCGTGGCCCTCACGCGCCGCCCAAAGTGGCTGCGCGTGGCCCTCACGCGCTGCTACAGTGCACCTTCAACCTCACGTCGACCCGGTTCAACACAGTAGTCTGCAGCTTGAACCGGCGTCAACGGTTCTCCTCTGTCCGGCCACCATTCTCCTCCCTTCCTTCACCCACAGCTTCGCCCAGATCCCGTCTATCCATTCCCCAACTCATCTAACCTCGACACTGCCCCAATCCCGTCGACTGAAGCTCGAAACCAGACGGCCAAATAGCCTCTGTTACACGATCCAGCCATTCCGATCACCCCCCGTCACGGTGACTGTCCCAGACCCTTCCTGGGGCCTCACTGAATCTAAACCAACCCTCCTAGATCTTCGACTCAGCCCCTACCTTCACGACTCGCCGTTTAAAACCCACGGCAAAACAGAGGACACAGAGCACCTCCGTCGTGCCATCCCCCGCCGTGCACCACTCATCACGGCAGCACACACAGTCGACTCCTGGGACCTCCAGGAGTCTCACCCTGGTCTCCAATTCCTTCGACGTTACTCCCAACCCCACGACTTTCGAATCTAAACTCACGGGAAAAACAGAGTAATTGTACAGGGATGAGGGATTACCTGCCTCCAGTCGCCGCCGTGAGCTCCTCCAGAGCTAGTCGACTCCACGCTGCCCTCACGACACCACCGCGGTCTCAATTACACCGTACACGGCCACCGCACCACCACAAGCTCACAAACTCTCTGCCTGCCTTCCTGTTTTTCCCCGATCTTCCCGTGGTTCACAACTCACACACACACACCCGCTGCACCTCTCAGCCACCTCACCAGCTTCCCTTCGATCTCCCGTCCCTCACTCACTCACCAGAACTCAACAACAGCCACGACCACCCTTCAATTTTTCCTCAAAATCTCCCTCTGTTTTCTGTTTGGTTCCAAGAACAACCACGAACACTGCACGGGTGCACCCCAATTATTTGGGCTGTGCACGTACAGGATTCTCCCAGAATCCTCTAGTCCTGTGCCACATGTCACTAATCCTCTCACTCCTTTCCCACCTGGTTCAATCTCAACCGTCCATTTCCTTCTTTCTGCACAAATCTCAATGTGCAGAAAGACCAAATTACCCTTCTTTTTAACTCATTTTTACGGTTTTGCCACTAACTTCCTAGACCCATATCTCACACCTCGTACGTCCGATGAATACGTGCCGCCTGTCATCGAACTCAGGACGATAAGAACTATCTAACCATCCTAGGTCAACGTACCAAAACCCGATTCTACAAAAAGTCAACTATTCCCCCTAATTTACCCAAATTACGGTTAGGCCCTCAACCTTCCGAACATCACAACTTCCTCCTCGGAGGTCGAAATCGGGCGTGTCACCTGCCTATGGATTCGTGACGTCCTAAACTACGTCCTGGTCACCGGTCAAAGTTCATCGTACCACCCGAACTAAAAGTCAACGTTTTTGCCCGAACCAGGGGCAAAATCGTCATTCTAGGCTCATGAACCTATCGGGACCACCTAACCGCCGATTAACCTCACTAATCACACCTTAATCAGTCTACTAATCCCGGCTCCCGGGACGGGTTGTTACAGTGGTGGCCTGGTGGGTGGTGGGAACGGACTTTCGCAGAGGTAGGGGAGAAGATGTCGGCCAAAGAAGGTTGGGATTTGGGAGGCGAGGAGAGCCGAGAGCGAGAGTGCGAGACGCAGAACGGCGGAAGGTGTGCGGGCTGCAGGCAGGGAGTCGTCCTTCATCTTTTTTTAAAAAAAAATCTTAAACAGCGAAAACGACGTCGTTTTTAAGAAGATTGGGAGGGTTAAGTGAAACGACGTCGTTTTGAACCTTTAGCAAAAAAAAATAAAAAATAGGGGTCATCTTCCCCGCTGGGTTGGGGGCAGTCCGGCGCAGAGGAGGCCAGAGCAAGAGCGGAGGGGGTCAAAAACTTATTTGCCTGAGGGTTTCTCCGGCGGGGGGAGGGTCAAGTGACCCTCCTTGCCCCTTGGTCGGTCCGCCCCTGTTCACGCCTCCAAGCTCCTCGCCACGGCTGAACAGACCTCGAGCCCTGCTGATTCGCAGTCTCACAAGCACACCAATCGCCTCGCTGCCGAGCATAGTCCCTATCTTCTTCAACATGCCCACAATCCGGTACATGTGAATTGTGATTCTCATTCCCTCTTGATGGCCTCGCTATACTTGATTTTGGGTCATCGTAAAAATGAGCCTTAAGAGGGAAATTTGAATGCTCTTACCAGGTTGATTGGTATCCATGGGGCGAAGAAGCTTTCGCTGAAGCTCGAAAGAGAGATGTCCCTATCTTCTTATCAAGTAATTTTATATTCTAGTTTTAAAGTGAACTGTGCATGTATTGTTTTCTTTGCTTGTATCGGACTTGGGTAGTGAACTGATATATCATTTGTTTCATCAATGGCTCATTGCAACGGCGTTCCTATTATGTGCTATAGTTGGATACAGCACATGTCACATGTGAGATTTTTTTTTCATGCATGCAGTGGCGGACCCAGGAATTTTGTTTGAGGGGGTCAAAATTTTCCTCATCAAAATTTGGCTTGAAAGGAAAAAATAGAGACTGTTGTACAATTAGCTTAACATATTCTCTATCTGTGGCTAACTACATTACTGAATGCTATATAGTTGGTGAATTCACTTTTTGTTTTTGTTTGTTATAGATGTTCTAATAAGTGATAACTAAATTATCCGTTTTTCTTTCTTCACTGTTTTGACCATTCTTTGGTATATAGTGTTGTGGGGAATATATTGTTGCTCGTTGATACTCCTATATGTGACTAATTTGGTGCCAATGAATCACGTTCTGCTGGTTTTCTCTTGCTTTCTGCTAATAACTGGATATTCTATTCCATGTTCTGTTTAATTGCTAAAACATGCGGTCACAGACGTGAAATCTTTAAAATTTATATGTTAAGTCACAGTGTGTGTTTCCTCTCTATGATTGTTTTCTGAATTCAATTGAAATTCTGTGTGTGTATTGGATTATGTCATGCTCCTTAAAAATAAAACTAGTGGTTTCTTCTCTCTTTCCGCTACAATCATGCTTTCTAATTCCATAATGAGGAGTTAAAGTAATCTATGGAGAATAAAATATTAAAAACATTGTTTAGGGAGACCCTCATGAATTATGAGAGACTTGAAGATCATTTCATCCATTAGCCTATGGATTTGCGGGCTTCTCACAGAAACATGGTAAAAAACACAAACACAAACACAAACCCTCAGGCAGTGGCATAAACTAAACCCACAAGGCCACAACCACAAATCACAATAACTCAAGGAGAGGGAGATGACCTGGAGCGGGGAGCCTGGAGGCTGGACAGCTAGATTGCTAGAGCCTGACTGCTGGTTCACTGGCTCGCTGCAGAGGCAGAGCTGACTGTGGACGGTGGACCTGTGGACTGTGGTGCCATGGTGGCCTGGTGGGTGGTGGGAACGGACTTTCGCAGAGGCAGGGAAGAAGATGTCAGCCAAAGAAGGTTGGGATTTGGGAGGCGAGGAGAGCCGAGAGCGAGAGTACGAGACGCAGAACGGCGGAAGGTGTGCGGGCTGCAGGCAGGGAGTCGTCCTTCATCTTTTTTAAAAAAAAGCTTAAACAGCGAAAATGACGTCGTTTTTAAGAAGATTGGGAGGGTTAAGTGAAACGACGTCGTTTTGAACCTTTAGCAAAAAAAAAAAAACAGGGGTCATCTTCCCCGCTGGGTTGGGGGCAGTCCGGTGCAGAGGAGGCCAGAGCAAGAGCGGAGGGGGTCAAAAACTTATTTGCCTGAGGGTTTCTCCGGCGGGGGGAGGGTCAAGTGACCCTCCTTGCCCCTTGGTCGATCCGCCCCTGCACATGATGCTCACTCCACCAGGGAGTGAATAATATGGTTGCCTTTCTATCTTTCTTCCATAATAGAAAACATGGAAAGAACTGCTAAATTCTGTAAGGCACAACATGCGATGTTGTAAGCAATATGGATGCATCAGATATGTGGTGTAAAATTATTAAGAGATTGGTGAAAAATTATTAACTTGCCTTCAAAAGTCAGTTATAAATTATTACTAACTTTTGAAGCTAAAACCGTACACACTCGCAAAAGTTTTCTTAATCCCTGCAAATAATAAATAAGAAGCTATCGTTTGCCTCAATCGAAACCCCAGGGGGTTGTTCGACCAAGAACACTTCGATGCTTAAGTCAACGCTGAGAGAGAAATCACAAAAACTTAAGAAGCGTTGAAACAACTTACCTTGAGAATGAAATGATCTTTCTCAATTTATAGGAAAGCTTTGGGAGTCTCGGAGAAATCTGATTAGCCGGTTGATTTTAAAATTTATAAATAATATATTATTAATAAAATATATTATTTAATAATTATAATAATTGCTTATTATGACAATAATTAAAACAATTTAATATTAATATTAATTGTTCATTATTAAGAATGATGTCATTAATATTATTAAGGCTTTAACCCGATTAAATAATATATTTAGCTGGAAATACATTCGGGTGCTTGTGAGCTGTTAATATTATTGGCATGGGCAAATTAGACATTTTGGGAATTATGAGTCACGTGGCACCTCCATATTCTTCGGGGTGATTTTGGGTTCTACAAATGCCCTTACATCTTGAATTCCTAAGGGAAGTAGATTTTTGGTAGTCCTAGTGAATCATTTACGGAGTAGAATTCCGTTTTGTCTTATGGTGTTCTTGTGTCAGAAAAATTCCATTCGCCTCGGAATTACATCAAGTTGATGAAAGTATGCATTAGACTCGTGGCCGAATATGTGACAGAGTTGAGCTTCCTTGGTTGCCTTTGGTTATTGGGTGGTTTAAAATTAATTTATTTTATGCATGAAATTAATTTTATTCATAAATTTTGCAACATCAAAACTTCCTTCTTGACAAGTCGCATACCATAGTGTATTCGATTTGTGGGGTTGATAATCCCATTTTTGCTGGGAGTAGCAGAGACCTAACCGTGCAAGATTCGAAGAGTGTGATCGAGGAATTGCCCAGGAACCCAAGTTCCAGTTCTGAGAAAAACCGATTTGGAGGGAAAATCCGAGTTCAATTTCTACGGCTTGTTGGACGAAACTAACCACTGAGTAAGCATTCTGGGAGCATTTGGAACTCGTCCATATCGAAATCGACGACAACCAGCCACGGAGGAGCTGGGACGGTGACCGCCGTGTGCAGAGGAAATCGCAGCGTTTGGACGGCTACTTTCAGGTGATGTTTCGTTCAATTGATGGTTCTATTTTGTTAGTCTAGGTCCTAGTATGCTTCTGTATAAATTAATTGGACAATGGTGATAGTTTGGAGGTGTTCTGAGGTTTGACCCGTGTAGCTATTCGGGTTTGGATAGGATGATTGTTGACTTGTCGAGATGATTAGAGGACTAAGAACTATAATTAAATGATTTTAGAACATGTTAGAATCAAGAAGGAATGAAATTAAGTAGAAATGGACGGATAATTAATCGGGTCACCCCGCGGGTCGCAGACCCAAATTACAGTAAATCGGGCAAGGACGGTGACACTGTAGCAGCGCGTGACTTTCACGCGCAGCCACTTTGGGCGGCGCGTGAGGGCGCGTTGAGCACTATCTCGGATCACAGTCAACATGACTTTTAATCCTTTCATCATTTTGGACATTTTCTGTGAAATAACCATGTTGATCTGAGATAGTGAGGAAGGTCAGTTTAGGGCCGGATGTCTCGGGAAACGTGTTGGCCGGCTTTCCCGAACCGGTTTCTATTTTGGACTTTTTGAGGGTATTTTAAGGACCTATAATGACACTTGTGTGTGATTGGAAATGACAGGAAACTTACGTTAATTTCGGAGACAAGTTCGTACGCGCGTTATTCGCAGCGGGAGCGTACTGTGAGTGGGCCCGTTTTTATTAACTCTTGCATGCATAACCGTTTTCATTTCCGTATATCTATATGTGTGCGTGAATCATTAATGGATTCTGATTATCTCGATTTACGGCTGTGACACGTTTTACGGTGTTGGGCTGAGGCCCGTTTTACGGAAAATGAATACTGTTTTATATTGTATATATATAGTTACATATACTTGTGGATACGATGACTATCTTGGGTACTGCACTGTATAATCCACCGTATGATACTGTCTCCTCCGGATGTGGTACCCCGGAGCGGTCACGGTGCATTGCCTGCGAGAGGTCATGCTACGGAGGTGCCGGACCGTAGGATGACTCAGGAGCAGGATTGCTATTATTGGACGTCTGGGACGCTAGGCATCTGGGATGCCATAACCGAACTGGGTTCGGAGATTGGACTCGGGATTTGAGACCCCGGGTGGCACGCGTAGCCTTGGGACTGTGACCATTATTGGACGTCAGGGACGTCGGACATCTGGGATGTCAATATCGGATGTGTATGGTGCAGTAGCTGGGTTTATATTACATTCTGGCTTAATATGATGCTTATGATATATTACATCTATTTATGGTTTTCAAATACTGATGCATGCATGTTTGGAAAACGGAGGGGTAAAGTATGTATTTTTCTTATTATACTGTTTTTACAAACCTGAGTTTCGGCCCACTCACCTTTCATGTTTTGGTAACCTCTTCAGGTCGTGTTGCTGAGGTTGGTGAGGACCCCGAGGCTGAGGCATAGATTTGTACTGCGCACCTGATCCCCTGTCGGGTCGGATCACCCGCAGGATTTTCCTTTCTAGCGTCGTGCTCGGATTTGTATTTTAAATTGTATCCCTTGTCTGACATCTGTTAAAGTTGGACTATGTATGACTTTTTAATTCGGACATTTATGCATTTAAGTTTTTAAGGCTAAAATCGGGATTTTCGGTTCGGGTGTCAGACGGGAGCAGGGCACGTCCCCTTGTGGTCCCCCGGGGATCGGGGCGGGTCCCTGTCATCCAATTCCTTCCGAGTTCTGCTGTCCTTTCTTTCTGGAGGTGATGACAGACCCAGTGATTCTGGAATTCGGGCAAACCTATGAGAGGAATTTCATATTGAGTCAAAATTACAAGGAAGAAGATGAGCCAAATCTCTATTCGAAGAGGGAAATGGATGAATCAAATTTATGGACAATTTTGCCCTTTTATTTTAACAGAATCTGTTAAATTAAACAGTCAGGGGTCAAATTGGAACGAAAATTGTGTTTAGGAGGTAAATTGGGTCAAAATCAAGTCCAGGGTGCATTTTGAGACTTAACTCTATGTTCAGAGACCATATTGAGTAAAAAGCCTAAATTAAAGATATAAATCCTTGGCCACACAGCAGTAAACATAGTACCAGCATCAAAACTACTGACCTCGTTTGGGCTTGTTCTTTCATCAAAATTAGCTAAATCAGACTTGTTTGACCTACGTCTTCCTCAGTAGGACATCGACCTTGAGAGCTTAAAACTAATTGTTGGTCTCTCTCTTCCACTGAAAGACTGATTCATCAAAGTCCTTTCATGCGGATTTCTCAGTAATATATGAGTGCCCAGTGAACCCAAAACCGAAAATCCCATTCTCAAACCTCCTAAGGTGCGATGAAGATCGATTTGGTGGATGATATTTGGCACAATTTGAAGTGGGTATGCATCATTAACTCATATAATTGGAGCGTACATGTTATGCAATAATAAGGTGGAAGTTGTGGAAGCTTTGGAGTTTGGAGTGATAAGAGGAATCGGGTTCGAACAGTTCAACTTGCGGATATAAACAAGCCAACGGCGGCAGGATAACGTGCCGTCGTGTCGTCAATTTTGTAGTGAGGCCGTGTTTGGTATGTTTTATTAGACTCCGTATAGGCTAAATAATCTGAAATCTATAGTTGATACATGCATGTATTAAATAGCCACTATTTTAAGTATGCAGATCGAGGGAACTTAATACGCCTCCAACTCGCTTATTTCATCCGGAGAAAAAAAGCTATATAAGTTAGTCGAACTTATTTTTCTTACTCGTCTACTCTCTTCTCCATCGCTCACCACCATATTTTTTTTTTGTTAAATCGCTCACCACCATATTTGCTATGTTGCCTCTCCTTCTCCATCACTCAACATCATATTTACTCTGGTTGTTGCCGCTTTAGTACCAATAAGAAGAGGCAGCCAGCTAAAAGGGTAAGTTTCCCAAATACCGAACCCTAATTTTCTTCTGAAATTGCTTTGCTGCCCCCGCCAATTATACGGAATTTTCCAATTGGTGTAATTGATGGAAACTGCATAAAGATTGGGATTTGTTTGTTTGAATTTTTGGCCCCAAGGGGAGGGCTATTATGATTGGGGCCTGTGAGAAGTAGAAGCTTGTTTACATTTTGAATAGGGATACATCTGCAAGGCTGACTATACGTCGCCCTTGGAGGCTCACAAGTCGCATACCATAGTGTATTCGATTTGTGGGGTTGATTGTGGGTTTGATAATCCCATTTTTGCTGCCATTGAGTTGGATTATTCGATTGGTGTGTTATGAGCTGATTGTATTAATTTTCTGAGTTTTGAGCCTTATTTTTTAGGTCTTTACAAAGTCAATTCAGTTGATTTTTTTTTTACTTTTTGTTTGGGTTTAATTGTGTTTATTGATTTTATTTTCTAGCTGGGCTTGCAGATGAATTCAAAATTATTGAGATTAGCTGAGTTCAATTTCTGCTGAGAGTTTGTGAGTCCGAATTCAGCTGCTTCGCCTCAGCCATTCCGACACAAACCCTCTATGGATGAACTCTTTCCCCCTAGTTGAACCCGCCTCTGATTCTCTCAAACCACATTTTTACACACTCAAAAGGTGCCTACTTCAAGCTCTAGGGCTTCTAATTCTCAGTCCCTTTATTTCAATCTGTTAATTACGCTTCTAATTCGTAATTCTATTTTAGGGCTGTAGCTGTACACTCATCCAAACCCCGCTAAAATTTGCCTCTTTGTTTTTTCTTATTAATTGGACAGGGAAATTTAGGGATAACATGCAGACAATGGAAAAAGAGAAAAATCTTTCTTTTTGGGTGAATGTTGCTTTCATTAATTTGTTATAGTTTGTAGTTTGAATTGATTATTTATTTTGTTGTGATTTTTCATTGAGCATTTAAGGTTACGTATCTGCATGATTTGGAAGATGAAACTTTGTCAAGAAACACATCTGTTGTATGACAATTTGTAGATACCATGAGTGAGTAGCAAAAGTTAAGAAAATATAATGCAGAAGTGTATGAGTTGGCTTGGAAAATCAAATTCGGTATAATGAAGCAGCTCTCCATTTGATGTCTGCACATAGACTGACCACGTATATCTGAAAAAACATGCAATGCCATTTTCGTTTTTCATTTTGGAGATTCACTATACATGAGACATTGGAGCATACTTGCTAATAATATCAAAACTTTGTGTGATCATTATTGAACTTTGCATGATTAACATTGTGATCATTATTCAACTTTGTGTGATAAACACTATAATTTGTCTGTGTGCCTTCAAGATTAGAAGCCTTTTATAGGATACATATTTTGTAGTATGACCTATTTTCATATGCATTCCATTTCGTTTATTTTAGCGATAAATTGATTTTTCATTTGTGCTTTTGTGTTGCAGTTTTTTTTTTGGTTGTTGCTTCTTCACTTTGTTTATCTTTTTGTTAATATTGATTAATTTTATGTTTTTGTCCACATGGCCACCGATTAAATCAGTATTGCACATTGAGCTATCATCTAAGGTATGCTTCCGCAATTTTTTGGTTTTGTGATTTTGAAAGATGATAAATTTTGACAATCATAGTCCATATCCGTAATTCTTATTGTATGCATTGGCTGGTAATGAGATAAAAAACCTAATACACTTTGGATTTTCATTGTTTTGTTGATGTTGAGTTGATACTTAGCATGACAGCAATCCACTGCAGATAATATACCCATACAATAGGCCATCTTTACTAAATCACCAAATTGGATAATCATGTTAAACACATGCTATGATTTATTGTGAACTATCTTCGACGAAACTAATTTTTAATTATGATATTTCATATTATGACCTATCTGTGGTTAATATAGCCAATTACGCCTAGCTTCAGTAGATTTGCCTAATCAATTTATGAATTCTCATACAACCATTGGATAGTTGATGTTTCTTAACCATCTTTAATATTCCTCTCTATGTTCAAAATTATGTTATGGATGTTCGTTAATTTTTTCCATGTTTAATTTGGTGTTGTAGTTGTTTGTTGGTTGCTACTTTTTTCCTTCGCTGTTCTTTATCTGCTGAAATTGTTGGAAGGTCAACACTTTTTATCGGTTAGTTTGTTTTTGGTTTTTTTTCTCGCTACTTTATATTTCGCTTAAATGTGGTTATACTTAGTTTTTATAAGATGAACGTTGTTGTTATGAAGGATTATATGTTATGTGCTTATTGATTGACCTTTTTCCCTTTGCTTTGAACAAATTGTTAAACTAGGGTTTAATCATTATTTAAATAATGTCTAAAAGGTCAATGAATAATCAAATTAGAAACATTGGAAATGAACATGTTATTTTGAGTTCTTCAAATGAACATGTTAACATCTGTAACTACTCACAAATACTAAAATCAAATTTAAATAATTGACTAAATATACCTGCGGCAACGCGCGGGCCTTCCTAGTAGTTATGTACCAAAAGCAAATTTTGAGGCTTTCTCAAAGTGGGGCCAAGAGGAGGTTTCCTTGCTGAATTTCCCTCAGGGAGGCCCTGTCCTCGATAAGCAACATAAATTAACGTAAGGTAAAGCAAAACCGTATAAACAAAAAAGTATCTAGCTTGGAATGGATTCACAAGTAGAAAAATGTAATGCAGATAAAACAAAATCATATTAATATAAATTATCTAGATGATAAGCAAACACAACATTTGGGAGTGTTTTTGGCTTAAAATTGGGAGTACGTACATGTGATGTCTCATGTCATTGCATGTATGTAAGAAAATAGGAAAGGAGCTAGTAAGTATTAAAATTTACTCATATTCATAATTTAATGGCTAAATATGGTCACCGGTAGGACTGATTTACTCAGAACTTGTCTCGCTTTCTACTCATCGGAAATATAAAACCTTGTTGGCTTTACGATCTTTCCAGGGCCGCAAGTGTAACCGGGACTGGAAGTGTTAAGGGTGAAGTCCTTAGACATTCAAACCGTGTTTACGGTCATCCCAGATTGACTAATGGTCAGATTGAAAGTAACCACATATTTGTCTTATTTTGGACCCAAGAACTGAGTACCCCACCCTTGCAACAATTAGGTATTTTAATCTGACCGTTAGTCAATCTTTGATGACCTTAAACACAATTTGATTGCCGAAGGACTTCACTCTCAGCACCCAGTCCCAGTTACACTTGCATCCCATGAAAGATGGTAAAGCATGCAAGTTTTTATACTTCTTACGAATAGAGAGCGAGACAAGCTCTGATTAAGTCAGCCATACTCATTAAATTATGAATATGAGTAAGTGATGGGAATGGCGAGTTTTGCTCTTATATATCTAGTATGTGCACACACATGTTTCTGTTTATGCTTTTGATATATTTTTAATTTTCATGCAGCATAATCCAGATGCGGAAAATTGGTTAGGAAAGAGTTATCCAGTATATGATCGTTTAAAATTCATATTTGGGAAAGACCAAGCAACTGGGGTAGGATCTGCAACTCCTTCGGAGATGATGGATGATCCTATTAATGAAGATCCTTATGAGGTAGATCCCGATCATTCTCCTTCTCTATCAACACCAATTGCTCAAAACTCTACTACTTCAACTAGTCGAAAGAGGAAGCGATTAACATCTGATAATGATCAAAATTATTTTACTTTGGCATTTAAAGAAATGCTTACTGAATCTGTTGACCGATTGAGCCAAGTTTTAACAACTACACTTGGAAATGGATTGGAGCCCAAGCCTGAAAATTCTTTTGAATTGGAAAAGATGAATTTGTCTATTGAAGACCAAATTACAGCGCTTAATATCATTTTTGAAAAACCACAGCATGAGAGAACATTCTTGTCATTGGAGGGTACAATGAGAAAAGCATTCGTGGTCATGCTACTTAAGCGAAGCAACCCTAACTGAGTCCAAATTTTATGAGAAGTTGATGAACTTAATAACTTTTGTTGCATCTTTGTTTTGATTATTGTACGAACTCTTTCTTTCATGTATATGGTTTTTTATGTATTTTCGAATTTTATTTAATGATGTTGAAGGTGTGAGAATATTTTAAATTTAATGACACTGTGAAGCTTCTTAATTTGTTTCCCTATGCAACTGTTATTTAAATATATATACATACTTGCCAAATATTTCATTAGTATAAAAAAAATATGTGCTTGGACTTAATCAACCTTTTATAATAAGAAACAAATGATTTTATGTAAAAAAAATAAATAAATTTGTGAACCTGCACTATGCACAGTATAATATAACTAACTGTATAATATAGTCCGGTTCATATAATATAGTCAGTATTTTAATCCGGTTGAACACCAAATACTTAACTAAATAGTCAATCTATCTGGTGGACAGATTAATTTATTCGACTGAAATAGTCAATATAATACGGCGTATCAAACGAAGTCAAAATCGCCGTCCTAAAAACTAAATAATTTGGGCTTTTCAAAGTTCGACACGAACTAAATAATTTGGGCTTGTCAAAGTTGTCGAGCAACTAAATTAGGGTTTGGGCCCGCTATAAAGCCATTGAGGGCAATATAGTAATTTAATACACTACGTTTCTACTAAAAGCCTGGCTCGGGCTTTCTCACACTTCTCAAACCCTAGCCGTTGCCGCTAAGTTCTGGTGCAGAGAAGGCCTAGAACGCTCCATCTCCCAAAATGGGTACATATCTTACTCATCACTCTTATTTTCTTGATCTCATCTCCAGTTTCTGTTTGTCAGATTGGATGCTGAGATGGGTACCTGTGAATTTGCTCATGTGATGCTAATCTGGATTTTTTTTTGAATTGTTAGGTATCTCACGAGATTCCATGCACAAGAGGCGTGCCACTGGAGGCAAGAAGAAGGCTTGGAGGAAGAAGAGAAAGTAATTCTCAATTCTTCTAAATTTGATTTAGATGTTTTGGTTTTTGTCAAGTTATTTTACTGTGTCTAGATTCCTTTTCTTTTGTTGTGTTTAACGGGGGCTAAGTTGGGACTAAGTGTTTGTATGATCAATGAAACGGAGTTTTTTTTTTTTTTATAATAATCCGCTTATTTGGTTTGTATAATTAAAATTTGGTTGATTTAGCTAAGCCTTTGATTCCATTTTTTGGAAATCCTTTTTGTTTTCCCCCTGTTGTTTTTGTTTATTGGGTGATTTTAAAAGTTTCCATTTAGCTGCATATGTTATACAGACTTTTAATGCTTTGAATTTGTTACCTGGTTGTTTTTCTGATAAGTCATGGACCCTCTTATGCCTCCAGTAATTGGGTTTGTCTAAGTTTATAGGAAGTATACCACCCAAGCTGACTTTTTATAAAAAAAAAATTTAAAAAAACTTATTTGTAGCGTTTAAGCTTTCTGTTCTAAGCTCTGCTTGCTAATTTTGTATTATTTGAAAGAGCATGTTTTCTGGTCGTGGAAGTAGTTTTGTCTCATGCTTGATATTATATAATTACAATATATTGGCCACGTGTAAAATGAGATTACTATAAAGCCTCAATGAATTAGGAGTTCATTTGGTTTCAACTTGTTGTTTGAAGGTATGAGCTTGGAAGGCAACCAGCAAACACGAAGTTGTCAAGCAACAAGACCGTGAGGAGGATCAGGGTTCGAGGTGGTAATGTGAAGTGGCGTGCTTTGAGGCTCGACACAGGAAATTTCTCCTGGGGTAGTGAGGCTGTGACCCGCAAAACTCGTCTTCTTGATGTTGTGTACAATGCATCCAACAATGAGCTTGTCCGCACTCAAACTTTGGTGAAGAGTGCCATTGTTCAGGTTGATGCTGCACCATTCAAGCAGTGGTATCTCCAGCACTACGGAGTTGAAGTTGGGCGCAAGAAGAAAAGTGCAGCTTCAGCCAAGAAGGAAGGAGAGGTAGGGCTCTTTTATCTCCTTTATGTTGTTAAATTTCTGAATTGTGTATGTTCTTTTTTTCAAAACATTATGTTAAAAGTTGAACTTGCCTTGTATTTTTATTTTTTTTTGTGGAATTATTTCTTTCTGCACCCCAAAAAAATGTATGTTTTCTAGCAATGCAATAATGTGCGCACTTGAGGTGGAAATAAATCTGTAGGAAGATATTTCATTATTAAATCCTACTGGATGGATTGACTGTGGTAAACAACAATAGGCTTGATAATATTGATGGCATTTGTTTTATTTGTTTGATAGGAGGGTGAGGCTGCCCCTGCAGCTCCTACCGAGGAGGCAAAGAAGAGCAACCATGTTGCAAGAAAGCTGGAGAAGCGTCAACAGGGTCGTACCCTTGACCAACATATTGAAGAGCAATTTGGTGGTGGTCGTCTATTGGCCTGTATCTCATCACGGCCCGGTCAGTGTGGTCGTGCTGATGGGTATGTGACTTTTACCGGTCTCTATGTCTTTCTTTCTTGTCAGCATTCTATGACCGGCATTTGATTAGTGTAGTTGCACTATTGCATGAGGCTATTAGCTGTAAGATGGACAATATCATTATAGCTGTGTTTAAGTATCATATATAACGGTCGTGAACTTCTTACAGATACATCTTAGAGGGAAAGGAACTTGAGTTTTACATGAAGAAGCTCCAGAGAAAGAAAGGAAAGAGTGCGACTGCTTAAAATTTTGTTACCAGAAGTTAGTCACTTTAGACTTGGGGTTGCACTTCGTTTCATTTTGAAGTTTAACTGTTAAACAGTGTTCCTATGGTTGAACGCTTAATCGGCACTTATATTTGATTCTGGATTGTTCTCTTTACTCGGGGTTATATTTGATTCTAGATTGTTCTTTTCTGTCGTAGTTGGATGCGGTAGTTTCATAATCTCTGAAAGTTCTGCGCCGCAGTTTTTAATGTTCTTCAAAGTTCAAACCCTTCGATGCGCTACTACCAAGTGCACTGCAGAAAGCCCTTTTGAGTTCTGCATTTGACTTTACTCTGCTAGATTATGGACAAATTCTTTAAGCTGTTCTGGGGTTGAAGTTTTGTTGCATTTTGTTGCCTCTAATTTAACGGGAATTCAACGGCCATTGTCATTAGGCCCCTTACTATCACTGATGCCAACAATGTTATAACGACCACTATTGTCACTATTACCACCATCCCATCCCCAATGCCGTCACCACCACTTCCACTTTCACTTCTAATGTTGCCACCATCATCATTGTAGCCAGACCGACCACTACCTTATCACCGCCATTGCCATTGCCGATTGACACAACCATTGCTATGACGACTACTGCCACACCCCATTAGCGCCATAACCTCATTGCCACTCCCCATCTCCACTGCACCTACAACCCCACAACCACCACGATTGCCACCCCCACCACGACCTCCACCCCATAACCACTATCATCGCTGCCACCTCTAACTACCGCCACTTCCATCTCGGGTAATCACGCCACTTTATCTATACTTTTATGATTCTTATCATCATCTCAATATTTATGGATAGAAATCATTGCCTAATGCATAATGCATATGTATTCTTTTTTTTTTTAATTTTATGTACTTGAAACAATTTTTTTTCTTTTTCATTCTTAGAAAATTATATTCTGAGTAAAGTACCAAAAGCATTCTCAGATATTGAGTACACAATTTTATTTGTTGTTTTCATTTTATAAAACAATATTTCAAAAATTGTTTTGTAACACAATATCAAACGGACTCTAAACCGAGCTTCCTTTTTTTTTTCTATTCTTTTCTTGCCGAGTTTTGTTTTTTGAACTTTTTTTTTTTCTTTCCGAAATTGTTTTTTTGAACTTAGAATGGATGAATTATACAATTCCATCCGATCACGAGGGTTGATTGATTGATTTTTTATTTTTTTTTGCCATAAGTTTCATTGGACGTGGTAAACCATCTAATATTTTAGATCCCTCGTGATCTTGACTAGAGATGAAGGTGGCTGGGCTTCTTCAACGTTTTCCCCATGACGGTGCTACTGACGACCGGGGTGGTCGAGGGACAAGGGGAACGAAGGAGGAGCGGCGTCGAGATCACGAAGGTTTGAAAAATTCAAACTGACATCGAAGACGGCCCCCTTGATCGGTTTCTTGTGAAGTCCGCAGCCGACATATTCAAATCGGTGGTATCTTATAGCAATCGAATCATGGCTACCAGAATTGTATATCATCTGTTTTTAAATTTCGTAGAAATGCAACAAAGAAAGGAACAGCATCCCTTCCCTAACAAGTAAGAAGCCGAGGACAGAGGAAAGAATCCACAAACTCGTTTATTTTTGTCAACAGTCTACAATCCGAAAACCGAAGTAGGATAGAGCCAATGCTGCGTGCATGTTGTATCATTTTCCCTACTTTTGTTTGAGCCGTTCTCTCACATATTCATTTCGAGCTTTGGTTCGAGCTTGTTGAGGGGCGATGTTTACATAAGACAGATGCAGACCAAAAGCAAAAAGAGCAGCAGCAGAAATGAAGCATCCAACTGTTATCGCCAGCCTCTTGGGTGTGGAGGGAGAGCAAACCACCATTTCCTTGGACCTTGGCAAATTGCTTTTATGCAGAAAACAAGGAACATTAATATTCACACACTGCTTTTCATCCAACAAACCAAATTTATAAAACGAAACCGCTTCCAAATGAAATTCTGTTTAGATAAATAAATATATGCGAGTCTAGCATATGTGCAGCGAGTTTTCAAACTAAAATCTCTGTCAGGCATTTCACCATACACATAAGGGGCATGAGCCAATATTGGGAATTCATGAGTGCTTGGGTTTGGTTACTGAATTTCCTCATGCCCTATTCGTTTACAGTGTGTACAAAGTAAAGAGTTAGAGAATATCGGTTTATTAAAAATGGGGCAGCCGCTTTGTGTGTGCGGAGGCGAAGAGAATTCATACCTGAAAGAAAGGCTGAGACAGCTCTACGGTTTCAGGAACGCGAAGGTTCTTTAAGTTTTAGCTTGTTGAAAGTGCAGCGGGAAAGGAACTGATTGGGCCGCAACTCGCAAGGAAGCCTTAACATTATCAAGATATTATTGGGCCAATATTGTGAGAAATAAATAAGAAAAATTAGTTTCATTTGTCTCTCCAAATTTTAAATACAAAATGAAAATATTATGATGTGCGGTATCCTAAATTGAGGGTACCAAATTGACACACCTAAATTCAGAAAGTTCACTAGGACGCCAAAATTGAGTCATGTTGGCTGACCGTTTAAATGGCGAAACCTAAATAGTTAAGACGTTGCGTTTTAAGATGTGTGAAACATAATTAGTATAAACTAATTAACATTTCACTGCGACATCCGAAGTCTAGAGCATAGTACAATAATGATGCTCATAAAGTTCCAGTAACTACATAAGTTATCCCGATTTGAATTGCGCAATCCCAAAATATTGATGTGAATGTCAAAGCAACTACTATAAACTCCTCAAAGTACGCGAAGTAACACAAGAACTTGAGAGGTACAAAAACAGATTGGTGATTGGACCTATTTTAGTGTAAAGCTATAAACAAAATAAAGAATGATTGAACCCCTTAGTTTTGCTGAAAACTCCTTATCAAAATCCTTAACACACACATAATACGAAAAATAATATTAAAATAATCATAAATCACAATAATCAACTTGAAGTACAAATAAAGCACTCATAAACTGCTATCTAATGCTTATGAGTTGTCCGAGGCATACACGCATGCAGACTGGTATCTATAATAGCTCATGTCCCACATCTACGTGAAGGCTAGGTGCATCACAACTGTCACTCCATGTCCCGTATAGTTCGAGGGCAAGCTGGAGCTATTTAATTAGTATTACGAGAAACGTTGGGTGAATGATCACGTTGAAGCTAGTCTACGGTCGAACAAATGGGGTACCTGAGATACCGACAACTCTTAGGTGGTTATTCAACTATTTACTCAAATGACTATCCCGGGACATCTATGTACTTACCATTATCAATACCAACTAGACACACTAGGAAATATGTATGCAGTACAATCATAATTAGAAAATCAACAAGTAAATCATAAACTAGCATACTCGGGAACCGTAAAATAAATCATTACCTACCATGTATCATAAACAAATATGCAAAAATGTGCACGTATGAAATCGTGTATAAAGCAAGGAAAGAAGGTCCACTTCATAAGCTGGAAGGGGAGCCGAAGACACCTGACAAGTCAAGCTAACATGAGCTCCAAGTCAATCCAAACCTACAGGAATCATTCCTAAAAGTTACTCATGAATTACAAATTTAATTCTAAGAAAAACTCCGCTAGGATTGCCCAAAAAGGTGCTTAAATAACTTCAAACGAATCAAAATGTGCTTAAAACGATTCGAAAAACTTAAAACTATGCCCACACGCCGCCGAGGGTAAAGAGACGGCCCCAAGCGCAGCCATGCACCAATTGGAGGTCACGCGAGCTCATGCGCCCCCACGCTCGTCCCATGCACTGAAATATTCTCTATGGAATATTCAGTCAAGGTTTCGTCATGTATGATGGAATATTCAATCAAGGTTCCATCAAGTATGATGGAATATTTTGACGGAATCAGAATATTCCATTAGACTTTAACGACGTTCAGATAGTAATGACGGTGCTAGTATTTAACGGAATATGTGAATGCCAAAATTGACAAAAAACGATGGTTGTGTTAGGTGGTGGTGACCGTTACACGTAGGAGTAGAGATATTATTCCACAATACATTTTTAACACGAAAACGTTCAAGAATTTAACAAAATGATCATTATTGTATATTTGAGTATAGTTCAAAATCCAGACACGTTAATGTTGAGTGTAGGGACAATGGTAAAATTTAGGTAAAGTTCAAAGACGTAAGGCATCTGACAACCATTCAACTATTTTATAATTTATGTATTTTATTCAAAATTTAAGATTGTCTTGTCCGAATAAATGGTAGAATTATCCTTTACATAAGAGTTGGATACCTCGACCTCCAAACATCCATAAAGAATCCATTCTTCATGAGAGTCGATTTTTTTTTCCTTTCGATTTTTGGAGTCTCCACAATGCGCGATTAGTGGTGTAAGATTTAGAATGTGGCCTCCCAAGGATGGTAGAGTTGTTTAAGATTTAGGCTAGATTACTGTCACAGTTTACAGAGGTAATAAAATAGGGTTAGAGTTGTTAGACTACTCACTACTCACTACTACACAGTTGTGTAATTTAGTGGTTATCTGGTTCGAATGCCTGCCGTCGATGCAACCATTGCGTATGACGACTTCAAGCTTCTAGTTTGCTGTTTAACTTCGGAGATGTGGTGATTCAAATTGCATGAATGACTAATTAAAAGTTACAGTTTGGACATTATAAGATAAAATTCAAATTTCATAAGGGGACTGTTTTAATCAACTTTTATGAACGATTAATGAAAGTTAAGGTTTGGGCATTAGAAGAGAAAAGGCAAAGGTACAAACAAAGCAAGGGGGGCAGCAGCAGAATAATTCAGGCACAGAAACACCAAACCAATTCAAATTTCATGCTGCTATCACAATTTATGAGCAAATATCGAATTCAAATCTTTTCGTGAAAATGTAGTCTACATTTTCAATACAATTAATTTGAAAAGCCACTCCTGTCCCTCAAAGTCAATGACCAGGTGAAACATACTCATTTCATGTTCTCTAGATTCAAGGCATGTATGGGCACCTAAACCAAAAATGAATGCACTATCCAAATCATTCAAAAGCTTTATTCCTATCCTAACTTTCTGAATTTAACTTCAAAAAGGAAAATGTAACAACATTTTGACCTACTGATGCAATTATTAGTGTCACAAATATTTCTAACATTGGAACATACAATCATTCAAAGCAATAAACTATTAT
Organism: Prinsepia uniflora; assembly: GCA_032719365.1. NCBI lineage: Eukaryota > Viridiplantae > Streptophyta > Magnoliopsida > Rosales > Rosaceae > Prinsepia > Prinsepia uniflora. Next base: position 69,934,906 of record CM064861.1, read on the forward strand.
TGTACATGCTGTACTTAGTGAAAAACAACCAGTATAAAAAACCAACACAGTGCCTCAAGCTGTTAGGCCATTAACCTCAACAAATGAACAAGCAATCGTGCAATTACTCGCACACGCACTTATAAACGTTTTTAGCCCCCGCTGGTGATCTTTCGCTGATCTTCCACAACGCTCATATCCTTCCCACAGCACAAGTTTGGTTATCTACTCTCTATCTTCAGTCAAACAAGCTCCTATCAGAATCGTGTAAAAAAAAGTCAGTTTTTCGTGAGAAAACAGAGGCATCTAAGGCAGAAAGGATTCTCCATCACTTCCACTTCCGGACACTGGGATGAGGATTGTTTTCAGCCATAATCAAATAATTTTCAGCACCCAAGGCTTCTCAATATGTTGTTAAGCCGGTCAAGAACAACTGGTGGACTGGCAAATGACCCATCAAGATGAATGGCATGATATTCCAACCCCTTCCACCGGGCAATTAAACCAAAATGTGGCCGTCTATATTGACTGCTAATAATCTCCAGAATCACGCTCTTTGGCATTGCAGATATTATGTGCGTGAGACCTGCACCATGAGCACCAATAATAACAGAAGCATCTTGAATGGCCTGGACTTGTTCTTTCATGGACATGTGTGCAAACAATCCATTCACCAGGTTTATTTTGCATTCCTTACGCTTAGATACCCACTTCTTAATGGCATCAAACACCTCTTGTTCATTGCTTAGCCTCTTCTGAACCTTACCATGGTGACGTGGATGGGCTAGATAATCTTCACGCCGTACAAAAAGGACATTATGACCAGAGGCTGGCTTCTCAATACGATGACTATGCACTGAAAATCCAAAAGCAGCTCTAACCATTTCACCAAACTCTGACAATCGCGCAGTCTTCTGGTCATCAGGGTGTTGCCACAGATCGGATGCAGATGTCCCCTGACAATTTATCTCTTCATTCAGCCCCTTAAATAGTGGAGTCTCATATCCCAAAGGTGAAAGAATAGCATGACGAAAACAAACTGGACCACTAAAGTTTTTAGCATACCCAATGCTAGAAAATAACGCTCTCCACATTTCTTCCAAAGATGACTGAAAATAACCACCAAAGCAAGAGAGATCAGAAACAGGAAACGGTTGACCACTAATAAAGCAGAGCAAACTCAAGATCAATTTAACAAAGATAAGATTTCATAGAAGGATTACCGCATTGAACCCCTAATAAATACTAACATGGAAATCTTTGGAGGAAGAAGAACTAAAGAAACAACAACCAGAAGACTGACACTCGTGCTCCTCTATCCACAAGGGTCAAGATATGTTTCGTAAGAATAATAGTATTCGTAACTATTTTTAAAGACAGTAACTGGATATCATTGATCGCGTCCTCATTTCATTCAGAACTTGACAGACAGCTCACCCACTCCTTTTATGGCCAATATTATTCTATTCAACCCCTTCCAATTACATATATTAAGGGATCTCATTTCTCATTACGATATTTCAGCCAAAATTTGAGGACTGTCATGTTTTGAATTTCTCATAATCACTTGTACATTTTATTTCTGGTTTACAAAAAGACTGGTACACTGAAATGCAGAGATGATTGGATAAACCAGGGTTATAGAATCATCTGAAATATCATCATTATAATATCCCATACAACATTTATAAGAAAGGACATGAACTGCTCTCCATGAAATAGATACCAGATATATCATATGGACTCTTTTAAAATTATAAACAAGAAAATTCTTTGCATCTTTCCTTCGAGTTAAAAAATAACTATTGTATGCATCAACGGATGAAATCATGGTGACAAGTTAACATATACTCCGTGTTGCGTGCAAAACATACTTGCGTAGCCAGCAGAAAGGGAAGTTTGATAGTGAACATGTTACAATAGGAACGAAAAAAATCCAGACAAGAAAATCAACCAAACATACCGCACAGTGGCCATCTACAAAGACCACATGAGGTCGGTTAGGTAAGCCCACAACTCTTGAAGCTACATAAGCACTATACCAATCCGTGAATGTGTGGAAAAGATTTGCATACTCAAAGCGTGTCACTAGAAGTGTTGGCTCCTCAATCCACTGCAAGAAAAGAATTTCATATTTAGAAAAGAAGAAAATATAACTATAATCATAATACAGCATCACTAACTGGAATAAGAAGAGCTGAGTTATAATCACTCTCTCAAACTTGCAGTTTTGTTCCTACTTTATATTCGCAACTTACTGCCAGGTAAAAAATCAATTAAATCTCCTCCCAGCACCATATCTATTCCACTCCGCAGATTTTCAACACCGAATTAGCAGATACACCAAATGCCCGAACTCCGAAAAGCATCACAGTAAGTCTCAACGAAATGCAAATCAACCAACGGAACCATAACGTACGACTAAGCTCACACATAGAATTTAACAAAACAGAAGTTTTTTAAGCAAAGATAATAATTTTAAACCACATTAATCAGAAAGTCAACCAATTCCAAAAATTGAAACTAATAAAACCTACAAACCTCATTGCACTGAAGCTCTGTTGTGTGCACGATCCGAACAGACTCAACCAATTCTCTCATTGCGTGCTTCCCAATCCCACCATGAGGCAAATACCTATCAAGAATTTCTTGTGTCGCAAGCCTTTTATCCCCTCCACTAACCCGATCTCCTCCATCAATCTGAAACGCACCATTTTGGAACTCTGGCATCTCCTCCTCCTCTCCTCTTCCAATGACCTCTTCCAAAATCTCACCACCTCTGGACATTTTAATCTTCTCTGGGTCCATCCTGAGCCCACCTCCTTCACACACTGAGCTTCTGGGGGTCTCACTGAACCAGCACCTGAACCAACCCATGTGATTCAAGCTCAAATCCTTTTTGGGGTTTAAGAGATCGATCCTGTTAGTGAAACCATTGCCAAAATAGGCCTCGCAGGAGCGAAAGGGCACTTGGGTTGTCTGAGACCATGGGAGATAAGAGGGTACTATTGGCCATGGCTTTGAATAACGGTAGGGATAGTGATTTTGATCCGCTAAAGGGATACGATTGCGGGATAAAGAAGGGTGGGGCTGGGTTTGCGTTTGAGAGGGAGTCAAAGTTCTGGAGTTGGAAGTGAAGTAGAGGCAGAGAGAGATGGAGTTTAAGACAAAGAGAAACAAAAGGATCTTCAGCAGCAATAAGTTCCATTTGTTCATGGCTCTCTCTCCCTCCCTCCCTCCTGAAAACCTATCAGTACTTTCTGGCTTTCAGATTCTTGATTCTCAGGCCTTGTGGGGCGGAGAAACACTGTGCGTCAGTTTTTTCTTTTATTTTTTGTCTACTATTTTTTTAAAGCAAAAGGACGACTTTTACATTTTCTTACCTTAAGGGCGTAGGTAAGTGCCTGATTCCCTCCACCATGACAGCTGACAGCCTTTCAAATTTCGAGATTATGTTTTTGTATATATAGACATATTTGAATATATATATATATATATATATATATATTTATATTTATATCTTATCTTGGTTAATTCTGATTGAAAAATCGTCACTATAGCCGATATATTGCTGGATATATCGGTATTTTCGACCGACGGCATATTAGAAGGGGGGAAGAAATTGGCCGCCACCGGTCGGAAATACCGATATATCCGGCGATATATCGGCGATAGTAACGATTTTTCAATCCATGGTTAGGAGTTAATAAGGGGGGAAGAAATTGGCCGAAATTTCGACATGATTTCTTGTTTTGAGCCCACCGATCCTTTCCTAGGATCAAAACGATGAAGATGCACAATTAAATCGTGAAAATCGAACGTAAAACGAAGAAGATTGAGCCGGGTCTTGCCGTCGGGTCGAGAAACCCGGGTTGCAGACTCGGCTGGAGGTAGGGGATGACTTCTATTGTTTATATTTATATGATTGGCGTTAGTTAATTTGCAAACTTGCTGACTAACAGCGTTGGTTGGCGCTTTGCTTCTCAGATGGGGGGTCTTAGGTTCGACCCCCCTCAAGCCATAAGTTACCTTTTCTTTTTCCTTTTCTTTTTCCTTTTTTATCCATTTAAATTCATTTCTTTTTTTTTCCTTTTTTATCCATTTAAATTCATTTTTTTTCCTCTTTTATCCATTTGAATTCATTTCTTTTTTTCCTTTTTTATCCATTTGAATTCATTTCTTTTTTTCCTTTTTTATCCATTTGAATTCATTTTTTCCACTTTTCAACAAAGTTTGAGTTTTTTTCTTTTTCATTTTTTATCCAATTTTAAATATATCAATTACTTCCAATTTTTAAACAAAGTTTGATCCTATTTTTTCATCTTTTTTTTTTCCAATTTAAAATATATTTAAACTTATTTTATCATTTTTCTTATATTAATTTTTTGTATGTTTATTGTTATGTTTTTAATATATTAACATTCAATTATAGTAACTCACTTTAATTTATGTTTATATTTAAGATTTTATATTATCAGTCATCGTCAGAATCATATTACATCATATTATTCATCATATATTTATTATATCAAAGTCATTTTAGAGTTTTTATTAGTCATATATAACTATTATTGGGTATTTAAGTTTTTCCCAAAGTTTCATTCTAAATTTTCAACTTTTAGATCGAATTTCCGTCATTTTTGTTGACCGTAAACGATATCGATATCGATATCGATACCGATATTTGGGGCGAGATATCCGTAAATTTGACGAGCGATATATCCGTCGATATCGATATTTCAATCCTTGCTCCTAACTTGATGTGGTGTGAAAAGTTGTCATTCTGTGTTAAAAGAAGGATAGAAAGTCCCTACGTATTTTCGGTTAGGCTCGGTCTTTTTGGCTAGGGTTTGAGTTGTGCGCTTATTTGTTTTCGGTTAGGTTTGGTGTTATCGATTAGACACCAATAAACTTGGGAGTGTGCACGGCCAGAAATTCTTTTTTTGTTAGTTTTAGTATTTATAATTTGTTAATAGGAACATACGTGTTGAGTTAACTATTTTTGCTTTATTAAGAGTCATGCCATGTCCAAAACGTTCATAATTCACAAATACTATGTTTTGAGTGATCAAGAAAATAAAGCCAACTAAATTTGAGTGACAGTAGAAAATTAGTAGAGACTTCTTTGTGAGATTCTTGAGCCTAATTGTCATTCTTTCCGAGTGATTAACTTGTTTTTACTCTTAAACACTCTTCACTTTTATTCGTAATTGCATAATCTCATTATATCTATTTGGATTGACTTTTAAAGAATGATATCATATAAATGCTCTTGTTTGATGTGTGGTTTTTCATAAAAAGTGATGTAGCCTTTATGTGCTTAAACCTCTTATGGCCCTATCCTTCCCAATTGTATGCTCCCTAAACCAACTACGAAGCTAAACACTCAACCTTTTTGTTCATCACCTAAGTTATAACCTACCCAAGTACTCATCCATTCAATAAGGACATACAATACAATCTAACCTTGTGTTGAAGTTGCATTAAAAGAGCATCATGCTGAGAATGAAGAGTATAGTAAGTGTTTCCCAATTCCACAACATTGGCATTCAACGTTCAAAGTTGTAATAGGTGATATGCCAATTAGAAGGGTGAGGAAATAATTTATCTTGGCTCAATTCAAAAGAAAGAAAAAAATGTTTATATCAGAACTCGGAAAGAAAAAAAAAGGATTGAAAAGAAAAGAAAAAAATGAAAATAAAAACCATTTTGAATTGAGACAAGTGAGCCAAGAATCTCACGATTTTCCATTAATAAGCATAATGTTGTGGGCCTTAAGCAAGGATTCAGTTCAAAATTTCAAAATTTAAGTCATTATTTCTCATGCTTTGGCACATCTCAGGTTCTTTGATCCTATCCTTCCATTCTTAACCCGAAATCATAGTCCAGTTACAACCATTGATAGAAGCCTAAGTGATCTTATAGACAATCATGCTAAGGATTAAGGTACATGCCTATGTTCTTAAACTTCAATTCCTTTCATGAATTCTTTATTCTATAAAGTGATGTTCTTCATTGATATTCATATGTGATTACACTTCAATTCCATAACTTAAATTCATCACATATGATTGAACGAGTGTAATCCCTAGGATTCATGTGTATTGAGAGATGCCTAGTGAGGATTAGATTCAAGGAAAAATCTTGGTCTTGTAAAGCATGTTTTCTGACTTTGGTTCCTATTAGCTTCTTAATGTATTGTTTCTAGCATTTTAATTGTCTAGGTATGGTAGGTTGGATCATGTGGGGGTGTCTTTCACCTTTCTTTCACAGACTGGAGCTATTGAGGATGCTTATGGGTGATTAAAATGTATGAGAATGATGTTTACAGCATCACGCCTTCAAGGGGTTGAGTGCTGCGATTATTGGCCTAGGTGCAAGGTAAGGGTCTGGTTCTGTTAGGCCATTATCGTCTAGTCAGACTAGACAGAGGCATTGAGATCTTTTGCAGAGGCCTTTGTGACATCCTCTGTCAATGATACTTCCATGGATTAGGTGTGGAAAAGGGGATCAAGATCATGCTAGGGTGGAGCCAAATTTTTTTTGCGAAACGATGAAGACACTTCGAAAGTTTGTAGGAAGTGGTAGTGGAATGATTAGTATAATTTAGGTCTCCTATCACAAAACACATGGATGTGCACTTCTGTGGTAGGGCAAGGCACAATTGGGGTGGTTGAAAAGGCTAATGATTGGGGAAATAACCAAGTGGTTGGTTCTAATGGTTTAGGGTGGATTTTTTTGCGAAACGATGAAGACACTTCGAAGGTTTACAGGAAGTGGTAGTGGAATGATTAGTACAATTTGGGTCTCCTATCACAAAACACATGGATGTGCACTTCTGTGGTAGGGAAAGGCACAGTTGGGGTGGCTGAAAAGGCTAATGATTGGGGAAAGAAACAAGTGGTTGGTTCTAAGGTGGAGTTTCTTGCATCAAAACAAAAGTCAGGAAAACCGAGGATTCTTTGTGGGAGGACTTTGGTTGAGCAACAACCCCCAGTAGAAGGTCTAGGTAAAATCACAGTTGTCTTCTGCAACTCTTGTTGTGGGTTCTAGCAACAAAGTAGTATGTCAGGACCCGCCCCAAATCCCCCGGGATTAACGTGGGACATGCCTGATCCCTTTTGACACGCAGTGTCAGACTAGGGAAAATTCTCGCCTTCAGTCCACTCATGACTTCTAGAGCGCGCGAGGATCCGGAGGAGGAATGTGATATCTCGGTCTCTGCTACAGCCCGCATCCGCGATCAACCTGAAGGGCATTCTAAACATCAAAAGCCGTGAGTGGACAAAACAACACTTATTAAAAATATTTTCACAAAAAGACCTTTATGCCCTTCACTGAAAAAGCATGCATGCATTCAAAAACCATTTATCACTTATTAAAAATATTTTCACAAAAAGACCTTTATGCCCTTCACTGAAAAAGCATGCATGCATTCAAAAACCATTTATCAAAATGTTCACAAAACCTTTAGGGCCTTGGCCCAAAACCGTTCTCCGTAAACCTCATAAAACTAGTTTCCTTTTACACTTCAAAACAAATTTGCAAACCGCTTCTCATACGAAGCCATAACTCAGTAGGGTCTCTGCCCAAATCCATATCCAAAACATAGAACATGAGGTCACCGCCCTAAACCATTTTCTGTGAAATCTCATATACATATACATATATACATATATATAACCCATCCTCGGCATCTCAGATGCCAACTCGGGGCACACAACCCCTAGGGAACTAATCCCCGATATCTGTCATGATTTATATATATAAGTATGCATACTACTCGGGGTCTCACTCCGAGTCTACCCTCAGGAATTCTACATTTAGGAGGCTTTGTCCAACATCCAGGATCTACGACGTTTGGATGATTGTCTCCGCACCTAGTCTGAGACCATATCATATCTCCCACTCCTGGAATGTGCTCCCTATGGGGATTACTCATTCCGGGTAGTGGATCGTGACTCTCCAGGTCGACGTCTGGAGGAGACCAATCAACTCATATAGGAGGGTATATACATTTTCAAAATACTTTCTTTCAAATCTCAATTCAATTGGGTCTCATACTCGAATCTCAACGGGATTCCTCGAATCCGATTCGAATCCACTTTCACAAGCCTCGGCCTAAATCCACAGTTCAATAGGGTTTCAAACCCGAATTCTCATTTCATAAATCACAACTGGGACTCAAGCCCGATACCATAATAATGGGGCCTCGAGGCCGATTTCACAATCAACTGGGCCTCAAGTCCGATACCATAATCAACTGGGCCTCAAGCCTGAATTTGTAAACCAACGGGGCCCTCAGCCCGATCGTATAACTCAAATGGGCCTCCAGCCTGATTTCTCATCAAATCAAATGGACTCTAAGTCCGATGGTTCGTAAATCAAATGGGTCTCATGCCCGATTCCATATTTCTAAATCCAAAATCATTTCATCAAATCGTCATTGAAAACACAGTACGTATAGGCACGACATAAAGCATAAAACTTTGAAAAGCATGAAAATACGTCAATCCTAGCTACCACAAACAAATGCGCTCATCACATCATAAAACATGTTCATTAAATCATATAAAACATTTATGCATGCATCGAATTCATAAAACAAGTCCACTCACAGACCGTCTGAAGTCGCGCCTCGATATGCGTGTCATAAGGCCTTGCCAGGCTAATCACCGTCTCTGGGGCTCCCGAACTTGTCCAAATCATTATAGAGGGTTACTAATTACTTAAATAACCTCTCATTAAAGCCCTGTAATTTTCCCAAATTTTTAACTATTTTTAAACCCGATCCTAAAACCTTCGGACATCCTGAACTATATTGAGATGATGTCTGATTGACTCGAAACCAGTCCCAAAATGTTCGTTACATCGAATATATGATTTCACATGTTGGAACCATCCCCAGGAAATGCTTCATGCGCCCCCACGTGCCACCCAAAGGGGCTGTGCATGTGGCTCACGCGCCCTGCACATTATCACCCCTGTCCTTCGGTAGACCAGGTCCGACTAGTCCACCTGCAAATCCGGTCCGATCGGATCGACGTAACTGGTCTAGTGACACGACCCAACCCAATGAACTCGGGATTAACGTGGGATGCGTCATGCTCTCGTCTGACATGAGGTGTCAGACAAGGGATAGTACGTACCTCAGCCCATATAGGGCTCCTAGAGCGCGCCAGGATCAGTGGAGGAGTGCGATGTCTCGGTCTCTGCTACAGTCCGCATCCGTGATCAACCTAAAGGCCAATAAAACCATTCAGAACTGTGAGTGGATGAAAATCAATAAGTTCATAAAAAAACACACACATTTTCATAAAGATATTTATGCTTTTCACTAGAAAGTATGCATGCAACGTAAAATCAGTAATCAAAACCTTTGCTCAATAGACCATTAGGGCCTTAGCCCAAAAACCGTAACTCAAAACTAAGTGTGGGAACTCAGCCCAAAAACTGTAGAATAAAAAATCCATAAATACAAAACCAAGTGGGCCACTGCCTAAATCCATAAACACAAATCCAACCGAAAAACCATTTCATAGATCCAATAGTCTATATTTACCACATAACCATCCTCGGCATCCCAGACGCCTAGCGTCCCAGACGCTTGACGTCCCAGACGTCATATCTCACGGTAATAAGCAACGCGTGCTACCCGGGGTCTCTCTGGGTCAATATCTCTAACATCCCAGATGTCTGACGTCCCAGACGTCTAATCATAGCATTCCTGCTCCTGAGTCACCATATGGTCTGGTAGCTCCGTATAACGACCCCTCGCATGCAATGCACCGTGACTTCCCTAGTGTCCCAGACACCTGGAGGAGACCATCACATATCCTCGTATCAAGATAGTATACGAAAAACAGTTTTACAAAGTCATTTCAAAACATCTCGATAGGCCCTACCCGAAATCTCCATAAAACATCACAAATCCATTTAGGGTCCCCGACTCGAAATCACGTTTATGAAACATAGGGTCCGAACCCGAAATCACATTTATAAAACTCAACTGGGACTCATGCCCGATTTTGTAAACCACTGGGCCCCCGGCCCGATCACAAGACTCAAAAGGGTCTCAGCCCGATTTCGTAAACCAACTGGGCCCCTGGCCCGATTACATAATTTAAATTGGTCTCGTGCCTGAATTCATCTGTCCAAAACCAAAACCATGCCATAGAACCATAATTAAACACAATCACATAACCATAACATAAACTCGTAAACCTCGAAAAACGTGTAAATACGAGATTACCTCGAAATATGTGCCATCATGTAAACCACCAGTGCCACAATCATCATCATAGAAATCACGTATGTAAAACATATAAAATAGTTATGCATGCATCACAGTTTAGAAAACGAAGTCCACTAACAAACCGTCCTACGCTACCGCCTCGATAGCGTGCCATAAGCCCTCCCGGGCCCCATCACTATCACCGGGACTTCTAAACCAGTCCAAATCACACTAAAGGGTTACTAACCTCTTCATTAACCTCTTATTAAAGCCCCGTAATTTTTCCGAATTTTTAACTATTTTTAAACTCAATCCTAAACTTTCGGACACCCGAAAACATATCGAAACGGTGTAGGAAACTAGTCCCAAAATGTTCGTTACATTGAATAGATTAAAAGTCATGTTGAACACTTCCCTATGAGAGGTGCCATGCGCCCACACATGCTGGCCAAAGGGTCTGCATGTGGGCTTCACGCCCCGGAACTGTTCATCTTCAACCTCTGTTAAACCCGGTCTAGACCGGTCTGATTCAACCTAGTCCATTATGTACCGTCGTTCCTGGTTTTGTGCCTTTTTCTAATCCATTTCGATCCTAGTTCAATCCTACACCTTCATCCTCTCATTATCACTCGATTTAAGGTTCCCTAACATGAAAAACAGTCCAGGTTCATACCTCCCTGATCGTGCAAACACCGGCCATCGTCCCCTCAATAAGTTCTTCGTATCCTGGTCACCTCCATCCATCATCTTTAGTCCCTTAGGTTTGTTTTGTGGTCCAAAACACAATCCAATGAACCAGATAAGTTAATAACACCTAAAATGAATATTTCCATTTTTGATCCTCGGTACCTTACCCACCTTCACCGTCGTGCTCAGTCGTGACCACCCCTAACCTTGTTTCAACCTTGCCTTTCATTTTTATGTAGAAACCATGAGCTATAGACCACTTTTCCAAGTATTGGGTCACGGGTCCCCTGTTTTCAACTTGCTCACGGGTTTTGGTTCCCAGCCACCGCCGCCGTACACGACGGTTGGCAATGATGCCACCAACATCTTGTCCCGCCTTCACACTCCAATTTCCATTCACTGGGTATAGTCATTAGGTGAGTTTTAGAGGTTCAATGGGTGATGAGTTTTTGTGTTCTTCGCGGTTTGGGAGATGTCGAGAGAGAGAGAGAGATGTAGGTGATGGTGATGAGGATCAGCTGAAAGGGAATGGAGGGTGCAGATGCAATCTTGGAAATGAGATGGACGGTTGGGATTGCATGAAAAAAATTAAATCATATTTTAAATGACCAATGGGGGCAAGATCCATATTTTAGGGAAAAAGGAGTGTCACTCATCCAAGGGTCTAGATTAATTCTTGGTTTAAAATAGATTATATTATTTTATTATTATTTTAATCAAGCCATCGGTTCGTACGTTTAATCGATTTCGCTCTCATGACCATAACTTTTATGTCGGACCTCCGATTTCGACGTGATGCCTGTCTACGGACTCGTATTGACCCGATCTACGTAATGGTTCTCAGCCCTCGGCCATCCGACCTCCCGGGTCAAAAGTCAACATTTTGCCCACGCCTAGGGGCAAAACAGTCATTTTACACCGTTCGTCCGATTGCTATCAACTAATCACCGTTTAACCTCACTAATACTCGATTAGTCACTAATCTAATCCTGGAATTCGGGACAGGTCGTTACAACCTTCCCCCCCTTAAATAATTTTGTCCTCGAAATTCCAACTATATCGATTCCACATCCACCTCGTGGAAAACAATTTAATCTCACATCATGTGTACACCTGTGCACCCACTATCCAGCACAATACTTGTCTGCACCCAGACCTTCCATCACGAACTCATCTCGTATCGGCTACACTCAACCACCTCGAGTGAAATCGATCACAAGATTCGAGCACTTGACAATTCTACCCTTACTCGGACACATTCATCTTAATGGTTTCTCTCAGTCATTAATACATTCTAACATCTGCTCCTACTGGGAGTCACAAAATCTCACTCGTCACTCCACTCTACCACCCTGATATCAGAGAGCTCCAATCATCACCTAGTCAATGATATCACCTCGTACCACAACTCCTCAATGTAGCGTAAGATCGACAACAAGATCTTACCTCGCAGGGAAACCCAAACCTGCAACATTTATCTGTCTCAGTGTCCATATCTGTCAACTCCCCCAGTGATCCATGATGCTGGTAAGAGTCACAGAGTAGTAACTTCACGCAAAGAAATTTGTGGTTACACTAACCACAACTCACTCAACCTGAGTATACGTATACCAACAACTCACTCGACCTGTATGTAATTGGACCCCATCGAATACCTACCTAGCAGTGATAACACATCCCAACACTAGGGTTCCATTAGCCATCCATGGCTCTGAGCACCTACTCATACAATCACTGAACACACCACAAACTCTCTGGCCCAGCGCACAGTATTCAATGTCCAGTCCACGATCACAACCAATCCAATGATATCAGAACTAAACTGATTACCAACACGTTCAACCATACACCACTGGTACATCCTATGTACTGTCACCAGGCACCACTCGGCCTATCCAGTATCGATCTTCGCACAACGTACAGGGTACATACATCCATCCCCCAACCAGTCCACTACATGGTTCATAGTCAATCACGATTTAATACTGGGGTTCATCTGTCCAATCCCGTACTAGACAAATCGACTACTCCAACTCATCATCCATTCTGAATCCCACGGTCACCCGACCAGCATCATAATGTCTACCCCCAAATGCGTAATCCAACACGTACCAATGTGACTCATGCTTACCAAGGCGTACCCATTCATGCCAAAAGAGCATCCAAGCTCACCCACGTCTACCGAGATGCACCAACTCTGAACCTATTAGTTACTTGCTCATTTGATTAACACATTACATTCGATTGAATTCATAGGGAAGCCAATCCCATTGTCTACATATCCAAGACTAGCCAATCCGACCCCGTCGGATACCCACTCTTTCACAAGTCAAATCCTCAAGTCAATTCGTAAACATTTCAACTCACTCAAGTACCGTCTCATACCGAATTAACTTCGAAAAGAAGTTCAGTTCCAACATTCCAATGTCCAATCATTCACGACAAGGCAATAAACTCTCCACCTAACCTGATCAACAAGATCACGATCCTGATCCATCACCACATCAACCGACCGGTAACATCACGATCCTAGATTGTCACAATGCCCAAAGTCCACAAAATCACAATCCAGATCCACCTAGGATCCACCCATGCTCACTTAGCTAACAATCCACCTGAAATCTGATCGTAGGGTCTTACACCCTCTTTGAATCCTTTGTCAATCACATCACTCCTCAATTATTTTCACATCTAAACACTCAGTCAAAAATGAAACACGTCTAAACTGTGGGTTCTCTCCAATTTTCTCATTTCGATCCTTGTCATTCCACCTAGGAAAATCAAGGATGATTCAAGATGATGACATCAACATCCATCATACGTGAGTGCAAACACAACTCACTACACCCACCACACTAAGTAACTCAACATCGTCTGCTACCAAGAAAAAAAAGAGAAATCTCATTCACCTAACCTCGAAATACCCAACTCCTCCTGATGGCCCCAAAACACAACACGAGTCCACCAACCAATACACGCTCATAATACTTGACAGGACCCGTCCCAATCCTACTGGGACCACCCGGGGACGTTCCCCGCTCCCGTCTGACAACGACTCCAAACATACCAAAATTACCCTTGATTAAAAGTAAATACTCAAATAGATAAATAACATGCAACAAAATTGTTCAGAGCGATAGCTGTCAGACAAGGGATAGTAAAATAACAAAACGTGAGCATAATAGTCAGAGTACATTATTATGTGCTCAACCTACCCACAAGGGGGCGTACAGGTGCACAGCTAACAAACTAAGCCTCTTCCTCCTCCTCTTCCGGGTCCTCCTCTATTTCCGTGTCACGGTCTGGAGGTGTCAGTAAAACAAGTAAAGAGTGAGTGGGCCAAAAATAATAGTTTATAAATCAATTTCATAATAAAGTAAATCATAAGGTTTTACCCCTCCGTTTTCCAAATCTTGCATGCAGTGAAAATATAGTATTATAATGAAATCGTAACCACAAAATCATAATAGTAATCGAAAGGAGAAACTAACATATTAGTGCACTGTAAAACCCAACCCAAATGATGTCACGGTTCTAAGGCTACGCGTTGCCACTCAGGGTCTCACACCCAAGACTCTCTAGGTACATGTAACAACCCGTACCTTCGGGAAGGGTAAAAAGGTAATTTTGTAAATTTTGTGTAAATGGACGTTGTTGCCTTTGTGAATAGTAGATGAAAAGTTTCCCGATTGGTTGAGTGTTAACCCTTGACCGTGACGTAGTTTAGGACGTCACGAGTCCGTAGACAGGTGGCAGGTTCGATTTGGACAACTAGAGGAAAAGTTATGACGTTCGGAAGATTGGGGGCGTTACCGTAATTTTGAGTAAATGAGGAAAATGTTGACTTTTTGGAGGACTTGGGATTTTCACGTAGACCGAGAACCGTTAGATAGGTCTCGACGTCCTGAGTTCAACGACAGGCGGCACGCTGTCATCAGACGTCGGACGGAAAAGATACGGGTCTAGAACGTTCGAGGGCAAAACGGTAATTAATTGTACAAGGGGTATTTTGGTCATTTTCCCTCAGCCCAATCAGATAAGGGCAAGTGGCAGGGATTTTTTGTGCTGGCCTATGGATGATGGACACGTGGGAGTGGCTGGATGGTTCCAGGCCGTTCTCAAGTGTGCACGGCCACACCTTGCACAAAATCAAACCGTGTTTTGGGTTTGAAACACAGAAAACAGAGGGTGAGAGTTGGAGGAGAGCTTGATCGATTTCGTGCCAGGGGGAGTGAGGAGTGACTGGTGAGAGTGACAGAGAGACGAGGGTGAGGTGTTGATCGTGTTTTGGGACTGGAATCGTGCACGGCGGCGCGGTGGTGGTGCGGCGAAGATTTGAAGAAAACAGGGAGGCCGTGAGTTCGTGGTGGTGGCTACGCCGTGTGGTGGCTCAAATCACGACCGTGGGACGTTCAGGAGGCTGTAGGGAGTCCAACGAACACCGTGGTACGCGGCGGTGCTTGCGGCGGAGACGGAATCGCAGGGTAAGTTTCTTTACTCTGTTTTCCCGTGCTTTTTCAATTCAAAAGTCGTGAGGATAGGTTGAGAATCGAAGGGAGTGGTGAGTGCAGTGGTGTTCAGGGTGGTTCTAGGAGTAGTGTGGGATGGTCGCCGTGACGGGGACGTACACGGCGGAGCCAGTCGACGGAGAGTACTCTGTGCTCTGTTTTGGCCGTGGGTTCAAACGTCGAGTCGTGACGTTTGGGCACAAGTCGACGGTCAAGGTAAGTCGGGTTAGACGTAGAAGGGACTTAGGAACCGTCTGGTGTTGCCACCGTGACGGGGGATGACCGGAGTGGCTGGATTGTGAAACAGCGGCCGTCTGTGTGTTTCTTTCGAGCTTCAGTTGTGAAGCTGAGTGGTGAATCGAACCAGGAGAGTGAGGGGAATGGATAGGTTGGAACTGGACGAAGCTTTAGGTGAAGAAAGGAAGAGAAATCGTGCAGGTACGGCGGAGAACCGCTGACGCCGGTTCAGTTGCAGACCACTGTGCTGAACCGGGTCTGCTCAAGGTTGAAGGGCACTGTAGCAGGCGCGTGAGGCCCACGCGCAGCCACTTTGGGCGGCGCGTGGAGGCGCGTGGAGAGGAATCCGGCCAAGCTTCCAACATGAGTTTGGTTCTAAATGTCCTAAGGAGTTTATTGGTATAGTTTTCGAGTTAATCGGACGGTGTTACGGAGTTGTTCAGGAATCCGGACGGTTTAGGGTCTAGGATTAAAATATTATTTAATTCCTGAAAAATTGGGGAAGTTAGGATTAGGATCCTTGATGTATTTGTGACCCTATTTAGTGCATTTTGACAGGACGGAAGGCACCCGAGACAGTCGAAGAGCGCACGGAGCGCGAGTGACTCGTTCTGGATTTGTGAGTGGACTCTTTCTTTTCTTCGAGCATGCCTAACTGTTTTATTGATGTTTTATAATCTTAAATATGTTTTTATGCTTTTGAATGATGATTATATGTGATTGATGAGTTTGCATGTTTTTCGAGACATTTCCGAGACTTTGCACGTTTTTCGAGAAAAAAGCCGATTTTCGGATTTTGATGCCATAATTACAATTTCAACCTATAAATGTTTTCTGATAAGGATAAATGGGTTATGAAATATGATTTGTGCTTATGTGTGATTTCTGGGTATAAGAATGGATTTCCGGATTTGGGTTCGGAATGTCGGTTTGAACCGCCGGAAGGGCTTCGAACCGGGGATTTCGAATTCGAGTTTGGCGATCGATTTCGAATTGGTTTTAGACTGGATATGGATTGGATTTGCTGGATCTGGATATTGGGTTTAAAGACCCGGATTGATATTGACGGGGGACGGGCCCGGATTGAGTTTAAAGACTCGGGAGTTTAAAGACTCGGATATGTTGATATTACCCCCATAGGCCTATTGAGTTTAAAGACTCGGGAGTTTAAAGACTCGGATTTCATTTAAGGCCTGATTGAGTTTAAAGACTCGGATAGGTCCAGCAGGTTTAATCGGAAATGATGATTTGATGCTGAACTATGATTTCTCTACTCGTTTGATAGTGTTTCTGTTTCCTATGGTATTTTATAGTGTATCTGTTTCTTATGAGATTTTATAGTGTTTCTGTTTCTTATGATGTTTCATGTTATGATTTTCTAGTACTTCGTTGGGCATGCCTATTTTAAGAACGGAGGGAACACTGATTCTTATTTTTCCTTAACCTCGAGTTAGTGATAAACTGATTTTACAACTTTTGGTTATTCTAGTCCACTCATACTTTTGGGTTTAAATTTTCCCTCCAGGTCGTGGTGATAGCGCTGGGGTGAACGTTGAGGCAGATATCGAGGCATAGAGCTTCCGACGTCCTTCCGTTGCGAGACTAGCATTGTAGGACTTTTGTGCCCATTTTGTAGAACTATGCTCTGACTGACTGTTGTGTATATGTTACTCCTTCGTCTGATAGTTATGCTTATAGTTGTGTGAAGGTTGTTTGTTTGTTTTGATACTGTAAGTGTGATTGTCAGACGGGAGCAGGGTTCGTCCCGGGTATCGAGGCCATATTTGGGACGGGTCCTGACATTTGGTATCAGAGCATAGGTTGTGTCGGTTTGTGTTGGGTCTAGGTTGTTTTACTAACTCTATGCCTCTTTCAGCGTACGATCGATCATGCCTCCGAGACGTGAACCCCCTCCACGACCTGAAGATGAAGCAGCGAGAGGGACTGAGAGCGCTTCGATCGAGAGAGCCCAGAGGCTTGGGGCTACTACGTTCAGCGGTGGGGCCGATCCAGAGGAAGCTCACCGATGGATCACCCGGCTTGAGCGTATTTTTGGGGTGATGCACTGTCCTCCAGAGGATCGAGTTTTGTTAGCTACTTTTCTGTTGGATGGAGCTGCCTATGAGTGGTGGTATACGTTGGAACTGTCTGGCTGGGATGCACATACCGTGACATGGGAGACTTTCCGGGAGCGGTTTCTAGATCAGTACTATCCCCGTTCTTTTCGGGATGCTAAAGAGGCGGAATTTCTTCAGCTTAAGCAAGGGAATTTGACAGTTGCAGAGTATGAGCAGAGATTTCAGATGCTATCTCGTTTCACTCTTGCTTTTGTGGCGATCGAGGCGGAGAAGTGCCGCCGGTTTGAGTTGGGCCTTCGGGGAGAGATCAGGGCCATAGTGACAGCTGGCTCTTTTGCTACATTTCGGGAGTTATCTGATGCTGCTGTCAGGGTTGAGGCCAGTTTACCAGCTAGACCACAGTATTCGGGCAGTGTTCGACGCCGAGAGCATTCATTTCCAGGAGCATCGAGTCAGAGGCCCCCGAAACGGGGTAATTTTGGTGGATCGTCATCAGCTGGTGGAGCTCGGTATGGCCGACCAGGGAGTTTTTCAGGGCTCGGGATTTCGAGGAGCTAGGTCACAGCCGACTCCTCAGGCGAGTGCGACTTCAGTTGCTTCTACAGGGAGGCATACCGGTGGACCCGGTAGGGATACTTGCTTCTATTGCGGAGAGCGAGGACACTTCCGGCGGGAGTGCCCATTGTTAGCTCCGGAGGGTGGAGCAGGCAGAGGTGCAGCAGAACCCGGGCGGAGTACTGCTTCAGTGTCAGGGGCAGCAGGCCCTAGGGGTGGCGGTGGTGCCACGAGCAGTTCCAGGGGGCGCGGTAGGTCATCGGAACCTCAGGCGCGAGTGTTTGCTATGACTCAGCAGGAGGCTAGGTCAGCACCGGGAGTGGTGACAGGTACACTCACCATACTTGGTCACACTGTTTTTGCTTTGATAGACAGGTAGGAAAGTACAGTACAATAACAGTTTAGTTTACCTTATGTCCCCCCGGACATCCCAGAACAAAATCCACATATAATCCAAACGGTTCTCATGCCCAAAACATTGTAATAACAGATATAAACAGTTCATATAAGACTCATCGAAATCATAAGTGGAAATAGTAAAACAGTTTATGCATGCAAGCTTTTTATAAATCAAACAACCCACTCACGCTGGGTCCTCGCTGCTCAACGACCGCTAAAACTTGTATTAACATATCTGAGAGTCACTAAAGGACCCTATAACTCCAATACCAAGACCCTAGAACAGATCCGCCTCGAATACGCAACCCGGGCACTATTTTCGAGGCTTCAAACCCCATTTTAACTATCTTAACGATCTCCGATCGACACGAAACCACCACCATTGGATCCGTATCGTCGAAACCTTAAAAATGGTACTGGTCCCACCAAAAATACTATTCACACGCACCTGGTCAACGCGTGGGTCAACGCTGCTACAGTGCTGCTAACGTCAGCATGACGTCATCACTAACACTTGTCAGGTGACACATGGCACGCTCTGGTTGGCCCCTGATCTGACAATCTCTGACAAGATGATGTCATCATGACGTCAGAGGTGACATCATCACTGCTACAGTATCGGGTCAACCAGTTTACTGGAACTGGGTCGCCGTTGACCCACGGCTTGACCCATTTCCACAGTCCGTTTCCGGCCACCATTTTCGACGGGGTTCAATCCTATAGAGTCGTCTAGGTCTGTTCTATGGTTCTATAACCTTAAAACTAGAAGAAAACCGGTAGAAACTCACCTGGGCTTCGATGAAGATCACGGCCAAAATCCGGTCGTCTTCTCCGGCTATCCACTCCATCTCAGCCGTCCAAATCGATCCTTATGAGTTCGTCTCTGACCCTCCGCCGTGTTGCCGCCGTGGTCTTCGTCGTCCATTTAGTTGTGTTCCTGGGGTCCTCAGGGTGTCAACTGGAGCTCCGTTGAAGTCGAGATGGTGAGGAGGGTGGGTTTTGCTTCCTGGATCCGATTCCTCTATGTTTAGGGTCTGGGGGCTGTTCGGGTCTGTGCAGGCTGGGGCAATGGGTTGTGGCTGCTGGTGGTGCACGGTGGGATTCTGGGGATGATGGTGGTGTTGTGGGTGGTCGCCTGGTGGTGGGAGGATGGCTGGTTCGCTTGTTTGGGTTGAGAGAAAATGGGAGTAAGTGTTTGCACAGGTTAGGGAAAAATGTGAGAGTGTTTGTGTGAGAGAGAGAATGATCGTGCATGAGAAAGAAAAAGCAGATAGGATGAAGGGCTGGGATGGGTTTGATCAGTAATCTAATGGCTGGGATTCAATGATGGAAAATTAATTAATATCTAATGGACCAATAGGCTAATAGGGTTGCTTTATTGGAATAGTGTACCCTTGGATGAGTGACACTTGTCACTCATCTGCTGGCTTGATTTAAATCTAGGGTTTGTACGGATTCCCATAATTAATTATTATTTTAATCGTTTGCTCTCGGTTCGTAAATTCCGCTAAAATGCTTCCGTGACCATAACTTCCTCATACGAACTCCGATTTTCGCGTGCCACATGTCTACGGATTCGTGACGTCCCGATCTACGTCATAGTCATGGGTCAAAGTCCAAATTATTTCCCGGGTCAAAAGTCAAAGTTTTCCCCCTTAGGGGCAAAATAGTCATTTTACATTAAAATATTAAGAAATCCAGTTCGGGTCGTTACAACCTACCCACCTTACAGAAATTTCATCCTCGAAATTTACTCAAATAAATGTGGGTACTATCCTCTCATCAAATCCTCGGGTTCCCATGTCGCTTCCTCCACATCGTGGTTCCGCCATAGCACCTTAACCAATGGAATTGTCTTGTTCCTTAAGACCTTTTCCTTCTAATCTAGAATCTGTACGGGTCGCTCCTTGAAGCTCAAATCTATCATCAGTTCCAGTGGTTGTTCTGGTAGTGCATGAGAGTCATCCCAAAGATACTTCCGTAGCATAGACACATGGAATACATCATGTACTCAGGAAAGCTCGAAAGGTAGTGCTAAACGGTAAGCCACTCGACCAATCCTCTCAACGATCTCATAAGGTCCGATATAACGGGGGACTCAACCTACCACGTCGTCCGAATGGGATGTTTCCTTTCCATGGTGATAACTTCAAGAACACAAAGTCACCAACCTCAAACTCCAGATCTCGGATCCGTCGATTAGCATAACTCTTTTGGCGATCCTGGGCCGCCTTCAATCTCTCCCAGATAACCAGAACTGACTTCTGGGTCAAATCCATCAAATCCGGCCCCACTGCGGTTCTTTCCCCGATCTCCATCCAGCATACAGGTGTTCTGCACTATCGACCATACAGTACCTCATAGGGAGCCATCCCTATACTTGCATGGTAGCTGTTATTGTAGCCAAACTCCATCAGTGGTAATCGATCAGCCCAAGAATCCTGGAATTGTAACAAACATGCCCTCATCATGTCCTCTAGAGTCTGTATCGTCCGTTCAGACTGTCCGTCGGTCTGTGGGTGGAATGATGTACTGAAGTGCAAGTTCATACCTAAAGCAGTCTGCAGGCCCCTCCAAAACTTGGAAGTGAAACGCGGGTCTCGATCCGACACTATCGACTCTGGGGTACCGTGTAGTCGAATGATCTCATTGATGAACAGTTGGGCCAAACGATTC
Source organism: Prinsepia uniflora (assembly GCA_032719365.1). Classification (NCBI taxonomy): domain Eukaryota; kingdom Viridiplantae; phylum Streptophyta; class Magnoliopsida; order Rosales; family Rosaceae; genus Prinsepia; species Prinsepia uniflora. The sequence continues at coordinate 69,956,259 of CM064861.1, forward strand.
GGCTTGTACGTCTCACGTACAGGCAGAAAATGTGCTGATTTTGTCAACTGGTCCACGATGACCCAAATCCCGTCAAATCCACTTCGTGTCCTCGGTAGCTTGAAGACAAAATCCATCGTAATATGATCCCATTTCCATTCCGGAATCGGGAGTGGCTGCATAGCCCCATACGGACGATGTCGTTCTACCTTGACCTGCTGACAGATCAAACACTTGCTGACGAATTCAGCTATCTCTCTCTTCATCCTTGGCCACCAATAGTGGTCTCGGAGAGTACGATACATCTTCCTCCCCCTAGGTGCATAGCATAGGCCGAACTGTGTGCCTCGTCTAAAATCTCTCTCCTCAACTCTGGTACCGCAGGTACACACAATCGTCCAAGTTTCACTAATGCTCCATCGCTCCGGATGGAGAAATCCTGCCACTGTCTGGTCTCAACCTCATTTCTGTAGTCACCGAATATCTGGTCCTGCAGTTGAGCCTCGATGATCCTGTCGACCAACACTGGTCGCACATGAAAGCTAGCCAACAAGGCTCCCTTCTCGTCCATCTCCAGCATAACTCCGCTCTTCCGGAGCTCCACTAACAAGGGAAGGTACACCAACCTCAGGTGTGCAACTAATCCCGCCGACTTCCTGCTAAGCGCATCTGCCACCACATTTGCCTTGCCGGGATGGTACTCAATTGTACAATCATAATCCTTTAACAACTCTAACCATCTCTGCTGCCTCATGTTGAGTTCCTTCTGAGTGAACAGATGTTTAAGACTCTGGTGGTCGGTGTATATCCTGCACATCGCACCGAACAGGTAATGTCTCCAGATTTTTGGAGCATGAACCACCGCTGCTAACTCGAAATCATGAGTAGGGTAGTTCAATTCGTGCGTCTTCAACTGCCGAGATGCGTAGGCAATAACTCTTCCATTCTGCATCAACACGCAATCCAAACCTTGCAGCGATGCATCACTATAAACCACGAACTCCCCACTGCTATCCGGTAATGTAAGGACAGGCGCAGTGGTTAAACATAACTTTAATTCCTGAAAACTTGGTTCACACTGCTCATCCCACACAAACTTCACCCTTTCCGTGTTAACCGAGTCAATGGTGCGGCAATCTGGGAGAAACCCTCCACGAATCTCCGATAGTAGCCCTCTAGTCCAACAAAACTCCGTATCTCCGTCATTGTTGTTAGTCTCGGCCAATTAGTCACTGCCTCCGTTTTCTGGGGATCCACGCTAATCCCATCGGGTGATATGAAGTGACCCAAGATCCAATGCTGTTCAGCCAAAATTGACATTTGCTCAATTTGGCATATAGCTGTTCCTGTCGTAGTTTACCCAAAACCAGCCGTAAATGCTTCTCATGAGCCCTGACACTCTTGGAATACACCAAGATGTCGTCGATAAACACAATCACGAATTTATCCAAGTACTCTCGAAAGACTCGATTCATCAAGTCCATGAATGCAGCTGGTGCATTCGTCAGTCCGAAGGGCATTACCAAGAACTCGTAATGCCCGTACCTCGTCCGAAAAACGATTTTCTGAACGTCCCCCTCGGCTATTCTTAACTGATGATACCCTGACCGCAAATCTATCTTCGAGAAGTACCGTGCTCCTCGTAACTGATCGAACAAATCATACATCATGGGCAAGGGATACTGATTCCTTACCGTGGCCTTGTTTAATTGCCGATAATCCACACACAACCACAAGCTACCCTGCTTCTTTTTCACAAATAAAACCGGCGCTCCCCATGGTGATGTACTGGGTTGGATAAACCCTAGATCTACCAGTTCCTGGAGTTGGATTTTCAATTCCCGTAGCTCAGCCGGTGCCATACAATACAGTGCTTGCGAAATCGGTCGTGTCCCGGGGAGTAATTCGATCGTGAAGTCGATCTCCCGGGGTGGTGGTAATCCAGGTAGGTCCTCTGGAAACACATCAGGGAATTCCCGCAAAATCGAGATATCCTCAATCCTCAAAGATTTATCCGTTGACTCTACCACCTAAGCAAGATAACCCTGACACCCCTTCTGTAAAAGTTTTGTAGTTGTAAGTGCAGATATTACCTTGGGTGATGAGTCTCCACACTCTCCCGGGAATATCACCTCCGGAAAACCCGGACCCCTCAAAGTCACCTGCTTGTTACAGCAATCGATGATCGAATTGTATTCCGACAACCAGTCAACTCCAAGTATCACATCAAAGTCATGTAAATCCATAAGGATCAAATCTGCTGGAAACTCTACTCCTTCAATTTCCACTGGACAAGCCCGTAACTCCTGGTTCACTCGATAGGTCACTCCCATCGGTGTACCTACCCCCATCTGACCACGACTCCAAACATACAAAAATTACCCTTGTAACGACCCGTCCCGAATTCCAGGATTAGATTAGTAACTAATCACGATTAGTAAGGCTAATCCGTGATTAGTAGAGCGAAATCGGACGAACGATGCGAAATGACCGTTTTGCCCCTGATGGTGGCAAAACGTTGACTTTTCAATCGGGCGGTCAAATGGACTTTGACCGATGACCGTTCTACGATACGAATCCGTAGACAGGCGGCAAGTCGAATTCGGACGTTCGTCGACGAAGTTACGGTTCACGAAAGTTTCGGGATACTATTCCCGGCGACACGTTTTACGAGGACCATTTGTCTTTAGTGGGCTCAACTACTTTTCAGCAACCAATGGATGAGTGACACTTGTCACCCATCCACTGGCCCTTAATTCCCATACATGCATCGATCATCTCTTTGTTTTCCATTCATCTAAACACCCACCCGATCTCAGTTTGAACCCAAACCCATCCAAATCTTTCCAGCCGATCTTGAATGGGACCATAGAGTGAGGGAGAGGCTGAGGAAGCTAGGGACGGTGGCGGGGAGCACCTGGACCGCCGCACACGGCCGTGAAGGCCCAGGTAACCCGATTACCCGACTAATGCCCATTTTTCCATTATTTTCGAATATGACTTTATGGGTTGTTATGGGTGATTGGAAGATGATTAGGGAGTTGCTAGGATGATTTTAAGAGGTTTTGGAGGGTGCTTCACGGCGGAGGGAGCCGTGAGGGTGGTCGGGAAAAACAGGGCCGTGAGCTCCATGTTGGAACCATAGGTTTCGGTAGGTTTTTGATAGTTTTGTTAATTGGGATTGATAGAAAACATTAAAATAGGAATTTAGGAATTGGAATGGAGGAAATCGGACCAAAAATGAGGGAGAAGAAGGCCTGGACCGGTTACGCCGGTCCAGTTGCAGAGGTCGGACCGGACCGGCCGGCCCAGACCGGTTCGATCGCTGGAGACGACGGGCACTGTAGCGGCGCGTGAGGCCCACGCGCAGGCAACTTCCAGTGGCGCGTGTGGGCGCGTGCTAGGGTTTTTGGGGATGTGTTCAACATACGAAATCATCTATTCGATGTAACGAACATTTTGGGACTGGTTTCGTGTCGATCGAACACCGTCTCGATATGTTTCGGGGCATCGGAAGGTTTAGGTTCGGGATTAAAAATAGTTAAAAATACGGGAAAATTACGGGGCTTTAGTGAGGGGTTATATAAGTAGTTAGTAACCCTCTAAATTAATTTGGACAGGTTTGGAAGTCCTGGTGATGGTGATCGGCTCGGGGAGCCGTATGGCACGCGTATCGAGACGCGGCTTCGGACGGTCTGTGAGTAGACCTTGTTTTCTAAATTGGTGCATGCATAAATGTTTATTGTATGTTTTATTACTTGTTTGATGATGCCATGGGTGCATTTGTGTATGGTTACGTATAAGCACGTATTTCGAGGTTTAAGCCTTATACGGTGCTTATACGGGTCTGTATTTCTTTATTCGTTTTAATGAAATGGCTTTGGATTTATAAAAGGATAAACTCGGGTATGAGACCCATTTGGTTTTGTCTCGGGCATATGACCTCAGATTCCGGGCACGGTGCCCAGCTGATGTCCTATGTTTGGGCACGAGACCCAATCACTTTACGGTTTTGATTTCAGGTCAGGGAACCTTAAATGGATTCCCAGGTTCATGACGGTTTATGGGAACCGGCATGAACCGTTGTTATGGTATCGTGGTTCATGACGGTTTATGGGAACCGGCATGAACCCTTGTTGGTTATTACGGTACATGACGGTTTATGGGAACCGGCATGTTACCCTGGTTATGTTATTACGGTACATGACGGTTTATGGGAACCGGCATGTTACTTGCTTATGGATATTATGGATCATGACGGTTCAGGGGAACCGGTCATGAATGTTTATGTTATGTATATATATGTTCGTCTACCTTCCTTTACTTCTATTATCTCCTCCGGGGAGGGTCGTTGGCCTGGGTGGACCCCGGAGTAGTCACGGAGCACCGACTGAGTGGAGTCACCCCCCAGTTGGGTTCCTTACTCTCAGGAAGGCTATGATTACTATTACCTCGGGTAGGGTCAGTGGTCTACGGACATTGATCTTGACTTTGAGAAGACTCGGATTGAGACCTGGGTAGCATGCGCGTGGCTTTGGATACCGTGACAGGATTGGTTGTGTGACTTATATATATGTATGTGATGTATATATGATATATGATATGTGGTGTGTACAGGTGTGCACAGGATTTGAGCAGTGGCTCGTGTACTTGGTTTCTTTATGGTTTGGGGCCGAGTCCTTTATGGATTTGGGCAGTGGCCCGTATGGTCGTTTTTATTGTGGTCCTTTCGACCTTAGTTTATATCTGCTTTGGGCTTAGTCCCACATATGGTTTGTTTTGGATAAATGGTTTTCGAATGCATGCATGCTTTTTAGTGGAGGGTACAAATGTCTTCTCGTTAAAATGTTTTTATAAACTCTTGTTTTGTCCACTCACAGTTTTTAATGTTTTGACTGCTCTTCAGGTTGACATCGGATGTGGACTGTAGCAGAGACCGAGATATCACATGCCTCCTCCGGATCCTGGCGTACTCTGATAGCCCGGGAGGGCAAAGGACGAAAATATCCCTTGTCTGACACTTCGTGTCAGACGGGAGCAGGGTCATCCCGCACTAATCCCGGGGGGATTGGGATGGGTCCTGTCAACGTGGTATCAGAGCGGGGTTGACTCTATTCGAGCAACCGCGGAGCTCTTGGAGTATGTATGCTGGTCGAGGATGTGATATCTCATTGGGCTGCAGTCCGTGGTCAACCTGATTGTCGGGGTGCCGGTATGATAGTTAGTAGGATTGGCAAGCCTTGGTTCGGCACTCGATGCCGGGGTTGCCATGGTTCTGTCAGGGTTGGCAGTGTGGAACCCTACGGAAGGCTTAACGTAGTATTACGTTAGAGTTTTGGATCGTGAGACGGTTAGTTGGGATCGTCTTTCACGATGTCGTAGGATCGGTTCCGACGACTAGTTGGGAATTGTGATCATCGGATGGTCGAATATTGTTGAGTTGGATTGATGGTAGGATTGGATTGACGTCTTTATGATGTCCAGACCGCGGGGTCGGTCAGACCGTGGGATATATTGTCTTATGCAGTTGGGTTTAGGGAACTCTAGGTGTGATCGTGGAACCCTACCGTATGTGTATGGTTCGGAAATGGGCGTTGACGAGTGGTTTGGCTTGGACGAATATTCGGATTTGGATTCGTTAGTCGGTCTAGTCATGTCAGCTTGTGTTGGGACTGCACTTCGCAGTCAGGGTTGTACGTATCGGTTAGAACGAGTTGGTTGTCGTGCTACTTCAGTTGTGATGGACTGTTGGTGCAACTAAGGTCGTGGGCGACCTGGTAGACGACATTTGGGTTAGTCGGAGTACGGCTGGTTAGTGATTGGTGGGACAAGTTATCAAGGTTGGTACTTGTCGATGGAATCCCGGAGAGGGGATACGGAGTAGTTGGTATGAGCGGTTGATTCCGTTGGATGCGGAGTTTGTATATCGTGATTCCTGGTAGCTAGGTCTGCACGAGGTTGGGGCAGACGCTACTATCGATGGACGTAGTCGAGTCTTATCAGGTCGAGTAGACTCAGGTTACCGTGACGATGGTGACGATGGGATTGTCAGTCGTGACGATGATACGGGGTGCGTGAGTAACCCATAGGTACGAGCAGTGATTCTGGATTCGACTCGGTTACGGCTGAGTGCGATCGCAGAATGAGTTGAGGACGTTCGGGGAGCGTTTCCTTTTCTCGTATAAGTTGTCAGGGTGACCGTACCCAGAGTTGTTGGGTACGAGGGAGGCAGAGTTCTCCTTTTCGAACAGAGGTACGGGGTCGTCGCTCCGTATGAGCGGAGATCCAGGAGTGTCTGATTTGCACACTTGGTGCTGATGCTGGTAGGTGATGATACTGGTACTAGTGCTGGTGCTGGTGCCGGTGATCGTGATGACGATGAATTACGTATCGGGATGTGACATCCGTCGTGATGGGCATATGTTCGACATCTGTGGTTCGAGAGTGGATCACGGATAAAGTTAAACTGGTAATGGACACGTAGATGATGTCCAAGTACGTTGTTTCCAATCTTGTTGGAATTTCGGAATCGCGAGAGGTTGCGATTGAGGTGACTAGTGGAATGCGGGTTTTCCGCATTGGTAACGGGTATGTCGAAGTCGTTTTGGGTGACTTCTCGGATTCTACCATGATTGATGATGGTAGATGACGTTGATGATATAGATGTTGTTGTTGCCTCTAGTACACTGATTGTGTATTGGTTGGTGGACCCGGGATTTGTTCTGGACCATCAGGAGGAGATGAGTATATCGAAGTTAGGTGACTGAGATTCCTCATTTTTTTTACTTGGTGGCAGACGATGTTAGGTTACATGACGTGGTGAGTGCAGCGAGTGTTGTTTGCATTCACGTAGGATGGATTATTCGATCATTCTTGGTTTTCTGCAGTGGAATGCCAAGGATCGATACGAGGTGATTGGGGAGGACCCACAGTCTCGATCGTGACGTCTATAGTCGTTTGACGTAGTGTTGGATCTGGATCATGATTTGGATATCCAGATAGGTGGAGAGTTATTACTCTTACTTGGATGTTGAGTGGAGCATGTTGGGACTGAACTTCTTTTCGAGGTAAATCCCATATGGCTTACTACTCGCCTGAGTAGTTGTCCGATGAGTAAGTGTCTGACGAGGTCGGATTTTGTCTGACCTAGTGTTGTGTTGATGTTGGGATTGACTTCCCTATGAAGTCAATCGATCGTATTGTGGTAATCGGTTGAGCGAGTAACCGATAGGTTTGGTTTTGGTATGTCTCGGTAGACGTGAACGATATTTCAGGTTTCGGAATTAGATTTCTAGATGACGATTTAGGATTTGATTTTGGAACTTGAAAGAGGATTTCTGGAGTTGGGGTTTGGAATCGGATTCTGGGTGACGATTCAGGATTTGATTCTAAAGCTTGACTGTGGATTTTCTTTTATGGATTTGGGTTCGGAATAGTTATTCCCAATGCTAGCTTACGGAATAATGATTTTGGATTCGAATTTGGACATGATTATGGATATGATTTCTGGATTTGGATTTGGGATTTCATACGAAATTGCGGATTCGGATTCGGATTTGGAAATGGATAATGGGTCGGAGTTTCGAATTGTCTAATACGATTGGACAAATGAACTCCATAATTGAAACGTGTTTGACTACGACCTAGGTGGTCTGGTTATTGTTGTGGTATGTCGATGGGTAGATGTACGTACCTGGTTCGTTGTTCGAGGTACGACACCGGGCAGACTTGGGATGTCTGGTGACGGTATATAGGTTATACCGGTGGTGCGTTGGAGAGCGTATTGGTAGTCGGATTGGTTCTGATACCATCAGATTAGTTGAGGTCGTGGACTGGACATTGGATACTGTGCAGTGGGTCATGATATTTCTGATGGGTCTAGTTACACACAGGTCGAGTGTTTTGTTAGTATGCATATACTCCGGTTGAGTGAGTTGGTGGTTAGTATAACCACAAGGGAGTATAGTGTTAGTTTTCGACTGTGACGACTGTTAAGTGGTGACGGTCCGTCGGAGGAGTCAGCGTGGATCGTTGAGTGAGGTCTGATGACTCCCAGTGGGAGCAGACGTCAGGATATATTAGTGATTGAGTAAGGAACCGTAGAGTTGTTTATGTCAGCGAAAGGGTAGATTGGACAAGTGGGTCGATCATAGGGTACTTGGGCTACTCTGATACTGACAGGTGGTGTCAGTTCGGAGCGTACGACTTCTGCTATTCGACGTGGTCGAATGTAGACGAGGCGACATGAGCGTTAGTGGTACGTCTAGTAGCAGACAAGTATCATTCTGGTTAGTGGGTGTACGAGTGTACACGTATTTCGAGGTAGATTCTACCTTCCACGAGGTGGATGTGGAATCAGAATAGTTGGCGTTTCGAGAACGGAACTAAATTAAGGAGGGAAGAACGGTTGGGTTTAGGTCGGTTGGAATTTCGAGGACGAAATTAATTAAGGAGGGAAGGTTGTAACGACCCGTCCCGAATTCCAGGATTAGATTAGTGACTAATCACGATTAGTGAGGCTAATCTGTGATTAGTAGAGCGAAATCGGACGAACGATGCGAAATGACCGTTTTGCCCCTGATGGTGGCAAAACGTTGACTTTTCAATCGGGCGGTCAAATGGACTTTGACCGATGACCGTGACGTAGTTCGTGACGTCACGAGTTCATAGACAGGTGGCACGTTCAATTCTGACGTTCGTAGAAGAAGTTATGACGTTCGGAAGCCCAAGGGCATTTTGGTAATTTGGGTGAATAGGAGGTCAAAAGTTGACTTTTTGACCAGGAGGTCCGATGGCCGAGGGCCGAAGACCGTTACGTAGATAAGGACGATACGAATCCGTAGACAGGCGGCACGTCGAATTCGGACGTTCGACGGCGAAGTTACGGTTCACGAAAGTTTCGGGATACTATTCCCGGCGACACGTTTTATGAGGACCATTTGTCTTTAGTGGGCTCAACTACTTTTCAGCAACCAATGGATGAGTGACACTTGTCACCCATCCACTGGCCCTTAATTCCCATACATGCATCGATCATCTCTTTGTTTTCCATTCATCCAAACACCCACCCGATCTCAGTTTGAACCCAAACCCATCCAAATCTTTCCAGCCGATCTTGAATGGGACCATAGAGTGAGGGAGAGGCTGAGGAAGCTAGGGACGGTGGCGGGGAGCACCTGGACCGCCGCACACGGCCGTGAAGGCCCAGGTAACCCGATTACCCGACTAATGCCCATTTTCCCATTATTTTCGAATATGACTTTATGGGTTGTTATGGGTGATTGGAAGATGATTAGGGAGTTGCTAGGATGATTTTAAGAGGTTTTGGAGGGTGCTTCACGGCGGAGGGAGCCGTGAGGGTAGTCGGGAAAAACAGGGCCGTGAGCTCCATGTTGGAACCATAGGTTTCGGTAGGTTTTTGATAGTTTTGTTAATTGGGATTGATAGAAAACATTAAAATAGGAATTTAGGAATTGGAATGGAGGAAATCGGACCAAAAATGAGGGAGAAGAAGGCCTGGACCGGTTACGCCGGTCCAGTTGCAGAGGTCGGACCGGACCGGCCGGCCCAGACCGGTTCGATCGCTGGAGACGACGGGCACTGTAGCGGCGCGTGAGGCCCACACGCAGGCAACTTCCAGTGGCGCGTGTGGGCGCGTGCTAGGGTTTTTGGGGATGTGTTCAACATACGAAATCATCTATTCGATGTAACGAACATTTTGGGACTGGTTTCGTGTCGATCGAACACCGTCTCGATATGTTTCGGGGCATCGGAAGGTTTAGGTTCGGGATTAAAAATAGTTAAAAATACGGGGAAAATTACGGGGCTTTAGTGAGGGGTTATATAAGTAGTTAGTAACCCTCTAAATTAATTTGGACAGGTTTGGAAGTCCCGGTGACGGTGATCGGCTCGGGGAGCCGTATGGCACGCGTATCGAGACGCGGCTTCGGACGGTCTGTGAGTGGACCTTGTTTTCTAAATTGGTGCATGCATAAATGTTTATTGTATGTTTTATTACTTGTTTGATGATGCCATGGGTGCATTTGTGTGTGGTTACGTATAAGCACGTATTTCGAGGTTTAAGCCTTATACGGTGCTTATACGGGTCTGTATTTGTAACAACCCGTCCCGAGAATCGGGATTACTAGAGTGATTAAGGTGTGATTAGTGAGGGTAAACAAGGGTTAGGTGGTCCCGAGGGGTCCGGGAACTTAGAATGACGATTTTGCCCCTGGGTCGGGCAGAAATGTTGACTTTTATTTCGGGTGGTCAATTGGGAATTGACCAGTGACCAGGACGTAGTTTAAGTCGTCACGAATCCTTAGGCAGGCGGCACGTGTTCATCGGACTTACGAGGCGAGAGTTACGGGTCTAGGAAGTTTCGGTAAAACCGTAAAAATATGTTAAACAGAAGGGTATTTTAGTCTTTTTGGGTTTATGGGGATTTGTGCAGAGAGAAAGGAATGGACGGCTGGGGTTTAAGCAGATGGGATAAAGATTGAAGGGATGGTGACACATGGCAAAGGGCTAGAGGGTTCTGGTGGAATCCTGTGTGTTCACAGCCCAATTATTTGGGTGGAACCGTGCATACCCGTGTTTGTTCTTCGACAAACACAGAGAAACAGAGTGTGAGAATTGAGGAGAATTGATCGATCTGGGTGCAAGGGTGAGTGATTAGCGAGTTGTGAGAGTGACAGTGAGGCAGGGCGGAGCTGGTGGTCGTGATTTGGGTGCAATCGTGCACGGCGGCACGGCGGAGGTGAGGAGAAGAATTGGGGGAAACAGGGAGGCCGTGAACGTTTGGTGGTGGCTACGCCGTGAGGTGAGGCAAACCAAAACAAGGGGAGGCTGAGGAGACTGCAGGGAGTCCAACGACCACAGTGGTAGACGGCGGAGCTGCAATCGAAGGTGAGATTCCTGTGCTCTGTTTTCCCGTGGAAATTCAATTTGAAAGTCGTGAGTCTAGGCTTAGAGTCGAAGTGATTGGAGGTCAGGGTTATGTTCAGGGAGGTCCTAGGAATGATTTGTGGTGGTCGCCGTGACGGGGGTGTCCACGGCGGAGCTCAGTCGCAGAGGGGTGCTCTGTTGCTCTGTTTCGGCCGTGAGCTTCGAACTCAAAGTCGACGAGTTTGGGGCTGAGTCGAAGGTAAAGGAGGTGTGGTCTAGGTTCAGTGAAGCCTTAGGGATCGTCTGGTGTTGCCACCGTGACGGGAGGTGACCAGAGTAGCCGGATCGTGAAACAGGGGTCTGAGGGCCGTCTGGTTCGAGCTTCAGTCGTGAAGCTGGGAGTCGAATCGAACCAGGAGAGTGAGGGGAATGGATTCGTGGTGTCTGGACGAAGCTGCAGGAGAAGAAAGGGAGTGCAATGGTGGCCGGACGGCGGAGAACGCTTCTCGCCGGCCCAAGCCACGGCGGCCGGTTCAGCACAGTGCGGGAGGATGATGATGGTACTGTAGCTAGGCGCGTGAGGGCCACGCGCAACCACTTTGGGCGGCGCGTGGGGGCGCGTGCGGCAGCGGTTGGGAAAGTGGTCAACATGGTTTTTGGTCTAGGAGTTATGGTGAGTTCAATGGAGTTGGTTTCGGGTTAATCGGACATCGTATGAGTTTGGTTCCGCGAGGGTGAATGTTTAGGGTTCCGGGTTTTCGGTTTTCGATTCGGGGATTTTTGAGGGAATTGAGGTGCATGTTTGTGGACGTATTAGTGACGTATTTTGACGATGATTGACAGGATCGGGTTTTTCCGAGGAAGCCGAGGAACGGGCTGGACGTTCGGGACGCGAGTAGGGCGTTGTATGTGAGTGGACCCTTTCCTTAAACTCGAACATGCATAACTGTTTTTCTATAATTGTTTGATGGTTTTTCATGAGGTTTTATGATTATGGAATATGCTATGTTGGTTTTACATAATTGCACGTTTTTCGAGAAAATACGGTATTTGGCACGTTTTACTAGAAATGTCGATTTCTGAAATTAATGCCATGGTTTTGGGGGTGAAATGGATTTTGGAACATGATTTCGATGATCAAGGGTTTTCGGTTTTAAAATTGGATTTCGGAGAACGGAATTTGGTTTTAAAGTTGGAAAGTGGATTTCCGGATTTGGGTTCGGAATGACGGTTCTGGATGCCGGAAGGGCATCAGACCAGTGATTTCGGATTCGGGTTTGGATGTGGATTTGGTAAATGGTTTTCAAATGATTTTGGGATTGGATTTGCTGGATCTGGATATTGGGTTTAAAGACCCGGATATATGTGACGGGGGACCGGCCGGATTGGGTTTAAAGACCCGGATTGAGTTTAAAGACTCGGGAGTTTAAAGACTCGGATATATATATTGATTTCCCCCGTAGGCCTTGAGTTTAAAGACTCGGATATGATTAAGGCCTGGATTGAGTTTAAAGACTCGGGAGTTTAAAGACTCGGATAGGTCCAGCAGGTTTGATCGGGAAATTTATGAGTTAATGTTCATGGTTTATGATACAGTTTTCTGATGCATATGTTATGATTTCTATAACTGTTTTATAGTGTTTTTGTTTCTTATGATGTTTTATAATGAGTATTTTATAACTGTGTTCATAATTGTTGGTTATGCATGTGGTTTCAAAACGGAGGGTAAAACTCGGTTTTCTTATAAAATGGTTTTGAACTTTTTGTACTTTCTGGTCCACTCACACTTTTGTTTTAAATTGCCCTCCAGGTTGTGGAGCTAGCGCGGGGTCTTAACGTCGAGGCAGTGTCCGTGGCATAGAAGGGACGTGAGGGATCCTAGAAGAGTTTAAAGGCTTCTGTGTGCGTGTACTTTATCAGTTTTTATTTTCCTTGTAATTTTAGTGCTATGCTCTGTAAACGATAAGGTTGAGATATTTTGTAATTACTCCTGCGTCTGACTGGGTTGGAGCGAGTTTTACTTGAGTTTTGTGTCGGGGAGTCAGACGGGAGCGGGATTTACCTCGGGTTTCGGGGTGAAACCGGGGTGGGTCCTGACAGTATTTCTTTATTCGTTTTAATGAAATGGCTTTGGATTTATAAAAGGATAAACTCGGGTATGAGACCCATTTGGTTTTGTCTCGGGCATATGACCTCAGATTCCGGGCACGATGCCCAGCTGATGTCCTATGTTTGGGCACGAGACCCAATCACTTTACGGTTTTGATTTCAGGTCAGGGAACCTTAAATGGATTCCCAGGTTCATGACGGTTTATGGGAACCGGCATGAACCGTTGTTATGGTATCGTGGTTCATGACGGTTTATGGGAACCGGCATGAACCCTTGTTGGTTATTACGGTACATGACGGTTTATGGGAACCAGCATGTTACCCTGGTTATGTTATTACGGTACATGACGGTTTATGGGAACCGGCATGTTACTTGCTTATGGATATTATGGATCATGAAGGGGAACCGGTCATGAATGTTTATGTTATGTATATATATGTTCGTCTACCTTCCTTTACTTCTATTATCTCCTCCGGGGAGGGTCGTTGGCCTGGGTGGACCCCGGAGTAGTCACGGAGCACCGACTGAGTGGAGTCACCCCCCAGTTGGGTTCCTTACTCTCAGGAAGGCTATGATTACTATTACCTCGGGTAGGGTCAGTGGTCTATGGACATTGATCTTGACTTTGAGAAGACTCGGATTGAGACCTGGGTAGCATGCGCGTGGCTTTGGATACCGTGACAGGATTGGTTGTGTGACTTATATATATGTATGTGATGTATATATGATATATGATATGTGGTGTGTACAGGTGTGCACAGGATTTGAGCAGTGGCTCGTGTACTTGGTTTCTTTATGGTTTGGGGCCGAGTCCTTTATGGATTTGGGCAGTGGCCCGTATGGTCGTTTTTATTGTGGTCCTTTCGACCTTAGTTTATATCTGCTTTGGGCTTAGTCCCACATATGGTTTGTTTTGGATAAATGGTTTTCGAATGCATGCATGCTTTTTAGTGGAGGGTACAAATGTCTTCTCGTTAAAATGTTTTTATAAACTCTTGTTTTGTCCACTCACAGTTTTTAATGTTTTGACTGCCCTTCAGGTTGACATCGGATGTGGACTGTAGCAGAGACCGAGATATCACATGCCTCCTCCGGATCCTGGCGTACTCTGATAGCCCGGGAGGGCAAAGGACGAAAATATCCCTTGTCTGACACTTCGTGTCAGACGGGAGCAGGGTCATCCCGCACTAATCCCGAGGGGGATTAGGATGGGTCCTGTCAACCCTTGATTAAAACTAAATACTCAAATAGATAAATAACATGCAACAACATTGTTCAGAGCAATAGCTGTCAGACAAGGGATAGTAAAATAACAAAACGTGAGCACAATAGTCAGAGTACATTATTTGGTGTTCAACCTACCCACAAGGGGGTGTACAGGTGCACAGCTAACAAACTAAGCCTCTTCCTCCTCCTCCGGGTCCTCCTCTATTTCCGTGTCACGGTCTGGAGGGATCAGTTAAACAAGTAAAGAGTGAGTGGGCCAAAAATAACAGTTTATAAATCAATTTCATAATAAAGTAAATCATAAGGTTTTACCCCTCCGTTTTCCAAATCTTGCATGCAGTGAAAATATAGTATTATAATGAAATCGTAACCACATAATCATAATAGTAATCAAAAGGAGAAACTAACATATTAGTGCACTGTAAAACCCAACCCAAATGATGTCACAGTTCTAAGGCTATGCGTTGCCACTCAGGGTCTCACACCCAAGACTCTCTAGGTACATCAGTGTCCGGTATCCCCGTCACTGCCCGTGGTAAACAAACATGCCTTCCTGAGAGTAAGCAGCCCAACGGGGGTCAACTCCACTCAGTCAGAGCCCCGTGACTACTCCAGGGTCCACCCGGGCCAACGACCCTCCCTGGAGGAGACAAGATAGACAGGTAGGAAAGTACAGTACAATAACAGTTTAGTTTACCCTATGTCCCCTCGGACATCTCAGAACGAAATCCACATATAATCCAGACGGGTCTCATTCCTAAAACATTGTAATAACAGATATAAACAGTTCATATAAGACTCATCAAAATCATAAGTGGAAATAGTAAAATAGTTTATGCATGCAAGCCTTTTCTAAATCAAACAGCCCACTCAAGCTCGGTCCTCGCTGCTCAACGACCGCTAAAACCTGTATTAACATATCTGAGAGTCACTAAAGGACCCTATAACTCCAATACCAAGACCCTAGAACAGATCCGCCTCGAATACGCAACCCATGCACTATTCTCGAGGCTTTAAACCCCATTTTGACTATCTTAACGATCTCCGATCGACACGAAACCACCACCATTGGATCCGTATCGTCGAAACCTTTAAAATGGTACCGGTCCCACCAAAAATACTGTTCACACACGCCTGGTCAACACGTGGGTTAACACTGCTACAGTGCTGCTGACGTCAGCATGACGTCATCACTAACACTTGTCAGGTGACACATGGCATGCTCTGGTTGGCCCCTGATCTGACAATCTCTGACAGGATGACGTCATCATGACGTCAGAGATGACATCAGCATGATGACGTCATCACTGCTACAGTATCGGGTCAACTCGTTTACTGGAACCGGGTCGCCGTTGACCCATGGCTTGACCCGTTTCCACAGTCCGTTTCCGACCACCATTTTCGACGGGGTTCAATCCTATAGAGTCGTCTAGGTCTGTTCTATGGTTCTATAACCTTAAAACTAGAAGAAAACCGGTAGAAACTCACCTGGGCTTCGATGAAGATCACGGCCAAAATCCGGTCGTCTTATTCGGCTATCCACTCCGTCTCAGCCGTCCAAATCAATCCTTATGAGTTTGTCTCTAACCCTCTGCCGTGTCACCGCCGTGGCCTTCGTCGTCCGTTCATTCGTGTTCTTGGGGTCCTCAGGGTGTCAACTGGAGCTCCGTTCAAGTCGAGATGGTGAGGAGGGTGGGTTTTGCTTCTTGGATCCGATTCCTCTGTGTTTCAGGTCTGGGGGCTGTTCGGGTCTGTGCAGGCCGGGGGAATAGGTTGTGGCTATTGGTGGTGCACGGTGGGGTTCTGGGGATGATGGTGGTGCTGTGGGTGGTCTCCTGGTGGTGGGAGAAAGGCTGGTTCGATTGTTTGGGTTGAGAGAAAATGGGAGGAAGTGTTTGCACGGGTTAGGGAAAAATGTGAGAGTGTTTGTGTGAGAGAGAGAATGATCGTACATGAGAAAGAAAAAGCAGATAGGATGAAGGGCTGGGATGGGTTTTATCAGAAATCCAATGGCTGGGATTCAATGATGGAAAATTAATTAATATCTAATGGACCAATAGGCTAATAGGGTTGCTTTATTGGAATAGTGTACCCTTGGATGAGTGACACTTGTCACTCATCCGCCGACTTGATTTAAATCTAGGGTTTGTACGGATTCCCATAATTAATTGTTATTTTAATCGTTTGCTCTCGGTTCGTAAATTCCGCTAAAATGCTTCTGTGACCTTAACTTCCTCATACGAACTCCGATTTCCCCGTGCCGCCTGTCTACGGATTCGTGACGTCTCGATCTACGTCATAGTCATGGGTCAAAGTCCAAATTATTTTCCGGGTCAAAAGTCAAAGTTTTCCCCCTCAGGGGCAAAGTATTCATTTTACATTAAAATATTAATAAATCCGGTTCGGGTCGTTACAATACTGGTAACCACAATCATCGTCTGCCACAGGTAGAAAATAAGAAGTCACCCCCAATGACTTCAGAATACTCATCATTAATGCTAAAACGAGCACTCCTCTCACCT
The DNA here is from genome assembly GCA_032719365.1 of Prinsepia uniflora. Classification (NCBI taxonomy): domain Eukaryota; kingdom Viridiplantae; phylum Streptophyta; class Magnoliopsida; order Rosales; family Rosaceae; genus Prinsepia; species Prinsepia uniflora. The sequence goes on from CM064861.1 coordinate 69,972,984, forward strand.
CATCAATCACAACTCTACTCGAATCTGAAGTTCCAACCATGTTGGAAGATTGATATGCTTCTAACTAAGTGTCAAGTATAACCACTGGATTTCCCAAATCCTCAACTCACTTGGACAACCACGTGTCCGTAACCAATTTATTACTCAGACCTCTTGTCCATTTATCACCGTTTATGCACATCCAAAAGGATGTAATTCGTTACTACCTAGTTCTCATATTTCAACCTCTACAGACTCAACTCTCAGGTTTCCATAACAACAGGTTCCCTTTTCAGTGCGCCCAAGTCGAAGCCCTCACATGCCCTTTCAACGCGTCAGCCATCGATTTCCCTTGCCTTTTTAGTAGGCCCTTACTAAAAACATGCCCATATGAACCAGCCATCACTCTAGCATGCCTTTCCCCAGTTTTTCAGCTAAAAATCAGCCAAAAAATCCATCATTTCCCCATTTTAATTTTTATCGTTTTTATTATTTAACTTGTATTTTTTTTCTAATGTGTTTGGCACGTCCTCTATAAATGGGGAAGCCATTTCATTGTTGAGGGGGTTCCTTTCTCTTTTTGTAGATACATTTTAGGAGCTCTTTTTATCTCTCTTTTACATTTTTGTTTCTTATGCATTTCTTTAGACTGTTTCTTTTCAAATTTTCTTTTTAGACTTTTATTTTTAACTTCTTTGAATTTTCTTTTAGAAGCAATTTTATGATTTCCTTAAGAAAAACCTAGCCCAAGTAATTCTAAGGCAATTCAAGAGTTTTAAGTCTGAATTCCTTGTGTTTATTCCTTTATCTTCACAAGGTTCCGTCTGCTATCAGGGATCTTTGTGAAACACTTTCTTTCTCTAGTTAAACTCTTGTTATTGTTTCGGTATTACTTATAATTCAATAAACGTATTGGTATTTTATTTCTAACTTTTTTAAATATGAATACAATCTCCATGTGTTTTACTTTCTGAATTTTAGCTATTTCATATGTTTTAGTTCTTAAACATCAATTCAACGCTAAGTCTCTGCCGTTGTCTGTGTACTTAGAAGAGGATCGAATAGATTTAATGTTGACCGTTGTCGGCGCATTAAATCAACAACTTAAGGTGGATCATATTGTAAGTAATAATCCGATGTTTTATGCATTTATAAGATGAAAAATGTATGAAGGAAATTGAGATGATAAAGGTAGGATTTTGTGATTGGTTCAATATGAGCAAAATGTTAGAGTGTTGGTGAAATTTGTGTTTGAAGAAAGTCTATTGTAGGAGTAGTTTAAACAATGTGATTGTTAATTTGAATTTACTTACGTAAAAGTGTGATATATGGTTTGTAAATTCTAGTTATCATGAGCATTCACATTTCAATTCATAGTTTGTTAAAATGTAGCTTCGGTTACAACTCTTTTCAACACCCCCCTCCCCCCCCCCCCCCCCCCCCCCCCCCCCCTCTTTTAATTCTTTAATTCATTTATTATTTTATTTTTTGATTAATTATTATTTTTTTCACCAACCATTATTTAATATTACTTAATTTCTCCGGTTAAGAACGATCCTTACCAATACTACATCTACACACAAAAATGTTTAAATTGCATATACTTGAATTACGTGTTTATTTAAATGCGTAGTTTAAGTCACATCAGGAACCCATGGTGAGGGGTCGACCAGGTTGAGTGCCAGGGTAGGGATTTCACGACCATGATTCTAGCCTAGATAGGTGTTGGTTTCTGAAATTGGAAGTTTTATTGAGTTTCTAGGTGAAATTAGAGAAAGTTTGACCATTCGATTGGGTTGTATGGGTAAGAATTGAAAGAAATAAGGGAATGTGGTTATGGGTACTTGTTGCAGAGATTCAGGTCGACCCGTGGACTTGGCTGGAGGTAGCAGGCAAGTATGCCTGCGACTATGGTAGAAGGCGAGTATGCTTGCGACTATAGTCACATGTGAGTGAGGCTACCATTTTGAATGAATGACCCAATGACACGACCCATCCCAATCCCCCCCGGGATTACCATGGAATGTGACGTGCTCCCGTCTGACAAGAGGCGCCAGACAAGGGATAACCGATTGCCAATGCCCAAACGGGCTTCCAGAGTGCGTAAGGATCGATGGAGGAAGTGTGCGATGCTCAAGTCTCTGCTGCAGTCGTATCCGGAATCAACCTGAAGGGCATTGAAAACAAAAGCTGTGAGTGGACGAAAATAAACAAGTCTGCTTAAAACATTTATAAGACATTTATGCCCCTCAGTAAAATCATATGCATGCACCAAAACCAATAATCCCATATTTATTCAGAAATAACCGTTAGGGCCTTAGCCCGGAAACCAAAGCATAGTTTCAATTTCCAAAAGTAAATCCAAGAGTTATTTCATAAATCCAGTAATATGAACCATAAGGCATATAATATAAACCATAACCATTATTTTAGCCACTGCACTATACACTCCAATCCGACATCCCTGATGTCTGACGTCCCTGACGTCAGTAAGGTCACAATCACAAGGCTACGCGTGCCACTCGGGTCTCAATTTTCCGAGTTAAATCCTCGAACCCCGTTCGGGTACAGCATCACCTGATGCTTAGCGTCATAGACGCTGGACGTACTAGACGCCCGTGACCTCTCCGGGGTACCTCGCCGGAGGAGACAATATAATATGGAAGGATCTATACAGTGCAGTACTAAATATATTTTATCGATATCCACATGCAAGGCATATATATATACATGGATAAAAATCCAAACCAATCATTAAGTTTCATCAGACGGGTCTCAAGCCCAAATACCGTGAAACATGCCATAACCAGATTTTCCATATCTTCAAAACCACTATTGTTTTTAGCATGTGTATATATATAAAATGTAAACCAGAAAACATTTATTCAATTCCGTTTTAGGGTCCCCGACCCGCAAACACATGTAGAAGTCAACTGGGCCCCTGACCCGATTTCATAAGTTAACTGGGCCCCTGGCCCGATTCATTAATTAACTGGGCCCCTGGCCCGATTCCATTTATCAAATCCGTAACTGTTTCATGAAATCATATCCAACCACATTTATGGAAATCGGTATAAATCCAGAAAACCTCGATTTACGTGCAAATACGTAAATCGCCTCGAAATGCGTGAAATCATTTAAATTCACCGATATCCAAAGTAAATCATTTACTCATAACCATAACAATCATAAAACAGTTATGCATGCATCGAATTTATAAAACCAATGTCCACTCACAGACCGTTTAACCGAGCGCCTCGATACGCGTGCCATAGACCTTCCCGGGCCACACCACTATCACCGGGACTCCCAATCCTGTCCAAATCACATTAGAGGATCACTAACCTCATCATTAACATCCTATTCATGTCCCGTAATTTTCCCGAATTTTTAAGTATTTTTAAACTGGATTTAAAACCTTCGGACATCCCGAACAATATCGAGACGGTGTCCGATCGACACGAAACCAATCCCAAAATGTTCGTTACATTGTATAGGACAAAAGTCATGTTGATCATACCTCGGGATTCGCACTCACGCGCCCCCACGCGCCACCGCAAGCGGCTGCGCGTGGAAGCCACGCGCCAGCTACAGTACTCGCACAGTCATCCCTCTCATCCGTTTGTCTGTAAAACGGGTTGAAAAACCCGCGAACAGACCCGGTCCAATTACACCCAATTCAACATCAAATCCATCCGTTCTTTCAACTGATCCCTTGTAATCAATCACCAATTAAGTTCTGTAGATTGAATTACACAATTTAGGGTCCAAATCCTCACGACTCTCGATCGATTCTTGACGGGTTTCCAATTCGGGTTCACCGATTCCGTCCCTGATTTCCAAATTAATTCATATAGTAAGCATCGTGAGAGTGTAAGGGATGTTTCTGCACAATCAAATTGATGAATTCACACCTCTAACCTGTTGAACTCAAGCTCGAAATGAAGCTGCCATGGAAGCTCCGTTCTCCTTCAATCCGACACGGTTTCCTGTCGTTCTTGCTGCCAGACAGTTCGTTTTGATCCCAGAAGACTCCAGCTAAACCCCATTTTGATCGACACGGCCCAATTACTCCAATTCGAAATTCCCTCCAATTCCCCGAAACTTTGGTTCCTGAATTACACCACCCCACTCAGTCCCCCGTGCTCTCCCTCAGCCAGAACCTTCCCCAAATCACCAATTAACCATTTGCGCAATCAATTGTGGAAGAGAGATTGGCAATGGCCAGAACCCAACTCTCAATTTGGTTGTTCACGGTGAGGGAGGAATGATCAGAAATGGAAGGGGGAAAATGAGATGGACGGCTGTGATGCAATCTGGGGGTGGAATGGATGGCTCAGATCAAAAGCAGGGATTAAATTCTAGATTATTATGTAGTGGAAGCTTTTAGTATATAGTTTATGATTAGTGGATCAAGATCCAATCTAGCCGTCGGATGAGTGACACTTGTCACTCATCCAAGTGTCCTCCAACCACCATTTCAGAATAAAATAATCCACACAGTTACCGAGACGTAACTTCCCCGATTTCACGTTCCAGACCATAACTTCCTCGTACGAAGTCCGATTTCGGCGTGCCGCCTGTCGTTGGATTCGCATCGACGATACCTACGTAACGGTCCTTGGCCCTCGGCCATCGGACATCCCGGTCAAAAAGTCAACATTTGCCCATATATCGTCCAAATTACGAAAACGCCCCTGAACTTCCGTACATCATAACTTTCACCACGAACGTCGAAATCGAACGTGCCACCTGTTTATGAACTCGTGACGTCCCGAACTACGTCACGGTCATCGGTCAAAGTCCATTTGACCATCCGAATTAAAAGTCAACGTTTTGCCCACGCCTAGGGGCAAAACGGTCATTTTGCACAATTCGTCCGAAATCACACAACTAATCCCAGATTAGTAAATCACCATTAAATAATATTAAATCCCGATATTCGGGAGGGGTCGTTACACCCAATCTAGTGTTAACAATTCTCAAAGACTGCAAGGTTTCCCTTGAAAGGTAGTGCCATGACACTTGTTGATGCAGAAATCGTCTCGACTTGTAGAATTCCTTCTTGATCCTTACACACAATAACAAGAAATAATCGGGGTTAAGGTTGAAGTCCGGGGGGTGGTTCAACCAAGAACACTTTGATGTCAAAATTAGTTTAATCGAGAGAAATAAACTAGCAGAGTTCCTGACAGGACCCGCCTCGATCCCCCGGGGACCACAAAGGGACGTGCCCTGCTCCCGTCTGACACCCGAACCAAATTTCATTTTAACCTTAAAAACTTAAATGCATAAATGTCCAAATTAAAGTTACACATACAATCCAAATTCAAAAGATGTCAGACAAGGGATACAGTCCAAAATACAAAATCCGAGCACGACTCTAGAAAATCCTGCGGGTAACCCGACCCAACAGGGGTTCAGGTGCGCAGTACGAATCTATGCCTCAGCCTCGGGGTCCTCACCAACCTCAGTAGCACGACCTGGAGGGGTTACCAAAACATTATGGGTGAGTGGGCCGAAACTCAAGTTTATAAAACAGTTTAATAATTAAAACATATACTTTTACCCCTCCGTTTTCCAAACATGCATGCATAGTATTTAAAACCATAAATCATATAAGATATCACAAGAAATATAACAACCATAAATATAAAGTAATCACAGCTACTGCACTATACACTCCGATCTTGACATCCCAGATGTCCGACGTCCCTGACGTCCAATGTGGTCACAGTCCCAATGAAAACAGTTATGAATGCAAGGGTTAATGAAATCGGGCCCACTCACAGTACGTTACCGCTGCGAAACTGCGCGTACGAACATGTTCCGGGATTAACGTACGATTACTGTCAGTCCAAATCACATGCAAGGGTCACTATAGGTCCTTAACATTCATCCAAAAAGTCCGAAACAGAAACCGGCTCGGGGAAGCCGTCCAAACACGCTTCCCGAGACAACCAGCCGTAATCTGACCCACTTAACTATCTCAGATCAACATGATTATTTCACTAAAAATGTTCAGAATAATGAGAGGATAAAAAGTCATGTTGATCGTGATCGGAGATAAGCCTCAACGCGCCCTCACGTGCCGCCCAAAGTGGCTGCGCGTGAAAGTCACGCGCCTGACACTGTAGCTGTTACAGTGTCATCCCCTTCACCCGTTTCTCTGCAATACGTGTCTGCCACCCGTGGCTTGACCTGGTTAATTAACCCTCAATTCTAACTCAATTCCCTTCATTTTTGATCCTAACATCTTCTCTAACCATTTAATTTTAGTTCTGTGACCTTGATTAACCTCGAAAGTTCCTAAATCGATCAATCCAAGCTTGAATAGTCGAATGGGTCGACGTCTGCAACTCACCCAACTTAGCCCCAATCCCAAATTAACTCAGACATGAGCTTAAGGGGACCTAGACGAACACTCTAACACAACCAATTAAACAAGAACTCACCTGGAAGTCTTCGTCCCAAGTTCTGCAACTTCCCTGAAAATGGTAGCCTCAGTCCCAGCTCAACCGTGGTCGGTTCCCTTCGATTTCGATACGGTTGAGTTCCTGTCCCTCCCAGAAGACTCAAACCGTCCTTGGTTTGGTCCAACACTCCTCAGAGATTAAACTCTGAATTTTCCCTCCAAAAATCCGAAATGGTTTCCTCACGGTTTCTCTCCAGCTCTCCACTCTCACACTGGTGCAAAATGAATCCCCTCACATCTTCACTACTCAGTTAATCGATCAAAGCGGCCAACACTCGTGGGAGACACTCTCAGACTCACTGAAACCTGCTTCCCGCAACACAGAACCCATAACCAATTTTTAAAATCTACCCGTGCACTGTGTTCAGTCTAAACCATTCAACCATGTTTCCCACTGCCTCAAAGGCCTTAAACAAATCACCCAACACATCACTAACAGGATTAAACAATGGGATTGCTCAGAGCACTCACGGAATGGCCGTGCAGACTCTGTTTCACGGTGTTGAATAGTAACCGCTGCACAAAATTACCATTTTGCCCTCGGTTGACAAATTACCAAAATGCCCTTCAACTTTCTAGACCCGTAACTTAGTCACCCAATGTCCGTTTGACGCGTGCCGCCTGTCGTTGTACTCGGGCATCGAGACCTACCTAACGGTCTTCGAATCGTGTGAAAATCCATTGTAAATCAAAAGGTCAACTTTTTCCCCCATTTCGTCTAAATTACGAAAATGCCCCTGGACTTCCGAAAGTCACAACTTCTTCCTTGATCGTCCGAAATGGACGTGCCACCTGTCTATGGACTCGTGACGTCCCGAACTACGTCACGGTCATCGGTCAGAGTCCGTTTGACTCACCAATCAAAAAGTCAACAATTTGACCTTACTATTCACAAGGGTAAAAATGTCATTTTATTCCATATTTTATAATATTACAATCCCCGGATTTTCGGGGTGTTACAGTTCCGGTATGATTTTTGAATTACCCTTAGAGGTGAGGAAGGACCCGATATTTATAGTTAAGCCTTGAGAGTCACTGAAGCTTATAATTGGTTGAAAGAGATAGAGTTATATAAGTGATTCTACCGGGAGAAATCACTCATTATTAACTATATAAATAATAATAAATAATTTACTGAGAGATTATTTATTATTGGCATTGATCTGATTAATTAATATATTCAACTGGTAAATATATTAGATTAATGCGAAGACCGTGTCATGCCGTCATCCTATTTACTAGGGATAATATCGACATTATGAGAGTTATGAGCCATGTGGCAGCCATACAATTTTTTCAGTGATTTATGGTTCCACAAATGCCTCTACATCATTTAGGAATTTAGGAAATTCTAAAAGTTGTAATTTTTATTGTGGCCCCGATAAACCATTTTTATTTATGGGAAAGTAGGACTTCGCTTTTTTTAAGGCAATAAGTTTATTTGGCTTTGGACGTGGCTCTGGCTTCCTTGTAGGAAGTTTTGGGCTAAAGCCTTGTTTAAAGTTGATCTTTAGAGCCCTCTAGGTAATTAGGGTTTATTTGTCCTCTTTACTTAAATGAGGGCATGTGACCTTCATCTTCAATAAAAACATAAACCCTAGAATTGGCCTACCACTGAGGAAGAAAAAATGATCTCTGTCAAGCTGTTAAAGGTCGAAGGGAGTCTGGCACCGTGTGAAGAGGTAGAAATTTTTATTTCCTTTTGCTGTGCTTATCGCCGATTTTTCCTTTGATGGAGGTAATAAAAAATTACCCAAATCCATGAATGGGCAGAGACTGTGGGTTGTGACCAGCAAATAGGAAAGGTGTGCGCAGGTATTGTTGGCAAGGCTGTCGAAGGCGTACTGGCGTGGCAGCATCATCTGACATTATCGGCAGCATTGGTGGGTTGCACATGCGGCTTGGCTTTGTGGTGACTTAGCGCAATTTTTGTACCTCTCCCTTTCTTGCAGCTTACGGCTCGCGGCAAAGCTTAGAGCATAGCTTTTTGCCCTCTTTTTTTCTGCCGCATGACAGTTTTTGTATCCTTTTATGTGGATTTGACTTTGTTATTTCTTTATTTTTTGCTGCCGTTGGAAGCTTTTTTTTTTGGTTTTTTTCTACCTTTGGCAGCTTTTGTTATTTTTTTCTTCTTGTTGGCCCCATCAACAAAAGCTTTTGAGTGTATAATACATATGTATTATTTTAATATATATTTTATATATTATTTTTTTTTTCAGTTTCGATCTTTTGTAGATTCTGAGAGCTGTGGATGTCCAATAGTAACAATTCGAACAATGGTACGCTCTACTCTCTGAGACGATCATTTCAAGACGCATGAAGGCATACTTTTGGCGAGGTCTCGATGAACTCATTTTTATGGTTTGACCGTCGTAAGATCACCTGCTAGGATGTCCGGGACTTGTTGGAGCTTTCGACTTCAAGAGATGATAGACTTGACATCATGATGTTTCTCCAATTTACACGCTTGTGGTGCTTTTTGGATAGAAGAGCTTAGCGCATTGATGGACTTGTCATCTTCAAGTGCGGGTGGAGCCAACATCAAGGCTTTCAACAGGGGAGGTGCAAAGTTTCATGACTTGAAGTGAAACGTGTCATAAGGTGAGGCGTGTTCTAACAGGGCAAGGTGTGCTACACTGCAATGAGGGTCATGCCATGGTGCAAGGCAAGGCGCAGTAAGGCAACACATGGTTGGAGTGTGGAGTAATGCATCATATGACTCTAGGCGTACTTCCCAATGACCATGCATATGGTGTCTCGGATAGAAGAGCTCCACATATTGACGGACTCGTCATCTTCAAGTACAGGTGATGCTAACATCAAAGCTTTCAACTGGGGTGGTGAGCAGTCCCATAACTTGAAGTGAGGCGTGCCATAGCGTGAGGCAAGGCATATTTCAACTGCGAATCAAGGCGTTCTACACCTAAATGATAAGTCATACTGCAACTGCTGGGCGAGGTACGCCACATCATAAGACTTGGTGTCCCAAAGAATAAGGCAAGGCCTGATTGGAGCAAAAAGCGATGCACTGATGGTGTGAGGCAAGGTGTACCATATTGCAAGGCATAGTATAATGCAAGGCAAGGTGTAGCAGAATGCAAGGCGGGGGCGCATTACAACTGAGAGTCGAGGCATGGTGCAACTACAAGACGAGGTATGCTGAAAGTGCGAGGTGAGGTATTCTTCATCCAAGGCTTAGCTTGCCACAACTCAAGACAAGGCAAGGTTAGAGCAGAAGGTGATGCACCAGACGACATGAGGCATTCTTTCTGGTGACCATGCACAGGGTGCTTGATGGATAGAAGAGCGTTGACGAACTTGCCATCATCAAGTTCAAGTGGAGCCAACATCAAGGCCTTCAATGAGAAAGGCGCGAAGTTTCATAACTTCAAGTGAAGCGTGTCACTACCCAAGGTGGGGCGTGCTATAGCTACGAGGTAAGCCAATTTGCAGTAGGATTTGAGGTGATACCGAGCAAAAAGCAAGTTGAGGCACAACAGAATGCAAGGCGGGACACATTAAAACTGCGAGGCGAGGCATGGTACAACTACAAGACGAGACATGCTTCATGTGGGAGTGGAGCTATCATCAATGCTTTCAACGGGCAAGGCGAGGCATCCCATGACTTGAAGTTAGACATGTCGCAATGCAAGGGGATTTGTGCCACGGTGCAAGGCGAGGCGCATCAAGCCAAGGCACGGTGCAACTGTATGACGAGGCATACTACAACTTGGTGTCGCAGAGTCATTGAAACTTTCCAAAGAGTTGCTTTGGCTGACAAATGACCTTCTAGATACTTGATCTTCAAGACCTTGTTGAGCTCTAAATGGGGTGTAGCAAGGTGGAACATAAAATGGGAGATCGATCATGCCCCTTGTGGTGCTCCGGATGTTGTACATCGTTGCGTATTTGAAGGAAGAAATCTTGGAGGTGTCGCCATCTCACTACTGATAGAAAGTGACGTGAAGACACGTACTGCAAAGGTTGTCAAGGCATACATGATGCTACCACCACTACTCCCACGAAGTCAAGCGATGCTGAAATATATTGTTGGATCTAAAATCGCCATTTCGGGTACTGCTAGAGTTATCGTTCTAAAGCTTCACTTGGTGAAAGTGGCAATTTATCTGGAGGCAAGTGGCATGAAGGCACAAAGCGCACCATGACTTCATTCCATCCCAAAGTTGAAGTTGCTTCATTAAGGTTGCTTTCTAGGAGAGATGCATCACTAGAGTTGCTTTTGCAAAGTCAATCAGCTTTGTAGTTTCTTCAGCACTGTCGCATGGTCAAGCAGTGGTGAATTTGATGTAGTGAAACTAACTACGCCAAGAAAGTGATGCTGAAGAGGCTACCCCTATTGTTTGAAGAATGCCACGGACGATGCGTTACTGGAATTCCACGATGGAATGATCGAAGGCCTCCAAGGTTTGCTCACAGGTTGACGGAGAGACTATGAGGTCATGTCGGTCTTGATAATGAGCTTCATGGTTCTTTTTGGCTTGTAGCTAGATCATAATGTTGAACAGATGCTTGAGCATTCAACTTGTGAATTGTCAACTTATTTAATTTTCATTAATAGAAGCCTTTCCATTTTATGAGTGTTTTGTGATTGTTGGCAGATTTGACCTTTATGTAGTAATCATGGTCTTTTGACTTCGTTTTAGCTCCGAATTGAGTACCGTTGGTGGCGTTGGAAAGCTAATTTCTGTACCTTTTTGGTGCCATCAAGTTCTCTTCTAGAAAGTAAAATTTAAGCTTGGTATGGTTGACTGAATCTCAAAGTTGTGTGTTGGAATTTGTTGCCGCTCGCACTAAGACATTTGCCTAAGATTTTGTCATGACGTGACCCAGTTATTGCTCCCCTTGGTGGGGTTGGGAGGCGATCTTTAGTAGCTTTTCCAAATCCAACAAGTCTGTTTGTTGGGTATGATTGATAGATCCATGGGAATGTGCTTGAGTAGTATGTACCTCATTGTTGGTCAACCACATTAAACTTAGTCGTCAAGTTGTTTAACGTGATGACTTAGCTCTTTGAGTTGAGGGTTGCAGTTTTCCCTTTCGAGAGGTGCTTCGAGTTCTTCTTCGGTGAAGTCTTTGAGTGTTCCGCAGTGGAAGGCTTTGGTGCTTCATAGGGCGCAAGTGTTGATAGGTTGCGAGCTGAAGGAATTATGACTTTGACGAACAAGGATGTTGATGTGTCGCAGAGTGATTGTCTCGATGCGTTGCGGGTCAATTTCCTTGATACATCGAGGGGTGATTGCCTTGATGCGTCACGGGGCAGTTGCCTTGATGTGTCGTGGGGCAATTGCCTTGATGCGTCATGGGGTGATTGCCTTGATGCTTCACGAGCGATGCGTTGCTTCATGTGTGAAGGCTTGGCTACTTCATGGGCCAAAGGCATTGATGATTTATGAGAAAAGGACTTGATGCTTTGTAGGAATGAGGCATTTGTTCTTCGAGCGAAGGAATTGATGCTCAACAAATGAGTGGGTTAACGCTTCGTGGGGCGAATGCGTTGATTGCTTCATGGATGAAATAGTTGATGCTTCATGGAGTGAAAACAGTGATGCTTCAGGTATCAAGGATGCTAACACTTCATGGGACGAAGTCTTGGCTGCTTCGCTGGGTGAAAACTTCAACGTTTCACGAGCGAAGGCTCTGATGTTTCAATGCTTGAAGACATTGACACTTCGTTAGGAAATGACTTGATTGCTTCAACGGGCGACTGCATTGATGCTTCAGTAGGGGAATACTTAGAGTGTTTTGTTTGACGAAGACTTGAAGTGCATTACTTGGTAGAGGCTTGGAGTGCTTCGCATAACAAAGACTTGGAGTGCTCTGTACGGCGAAGGCTTGGAGTGTTTCGCATGGCGATGCCTTTAAGTGCTTCGCGTGGCCGAGGCTTGAGGTGCTCCACATGGCGAAGGCTTCAAGTGCTTCGCATGGAGAAGTATTTGAGTGCTTCCCGTGGCGGAGGCTTGAAGTTCTTCGCAGGGTGAAGGCTTGGAGTGCTTCGCGGGGCGAAGGCTTAGAGTGCTTCACGGGGCGAAGGCGCGAAGGCTTAGAGTGCTTCGCGGGGCGAAGGCTTAAAGTGCTTCATGGAGCAAAGGCTTGTAGTGCTTCGCAGGGGCGAATGCTTGGAGTGCTTTGCGGGTCGAAGGCTTAGAGTACTTCGCGTGACAAAGACATGATATGCTTCGGGGGGCGAAGCCTTAGAGTGCTTCGTTGGGCTAAGGCTTAGAGTACTTCGCGGGGTGTAGGCTTAAAGTGTTTCACATGGAAAAGTCTTGAAGTGCTTCCCGGGGCAACGACTTGGAGTGCTTCATTGGGTGAAGGCTTAGAGTGCTTCGCATGGCGAATGTTTGAAGTGATTTGTGGGGTGAAGGCTTGAAGTGCTTCACGGGGCGAATGCTTGGAGAGCTTTACGGGTGAAGGCTTGGAGTGCTTCGCCGAGTGAAGGCTTGAAGTGCTTCACGAGCTGAAGGCTTGGAGTACCTTGAATGACGAAGGCTTGGAGTGCTTCGTAGGGCGAAGACTTAGAGTGCTTCCCGTAGCGAAGGCTTAGAGTACTTCACATGGCGAACGCTTAGAGTGGTCCCATAGCGAAGTCTTGTAGTGCTTCATGTGGCGAAGGCTTAGCATGTTTTGCGTGGTGAAGGCTTAGAGTGCTTTGTGGGGCGAAGGTTTAGAATGCTTCGTGTGGAGAATACTTGAAGTGCTTCACATAGCGAAGGTTTAGAATGTTCTGCATGGAAAAGGATTAAAGTGCTCCGTATGACTAAGACTTGGAGTGCTCCGCATGGCGAAGACTTGATGTTTACAATGCCATGAAAAATTGTCTAAGCAAAATATCGGCTGCTTTGATAATTTTGTGGAAGACAATTTTGCAACGGAAGAAAAAACTGATATGGATTGCACCGTTGCTATTCACCTTTGAAGTGGAATCCTTGTAGTCATCTGAGATGATACGCTTTGTAACTTTATGGGCGAGGTATCCAGTGCAATACTTCTCATTGGTCGTCTTTGATGGGTGCTAACCTTTTGAATCCGGATTTGTACTTGATTTCGCTGTAGGTCTGGTGTAGGGCTACACAAAACCGTTTGCTTAACTTCTTTCAAGTCAGGACGTTGAAAGTTGGGGTTGCTTTGCGTTTGTCTTACTCGCTTGATGTGGCTTCCAAGTTAGTGTACAATGCATCATGTGAAGGAAGATAGTTGTCGTGACTATTTTCCTTGTGTCTCTGTTTCCTAAGCATGTGAGTCTGATGGTGAATATGTCTCACCTTCTTCAATGCAGTGGCTAGTCCGACTTGAACTCTCATCTACTTGTCCACTGGGTCGAGCCCACATGCTTTGGAAAGATGCTTGATCAATTCGACTTCCTCTCATTTACGTGACATGTGATGGGGTTCTGACATACCGTCCTACCTGTCATACGCCGAACGTTGTTGTCAAAGGTGCACTCTTACTCCATGCGTATAGCTTTCTTTTTCGGAGTCGCTTGAAGATGTGTTATGGGACATGATCCAACACTTGAAATTGATGATGCATGGTTGAATCTGGTGCCGAAGACCGCCTTCCAGACGGCCGCCACATTGGATTCCTTGGAGTCGCTGATCTTGTATCCTTTAGACGTCTTCAACATGTAGTATACCTGGACAAGAGGGAGAGTAGCGTTGAGCCAGGTGGTGTCGACTTCCCGGGATCTCCATTGTCGAAGTGTGTGGGCATGCTGGTGAGTATGTCTCATCTTCCACACTGCTATAGTATGTGTTACTAGAGTCATGGAAGATTTGTCCATTTGAGTGAGTGTGTGACGTTTGGGAGACTGCATGCTGTCGTCGGTTGTTGTATAGGTACTCAATGAGCGAAAGAGCTCCAAGGCGTCCTCCAAGTTGCACTCTGGCCAAAGGTCTTAGGCAGTCTTGGCCTCTTACTCTAGGGGTGCAGCTTTCTTCCTCTGAGTCGCTGTAGTATCTCCCGAGACATTGTCAGGCAGCGTAACATGCTCCTTTCTGGCACGTCTTGGGACTTCCCTAGGTGCCTCGCGAGGTTCATTACACTTCTCAGAAGTTTTGGATGTTCCGATGTCCTTCGCGAGGTATGTTACGTCTCCTAGTAGCATCATATTTTCCGAGGTCTCCCAAAAGTCATTGTAGGAGCTCCAATTGGCCTCATTCTTGGTCTTTAGCTGTTCGACTTGTTCGTGCTCTAGTGGCAAGGTGTCACATCGCGTTCTTCACGAGCTTGAGTGTGTTCTCTTGTGTGCCTGGTGGAGCGTTGAGACTTATGCCATGAGCTCTAGTGGCAAGGTATCACGTCATGTTCTTCATGGGTTTGAGCACATCTTCGTGCATGTCATGCGGAGCGTTGTGAGTATTGAGCTTTGGTGGCTAGGTGTCGCACCTCATTCTTCGCAGGCTTGAGTGTATCCTCTTACATGGCGTAGGTTATTCAGAAGAATTTGAAGTTCTACGTCAGTGTGGTGCCAATTTGGGGCTTGCTGCCTTTCCAGCTAGTCTCTTATCCGCATGTGGGATGGTTGCCATCGCGCCTAATGCGGGAAGTGGATTGATGTCAGGAGTATGCCAGTACCGAGTGCAAAACAAGTCACAATTCCCATTAGGGGTGATTCAATTGAACCTCTAGGATTCCGTTGACTAGGTCACTTTTATAATGAGTTGTTGTGACGAAGGTGGTAGGCCTGTGTGGTCGTTTCATTCTTCAAGTTCTTGCTATAGACAAAGAACGATGAACAATGAACAATGAACAATGAATGATGAATAATAATGAAGTTTTTCTTGAAAAAGCTGGAGAGCATGCGTTGAGTATTTCTCAATTCGGTTTTCAATGAAAGCACCAATTGTTGATGCAAAAATCGTCCGGACTTGTAGAATTCCTTCTTAATCCCCACACAAAATAACAAAAAATAATCAGGGTTAAGGTTGAAGCTCAAGAGGAGGAGGAGGAGGAGGAGGAGGGGGTGGGTTCAACCAAGAACACTCTGATGTCTAAGTCAGTTTAATCGAAAGAATTAAACCGGCAGAGTTTTAGTATGAGTATTGAATTACCCTTAGAAGTGAGGAGAGGCCGTGTATTTATAGTCAAGTCTTAAGAGTCACCGAAGCATCTGATTGGTTGAAAGAAATAAAGTTATATAAATGATTTTACCGGAAGAAATCACTCATTATTAACTATATAAATAATAATAAATAACTCGCATAAGGATTATTTATTATTTGCATTGATCTGAAGGGGTAATATCGACATTATGAGAATTATGAGCCACTTGGCAGCTGGACAATTTTCCCGTGATTTATCATTCCTCAACACTGTTGTTAATATTCCAAAGAGAATTCAGAAGTTGCAACGTAGATTAGATGAGATGAACAATTAGTTTTCAACCAAGCATGATTTGAATATTCAACAAGTTATTGATAGTGAGTTGTATGTTTTGAGAGCTCAATAAGAGCTATTATGGAAGCCATGGTTGTATGGCCCAAAGAGGGTGACCGTGACACGAAGTTTTTCAACGAATTTGCGAAGGAAAGGGGCCGTCAACACTATTTACAAGTGGCCTTGATTTTGAAAACCTGTGGAAGATCGTGGATGATGATGTGGGAAAGATTTTTGTCAGCTATTTCAGTGGCTCTTTCGTAGCTCCAACCCTACCGAGTTAGAGGAAGTTATAAGGGCAATTCCTCGAAAGGTCACGGCTCAGCAGTATTTGAATTTCGAGGAATGTTTCACGCGTGAAGAGGGGGTAAGGGCCTAGTTCCAAATGTTCCCAATCAAAGCTCATGGGATTGATGGCTTGCCTACTGGTTTGCCTTGGCAGGTCATACTACTGATCAAATGAACCTTAATAGTTTGGCAAGCCCAAGTTGATACGTACCAACCAAGAACATTGGGTTCATTTCCCATGTTGAGGGCTTAGAAGAATAGTCTAACATACTTCATTTTTTTTTTTGTGAGTTTTGGGAATATCTTAAAACTAAAATATATAAAAATAAAATAAAAATAAAGGAATAAGAATACGGGCCCTAATGTTATGTTGGCAAAGCTAATTTCTTGGGATGCATGTGGAAAAAAGCGGACGTGTGGACTCGGGCCTATTGTGTTAAGGTTTCATTTTCTTCTTGCTTTATTTGAAAATAAATTTATTTGATTGCCCGAAGAGCCATACTATTTTACTCGAGAACATGGAGTTCGACTAGAAAACGCCTTTCAAGATTTTGACTATATGACCATGCTAGCTAGTTGGAAGGATGGACCCGTGAGAATGAGCAAATAATGGGGTTTTTGTCTTTAAACATGAACTTAAAAAAATGCTTCGGCGTGGAAATGAGTCAATATTTATAATACCTAGATTTAATTGGATACAATTTAGACGATAGATTTTATTTTTCTTAAACAAGGTCCTCCGTAACGCGACATAAAAGTTCATCCCTTTCTCTAAAGTTTTTTTTTTTTTTTTTGATTTTCTTAATTTAAGCCTTTCAATCTTACTAGTTTTCCTAAATAAACTTTTATCCGTTAATTAGAAAATGAGCGCGAGATACGAATCTAGCTCTTTTTTTGCTATCAAATTACTTAAGTACGGAAAAATCAACTCACTTAATTCACGAAATGGGCATACACTCGTTTGATAAGTATAGCTAATCATGAGCCTACTCGAGAGAAGGATCAATCAATCGAACGCCCCCAAAGCTATGTTTCCTGTATTCATAGGAATCAATGGGAGAATTAAAAATTGCTTATGTGGTCTGTTGTCTTTTTGGATTTTTAAAGCAATCAGCATTATCTGTTCGTGCATCCATTTACATTGATTTTTTTTCCCAATTGTTTTTTAAAATTTAAAAATTATAATCATATATTACATATTAAAAAATAAAAATTGACACACACATATGCAATAAATTTAAATTTAATTAAAGTGCTGATATAAAAAATATCTCCCACAGATATTTGCTAATTTATTATTCGATGGTGAAGTTGCATATTACGGCGCCAAAGATCTCTTGCAGGCATTCCTATTTGAATGCACCCATCAAATTAATTGTGTTTCATTTTAATGTATCTTTTTAGAACTTACTATTATATTATTTTTTAAATATAAATTTGGTCAAAGTTAATACTAATTTTTGAAAAGAAGAATATAATGTAACAACTTCATATTTAAAAACTCATCAGCATTTCTCTTTTGAACTTACTATTTTCTTTTGAAATAATAGTTATTTCCAAATTCTAAAATCAACCAATAAATTCTCAAATAATACAGGAACATGTTCCAAGTGCAGGTGCAGCTGTCTCATTCAGATCTCCAGTGTCTTGCCTTCTCAAATCCATTGGCACAATTTTCAAAATCATCAATGGTTTGGTCAATCTCTTCCTGACTGTTCATCACAAAGGGCCCAAACTGCATTATAGGCTCACCCAAAGGCTCGCCGCCCACTATAATAAATCTGAGGGGTTTGGAGTTGGAATTCTTGTTCCATGCCTCCAAGCCATCCCCAGGCCCAAAAAGAAGAAGGTGGTGAGCTGTCACAGCCAAAGATTTTGAACTACCAAAAATACCCTCCCCCTCCAACACATAAACAAATGCATTCCATGACACTGGTGTTGGTTGTTGCAAGTGGGCTCCTGGCTTTAGAGTGAAATCTAAGTACATGGTTGGGGTCCTTGTGTAAATTGGAGACTTTGTTCCCAAGGCTTCTCCAGCTATCACTCTAACTTTGATCCCATCTTTTGCAGCCTCTACAATGTCCTTGCTCGGAATCTCTTGATACCTTGGCTCAATCCTGTGTTTACACAAATGAATTAGTAACAACAATTACTAGTCATAACTCTGACATTTAAGCCCCACACACACAACCAAAAAAAAAAAGATTGAAACTTGCGTGCAGAGAGAGGAATATATACCTAACTCTATTCATAAAAACTTATCCTAAATTTTCACTAAGTCTGAAAGCTACCAGCTCTAGCATATCCTATCCGATATATCATCACAGAACATGTTTTTCATGACCACGGGATGTGTCATGTGTGAGTCAAAATTAAGGCCCATAGTTTCACAGCATGGGCTGCATATTTCAGGGCATTTCAAAACCACTATTATAAAAAAGCATATATGTGCCATGATGACCATTCATACGAATATTGCATACATATGCTCATTTCAAAGATTAGTCAAAGAAAAAAAAAAGTAGTTTAAATATTAAGATTTATAGTCACATAATATAATTATACTTGCGTAGACGTATACTTAAAGATTTCTAAATGGCGTCAGGTATGTGTCGTGGTCATCATAATTGTCAAAACTCAAATCATACATTTTATACCTAGAGAATGCATAAAAAAAATATTCAAGGGTATAATTACATTTTATGTTCGGAGGAGAGGTTGATCCACAACTGCAGACCCTTTTGGGTTCCTTGGGCTGCAGGCATTTCGGAGTGAAGGATACCTCTTCCTGCTGTCATCCATTGCAAGTCACCAGCCCCTATTGTCCCTTTGTGCCCTTCAAAATCTTCATGTGTCACTGCTCCCTATTTATAATCAATAATCAACCCATATTAAACATGTTAATTGATTAATTCCGTTCGACTATGCATTTTCAAATTTCGCACCTACAATTGGACTTGACTCACTTAATATTCAGGTGTGAAAATTTTGAACATTCAAAAAAATTAGTATGTATGTATGTATGATGATGTCAAATTTATTAAGTCCACTAATTTATAAAATAAAGTAAGATTTTCAGAAAAAAAGTAATTAAATATTAAAATTATACACGTTTTATACCTGCAACATGTAGGTCACTGTCTCAAACCCTGCAGATTAATGCAAATGAAAAAAAGGAAAAATTAGAATATTCAACTCACTATTAATTAATTGATCGATTTCGATTAGCAATTAGGTAATTAATAATTAATTACAAGGACATTGATGAAGACAGACCTCTGTGTGGATGATCGGGAAACCCAGCAGGAGCAGTAACTGAGAACTCATCCAAAACAAGAAAAGGATCAAAATATTTCAATTCGTACCTGCACAAATATAAATAGTAAAATATTATACAAATGACGTGCGCAGATATAATTAAAAGAAGACTGCCGAATTCGCTACCCTAATTCACTTACCTTCCAATGCTTCTTCTGACAATGGCTCCAACTCCCTCATGCTGAGGTCTTGCCAAGAACTTCCTGATCACAAGGCGAGGCTGTTTCACGACATTTGAAAGTGAAGCTTCCCGCTCAGGCATTATTATTATTATTATTATTTTCTTTTTTTGTTTCTGTGTGATCTGTCTGAAAAAGTAAATTTTGGTTTTGGATATTTGAAGCCAGCTCTGCGAATGAATTGATGTGAAGAAAAATGAATGATATTGGAGGTGTATATATAGTGATCGGGGACGTGGGTTAGAGTTAGAGACGAGAAAAAAAGAGTAGGTACGTGTATTCTTGGAACAACACAAGGTCAAACAGATTTTTGTTGCGGCCAGTAGGAGCGCCACATGGGATCACAACTTTTGCTTCAACTCCAGCTGCATCTTCATGTGTAACGTCAGCATGGCGTTTACATGATGTGGTGACTATTAAGTACTGTGGGAACCTTTGGCTATCATCTTCGTCGTCATGCTTTATCAATCCGAGCCGGCTTATATATACACGTGGAAAATAATCCAACATATATATTTCGCGTTTCTTAAAATATGTTGTTCTTCAAGTGCAATGAGGAGGAAGACCGCGCATTCCTGCCGGATTATTAAATTAATATTTTCACACATAAAAAAATAATTATTTATATAAAAAATAATTATTTATATAAAAAAATAGTTATTTATATCAAATGATAGGTATTTGATACATAATGAATATGTGAGATAGAAGTGGGCAACGATAAATAGAGGTAAAATTGGAAATAAAAAGTGCAAAAATTACCAACCTACCCACATGAGTGTTGTTGGGCTTCGATTTCTTGACTATGGGCTACTTACGGGGTGTGCGAGATTGAAGCATATCTTTTGCTAACCCAAAATAATATTGTAAACCCAAAATAACCAAGGCCCAAGTCGGAGCCCAATTTATTAAAAAGCAAGGAGAAGGATGAGTGAAAGCCCAAGGCCTAAATTACAACCACTTCTAAACTGACTCTTAAGCTAGAAGGGAGATTTAGCAAACTGAAACCCACACACATGTATTATTCACCTAGGGTTCGGCATTGGGCCGGGCCGGGCAAGCCCGGCCCAAATTTTTTGGGCTTGGGCCGGGCCGGGCCGGGCTTATTAAATAATTTTTAAATTTGCGGGCCGGGCCCGGTGGGCTTAATGACATAAAAAAGAGCCCACGGGGCTTTTATCGGGCCGGGTTTATATCGGGCTTTTTTGGGTCGGGCCTATTAAGCCCACTTGGATCGGGCTTACGTGGGCTTTTGCAATAAATTATGTCTCAAATTTTAAAATTACAAAAAAATATTAATAATGAAAAAAAATACACAAGGGTGCAAAAATGTGGTCTCGTTAAAATAAAATAATGAAGGGTCCAAAAACGTTGGGCTTATTAAGTAGGTGGATGAGTGGTTAGGGTTTGTATTGGGTATTGGGTATTGAGTATTGAGTATTGGGTTTTTGAAAATAAATTATGTGGACTTGGGGCTGAGATTTGGGTTTGGGTTGAAATATTAGTATTAAGAATGGGTTGAGTATTAATTTTTAAATAATAAATATTTTATATTTTCGGGCTTATGAGCCTGGTTTATTACGGGCGGGTCGGGCTGGGCTTATCGGGCTTTATCGGGCTCGGGCCTATCGGGCCTATCGGGTTTGAACACCATAAGCCCAAGCCCAGCCCGCTAACTCTCGGGCCGGGCTGGCCCACGGCCCATAGCGGGTCGGGCCGGACTTTTGTCCATCGGGCTTATCGGGCCCCCATAAGCCCATGGGCTTTTGGGCCAAATGGTGAAGCCTATATTCACCTACCCTAACCTCTCAAACACATATTATAACAGAGGACAGTGCATCGTACATGGTACCCAACCCTTGCCTCGCTTCCCCAGCACTTCCACGACCACTGGAAATAGTGTCGCCATGTCTCCTCCCTTCTTCTGCCATTGAACGACCCTTCAACCACCATGAGCACCCGATGCTCACAACATTGATGAGAGGTCGCGTGAGGATCACCAGCCCAGACGACTCAAACGGAGTCCTAGAGAGCACCGTAGCTTTGTCGTGGCCCTCTCGACGGTCAGACTTGCTAAGGAAGCACAGTGATCATCGTGACCCGAAAATGGCGAGCTCGACCCGCTATGGACTTGAGACCAATCTGATGATGTTGAACGCATTAACGGTAACCGTTGGAATCAAATTCGATACCAACTAGGTCTTAGTGATGGAAGCTTTATTCTAACGGCTTTGCTTGTCGTTTTCATGGCCAAAATAGACGATGGTGGTGTCGCCGGAGACGCAGCTCTGCCACCCTTTTCAACCCCTTTTGTGAATGAACCGGGTAGTCCCCTAACCCTCAAACATGATTAGTAAACTTTCCTAGTTGTTGGCTTCATCCTAATTAGTTTGCATGATAGAACCGTCCTCAATTTCCGTGAAAACTGGATCGGTCTTGCTCCCATCTGACCATTTCTGTTAGACAAGGGATTTTGCTAATTTTAATCACATCCAACTCTTATTAAATTAACCGAATTGAATCCTCCTTTGAGGATTTCTTACTATTTTAATTTACCTTAGTCTCGACTTAGTTAAGGCTTCACACTTATATTTTATCGGGTTTACCAACCCATCCAAATTTACCACTCAAATTTATTAATTAATCCACCTTACTTTTGTTATTTAAAAGTAATCTTCAGTTATGGATCTCCTTATTATAGAATTTAATAAAAATCAACTTATTCACACATGATTCAACTATATATATAGATATATATTAACATAAAAACACATATAATTTACATAAAATATTGATAGGTCGTTAATTAAGTATTATTTTATATTATTTTATATCCTTTATACTTGAATTTAATATTAAAATAAAAAAATTTAGAAAATAATATATTTTGTTGAATTTTTGTAGAAATAAAGAAAGCTTGGAATTTGGACTGTTTTAGAGAAAGAATCGTCCCGATCGGAATTATAACGAAGAATTTATGGACGAAATTCGGTGGAATTATATTAATTTATTTTTAATTCATTTGCAGGCCCAAATTATGTGCATCCCACATTCATTTTGCCTAAACCCAAGCTCAGAAAACGCGAAACCCAAAACCCAGCGACACACGGCCCTGGCCCGCATCCCAATCTCCTCACTAGTCCATCAGATCCGACGACAGATGGCTGTCAAAGCTCCTTCTTTGTATTCGGCGCGCCCGCACTGAAAGTTTCCTACCCTTGTCAACGCGAAATGTGCGAAGCCACCTCGCCAGTGTCAATGCGTACCTACCAACCGAAGCTCCTTTTATCATTGCACAGCTACCGAACATAGTCTTTCTTTTCAGCGCCAAATGCGAGACAGTTCAATTTTTTTTTCAACGCACGCGCACCGACCTACCTTCTTCCTGCCCAACCTACAGCCGCCGAACTGCTTACCTTTTTCCAGCTGGTCGCCGCCGAGTCTTTTCAGCAGCCATTTTTGCTGATTTTTCAAGCATTTTGGCTGATTTTTCAAACATTTTTTTCCCCAAAAATCAGCCAATCTCATCATTTCACTTTTGAATATTTTTATTGTAATTTTTATTTATTTTTATTTTATTTTTTAGAGTTTTATTTGATTTTCTTCTATAAATAGGAATGTCATATTCATTGTAAAAGTCCCCATTTTTCCATTTCTTCCATTTTTCTTAGTTTTTAGTTCTTGGTTTAGTTATTTCATTTCGCTCTTTTGAGAGACATTTTTGGGGATCATTTGTAACTTATTATTATTATTTATTTTAGTTTCATTTTCTTTATTTTGTTCTTAGTTTCATTTTCTTTATTTTGTTCTTAGAATTTTTTAAACTTCTCTTTAATTACATTTTTATGCTTTCCTTAGAAAAACCTAAGCTTAGGTAATTCTATGGCAATTCAAGAGTTTTTAAGACCGAATTCCTCGAATTTCTTCTTCCATCTTCACAAATTTCCCGTTGTTGTTCGGTGATTCTTGTGAAAAACCATATTTTTCTACTTAAATTCTTGTTATTGTTTAGTTTTATTTATAATTTCATATATGTGTTGGTATTTTCTTTCTAACATTTGTAAGTATGAATACAATCTCCATGTGTTTTACTTTCTGAATTTCTTTCACTTCATATGTTTTAGTGCTTAATACTTCAATTTGATGCTAAGTGTTGGCCGCTGTCGGTGCACTTAGCATTTGATGGAAGAGATTTTAATGTTGGCCGCTGTCGGTGCATTTAATCACAGACTTAAGGTAGATCATATTGTAAGTAATAATTTGCTATTCGGTGCATTTATAATATGGAATCCATATGCATATAATGGAGATGATGAAAGTAGGATTTCGTGATTGGTTCAATATAAACATGATGTTAGTAAAAATTGTATTTAAAAGAAGTATATTTTAGGAGTAGTTTTAAAGTATGTTATTGTTAAGTTTAATTTAATTTTTAGTTAGTGTTTTCTTTAGTTTAGATTACAAATCTTTTCAAACCTCCTTTAATTCTTTATTCTTTTATGTTTTTATTCTTTTATTCATTAATTCATTAATTCTTTATTCCTTAATTCATTTATTTTTTAATTCATTTATTCATTAATTGTTTTATTATTTATTATTTTTGTCACAACCCATCCCAATCCTCCCGGAATTAACACGGGATGTGTCATGATCCCGTCTGACACTTCGTGTCAGATCAGGGATAGTTTAAACCTTTAGCCCGACCGGCTTCCAGAGCACGCCAGGATCCGGTGGAGGAGTGTGATGTCTCGGTCTCTGCTACAGTCTGCATCCGAGATCAACCTGAAAGACATTAAAAACTAGAAAACACTGCGAGTGGACGATAAGCAATAGTTTAATAAAACACATTTCATAAAAATAATTATGCCTTTCACTTAAAAGCTTGCATGCATAGGAAAACCATTTATCAAACCATATATGTTTCAATAACCATTAATAGGGTCTCAGCCCCAAGTTCCGTAAATTCAAGTCATACGGGCCCCTGCCGAAATTCATTTACACAAATCCATAATCATATCAAACATATGTTGGAACTCAGCCCAAATCCATTTATTATTCACAAAACACAATTTCGCAAATCCAAGAAATCATGTTTATCATATATCTCATATAACCAATCTTGTCACGGTTTCTAAAGCTACGCGCGTGCTACCCGGGGTCTCAAATTTCAAGTCTCCGCAGGGTCCACCTAGGTCAACGCCCGCAGATCAATGACCCTCCCTGAGGGTTATAATCCATAATATCCTTCCTGAGAGTAAGGTACCTAACGGGGGCGACTCCACTCAGTTAGTGCTCCGTGACTACTTCGGGGTTCACCCAGGCCAACGACCCTCCCCGAAGGAGACAATCCATAAATATATAAGGATGGTATATGAAAAATCATTTTGAAACCATTCTCAAAACCTTTCGAAGGTTCATGCCCGGTCCCCATAAACCGTCATGAACCAGAAATACATTTATAGGTCCCCGACCTGAAATCACAATCGTAAACCACAACTGGGCCCCAAGCTCGAATTCATAAACTAACTGGGCCTCACACCCGATTTCGTAAACCAATTGGGCCTACAGCCTGATTCGTAAACTAACTAGGCCTCGTGCCCGATTCGTAAACCAACTGGGCTTCGTGCCCGATTTCGTAAACCAAATGGGCTCCGGCCCGAGGCCTTGTTAAATCAAATAAACTTCAAATCCAAAATCAGTTCACGAACCAATTGGGCCCTTGGCTCGATAACGTGACTAAAATGGACTTCGAGTCCGAGGGTTTCCAAAACATATGGGTTTCATGCCTGAGTTTACTTTTTCAAATCCAAAACCATTTCATTAAACCATTTTTGAAACCATAAGCACGTATAATTAGTGCAAAACCGTAAACCTCGATTTACGTGCAAATACGTGAAATCATGTAAATCACTAATATCCAAATCATCATCATAGAAATCATATCCATAAAACATATAGAACATTTATGCATGCATCACAGTTTATAAATCAAGATCCACTCACAGACCGTCTTAAGCTACCGCCTCGATTTGAGTGCCATAAGCCTCCCCAGGCTAATCACTATCACCGGGACTTCCAAACCTGTCCAAATCACTTTAGAGGGTTACTAACTACCTTATTTACCTCTCATTGAAGTCCCGTAATTTTTCTGAATTTTTAACTATTTTTAAACCCGATCCTAAACCTTCGGATATCTCGAATTACATCGAGACGATGTCTGATTGACACCAAACCAGTCCCAAAATGTTCATTACCACGAATAGATTAAAAGTCATGTTGAACACATTCCAAAACCATGCTTCACGCACCCCCACGCGGCTTCCAAAGGGGTTGCGCGTTAATCCCTATAGATTCTTCTAACCATTCCCTATTCATCTAAGCTTTCAAACTCAGAAAAACAAGTCGAAATCATACCTCCATGATTGAAGAATGAACCAGCCACCTGCAACTGAACACCGCCGCCGTCTTCGGCCGTCCTAGCCCTCGAAACCAATCCCATTTGATCCACAAGACCACCAGAAACATAACCCAATTAATGGAACAGTCCCATACACGCTTAAAATCAAATTCCAATTTTTGAACATAAAACCAGTTTTCGGGTTCTTACCTCCATTCACCGCCGTGGCCACTGCCACGGTCGTATCTTCCTCTGGTGCATCATCCAACACTCCTGAACGTCCAACAGCCATCGAAGGACAAACCAACCCACTCTGGCCCAAAACAGGGCTCACGACCACCGTCCACGACGGTTCACCCCAACATCCTCCACCCCCACGACTCAGTCCTCACTCTCACTCCCATTCATTTTCAATCAAGGTTCACAAGACATCAATGAAGATTAGAGGTTTAGTGTGTGGGAAGGGTTCACGGTTTTAAGAAGAAAAAAGATGAAGAGAGTGAAGGAGTCGTGCACGGTTTGAAGGGGGGAAGTTGAAGTTTGGTGTGATGATCAGATGAGTGGACGGTGAGGATGAGGGGTGTGAGGGAATGGATGGCTGATATTGAGATTGAGTGGGTGATGGAAATTAAAAAAATAATCCCAAAACTAATATTATAATGTTAAACCCACCAATCATGATTAAGATCCACTTTTTAGGGATAATGGCCAATGGGATGAGTGACACTTGTCACTCATCCAAGGGTCCCACATTATTAGTCAACCAATCAGATTTTTCCACCTTTTTTCCACCTCGTAATGCATGCATAGTTCAATTGAACTTCCCGTGACCATAACTTCTCCGTACGACGTCCGATTTCGACTTGCCTCCTGTCTACGGACTCGTGACGTCCCGATCTACGTCACAGTCATCAGTTCTCGTACGTTTGACTCCCCGAGTCAAAAGTTAACATTTTGCCCACGACTAGGGTTAAAACGGTCATTTTACGTCGTCCGTCCGATTTCGCTCTACTAATCACCAATTAAACTCACTAATCCTTCATTAGTCACTAATCTAATCCCGAAATTCGGGACGGGTTGTTACAATTTTATTCATTATTCTTTCTCACTAAAAAAATTATTAATGTTGACTAATTTTCCCGGTTAAAAACGGTATCTATTTACCAATACTATATCTACACAAAAAGGGTTTAAATTGTATAATACTTGAATTACGTGTTTAATTTAATACGTAGTTTGAGTGTTATCAAATATCATTTAATGCCAAGGAATCACATATACCGATCAAAACCATACAATCATCCATTAACAATATTACACTTTGTCATATTTCAAAAGTGGGGAAATTTACATAATAGTTATGAAATAATACCTTATTTATACTTAATTTAATCCACTCATTTAAACTCACCAAAAATCATCTTAGTCAAATAAATCATAATCCAAATGGTTAATATTTAAGCCCTTGCAACTCGGGTTGCCTGATCCGACAAGCAGACCCGATTCTAAAATCCATTTTTCACGTCCGTATTTCACGCTTTAAGTTTCTAACAACATCTAGAGAACCATATGAGGAAATTGGGTTTATTAAACCCTTGGATTTTTAATGAGTTGTGGAAAATGGTTTTGTATGTATTATGACATGTTTATATAATTTTGGTGATGATCGATGGACTTGAATTTTTATATGATTTTATGAATATTCTAATGGTTCGTTTTACGAGGATTATGGACGAATATGTGATTTGGGCTTAGGCACGAGGTTTGATTTTGGTTTTGGTTTCTGGCCTTTCGCTGTGTTGAGAGAATGTGATTATTGGATTGTGGTCCCTCAGTATTAGTGATAGGTGTGATATCTGGGATGATAGCCATGATGTCTGTGATGATGGTTGTGAAGACTATGATGATATGATGTGGAGACCCTCCTAAGAATTCCAGATTGGTTGGACGCCCTTAGAATTTGAGGTAAAGCTTTGTAGTTCCTGAGATCGATATTGTGAGCAGTCTCAGAAGTCGAGGTAATGCTCCGTAGTTCCTGAGACTGAAACTGTGTGACAGGACCCACCCCCAATCCCCTTGGATTAAGGGCTAAGTCCTGCTCCCGTCTAACTTACGATGACACGAAGGTTAAACTGACGTCCAATCTCCATGTGACATGTAACTCGGACAAGAGATTTCCAACACACCATTCCAAATTTCCGGACTTCCCAGAGCACGCAGACTCTACTGTGGTTCGCGTATGTGATGTCTCCGTCTCTCTCGACCAACATCCCGCACCACAACAACCTGGAGGGCATCGAAAACATGAAAAGACTATGAGTGGACAAAAATAAATAGTAATTTCAGAAAACAGTTATCAGAAAACATAATTTATACCCTCCACGCAAAAACCAATGCATGCATATAAAATCCATGTTATGAAACCATTTCATATCCAAAATCTTCAATGAAAACCAGAATCATTTCTTTCTTCAAATCCGCAATTCAAATCCAAGGCCTCAGCCCAAAATCACAAATCAATCTCAAAGTACGGGAACTCAGCCCCAAAACTCATCAAATCCAAATTATCCGGGCCACTGCCCAAAACATCGAAAAACCAATGAAAAACATCAATCATGGGAATTTCTGGATCTCAAGTGCGCCCGAGTCTTTTAAACTCAAAACCATGCGCATAATCAGGCTTTCCCGGGATATCAACGAGTCTTTAAACTCAAAACACAATCAACAGGCCTCCCGGGGGGGGGGGGGGGGGGGGGGTGGTGGTTATCATAACCGAGTCTTTAAACTCAAAACATATATCGAGTCTTTAAACTCAAAACATATCAATTCAGGGCCCTCCCCCCGTCAATCAACCGAGTCTTTAAACTCAAAACCAGATCCATCGGGTTTTCTTTTCTTTTTCTGGGTCTTTAAACCCAAAACCATTTTCAATCAAATGAAAACCATAGAAAATCCATATCCAAATTCGCAATAATGATTCCGTAAGTCGGCATCCGGAACCATCATCCCGAACCCAAATCCATAATTTCTCTTTCAAGTTTCAAAACTAAATCCGAAGCATCGTTTCCGAAATCCAATTCCAAAACCGAAATCTCATTTCCAAAATCACATGAACACTGCTCCAAGCCCGAAATCACTTTTCCAAAATCCATCATAAATCATTGAAATCAAAGCATATTTCAAATCCCAAAATCAAATCATCAAAACCACAATCAAATCACAATATAAATCGGAAACTCGTAAAACGTGCAAAACGTCATTATCTCGAAATCCGTGCAAAACCGTAAATCATCAATATCAATTCACAAATATAGAAATCACGTATAGAAAAACATATAAAATCATATATGCATGCATCATAGTTAGAAAGCAAAGTCCACTCACAGACCGTTACGTCGTCGTCTCGATACGCGCGCACTTATGCCGTTCCCGGCCAATCCACTATCAACGGCTTTTCCGAACCTGTCCAAATCCCATAATAAGGTCAATAACTACTTCATAATGATCATACTTAAACCCCGTAATTTTCCCGAATTTTAACGAGTCCTAAAACCTTCGGACATCCCGAAATATATCGAAACGATGTCCGATCGACTCGAAACCAGTGCCAAAATGTTCGTTACATCGAATAATTTAAAAGTCGTGTTGGAACCTCCCTCAAAATCCGTGCCACGTGCCCACATGCGCCTCCCAAAGGGGCTGCACGTGGGCCTCACGCGCCAGGCACTATTCATCTTCAACCTCTGTTAAACCGGTCCAAACCGATCCGATTCAGACCAGTCCAACTCAAACCGGTGTTCACGGTTTTGTGTCCATTTCCAGTCTGTTTTCAGTCCTTTTCTACCATGAGCTTCGTCCAACTTTTTTCCTAGCTATTTATGACCTTAAAACATAGAGACTAACTGAGTTTATACCTTCCAATTCAACGATCAAAACGTCCAAGTTCCCGCCGTCCATGTCTCGGGTTTCCGACCATCTTTGTCCTTCATTCCTCGTCCATAAACCTCCTTGTGATGTCCAAAACCTCAACCAATTAACCATTTCACTTATTAGTCATCCTAACCAAGTTTGCCATGTTAAAATTTTAAAACCAACTTTCATGGAAAATTCACTTACCGTCTTTCCTTGACCTCGAATTCAGTCCCGATCGTCCTATAGGACCTCCCTAATCGTGTTCCAATCATTAGAAGCCATCATTAGATACTAAAAAAAAGTATCTAAATTTGAACTGGATTCTTACCGTGTTGGGTTTTCCAGCCACCCTCCACGGCGGCTTTCCATGGTGGCATCACTAGAGTCGCCTCATCACCTCCTTCATCTTTCCTTTACACACAACCGTCAAATATTGAGAGCTGACGGTTGTATGGCTTTGAGGACACAAGCCTCCTTTGTTTTCCTCATAGGGTGTTTCACGGTTAGGGTCACCATCCCGTGCAACCTTCGTGATTAAACCACCACCAACCTCCCACAGCCCTCAGCCTCACTTCCCTTTCTTTCCAAATTACCATTTTTCCCTTCGCGTGTTTAGACCTAGAACGAAACCGTCTGACGTCCGATGACAGCGTGCCTCCTGTCGTTATATTCAGGGGATCGAGATCTATCTAACGGTCCTTGAATTCTTGAAAAGTCCATGTCGTTTGGAAAGTCAACAATTTGTCCCTTTTTAACTAAATTACCGAATTGCCCTTGAACTTCCGAACATCATAACTTCCTCCTCGGATGTCAGAATCGGACGTGCCACCTGTCTATGAACTCGTGACATCCCGAACTACGTTACGGTCATCGGTCAAAGTCCATTTGACTGGCCGAACAAAAAGTCAAAGGGGCAAAAATGTCATTTTTCATTGTGTGTCTGAAATCACCCAACTGATTACCGATTAACTTCACTAATCCGTCATTAACTACTAAGATCCTGATTTTCGGGACGGGTCGTTACACTGTGATTCAGATGTCGAGGTAATGATTCATAGTTCCTGAGTTGGTTCACACTAAGACATCGAGTATGGGACTCCGTAGTTCCCGAGTGTTATTAGCCTACTGGTAGTGCACATTGATATGATGATTCAGCTTGCAGGCATCGAGGTTGGGTCGTATGGCTTGTTGGTGTACTCAAATGATATGGTTGGTTGATTTCATATGTTGGTGTTCAATTTAATAGGTTCTGTGTGATTGGGGTGCTATGGCATTGTCATGAGCATGTCTGTGTTGATATATTGATGTGGTTGATTTTCTATATTTGTTGAGTCTGTGTTGAAGTTTAGTCGTATTTGTAGTAATACTCTGATTTAGTTTCGTGTTGGAAAAAGGTTTCTGAAATCACTGGTTTTATGGTTACTGCACATGTTTCGAACTAATGTCTTATTCGTAAATTTGATGTATGCATAGTTTTTAAACGGAGGGTAAACATTGTGTTCAAATAATATGTTTAAAACTATTTATTTTGTCCCCTCACACGATTTTTGTGTTTTTGAAACCCTCCATGACCGTTACACGAGAATTGAGGTTGTTTAGTGCGCGAAGGCATAAACACGCGAGTATGCAAGTATTCCTTGTCTGACAGGGTTAATTTGGTACTTTAGGCCACCTGTTAGAAGGGAGCAGAGCCTGATTATGGTTTTTTGACATGTTTTTCGGATTGGGTCCTGTCATCAATTCTCTAACTCTGTTACAAAATTTATCGATTGGGTCCTGTCAACAATTTTCTAACTCTGTTACAAAATTGAATCGATAAATGAGGCCAAAACTCAATTCACAAAAATCATACAAAAATTCAACAACCCAAAACTCAATCAGAATAAACCCAACAATTTTTTCCTTTATTCTCCCAAATAACCAATATGCGATAGCAATTATGTAACTCTGTTACGAAATTGAATCGATAAATGAGGGAAAATTAAGTAACATGAAAACATACCTGATAATTTGAAGATATGTAAGAAAATTAATTTCCACAAAATAGAAGTGTAAATTTACCTTGCAATCTTGAAACCGAGATTAAATGAAAGAGAATCGAAAATCGACTTTCAGGGATTGAGTAACGATGAGTTGAGTCTGATTTCTTCAATAACCAAGAGATGGGCAGAGTCGCAAATTAGGTTTCTTGCACGAATCAGAGAGATGGGTTGAGTCGTGGAAAGCTGAAGTGAACAAACAAGGAAAAAAGATAGGTTGAGTCGTATATTAGGTTGAGTTGGATTTTTTCAATATCCAAGAGATGGGTTGAGTCGCGAATTAGTTTTTTAGGATGGAGTGCGATGAGAGACTTGGGTGCCATGAAAGATGAGTTCGATGAACTTGAGAAACAAATTGGAGACTTAACATGTTTAGAAGCAAGCTATCGACACAATGAACAAACAGGCACCTAGTGAGGCCTAAACTGCCAAATTACTATTGGTGAACAATGATTTAACCAATTCTGTTTTAGTCTCATTATAATGACGTTATTAGGAATTAAGTTGAGAGGTATCTTTCATAAAATACTTAAAACAATTTTTTTTTATGTATAATTTTATTCATAATGTTTATCCCTTGAACAAAAAAATTCATAATGTATATCACACTAATTTAATGGTTGAAGTTAAAACATTAGATCCGCTTTGAGTAGGTGCAAGGTTTTTTGTTGTCTTTTTTCCCGTGGTTTTCTATGTGTAGCTGCATCCTGAGTAATAAGGACCATTAGATCCGCTCTGACTAGGTGCATGTTCTTTTTTTTTCTTTTTTTTTTTTTCCTAGGCTTTGATAAAAATTCACATTAAATTTAGTCCATTTAATTTTCAAATCATAGGTTCGTACATCTCTTTCTTGAGTTTCATAGGTTCGTCATAATGACTGTTAATCGATGAGTGGTCACGCTTTTATAGTGATATGGTCAAAATAACAAAGGCACTATTTTGAGGGAGAAAGGAAGAGAAGGGCTTATGGGATGCTTGGGTCATGCTGATTGCTGGGAAATGAATGTTGTGGGGGAGACGCAATTTCTGGGAACAAATCTGATGATATGATGTTGGAATTTGGAATTTGGAATTTGGATATTTGGACTGTTGGTTGGTTCGTAAGAAAACCAAGACCACAACTCTTTTGTGATTTTGTCTTTCCATTTCTCCATTACAGAACCTTCCTACAACATGTGTCTGTCTTTTCATTTCATATGTTCAACTTGCATTAGGTTTGTGAATTATCAGCTTATGTTTTGTCTTTTTTCACATTAATTTATTTATTTATTATTTTCTTTCTTAATTTAGAAACAAAGAAAATAGTTCCTTATGCTTAATTTTTCCGAATTTATTTTTATGATCATTTGAAATGTTATGTATTTGATATTTTTAATTGGGATAAAAATATAGGTACTACCTTCAAGGGAGCTTTTGCGAAGTTACAGCAATTACAAGTTTTGTAACCTTCATACTCGTAGTAGGGGATACCGTAAGGACTTGGCCTTGGGATTGTTTTTCTGAACAAGAATATAGAGGATTATATTATGTGAGCCACTCCAAATGTCAAACGAGCAGGTAGAAAATGAGTCATGATCGTAAGGAGTTGGAGGCTACGCCTATAGGTTTTATGGTTTCTGGCAGCCATGTAGAAATTTTTGAATTTATAAAATAACCCAATTTTTTGTTTTAAAATCTCAAAATCTGCCTATATATATAAGAGGCTCAGTGTATTGCCGCATGTATATTCTAAATGACTCAATATGTATCTTGATATATGAATTAAAACGTAAGGGTGACAATTTTTGACACGACTCGATACATGACTCGAAATTCGCACAAAATTTATCCGGATCAATCCGCACGATTAAAATTTCAGGTCATTTTCGGGTCAACCCGTTATGAATCGTTTAATAAACGGTTGGGTTTCAGGTCAACCTGTTAACCCATCTAATAACCTGTTAACCCGTTTAATAAATTGTTAGATTTCACGTTAACAAGTTAACCTGTATATTGGCTTATATATTGACTCATTTAATAAACGTGTCATTACTAACTCATATATCTACTCATTTACCTACCTAAATATCTATTAAATCTTATAATTTAAATAGGTTAAACATGTTAAACAAGTTAAACGAGTCAGAGGTTAATTGTGTTTTGAGTACGACCTATTTATTAAATGAGTTACACCGGTAACGCGGGACAGGACCTGTCCTAAATCCCCCGGGATTAACGTGGGACGCGCCTATTCCCGTCTGACACGAAGTGTCAGACCATGGATATTTCCGTCCTTAGCCCAACCGGGACTACCAGAGAGCGCCAGGATCCGGAGGAGGAGTGTGATGTCTCGGTCTCTACTACAGCCCGCATCCGCGATCAACTTGAAGGGCATTCAAAAGATCAAAAGTCGTGAGTGGACAAAACAAACATTTTTAATAAAAACACTTTCACAAAATATACTTATGCCCTTCACTAAAAAGTATGCATGCATTCAAAAAATCATTTATCAAACATTCGCAAAACCATTAGGGCCTCGGCCCAAAACCGTAAATCAAGAATATGGGAACTCAGTCCAAAACCGTTTCCGTAGGGATTCAGCCCAAATCAATATATGTGGGTCTCAGCCCAAAACTATATCCAAAACATATCACACGGGGTCTCCACCCCAAAACCACTTTCCATAAAACCTCGTACGTATATACATACATATAACCCCTCATCGGCATCTCAAGTGAGATGAGATGCCAACTCGGGGCACACAGCCCCTAGGGAACACATCCCTGATACATGTCACGATTCATCTCTATACTAGTGTGCACACTACTCGAGGTCTCACTCTGAGTCTACCCCCAGGAATTCTCCGTCTGGGAGGCTCTATCTCAGAAACTAGTCCGAGCATCTCTCCGGAATCTGGTCCAGGACCACATCAGAACTCCCACTCTTGGAATGGGCTCCCTATGGGGATACTCATTCTGGTCAGTGGATCGTGACTCTCCTGGTCGACGGCTGGAGGAGACCAAATAACTCATAGTTGAGGGTTTATCCATTTCAAATACTTTCTATCTCAAAACATATTTCAACTGGGTCTCATACCCGATTCACTCAATAGGATTCCTCGAATCCGATTCAAATCTATTTTCACAGGCCTCGGCCTAAATCCACAGTTCAATAGGGTCTCATGCCCGAATTTTCATTTCATAAACCGTACTGGGACTCAAGCCCGATGTTACAATCAACTGGGCCTCTAGCCCGATATCACGACTAACGGGGCCTCAAGCCCGATTTCACAACCAACGGGGCCTCAAGCCCGATACTACAGTCAACGGGACTTCAAGCCCGTATTACAACCAACTGGGCCTCAAGCCCGGATTCATAAACCAACAAGGCCCTCGACCCGATCGTATAACTCAAATGGGCCTTCAGCCCGATTTCTCATCAAATCAAATGGACTCTAAGTCTGAGGGTTTGCAATTAAATGGGTCTCATGCCCGAGTTCATATTTCCAAACAAAAACCCATTCATTAAACCCTCATTGAAAACCTAGCACGTACACGCATCGTATAAAACCTAAAATCTCGAAATACGTGAAAATACGTAAATCCTAGGCTACCACAAACAAATGCACCCATGGAATCACAAAACATGTATTTAAAACATTTATAAACATTTATGCATGCATCAGTTTAGAAAGAAAGGTCTACTCACAGACCGTCTGAAGTCGCGCCTCGATACACATGCCATACGCCTCTCCCCGGCCAATCACCATTACCGGGACTCTCGAACCTGTCCAAATCGTAATAGAGGGTTACTAACTACATAAATAACCCCTCACTATAGCCCCATAATTTTCTGGAATTTTAAACTATTTTTAAAGTTGATCCTAAACTTTCGGATGTCCCGAACTATATCGAAACGACGGCCGAAGGTTCACATGCTGGAACTTTCCCCATCGGACGGCTCACATGCCCTCATGGGCAGCCCAAAGGGGTTGTGCGTGGGAGCCACGTACCCTGCATTATAGATCGTCCCTATCCTTCGGCAGCCAATCCGGTCTGGTTCGGTTGGGCCGACCGGTCCAACTGGACTGGCGTGACCGGTTTAGTAGCACAACTCCTCCATTTTTCGTCCTTTTTCATCCATTCCAACTCCTATGGCTTCATCTCTTCATTTCCTATCCAACCATGTCCTCAAAACCTAGAAATCAATCCCAAAACCTATTGGTTCTGAAAACCATTTTGAACCAAAACTTCCATTATAGGTTTAGGGCACTTCTAAGGGTCAAAGCTATCCTATGGGTTCCAATAGGTTCCTAAGATCACTATAAAGAGATTGGGAGGATCGATTTGGCCTAACTTGGCCGAAATGGGAATTAGGTGGGGAGCCACCGAAAATTCTCCGACCGCCGTTCCCAGCTTTCTCAGCCGTCCTCAGCCTCCAAAACCATCTTCTAGACCTCCTACCAATCCTCTAAACCCATCCTAGCCAACATCTAAGCTCTCTAACGTCCAAAACCCAAATTTGAAATTCAAGAACATACAGGGGACACAGTTTTACCTTTGCCATGCAATCCACCGCCGTCCACGGCGGCTGGCCGTCTGCATCCGTCTCCCCATCCTCTTATTCATCCTCAGCTCCTCTTATAGCCTCATATGGATACAGATGGGAAGGGCTTGGATTTGGGTTCACTGGGTTGTTCGGGTTGGTGGAATGATCAAACAGGAAAGGGGGATGGATATGTATGTATGGGAAATGGTGGGCAATGGATGGGTGACACTTGTCACTCATCCATTGGTCTTACCCCAAATATCTGGGCCCACTTAATGCCAAAAGGCATTCGTTTCGTAAAACGTACAATAGTTCCACGGAAATTCCGTGAACCGTAACTTTTCCATTGAACGTCCGATTTTGACGTGCCGTCTATTTACGGATTCGTATCCACTCGATCTACGTAATGGTCCTCGGCCCTCAGCCATCAGACCTCTCAGGTCAAAATTTAACTTTTTGCCCTCATTCAGGGGCAAAATCATAATTTTATCCTAAACGTCTGTTAATCTTCTTCTAATTCCTGATTAGTCCCTGATTTGCGAGGCTAATCCTTCATTAAGTCTTAATTAATCCCGATAATTCGGGACTGGTCGTTACAACACGGGTCATTAATAGGTCGGGTTCGGATTGGACATTCTTGACACAATTATTAAACTGGTCGGGTTCGGGTTGGACATAAATTGACAGGACCCGTCCCAAATCCCCCCAGGATTAAGGAAGGACGTGCCTGCTCCCGTCTGACACGAAGTGTCAGACAAGGGATAATTCCAACCTTAACCCAAATAGGGCTTCTAAAGTGCATTAGGATCGGAGGAGAAGTGTGATCTCCCGATCTCCGCTACAGCCTACATCCGCGATCAACCTGAAGGGCATTAAAACCATTGAAAGCTGTGAGTGGACAAAACCAATAATTTAATAAAATCATTTCACAAAGAAACATTTATACCTTTCACTAAAAAGCACGCATGCATTCGAAAACTAGTTATCAAACCATTTAGTGAAATCATTCATTAAACCATTAGGGCCTTAGCCCGAAACTGTAAACCAAATATAT
Source organism: Prinsepia uniflora (assembly GCA_032719365.1). Classification (NCBI taxonomy): domain Eukaryota; kingdom Viridiplantae; phylum Streptophyta; class Magnoliopsida; order Rosales; family Rosaceae; genus Prinsepia; species Prinsepia uniflora. Next base: position 70,010,548 of record CM064861.1, read on the forward strand.
GGGAACTCAACCAAAAAAAAATCATGTGGGAACTCAGCCCAAAACCAAGTATGTGGGAACGCAGCCCAAAACCAAATCCGTAGGGACTCTGCCCAAATCAAATCACGTGGGTCTCGGCCTAAATAAAATCACGTGGGTCTCAGCCCAAATCAAATCCTGTGGGTCTCAACCCAAATTCAATACATGTGGGTCTTAGCCCAAAACCAATACAAGTGGGACTCAGCCCAAAACTGATACCAGTGAGCCTCAGCCCAAAACCAATCCTCGGCATCTCTGATGCCTGACATCCCAGATGTCGGATGTCACAATCCACACCAGTGTCATGGTTCCAAGCTACGCGTGCTAAATCCCAAGTCTCCCCAGGGTCTACCCAAGTCAATGACCCGCAGATTAATGACCCTCCCTGGGGGGAGGTTTTAACCTCTAGCAATCCTGTTCCTGAGTCACTATACGGACCGGTCACTCCGTGCAATGACCTCTCGCAGCCAATGCCCTGTGACTACTCCAGGATACTACGAGACGTCTAGAGGAGACAACCCGCCACTCCAGGATACTACGGGATGTCTGGAGGGCAACCACTCATGAGGATGGTATAAGGAAATGCGTTTCAAATCATTCAAAGGGCTATGCCCATGTTTTCCATAAAACCATCGTAAATCCGAATTCATTTAGGGTCCTCGAACCGAAATCACATTTTAAAACATAACTAGGCCTCATGCCCGATATCATAACCAACTGGGCCTGAAGCCTGAATTCATAAATCAACGGGGCCCCGGCCTGATCATATAACTCAAATGGGCCTCCACCCGAATTTCTCATTAAATCAAATGGACTCCAAGTCCGATGGTTTCCAACCAAATGGGTCTCATGCCCGATTCCATATTTCTAAAACCCCTTTCAAATCGTCTTTCAATTGGAACTAATGCTTGAATCTCTATTTCATGCACTTCCGTGAAATCTGCCAAAACTGTAAATCAGTTCGTCGGTTTCACGCCTCTCCATGAAACCTTCAGAATCACATATAAACCGTGTAAAACATATGTACGTAGTACACTTGGCCGAAGCCCAAACATCATATAAATTAGAAATCTCAAACTACGTGCACTAACACATTTTCCTCCGAAAATGCCCAATAAATCATATGCACTCATGGAATCTCAAAACATGTTTGTAAACACATATAAAACATTTATGCATGCATCAATTTAGAAAACAAGGTCCACTCACAGACCGTCCATGTTGTGCCTCGATACGCGCACCATAAGCCTCTCTCGGCCAATCACCATCTCTAGGGTTCCCAAACCTGTCCAAATCATACTAGAGGATTACTAACTACCTTAATAACCTCTCATTAAATTCCCCTAATTTTCCGTGATTTTTATCATATTCTAAAATCGATCCTAAACCTTCGGACATCCCGAACTATATCGAAACGATGTTCGATCGACTCGAAACCAGTCCCAAAATGTTCATTACATCGAAATGATGATTTTGTATGTTGAACATGTCGTCAAACAGTGTCCCACACGCCGCCCAAAGGAGCTGCGAGTAGGTTTCCCGCGTCACTGCACAGTCATCTTCTTCTTATGTTCAACCCGGTCTAAACCGGTTCCTACAATTCCAGTCCACCCGAATAGACGAGACTGATTGAGGGCCATATCTCTCCCATTTTTCATCTTTTTTCACCCATTTCAATTCCTATAGTTTACTCTAATCATTCCCTATCGATTCACGGTTTCAAAACTTAAAAACTAAGTCCCGAAGCTACTTGTTCGATGTGGAACCGAAATGGAAGCCACGCTCCACGCTCCACGCTTCGCCACCGAGAAACCATCCCAATATTTAGAACTAATCAACAACCCCTAAAAACCCATATTCGAATTTTGGAACCAAAACCTTACTGTTCACGGTTTCACGGCCACCGTTCGAGACAGTCCTCGATCTCACCACCGTCCAGCTCGTCTCGATCTCCTCTCCCTTTTCATTCATGGGTCACAATGATTAGGTGAGGTTTGAGGGGTGTTTGTGAGGGATGGGGTGGCACGGTTTTGGTTCGAATGGATGAAATAAATGAGGATGTAGGGTGGGTGACACGACCCATCCTAATCCCCACGAGATTAACGCGGGATTGACCATGCTCCCGTCTGACACGAAATGTCAGACAAGGGATAATTCATACTTTAGCCCATACGGGGCTCCCACAACTCGCATTCGTGATCAACTTGAAGGGAATTAAAACCATTAAAAACTGTTAGTGGACAAAAATCAATAAGTTCACAAAACAAATTTGATAAAGATACATTTATGCCCTTCACTAAAAGTATGCATGCATCGAAAACCAGTAATCAAATCATTTACTTAAATAAACCATTAGGGCCTTAGCCCAAAAACTGTAAAACTAAACATGTGTGGGAACTCAGCCCAAAACCATAGAATACCAAAATTCGTAAATCCAGAACCAAGTGGGCCACTACCCAAATCCATAAACACAATTCCATAAACATCGAAATACCATTTCATAAATCCAATAATCCATATTTACCATATAACCATCTACGACATCCCAGATGTCTAGCATCCCACACGCTTGATGTCCCAAACATCATATCTAACAGTATAAACAACGCGTGCTACCCGAGGTGACACGATCCACCCCTAATCCCCCGGGATTAAGAGATAAGTCATGCTCCCGTCTAACCTGCATGAGACACAAAGGATAAACACTCGTTCAACCCCCATGGAACACGCAAGCCAGACAAAGGATCCCAGGTCAATGTACCAAAAACAACCTTGAGTTAACCAGAGTTTGCAGCATCACTGTGGATCGCGTGTGTGATGTATCCATCTCTTAACAACAGCCCGCACCGCATCAGCCTGGAGGGTATTGAAAAAGAAAAAAGCCTGTGAGTGGACAAAAATAAATAATAAGTTAATAAAATATTTCATAAGAAAAAAAATTTATACCCTCCATGTAAAAGCAATGAATGCATTCGAAATGCAGTTCAGTTTCAGCATAAGAAAACCATTTTATTTCCAAGATAATAAAAACCGTTTATGAAAACCGAAATCATTTCCTTTTCTCAAATCCCGGGTCTTAGCCCAAAACCTTTAAAAGCCATATCATCCGAGTCATAGCGCAAAAAAGCTGAAAACCATTTAAAACAGCATGATATCACATAAACCCAAAAGCCATTTAAAAACACATTTTAATCCATCGAACCTGCGGGATCTATCCGAGTCTTTAAACTCAATATATATTCGAGTCTTTAAACTCAACAGGCCTCAATATCAATCTGAGTCTTTAAACTCCCGATTCTTTAAACTCAATAGGCCTACGAGGGAAATCACAATATCCGAGTCTTTAAACTCAATCCGGGTCTTTAAACCCAATCCGGGCCCGCCCCCGTCACATATCATATATGGGTCCTTAAACCCAATACTAGATCCAGCAAATCCAATCCAAAACCATTTTATCAAATCCAAATCCATAAATCCATTTCCAAATCCGAATCCGAATCCAAATCCAAATTCGAAATCATCATTCCGAATCCAAATCAAGAAATTACACTTATCAAAATCACTTTTCAAAATCCATTTATAAACCTTTGAAATCAAATCATAATTCAAAGCCCAAAATTATAGTATCGAAACCATTATCAAATCACGACATAAAAGCATATCTCGTAAAATGTGCAATTACGTAAAATTCCTCGAAATACGTGCAAAAGCATAAATCGTCAATATCATATCATAAACATAGAAATCACATATGAAAAACACATAAAACATTTATGCATGCATCATAAGTTAGAAAGCAAAGTACACTCACAGACCATTCTTGCTACTGCCTCGATACACGTGCAATTACACGTTCCCGGCTAATCCACTATCACCGCACTTCCCGAACCTGTCCATATCACATACTAAGGTCAATAACTACTTCAATATACTTCTAATAAATCCCCTTAATTTTTCCAAATTTTTAACTATTTTTAAACTATCCCTTTAACATTTGGACATCCCGAAACATATCGAAACGATGTCCAATCGACTCCAAACCAGTCTCAAAATTTTCATTACATCGATACGATAAAAAGTCGTGTTGAAACCTTTCCCATAGCATGCCTCACGCGCCCTCACACGCCTCCCAAAGAGGCTCCGCGTGGGCCTCACGCGCCAAGCACAAGTTATCTTCAACCTCGGTCAAATCGGGTTCGAACCGGTTCGGTCCAGCCAAACCGTTGTTCACGGTTCAATGCCCAATTCTTTTCCGTTTTTTATTCTGTTTTTTCCTAAGGCTTCGTCTCAATGTTTCCTACCCTTCTATGATGTCAAAACACGAAACGAAGAGTTGGGGAATACGTTCTGGAACCATGATCAAACCGATCTTCTGCAACCATAATCTGCCAACACTCCTGTCCATCTCAAGCCTTGGTTTTGATCCCAATCGACCTCTGGCACCTTGAGAACCAGTTTCCAATCGTCAAAACTAATCAACCATCACTAAATCATGCTTTATCATTTTTGAGTTCAACATAACTATTCACGGGAATGTAGCCTTACCTCCATCGTCATCCTCTGCCGTGGCCTCCACCAGCACCCCTTAATCCGAGACGGGTCGTTACAATCTCCCCCCCTTAAAAAAATTTCTTCCCCGAAATTCCGAATCTCGTACGTCCATAACTTCTTGGGGGAATCCAACTTGTCTCACACCTAGGCCTCTTACCCGGAGTATATTACATATCAATCTTGTTCTTATCCTGACAGTGCCCAAACTTTCACCTCTATTATCACCACAACTGTCATCAAGACTATCATCACATCTCTGCCAAGTGGACCAGCTCATACTAACTTTTGGTCCATCTGGCGACCACTTTATTCTCACTGAAGTCTAGCACATGTCAGTCCCATGTCTCCCTCCGTCCCGAGGTACCTCTAACAACGCACCAGCCGACACTCACAGTTCAACTAACACTAGGTTATGACGCATGACTACCAGTCACACATTCTCGTTCCATTTTCGAGTCATGTGTACCAACTCCTCCGTACATCGTAAGAGTCTGCCGTCAACAAGCACAATTCTCACATCTCAAACCAATTCTCAAGACGGCATCTACTGGTCTCGGTACTCCTATTCATTAATATTCGTTCAACGTTCCGTATTACTTCCGTCAGCAATTTGCGTTGACCTCACCAGAGTCATAACGTACATGCTCATTCCGAAAAACTCAACAATTCAACACACCGATGGTTCCATTAACCACCAACACAATCAACCTGTGGGAACACCATCCGTGCCCCACACTACCTGTCTGCAACTGGACCCTATCACATATATGTCAAACCGTGATCACACATCTCAGCACCAGGGCCCCACCAGCCACTCATGACTCTGAGCATCCAGCTCACATCATTACTGAATCCTGCCATAACCAATCAAATCACTCAGGATCACCCTGATCCAATCCACATCTTAACCCGTCAATCACATTGGAACTACTCCGATTCACCAAGATAACCAACAACATACCTCGACACTTAGCCGATCACCAACACTTCTACCAGAACATCACGATGCACGTTCACTTGCATCAATCACAGTGCAAACCACCAAAAAGTCACAATACATTCCTCGTATCCACACTGATTACGACTCGCCTACAAGCCAATCATGCTTCACTGCTGACACGTCGATCTACATGTCTTCCGGGGAAGACCAACTCAAGTCCATTCCGAGTCTCCTGGTCTCCTGGGTTTCCCGACCAACATCCAAAACATCTAATTCAATCATGTCTCATTTACATACACAGGGCAGACCCAACTCCAGATTCATGTCCATATACCCATGCGTATACAAGACAGACCACACGCGTCCTGCACAACTCCAAGATGGTCAAGATATCCAGCCACCTTCACTCTTGCAAGACAGCAATCTCCTCATCTGCATGTCCAACATATCCAACCTCTATCTTACAATACGATTCTCTTTATCCTCAATAACTAAATCCTGAGCCAGAAGAAATCCAATCCCAATCCACTCACTTCTAAGTGGATCCCACTTACGGTCTCACCACTTTTATTTCAATTCCCACAAATGATCAGACTACCGCATTGGATCAAATCGATTAATAATACCACACGTCTCGAGAAATTTCTAGGTCGTGGGTTCTCTTCAATTTCCTCATATCGATCAGTTATAGTCACTCCTTATCATACGCCCTTATTCTCTTTCTTCCGTCATCATACCACAGAACTCACAATGGTCCACAACTATGACACTCGCCACACATGCCAAACATGGCGTCACCAAGTATTCTCTCTACTCCTGAACACATCCACACATGTCCACGATTAAGGGGGGTCACAACTCCTGAAGTTCCTTCAATGAGTCTTCCAAATCAACTCCAGAGTATCCATCACTCAATACTCAATATCTAACACCAACTCGGAACCAAACAACACTTCTCCTCTTCTCAAAGACAACGTCTCCTAACTCCGAGATTCCAACCATGTTGGAAGTGTATCCACCACCGGACTAACCTTCTCGTCAGTAAATAATCTAACTCACCAACCAACACACCTGTTGGCTAACACCGTTTATGTACATCTAAAGGATGTCAATCATCATTCCTTCTGATTATCGTGTCTCCACCTTTCCAAGTTTCAACTTCGAGCATTACTAAAGTACGAGTCACCTACTCTCGGGATCGTCAATCGTCAACCACTAACCTCGGACTCTGACGTCACTACCTTCGGTGTCGTCAATCGCTAGTCTCGAGGAATCATCAAGTACCAGCCTCGGCATCATCAAATGCCAACCTCGGCATATGCCGATACACTCCGACACATCCAACATCTGCTGGCTCATTCGTCGCATCTGGCGGTATCCATGAAAACCAAACTCACTCATGGTCAATCCGACCATACCAACCTAGCCCGATCCAACATGAAGCGTAGGTCCACCTCGCTTCCGCTGCGCTACTCTGCTCAAACTAACGGCATCCTAACCGTTCGTACCGGAACATGACCTGCGAATGGTCATCGCATATCCCAGCTTAGTTAGTGGTTCCTACCAGACACCGGCACCTCACGATTGGTCACAACCTCAACTCACGACGTGCCGATCTACCATTCACATGCACCCGAGCACGTGGCGCATCATATCCGATTTAGGGCTCACAACACACTAATCCTAAATTTCCACTCGTACTGAGCCAAAACCCTCAATCTATGCTCCGGTCAGGGAAACTGACCTCCCTCGTATTCCACAACTCTAAGCAACTCATGCCCAACCAAGCATCATAGTCACGCTGATCTGATCAGGGTCATCCACCAGATCATCCATAACCCCAACTGAACCCAGCAGTACAATCTCCAATCCGACCGAAAGTCGGTCCAAGCCACAATAACTAACTAACCACAAACCCCAACTCACATTTTCCAGACTAAGAACTTATACTGGGGTTTCTCACTAAGGTAATCAAATTTACCAAACCAGCCATCTCAACGGGGTTCCTTAAATCATCATCATCATCACTCGGGTTATCAAAACCCACGACATCCACTAGCTCACAACAACATCACCACTCAGGTCGCCACACTCGGCCAAGAACATCCACTAAACGTAATATCTACACCAACGTCAACTAGTAACCATCGTTAGGGGGGAATCCCTCAAATCCTAATAGCAAGTTCCTTTACCTTCGCAACTCGAGGCATCCTACTACTCATAGTTGCACAAGTCCAATCTCGAACAATCTAACGAAGTGGTCACAATTCCATACTATCGTCGTCTGATCGCCACCCGGCCCAATAAACTAGTCGGCCAACCATCAATCGTATCTCTCACATCTAACTCGCTGGTTACCATCTGGGTTAACCACTCTAGCATACATCTGACCCTAAGGTCCAGCTATCGAGCAGATCCAGTGCCAAGCACGCTATCTTTTCCGGCCCAAAGCCGACATACATCTCACCACACACCGCGTATCGGGTAACACATCACCCAATTGCTCGTTCTCTCGCCACTAACTAAGCCACTAATCTCTTGATATCACTCGCGTGTCCAGGCTGATGACGGGCTGTTCCGCGTCTAGACATCACATCCACAACAACATCGCAACACACAAGTTAACGAACTAACTACTCTGGAAGCCATAACCTCACGTAGAGCGTACAAATCCAGCCCGGATACCAATTTGATATGACCCACCCCCAATCCCCTGGGATTAAGGGATAAGTCATGCTCCCGTCTAACCTGCATGCGACACGAAGGCTAAATACTCGTTCAACCCCAGTGGAACACGCAAGCCAGACAAGGGATCTCAGGTCAATGTACTAAAAACGAACTTGAGTTAGCCAGAGTTCGCAGCATCACTATGGATCGCGTGTGTGATGTCTCCATCTCCTAACAACAACCTGCACCACATCAGCCTGGAGGGTATCGAAAAATAGAAAAGACTGTGAGTGGACAAAAATAAATAATAAGTTCATAAAACATTTCATAAGAAAAGACATTTATACCCTCCATGTAAAAGCAATCCTTGCATTCAAAATCCAGTTCATTTTCAACATAAGAAAACCATTTTATTTCCAAGATAATAAAAACCATTTATGAAAAATGAAATCATTTATTTTTCTCAAATCCCGGGCCTCAACCCAAAACCTTCAAAAGCCATATCATCCGGGTCAAAGCCCAAAACAGTTGAAAACCATTTAAAGCAGCATGATATCACATAAAACCAAAAACCATTTAAAAACACATTTTAATCCATCGAACCTACTGGATCTATCCGAGTCTTTAAACTCAATATATATCTGAGTCTTTAAACTCATTATATATCCGTGTCTTTAAACTCAACATGCCTCAATATCAATCCGAGTCTTTAAACTCCCGAGTCTTTAAACACAATAGGCCTACGGAGGAAATAACAATATCCGAGTCTTTAAACTCAATCCGGGTCTTTAAACCAAATCAGGGCCCGCCCTCGTCACATATCATATCCAGGTCTTTAAACCCCATACTAGATCCAGCAAATCCAATCCAAAACCATTTTATCAAATCCATAAATCCATTTCCAAATTCGAATCTGAAATCATCATTTCGAATCCCAATCCGAATCCGAAATCATCATTCTGAATCCAAATCCAGAAATCACGTTTATCGAAATTACTTTTCCAAATCCATTTATAAACCATTGAAATCAAATCATAATTCAAAGTCCAAAATCATAGTATCGAAACCATTATAAAATCACGACATAAAAGTATATCTCATAAAACGTGCAATTACGTAAAATTCCTCAAAATACGTGCAAAAGCATAAATCGTCAATAGCATATCATAAACATAGAAATCACATATGAAAAACACAGAAAACATGTATGCATGCATCATAAGTTAGAAAGCAAAGTCCATTCACAGACCATTCCCGATGTTGCCTCGATACGAGTGCAATAACGCGTTCCCAGCTAATCCACTATCACCGGACTTCCCGAACTTGTCCATATCACATACTATGGTCACTAACTACTTCAATATAATTCTATTAAATCTCCGTAATTTTCTTGAATTTTTAACTATTTTAAACTATCCCTTAAACCTTCGGACATCCCGAAACATATCGAAACAATGTCCGATCGACTCGAAACCAGTCCCAAAATGTTCATTACATCGATACGATAAAAATTCGTGTTAAAAAATTTCCCATAACATGACTCACGCGCCGCCCAAAGGGGCTGCACGTGGGCCTCACGCGCCAGGCGCAGGTTGTCTTCAACCTCGGTCAAACCGGGTTCGAACCGATCCGGTCTAGCCAAACAGCAGTTCACGGTTCAACACCCAATTCTTCTCCGTTTCGATTCTTTTTCTTACTAAGGCTTCATCTTAATGTTTCCTACGTTTCTATGTTGTCAAAACATGAAATGAAGAGCTGAGGAGTATCTTCTCGAACCATGATCAAACCGGTCTTCTGCAACCATAATCTGCCAACATTCCTATCCATCTCAAGCTCTGGTTTTGATCCCAATCAACCTCTGGCACCTTAAGAACCAGTTTCCAATCGTCAAAACTGATCAACCATCACTAAATCATGCTTTACCATTTTTGAGTTCAACATAACTATTCACGGGAATGTAGCCTTACCTCCATCGTCATCCTCTGCCGTGGCCTCCACCAGCACCCACTCGACTTCCTCTCTATGTTCCCTTCACAAACGATAGGCAAATGATGAGGCTTGCAGGTGAGTCGAGTTTCACAGCCTCTTGATCCTCTGTTTTCCATGGTTCCTAAGCCACCGTCCACGACAGCCGTCGTGGCAGCATCACCACTATGACCACCTCATCATCTAGTCCCTCATTTGCCTTCACACATCACTCATAGATAAGGAGGATTGGATTTTTTTTTCACGGTTCACTCACTCACACCCAAGACTATGTTTTCTCTTAAACCCTTGCAACATTTGAACAATTGTAAGAAGGCTTCCAGGGTTCTACAACCATCCAAAAAATGGGATAAGTGTCCCCGTCAGATTAGGCAATCATCCCAAGGTAGCCAAGTGTCATCTGCTCATTGGCACAAATCCCCAAGCAACCAAATAACCAAAATGCCCTTTAGGCTAAATTACCAAATTGCCTTTTGACCTCCGAACGTAATAACTTCCACGTCGTGCATCGGAATCGGACGTGCCGCCTGTCTATGAACTCATGACGTGCCGAACTACATCACCGTCATTGGCCATAGTCCATTTGACCATCTGAATCAAAAGTCAACGTTTCGTCCATTCCAAGGGCAAAATCGTCATTTCGCACCATCCGTATGAAAACACCCAACTAATCACCAATTAATTTCACTAATCAGTCATTAAACACTAAGCTAATCTTAAATTCCGGGATGGGTCATTACATCGGGTCTCTTCGGGTCCATATCTCTGACATCCCAAATGTCTGACGTCCTAGATGTCTAATCATAGTAGTCCTGCTCCTAAGTCATTATACGGTTCGGTCGCTCCGTATAATGAATCCTCGCAGGCAATGCATCGTGACTTCCCCAGTGTCCTAGACACTTGGAGGAAACCACATTTATAAAACTTAACTTGGCCTCATGCCCAATTTTTTAAACCAATTGGGCCCCAGGCCCGATCACATAACTCAAGGGGGTCTCAGCCCGATTTCGTAAACCAACTGGACTTCGGGCCTGATCTCACAATTCAAATGGGTCTCATGCCCGAGTTCAACTTTCCAAAACCAAAACCATTTCATCAAACCATCACCGAAACTACAAGCACGTAAAACTACGGTATAAAATCGTAACATCAAAATACGTGCAAATACGAGATTACCTCGAAATACGTGCAACCATGTGAATCACCGATGCCAATAATCACTATAGAAATCACATATATAAAACATATAAAATAGTTATGCATGCATCACAGTTTAGAAAAAGTTGTCCACTCATAGACCGTCCTACCCTTTCGCCTCGATATGCGTGCCATAAGCCTTCCCGGGTCACACCACTATCACCGGAACTTCCAAACCTGTTCAAATCATACTAGAGGGTCACTAACCACTTCATTAACCTCTCATTAAATCCCTGTAAATTTCCCAAATTTTTAAACATTTTAAAACTCTATCTAAACCTCTGGACACCCCGAAATATATCGAAACGATTTCCGATCGACACGAAACCAATCCCAAAATGTTCGTTACATCGAATAGATGATTTCACATGTTGAAAACTTCCCCAAAAGATCCCTCACGTGCCTCCACACGCCACCCAAAGGCGCTGCACGTGGAAGCCATGCGCCTACTGTTCATCATCCATTACCTCGGGCAAACCGATCACCCCAATTTTCTTCTAAACCATCCTCTAAACATTCCTAATCTAATTATGAGTTTAAAATGTGAAAACAAAAAACAAAAAACATACCTTCCCGATCGATTGGTTGAACCAGTTGACCATGCCTCGTCGGTTTTCCACGATTCCGGCCACCACCGTCCATCCCCATAGTCCCAAGACGTTTGTACAACCTCCATACAACCATTTCCATCAATAAAACCATTCAATAATCACTTAAAACTCAATTTCCAAATTTTAACCTCAAACTTACCTTTCATGGTTTCTCTGGCCACCATCCATGACGGCGCAAGGTGTGGCCACCATCCTCGTCTCGCCTCCCTTTCTCACTTTCATGCACATCCCAGGCCCAAATAATGAAGATTGAAGGGTTGCGAATGAATGGGTTGCACAATCATGGTTTTTGGAAAAATGGAGATTGATCGATCAAGGTGATGGAAAAATATCGCACCGTGTGAGGGAATGGGCCAATCAGATGGGTGACACTTGTCACTCATCTGGTGGTTCCTTCAAGAACCTTCCCCAATCAAAACCTGCCACTTGTCCACATTCCTCGATTTTGGTGCAATAGTTTCGTTGTTCGTTTTAGACCCAAAACTTCACCGTTGAACCTCTAACTTCGACGTGTCACCTATCTACGAACTCATGACGTCCCGATCTACGTCACAGTCATCGGTCCTCGTACGTTTGACTCCACGAGTAAAAGGTCAGCCTTTTACCCAAATTCAGGGGTAAAACGGTCGTTTTGCACCGTCCGTCCGATTTCGCTCAACTATTCACCGATTAATCTCACTAATCCTTCATTAGTCACTAATCTAATCCTGGAATTCTGGAAGTGTCATTACAGTGGGTGCAAGTATCTGTGTAATAGGAGCAATGGGTGGGTGACACTTGTCACTCATCCATTGGGCCTGAACTAAATACCCGGGCCCCACTAAGTGACAAATGTCACATGTCTCGTAAAACATGCAATAGTTCCTCGGAACTTCCTTGAACTCTAACATCCCGTCGAACGTCCGATTTTGACGTGCCGCCTGTCTATGGACTCGTATCGATCCGATGTACGTAACGGTCCTTGACCCTCGGGCATCGGACCTCCTAGGTCAAAAGTTAGCTTTTTACCCTCGTTTAGGGGCAAAATCGTAATTTCGCCCTGAACGTCCATTAATCCGTAGCTAATCCCCAATTAGCCTTGATAATCCATAATTAACTCTTAATTAATCCTTAAGGGACGGGTCGTTACAAACTTTCCTCCTTAAAGAATTTCGTCCTCAAAATTCCAACTGACCCAATTCCACAACTAAATTGTGGAAATCCAATCGTGTCCCTCTACTCGGGCACTCTCTTATAATCATACACGTCCGACATAAAACACCGTACGCGTCAATGCGTACAGTCACCGGAGCTTCCAAAGCTCCAATTCAACTCTCACCAACGGAGTTCCGATTGACTCTCGAGAGTCCCCACGTCGACTCATAAGTTTCACTCGAGACGTCGACACTCGTATTGTAACGACCCGTCCCGAGAGCCGGGATTAGCAAAGTGATTAGTGAGCCTAATTAGTGTTTAGCTAGGACTTTTGGATTTTAGCGTAGAATGACGATTTTGCCCCTGGTTTGGGTAAATAGTTGACTTTTAGTTCGGGCGGTCAAATGGACTTTGACTAATGACCGTGACGTATTTTGGGACGTCACGAATCCGTAGACAGGTAGCACGCCCAATTCCGACATCCGAGGAGAAAGTTATGATGTTCGGAAGGTTGAGGGCATTTCCGTAATTTGGTTAAACTAGGGGAGAATAGTTGAATTTTTGTGTAACAAGGTTTTGACATGTTGACCTAGGACAGTTAGGTAGATCTCGTCGTCCTGAATTCAACGACAGGCGGCATGTGTTCATCGGACCTAGGCTGTGTGAGATACGGGTCTAGAAAGGTAGTGGCATAATCGTAATTTTGGTTCAAAAGAGGGGTATTTTGGTCTTTTGGTGCATGGGGATTTGAGCCAATCTAATTGGGCCAAGTGTACAGGTGCTATTGGATGTTTTGAAATAGGGCCATTAGATGGTGGACACGTGGGGTGTGTGTAGTGGCTTCTACACATTTCACGGGTGTGTTCAAATTGTGTCGTGTGTGTGTGTTCGAACCAGAGAGAAACAGAGAGGGAGCTTGAGGGAAAATTGGATGGTGGCCGTGGGTGTTTGTGTGTTGTAGTGAGGGAGTGAGTGACCAGAGATCGTGAGAGAGTTAGTGAGTGAGGTGAGGTGGTTGGGAGGTGTCGTGTTCGTGTGTGAGGAGTGTGAGAGCTCACAGGGAAACTCAGAAAAACAGAGAAGAGTTGAGAGGCTGTGGGGGTGGTGTGACCGTGTGTTAGTTCATTTGGACTTGAGAGAAGGCTAGAACGGCTCTGTGGACTCCAGGGAGTGCGATGGTGTGCACGGCGGCGATCGACAGCAGGTAATTTCTCACCCCCGTTAGATTACTCTGTTTTTCAATGAATTTCAAAGTGGAAGTCGTGGGTTTTGAGTGTGAGTCGACAGATTTGATGAGTTGGGTGAGCTTCAGTAGGTTCCTAGGAGTTGTTTAGTGTGGTTGCCGTGAAGGGGGAGTGGCTGGTTGGCCGGGAGGAAGAACAGGGGACTGATCGGGTTTTATTTCGAGTTTGTGGACGGTGATATAGGGGCTGTGTCGAGGTGTCTGAGTGAGGGGAATGGGTTGTTGAGGACTGGACGATGAGGATGGTGGAGAGAGGAGCAGAATTGGTGGCGGGACGGCGGAGAACCGGCCACGCCGGTTCGAGTTGCAGAGACCGGTCTGAACCGGGTCGACCAGAGGTTGCTGGTGCCACTGTTCATGCGCGTGGGTTTCACGCGCAGGAGCTTCCAGACAAGCGTGGGGGCGCGTGAAGGGTAGTCAGGGAAAGTTTCCAACATGACTTTTAAAGCATTCGATGTAACTAACATTTTGGCGTTGGTTTCGAGTCAATCGGACATCAGCTTCATATGTTTCGGCCTGTCCAAAGGTTTTAGACCTCGGCTAAAAATAGTTAAAAATACGGGAAAATTTTGGGGTTTTAGTAGAAGCTTAATTAAGTAGTTAGTGACCTCGTTATGGGATTTGAACAGGTTCGGGAAAGCCGAGGATAGCAGAATAGCCAGGAATGGCGTAAGTACGCGCGTATCGAGGCGACGACGGAATGGTCTGTGAGTGGACTTCGCTTTCTAACTCTTGATGCATGCATATATGTTTTTATATGTTTTCTATACTTGATTCTATGATTGTGATGGTTTACGGTTTGTGCACGTTTTCTGAGGAAATGACGGTTGAGGTTTTGATAACTATCGTGATTTGAACTTGGTTTAATGAATTGATTTCGGGATTTTAAATATGATTTGATTTCAAAGAAAGTAAAAGGATTTCAGAAAAGTGTTTTCGGGCTTAAATCCCAGTTCAAAAAGTGGTTTTGAGAAACGTGATTTCGGGTTTTTGGAATCGGACTTCCGAATGACGATTCAGAATTTGATTCGGGACTTGAAAATGGATTCCGGGTTTGGGTTCGGAATGATTATTTCGGATGTCGGCTTACGGAATGATGTTGCGGACTCGAATTTAGAAGGGATGATGAATATGAGTTTTGGCTTTGGATTTGGAAGGACGGTTCTGGACGCCGGAAGGGCTTCGGACCAGTGATTTCGGATTCGGGTTTGGAAGTGGATTCAGAAATGGTTTTCAAATGGTTTTGACTGGATTTGCTGGATCTGGTAATTGGGTTTAAAGATCCGGATTATATTTGACGGGGGACGGGCCCGGATTGAGTTTAAAGACTCGGGAGTTTAAAGACTCGGATATATTGATATTTCCCCCGTAGGCCTGTTGAGTTTAAAGACTCGGGAGTTTAAAGACTCGGATTATTGAGGCCTGGTTATTGAGTTTAAAGACTCGGAAAGATCTAGCAAGTTCGATGGATGAGAACGTGGTTTTAAATGTGTCTTGGGTTTTCACTAAGACTTGATGATGATGTTTTGGGTAGTGACCTGGAAGAAATGGTTTTTTGTGGTTTTGGACTGAGGCCCGGGATTTGAGAACAAGGAAACAGTGTTTGGTTTTCGTACATGGCTTGTTTAACTGGATTATTGAATGGTTTTATTATATGAAATTGATATGCATGCATTGGTTTTGAAACGGAGGGTATAAATGTCATTGTTTTATGAAATGTTTTTAAACTTATACTTTATTTTTTGTCCACTCGCAGTCTTTTCGTGTTTTCGATACCCTCCAGGTTGTTGCGGTGCGGGCTGTTGGTCGAGAGAGATGGAGACATCATACGTACGATCCACAGTATACTCTGCTCACTCTGGGAAATTCGGAAGTTTTGGGACGGACGGATCAGAATTCCCTTGTCCAACTTACGTGTCACACGGAGGTTAGATGTCTGTTTGGCTCTCGTGTCATGCGTAAGTTAGACGGGAGCGAGGTTTAACCCTTAATCCAGGGGGATTAGGGGTTGGCCCTGACAAGTCGATCTCGCTTGTCACTCACTCTAACAGGTTAGTTATACTAAGTTGTCATTCAAATGGCTTTTCACCCTGATGACCCTTCTCATCTAACAACCCAACTGGGCCCGGTTTACGAAATGGATTCAAGGTTGGTCTTCCTCGGAATGGACTTACCGTGGTATGTCATTGGAAAGTGCTTGGTGGTATGCACCGTGATTCTTGTTGGTTGTGATTGGTGCATGTACTTGAGATGTGTGCGTAGTAATTGTATTAGTGATCAGAACCATTACAATGCGATTGGACGTGCATCGTGATGTTCGGGAAGAGGTGTTAATGATCGACTAAGTGTCGAGGTATGTTGTTGATTGTATTGCTGAATCGGAGTAGTTCCGATGTGATTGACTGGTTAAGATGTGGACTGGATTGGGGTGATCCCGAGGGATCTGATTGGTTATGGCAGGATTCAGTACTGAGGGGAGCTGGATGCTCAGAGCCATGAGTGGCTAGTGGGACCTGATGTTGGGGTGTCCGATCACGGTTTGACAGGTATTCGGTAGGTTCCAGTTGCAGACAGGTAGTGTGTGGGACGTGGATGGTGTTCCCACAGGTTGATGGTGTTGGAGGTTAGTGGAACCACCGGTGAGATGATGTGTTGAGTTGTTGAGTTGTTCGGAGTGAGCGAGTATGTTGTGACTCCGGTGAGGTCGGCGCGGATCGCTGACGAAGTCCATATGGATTGTTTAACGGATATTCATGGATAAGAATCGAAGCTGACTGGTGAGATTCGTGTCTGGTAATGGCAGACTCTTACGATGGCTAAGGGCGTTGATATGAGATACGTATGACTTAAGAACGAGTCGAGATTGATGAAACTGGTAGCAGTAGTGTTGTCACGTACCTAGTAGTAGTTGAGCCGTGAGAGTCGGCTGGTGCGATGTTCGAGATACCGCAGGTACGAGTTGGAAATGTGTTGACCTCGGTAAGACTGAGATGATAGCTAGTCGGACCAAGGGTTGGTATGAGATGGTTCACCAGGCAGAGTTTTGGTGACAATTTGGGAACTGTCATGATAAGCTGGATTGGCATGTGATGGATACCAGGTAGGAGACCCCAGATGTGAGCTCAGTTGGTTTCCCCCAGTTTGTTGCGAACTTACGTTATTCAAAATTTCAGGGAAGAAATTATTTTAAGGGGGAGATTTTAACGACCCATCCTGGAAACCGTGATTAGATTAGTGGTTAATGCCGGATTAGTGACGTTAATCGGTGATTAGTTGGGTTATTTCGGGCGAACGGTTACCTTTTAGTTCGGGTGGTCAAACGGACTCTGGACAGTGATTGTGGCGTAGTTCAGGATGTCACGAGTTCATAGACAGGTGGCTCGTCCGATTCCAACGTTCGAGGAAGAAGTTATGAAGTTCGGAAGTCGAGGGTTATTTTGGTAATTTGGTTGAAAAGGGGAAAACTGTTAAATTTTCATACGACACGGATTTTTCACGCATTTCGAGGACCCTTAGGTAGGTCTTGATTACCTGAGTACAACGACAGGCGGCACGCTGTCATTGGACTTCGGACGGTTAGGATTTTGGTCTAAATGCCTTAGGGGAAAAATGGTAAGTTGTGCGGCAAAAGGCATTTTGGTCCGTTGGGCCTTGGGATCTGTGCCCAGTGATAAGTGGACACTTGGCTGCCTTGGAATTGTTGTTTAATAAGATTGGGACACTTGTCCCATCTCTAGAGGTCTGTGTAACCTTTCTCAACTGACTTAATTGGTTTTAAAAAATTGGGAGCTTTGTTTGCACGGTTTGGCGTGAGAGAAAAACAGAGTAGGGGGACCGTGAAACCATTACCTTCGATTCTTCATCAATTGAGGATACCTTGTAATTAGGAGAAAGAGAGTGGAAGCTGAGGAACTTGGTGGTGCCATCGTGACAAGCTGCCGTGGACGGTGGCCACGACACCGTGAGAAACAGAGTGCAGGGGAAACCAGTAGAACCATTTTATCCCAATAACTTCAAGCTTGATCCTTTGCTTTTGATTTGTTCTTCAAAGATGCTAAGGGTGATGAGGTGAAACTGGTGGTGGCTGCGGTGGAGGGTGACGGTGGAGGTAAGGCCGTTTTCCCAAAAAGTTTAGTTTAAAATCGATTATGGTAAGTTGAGAATTGATGGTTGTTGTGAGGTTGTGACGATTGGAAGATGTTTCTAGGAGTTCCAGGAAGTGTTTAGGAGCAGAAGCAAGGAAGGAGGTGGCCTCAGTCTCGAAAATAGGGAGGAGGAAATTCGAAGTTGTACTTTGATTGTGGAAGGTAAGAAACACGCCTTAAGTTCATGTTTTTATTAGTTAGATCAATTAGGAATTAGGGGAGGATGCTAATAGAAGAAAAAGGAACCAAATTGGATTGAAATTAGACATTAAACCGCCCTCGCCGGTTCGGGCCAGACCGGATTATAGTGAACTGGATTGGACCTGGTTCACCAGAGGTAGGAGATGAACTGTGCAGTCGCGCGAGGCCCACGCGCAGCCCCTTTGGGCGGCGCATGTGGGCGCGTGGCTCATCTTTCGAGGAAGGTTTCAACATGAATTTAAAGTATTCGATGTGACGAACATTTTGGGACTAGTTTCGAGTCGATTAGACATCGTCTCGATATGTTTCGGGATGTCCAAAGGTTTTAGGCCAAGTTTAAAAATAGGTAAAAATTCGTGAAACTTACGGGGCTTTAGTAAAAGCTTTATGAAATAGTTAGTGACCTTATTATGGGATTTGGATAGGTTTGGGAAATCCGGTTATAATGGTTTTGCTGGGAAAGCATAATTGCATTCATATCGAGGCAGCGGCGTGCTTGGTCTGTAAGTGGACTTTGCTTTCTAACTTATGATGCATGCATAAATGTTTTATATGTTTTCTATACGTGATTTCTATGTTTATGATTATGATCTTATGATTTACGGTTTTGCACGTATTTCGAGATATTTACGTAATTTCACATTTTAGGAGTTTATGGTTTTATGCTATGATTTGATAATGGTTTCGATACTGTGAGTTTGGGCTTTTAATTATGATTGGATGGTTTATAAAGGGATTTCGAAAAGTGATTTCAATAAACGTGATTTTGGGTTTTGGAATCGGATTTCGGAAATATGATTCGAGATTCGATTTTGGAACTTGAAAAGTGGATTTCTGGATTTCGATTCGGAATGATGATTCCGAATGCAGACTTGGCTTCGGAATGATGATTTCGGATTCGGGTTTGGAAATGGATTATGGATTTGATAAAATGGTTTTTAATTGGATTTGTTGGATCTAGTATTGGGTTTAAAGACCTGGATATGATATGTGACGGGGGCGGGCCCGGATTGGGTTTAAAGACACAGATTGAGTTTAAAGACTCGGATATTGTGATTTCCCCCGTAGGCCTATGGAGTTTAAAGACTCGGAGTATATTGAGGCCTGGATTGAGTTTAAAGACTCGGATTGCTATTGAGTTTAAAGACTTGGATAGATCCAGCAGGTTTGATTGATTGAAATGGGTTTCAAAAGTGTTTTCAAATATGTTTAGATTTCTGGGATAACTTGATGGTTTTCAATAATGATCGTTTTCTGATGTTTTGGGCTTTGACCCAGATGATATGGATTTTGATGGTTTTGGGCTGAAGCTCGGGAATTGAGAAAAAGAAATGATTTCAGGTTAATGGTTTCATAAACGGTTATATTTATCTTGCATATGAAATGGTTTTATGAAATGGGTTTTATATGCATGCATTGATTTTTAAATGGAGGGTATAAATGTCTTTCTTAAAAATATTTTGTAAACATATTCTTTATTTTGTCCACTCACAGTCTTTTGTTTTTTTTTATACCCTCTAGGTTGTTGCGATGCAGGCTGTTGTAAGAGAGACAAAGAAATCACACACGCGATCCACAATAGGTTTTGCGCACTCTGGAAAGTCCGGAAGTTTTGGACGGTTCGCTTGTGAATCTCTTGTCTGGCTTACGTGTTACATGGAGGTTGGACGTCGGTTTAGCCTTCATGTCAGATGTAAGTTAGACGGGAGCATGGCTTATCCCTTAATCCCGGGGGATTGGGGGTAGGTCGTATCAAATTGGTATCTGATAACGCTCAAACTACGCATTAAATTAAATACGTAACTCTGGTGTTATGCAATTTAAACCCTTTTTGTGTAGATGTAGTATTGATAAATAGGGATCGTTCTTAACCGGAGAAATTAGAGAACATTAATAATATGTTAGTTAAAAAGAATAATAAATAATCAAAGAATAATGAATTAAAGAATTAAAGAATTAAAGAATTAAATTATATAGAATTAAAGAATAAATGAATTAATGAATTAATGAAATAAAGAATAAAAGAATAAAAGAATAAAAAATTAAATGGGGGGTTTGAAAGATTGTAATCATATAATAAAGAAAACAAGTAAAAATAATTAAGAACTTAATTCTACTTCTACTTTAACTTTTGTACAAGTGAACTTTCTTCAAACACATATTTTTACCAACACTCTAACATTTTGCTCATATTGAACCAATCACAAAATTCTACCTTTATCATCTCAAATACATGCATACATTTTTCAATATTAAAAATGCACCGAACAACGGTCATAAACACTTATAATACGATTCACCTTACGTTATTGATTTTAATGTGCGTCAAATATTTAAATCTCTTCAACTCTATTCTAAGTGCACCGAACAGCAGTCATAAACACTTAGCGTTAAATTGAAGGTTAAGCGCTAAAACATATAAAGTATATGAAATTCAAAAAGTAAAATATATGGAGATTGTATTCATATTTACAAATGTTAGAAAGAAAATACCAACACATATATTGAAATATAAGTAAACCGAAACAATAACAAAAATTTAAGTAAGAGAAATAAAGTTACACTTTCGGAACCCAAGAACAGCTTGTGATTCCGAAAGTGGATGGAAACAATGGAATGTTATTCATAAGGAACATCGAACAATGGCTGGAACCTTATGAAGATGGAGGATAAAACATAAGAATTCGGACTTAAATTCTAGAATTATTTCGGAAATACTCGGCCTAGGTATTTCTTAAGGAAAGTATAAAAATGTGTTTAAGAGATCTCAAAAAAAAATCACAAGAACAAAGTATAGAAGAAATGAAATTAAGAAATAACATAAATTAAGAACAAGAATTAAAAGAAATCTAATTAAATAGAAAATCTACAAGAAGTTAAAATGATCCCCAAAATTGTCTCTCAAAAGAGAGAAAAAAAAGAACTAAACTAAGAAATAAAATGAACTAAAAGAATGGAAGAAATGGGAAAAATGGGGACCCCTAAACAAGTGAAATGCACCCCTATTTATAGGGAGAAAAAGCTACCAAAATTAAATAAAAATTAATAAAAAATAAATAAAAATGAAATGATGAATAATAATGATTTTAGGGATGGTTTAGGGCTGAAAAGATGACTAAAAATGTGCTAGCATGGCAGGGAGATCTGAAAAGCATGCTGGAAAATTGCTGCAAAGGAGCAGTTGAGGAGTTGTTGGCTGGTTACTGAACTGGAAGGATGGGACTCGGCATGTGCAACTGACAGGAGGTTGGTGGCTTCGACAGGGCGCGGAGGTGGAGCAGTTGACCAAATCGGGAAGCGCTAGCGTCGACTTTCGGGACACTCGCGTCGAATAGACAGGTTCCAGTTCAACAGGCGCGCTCCGACGAGGAAGTTGGGCTGAGGTTGGTTGTGACGCGGGCTGGGCCGTGTGTTTCACTCATGGGCTGGGTTCACGTGGGTTGAAATGAATTTTGGGCTGCACAAAAGAAAAAATGGGCTGGATTTTATTTATTAATTTGGGCCTGCAGGAATAGAAATAATAATAATTAATATATAATTTCATCTAAACTCGTCCATAATTCATTCGTTATAATTCCGATCGAGACGATTCTTTCGCCAAAACGCTCCAAACTACAAACTTTATTTATTTAAACAAAAATATCACAAAATAAATGATTTTATCTAATTATTTATTATTTTAATATTAAAAGTCAAGTATAAAGGATATAAAATAATGCTTAATTAACGACCTATCAAATACCTCCCCACTTAAACTTTGTTAGTCCCTACAAAATACTGAAATTAAACTACGAAGTCAAAACAAGTAAAGTCTTAACCATTTGTCTCAAAACTGCATTATTATCATGGCATCAAAGATTTTCACTTAAAGCATTTAAGCATATGGAATTCAAGAGTTAATACATAGTAACAAAATGTTTCAACAAGTAAGATAATGAGTAAATATGGTGAAATGGATCTCAACATGAATAAAACAAGTATGAATCAACTCACAAGGATATGCACTCGTAAATTCACTCAATTTGTAAGGGTTTGTGTTTGCACTCAAAATATGTAAAAAAAATGCTCACATAATAGAAATGAAATACTTTTGCAAAATATCAAACAAACACCTCATGATAAAAACAAAACATACTTGCACAAATGAACCAAAACCATAAGCTTACTCAAGTGATTGACTCCACATACTCAAAATTTACCATATTAAGGATCATAAGGTCTTTACAAAGGTTGTAATGGGGCTAAGTTTAAAGGCAAGGAATATATAGGACAAGTAGTGCTCAAATTCGTTCCAAAACTCAAAAGATTCTCAAAACATAACATAACTTCCCGACCTTAGTGCAATGATATCATGAATTCATCCCTTCGAACATAGGCCTAATTTCATCATGTTGGGCCTCGAATTCATTCTTTGTGTCGGATTTACGAATGTAAAGGACTTAACTCAAACATTACATAATCAAACCTTATTACCTTGATAGAGATTCAAAACACTTTTTTTTTTTTTCATTTTCATTTTTTTTTTCAAATTTTTTTTCTTTTTCATATATCATTTAATAACATGTGTCAATAATACAACAAAATTTGAGTAAGTAAATCCATATACATAAAAGTCTTCAAAAGCATCATCAATTTCTCTTCACACTATTTTTATATCTTCAACCGAGTCATTGGAACAAGGGTGAAAGATGTCTATACTAAGCTCAGGTGTTTAGATAATTATGGTGATGAAGGAAAGGCTTAATGTGGGCTCAAATGGGTTAAAACTAAGGGGGGTCGCAACTTGTGCGAACAAAATAGGGAACCTGGATGTTTGAATTTGTGGTGTTAACCCTAATGCCTTAATCATGTCCAAAATCAGAGAGTTTATTGACTTACAAGCTTTGAAAATCACAGAGAATAAGTTCTAGTACTCTAGAGTTCATTAAAATCTATTGCAAGCAGTTATGAGGCATATGTATATCAATTTAAACAAAGAACTTATGAATCATTCATCAAAGATGTATATAAGGTTCTAAAGCTCACATAAGGTTGAAATGATTCATACTTATCTTAACATGCTCGTTTATTGCCCAATTTACATGCATTATCTACAAGTTATAACAATTAATCACAAAGTATTAACAAATAAATTCAAGTTGTAATGATCATCTTTATAGCTATAACATATTCATTTCCGTTCATTTATATCATTGACAAGTTAAAGGGCAACTTAATACTCGTAAAAACACTAAATTAAAACAAACAAAAAAAGATTTAAGAAAGCAATAATTTTTTTTTTGAATAATTAATTTATTATTTTGATTATTATTATTATTTTAAAACAATTTTTAATGCACAATTAAAATTGTAAACCACTCCCCCATACTTAAATTCTACATTGTACTCAATGTAGGAAAATAAGAAGTAATTGAACATAGAATTGAAGTAAGGAAAATGATTTGCGAAAAAACACAAAAAAAAAAAACATTAAGTAAACAAAATAAAGAGAGTGAAGGGTTGAAAGATAGCTAATCTGCGTTGATGACTCATTCACATCCCGGGAATACATTGTGTTGCTTCCCAACAAGCGCTTGAAGTTTAACGTCCATCCAGCCTAGACAGAGATGCAAGTTAGTTAGTCAAAGATGCACGTTCGTCAAGAATGCAAGTTAGAAATGCAAATTTAAGTTAAAAATGAAGGTTAAATGAAAGATGTAATGCAAGTTAGAATGAAAGATGCAAGTGAGTTAAACTAAAGATGCAAATTAATTTTTTTCATGACAAATAATGTAAGTTAAGATATAAACAATATTTACATGTCAGGGGAAGTCAAAGATATATATGGTTCACATAGTTTCAAAGTTTAGATGGAGACTTATACGTCCCTGCGGCCCAAGTAAATATCTTGGATTAATTCAACTGTTTGGGCAAGTTCAAAGGTGACGAGGTTAGAAAGAATAAACACAAGAGACAGGGCTAATTTCAAGACATCCTGAGGCTTAGACTCCATTGATGTCCCTTTCTTAGACCCAAAACTCGTTATGAGTACCGTCTCATGTCCTAGACATCACCCTCGAAAATTTCTTACTCCAGAGGAATTAAGATAACTCAAGTGTTAACAATCACCGTAGGTGAGAGTTAACAAAAGAGTCTTCACCTATTAAAGATCAAAATCTAAACTTTGAAGCACAAGTGATCTACATATAGCCGAGACTAATGCATGAATGCAAGAACTATTCACAAGTATGTTTTTATGCACAATTTACAAATATTACATGACAATTTACATATGAACAATTTATACAAGTATGAACAATTTATTCACAAGTAATGATATTTACAAAACAATTTCACATTAACAAGCTAATATATGTACAAGATTTATTTAAGAATTTATATTTACACTAACACAAAGTTAAGAATTTTTTATTTTTTTATTTTTTTAAGGAAGAAAAAGACAAACTTAAATAAATACATATACAAATAAAATAAATGTAAACAAGTAATATACAACTTATGAACTAGTATAAACAAACAAGTATGAATAAAAAGGTACAATTATAAATAAAGTATGAATAAGTATAATAAGAGTATGAATTTACATAAACAAATATAAAAAATAGAAATTATTAACAAGCATACAAATGAAAAAGTTGAACAAGTATAATAATTATGAAAAGTATGAAGAATAACAAGTAACATATGTACTAAGTTTATTCACAAGTATGAATTAGCACTAACATGAAGCTAAAACTAAAGAAAGTTGGAAAGTAAATGTAAATTATTATTTTATTATTATATATATATATTTTTATTGTTGGTAATGAAAAGGATTTCCTTATTAAATATTTTTTTTATTAATTAATTTTTTTTCGGAATTTAATAAATAAATAAATGAAGAAAAGGATTTTTTTTTTTACGAATTTTATGTTTTTATTTTTATTTTTTTAAATTATAAAAACAAGCAAAAACAAATAAAAGTAAAAAATAAAATAAATAAAAGTAAAAATAAGGAAAAGTGAACATGTACAATATGCATGTATGAACAATTAAAAATGATGAACATTATGTACAAGTATGAACAAGAATAATATGACAAGTATAAGAATCATAAACAACATAAATGAAAGTTAATTATGAACAAGTGTGTATAAGTATAAAATGAACAAGTAAAATAAAAATTGAAATTTACATAAACAATTATAATATGAACAAGTATAAAAAAAATTATGAACATTTATGAACAAAAAAATAGAATTATAAACAAGTATGAACATTATAAACAAATATAATAAGAACAATTGTAAGAATCAAACTATGAACAAGCATAAAAATAAAAGTTATGAACAAGCATAAAAATAAAAGTTATGAACAAGTATAAAAATAAAAAAATAAAAAATAATAATATACAAGTATAATATGAACATGTATAAAGATAAACATTATGATTAAGTATAATATGTACAAATAAAAATAAAAATAAACAAATATAAACAAAAATACTAAGAACAATAATACGATGGATAAATTAAATATAGACAAGTATAGGAATTATAAACAAGTATATTAAAGTTATGACCAATTAAAATATGAACCAAAATAAAATAAAATAAATGTAAACAAGTATAATATGGACAATTTATATACATACATTAACGTATTAAAAATGATTTTCAATTTCCCCAACAACGGCGCCAAAAAATGATAACGCCCAAACTACGCATGAAATTAAATACGCAATTTGGGTGTTATGCAATTTAAACCTTTTTAGTGTAGATGTAGTATTGGTAAATAGAGATCGTTCTTAACCGGGGAAATTAGGGCACATTAATAATATGTTAATTAAAAAGAATAATGAATAATCAAAGAATAATGAATTAAAGAATTAAATAATTAAATAATAAACAATTAAAGAATAAATGAATTTAAGAATAAAAGAATAAAAGAATTAATGAATTAATGAAATAAAAAATAAAAGAATAAAAGAATAAAGAATGAAATGGGGGGTTTGAAAGATTGTAATCATATAATAAAGAAAACAAGTAAAAATAATTAATAACTTAATTCTACTTCTACTTTAACTTTTGTACAAGTGAACTTTCTTCAAACACATATTTTTACCAACACTCTAACATGTTGCTCATATTAAACTAATCACAAAATTCTACCTTGGGTTGGGCCGTGTGTTTCACTCATGGGCTGGGTTCGCTTGGGCTGATGTAACAACCCGTCCCGGAAATCAAGATTAGATTAGTGATTAAGGACAGATTTTTAAAGTTAATCGGTGATTAGTTGGGTACTTCTAGACGTACAGTGCAAAATGACAGTTTTGCACCTAGAATGGGCACAAATGATGACTTTTTATTTGGGTGGTCAAATGGACTTTGACAGATAACCGTGACGTAGTTCGGGACGTCACGAGTTCATAGACAGGTGGCACGTCCGATTCTGACATTTACGGAGGAAGTTGTGACGTTCGGAAGTTCCAGGGTAATTTGGTAATTTGATTAAAAAAGGGCAATTTGTTGACTTTTCATATGACATGGACCTTTCACGAAGTTCGAGGACTGTTAGGTAGGTCTTGATCCCCTGAGTACAACGACAGGCGACACGCGATCATCAGAGTTCGGACGGCTCCGTTATGAGGCTAATTAGGTGAGGGGCAAAATGGTAATTTTGGAAGGCAAGGGTATTTTGGTCATTGCGGTGCATTGGGATTTGTGCCCAGTAAAGTTGGGACACTTGGTTGCCTCAGGGGGGGGTTGCCACAGGAATTTGGACATATGGCTCCCTCTGGAAGGTCGTGGAACACTCACTCACCGCCTTATACATTTTATAAAAATGGTGAACTTTGGTTGCACAGTGTGAAAAACAGAGACGGTGGAATTAAAACCCTTTAATCGCCTTCAACCCTCATCAAGTGCTGCTACTTTGTGAAAGAGAATGAGAAAAGAAGGTGAGCTGAGGCCGGTGGTGGTCACGGTAGTGCATGACGGCCTCAATAGGTAAGTACTCGTGAACGTTCTGATTCTAAGGGTCAGACAAGGCTGAGGAGCTAGGAAGGGAGGCCTTCCGTGGACGGTGGCCAGGAAACCGAGCAGGGGTGAGTTTTGAAATAAAAAATGGTACGTCACGTTCTGTTGTCTGTTGCTCGATTGTGTCAATTGAAACAGCTTTCTGATGGTTCCAGTGATCAATTATGATTGAAACCAAGGGTTTAAGTGGCTGGAATGACGACAACTGGATGCTGCTCAGTGCACGATTTTCCCTTGATTTTAGGAGGTAAGTTTGAGTTTGTAACTTCATGTTTTGAGTAGAGAAATTAATTAGAAATGAAAAGGTGAACCTAATGGGATTAAATTGGGTGGAAAAAGAGTTGGAATGAACAGAAACCGTGAACGCCGGTTCACGGCTGGACCAAATTTGCAGAACCGGTTCAGACCTAGTTTCTTAAGTACATGGACGATGAACAGTAACCACGCGTGGTTTCACGCGCAGGGTGATTGGGCAGCGCGTGAGGGCGCGTGGGCCCTCTTTTTGAGGCATAGTCAACACGACTTTTAAAGTATTTGATGTAACGAACATTTTGGGATTGGTTTTGAGTCGATCAGACATCGTCTCGATATGTTTCGGGATGTCCAAAGGTTTTAAAACTCGGTTAAAAATAGTTAAAAATTCAGAAAAATTATGGGGCTTTCGTAGAAGCTTTATGAAGTAGTTAGTAACGTTATTATGGGATTTGGACAGGTTCGGCAAAGCCGGTGACAGTGGATTAGCCGGGAACGAAGTAAGTGCACGCGTATCGAGGTAGCGGCGTAATGGTCTGTGAGTGGACTTTGCTTTCAAACTTATGATGAGTGCATATATATTTTATATGTTTTATATACGTGATTCTATGATTTTGATTATGATCTTAATGAGTTACAATTTGCACATATTTCGAGATATTCACGTATTTACACTTTTTACGAGATTTTGATTTATATTGTGATTTGATCATGGTTTTGATAATTTGATTTCGGGATTTGAAATATGAAATTTTGGAAAGGTGATTTCGGGCTTGAAGCCTTGTTCATAAAAGCGATTTCGGAAAAGTGATTCGGATTCAGTTTTGAAACTTGAAGGAGAAATTCTGGATTTTGGTTCCGGATGATGGTTCCGGATGCCAGCTTACGCAATCATTATTGCGAATTCGGATATGGATTTTCTATGGTTTTCACTTGATTGAAAAATAGTTTTGGGTTTAAAGACCCGGAGAAAGAATAGAAAGACCGCTTGATCTGGTTTTGAGTTTAAAGACTCTGTTGATTGACGGGGGAGGACCCTGGATTGATATGTTTTGAGTTTAAAGACTCGGTATATGTTTTGAGTTTAAAGGCTCGGTTATGATATCCCCCGAGACCTGTTGATTGTGTTTTGAGCTTAAAGACTCGTTGATATCCCAGGAAGGCCTGATTATGCGCATGGTTTTGAGTTTAAAGACTCGGGCGCACTTTAGATCCAGCAACTCGCATGATTGATGTTTTTCACTGGTTTTTCATTGGTTTTTAGATGTTTTGGGCAGTGGCCGGGATGAATTGGTTTTGATGAGTTTTGGGATTGAGTTCCCGTACTTTGAGATTGATTTGTGATTTTGGGCTGAGACCCTGGATTTGAATTTTGGATTTGAAGAAAGGAATGATTCTGGTTTTCATTGATGGTTTTGGAAATGCAATGGTTTCATAACATGGATTTTATATGCATGCATTAGTTATTGCGGTGTGTGCTGTTGATCGAGAGAGACGGAGACATCACACATGCGATCCACGGTAGAGTCTGCGCCCTCTAGGAAGTCCAGAAGTTTAGACCCGTTGGTTGGAAATTCCTTGTCCAACTTCCGTGTCACATGGAGGTTGGACGTCGGTTTAGCCTTCGTGTCATGCGTAAGTTAGATGGGAGTAGGACTTAACCCTTAATCCCGGGGGATCAGGGGTGGGTCTTGTCAATTCGTTATCAGAACAGGTTTTGTGCGCTCTGTGCAGGGTTTGGCTCCCAAAGTCGTTGGTTTGTCGATTAGTGTTATGTGCTACTACTGTGGATGTAATGTCTCAAAGCGAAATAGCCCGTCATCAACCTGGATACGCGAGTGATAACGCGTAAGTGTACGAAGCTAGTGGTTTAATTAGTGGCGAAATTACGAGCAACTGGGTGATGCGTTTCCCGATAAGTGATTGGATGTGTTACTTCCCGGCTAGGGATCGAAAAGCATAGCGTGTTGGACGCTGAATATGCTCACTATCTGGTTGGACCATTGGGTCAGATCTATGCCAGATATGATCGATGGTCGATTGGACCTTAGGGTCAGTTGGGTGCCAGAGCGATTAACCTGGACTGTAACCAGTGAACTACGAATGATGGTCTACTGAGGGTCGACTGGTCGGTCTGTGGAGCCCAATGACAGCCTATTGAGCTGGTAGTAGACGATGGCTTGTTAGGCTGGGTTAAGCTGGATAATGATAAAGTGGATTGGTGACCTTTTGGTCGATTTGGTTGAGATTGGATTTGTGAAGCCGAGGTAGTTGATGGTTCGTAGATAACTCTAAGATGGCGGTATTTTCTTGAGCATTGCGTAGCTCAGAGTTGTGGATGTTAGTTTCCATACCCGAGCGTAGGTTGAGGGTTTTGGCTTAGTGGGAGCGGAGGATTGGGACTAGTGTAATATGAGCACTAGATCGAAAATGATGTGCCATGAGTTGTGATGCTTGGTTAGATGGTCACATTGAGTCGAGGTTGTGGCCAGTCGTGAGCTGCTAGTGTCTGGAAGGAGGAACCATTAACCGAGTTGGAATATGTAATGACCATTGGTAGGTCATGTTTCGGTACAAATGGTTAGGATGTCGTTGGTTTGATCAGAGTAGCGCAGCGGAAGCGCGGTGGACCTAGGCTTCATGTTGGAACGGGCAGGGTCAGATGGTTGGGTTTGACCATTAGTGAGGTTGGTTTTAATGGACTCCCCTGATGTGCTGGTATATGTCGGCCTATGCCGAAGTTGGCATGTGGTGATGTCGAGGCCCGATATTGGTGATTGACGACTTCGAGAATAGTGACTGAGGAGTCCAAGGTCGATGATTGTTGATTAAGGATTCTGCGAGTTGGTAACTCGTGTCGTTGCAGGTGCTCGGAGTTGAATCTTGGAAAGATTAGGATTCGATCATCAGAAGGAGTGATGATTGACATCCTTTTGGGTGTGTATAAAAGGGGATAACTGACAAGAGAGTTGGTTTGGTTACGGACTCGTGGTCGTGATCCGTAGGAGTTGAGGATCGCTTAAGTATAGCAGAGTTGACGTTGGACGGTTTGTCCAATGTCGGTATTCGTGTTGCGGATTGAGTTCCATAGTTGGAAAAGGCTGACATACTTCCAACATGGTTGGAATCTCAGAATCAGGAGATGATGAGATTGAGACGATGAGATACTGTGTTTGGTTCCGAGTTGGTGGTTGGGTTGTGTGGTGGGTACTCTGGAGTTGAGTTGGAAGGCTCATTGTTGGGACGTTAGGAGTTGTGACCCCCCCAAAATCATGGACACTTGGGGTTGTGCTCAGGAGTAGAGAGAGGACTTAGTGACACCACGTTTGGCATATGTGGCCCGTATTGTGAAGGTCGGATGACTTACGATGTCATAGTGGTGGATTATTGTGTGTTTCGTTGTAGGATGACAAAAGAAAGTTGAGGGGGAATGACTATAACTAATCAATATGTGGTTATGGAAAAGAACCCACAATCTAGACGTGGGGTATTCTGGATTGATTAAATTCGATGTAATGGTCTGATGGTAAGAGGTGTATGGACGCGAAGTGGGATCCACTTAGGAATGCGTGGATCGAACTTGGGATGTTCATGGCGCTAGATTGAGTTGTTGTGGATCAGGAGGATCTTAGGCAAGACAGAGGTTATGTGAGACATCCAATTGAGGGGAATGCTCTGTCTTGCAGGAGCAAGAATGGCTGGCTATTTTGACGATCTTGGAGTTGTTCAGGACGTGTGTGGTCCATTTAGCATACGTACAGATATTGGACTTAGAACTGGTAATGGGTCTACCCGGTATTCGTAGTTGAGATGTGTTTGGAGCTCATATTGGTCGGGAGACCCAAAAAGACCAGGAGACTCGGAATTATTTTGACTAGGTATTCCCCGGAAGACGCATAGGCCTGGTTGGATCATTGACCCTAAAACGTGAGACGTGATTGGCTTGTAGTCAGTATGGTTACGAGGATGTCTGTGTGCCCTGGATATTTCACTATGAGGGTAACAAGTACACTATGATGTTGTTGGTTGGACTTTGGATATCTTAGTACGTGGTTGATGCCGCTATGGTTGATTAGCGGACGTACCATAAAGATGACGTTGGAAGTACATGAGGATATACTCCACGAGCTATGTTGCGGTATTCTAAAAGATCTTTTACGTTCATAGGGTTGTCCTTGCGTGAGTATAGTGGTATGCACCGTGGTTCTGGTTGGTAGTGATTGATGTATGTACTTGAAATGTGTACGTACTGATCCGACAGTGGTCGACACCATACCGATGTAATTGGACGTGCAGCGTGATGTTCTGGTAAAAGTGTTGGTAATCAGCTTAGTGTCGAGGGATGTTGTGGATAGATGGATGATCGGCGTAGTTTCGATATGATGAATTTTGACAGAGCATGTGGACAAGATCCAGGTGATCCAGAGTAATCTGTTGATGATTACTAACATGAGCTGGATGCTCAGAGCCATGAGTGGTTGGTGGGACCCTAATATTGAGATGTGTAAGCACGATTAACTAGATCTGTGATAGGGTCCAGTTGCAGATAGGTAGTGTGGGACGTGGATGGTGTTTCCACAGGTTGACGGTGTTAGTGGTTAGTGAAACCATTGGTAAGAGGATTGGATGAATTAGAGGTAAAGACGAGTACGTTGTAACTCCGGTGAGGTTGGCGCAGATCGCTAATGGAGGTTGTATGGAATGTTATATGAATCGTGATGCATAGGATTAATAAGATTGGTAGATGCCATCTTATGAATGGGTATACTTGAGGTTTGTGTTTATTGATGGGGAACTCGCAAGAGGTACTAGGACATTGGTACGAGGTACACTCGACTCGAGAAAGAGTCGAAAGTATTGGAATTGGTAGTAGGGATGTTGTGGCGTACATAGTGTTGATTGAGCCGTGAGTGACGGCTGGCGAGATGTTAGAGGTACCTCGGGCACGAGTTGGAAAGGGTGTTGAGCCCGATGAGGAAGAGATGATCCGCTAGATGGACTGAACCTTGATCGAGAGTTCGCTTGGCCGAGTTGGGGTGACAGTTGGGAACTATCAAGGTACGTTGGATTAGTAGGTGTTGGAAACCGGGTAGAAGACCTAGGTGTGAGATCAGCTAGATTTTCCCTGATTAGTTACAGAAGTACGAGATTCGAAATTTCGGGGATGAAATTCTTTAAGGGGAGTAGATTGTAACAGCCCGTCTTAGAAATCGGGATTAGATTAGTGATTAATGACAGATTAATCAAGTTAATCGGTGATTAGTTGGGTTCTTCCGGACAGACAGTGCAAAATGGCAGTTTTGCCCCTAGAATGGGCACAAATGTTGATTTTTTGTTCGGGCGGTCAAATGTACTTTGACCGATGACCGTGACGTAGTTCGAGACGTCACGAGTTTATAGACAGGTGGCACGTCCGATTCCGACATCGGCAGAGGAAGTTGTGACGTTCGGAAGTTCAAGGGTAATTTGGTAATTTAGTTAAAAAGAGGCAATTTGTTGATTTTTCATATGACATAGACTTTTCACAAAGTTCGAGGATCGTTAGGTAGGTCTTGATCCCCTGAGTACAACGACAGGCGGCACGCGGTCATCTGAGTTCGGACGGCTCCGTTATGAGGCTAATTAGGTGAGGGGCAAAATGGTAATTTTGTAAGGCAAAGGTATTTTGGTCATTGTGATGCATTGGGATCTGTGCCCAATAAAGTTGGACGCTTGGCTACCTCAGGGAGGGTTGCCACAGGAATTTGGACACATGGTTCCCTCTGGAAGGCCGTGGAACACTCACACACCGCCTTATACGTTTTATAAAAATGGTGAACTTTGGTTGCACGTGTGAAAAACAGAGACGGTGGAATTAAAACCCTATAATCGCCTTCAACCATCATCAAGTGCCGTTACTTTGTGAAGAAGAATGAGAAAAGAAGGCGAGCTGAAGCCGGTGGTGGTCACAGCAGTGCATGACAGCGTCGATAGGTAAGTACCCCGTGAATGTTCTGTTTCGAATTCAAAAATGGTGAGCCTACCTGTAAGGATTTTTGATCATTTCTGTGGATTGAAACCTGATTCTGAGGGTCAGACGAGGCTGAGGAGCTAGGAAAGGAGGCCTTTCGTGGACGGTTGCCAGGAAATCGAGCAGGGGTGAGTTTTGAAATAAAAAATGGTAAGTCACGTTCTGTTGTCTGTTGCTCGATTGTGTCAATTGAAACAGATTTCTGATGGTTCCAGTGATTAATTACGATTGAAACCAATGGTTTAAGTGGCCGGAATCACGGCAACTAGATGCTGATCAGTGCACGGTTTTTCCTTCATTTTAGTAGGTAAGTTTGAGTTTATAACTTCATGTTTTGAGTAGAGGAATCAATTAAAAATGAAAAGGTGAACCTAATGTGATTAAATTGGGTGGAAAACGAGTTGGAATGAACAGAAACCGTGAATGCCGATTCACAGTTGGACCGGATTTGCAGAACTGGTTTAGACCGGGTTTCTTAAGGACAAGGACGATGAACAGTAACCACGCGTGGTTTCAAGCGCAGGGTGATTGGGCAGCGCATGAAGGCGCATGGGCCCTCTTTTTGAGGCACAATCAACATGGCATTTAAAGTATTTGATGTAACGAACATTTTGGGATTGGTTTCGAGTCGATCAGACATCAACTCGATATGTTTCGGGATGTCTGAAGGTTTTAAAGCTCGGTTTAAAGTAGTTAAAAATTAGGAAAAATTATGGGGCTTTCGTAGAAGCTTTATGAAGTAGTTAGTAACGTTATTATGGGATTTGGTCAGGTTCGGGAAAGCTGGTGATAGTGGATTAGCCAGGAACGGCTTAAGTGCACGCGTATCGTGGCATCGACGTAATGGTCTGTGAGTGTACTTTACTTTTGAACTTATGATGCATGCATATATGTTTTATATGTTTTCTATACGTGATTCTATGATTTTGATTATGATCTTGATGAGTTACGATTTGCACATATTTCGAGATATCACGTATTTGTACGTTTTATGAGGTTTTGATTTATATTGTGATTTGATCTTGGTTTTGATAATTTGATTTCGGGATTTGAAATATGAAATTTTGGAAAGGTGATTTCGGGCTTGAAGCCCTGTTCATAAAAGCAATTTCGGAAAAGTGATTCGGATTCAGTTTTGAAACTTGAAGGAGAAATTCTGGATTTTGGTTCCGGATGATGGTTCCGGATGCCGGCTTACGGAATCAATATTAGGAATTCGGATATGGATTTTCTATGGTTTTCACTTGATTGAAAAATAGTTTTGGGTTTAAAGACCCGGAGAAAGAATAGAAAGACCGCTTGATCTGGTTTTGAGTTTAAAGACTCGGTTGATTGACGGGGGAGGGCCCTAGATTGATATGTTTTGAGTTTAAAGACTCGGTATATGTTTTGAGTTTAAAGGCTCGGTTATGATATCCCCTGAGACCCGTTGATTGTGTTTTGAGTTTAAAGACTCGGGCACACTTTAGATCCAGCAACTCGCATGATTGATGTTTTTCACTGGTTTTTCATTGGTTTTTAGATGTTTTGGGCTGTGGCCGGGATGAATTGGTTTTGATGAGTTTTGGACTGAGTTCCCGTACTTTGAGATTGATTTGTGATTTTGGGCTGAGTCCCTGGATTTGAATTTTGGATTTGAAGAAAGGAATGATTCTGGTTTTCATTGATGGTTTTGGAAATGCAATGGTTTCATAACATGGATTTTATATGCATGCATTGGTTTTTGCGTGGAGGGTATTAATTGTGTTTTCTGTTAACTGTTTTCTGAAATTACTATTTATTTTTGTCCACTCACAGTCTTTTTATGTTTTTGATACCTTCCAGGTTGTTGCGATGCGGGCTGTTGATCGAGAGAGACGGAGACATCACACATGTGATCCACAATAGAGTCTGCGCCTTCTGGGAAGTCCGGAAGTTTAAACCGGTTGGTTGGAAATCCCTTGTCCGACTTACGTCTCACATGGAGGTTAGACGTCGGTTTAGCCTTCGTGTCATGCGTAAGTTAGACGAGAGCAGGACTTAACCCTTGATCCCGGGGGACTGGGGGTGGGTCTTGTCAGCTGAAATGAATTTTGGGCTGTACAAAAGAAAAAAAATGGGCTGGATTTTATTTATTAATTTGGTCCTGCAGGAATAGAAATAATAATAATTAATATATAATTTCATCTAAACTTGTCCATAATTAATTCGTTATAATTCCGATCGAGACAATTCTTTCGCCAAAACGTTCCAAATTACAAACTTTATTTATTTAAACAAAAATATCACAAAAAAATTATTTTATGAAATTATTTATTATTTTAATATTAAAAGTCATGTATAAAGGTATTAAATAATATAAAATAATGTTTAATTAACGACCTATCAATAGCAGAGCGTGGTTTGTGTGCTCTACGTGAGGTTTTGGCTTCAGAATAGTTGGTTCATTGATTAGCGTGTTGTGATGCTACTGTGGATGTGATGTCTCAACGCAGAACAACCCGTCATCAACCTGGACACGCGAGTGAAAGCGAGTGGCAGTATGATAGTTAGTGGCTTAGTTCGTAGCGAGAGTACGAGTGACTGGGTGCTGGTTGCCTGATACGAGATGAGGTGTGATACTTGCCGGCTTTGGGCTGGAAAGGACAACGTGTTTGGTGCTGGCTTTGCTCGTTGGTTGAACCTTATGGATGGATGTGCCCGTGAGTTAGATGTGAGAGATACGGTTGATGGTCGGCAGGTCGGCATGTGGGGCCGGATGACGACGACTTGTTGGGTCGGATGGCGATTGGATGACGATACTATGGATTGGTGACGCTTTGGTCAATTTGGTTGAGATTGGAATTGTGCGGCTACGAGTAACCAGATGCCTCGAGTTACGGGGGTAAAGGAACCTGCTTTTAGGATTTGAGGGATTCCCCCCTAGCGATAGTTACAGGTTGACGATTGTGTAGATTTTACGTTAAGGGATGTTTTTAGCCGGGTGTGACGACCCGATGGGTGAGGTTCTTGTGAACTAGAGTGTACCGAGGGTTTTGATAACCCTAGGGATAGTGATGATTTGAGGAACCCCGTTAGGATGGTTGGTTTAGTAGATGTGAGTACCTTAGTGATAAACCCCAGTATACCCTAGAGTAAGTGCTTAGTCTGAAAAACGTGGGTTGGGGTGAGTTGTTGTGGCTCGGGCCGACTTACGGCCAGATTGGAGAGGGTGCTGTTGGGTGTAGCTAAGGTTTTAGATGACTCTAGTCAAGTATATTGAGATGTGGAGCTTGGTTGGCTTGACCCGACCAGTAGAGTCGTTGAGAGTGTGCTACAGTGGATTTGGTTGTGGTCTCATCTAGGTTCCATGGAGCGTTTAGTTGCTTGGAGACCCGATTGTAGATTGAGGGTTTTGACTCAGTATGAGCAGAGATTCAGCATTAGTGTGTTGCGAGCCCTAGATCGAAGATGATGTGCCACGAGCTGGGATGCTTGTGAATAGTAGGATGGGCACATCGTGAGTTGAGGTTGTGACAAGTCGTGAGGTGCCGGTGTCTGGTATGAACCACTAACCGAGCTGGGATATGCGATGACCATTTGCAGGTCATGTGTCGGTACGAACGGTCAGGATGCCATTAGGTGGATCAAAGTAGCGAAGCGGAAGCACGATGGACCTATGTTTTGTGTTAGATCGGGCTAGGTTAGTATGGTCGGGTTTGACCATACGTGAGGTTGGTTTTCTTGGACTGTGTTGGGATATGCTGAGGTTGGTACTTGGTGAGTCCTTGAGACTAGGGATTGAAGACTCTGAGGGTAGTGGCTCAGGAGTCCGAGGTGAGTAGTCGTTGATTGTGATCGCCGAGAGTTGGTGACTCGTACGTTAGTGACGTTCGGAGTAGGACCTCGGAAAGGAGTGATGATTGACATCCTTTTGGATGTACATAAATGGTGATAACCGATAGGAGAGTTGGTCGGTGAGTTGGATTGTTTACGGACGAGAAGGTTGTCCGGGTGAGTTGTGATTTTTCTTAAGTCCAGTAGAGGAGTTGATGTTCAGTTTGTTCGTCCGGTGGTGGCATCATTGTTGAGGAATGAGTTCCTTGATTGGAAAAAGATGCATATACTTCCAACATTATTGGAATCTCGGAATAAACGATGAGATTTTGTGTGGATTCTGAGTTGGTGTTAGAAGTTGAGTGTCGATTTGGGAGACTCATTGATGGGACTTAAGGAGTGGTGAGCCCCCCTTTCGTGGACTTGTGTGGAGGTGTTCAGGAGGAGAGAGAGTACTTGATAACGCCATGATGGCTTGTGTGGCGAGTGTCATAGGCGTGTGTGGTAAGTTGGATTAAGGTAGGTTGACTTGTGATGTCATGGTTGTGGACCATTGTGAGTTCTGTGGTATGTTGAAGAAAGAAAGACGATAAGGAGTGACTATAACTGATCGATATGAGGTTATTGAGGAGAACCCACAATTTAGACGTGTGGTAGTCTTAATTGATTTGATCCGATGTGGTGGTCTGATAATTTGTTGGAATTGAAGGCGAAGTAGTGAGACAGTAAGTGGGATCCACTTAGGAGTGAGTTGATCGGGATTAGATCGCTTTTGGCTCAGAATTGAGTTGTTGTAGATCAGGAGAACCGGAGGCATGACAAAGCTTGGATATGGTCGTAAGCTAACAAGACAGAGGTTGGATATGTTGGACATGCAGAT
This sequence comes from Prinsepia uniflora, assembly GCA_032719365.1. Lineage (NCBI taxonomy): Eukaryota > Viridiplantae > Streptophyta > Magnoliopsida > Rosales > Rosaceae > Prinsepia > Prinsepia uniflora. Next base: position 70,049,195 of record CM064861.1, read on the forward strand.
GACGAGATTGCTCTGTCTTGTAGGAGTGAAGGTGGCTGGACAACTTGACCATCTTGGAGTAGTGCAGAACGATGTGGTCTGTCTTGTATACGTACGAGTAGATGGACTTGGATCTGATTGGATGTGATGTTAGTCGGGAGACCCAGGAGATCGGGAGTCTCGAAATGGATTCAAGGTTGGTCTTCCTCGGAATGGACTTACCGTGGTATGTCATTGGAAAGTGCTTGGTGGTATGCACCGTGATTCTTGTTGGTTGTGATTGGTGCATGTACTTGAGATGTGTGCGTAGTGACTGTATTAATGATCAGAACCATTCCGATGTGATTGGGCGTGCATCGTGTTGTTCGGGAAGAGGTGTTGGTGATCGACTAAGTGCCGAAGTATGTTGTTGATTGTATTGCTGAATCAGAGTAGTTCCGATGTGATTGACTGGTTAAGATGTGGACTAGATCGTGGCGATCCCGAGGGATCTGATTGGTTATGGCAAGATTCAGTACTGTGGTGAGCTGGATGCTCAGAGCCATGAGTGGCTGGTGGGACCCTGACGTTGAGGTGTTTGATCACGGTTTTACAGGTATTCGGTAGGGCCCAGTTGTAGATAGGTAGTGTGTGGGACGTGGATGGTGTTCCGATAGGTTGATGCTGTTGGAGGTTAGTGGAACCACTAGTGAGATGATGTGTTGAGTTGTTGAGTTGTTCGGAGTGAGCGAGTTATGACTAGGGTGAGGTCGGCCCAGATCGCTGACAGAGTTTGTATCGATTGTTTAACGGATATTCATGGATAAGAATCGAGGCCGACTGGTGACATTCGTGTCCTGTAATGGCAGACTCTTACGATGGCTAAGGGAGTTAATACGAGATACGCATGACTCAAGAACGAGTCGGGATTGATGAAACTGGTAGTAGTAGTAGTAGCGTTGTGACGTACCTAGTAGTAGTTGAGCCGTGAAATTCGGCTGGTGCGATGTTCGAGATACCGCGGGTACGAGTTGGAAATGTGTTGACGTCAGTAAGACTGAGATGATCGCCAGCTGGACCAAGAGTTGGTATGAGATGGTTCACCTGGCAGAGTTGTGGTGACAATTTGGGAACTGTCAGGATAAGCTGGATTGGCAGGTGATGGATACCAGGTAGGAGACCCCAGATGTGAGCTCAGTTGGCTTCCCCCAGTTTGTTGCGAATGTACGTTATTCAAAATTTTGGGGAAGAAATTCTTTTAAGGGGGAGATTGTAACAACCCACCCAGAAACAGTGATTAGATTAGTGGTTAATGACGGATTAGTGACGTTAATCAGAGATTAGTTGGTTGATTTCGGGCGAACGGTTGTGTTTTGGTTCGGGTGGTCAAACGAACTCTAAGCAGTGATTGTGCCATAGTTTGGGACGTCACGAGTTCATAGACAGGTGGCAAGTGCGATTTCGACGTTCGAGGAAGAAGTTATGACGTTCAGAAATCGATGGGTATTTTGGTAATTTGGTTGAAAATGGGCAAACTGTTTACTTTTCATACGACATCGATTTTCCATGCATTTCGAAGATCGTTAGGTAGGTCTCGATTTCCTGAGTACAACGACAGGCGGCACGTTGTCATATGACTTCGGAGGACTCAGATTTTGGTCTAAATGCCTTAGAAGCAAAATGGTAAGTTGTGCGGCAAGAGGCATTTTGGTCCTTTGATCCTTGGGATCTGTGCCCAGTGATAAGTGGACACTTGGCTGCCTTGGAATTGTTGTTTAATATGATTGGGACACTTGTCCCATCTCTACAGGTTTGTGGAACCTTTCTTAGCCGACTTAATTGGTTTTAAAAAATTGGGAGCTTTGTTTGCACGGTTTGGTCGTGAGAGAAAAAAGAGAGCAGGGGAACCGTGAAACCATTACCTTCGATTTATCATCAATTGAAGATACCTTGTGATTGGGAGAAAGAGAGTGGAAGCGGAGGAACTTGGTGGTGCCACCGTGACAAGCTGTCGTGGATGGTGGCCACGACACCGTGAGAAACAGAATGCAGGGGAAACCAGAAGAACCATTTAATCCCAATACCTTCAAACTTGATCCTTTGCTTTTGGTTTGTTCTTCAAAGATGCTAAGGGTGATGAGGTGAAACTGGTGGTGGCCACGGCGGAGGGCGACGGTGGAGGTAAGGTCGTTTTCCCAAAAAACATAGTTTGAAATCGATTATGGTAAGTTCAGAATTGATGGCTGTTGTGAGGTTATGACGATTGGAAGTTGTTTCTAGGAGTTCCAGGAAGTGTTTGGGAGTAGAAGCAAGGAAAGAGGTGGCATGAGTCTCGAAAACAGGGATGAGGAAATTCGAAGTTGTACTTTGATTGTGGAAGGTAAGAAACACGCCTTAAGTTCATGTTTTTATTAGTTAGATCGATTAGAAATTAGAGGAAGATGCTAATAGAAGAAAAAGGAACTAAATTGGACTGAAATAATATATTAAACCGCCCTCGTCGGTTCGGGCCGGACCAAATTACAGTGAACCGGATCAGACCCGGTTCACCAGAGGTAGGAGATGAAATGTGCAGCCGCACGTGAGGCCCACTCGTAGCCCCTTTGGGCGGCACGTGTGGGTATGTGGCACATCTTTCGAGGAAGGTTTCAACACTACTTTTAAAGTATTCTATGTAACGAACATTTTGGGACTGGTTTCGAGTCGATCAGACATCGGCTTGATATGTTTCGGGATGTCCAAAGGATTTAGGACAAGTTTAAAAATAGGTAAAAATTCGGGAAAATTACGGGGCTTTAGTAGAAGCTTTATGAAATAGTTAGTGACCTTATTATGGAATTTGGACAGGTTTGGGAAAGCTGGTAATAATGGTTTAGCCGAGAAAGCATAATTGCACGCATATCGAGGCAACAACGAGCATGGTCTGTGAGTGGACTTTGTTTTCTAACTTATGATGCATGCATAAATGTTTTATATGTTTTCTATACGTGATTTCTATGTTTATGATTATGATCTTATGATTTACAGTTTTGCACGTATTTCGAGATATTTATTTAATTGCACGTTTTACGAGATTATGATTTTATGCTATGATTTGATAATGGTTTCAATACTATGATTTTGGGCTTTTTATTATGATTGGATGGTTTATAAAGGGATTTAGAAAAATGATTTCAATAAACGTGATTTCGGGTTTTGGAATCGGATTTCGGAAATATGATTCGGGATTCGATTTTGGAACTTGAAAAGTGGATTTCTGGATTTGGATTCGGAATGATGATTCCGTATGCAGACTTGGCTTCGGAATGATGATTTCGGATTCGGGTTTGGAAATGGATTATGGATTTGATAAAATGGGTTTTAATTGGATTTGCTGGATCTGGTATTGGGTTTAAAGACCCGGTTATGCTATGTGACGGGGGCGGGCCAGGATTGGGTTTAAAGACACGGGTTGAGTTTAAAAACTCGGATTTTGTGATTTCCCCCATAGGCCTATTGAGTTTAAAGACTCGGAAGTTTAAACACTCGGATTATATTGAGGCCTGGATTGAGTTTAAAGACTCAGATTGCTATTGATTTTAAAGACTCGGATTGTTCCAGCAGGTTCGATTGATTGAAATGGGTTTCAAAAATGTTTTCAAATATGTTTGGATTTCTTGGATAAGTTGATGGTTTCAGATGTTTTAGGCTATGACCCGGATGATATGGATTGTTAAGGTTTTGGGTTGAGGCCCGGGAATTGAGAAAAAGAAATGATTTCAGGCTAATGGTTTCATAAACGGTTATATTTATCTTGCATATGAAATGGTTTGATGAAATGGGTTTTATATGCATGCATTGATTTGTAAATTGAGGGTATAAATGTCTTTCTTAAAACTGTTTTGTAAACTTATTCTTTATTTTGTCCACTCACAGTCTTTTGTTTTTCGATACCCTCCAGGTTGTTGCGATACGGGCTGTTGTAAGAGAGACGGAGACCTCACACACGCGATCCACAGTAGGTTTTGCGCACTCTGGAAAGTCTGGAAGTTTTGGACGGTTCGCTTGGGAATCCCTTGTCCGACTTACGTGTTACATGGAGGTTGGACGTCGGGTTAGCCTTCATGTCGCATGTAAGTTAGACGGGAGCATGGATTATCCCTTAATCCCGGAGGATTAGGGGTAGGTTGTGTCATAACTTATCCAATCAATCTCAAACTAGGGTTACCATAACCCGACTGCTCATTTCAGCACGTCCATCTCGAGCGATCCATCCCACTCTACTCCGAAATGTCTTCCTATTCTGACACTGGTATCCAATCAACCAGTAACCACAATCCGAGGACTCTGTCCTCTCGTAACTCTATGGCTCCCAGCCGCTGAACCCACAAAAACTTGGCATTTCCTACTCAGTGCCCCAATCCATATCCGCCATGACCGCTCAATGGTCCCGACTATCAGGTCGTCACACGGTGTCTCTTGTTTCACTGGATCCTATCCACTAGTAACACTACGGCTCTAAACTGTTGGATTTGCACGAATATCGATCCAAGTCGGAATCAAATCTCACTACCACGCGGTAAATCGAACCCTAAACCATTGCACCTCATGCCAAACACATCCTTATAGGGTTCGATTCCACTGAATCCTCATACTCTTACCCTAACTATCAGGTTGATGACGGGTTATTACCACTGCAGAGACATCACATCCTCGACCTGCGCGTACCACAAGAGCAACATATGCTTGTATAACACGTTGACATTAGGGTACCCCATGGTAACTCTGCTCTAATACCACTTGGCAGAACCCGTCCCAAATCCCCCCGGGATTAACGCTGGATGTGCCTGCTCCCGTCTAACACGAAGTGTCAGTCAAGGGATAATTCCAACCTTAGCCCAAACGGGACTTCTAGAGTGCGCCAGGATCGGAAGAAGAGTGTGATGTCTCGGTCTCCGCTACAGCCCGTATCTGCGATCAACCTGAAAGGAATTAAAACCATTGAAAGCTGTGAATGGACAAAAACAATAATTTAATAAAATCATTTCACAAAGAAACATTTATACCTTTCACTAAAAAGCATGCATGCATTCGAAAACCAATTATCAAACCATTTAGTGAAATCAATCATTAAACCATTAGGGCCATAGTCTGAAACTGTAAACCAAATATATGGGAACTCAGCCCAAAACCAATCATGTGGGAACTCATCCCAAAACCATGTTTGTGGGAACTCTGCCCAAAACCAAATCCGTAAAGACTCAACCCAAATCAAATCACGTGGGTCTCAGCCCAAATCCAATACATGTGGGTCTTAGCCCAAAACCAAATCCGTAAGGACTCAGCCCAAATTAAATCACGTGGGTCTGAGCCCAAATCCAATACATGTGGGTCATAGTCCGAAACCAATACAAGTGGGACTCAGTCCAAAACTGATACTAGTGGGTCTCAGCCCAAAACCAATCCTCAGCATCCCTGATGCCTGCCATCCCAGATGACACAATCCACACCACTGTCACAGTTCCAAGCTACGCGTGCTACTCGGGGTCTCAAATCCCAAGTGTCCCTAGGGTCTACCCAGGTCAATGACCTACAAATCAATGACCCTCCCTGGGGGAGGTTTTAACCTCTAGCAATCCTACTCCTGAGTCACTATACGGACCGGTCGCTCCGTGCAATTACCCCTTGTAGCCAATGCCCCGTGACTACTCCAGGATCCTACGAGACGTCTGGAGGAGACTACCCGCCAATTCAGGATACGACGGGACGTCTGGAGGGCAACTGCTCATGAGGATGGTATACAAAAAACTGTTTCAAATCATTCAAAGGGATAAGCCCGGGTTTTCCATAAAACCATCGTAAATCCAAATTCATTTGGGGTCCCCTACCCGAAATCAAATTTTAAACAATAACTGGGCCTCATGCCCGATTTTATAGCCAACTGTGCCTCAAGACCGAATTCGTAAACCAACGGAGCCTCCAGCCCGATCATATAACTCAAATGGGCCTCAAGCCCGATTTCTCATTAAATCAAATGGACTCCAAGTCCGATAGTTTCCAACCAAATGGGTCTCATGCCCGATTCCATATTTCCAAAACCCCTTTCAAATCGTCTTTCAATTGGGACTCATGCCCGAATCTCGATTTCACGCACTTCCCTGAAATCTTCCAAAACTGTAAATCCTCAGTTTCACGCCTCTCGATGAAACCTTCGGAATCACATATAAATTGTGTAAAACATACGCACGTAGTACACTTGACCGAAGCCCAAACATCATATAAAATAGAAATCTCAAACTACACGCACTAAGGCATTTTCCTCCGAAAATGCCCAACAAAGCATATTTAAAACATATGCACTCATGACATCTCAAAATATGTTTGTAAACACATATAAAACATTTATGCATGCATCAATTTAGAAAACAAGGTCCACTCACAGATCGTCCACGTTGCGCCTCGATATGCGTGTCATAAGCCTCTCCCAGCCAATCACCATCTCTGGGGTTCCCATATGTAACAACCCATCCCGGAAGTCGGGATTACCTTAGTAGTTAAGGACGGATTAACGAAGAAAATAGGTGATTAGTTGGTTACGTTTGGACGGGTGGCGTAGAATGATGATTTTGCCCTTGGAATGGGCAAAATGTTGACTTTTAGTTCAGCAGGTCAAATGGACATTGACCGATGACCGTGACGTAGTTCGGGACGTCACGAGTCCATAGACAGGAGGCACGCCTGGTTCCGACATCCGAGGAGGAAGTTATGATGTTCGGAAGGTTGAGGGCACTTTCGTAATTTGGTTAAAAGAGGGGTATTTGTTGAATTTTTGAACGACAAGGTTTCTTCATGCAAACCGAGGACCGTTAGGAAGGTCTCTAGACCCTGAGTACAACGACAGGCGGCACATCATCATCGGACTTCGGATGTATTTGTTATGGGTTTAGGAATGCGAAGGGCAAAATGGTAAATTTGCAAGGCAGGGGTAAAATGGTCATTGGCTGTTTTAGAGTGTGTGCCAGTGAGATCAGGACACCTGGCAGTTTTTGGGTGGAGTGACCATCATAAATTGGACACATGTCCCTTTCTAGATGGCTGTAGAATTTGGTTCACCGCCTTGTCAAAAATTAAAAACCGTTGATCGTGGAAGTGGTCTTTTACGGCAACAGAGAACAGAGGGTGACCGTGAATCCTTTGCCCCTTGGTCTTCACCTTTGACGGTGATGTGTGAGAAGAAAGAGAGACTTGATGAGGAGGAAGGAGGTTGTGACGCCGAGGAGGACCGCCGTGTGCGGTGGCAACGAGTTTGAAGGTAAGACTTGTGTTCTGTTTTTAGAAGTTAACAAGGATAGATGGTTTTTAGATAATTTGTTTGTATCTGTGGTTCCTGTAAGGATTTAGGAAGCAAACGGAGCTTAAGAAACTCGTTTTCGAGGCCTAAGAAGGGTGGAAGGTGATGTTAGCCGTGGAAGTCGGATTTCCAAATAGACATGGCGAAGTTCGATTTATAGTTTGATAATCGTATTGATGCTTTAGGTAAGGTTCTGTTAATGATTTGGCATTGAACACGGGTGCAGAGAGGGCCTGAAACAAACCAGGGAGGCCAAAATTAAAATTTGAATATGGCCGGTTCGACAAGTCGACATGGGGAGGTAAGCTCTAGTCCCATTTTTCACGAATTAAATTTAAGGATTGATTGGAAATAGCAGGACGAAAATAGTGGATTAATTAAAAATAAAAACGGATTAAAAAAGGAAGTAGAAATGGACAAAACCGTGAACGCCGGTTCGGTTCGACCGGACCAGTTCGAACCTGTTCAGATCGGATTGGACAGAGGAAGGAGACGATGAACAGTAAGGTGCGTGGCTCCCACGCGCAGTCCCTTTGGGCTGCGCGTGAGGGCGCGTGGGGCCTCTTTTGGGGATGGTTCCAACAAGACTTTTAGAGTATTCGATGTAACGAACATTTTGGCGCTGGTTTCGAGTCAATGGGACATTGTCTCGATATGTTTCGGGATATCCGAAGGTTTTAGGGTTCGGATAAAAATAGTTAAAAATACGGGAAAATTATGGGACTTTAGTATGACCTTTCTGAAGTCGTTAGTGACCTTATTATGGGATTTGGATAGGTTCGGGATAGCCGAGGATAGCGGATTGGCCGGGAACTGCGTAAGTGCGCGCGTATTGAGACGACGACGCTATGGTCTGTGAGTGGACTTTGCTTTCTAACTTATGATGCATGCATATATGTTTTTATATGTTTTATATACGTGAATCTATGATTTGATTTATGATCTTGCTGCTTTATGGTTTTGCACGTTTTCGAGATAATTACGGGATTTTACGTTTTACGAGATTTCGAGCAATCTTGTGATTTGACTGTGGTTTTAATGATTTAATTTCGGGAATTGAAATATGATTTGATTTCAAGGATTTGAAAAGGATTTTGGAAAAGTGATTTCGGGCTTGGAGCCCTGTGCATGAGCTTTCGGTTTTGAAACTGGATTTCGGATTTGGTTTTGAGTTTCAAAAAGGAAGTCTGGATTTGGGTTCGGGATGATGGTTCCGGATGCTAGCTCACGGAATCATTGTTGCTAATTTGGAGAAGGATTTTCTGTGGTTTCACTGAATGGTTGAAAAAAATGGTTTTGGGTTTAAAGACCCGGAAAAAGAGAAAAACCCACTGGATCTGGTTTTGAGTTTAAAGAATCGGATTGATTGACGGGGAGGAGGGCCCTGGATTGATGTTTTGAGTTTAAAGACTCGGTATGGTTTTGAGTTTAAAGACTCGGACATGATACCCCCCAAGGCCTGTGATTGTGTTTTGAGTTTAAAGAATCGGATATACCGGGAAGGCCTGGCTATTTGCGCATTGTGTTTTGAGCTTAAAGACTCGGGCGCACTTGAGATCCAGTAACTTGTATGATTGATATTTCCACTGGTTTTTTTTTTCACTGGCTTTCTGATGTTTTGGGCAGTGGCCCGAATGAATTGGATTTGACGAGTTTTGGGACTGAGTTCCCGGATTTGAAATGGTTTTCGATGGTTTTGGGCTGAGGCCCGGGATGTGAGAAAAGGAAACTGTGTTCGGTTTGTCTTACATGGTTTACTTAGCCGAAAGATTGAATGGTTTTTTTTATGACATGAATTTGATATGCATGCATATGTTTTTTAAACGGAGGGTATAAATTTAAATGTTTTATTGCACTGTTTTTGAACTTGTAATTTATTTTTTTCCACTCACAGTCTTTTCGTGTTTTCGGGGTCGAGAGAGACGGAGACATCACACCCTTGCTCCACAGTAGTTCGGTATACTATGGGAAGACCGGTACCTTATTTGGATGGTTGGAAAGAGAATCTCTTGTCCGACTTACGTGTCGCGTGAAGGTTGGACATCGGTTTAGCCTTCGTGCCATGCGTAAGTCATACGTTATCGGGATTTAGCCCTTAATCCCGAGGGATTAGGGGTTGGTCCTGAAAATTGGTATCAGAGCGAGTTTTCGTATATTCTGTAGTGACGACCCGAATGGTATGTCTGTAGTGAACCTGTGGCACTTGCGGGTTTGGATAACCCAGACGACGGGGATGATTGAGGAACCCCGTGGGATTACTAGATTGTAGTGGGAAGTACCTGAGGGAACCGTGAGTTGGAGTTGTGGTATCATAATCCTTCTAGTTTGGGCCGACTTACGGCTGGCTTGGAGATGGTGCTGCTAGGTCCAGCCGAAGTAGTGGGTGCCTGGTGGATGACTCTGGACGAGGATTCGTACTTAGAGCAAGGTAGTTATGACCATGGGTAGGTCATGTGTTAGGACGAACGGTCAGGAAGCCGTTGGTTGAGCAGAATAGCGCAGTGGAAGCGCGGTGTACCTAGGCTTCATGTTGGATCGGGCTAGGTTGGTATGGGCAGGTTTGACCATCAGTGGGATTAAATTTGTGGACTCGTCCTGATGTGTTAGAAATGCCGAGGTTGGCATTTGGGTAATGCCGAGGCCCGTGTTTGGCAATTGTCTGAGATTGGCGATCGACGACTTTGAGGGTAGTGACTGAAGAGTCCGGAGGAGGTATACTTGTGGATCACGTACCACGATTGGAATCTCGGAATCAGAAGATGTTGTGGTTTAGAGGATGAGTTGTCGTGCTAATTTCGAGATGGTGTTAGTTGTTGAGTGCCAGTTTGGGAGTTTTCGTGGTGACACTTTCAGAGTAGTAACCCCCAAGAGTACTTGGTGATGCCGGGAGTGGCTGTGTGGTGAGTGCCATAGGATGGTGTTAAGTTGGATTAAGGCAGGATGACTTGTGCTGTCCTAGTTGTGGACCTTGAAGAGTTCCGTTGGAGGATGACGGAAGGAAATGGCAAAAGGAGTGACTATAACTGATCGATATGAGGTTATTGAAGAGAACCCACAATCTAGACGTGCAGTAGGATTGAATTGGACTTTCCCGAAAGACGTGTAGTTTAGCATGGTGGTAGGATTGGACTGACGAATGATACAAGAAAAATGTGACTGGCTGATAGGCAAATGTTAATCGGTATGGGTACGAAGAAGTTTAGGTGTCGTAGGGACGGTTACACCTTGATGTTGTTGGAGGGAACGTGTGGATCGGATTAGGGTGATCCCGAGTGATTGCTTGATTGGTAGGCTGTATGTGGAATTTCGGGACGAAATTCTTTTTAAGGAGGGTAGATTGTAACAACCCGTCTCGGAAGTCGGAATTAGCTTAGTAGTTAAGGACGAATTAATGAAGAAAATCGGTGATTAGTTGGTTACGTTTGGACCGGTTGCGTAGAATGACGATTTTGCCCCTAGAATGGGCAAAATGTTGACTTTTAGTTCGGGAGGTCAAATGGACATTGACCGAAGACCGTGACATAGTTCGGGACGTCACGAGTCCGTAGACAAGTAGCACGCCCGATTCCGACATCCGAGGAGGAAGTTATGATTTTCAGAAGGTTGAGGGCACTTTCGTAATTTGGTTAAAAGAGGGGTATTTGTTGACTTTTTGAACGACAAGGTTTCTTCATGCAAACCGAGGACCGTTAGGAAGGTCTCGAGACCCTGAGTACAACGACAGGTGGCACATCATCATCGGACTTCATATGTATTCGTTATGGGTCTAGGAATGCGAAAGGAAAAATGGTAAATTTTCAAGGCAGGGATAAAATGGTCATTGGCTGTTTTAGAGTGTGTACCAATGAGATCAGGACACCTGGCAGTTTTTGGGTGGAGTGACCATTAGAAATTGGACACATGTCCCTTTCTAGATGGCCGTAGACTTTGGTTCACCGCCTTGTCAAAAATTAAAAACCGTTGATCGTGGAAATGGCCTTGCACGGCTGAAAAACAGAGAACATAGGGTGACCGTGAATCCTTTGCCCCTTGGTCTTCACCTTTGACGGTGATGTGTGAGAGGAAAGAGAGACTGGATGAGGAGGAAGGAGGTTGTGCCACCGAGGAGTACCGCCGTGTGCGGTGGCAACGAGTTTGAAGGTAAGACATGTGTTCTGTTTTTAGAAGTTAACAAGGATAGATGGTTTTTAGATAAGGTTCACTACACTACTTCGGCTGGACCTAGCAGCACCATCTCCAAGCCAGCCGTAAGTCGGCCCAAACTAGAAGGATTATGATACCACAACTCCAACTCACGGTTCCCTCAGGTACTTCCCACTACAATCTAGTAATCCCACGGGGTTCCTCAATCATCCCCGTCGTCTGGGTTATCCAAACCCGCAAGTGCCACAGGTTCACTACAGACATACCACAGGATAGAGAGGGCCTGAAACAAACCAGGGAGGCCAGAATTAAAATTTGAATATGGCCGGTTCGACAAGTCGACATGGGGAGGTAAGCTCTAGTTCCATTTTTCACGAATTAAATTTATGGATTGATTGGAAATAGTAGGACGAAAATAGTGGATTAATTACAAATAAAGAAGGATTAAAAAAGGAAGTAGAAATGGACAAAACCGTGAACGCCGGTACGGTTCGACCGGACCAGTTCGAACCAGTTCAGACCGGGTTGGACAGAGGAAGGAGACGATGAACAGTAAGGTGCGTGGCTCCCACGCGCAGTCCCTTTGGGCTGCGCGTGAGGGCGCGTGGGGCCTCTTTTGGGGATGGTTCCAACATGACTTTTAGAGTATTCGATGTAACGAACATTTTGGCGCTGGTTTCGAGTCAATGGGACATTGTCTCGATATGTTTCGGGATATCCGAAGGTTTTAGGGTTCAGATAAAAATAGTTAAAAATACGAGAAAATTATGAGGCTTTAGTATGACCTTTGTGAAGTCGTTAGTGACCTTATTATGGGAAGACCGGGAAGGCCTGTGATTGTGTTTTGAGTTTAAAGAATCGGATATACCGGGAAGGCCTGACTATTTGCGCATTGTGTTTTGAGCTTAAAGACTCGGGCGCACTTGAGTTCCAGTAACTTGTATGATTGATATTTCCACTGGTTTTTTTTTCACTGGTTTTCTGATGTTTTGGGCAGTGGTCCGAATGAATTGGGTTTGACGAGTTTTGGGACTGAGTTCCCGGATTTGAAATGGTTTTCGATGGTTTTGGGCTGAGGCCCGAGATGTGAGAAAAGGAAACTGTGTTCGGTTTGTCTTACATGATTTACTTAGCCGAAAGATTGAATGGTTTTTTTTTATGACATGAATTTGATATGCATGCATATACTTTTTGAATGGAGGGTATAAATGTAAATGTTTTATTGCACTGTTTTTGAACTTGTACTTTATTTTTGTCTACTCACAGTCTTTTTGTGTGTTTCGATACCCTCCAGGTTGTTGCAGAACGGGCTGTGGATCGAGAGAGACGGAGACATCACACCCGTGCTGCATAGTAGTTCGGTATACTCTGGGAAGACCGGTACCTTCTTTGGATGGTTGGATCGAGAATCCCTTGTCCGACTTACGTGTCGCGCGAAAGTTGGACGTCGGTTTAGCCTTCGTGGCATGCGTAAGTCAGACGGGATCGAGATTTAGCCCTTAATCCCGGGGGATTAGGGGTGGGTCCTGACACCAAACCTGTCCAAATCTTACTAGAGGGTTACTAACTATATTAATAACCTCTCATTAAAGCCCTCTAATTTTCCGGAATTTTAATCATATTTTAAACTCGATCCTAAACCTTCGGACATCCAGAACTATATCGAAACGATGTTCGATCGACTCGAAACCAGTTCCAAAATGTTTATTACATCGAAAGGATGATTTCATATGTTGAACATGTCCCCAAACAATGTCCCACTCGCCCCCACAGGCCGCCCAAAGGCACTGTGCGTGGGCTTCACGCGCCACTGCACTGTTATCTTCTTCCAGCCATCAACCCTGTATGAACCAGTTTCTGCAATTCTGATCCTCCCGAATCGGCGAGACCTGTTCAGGGCCATATCTCTCCCATTTTTCATCCTTTTCCACCCATTTCAATTCCTATAATTTCCTCTAATCATTCCGTATCGAATCACGGGTTCAAAACCTAAAAACTGAGTCTAGAGGCTACCTGTTCGAAGAGGAACCGAAATGGAAGCCTACCACCGCACTCCGCGATCGACTCCGGCCTCCTCCGTCTCCGTTCTCGATTCCAATCACCTCGTAAGACCACCGGGAAACCATCCCAATCTTTAGAACCAATCAACAACCCCTAAAAACCCATATTCGAATTTTTGTACCAAAACCTTACCGTTCACAGTTTCACGGCCACTGTTCACGACGGTCCTCGATCTCATCACCGTCCAGCTCGTCTCGATCTTCTCTCCCTTTTTCATTCATGGGTCACAATGATCAGGTGAGGTTTGAGGGGTGTTTGTGAGGGATGTGGTGGCACGGTTTTGGTTCGAATGGATGGAACAGATGAGGATGGAGGGTGGGTGCATGTATCTGTGTAATGGGAGCAATGGATGGGTGACACTTGTCACTCATCCATTGGGCCTGAACTAAATATCTAGGCCCCACTAAGTGACAAATGTCACATGTCTCGTAAAACGTGCAATAGTTCCTCGGAAATTCCGTGAACCGTAATTTTCCTATCGAACGTCCGATTTCGACGTGCCACCTGTCTACGGACTCGTATCGACCCAATCTGCGTAATGGTCCTCGACCCTCGGGCATCAGACCTCCTGGATCAAAAGTCAACTTTTTTCCCTTGTTTAGGGGCAAAATCATAAGTTTACCCTGAACGTTCGTTAAGTCTCGGCTAACCCATAATTAACTCTTAATTAATCCTTAAAATCAGTGACGGGTCGTTACATAAATGAGTGAAACAGAATTTATGACACGATATGAACCCGACACGATACGATACGAACCCGACACGACACGACTTATTGCCACACCTACTAAAACGTTTCGAGATATCATCTTTTGTTTATAGATGTATGTATCCACATATTTAAGATAAAATTTAATATTAGTATCAGTTTTTATAAAAGCGATGTAACTAAAGAAAAATTTCAGTACTTTGTTTGAAAAAAAAACATTGTTACTCTTAATTATTCAAATGTCATTATGCTGAAAGAAAACCCTTTGAAAGATCAAAGAGAACCGTAACGTACAGTAAATAAGTTAGATATGTATGTTGATCAAATTTTCACAGCTACAATAGTCACACCTGTTGTAGCGAACCAAAGCAACAACACACAATAAAAGATTGGAAAAAAGAACCACACGGAGCTAGTTGATAAATGATTACGTCACCAACAATGCGGGACTGAATTTGGGCTCGATCCATATATGGTGTGTTTTTTTATATAGTAGAAATAAAATTACCAAACAAAATCTCTAAAATAACTTACTTTAGGTCAGATTTTAACTACACAATAATTAGCTATTTATAGCGCACAGCCCAATACACGCCTTACTACACGCATACTGCATGCCCTAGAAACTCCTACGGTAAAAAAACATTATCAGTTATAGCATGTTTTAACACGCCATTAATCATATTCCTTCTTCCTTTTTTGATCAATGAGATTGAATGCCGTCTTTGCTCTTACAAATTTTAAAAGGAAAAGAATTATATATATATATATAGGTATATAATTTGTACATCTGTTTATAATTATAACTTCCCAACATTATAAAATTATAACTTCCCAACATTATAAAATTATAACTTCCCAACATTATATACAGAGATAAAATAATTCCACACTTTTTCTGGAATATAGAAAAGAGATACATTAATATAAAGTTTATACATAGTTTGTACAAAGCAGCAAAAAAATATGAAATATACAGAAGGATTGAAAGAATGAATAAATTCAAATAAAATCGATGAAAGAGCTAAAACAAGGTGAAGAAACAGGACACCATCACTCACTAGCTGCTTTCGATTATGATGTGCTCACTGTTGCTTAGCAAGCCTATGAGATCACCATGCTTATGAAAGTCAGAGATAGAATAACCCACCCTTTTAAATATATCGGAGGCTTCATCAAAGGGTACGGCTCTGACCAACAACAACACAAAGCAATTTGTAACAAGAATCCATCTCCTCATGTTTCCATTCTAGTGTAAGTGGTAAATACTAAATACAAAGCAAAGCAAAACATAATCAGAATCCAACTCTCAAAATCATGTTACCACAACCACTCGCGTAAACAAACAAACAATCTGCAGGATTCTGATTATGGACAATCTGCAAACATTCCAATGTCGAGTGAATCTGCCCAATTACATGACTAAATATTTTGGGAAATGAGAAAACTTACAACCATATGATGAATTGAAAATCCCCATGACACATGGAATTGGCAAGAGAAGACTAATAGTACCAAGAAACATTTTCTTTAGTCTTGAAATCCCCAATATCATATTTCTAATAACTACAAGAAATTTTCAATTTGAAATAAGCCCAAATGACTAGACATTAATTTGACAAACATGAAAAGAATTAGATACCCATGGCTTGCACAGCGCAAAACTAAGAATCCACCAAACATTTCTCAACCCAAAATACTACCAAGAAGCTCTAGGGTCGCAAACTTAAACCTCTGAGATCAAACATGGCCCCTGTGATTTTACAAGTTAAAAACAATGACGAATTTTACTACCTAACAAGTGAAGGACTTGCGAGTTGATCCACATTCGGTTTTACTACCGCTTGTTACAAGTCATCGTGGTGTACCACATTGTCTCTTAGGGGTAACCTATGACAGGGGCGTGGGCACCACGCTAAGAGGCTTAGGATGGTGCAGGGAAGTATTCGATGTTACAAATATGTAGGTGCAGTTTTCGAGTAGATCAGACATGGTCTAGAGGAAATTTTAAGTATTCAAAGGGTTATGTCTAGGTTTTAATTCGATTTAATCCCAAAAAATTAGGGGGCTTAAATGTAAAATTATTTGGGACGTTAGTGGCCTTTAGTGATAATTTTGGCAAGTGGTACAATTCTTGAAATTTACGTAAGAGCGTGCAACTCAAAAGTCATCTGCTAGGACGGTGTGTGAGTAGATTTTTATTTTAATAAATTATTAATCATGCATATTTAATTGACTTTATTATGTGATTTACATTGTCATGGTTCGATTATGATTTTTAAATGTTTTTTGGAGAATTATTGATTAATTTCGAATACACGTTTTACGATGTTTTGCATAAATTGTGTTTTGAGTTTAAGCACGAATTTTGATTGGTTTTACGACATTGATATATGTTATATATATATATATATATTTTCTCGATATTTGTGAATTGGTCCGTTCATAGATAGCCCCCCTCAAATTGCTGGTTATTTGGTTAGTCTCAGATGCCTAGAGCTAGGCTTTGTTTTCCAAATACTGGTGATTAGATTATGGCTCAGACGTCCAGAGTAAGGCTTGGACGTCAAGACCTGGCCTACTGGTGGTGTGATTTGATGATGATTGATATTTGAGCAACGGGTTGGTTATGGAGGATTATTGCCATTTGAGCCTTGATATTTTTATATTGACTTGAGTTATTGTTACTGATTGATTTATGGTTATTTACTCGTATTTCGAGATTTATGGTTTATTATTATTTTTTAATCGAGATTTGACGATTTTTTACTTAAGCATGCGTAGTTTTAGAAAACGGAGGGTACAAACTATTGCTTTTGAACTATGTTTTAAAGTGTTTATTTTCATCCACATCCATGTTTTATTGGTTTTACTTACCCTCATGGCCGTGTTACGGAGACGGGGATCTACTTAGAGTTAGAGGTATAAACTCACTACTGCTCAATTGTTGACATTTTATGGTAAATTTCTGTACTTTGAGTTGTACTTTGAAACTTATGCTCTGTATGTTGTGACGTAGATGATTCCGTAAAGTATCCCTACTCTAACAGATTGTTGATTTTGACGATATTATGTGATATGCTTAAGGTTAGCTCGACTTTTAGTATTGACTGTCAGATGAAAGCAGAATCTTTACGTTTACCGAGGTATTTTCTGAAAGAGATCCTATCAAAAATTGGCTTAAAATTTCTCTCATAAATTAACCCTACCTAAATGCAGTTGAATATATGTCATAGATATTAAATTTTTGGGCAATGCTATTTGGACCCTCTAAATTGACCACATTTAGTGACCTTGTTGATGTGCCAATCAATAAATGGTCTAATATAAATATAGAATAATTTCATTTATTAAAATAATACCATTCATTGATTGACACATCAATATGGTCACTAAATGTGATCAATTCAGATGGTCCAAATAACATTATTCTAAATTTTTAGAACCAACTGGGATTGTACACAGTTGTGAATGTTAGTAATCAAGAGGACGCGACGTTGTATGTAAATTAATACACCAGCAATATTTAACATGCACACCGGTACATGAGAAGAAAGTAAGAATCCCTCCTCCTTAAATCTCCAAGTCTCAACACCCAACTGCAACCAAGTGTTGAATGTTTTACCAAAACTGTAGAGGATTTCATCTCCATGTATTAACACTTAGATTTTTTGGGTGTAAATATAACCCAAATAAATGATATATTTAACTAATAAATTCATTATTTAATATGGAGGTGTCTGTAAGCCATTAGTAATATTAACAAGAGTAATTCAGATGTTATATAAATTATAGGACACGTGATGCCTTTATAATTTTCGAGTGGTTTTGCCTTCGAAAGCCCGTAAATTATCTTTAATTAAATAATACATATTTTTCATACCTTGGTTGGTCAGCTAATAAGCCTTCAAAATATTACTATCAACGTCAAATTTATTTTAGCCCAACATCCTCAAGCAACCTTATTATGTACCAAGTCAAATCACTTTGCCACCATTCTAGCCCTTGTCAAGTTGAATACTCACACTACAACAAAATTGTGTTTGCCTAGCTGAGGGGCTCCGCCAAGCACAAATCAATATGCGATGGGCTATCGTTTGTCTGGCGCGTCTCCGTCGGGCCAACTGCGTCGAGCAGGCATCTTTGGGAAACGGTTTAGCCCGGCGAATGACGGTGATCCACCGAGCTAAACACTAGTTAACATTTTTTGTCCAGCGCAGTGTTCGCCGAGCAACGTAGTGGGAAAATACGATCGCGAGCAGGCACGTAAGGTTTTCCCGGAGAAGGTGCGTTGGGCAAGATTATCTGGCCCGACGAAGGTGCGTTGGGCAAGATTATCTAGCCCGACGAAGGTGCGTCGGGTAAGCTTTGATTACACCGTCGTTGCTTAATAAAACCTAAAAAAATTATAATTAAACGAAAATTAAATCTAATATATATAAAATAAATGTAATAATTTTACATAATTAAAAAAACCTAATAAAATTAAATGTTCGGTGGTGGGTGAGCATCATCTTGGGCAGTCTGCTGACTAGGATCCAGCTGGGAATGTGAGCCATTGACATCAGGTATACGCTTATCCATTTGGGTGAATAGCATTGTAAGCTAGGCCTGCATAACTTCCTATTGGGCCTCAAGGCGCGTATGCCTAGCCTTAAACTTCGTATTTTCCGCTTGAAAGGCCTCCAAGTTGCCTTGTAGCTGAGTGACCTCCTTGGGATTGACTCCCCGAGACGAACTCAAGGATCGGCTCGAGACATCTCGAAAGAGCCTTGCTCTGGCGCCCCGGACAATTTTCCCGGGTCGTCGACCAAGATGACGCTCTAGGATGCCAATCGACATCCCGAGATCCAGTAGTTAGTCTTGCAGCGGGACCTCAGGTCGTTGCTGGGTCAACTGTTTATGAGTCTGTTGCACGTCCTCTACCATGACAACCTATAAAGTTGAGTAAAGTAATAATGACAAAATTACGTAATTAAAAATAATAAAATATTTAATAATTGCAAACATTGAACTTACATGAATATCGTCAGCTGCCTCATTGCTTCGTCCATCATAAACCTCCCCCCAGGCTTCAACCTCTGGGAGCAAGGACTCAGCCGAACGTCGTGCCTCATGTCGAGCGAACAAGGGGCACGATCCCCATGATGCTCAAATTTCTTATCTGCCTGGTTCGCCTTGTTAGCTTTTGATTTTACGTGCACATTAGAAAAACAATTATTACTAATACGGAAGTACGTAAATTAATATTCTCAATTAAATAAATATAGAAAAAATGAACTTGCTTTAAATTGGTCGCTTATCCAATGCGCGCATAACCATTGCCACCCCACTAGCTTGTCCCGTAGAATCTCCTTAAGAGGATTTTCCAACACCAGAGCATGTGAGCTCCAGCGCTCGTAGTAGGTATGGAGCTCGAACTTACAGTCGGAATACCGTTTCTGCCAATGGAAGTTGATATATTTCATTAGAGCGGCGTTGGTCTCATCCCATTCAAAATTAATCTACAATCCAATATTAAAGTATGTTAAGCTATAAAAAATTAAAAAAAAAATTAAAAAAGTTAAAATTTTTCATACCCATAAATCAGACCAACAAATGACGAGCTCCGCGGGGTCTTGTTCTCTGAAGGTGTCCGCCATCATCTTCGATTTGCCGCGAATAATCGTCCCCATTTCCCGCTCGAGCAAAGTATGCACGTTAGGGTACGGTGCGCAAAGTCGTTCCTCCCACACCACCTGCATTTTCGTTCAGGTCGACCTGCAGATCTGCTGAGACTTTAACCCTTTGCTAATGCCCCGCACTTTTATGGTACTCCCAACAAATTCGATTAACATTAGTACATAAAGGTATAAAAAATATATACAAGTTTTAAATTCAATAAGATATTAAACTTACCATATGAGATATGTGCATCGCCTCCCTCTGCAACGTCAACACCAGTGGCCTCAGGGGCAGTACGGGGTTACCCTTGTTTCAAGCTGGTGCGACGCCTCGCTCATCGAGGTCCTGGTATCACCCAATCGTCAGGAATGACTCTCGAGGGTGCTGAGGAAGTTCCTGGCTGATCTGTTGATGATGGCCCAATAGAAGGTGATGACTGCTCCGTCGGGGAGAGAATTGGTCTCAGAGATGGCTGCTCCGTCGGGGAAGGCACTACCCGAGATGCCTGCTCCGTCGAGGAAGACACTGGTCTAGGACATGGCTGCTCTGCGGGCACATTACGACGACCTCGCGAAGTGATAAATTCATGTAAAGACATCTGCAATACAAAAGTAATTAATAATAATAATTATTGAAATAATTAAATAATTTCTTACAATTTCTAATAATTTCCAAAAATATGCATTAATCCACTAATTTCTAATAATTTCTAAAATTTTCCAATAATGCAATAATTAAATACAATTCAATAATTTTCGAAAATATCAAAAAATTCGAGAATTTCCAAAAATATATAATTATTTCAAATAATTAACTAATGTACTAATTTTCAATATTCTCTGAAAATTTCAAAAATACGATAATTTCCAAAAAAATATATTTTAATTTCAATTATATTCCAATAATTACATATTTAAATAATCTTCAATAATTTCCAAAATTTTCCAATACTTCGATAATTTCCAAAACTTCCAATAAATTCCAATAGTTAACCAATTAAATAATTTTCAATAATTTCCGAAAACTACCAAAAATTCGATAATTTCCAAAATTTCCAATAGTTAACTAATTAAATAATTTTCAATAAATTCCAAAAATTACCAAAAATTCGATAATTTCCAAAACTTCCAATAAATCCAAATAGTTAACTAAGTATATAATTTTCAATAATTTCTGAAAATTACCAAAAATTCGATAATTTCCAAAAATTTCTAATAATTCACATCCAATAAATAATCTAATAAAACATTCTATACAAACACCAATCCAAAAATTCACATCCAATAAATAATCTAATATAACATTCTAGATAAAAAGTAATAAATCAATCCAAAAATTCACATCCAATAAAAAATCTAATAATTAATCCAAAAACCAATCCAATATTATGAATTAATCTAAAAAACCAATTCAATAAATAAAAATAAATAAAAAACTGAAAAATGAGGGCTTACAATGAGGAAACGAGGAGAGTAGCTTGAGAGAGAAAGATTGAGAGTGAGAGGAGCGAGAGGGTGGTCCGATTTTGGGGTTTAGGGTCGCTGGTTTGGGTTGTGGGTCTTTGGGTTCAAGGTTTAGGGGGGTTTGGTTCAGGGGTTAGGGGTGAGTAATAGTGGAAGTGGAGTGAATGGGTGAGACTGATTGGGAGAGAGAGAGAGAGAGAGAGTTGATTAAGGGAGTGATAGAGGGGGTTGAGGAGTTGTAGAGAGGCAGTGCGCGCGGTGGGTGGGTTTTTGCAAAATGAAGAGAGGAAAAATGTAACGACCCGTCCCGAATTTCGGGATTAGATTAGTGACTAATGAAGGATTAGTGAGATTAATCGGTGATTAGTTGAGCAAAATTGGACGGACGACGCAAAATGACCGTTTTGCCCCTAAAAAGTGTCACTCATCCCATTGGTCATTATCCCTAAAAAGTGGATCTAAATAATTAAAATATTATTATCCTAATTATTTTATATTTAATCCCACCCACTTTCCATCTCCACTATTCATCTCTACCTCCCCCTCTCATCTCCATCGTCCATCTCTCCCTCATCTGATCATCATCTATCATCTTCTTTCATTTTCCATTCCCTAACCCGAACACCACCTTCTCCTTTCCCTCTAAACAAACAACACTCGACACACATATCACCTCACCACCATGACGATCTTGTGTTCGTGTGAGAGACCGTGAGTGAGGGAGTGATCAGAGGGGCTGAGAGACGACAGGACACTGCGGTCCACGATGGAGCCGAGAACCCATTTTGTTTTCAAAATTGGAAGAATGCGTTTTGGATGTTGTTTTGAGTTCCTATTAATTCTAATGAGACCCAGGGACCAGGATGACTCGATGGGGATCAATTTCGATGGAAATGGGTGGCTGGAATGGCAGTAAACGGCGGAGGAAGTCGAAGCTTACTGTTTGATCATGAGAGGTAAGCTTTTGATGGTTTTTCTCGTGTTATGAAGTCATAGATCGATAGGGATTGTTGTTAGAAACCTATAGGAATTGAAAGGGACAAGAATGGATCGAAAATGAGAGATTTAAAGCACTGAACCGTTCATGCCGGTACAGACCGGTCCGGTCTAGTCGAAACCAGGCGAACCCGATTCATCAGAGGTAGGGGATGAACAGTACAGAGGCGCATGGCTTTCACGTTCAGCCCCTTTGGGCGGTGCGTGAAGGGTCTTTTGGGGATGACTTCAACATGAATTTTAATCTATTCGATGTAACGAACATTTTGAGACTAGTTTCGTGTCGATCGAACATCGTCTCGATATAGTTCGGGGTGTCCGAAGATTTAGGATCGAGTTTAAAAATAGTTAAAAATTCGGGAAAATTAGGGGACTTCAATGAGAGGTTAATAAGGTAGTTAGTAACCCTCTAGTATGATTTGGACAAGTTTGGGGGTCCCGGTGACGGTGATTAGCCCGGGGAGGCTTACGGCACGAAAATCGAGGCGGCAACATATGACGATCTGTGAGTGGACCTGATTTCTAAACTGTGATGCATGCATAAATGTTTTATTTGTTTTATGGATATGATTTCTATCATGATGATTATGGATTCGTGATTTACTTGATTTCACGTACTTCGAGGATTTACGTATTTGCACGTAAATCGAGGTTTATAGTTTTGCACTGATTATACATGCTTATGGTTTCAAAAATGGTTTTGGATTTGAAAAAGTAAACTCGGGTATGAGATCCATTTGTTTTGGAAACCCTCGGACTCGAAGTCTATTTAGTTACATTATCGGGTCATGGGCCCAATTGGTTCGTGAATTGATTTCGGACTTGAAAATATGAAATAAAACACGAGACCCATTTGATTTACGAACTCTCGGACTTGAAGTCTAGTTGATTTAATAAGGCATCGGGCCGAAGGCCCAGTTGGTTTACGTATCGGGTTCGAGGCCCAATACATTTGCGTATCGGGCTCGAGGCCCAGTTGATTTACGAATTGGGCTCGGGGCCCAGTTAGGTTACAAAATAAGGCACGAAGCTCATTTAGTTTAAGAAATCGGGCGTGAGGCCCAGTTGGTTTATGAATTCGGGCTTGGAGCCCAGTTATGGTTTACGATTGTGATTTCGGGTCGGGGACCCATAAATGGATATCTGGTTCATGACGGTTTATGGGGACCGAGCATGATGTCAGGACCCGTCCCACTCCCCCCGAGATTAACGCCTGACGCCTGATCCCGTTTGACACGGAGTGTCATACAAGGGAAAATTCCGACTTTAGCCCGCTCGGGGCTTCATAGTACGCTATGATCCGAAGGAGGAGTGTGATGTTTCGGCCTCTGCGACAACCCGCATCCGCGATCAACCTGAAGGGCATTCAAAACATTAAAAGCTGTGAGTGGACAAAACAAAGATTTTATGAAAACATTTTCACTAAAAGACAGATTTTTATACCCTTCACTAAAAAGCATGCATGCATTCAAAAACCAGTTATCAAACCATTAGGGCCTTGGCCAAACATCGTAAATGAAACCAATCATACAAGCCACTGCCCAAATCAATGTGGGACTCAGCCCAAAACAAGTATATATATATATATATATCACCAAATAAATCGTATAACATAAAACCAATCCTGTCACGGTTTCCAAAGCAACGTGCGTGCTACCCCGGGGTCTCAAATCCTAAGTCTCCCTAGGGTCCACCCAAGTCAATATCCGCAGATCAATGACCCTCCCTGTGGGTTATAATCCATAAGCCTTCCTTAGAGTAAGGTACCCAATGGGGCGACTCCACTCAGTTAGTGCCCCGTGATTACTCTGGGGTCCACCCAGGCAAACGACCCTCCCCGAGGCGCTCTCGATCCTGGTATGTATCGTGAACAAACCAACCGACGCGACCACCTCTAGATCATGGTGCACACATCACCGATCGATATTTTGCACCGTCAGTACTCCAAAGTCGAGCCTCCAGTGGCTGCTCGAGAACAGGACATGCATCGTGACCTCTCCGAAAGGAACACATTCCCAGTTCGGAGGTGAGCGTCGTATCGTCCGTCGCCGTGCACACAGCACTCGCCGCGACCACGACTCAGACCCCGTAGGTCATCAATAGGGCCATATGCCCGAGACAAAACCAAATGGTTCTCATCCCCGATTTCTTAATTCCAAATCCAAAAAAAATTTACTTAAACCAAAACTACAAATACATATAAGCATCGTATAAAACTAAAAACCTTGAAATACATGCAAATACGTAACACACACAAATGCACTTATGGCATCAGCAAAACATATATTAAAACACATAATAAACATTTATGCATGCATCAATTTTTTTTAAAAAAGGTCCACTCATAGACCGTCCGAGCTTTTGCCTCGATACGCGTGTTGTACGCCTCTCTAGGGCTAATCACCATCTCTGGGGTTTCCAAACCTGTCCAAATCGTAATAGAGGGTTACTAACTACTTAAATAACCCCTCATTAAAGCCCCGTAATTTTTTCGGAATTTTTAACTATTTTTAAACCCGATCCTAAAATTTCAAACGTCCTGAACTATATCGAAACGATGTCCGATTGACTCGAAACCAGTCTCAAAATGTTCGTCGCATCGAATAGATGATTGCACAAGTTGGAACCATCCCCAAATAGTGGCTCACGCGCCCACATGCACCGCCCAAAAGGGCTGCATGTGGGAGCCACGCGCTAGCGACTGTTCATCTTCTTCCCTGCGATTGAATCGGTCTGAACCAAGCCCATATCTCATCCAATTTTCATGTTCTTCAAATCCAATCCTAATATACTTGTCTCAATCCTAGGAACCAAACCATAAAATTAGAACGAAGAAAACCCTCTAAAACCCCCTAGTTCGATTTCCCATTCACGACCTAGATTTCCTGTTTATCCCCTGGGTCGTTCGGCCATCTTCCACCCTCTTAAAATACTCCCTAATGATCATACTAACCCTATAATCACTTTACAATCCACAGAAAACAACCACAATGTTCAAGAATAAAAATTTGAATTCGAAATGTAAAGTGAATCGGGTTTACCTCTGTTTTGGGTTTCGTCCGCCGTCCATGGCGGTTCTGATGCTCTCACCGTTGTTGTACAGTCCCTCAGCCACTCTTTGTCTCATTCTCATGTCGAACCTGGTGAGGGGAAGGGATTGGGGTTATGGTCGATGGGGTTTGTACAAAATGGGAATGGGTTTCGTGTTTGGTTTAGACGAACAAAGAAATGGCGTGAAATGCATGAATGCAGGGAAAAGGGGTAATGGATGGGTGACACTTGTCACTCATCCATTGAGCCACTTCAAAAGATCTGGGCCCACTTGAGGACAAAATTCCACTTTTACTTCGTAAAACATACTATCGTGAATAGTACCTTGAAACATCCGTGAACCGTAACTTTCCCGTCGAATGTCCGATTTCGACGTACCGTCTGTCTACGGATTCATATCGACCTAATCTACATAACGGTCCTCGACCCTTGGCCATCGAACCCCCCGGGTCAAAAGTCAACTTTTCGCCCTTGTTCAGGGGCAAAATCGTAATTTCATCATGAACCTTCGTTAATCCTCAGCTAATTCTCTATTAGCCTCACAAATCCGTAATTAAGTCTTAATTAACCCTTAAACTCAGGGACGAGTCGTTACAACCTCCCTTCCTTAAATAATTTCGTCCTCGAAATTCAAATCGACCTATTTCCACAACCAAAATGTGGAATCCAATCATGTCCCCGCACACGGGCATCCTCGTGTAAAAGTACACGTCCGACACAGCCACACTTCGGCTTGTAAGTCTCACTCGAGACGAATGTCGACGTCTCGCCTGTCATACACTCTGACAGGTCAGCAATACCAAGCTGATGTCAAATTGGCTTTTCAGCCTACCACTCTAACACGCTCCCTTCTATAACCCTGGTGAGCTTTTCAGTTTGACGGTTCTTCTTATCCAAAAATTGGAGTTGATATCCTATTCAGCATCCGATCCGACAATTATCCTCATTGCTCCCACTGAGCGATAACTCATCTCCTGTCACTTAAACAGTTAACAACCGTAATCCATCGTTCAGAGGAGTATCATTTCTCCTCTAACATCCTCTAAGTCCACGATCACGATCGTGACTGGCCGGTAACGCTCGGCTCCACTGCACTTTTGCTGCGCTACTCTGATCTTGACTCGCTCTCGAGTACACGTATCGTAACTCGCATTACTCAGCGATCTCCGTTGATAATTGGACTCACCTCGAGTCTCAACTGTTGTACTACTCATCTTGTCGACACACAATCGACGTCTCACCCATTCGGAGTGTATATGGGATCCAAATACACCCTACTTGTCTCAGGTGAGAAAACACTCTGCACTGAAGGGTTACCTTAGTCATCCACTACTTGAGTCCCCGCTCACAACAACCACTGAACCCTACCAACTCACTTCATCTTCGTGACCAAGACAGATCGTACACACTCTTCACATATCCAAGACAGATAGTGCCCACTCGTCACATATCCAACCTCTATCTTGCCATCTCACCAATCACTCTAAAGATTCTTCAACAGTCTCACAATACGATTCTCCTCTGCTCCTAGTTTAGCATAGTCAGCACGGCAAATCACTCCAATGATTACCAGACCTCAGTCTACTTGCCTCAAGGTCGCCACAATTACCTCTGTCATTCCGATCATTCTCACACTACTCAATCTGACTTACCATCTATACCAAGTCAAAAAATTTGACCCATAACCTAGGTGTTCGGTTCTTACACCCTCTTTGAACCCTTTAGCTGTCATATCACTCCTCGTCATCCCACCCAGGGAAGAATCAAGGAGAATCCAAGATGATGACATCAAAGTTAATCCTATGTCATCCTCCAGCACCTAGCATTATCTACTAAAGAGCAGAAAACGAGAAGTCTCCTTCACCGACTTCTGAATCGAGAGTAGTTGCAACCATGTTGGAAGTATACCTAACTTTTCCAATTACTGAGCTAGTGGAAAAACTGAAATCCTCCTCCAACTAGGAGTATTCTCTGATAATTACTATAATGCTTAATCCTTTGCTTTTGAACTAAACACTTCCATTGATTCTCTTTGGCTTCTTCCATCTTTTCTGACCAATGACAATTATCGATAACTACTGTAATGACCTATTCTATTTCTCACCTTCAGATTTCTCCTAAAACAAGCGTACACGAAACTCAAGAGGTATGGTCAACCACAATCAACCAAAACCATCTCCATCATTATTCCAAGAATTACACTAGCCGACGAATCCTCCTCGTCGTGTAGTGATAGAAACTAATCGTGAGCACATCACGACTGAGATACTCTCAGCTCGTGGCTCATCGTCCCTCCTTGTTATCGTCATCGCATCACCGCCCCGTGGAGTGCAAACCAAACCAATCCTGCTCAAATCGAGCAATCACCACTTATCTCTGCTCAGGTCGGAGGGGCTCTGCCTCCCTCGTACTCCTATGACTCTCGGTATGACTATCCCGACAATCCATACCCGAAGATGAACGTTCCCGAACATCCCCGATTCTCACAACCATCAACCAAGCCACCCTCGATGGTGGTACCTATCACGAGCTCGTACCGACACAACCCATGTACACCACCACCGAGACTCTGAACTTAAGCAGTCAACTCACCGCCGGCACCAACCACTCAACACACAACGTCCCCCAATCGGTCTACCTCAGAATCTGGTTGACGAGTACCACTCTCCTGGTCACTCGTCTAATCACTCACCAACTAGGGTTATTGCGAACCCGGCTGCTCCCTACAGCACGTCCATCTCGAGTGATCCCTTGTGCTTGACTCCCAAGAGTCGTCATACTCCGATAATGGTGTCCAAACAACCAGTAACCACACTTCGAGGATCTCGTCCTCTCGTAACTCTACGGCTCCTAGCCGCTAGCCTCCACAAGGACTTGGCCATACTTTGTGCCTAAGCCTGCACAACCGCTACATGCGCTAACACATCCTACCATGCCACACAAAAACTACTCCGGACATCTCCTGCCAGTCGACATCCCTCCAGGATTCGACACATCGAAACATGGCATGAGAAGCCATCGTGCGCCTGACTGTTCTAGCAAAAAGATCTCCATTTGCACATCCATCGTGGACGACCTTAGTCCGACATCCACTGATTCCACGTTTCTCCAATCCAGGTCCGTCATGACTACTCGACGGTTCCGACTCTCAAGTCGTCATACGGTGTCTAATAGTCCACTAGGTCCTATCTCCAGTAACTATGTGGCTTTAAGTCGTTGGATACGCACGAATGTCGATCCTACTCGGAATTACTTCCTCGAAATCTGTGGCATCCTATGCCAGGATCCGAAGGAGGAGTGTGATGTCTCAGCTTCTGCTACAGCCCGCATCCGCGAGCAACTTGAAGGGCATTCTAAACATTAAAAGCTGTCAGTGGACAAAACAAAGATTTTATGAAAACATTTTCACAAAAGACAGATATTTATACCTTTCACTAAAAAGCATGCATGCATTCGAAACCAGTTATCAAACCATTAGGCCTTGGCCCAACATTGTAAACTGCCCAAATCCACATGGGACTCAGCCCAAAACCACTATATATCACCAAATAAATCGTATAACATATAACCAATCTTGTCACTTTTTCCAAGGCTACGCACGTGCTACCCAGGGTCTCCCAAGTCTCCCCAGGGTCTACCCAGGTCAATGTCCGCAGATCAATGATCGTCCCTAATGGTTATAATCCATAAGCCTTCTTGAGAGTAAGGTACCCAACGGGGGCGACTCCACTCAATTAGTGCTTTTCTGACTACTTCAGGGTCCACGCAAGCCAACGACCCTCCCCGGAGGAGACTATCCATAAATAAAGGATGGTATGAAATCCATTTTGAAAACATTCTCAAAACCTTTCACAGGATTCATGCCCGGTCCCCATAAACCGCTATGAACCATAAATCCATTTAGGGTCTCTGACACGAAATCATAAACGTAAACCAACTGGGCCTTAAGCTTGAACTCATGACTCAACTGGGAATTAAGCCTGATATCTCAGGTTCAGTCACGATTCCAATCGTAGTGATGCGTGCAACCATCCGTTCAGGACCGCTCTGAATTCTGTTATGTCACCGTGAACAAATCAACCGACGCTACCACCTTTAGATCATGGAGCACACATCACCGATCGATCTCCTGCACCGTCAGCACTCCGAAATCGAGCCTCCAGTGGCTGCTAGACAACAGGACATGCATCGTGACCTCTTTCGAAGGAACACATTCCTAGTCAGGAGGCGAGCGTCGTATTGTCCGTCGCCGTGCACACAAACACTCGCCGCGACCACGACTTAGATCCGTAGGTCATCAATAGGGCCATATGCCCGAGACAAAACCAAATGGGTCTCATGTCTGATTTCATATTTCCAAATCCAAAACCATTACTTAAACCGAAATTACAAATACCTATAAGCACCGTATAAAGTGCAGTACCAAATACATTTTATTGATATCCACATGCAAAACATATATACATAGATAAAATCCAAACCAATCTTTAAGTTTCACCAAAACGGTTCTCAAACCCAAATACCGTGAAACGTGCCATAATCATAATTTCAATATCATCAAAACCGTTTCTTGATTCCAGCATGTGAATATAAGTAAATCAGAAAACATTTAAGCATGCAAGGGTTTAATGAAATCGGGCCCACTCACAGTACGATCCCGCGGTGAATCTACGCGTACGGACCTGTACCGGGATTATCGTACAATTCCTGTTAGTCCAAATCACACGTAAGGGTCACTACAAGTCTTAAACATTTAACCAAAAAGTCAGAAACAGAAATCGGCTCGGGGAACCCGTCCAACACGTTTCCCGAGACAACCGGCCCTAAACTGACCCACCAAACTATCTCAGATCAACGTGGTTAATTCATAAAAAATGTTCAGAATGATGAGAGGAACAAAATTCATGTTGATCATGATCGGAGATAAGGCCCAACGCGCCGCCCAAAGTGGCTGCGCGTGAAAGTCACGTGCCTGACACTGTAGCTGCTACAGTGTCACCTTCCTTACCCGAATGTCTGTAATACGGGCCTCCCACCCGCGGCTTGACCCGGTTGATTACCCATCAATTCCTACTCAATTTCAATCCAATTTGATCCTAACATGTTAAACAATCATCTAATTTAAGTTCTAAGTCATTAATTAGCCAAATCAAATCCTTAAATGGCCCTTCGACCCGTGATCATCCAAACGGGTTGATCACCCCAACTCACTGGTTTCCAAACCATTCTCCAATTAACTTCACAGGAAGCGTAATAGGATCAATGACAGGACCAGCCCCGATCCAACAAGAATCATAAGGGGACGTGCCCTGCTCCCGTCTAACATCCAAAATTCATACCAATTTTAACCTCAAAACATCAAATGCATAAATAACCAAATTTAAGTCATACAACAAATCTGAATTAAACAGATGTCAGACAAGGGATGAAATCCAAAATTACAAGTTGCGAGCACGACTCTAACATAAACCTGCGGGTAAACCACCCAGCAGGGTTCAGGTACGCAGAAGTAGATCTATGCCTCAGCCTCAGGTTCCTCCTCTACCTCAGTATCACGACCTGAAGGGGTTACCAAAAACATTAAGGGTGAGTGGACCGAACTCAAGTTTATAAAACCATTTGATAAGTAAAACATATAATTTACCCCTCCGTTTTCCAAACATGCATGCAACCGTATTTAAAATCATAAGTCATATAATATGAACCATAAGGCATGTAATAAAACCATAAGTATAATTTTAGTTGCTGCACTATACACTCCAATCCCGACATCCCTGTTGTCTGACGTCCCTGACGTCTAATAAGGTCACAATCACAAGGCTACGCGTGCCACTCGGGTCTCAATTCCGAGTTCAATCCCCGAACCCCGTTCGGGTACAGCATCCCCGATGCTTAGCGTCATAAACGCTGGACGTTCTAGACGTCCGTGACCTCTCCAAGGTACCTCATCCGGAGGAGACAGTATCATATGAATGGATCTATACAGTGCAGTACCAAATACATTTTATTGATATCCACATGCAAGCATATATATACATAGATAGAATCCGAACCAATCATTAAGTTTCATCGGACGGGTCTCAAGCCCAAATACCGTGAAACGTGCCATAACCATATCTTCCATATCATCAAAACCATTATTTTTTTTAGCATATGAATAAGTATAATAAACCAGAAAACATTTATGCACGCAAGGGTTTAAGAAAATGGCCCACTCACTGTACGATCCCGCGGTGAACCTGTGCGTACGAACTTGTACCGGGATTATCGTACAATTCCTGTCAGTCCAAATCACATGTAAGTGTCACTACAAGCCTTAAACGTTTAACCACAAAGTCCGAAATAGAAACCGGCTCGGGGAAGCCGTTCAACACGTTTCCCGAGGCACTCGGCCCTAAACTGACCCATCAAAAACTATCTCAGATCAACATGGTTAATTCACCAAAAATGTTCAGAATGATGAGAGGAATAAAAGTCATGTTGATCGTGATCGGAGATAAGCCCCAACGCGCCCTCATGCGCCGCCCAAAGTGGCTGCGCGTGAAAGTCACGCGCCTGACACTGTAGCTACAGTGTCAGCACCTTCACCCGTTTGTCTGTAATTCGGGCTTGCCACCCGCGGCTTGACCCGGTTAATTACCCATCAATTCCTTCTCGATTTCAATCCAATTTGATCCTAACATGTTATTTAAACATCTAATTTAAGTTCTGAGTTATTAATTAGCCAAATCAAATCCTTAAATGGTCCTTCGACCCGTGATCATCCAAACGGGTTGATCACCCCAACTCACTGGTTTCTAAACCAAAATCAAATTAACTTTACATGAAGCATCATAGTATCACAACGAACTGGAAAACACACTCAATTGAACCAACACTCACCTGGAAGTAGTCGTCCAAACCTCTGAAATTCTTCTGAACACGGCAGTCACCGTCCCAGCTCACCCGTGGTTGGTTGCCTTCGATTTTGATATGGTTGTGTTCTAAACACTCCCAGAAAGCTTAATCCGCGATTAGATTGGTCCAACACACCGTAGAAATTAAACTCTGATTTTTCCCTCCAATTTTCCAGAAATGGCTTCTCTGGTTTTCCTCACCCGTTCTCAGTTATAACAGCATCAGAGTGATGCTCACACACGTCCTAATTAGTTATAAACAATTTCAAGCCGTCCCAGAGGCTCGTGGGTGTCCAATTGTCCACTGAAAAATGCTCCCCGAAAAGCTTCGAGCTTGAATTAATCAATTGATCGTGCAGGCTGGACGGCTCAGGCCACGTTCAAAAGCAAAAGACAGCCCAGACTTTCCAGCACACAATTGCATAATCAATTGCACGTTTGAGCCACCGCACATGGTGGTGCCGCCCATGTCCCCCGCGGTCTGCTACAGTAACCAGGGCAAAAAGACCAAAATGCCCCTGGTTCAATAATTACCAAATTACCCCTCACTTCCTAGACCCGTAACTCAGCCATACGAAGTCCGATTTCGGAGTGCCGCTTGTTTACGGACTCAGGACGTCGAGACCTACCCATCGGTCCTTGAGTCGCGTGAAACTTAATTGTCAAATGAAAAGTCAACATTTTTGCCCCAACCGTCAAAATTACGGTGATGCCCCTAAACTTCCGATAGTCATAACTTTTTCCCTGATCATCCGAAATGGACGTGCCACTTGTCTATGAACTCGTGACGTCCCGAACTACGTCACGGTCATAGGTCAAAGTCCATTTAATTAATAAATCAAAAAGTCAACAATTGGTCATACCAATCACAAGGGTAAAAGCGTCAATTCACACATTAAATTACAATATTAAAATCCTCGAATTTCCGGGGTGTTACAATCAAAATGAACTAAAATGAATGATCAATTGGGCCTGAAAGTACCTGGAGGTTGTCGTCCCAAGCTCTGCAACTTCTCTAAAAATGGCAGCCTCTGTCCCAACTCAACCGTGGCTAATTACCTTCGAACTTGACGTGGTTGAGCTCCTGATGCTCCCAGAAGACTAAACCAGGCCATGGTTCAGTCCAACAAGCACCAGAAATTGAAAACCCGATTTCCCTCCAAATTTTCCCGAAATGGTTTCTCTCTGGTTCTTCACCAATTCTCAGTTCTATCAACGGAAGAGTGAAGCTTACTCACATCCTACTCAGTTTTAAACAACTTAAGCCGTACCAGAGGCTCGTGGAAGTCCAATATGTCCACTGGGATTTGTTCCCCGAAAAGCTTCGATCGAAATTGAACAATGTGGCCGTGCTGGGTGGATGAATCAGACCACGTTTGATGCTTCCAAAAGCTTTAAACAATCCATACTTTCCAGCACACACTTGCATAAACAGTTGGCACTCAGAACCACCGCACATGGTGGTGCCACCCATGTTCCCCCGCGGTTGCTACAGTAAGCAGGGGTAAAATGACCAAAATGCCCCTAGTTCAGAAATTACCAAAATGCCCTTCACTTTCCAGACCCGTAACTCCGCCATCCGACGTCCGATTTCAGCGTGCCGCCTATCCACAGACTCAGGGCGTCGAGACCTACCTAACGGTCCTTAAGTCGTGTGAAAATTAGTTGACAAACGAAAAGTCAACATTTTCGCCCCCATCGTCCAAATTACGGTAATGCCCCTGAACTTCCGATAGTCATAACTTTTTCCCTGATCGTCCGAATTGGACGTGCCACCTGTCTATGAACTCGTGACGTCCCGAACTACGTCACGGTCATTGGTCAAATTTCGTTTGACCCACCAATCAAAAAGTCAACAAATTGGGAAATACAATTCACAAGGGTAAAAACGTCAATCCATACATTAATTTACAATATTGAAATTCTCAAATTTTCGGGTCGTTACAACCTTCCCCCCTTGAGAAATTTCTTCCCGAAATTTCAAAAAAAAACAAATAAGGAAATTGTTCTCGCATCTGAGCCTCGGGCTCCCACGTGGCTTTTTTCATATTCTGGTTTCTCCAGAGAATCTTCACGAGAGGGATCATCTTCCGACGTAGTACCTTGTCCTTCCGATCCAAAATCTGTACTGGTTGTTCCTCAAAGCTTAAATCCTCTCGGAGTTTGATAGGTTGTTCCTCCAGTACATGGGAAGCATCATGTACGTACTTCCGCAGCATCGATATGTGGAAAACATCGTGAACTCTAGAAAGTTCTGGAGGTAGAGTCAATCTGTAAGCAACCCTGCCAATCCTTTCCACAATCTCATATGGTCCGATAAAACGCGGACTAAGTTTCCCCCGTCGACCAAAACGGATAATCCCCATCCACGGAGATAACTTCAGGAAGACAAAATCTCCCACTTCAAATTCAAAGTCTCGAATCCATCGATCGGCATAACTCTTTTGGCGATCCTGTGCAGCCTTTAATCTTTCCTTGATAACCCGAACAGTTTCCTGGGTTAAGTTCATCAATTCTGGCCCTACAGCCGCTCGTTCCCCTATCTCCATCCAGCATATAGGTGTCCTGCACTGTCGACCATATAGTGCCTCATAGGGTGCCATCCCGATGCTTGCCTGATAGCTGTTGTTGTAAGCGAATTCCATCAATGGTAAACGAGAATCCCATGAATCCTGAAACTGTAGCACACAAGACCTCATCATGTCCTCCAGGGTCTGAATGGTCCTTTCAGACTGTCCATCGGTCTGTGGATGGAAAGTAGTACTGAAACGTAGGGTTGTTCCCAAAGTAGTTTGCAAACTCCGCCAGAACCTGGAAGTGAAACGCGGATCATGATCAGACACGATCGACTCTGGCGTACCATGTAATCGTATGATTTCCTTTACGAACAATTGAGCTAGTCGGTTAGGTTTATAAGTCTCCTGAACGGGCAGAAAATGGGCTGACTTGGTTAACCGGTCCACAATCACCCATACTCCGTCAACTCCACTATGAGTCCTTGGTGACTTAAAGACAAAGTCCATGGTGATGTGATCCCACTTCCACTCGGGAATCGGAAGTGGCTGCATAGCCCCATAAGGTCTCTGCCGTTCCGCCTTAACCTGCTGACAGGTTAAGCACTTGCTTACGAACTCCACAATGTCCTTCTTCATTCCTGGCCACCAATAATGGCTCTGGAGAGTACGGTACATCTTTGTACCTCCCGGATGCATAGCATAAGCCGAACTATGGGCCTCCTCCAGAATCTCGGCCCGTAACTCTGCCACTGCAGGTACACACAAACGACCCAACTTCACAAGTGCTCCATCATCCCGGTTGGTAAAATCCTGTCTCCCATCCGCATCGACCTCAATCTTGTAAATACAGAGTATCGGATCCTGAAGTTGTGCTTCGTTGATCCGATCAATCAGCACTGGTCGTACATGAAAGCTGGCCAACAAAACTCCATGCTCATCCGTATCCAAAATAACTCCCGCCTTACGGAGTTCCACCAGCAAAGGAAGATACACCATCCCCAGGTGTGCAACTGATCCTGCTGACTTCCTGCTGAGTGCATCTGCCACCACATTGGCCTTACCCAGATGGTACTCAATTGTACAGTCATAATCCTTCAGCAGC
Source organism: Prinsepia uniflora (assembly GCA_032719365.1). Classification (NCBI taxonomy): domain Eukaryota; kingdom Viridiplantae; phylum Streptophyta; class Magnoliopsida; order Rosales; family Rosaceae; genus Prinsepia; species Prinsepia uniflora. Next base: position 70,085,084 of record CM064861.1, read on the forward strand.
TCTAACCATCTCCGTTTTCTCAAGTTAAGCTCCTTCTGAGTGAATAGGTACTTTAGGCTCTGGTGGTCGGTGTATATCCGGCACGTTGCGCCGAATAGATAATGTCTCCAGATTTTTAGAGCATGAACCACCGCTGCCAACTCCAAATCAAGGGTAGGGTAGTTCAACTCATGAGTCTTTAGTTGCCGGGATGCGTAGGTGATAACCTTACCAGTCTGCATCAACACGCAGCCCAAACCTTGCAGCGTTGCGTCACTAAAGACCACGAATTCTCCACTGTCATCCGGCAATGCGAGGACAGGTGCAGTGGTCAATCGATCCTTCAACTCTTGAAAAATCCGATCACACTGCTCGTCCCAAATAAACTTTACTCCCTTCTGAGTCAATCGAGTCAACGGTGCAGCAATTTTGAAGAAACCCTCCACGAATCTCCGGTAGTAACCTGCTAACCCGACAAAACTCTGCACCTCCGTTACCGTTGTCGGTCTAGCCCAGTTAGTCACCGCCTCTATTTTCTGGGGATCCACGCTAATCCCATCCGTCGATATCACATGTCCCAGAAAACCAATACTGCTCACCCAGAACTGACACTTGCTCAGCTTGGCGTACAACTGTTCCTGTCTCAGCTTCTCCAGCACCAACCGTAGATGTTCCTCATGTGCTCGGGCACTCCTTGAGTACACCAAGATATCATCGATGAACATAATCACGAACTTATCCAAGTAGGGTCGGAAGACCCGGTTCATCAGATCCATGAATGATGCCGGAGCATTCGTCAAGCCGAAAGGCATCACAAGGAACTTGTAGAGTCTGTAACGGGTTCGAAAAGTAGTTTTCGGAATATCCTCCTCCGAAATCCTCAGTTGGTGATACCCAGACCGCAAATCAATCTTCGAGAAGCACTGTGTTCCCCGTAACTGGTCAAAAAGGTCATCGATCTTGGGTAGAGGATACTGGTTCCTCAGTGTCACCTTGTTGAGTTGTCGATAATCAATACACAAACAGAGACTCCCCTCATTCTTCTTTACGAACAAAACCGGTGCTCCCCACGGTGAAGTACTCGGTCGGACATATCCCAAATCCACCAACTCCTGCAACTGAGTTTTGAGTTCTCGTAACTCGGTCGGCGCCATCCGGTATGGTGCCTGGGATATAGGTCGGGTACCGGGGAGTAGTTCAATTGTAAACTCGATCTCCCGCGATGGTGGTAATCCAGGTAAGTCTTCCGGGAACACATCCGGAAACTCACGTACCACCGGTATCTCGTCGATACCCGGAGTATCAACCTGCTCCGACACGACATGCGCCAGATAACCCTGGCATCCCTTCCGTAGAAGTTTGGTAGCAGTAAGTGAAGAAATCACTTCAGGAGGCGAACCATCACGCTCCCCTTGAAAGATAACCTCCGGCAAGCCCGGACATCGCAGAATCACTTGCCTACTACAGCAATCGATGAGCGACCCATGCTCCGATAGCCAATCCATTCTTCAGATTACATCGAAGTCGTGGATATCCAGGATAATTAAGTCCGCTGGCAAATCCACATCCTCAATTCTCACCGGGCACCTCCGAATCACCTGATTCACAAGGTACACGATGCCCATCGGGGTGCCAACACCCATCTCGCAATCTAAGGCTGATACCACACAATCAAGCATACCAGCACAACTCCTCGAAATAAAAGAATGTGTAGCCCCCGCATCCATCAATACACGTACAAGAAAGTTTGAGATATGTAGTGTACCTGTAACCACGCCTGGGGCGGTCCTCGCCTGCTGCTGGGTCATTGCAAACACCTGGGCCCTAGGCCCTCCATTCTGTCCGCGCCCGCGAGCGCTACGCCCAGCACCACGGTCACCTCCCTGACCTCGACCTCCGTTAGTGTGGGAAGTTGTGCTCTGCACCACACTAGAGCCCCCAGCGTCGTTGTTCTTGGACAACATCAGGCAATCACAGGCATAGTGGCCATCTTCTCCGCAAGCAAAATAGTTTACTGGGCTCGGCCTGTCTGAATGCAAACTAGAAGCACCGCTCCAAGATGAACGCTGCCCAGAGTTGAATCCTGATCCTCTGCCCTGAGAGCCCCCACGTCGACTTGACCAGCCACGACCCTTAAAGGATGAGGGTGCTCCCCTGTAGCCCCCTCCCTTATTGTTCTTTTGGCCTGATGGCCCACGGTGTGGGCGATCCTGACGTCGCCCCTCTACCGAAGGCTGTCGTGTCTGGTGTGCCGCCAGACTGTCCTCGACACGCACCGCAGCGTCGACCATATCTCTCAGAGAAGCATGAGTGGCAGCAGTCACACTTGCCCGGATCTCCCCTCAGAGTCCAAGCTCAAACCTCTGGCATTTGTCTTTCTCCGTGCTTACGAAAGATGCAGCGAACCGGAAAAGTTTCCCAAAAGTCTGCTCATAGTCCGCAACGGACATATCCCCCTGCTCCAGCCGCAGGAACTCTGCCTCCCGTGCCGCGTGAAACGATCGCGGGTAATACTGATCCAGGAATCGGGAACGGAAGACCTCCCAGGTAGTGGTGTGGACAGACCATCCAGACATTTCAAGGCCATGCCCCCACTGATAGGCTCCTCCTTCCAGTAAGAAGGCCGCTAAGGTCACCCGCTCGCTTGGAGGGCAGTGCATCACCGTGAAGATCCTTTCCCACTTGGTGATCCATTCATGAGCATCTTCGGGGTTTGATCCCCCGTTTAAAGGAGTGGCTCCCAAACGCTGAGCCCACTCAATGCTTGCACATTCCATTTCCATTTCCAGATCCTCGTTAGTTCGTGTATGAGGAGTCCTCCTTGGAGGCATAACCAACTATCAAGAGGCATAGATCAGATAACATTATCCTTAAACTCGAAAAGTAACTAGTACTAATCGCTAGTCTAGCATGCTGACCACAACCTAGTGCTCTGATACCAAGCTGATAGGACCCGCCCCGATCCCACAGGGACCACAAGGGGACGTGCCCTGCTCCCGTCTGACACCCAAAATAACGTTCCAATTTTAACCTCAAACGTTCAAAATAATAAATAACCAAGTAAAGTTATACATCAAATCCAAATTTAACAGATGTCAGACAAGGGATGAAAACCAAATTACAAATTGCGAGCACGACTCTAAAATAAACCTGCGGGCAAACCACCCAACAGGAGATCAGGTACGTGGAAGTAGATCTATGCCTCAGCCTCAGGATCCTCCTCTACCTCAGTAGCACAGCCTGGAGGGGTTACCAAAACATTAAGGGCGAGTGGGCCGAAACACAAGTTTATAAAACCGTTTAATAAGTAAAACATATAATTTACCCCTCCGTTTTCCAAACATGCATGCATCAGAATTTAAAACCATAAATCATATAATATGAATCATAAGGCATGTAATAAAACCATAAACATAATTTTTAACCACTGCACTATACACTCCAATCCTGACATCCCCGATGTCTGACGTCCCTGACGTCTAATAAGGTCACAGTCTCAAGGCTACGCGTGCCACTCGGGGTCTCAATCCCGAATCCATTCCCCGAACCCTGTCCGGGTACGGCATCTCAAATGCCTAGCGTCCTAGACGCTCGACGTCCCTGACTTCAAATTATAGCAATCCTGCTCCTGAGTCATTTTACGGTCCGGTTCCTCCGTAGAATGATCCCTCGCAGGCAATGCGCCGTGACCACTCCGGGGTACCACATCCGGAGGAGACAGTAGAACAAGAATGGATCTATACAGTGCAGTACCAAATACATTTTATTGATATCCACATGCAAAACATATATACATAGATAAAATCCAAACCAATCTTTAAGTTTCACCAAAACGGTTCTCAAACGCAAATACCGTGAAACGTGCCATAATCATAATTTCAATATCATCAAACCCGTTTCTTGATTCCAGCATGTGAATATAAGTAAATCAGAAAACATTTAAGCATGCAAGGGTTTAATGAAATCGAGACCACTCACAGTACGATCCCGCGGTGAATCTATGCGTACAGACCTGTACCGGGATTATCGTACAATTCCTGTTAGTCCAAATCACACGTAAGGGTCACTACAAGTCTTAAACAATTAACCAAAAAGTCCGAAAAAGAAACCGGCTCGGGGAACCCGTCCAACACGTTTCCCGAGACAACCGGCCCTAAACTGACCCTCCAAACTATCTCAGATCAACATGGTTAATTCATAAAAAATGTTCAGAATGATGAGAGGAACAAAAGTCATGTTGATCGTGATCGGAGATAAGGCCCACCACGCTGCCCAAAGTGGCTGCGTGTTAAAGTCACGCGCCTGACACTGTAGCTGCTACAGTGTCACCTTCCTTACCCAAATGTCTGTAATACGGGCCTGCCACCCGTGGCTTGACCCGGTTGATTACCCATCAATTCCAACTCGATTTAAATCCAATTTGATCCTAACATGTTAAACAATCATCTAATTTAAGTTCCGAGTCATTAATTAGCCAAATCAAATCCTTAAATGGCCTTTCGACCCGTGATCATCCAAACGGGTTAATCACCCTAACTCACTGGTTTCCAAACCTTTCTCCAATTAACTTCACAGGAAGCGTAATAGGATCAAAACGAACTAAAATGAATGATCAATTGGGCCTGAAAGTACCTGGAGGTTGTCGTCCCAAGCTCTTCAACTTCTCTGAAAACGGAAGCCTCCGTCCCAGCTCAACTGTGGCTGATTACCTTTGAACTTGACGTGGTTGAGCTCCTGATGCTCCCAGAAGACTAAACCAGGCCCTGGTTCAATCCAACAAGCACCAGAAATTGAAAACACGATTTCCCTCCAAATTTTCCCGAAATGGTTTCTCTCTGGTTCTTCACCAATTCTCAGTTCTTTCAACGGCAGAGTGAAGCTTACTCACATCCTACTCAGTTTTAAACAACTTAAGCCGTACCAGAGGCTCGTGGAAGTCCAATCTGTCCACTGAGATTTGTTCCCCGAAAAGCTTCGATCGAAATTAAACAATGTGGCCGTGCTGGGTGGATGAATCAGACCACGTTTGATGCTTCCAAAAGCTTTAAACAATCCATACTTTCCAGCACACACTTGCATAAACAATTGGCACTCAGAACCATCGCACATGGTGGTGCCGCCCATGTTCCCCCGCGGTTTCTACAGTAACTAGAATGACCAAAACTCCCCTAGTTCAGAAATTACCAAAATGCCCTTCACTTTCCAGACCCGTAACTCCGCCATTCGACGTCCGATTTCAGCGTGCCGCCTGTCCACGGACTCAGGGAGTCGAGACCTACCTAACGGTCCTTGAGTCGTGTGAAAATTAGTTGTCAAACAAAAAGTCAACATTTTCGCCCCCATCGTCCAAATTACGGTAATGCCCCTGAACTTCCGATAGTCATAACTTTTTTCCTGATCGTCCGAATTGGACGTGCCACCTGTCTATGAACTCGTGACGTCCCGAACTAAGTCACAGTCATTGGTCAAAGTCTGTTTGACCCACCAATCAAAAAGTCAACAAATTGGGCAATAAAATTCATAAGGGTAAAAACGTCAATCCATACATTAATTTACAATATTGAAATCCTCGAATTTCCGGGGCGTTACACGTGTCGTACGCCTCTCCCGTGCCAACCACTGTCTCCGGGGTTTCCAAAGCTGTCCAAATCGTAATAGAGGGTTACTAACTACTTAAATAACCCCTCATTAAAGTCTCGTAATTTTCCGGAATTTTTAACTATATTTAAACCAGACCCTAAACCTTCGGACGTCTCGAACTATATCAAAATGATGTTCGATTGACTTGAAACCAGTCTCAAAATGTTCATTACATCGAATAGATGATTTAACAAGCTGGAACCATCCCCAAAAAGTGGCTCACATGCCCACACGCGCCGCCCAAAGGGGCTACGCGTGGGAGCCACGCGTCAGCGACTGTTCATCTTCTTCCCTACGATTGAACCGGTTCGAACCGATTTCTACAATCCCGGTCTAGCTAGATCTGCGTGACCAGTCCAAGCCCTATGTCATCCAATTTTCGTCCTTTTTCTTCCAATCCAATCCTTATCTACTTGTCTCAATCATAGGAACCTAACCATAAAATTAGAACGAAGGAAAACCCCCCAAAACCCCCTAGTTCGATTTCCCTTTCACGGCCCCGATTTCCCATTTATCCCATGGGCCATTCGGCCATCTTCCACCCTCCTAAAATACTCCCTAATGATCATACTAACCCTATAATCACTTTACAATCCACAGAAAACAACCACAACGTTTAGGAATAAAAATTTGAATTCGAAAAGTAAAGGGAATCGGGTTTACCCCCGTTTTGAGCTTCCTCTGCCGTCCACGACGGTTTTGATGCTCGCACCGTCGCCGTCCTGTCCCTCAGCCACTCTCTATCTCATTCTCAATTCGAACCAGGTGAGGGGAAGGGATTGTGGCTGTGGTCGATGGGGTTTTTACAAAATGGGAATGGGTTTTGGGTTTGGTTTGGACGAACAAATAAATGGGGTGAAATGCATGACTGAAGGGAAAAGGGGCAATGGATAGGTAACACTTGTCACTCATCCATTGGGCCACTTCAAAAAATCTGGGCCCACTTGGGGACAAAAGTCCACTTTTGCTTCGTAAAACGTACCGCTATCAATAGTACCTCAAAACTTCCGTGAACCGTAACATTCCCGTCGAATGTCTGATTTTGACGTTGTAATGACCCGTCCCGAATATCGGGAGTGAATATTAATTAATTATGAGTTAGAATGACTAATCGGGGATTAGTTGAGTGAAATCGGACGAAACGTGCAAAATGACCGTTTTGCCCCTAGCGTGGGTAAAATGTTGACTTTTAGTTCGGGCGGTCAAACGAACTTTGACCGATGACTGTGACGTAGTTCGGGACGTCACGAGTTCATAGACAGGTGGCACGTTCGATTCCGACATTCGTAGTAAAAGTTATGATGTTCGGAAGTTGAGGGGTATTTTGGTAATTTGGCATATTAGGGGCCAAATGTTGACTTTTTGATCGGGAGGTCCGATGGACGAGGGCCAAGGACCGTTACGTAGGTCTCGTCGATACGAATCCAACGACAGGCGGCACGTCGAAAACGGAGTTCGGGTGACCAAGTTACGGGTCACGGATGTCTAGGGGTAAAATGGTAATTTGTCCAACGGAGGGTAAAATGGTCTTTTGACCTTGATTCTTGCTAACAGATTGTGACATCTGTCACTTTGTCACCTTCCATGCCCCTGCTAACATAGAAACGGGAATCAAAGGAAACATAATCATACACCTTTAGACATTAACCCCTAAATTATGGATTTCCTCATCATTGTCCAATTTGCAATCTGTTAAGTGGATTGTTCGGCTTCATTTGTGTAATTAGTGTAATTGGGAGATTGAGGGAGCCGAATTGAGAGAGAAATTCGTGAGGCAGAGAGGCCACTGGGGGAATTCAGTTCGAAAATCAGAAAAATTAGAGGGAAATTCGAAATGGTAATTATGAACGGTAAGGGTCGAAATTGATGATTCAATTCGACTTCTGGGATCCATACGAACCTTTCTGCAACAAAAACGAAGTGAAACGGTGTCGGATTGAGGATGAATTGAGCTTCCATGGCAGCTTCAATTCGAGCTTGGGTTCGACGGGTTAGAGGTAAGAATTCTCCGAATTGATCTTGTAGAAACATTCCTTACACTCTCACGATGCTAACTGAATGAATTAATTTGAAAACCAGGGATGAAATCGTGAAACCCGAATTGGAAACCCGTCGAGGATCGATTGAGAGTCGTGAGGATTTAGACCATGATTCGAGTAATTGAACTTGCAGAACTCAATTAGAGTTGGATTAGAAGGGATCAGTTGAAAGAACGGATTAAATTGGTGTCGAATTGGGTGAGTTTGAACCGGGTCTGTTCGCGGGTTTTTCAACCCGTTTTACAGACAAACGGGTGAAGAGGGAGCACTGTAGCAGTACTGTAGCCGGCGCGTGGCTTCCACGCGCAGCCGCTTGCGGCGGCGCGTGGGGGCGCGTGAGCGGGAATCTCGAGGGGCGATCAACATGACTTTTGATCCTCTCAATGTAACGAACATTTTGACGCTGGTTTCGAGGAAATCGGATATCGTTTCGGTAATGTTCCGCGTATCTGAAGTTTTGTATTCCGTTAAAAGTACGTATTTAAATCCCGGAAAAATTGGGGAAAATTATATGAAGTATTTTGAGATGTTAGTAACCCTCTATAATGATTTTGGGCAGGAGATGTGATTTTCAGAATTTACGGAAAAACGTGCAGCTCGGAAACGAACCGTTTTGAACGGTGTGTGTGAGTGGACTTTGTTTTCTAACCGTGATGCATGCATATATGATTTAAAATGCTTTATTATATGATTTGATATGCTTTGGCATGATTGGTATTTCAATTCGGTGATTTCTTGATTTTGTGATTATTATATTATTATATTCTGGCACGCTTTTCGAGAAATCATGAAATTGGTTAAAAATGATATTGTGGGCGTGAGAACCCAAGTAAATAATGATTTTGACTCGGATTTGGAGTTACATGTGAATTTGATGATTTTTAGTATTTTCGTGATTATTTTAATCAGTCTTTCGGGCACGTTTTACGAGGAACGTGCAAATGATGTTTTGGGCTAGGCCCGGATTGAAAATGATATTTGGACTCGGATTATGAGTCAATGATTGATTTTATGGATTTACGTGATCGTGGCAACTCGGGTTTACGGTTGCACGGATTTACGTGAAATTGGTATTTTGGGGTGGGACCCAATGGATTTGTGTTTCTGATTGGATTTGCATTTTCCATGTGCTTATATGATGATAATGATGATTTCGGATTTATAAAGTAAATCGGGACTTTGGTTAACTTGGGGCCGAGACCCTGTATTGATATTTGATTTGGTTTTCAATGCAACTGTTTTTCACTGGTTTTAGTGATGGTGATATGTTGCGGATATTTAGGGCTTTCGGGAGAAAATATGTTTTTCCCCGGAGTGCACCCTGGAGATAACGCTCGCCTTCGGGATGGAAGTGTTTACCCCGAAGAGGTCACGTAGCACGATCTTTGTCTTGCAGCCCAGGGGAGGCTTGACTCAGATCAGATGTGCTGGATTACATGGATCGGTAAGTGATGTGTTCACGAGATCCGGATCGTCGGCTGGTGAGGTTTTTCCCAGCGACGGATTGCTGACTGATGATGTGTTCACAGCAGCGGATGCTCGGATTTTGAGCGGTCCTTGAGCCTATTGATATGCACGCGTTGCAGGGATAAACGTGACTCTAAGCAACAGGATATGGAAATAAGTCCCGTGGTTTATGGCAAATGATTTTGAGGAAATCGTGGTTTAGCGGTTAAAATGATTTAAAGAAACTGTGAACTTTTTGAGATGTTAAACTGATTTGGTGAACATGAGTTTTTGTGGACCATGGGAAAATATGTTTTGATTTTATCGGTCCACTGTTCATACTTGAATGATTTCATACTATTACTCATGTTTTACGATATGCATGCAAGTTTGTGAAAACTGGAGGGTAAGACTGTATTTTGGTAAATGTTTTTATAAGAGGTCATTTTTGTCCACTCACACCTTTTCTGTTTTGTTAACCCTTCAGGTCGTGGCGCGTTGATCGAGGCTATTCCAGAGGTGGGGGTATGTGCGGGCACAGGCGCAAAAATTCCCTTGTCTGGCAGGTATTGAAGGGTAGTTTCGGACTTTCTGTTGACTTGTCAGACGGGAGCAGGACCGGGTACGGGTTTTGACGTCCAGTTGGGACGGGTCCTGTCAGACGTGCCGCCTGTATACGGATTCGTATCGACCCGATCTACGTAACGGTCCTTGGTCCTCGATCATCGGACCTTCCGAGTTAAAAGTCAACTTTTCGCCCTCGTTTAAGGATACAATCGTAATTTTGTCCTGAACGTTCGTTAATCCTCAGCTAATTCCCGATTAGCCTCACAAATCCATAATTAAGTCTTAATTGACCCTTAAACTCAGGGGCGGGTCGTTACACATGAACCCTTGAAAGGTTTTGAGAATGATTTGAAAATGGTTTTTCGTATATCATTCTTATATATTTATAGATTGTCTCCTCTAGGGAGGGTCGTTGGCTTGGGTGGACCCCAGAGTAGTCACGAAGCACTAACTAAGTGGAGTCGCCCCCGTTGGGTACCTTACTCTCAGGAAGGCTATTATGGATTATAACCCCCAGGGAAGGTCATTGATCTACGGACATTGACTTAGGTGGACCCTAGGGAGACTTGGGATTTGAGACCCCGGGTAGCACGCACATAGCATTAGAAACCGTGACAGGATTGGTTATATGATATTGATAAACTTGATTTCTTGGATTTGTGAAATTGTGTTTTGTGAATAATAAATGGATTTGGGCTGAGTTCCCACATATGGTTACTATGTATGGATTTGTATAAATGGTTTTGGGGAGGGGCCCGTGTGACTTGTATTTACAGAACTTGGGGCTAAGACCCTAATTATGGTTGTTTGAACATATGATTCGATAAACGGTTTTCCTATGCATGCATTCTTTTTAGTGAAGGGCATAAAGGTCTTTTATGAAATGTGTTTTATTAAACTATTGCTTTTGGTCCACTCACAGTCTTTCCTTGTTTTTAATGTCCTTCAGGTTGATCACGGATGCGGACTCTAGCAGAGACCGAGACATCACACTCCTCCACCGGATCCTGGCGCACTCTGGAAGCTGGTCGGGCTGATGGTTTTAATTTATCCCTTCTCTGACACTTTGTGTCAGACGGGAGCATGGCACATCCCGTGTTAATTTCGAGAGGATTGGGATGGGTCATGAAAAAGCAGGAAATGGAAGGGTCGCGTCTGTTGTAAGTGATTTAGGGGGGTTTTACCCGGCGCACTCCTCCTTCGGGTAAGCTTTAATGATTCGCCGGGCACCTTTGGGAGGCAGTTTCAATTTTTCGTGAAATTTTTGGTGGATTTTTTGAATTTTCGCTAAAATTCACCTTACCCGGTGGATATACACCATCCGCCAGCCCAACTGTTCAATAAATCTGACTTTTTTGGTTCAATCGATATGGTAACGAGTGAATTTGACAAATCCGACCGTTCAGTTTGTGATATGGTGTGTCCAGACCTTGCCTGTCGAAAATGGCAACGTCTGGAGGGCTTAAAGGCCTTGGATCAACAAACGACGATTTGTTAGCGTCGGTTTGTTTTGCACCGTAACCTATTCTCGGGACATCAAAATTCTGTAAAATGTTACGTATATGGTGACGAGTGATTTTTATTAATGTGGACGGTTGGATTACTCGGACCATGAAGAAAAAATAGAGAAAATACTAAAACCATCCAACTTATTAACATTTAGAATTTTTGAAGGAATCCTCAACCCTAATCTTCGTTTTTGGGTTCGATCGAAATGGCAACGAGTGAATTTGACAAATCCGACCGTTCAATTTGTGATATGGTATGTTTAGACCCCGCCTGTTGAAAATGACGACGTTTAGAGTGTTTAAAGACCTTGGATCAACAAACGACGATTTGTTACCGTCGATTCGTTTCACATCGTAACCTATTCTAGAGACGTCGCAATTTGGTAAAATTTTACGGACATGATCTATGAGTGCTTCTCATTAATGTGGACGGTTGGATTACTCGAACCATGAAGAAAAAAATAGAGAAAATACTAAAACCAGTCGTGATTGACGAGACTTTAATATTTACCCTTGTTCGGCGAATACCTAGATGCACCGGGCCACATGACCCTGGCCCGACGGATGTGCGCTAGGAAAGACTATAATTCTGTATTATATTATAATTCAATTTTAATATTTATTATATATTACATATATCTTATTTTAATTTATATACATTCCATAATTATTTGATTTATAATTAACATATAATGCAGATGAAGATATATTAGTCTAAATATGAACCTATATAATTAATAAAAAAAGTAATATTTAACAACAAAAACTAAAGAAATAAAATTATACAAGGGGGCTTGCACGACGAATCCACTTGACGCATCGAGCAACATGACCCTAGCCCGACGGATGTGCGTCCGGCAAGCCCTTCATATATATGGAATATGTATAATTCTGTAATTATATTATAATTCAATTTTAATATTTATTATATATTACATATATCTTATTATAATTTATATACATTCCATATATGTGATTTATAATTAACATATAATGCAGATGAAGATATATTAGTCTAAATATGAACCTATATAATTAATAAATATGTAATATTTAACAACAATTCTCTAACCCGATTCACTCTCAAATGGGTCTAAGATTTTCTATCGAATTTCGATATATAAATTTAATCGGGTTGATTAACTTTGCATTAACGGACAAACCACAATTCCCTAACACAATAATATCCAGATTTCTAAGCATTTTCCACAATATATCACAATTTTCAAACATAATTAAATACATATTTTGAGCAAAATTAAATTGAGAAGCAAATACACATACATTTTATAAATAATTCTTCAAATCAACTACAAATTACCTAAAACAAAAAAATTATTTTAGCTTATAATAAAAATTGAAATAAAAAAAAAACAAAAAAACAAAATCATTAAAATCATTAATTTTACCTTAGGTGAAGTAGTGATGATGAAATGATGATGATATTATGTAGGGGTTGTGATAGTAAATGAGAGAATAATGAGAGAGTTAATGAGGAATGAGGAAGAAGATGAAGAAATGAATCCATTCTGGAGTAAATGCAGATTAGACCTTTGCCCGGCGCAGGGTTCGCTGGCAAACAATAGGCGCTAACACACTTTCGCGCCAAAATTTTTCCTGCCGCGAGTCAATGAAAATACCTTGCCTGGCGCACGTGTTTCACCCTTAATAATAGCTGGCCCGGCGGAGATTGACCACCCGCCGGACAAACTCTCTTCCTTTGCGCGCCAAGAGAGGCGGCGTTCCCACTCAAGATTTTCCCGGCAAGCCTCGCTCCCTCAGCCGGGCGAAGACACCTTTATCAGCAAATATGGGTACGCCGGGCAAACTCTAGACAGACATAACATATTTTCTTATAGAGTCGAAAGCGTGGTTATTGTGCCATCCTTCTTCAAGAGCAAACAATGCCATTAACCTAGTTACATTGTAAACACGTACAAGAAAGAAACATTTAATTAATACCACCTGATCTACTAATTAGATTGCCGGATTATCATCTGAATGACATGAATAGAGTGACACCAGAGTAATAGCTAGAATGAAATCAGGTGGCGCAAGTGGTCTTGAACTCTTGACGTATGATATTTATGAATGTGATATGTACAAATTTTATATATTAATTAGAAATAGGTACCTAACGTTACATCATGATTTAAATATTTTTTTTAAAAAAAATTATGTCGCATAATGCCTCTTATAGACGACACTGAACATGCGTTAAGGCTACTACAATCATATAAAAAGAGATGTTATATATAGACATTATAAAGCAACTTCATTCTCTACAAGAAACTATATATCCCAAAATTGCCTTAAAATTTCCCTTCTCTCATAAATTAACCCTGCCAAAATGCAGTTGAATATATGTCATAGATATTAATTAAATATTCAGAACCTGCGCTACTGGTTGTACACAGTTGTGAATGTTAGCAATCAAGAGGACAAGACGTTGTATATAAATTCAGAGGCCAGCAATATTTAATTAACATGCATACCAGTACATGAGATGAAAGTACGAGACCCTCCTCCTCAAACCTCCAAGTCTCAACACCCAACTGCAACCAAGCATTGAATGTTTTGCCAAAACTATGAAGGATCTCATCTCCATGCATTAACAGTAGACTTAGATTAACTAAATTAATGTGCGATAATTCATCCGAATTACTTTTGTTAATTATACTAATGTTCTTATAGACATTCGTGAAACTTCCACAATTTTCTAGTGATTTTGCCTTCCAAATATTATATGAATTATGAAATACATGACACTTTCATAATTTTCTAGCGATTTTACCTTCCAGTGAACCTCGCTACGTATAGTCTGTGGTCTTTAAATAGTACATATTTTCATACCTTGGTCAGCTAATAAGCCTTTAAAATATAACCAGCAACGTCAAATCTATTTTATTCATGTCTATTTGTACACATTCACATAATTTAGCTCATCTTTAAAATTCACGAGATTCTCTCATTATAGCTCATTATTCTATATATAGTACACGTAAGTGATTTTGTCTTAATTTGGTCATCAATTACGACTACAATAACTGATCGACCACATCACAACATATATATATATATATATAAGAGCAGAAGAAAGTAAATTTTCACAGGCTAATTTTGGTAGAGTGGCCATGACTCTTGTTTTGAAGTTATTTTATCTTCTTTTTTTCCTTCTGAAGCCGAGTTGGGACCTTGACATCTGTTGCCAACCCAACATCCTCAAGCAACCTTATTATGTACCATGTCAAATCAATTTGCCACCATTCTAGCCCTTGCCGAGCTGAGTACTCGAAAGCGTGGTGGTTATTGTGCCATCCTTCTCCAAGAGCAAACAATGCCACCAGCCTAGTTAAATTGTACACACGTACAAGAAACAAAAATTGAATTAATACCAGCTGATCTACTTAGGTTGCTGGATTATCTGAATGGTCTGACATAGAGTGACATGCACCAAAGTAAATGCCAGCTACATATATAAATATATATATATATACTTGGAAATGCTCAAGATCCTTGAAATATGAATAATAGCTAGAATTAGTACCCATTGTTCCTCGACATGTCACCAGTATCATATGGTTGCTTCCCCCACATGTGGCACGCTGAATTTACCAGCAAAGTACTGTGCAAAACAGCTATAGTTCGCACGCCCTGGTAGGTTCAGAAATTTCTATTTACGGCATGCTTGAATCGAGAAATTAAACTAAAAAATACAATAAGATCAAAACCACGAAGCATAAGAGCTAGCTAGTTCGTAGAAAATATATAACCACGTACTCATGAGTCATGACAGTACTGTGACCGCCTTCAAGCAATTACAAGTTGCTTTCAGTAAAATACAGAAACTTGTTGCTTGAAATATTTTGGAGTTTAGGAATTGTATATATATATATATATATAGCAAGAGCCAAGAGTAGTATTAACTCATACCATTCCCCAAAGCAAGAAGGGAAGTCCACCCGCAGCGTATAGTAAAGCTCCAACAGCAACTGGGTGTAGAATGAAAGTTCGATTAAGAAACCTATAAAATGGTTGCTTCATCAAATCTTCCACGTTCTTTATTCCGCCATACTGAAAAAATATATTTATTTTCTGGGTTTTAATTGAAGCTAGAGTAAAAAATAACTATAGATCGAGAGAAAGAGATACTTAAATTAATGTATTAATAATAATTTACTTGTTGAAAGCGATGACGACTATCAAGAATCCAACCCATATGACTGTACCAAAAACCCTTAATAGGGGTGTGAGGGTCCTTCATTGTGTCAGTAAATCTATGGTGATACCGATGTGTACTCACCCACTCAATCGGACTACCCTGCCAACAAACAAAAACAAATTCGACTATAAAAACCTTATACCTACAAATAATTTACATATATAATCGACCATAATAAAAGTCAACATAGAAGATATATATATATATATATATATATATATATGGCGCACTCATTAAATTCGTTGGGTTTACTCTATGAACAAATTAGTATCATATATTGTAATGTAACTGTTTATTTTGTAAATGTTCATTCAAATATTATCCTTGCATGCATTGATTCATCTAAAATTATAATATGACAATCGAACATTACAATCACATACATAAATAAGTATGTAATGTTCCATAATATACTAAATTAACAAGAAAGAATAATGGTGTACCATGACACAATATATGAAATCTTGCTGATAATAATAGAATGATTAAAACGATTCTCGATTAATTTGAAAGAATTTTGTAAAGATCTTGAATCTTGATTGGCTAGTAGCTATAGATTGTGATAATAATTTTTGAAGTAAACTCAGATGAGTAAATGAGCTAAATGTACTCTATTAATTAAGGACACATGCATTAATAAGTGCATATGGTTAATTAGCGTTGAGCTAATACATGCATACATACAATATACATACATACATACATACATACAATATACATACATACATACAATATACATACATATAACATACATATACATATAACATATATACCTGAAGGGAGAGAATGCCACAATAGGCGAAGGAGTATTCAAGCCATTTTGGAAGCCTGAAACTTTGGTGAGCAAGATTTCTATGGTAAGAAAGAGTGATGCCGAAACCGGTGACAAAGTAGAGAGCAATGGCCAGTGAAAGTGCAGCCCAGTTGAAATGAAACGGAGCCAAGACACAAAAGCAATGCAGAATAAAGAACACAATCACTGTCAGTACATCTTGCACATTCCATTTTCTCCCCCAAAAATCTCCACAAGACTTGCTTAGAAACTTTTTCACAGATCCCATTCCCATCAAATATAGATAGCTACCAAGCTCTGCGCGCTAATTGTAGGAGGTGGAGCCGTCGAGGGAATTATGAAACTGTCTACCTACATTTATATATATGTATACTTATATACGAGGAAACCACAATTACCTTGGCCTCCTCATATTTTTAAATTCTCAATAATGAATTTCAAATACACACCTAGCCACATTTAAACAAAAAAAAAAAAAAAAAAAACAAAATGGACACCTACATCATATAAGTATCGCAAAAAATTAACAACAATATCCCACCCAAATAGCGCTTTATATATATATATATATATATATATATATATATATATTTTCTTTCATAAAAAGCAAGGAGAAACGTGGAGGTATATGGGAAGATATGGAAAGAAACGTGGAGGCATATGGGAAGATATGGAGAGAAACGTGGAAAGAAAACAGGAGCAACACAAACGATAAACACTTTTTACCCAAAATTCACTCTGTATCACTATTTTTGTCTCAAAATATACCTCAAATCGATTTTTATGTCAAAATACACTCTAAATCTCTATTCTTGTTCCAATTTGATCTTTTATCATGGAAGGTGTTAAAATGAGGGTTAAATTCATCATTTTGTAGGCTAAGTATCTAAAATAAATATTAAAATCCAATGTCGCTTCCACATCATCAGCTGATGTGGACAAAATTAACCTAAATAATATCTTGGTCGTGGAACTCATTCATTTTTGCAACCGCGAGCACTTTGAAGACGAACTTGTCCCGAGAACCTCCCTCCCCTGAGCTGCAGACGAACTCGTCGCGAGCAGGAGCCATTGCAACCCGCGAGCAGAAAAAACCCAGGTGTGACGGCCACCGAGGCTCCCCGCGAACAGCTACCAGGTACTAGTCCGTCTCTATTGGGGCAAAGACGGCCATTTTACTAGGGGAAAGTGTCGTTCGTGTCCAAAATAGAATCAATCTCAATGCCATTGTGCTTTGTCATGGTGGTATGAGCTCAGAATCCTTTTGTTTCATAGTTTCAATTTTATCAACATATGATTATTGCTTTGGTGTAATTTTGCAAGTCCTATCTTTGGTCCAAAAGAGGCAGAATTTGTACTTAAGAACACTAGGGAAGTTCATGAGTTTTACGGGGCATCAAGCATGGAGAGGCTACGCATTGAACAAGCTATAACCTCTATGGTCCAGCAGTACAAATCAATTTCTATCAACTGAAGGTTGATCTGCTTGCTGTTTTGTAAGCGAAAATGCTTCTTGTTGTGCTTATGTTATTTTTCATTTGCTTGTTTGCATCATGTTCATGAATTCTTTTAACCGACTGCTTATTTTTTTTTTTTATTTCTATCAACATAACTAGTTCAGAGCAATTTTCACAATTTTTGTTCGGAGCTAGACCCACCAAGCTCAGGTTATCCTTTTAACTACTTTTTTGTTACGTAGAAAAGTGGCTTCACTTGTTTTAAATATTTTTTATTTGGCTGTTTTATTCAGGGCTAGTAATACACCAAGGACAACGTTGATTATATTCGTTGGAAGGTTTAAGGGAAAGAGAGTTGTTTTCCCTAAGCAGCTTACATCTAGATTGCTTCGTATTAGTGGTGAGCATTCACTCTCACTCTCACTCTCACTTGCATTTTCTCTTTAATCATTTTTTGTAGTGGTTGTGTCTTGGTTGAATGGAACTTGTATAGTTGTATGGTTAAGTTAATAATTGTATATTTCTTCATTTTTTCAATTGAATGATTGATAATGTCACTATAAACCTGTCCATGTGGTACACTTGAATTCTCCCTTGCCAAAAATTTTGACCTTCTATTTATGTAATTACCTCCGCCCTGATCTCTGCCAAATTTCCATAGTTATGTCTTGTTCCTACACCAGAAAAAATTGGTGAATCAAAGGTTGCTTTTGTTTTATGTTATTACATAGCATAACCATGCACTTATGAATTGTGACATCGCTCCCCTTCCATCAATTGTGATCATTTTTGGAGCCAAGTTGTCTTGAAATGGGGTATTTTTATATAGAGTTGTTGGTATGGTGGGAACACTTTTTTTCTTAAATAATATCGAAAGATGAAACTATTCTTTGGAAACAATGAGTTAAGAGTGTGAAAAAAGAATATATTTGTAGAAAATTAAGGCATGAGCATTTAGGGAGTTTCCTTTCTGTTACAGCATGTTCCTACAATCCCTCCAACTACCACATCTCCCTTTCTCCTCTCCTGATGCCGACGTTGTCATAGTCGGTGCCGGATCTGTTGGGGGGGGGGGGGGGGGGGGGGGGGGGGGGGGGTGGGGTCTCATGCGCCTATGAGCTCAGCAAAAAACCCCTATGCGTTTCTCTTCAACATTCAAAGCGAATTTTGACGCCTCATCCTCAATCTTTTCTCACCCCACCTGCCTTTAACCAACAAAACTCTTTAGTTCTCATTGCCAGAAGGTGTTAAATCCTTCCACATGTAAGATTTTTTTTGTTCCATCCTTCTCTCTCTCTCTCACATACTGCAATTTTCAGAGCTGCAGCATTTCCCAAGTTTATAGTCACAACCCTGATTCCCATATCTCGTCTCAAATAGAAACTTATTAGGTGCTCTTCTTGTGCACCCCTTTCTTCCTCTCTCTTCCTTTCTACTTACACTTCCTTCTACGACGCCGTACTTTGTCCCCCACCCTAATTTTATTGAGACCCATTTCCCCAAGGCCTAGACTGCTGTTTTATTCTTCACTCACCCAAACGGCGTAGGTCGTACTCTTGACCACGCCATATGCTTTCAGTCAAGATGAAGCTTTGCATATGGAAAAAGCTGATGTTGATATCATAGTTGCGGGACTCAGTACATCGGTCTTAATCGCACCTGGGTTTCGGGGCGCTGCTCGTCGTCGCTCGTACCTGGTGGCTATTCGCGGGGAGCCTCGATGGTCGTCGCACCTGGGTTTCTTCTGCTCGCGGGTTGCAATGGCTCTTGCTCGCGATGAGTTCGTCTACAGCTCAGGGGAGGGAGGTTCTCGCGACGAGTTCGTCTTCAGAGTGCTCGCGAGTTGCAGAAATGAATGAGTTCCACGACCAAGATATTATTTGGGTTAATTTTGTCCACATCAGCTGATGATGTGGGAGCCATATTGGATTTTAATAATTATTTTAGATACTTATCTGCACTGACCAATTTAACTCCCATTTTAACACCTCAGATGAAAAAAAATCAAATTAAAACAAGAATGGAGTTTCATGGTGCATTTTGACACAAAAATTAGTTCGAGTGCATTTTGAGACATAGATAGTGGTACAAGGTGCATTTTGGGTAAAAAGCCAACTATAAATTCAAAATTCAAAACACTTAAAAAAAATTATAAAGTCTGATTCAAATCACACAACCCTAACAACTTCATGCAAAACTATCTGAGGATACGTGGAAAAAACTAACTTCCACAGCTTCCACGTTCAAAATGATAAATAAGAAAATAAATAATAAATAATATCAAGCACATCATATTAGTTGAAAACTTGACGATTGTGTTAAATGAGTTTAATTCAGTTTGTTCTAGTATTAATTTGTAGACAATTATTCTCAAATTCGAACTTCGATGACATGTTATATTGATAATTTTTAAAAATTGCCACCTCCTCTTTAATAAAAAAAAAACCTGATAATCACACCCACACCTCATTCTTCAGCCCTTCAATTTTGTTTTAGAAGGGAAATGGTTCAATTTGCCACAGAGTATCTAAGTGTACAAAACAAATAAAAAAAGAGCATATATATAGTATGATACTGATCTATATATATATGTACTCTTTTAAATTTTGTGAAGAAAAAAAAATATTATATTTAAGAAGAAGAGCTATATATGGAAAGAAGACAAAAAGTTTCTCCCATGGCAGAAAGATGCATGTGAATGATATCAAAATACAAGCCAAAAACCAGAAGTACTCTCTTCAATTTCAAAGAAATCAACATAAAAGAGGTGTAAAAAAATTTATGTTTTATTTAAAAATATTATTTTATCTCTTTCTGCATGATTATGTAGACTGCATGGATAATTTTTTTTATACCTATGATTGTAGAAATTGAAGTATAAAAGATCGTCATCAAAATTGTTTAACGACACAGGAAATGTGTCATCTATTATATTTAAGAACGCCTATAAGACGTCATTGAATAAATAAATGTGTGTTATTGATTCATTTTAAGGACACATAATAGATGTCATTAAATAAATTATTAGCGTCTTATAGATTAAGAACACATAACTTACATCCTTAATAATAAACTATGCATCATCTATAACATATGAAGGAACTTATTAATCATCATCTAACGATATACATCCATCTTCAAACATGTATAAAGGCATTGTCATTAAATAAAGAACTTGTGTCATTTATTAATAATAATGGCTCAAAATAAGTTATTTGGAATTTAATAGCCACATTCTTATTTAGCTTTAAGGACGTGTAAAGTGCTTCATATTACGATAAAAGCATGTCTTCGATTAGTTAAAGGACAAATATGTAGATACAAAACCACTTGAAAAAGTAGTGTCTCCAATCAATACCAATTTACACCAAAATATATGAGCTTATACTAAATTAATACATACGAATGATTTAAAATCTGCATCATAATCTAGTTCACTTGGATGCAGCTATCAACAAGCTCGACCCACTCTATTCATACCATATCAATTTCATCTTGAGTGTTACGTCATTTTCCCTTTGAACTGCAATGAACCAGCAACAGAAACCGTCTAAATTAATCCTTTAGATATTTACTATATGATCCACACAACTAGACAAAAATAATTCTACAACTATTGCTGAAATCAAGCAAGAAATTCGGGAGGACCTTCCTACAAGAAGAAAACAGTTTCCAAGAAATCTGATTGATCTTCTCGATCTTCAAAACCGTATAGGACTCTTAGAAATCTTCTCGATCTACGAGAAAAATTTAGTGGTCTCCGCCAAGGGTCTTCCTCCAAACCAAGTTAGAAGACCAGTTTGTTGATATCTGCATAGAACCACAAGTTAATAGGATAAAACAAGGACCTAGAATAACGATGAATCCTATTATGAAAAATAATTATCCAAGACCTTCACCTATTGATCTTCAGTATGAAGATACAGATATGGGAGAAAGAGTCCAATATGATGGAAAGTCAATTGTTGAATGGAACATTGACGGACAAACGGACTACCAAGTACTTAATACTATGAGACACATGATGATCTTCTCATTTGCAACTATGATTCATGGTATTTCTGATAGGTAGAAGAAGTACTGATTACCCTAGACCGACCATTCCAAGCATTCCAAGATCAAGCTCCTTTATAGCTCAAAGTTCTTATGAACAGGATCATGAAAGACTCATATTTGAAGGGCTAAGAAAAACCCACAATCATGTTCATCATCCCTGTTACAAGGTTGAAAATACTGGAGCCACAACCCCCTCAAAGAAATCTGAGGAATTACCTTATCAACCAGATTTTTCATGGGAAGATGTTGAATCTAACATCTGTGTAATCTCCAGGTTCGAACCAGATATGAAAACCATAAAACGAGATTACTTAAGTATAGAAAACCAAACTAGAAGAAGCTGGTTAGAAACAACCTATAGTGAAGAGTTTTCCGTTGAAACACTGATCGATTCAGGAGCTAATCTCAACTGCATCAATGAAGGAGTCGTACCTGTAAAATACTTCTCGAAAACCTCTCAAGGACTGCGTAGTGCTACTGATCAACCAATGAAGATTCATTATAAGATCTCTAATGCAGCCATAATTCAAAATGAGATTTGTTTTCAAACTTTTGTTCTGGTGAAAGGATATAGTCATGCTGTGATTCTCGGGACTCCATTTTTAAGCATGTTTTACCCCTTCAAAGTTTCTAATCAAGGAATAGAAACTGAAATAGAAGGCATCAAGGTAATGTTCCTTTCTACCTCAGATGCAATATGTGAACTCCGTTCATAATCAAATTCTCAAAAAAGGAATTTTTGGGGAGTAACAACTCAAACTCTTAAGACAAAAATTGCTTTTGTCCAAAAGGAATTTGAGTCGCAGGTATGCGCAGAAGTTCCCGGTGCTTTTTGGAACCGTAAACGACACATAGTCGAACTTCCTTATGAGCCTGATTTTGATGAAAGAAAAATTCCCACAAAGGCTCGCCCCATTCAGATACATGGCAGATTAATGGAAATCTGTAAGAAAGAAATCAATGAACTTCTTGAAAAGAAATTGATTCGTAAGAGTTACTCCCCATGGAGCTGTTCTGCTTTCTATGTTGAAAATGCGCCTGAATTGGAAAGAGGAGCACCAAGATTGGTTATAAATTACAAACCTCTGAATAAGGCTCTCCGATGGATTAGGTATCCTATTCTAAATAAGAAAAATCTTTTACAAAGGCTGAATCAAGCTATAATCTTTTCAAAATTTGATATGAAATCAGGATATTGGTAGATTCAAATTGCAGAGAAGGACAGGTATAAAACCGCGTTTAATGTACCATTCGGACATTACGAATGGAACATTATGCCCTTTGGTTTGAAAAATGCTCCTTCTGAATTTCAAAATATTATGAATGATATATTCAATCCTTACTCCACTTTTACAATTGTTTATATTGATGATGTTCTGGTCTACTCTCATTTTGTAGAACAACACTTTAAACATCTAAATATTTTCTTAAAAGTGGTAAAGAATACAGGTTTAGTGGTTTCTGCCAAGAAGATGAAACTCTTCCAAACAAAGGTTCGAATTTTTGGGACATAATATCCACAATGGAATTATTCTCCCAATCGAACGTGTCATTGCTTTTGCGGACGAATTTCCAGATGAAATTCTCGAAAAAAAACAACTACAAAGATTCTTGGGAAGTCTGAATTATGTAGCAGATTTCTACAAAGACTTAGCCAAAGATAGCAAACCGCTCTACGATCGGCTGGAAAAAGAATCTCATTCCTTGGACTGAGGAGCAGACGAGAGCAGTCAGACTCCTAAAAAGAAAAGTTAAGGAACTTCCCTGCCTAGCTTTGGCAAATCTAAAAGCCTTTAAGATTGTGGAAACAGATTCTTCTGATGAAGGATATGGTGGTGTTTTGAAACAAAAACCAATGACAAAGAAGTCCTCGTTCGCTTCACTTATGGGATCTGGAAGCTAGCGCAGAAAAATTATTCGACAGTAAAAATGGAACTATTATCTATAGTTCATTCAGTCACCAAATTTGAAAGCGATCTTCTTAAAAAACGATTTCTGATTAGGGTGGATTGTAAAGCAGCAAAAGATATTTTGTTGAAGGATGTTAAGAACTTAGCATCTAAACAAATCTTTGCCAGATGGCAAGGAATTTTATCTGCCTTTGATTTTGATATTGAATATATTAAATGCGAACATAATTCATTGCCTGATTTCTTAACTCGTGAATTTTTGCAGGGTTCGCAAAAAGACGTCCCAGCAGAAGTTATAAGAAACGTATAATGCTGGAGATCTAGAGGTTGGCCTTCTTAGAGAACCCTCGGGAAAATTTGACTACTTTTTCCTCTACCCCAAGAATAAGCCTCTGCCATCCATTACTCAGAAAATTTCGGAACCTTCGTGGACTGATTTGCCAACTCCCAATATGTATCATCCTCATAAAAAAACCTCTAGCCATTTCCAGCAAAACATCTTCTGCTATCCAACATAGTTCTGCTACTATAAATCCAACTCCTCTCTCATCGGCTTTACCTTATTCTAAAGGGCGCGAGAAAGCAGTGGCCAGTAACCCATTCCATGAAACTATGGTCATACATATTACACAGATTGAAAATCATGACCTTCGCCCTTCTCCTAGAGATGCAGGTGAAAAATACCTTTGTGATCACATCCGTGGATATTTCAAACGAAGATACTGGTATGAACGGCTTCTGATAAAAATCGAATCTTTGGAAGTTGTTCATCGCTATCGTAGCAAGAATGTAACGAACCGGACTTTTGGAAAAGGAAAATTGGGAAAATTTGAAGAAAATGACGATTTTTGCCCCTAGATAATGAGCAAACGATTGACTTTTTGCTCGAGCGGTCAAACAGACTTTGACCGATGACTGTGACGTAGTTCGGGACGTCATGAGTTCATATACAGATGGCATGCCCTATTCCGACGATCAGGGAAGAAGTTATGACGTTCGGAAGTTTAAGGGCATTTTTGTAATTAGGACAAAAAAGGGGAAAAGGTTGACTTTTTGATTGACCACTATCTTTCACGCAATTCGAGGACCATTGGGTAGGTCTCGATGCCCTGAGTTCGTAGACAGACGGCACGCTGAAAACGGACATCGGACGGGTGAGTTATGGTTCTCAAACGAGGAGGGCGTTTTGGTAATTTTGTGAAGAAGGGCAAAATGGTAATTTTCCAAGGGCACTATTGGAAGAGTGAAGCATGGTTGAAACCACTGTGCTTTGGGTGGTCCGTTCAGTGAATTGTTTAACTGTTAGTGGCTTTGGTTGGGGGGAATTGTTTAATACTGAGGACAGAGTGGAGTTAGGCGTGCTGGACTGTGAAGAACACAGAACACAAGTGCAATTTTGTAATGGGTTTGGGTCCTTTGCGGGAAACAGGAAACACAGTGGGTCTGAGAGATTCCTTAGGTTGCTGTGAAGGTCGAATTGATTATAGGGAGTGAGAGTGAGCCGAGAGGGTCATTTGGAGAGGAAGAGACTGAGAATTGGAGAGAAAACTGAGTCGGGAAAATTTTGGAAAAAATGGAGAACTTAATAACGGAGAACTTAATAAAGTGGAGAGAAACTGATCGATTTAGGGCTTGATGTGTGAATTTAATAACGGAGAACTTAAATTAAGTTACAATGGAAGGTTTTCGATGGACAAATTGAAGGAATTAAGCTATAATTGCAGGAGATTGGGCCGGGGTTGTGTCGCGGGGGTGGGACCCGTTTAGCAGAGAGTCGGGTGAGGAAGGTGACACTGTAGCATCACTGTAGCAGGCGCATGAGTTTCACGCGCAGCCACTCACGGCGACGGCGTGAGGGCGCGTGGGCCCGATTTTTGACGTGAGTTCAACACGACTTTTGTCCTATACAATGTAACAAACATTTTAGCGTTTGTTTCGAGTTAATCGGACACCGTTTCGATATCATTTCGAGGGTCCGAAAGGTTTATATTACGTTTTTTAATTAATATTTAATTCCCAAAAAATTATGGGAAATTAGTATGATGTTAATTGAGTCCTTAGTGACACTGAGGAATGATTTCGGATAGGATTCGAGATTCCTGAAAAATGTCAGAAATTACGGGAAACGCGTTTGCAGCGCGGGAAAACGAGCGATACAGACGATGTGTGAGTGGACCTTGCTTTCTAAAATTTAATGCATGCATAAATATTTCTATGATTTCTATGATTACGATGATGATTTATGGTAATTACGATTTTTCGTATTTATACGTATTTTGGTATGCCATATGTAACTGCACGTATTTCGAGACTATGGTTTCTCTTATGCTTTGATGATGGTTTGATGAACGATTTTACATGAATTGTGAGTATGGTGTTTTAAGGATGTTTTGATTATGATTGTGAGTATGACCTACGGTTTTGACACGGATTTTGAGATTATTACGGTTTTGCGGTGTTTTTACGAGATTTCGAGTATATTGTGATTTGATCATCGTTTTGATGCTTTGACCTTGGGATTTGAAAAATGATTCGATTTCAAAATTTAAACGAATTTTGGAAAAGGTGATTTCGGGGCTTGATGCCCAAGGCATAAAAGCAATTTTGATGATCGAGATTTCGGGGTTTCGGAAACGTGAAAGTGGATTTCCGGATTTGGATTCGGAATGGTTATTCCAGATGCTAGCTTACAGAATAATGATGCTAGCTTATAGAATAATGGTTCTGAATTCGGATTTGGAAACGGATGGTGGATATGATTTGAGATTTGAATATGAAGTTCGGACATGAGTTCCATTTTGAATAAACGTGATGTCGGAATTGGTTTTGGAATTTGAATTCCGATGGATTCTGGATTGGTTGTGAATTACACATGTTTTGGGTTTAAAGACCCGTTACTATTGCTGGATCATGTTTTGGGTTTAAAGACTCGGTTAATTGATGACGGGGGAGGGCCATGATATGTTTTGAGTTTAAAGACTCGGTTATCGTGATACCCCCCCCCCCCCCCCCCCCCCCCCCCCCCCCCCCCCCGGGAGGCCTATTGATTGTGTTTTGAGTTTAAAGAATTGTTGATATCCCAGAAAGGCCTGATATATGTGAGTTTAAAGACTCGGTAATTGATATCCAGCAAACTGATTGACTTGTGATTTATTGTTGATTTCTGATGTTTTCGGATGTGTTGGGCAGTGGCCCGGTTTATGTGGTTTGATGGATTTTGGATTATGTTGTGTACTTGGATTTAATTCATGATTTTGGCCTAGCGCCTGTGTTTATGATTGCGGGCTAAGACCCGAAGGTTAAGAAAAGGAAAATGATTTGATTTTCATACACGGTTTTCTTATGTTGGAAATGAAATGAATTTCGAATGCATGCATTGGTTTTACGTGGAGGGTAGAATCGTCTTTCTGGAATTGTTTTATAAACTGTTTCATTTTTGTCCACTCACACCTTTTGTGTTTTTATTGACCCTCCAGGTCGTGGCACGTTGGTCGAGGCTGATCGAGAGGCGGAGGCATGAGTGACTACGTGTGTGGCTATCCCTTGTTTGGCTAGTACAGAGGGTATTTTGGGAACTTCAGTCGACTTGCCAGATGGGAGCAGGAACGGGCATGGTTATCAATGACCCTTCGGGGGCGGTCCTGTCAATTTGGTATCAGAGCACTAGGTTGCTGATTCAGTTGGCACATCATGCCTCTGAAGCGTAAGCCTCGTGCGCGACTTGGTAGTGAGACGGGTAGACGAGGGTGTAGGAGACCTCGTGATAGATCTCAGATGAGATTGACCCTGGTGTTATTTAGGGTACACCGTGAACTACTATTTGTTGATATTATTTACAGTGGATTCCTTACATGGAATGTGTATTGAAAGAGTCTAAAATGTGATGGGATATCTCTTAGGCTTTATCGGTCCTATAAGATACGGTTGACCATTGGTATTTGCTCGGGGACTGGGTATGTCTGTAAAGACATGATTGATTGGTATGAGATTGGACTCAAGAGGAGTCGAGACAAGGGTACGGGACTCAGAATGAGTTTGGATATTAGTTAGAAACTTGAGATGAGCCATGGTAAGGTATCAAGGCTCGAGAGGAGCCAGAAAGGCTGTTTGAGGGATGTTTGGCACTTAGGATGCCAAGGACGGGTATATGGTCAGGTACTGAGGAGTTAGGAAATGATGCTTGATCTTGTTTTGGACTTGTGGGAAATTTTAGTGTCCTTAGTGACTGAGGTTTGGGCAGAAACCCGAGGGATACAAGCATTTGGACTTAGGAGATAGTCCAGTTCAGTGGGATGCAAGTTAGGTCCACTGGGAGGTAAGCTAACAAGGGTAAGTATATAGTAATAGTATGATTGTGAGTCGTCTTGTCACACCATAAAGAAATGGTTCTATAGATCGATGGATATTAGTGAGATGGCACTGTTGGGGTGTGGTAGAGTGAGTATTGGCCCCTATATTGGTTGTTGATATGGCAGGAGTGGGGAGAGTTGGCTGGGCCCGTGATGGTCCATAGGGGCGTGGTTAGTTGGGACCACATGCTCGGGGATATCCTTCGTAGGAAGACTAAGTAACCCTGGAGTGATGACCTGGATACCTATCACTCGTGGTCATGATGTAAGTTTAACCAGAACGTATGTATTTGGTAGGTCCCGGGTTATCCACTCTTCCATGTCTTGAGATTGGCTATTGGTCGGATATGGTGTTGTTTGTGAATGGTTATGGTATGGAAGTCGTTGAACCGACTTGAGTTACCGATGTGATATTTCGATGGTAGTTACGTGGTAACCTTGGTAATTATATATGGTAAAATTTGTGAGAAATAAGGGGGGTAGACCTATCGATGTGAGGTTACCCAAGATGACTGGTGTCATCCGCTTAGTGGCTGACTTAGATTTGGATGAATTGGATGTAATCCTTGGATTGGATGGGTTGAAGACTCATGAGAACTCTATCGAGGCTGTCGATTAGGAAGTGATATGTGGAATCTAGAATTCTGGAGGTTACGTTTCAGGGAGACTCGAGGGTGTTACCCTCTAGGATGACGTTGACCCTCATAGAGGGTGATTTTGATCCTCGCAACCAATAGATGGTTGGGGTATGAGGTATTCAAGTTTGTTGATCACATGTGTGGTGTATATGTTTCGTGTATGAGATGCCTAGTGAGGGCTGAGGATGCCCAGATTTCTCAACAGATTCCTGAGGTTTTTCCAGGATGAGAAATTGAGTTTACGATGATTTGAGTTTACATGTGGATTAGGGACGACTTAATAAGGTAACGGTATGGGATAAGGATTCCGTATCACGAGTTAAGGAATTGTGGTTTCGTGGGAAGGTTGTGGTTAGTGACTTTATTAAGAGAGGCCAACGTGGTGGTGATTGTCGACTTTGAGTAAAAGAGAGAAAGGGATAAGGTCCAGGATTTGATATGGCTAAGATTAGTTGATAGTGATACCCTTCAATGGCCAAATGGACTAGTTATAGATGAGAGATGAGGAGTCGGGTAGTCTGACCCCATTTAGACGAGGTATGGTACCATGATTGATGATTGTTTGGAGTACTTACATGTACCGATGGGCATGTAATGTACTGAATAGATGTATTGAATATGCCCTCAGAGAGAGAGATAGTTGAATAAGTGTTAGGTCTGATAGACCAGCGTAGGTTTGGGAAACGTGAGTTGGTTTAAGATTTTCTGGTAACCACAGGGGATTGTAAGGGGGGAAGGGGGAGGGGGGTGTCTCTCCCATGTTTTTCCAGTTATGGTGATTGACCCGTAAGGGGTCAGAGTTATTGGAACTGAGAACTGAGTGGTGATTGGGTGGTATCCTCCTATGTGCAGATGAGTGTGTTCAGGGAAAATTTTTTGGTTAAATAAGTGCTAGGTCTGGTCGAACGAATAACGGTCGGAACCAGTGTGAATCCTAGGAAAAACATACATATTAGTCAAAGGAAATAAGAACTGGGATATAATGGTTACAAGTGGAGAAACGGTGACTTATGTTCGATCACTCACTATGAGATTTGGGATTCGGTTAGTCGGGTGTTGATGCTAGTTAAACCCTCAGATGTTGACCTTCCTTGTAGGAGTTGAGATCGACCCACGGGGTTGAGTATGCAGAGATCATATACCTTTCGGAAGAAATGTACGAGTACCGTATCGACCTTTAGGGTTGGTAATGATGGATAAAAAGAAGGGCTTAATGTGTGATAAGGTGATGGTCGGGATATATTGAGATGACGACCACATTGTCGAATCAGGTATTACTCGGGGAGAGGATTGTCATGTTTGATAACCTAAGGATAGGTGAAATCCGGTTAGTTACGGAACTCCATAGGATTGGAGTAGTACACGATTTCTGATAGTCTGGACGGTTAGCGTACAACTGCAGGACCATACTTGGTGTATGGTGGAGTCGGGGTTAAGAGAGGGGTGTGTTTTGCGATATAGTTTGAATGATTGGGCTGAATGCTTATTGGCAATAGGAAGGAATCAGGAGGAAAGGTTAAAATCATTATACGTAGTGACCCTGGGAAAAGGATATGGCGTGATTGACCTAGTGAGGGGAATGAGTTCCCGAGTTATTGAACCATATGAGTTTATTGGCCTGGTGGCCTGATGACATATGTGAGGATTTAGCCATTGGATCATGTCACGAGTGGATGACATGTAAACGAGAAGATCTGACGGATCTTCGTGTTCCCTGGATTGTGTGGACTCGAACGTGAGCTAGGCTATGTATTTCGAGTAAGTATGTGGTGTAACTGCCCTTGGGGCAGGGATTTACACAAAGGTTGAGATTGGTTGTTGAATTCTATAAGTTGAGTATGGCTTATAACCAGTTGAGGTTGTTTTTGTTTAGGTGCATCTTAGACGTAATACCTCAGGATAAGTATTATGGCTCCCACTAATATGAATTTTGAGGATGAAATTCTTTAAGGGGGGTAGGTTGTAACGACCTGGACTTTTGGAAAAGGAAAATTGGGAAAATTTGAAGAAAATGACGATTTTTTGCCCCTAGATAATGAGCAAACGGTTGAATTTTTGCTCGAGCGGTCAAACGAACTTTGACCGATGACTGTGACATAGTTCGGGACATCACGAGTTCATATACAGTTGGCATGCCCGATTCCGACGATCAGGGAAGAAGTTATGACGTTTGGAAGTTTAAGGGCATTTTCGTAATTAGGACAAAAAGGGGGAAAAGGTTGACTTTTTGATTGACCACTATTTTTCATGCAATTCGAGGACCATTTGGTAGGTCTCGATGCCCTGAGTTCGTAGACAGACGGCACGCTGAAAACGGACATCGGACGGGTGAGTTATGGTTCTCAAACGAGGAGGGCGTTTTGGTAATTTTGTGAAGAAGGGCAAAATGGCATTTTTCCAAGGGCACTATTGGAAGAGTGAAGCATGGTTGAAACCACTGTGCTTTGGGTGGTCCGTTCAGTGAATTGTTTAACTGTTAGTGGCTTTGGTTGGGGGGAATTGTTTAATACTGAGGACAGAGTGGAGTTAGGCGTGCTGGACTGTGAAGAACACAGAGCACGGGTGCAATTTTGTAATGGGTTTGGGTCCTTTGTGGGAAACAGAAACACAGTGGGTCTGAGAGATTCCTTAGGTTTCTGTGAAGGTCGAATTGATTATAGGGAGTGAGAGTGAGCCGAGAGGGTCATTTGGAGAGGAAGAGACTGAGAATTGGAGAGAAAACTGAGTCGGGAAAATTTTGGGAAAAGTGGAGGGAAAAATCGAATTTAATTTGTGAGTTGAGAGGAACAAAACCAAGGTTGGAAACAATCTTCTGGGATCATTTAGAGTTCAACCGTACCAACATTGAAGGAAATCAATCACGGTTTGCCCAAGAACCCAAGTTCCAGTTCTGGAGAAATTTCAGGCTTGAGGACGATCACCTACGGGTAAGTTTTCCTGAAATTGGTTATGGTTTAGTGTTCATTTAGGTCCTATGAAGCTTCTATTTAAGTTAATTTGAAAACTGAGTTGATTCGAGTGAGTTTCAAAGATTGACCCGTTTGATTGATCATGAGGGAAATGATCGATTTAGGGCTTGATGTGTGAATTTAATAACGGAGAACTTAAATTAAGTTACAATGGAAGGTTTTTGATGGAAAAATTGAAGGAATTAAGCTGTAATTGCAGGAGATTGGACCGGGTTGTGTCACGGGTTTGGGACCCGTTTAGCAGAGAGTCGGGTGAGGAAGGTGACACTGTAGCATCACTGTAGCAGGCGCGTGAGTTTCACGCGCAGCCACTCACGGCGGCGCGTGAGGGCGCGTGGGCCCGATTTTCGACGTGAGTTCAACACGACTTTTGTCCTATACAATGTAACAAACATTTTAGTGTTGATTTCGAGTTAATTGGACACCGTTTCGATATTGTTTCGAGGGTCCGAAGGTTTATATTACCTTTTTAATTAATATTTAATTCCTGGAAAATTATGGAAAATTAGTATGATGTTATTTGAGTCCTTAGTGACACTGAGGAATGTCGGAAATTACGGAAACGCGTACAGCGCGAAAACGAGCGATACGGACGGTGTGTGAGTGGACCTTGCTTTCTAAAATTTAATGCATGCATAAATATTTCTATGATTTCTATGATTACGATGATGATTTATGGTAATTATGATTTTCATCTTTATACGTATTTTGGTATGCCATACATAACTGCACGTATTTCGAGACTATGGTTTCTCTTATGCTTTGATGATGGTTTGATGAACGATTTTACATGAATTGTGAGTATGGTGTTTTAAGGATGTTTTGATTATGATTGTGAGTATGACCTACAGTTTTGACACGGATTTCGAGATTATTGCGATTTTGCGCGTTTTACGAGATTTCGAGTATATTGTGATTTGATCATGGTTTTGATGCTTTGACCTTGGGATTTGAAAAATGATTCGATTTCAAAGATTTTAAACGGATTTTGGAAAAGGTGATTTCGGGCTTGATGCCCAGGGCATAAAAGTAATTTTGATGATCGAGATTTCGGGGTTTCGGAAACGGGAAAGTGGATTTCCGGATTTGGGTTCGAAATGGTTATTCCGGATGCTAGCTTACAGAATAATGGTTCTGAATTAGGATTTGGAAACAGATGGTGGATATGATTTGAGATTTGAATATGAAGTTCGGACATGAGTTCCATTTTGAATAAACGTGATGTCAGAATTGGTTTTGGAACTTGAATTCCGATGGATTCTGGATTGGTTGTGAATTACACTTGTTTTGGGTTTAAAGACCCGGTACTATTACTGGATCATGTTTTGGGTTTAAAGACCCGGTTAATTGATGACGGGGGAAGGCCCTGATATGTTTTGAGTTTAAAGACTCGGTATGTGTTTTGAGTTTAAAGACTCGGTTATCGTGATACCCCCACGAGGCCTATTGATTGTGTTTTGAGTTTAAAGACTCGTTGATATCCTGGGAAGGCCTGATATATGTCAGTTTAAAGACTCGGTAATTGATATCCAGCAAACTGATTGACTTGTGATTTATTGTTGATTTCTGATGTTTTCGGATGTGTTGGGCAGTGGCCCGGTTTATGTGGTTTGATGGATTTTGGATTATGTTGCGTACTTGGATTTGATTCATGATTTTTGGTTGACGCCTTGTGTTTATGATTGCGGGCTAAGACCCGAAGGTTAAGAAAAGGAAAATAATTTGATTTTCATACACGGTTTTCTTATGTTGGAAATGAAATGAATTTCGAATGCATGCATTGGTTTTACGTGGAGGGTAGAAACGTCTTTCTGGAACTGTTTTATAAACTGTTTCATTTATGTCCACTCACACCTTTTGTGTTTTTATTGACCCTCCAGGTCGTGGCGCGTTGTTCGAGGCTGATCGAGAGGCGGAGGCATGAGTGAGTACATGTCTGGCTATCCCTTGTTTGGCAAGTACGGAGGGTATTTTGGGAACTTCAGTCGACTTGCCAGACGGGAGCAGGACCGGGCACGGTTATCAATGTCCCTTCGGGGGCGGTCTTGTCATAGAATAACGTTATGATTGCCTTTTCCAAATTAGTGATTCTGAAAGTAATCACTTTCAAACATTAGGGAGATAACCCCTCTAAAATACACTTTTTATAAGCTCTGAAATGAGCCCGAAAGGATTTAATTTCTGGGATTATCAGAAAGCCTGAGATCAAATCCTTTGTTTTCAAAATATTCGTTTTTCTCACACTTGGTTTATTCAGTTAAAAATTGGAACTCTGAAAGAGCTTCCTAACTGGTTTTAAGCCTGGTTTCTCGTATGGGGACCCAATGCTGAATTTTTACCCCGAGAGATAGCCCCTTCCTTTTCTGAAATATTTTAAAAGGAAAATATTGATTATTCTGAGGAAAGAAAATTATTCCTCTGGTTCCTGATTTGTTATGAACTCCCCTAGACCCTAAAATGGGATTATAGTTTTACCGAAGATGATGATGACTTGTGGTTTTTCATCCCTCATCTTATTGTCTGATAGACAAATATCAACTCTTAACAGTCCTTGTTCATCGTCCTCTTCCAAGGCAGATAAGCTTAAGTCTCTGATAGAGGCTTTTCCTGCTTCTTGTTCAAAAAAGAATTTGAAAGATCAAGTTCTCAAACTACTTTATATGGATGATGATGATGATATAGAAATGAAGTCTGAGGCAGCTTCTTCTCAGCAAGATGCAGCTGATAGCTGTAATTGGTTTGAAAATGAAGATGATTGCTATGGAATCTTCCCTCCTGTCAAACAAAAAACAAAATAGCATGAAATGCGCACTAAGAACAGGTTTAATGGATGAAATGCACCGATGAATGATGTGCAAAAAAGTACAAGTTTACTGAATACCTTGAATGTATAAGTACAATAGGGAATTCCTTTAAGACTTATACAACTTGTGACTGCAAAACTGAAAGATCTGTGCATCCACCTTCCAAATCAATCAACATCAATTCCAAAGGAACCATAGCCTCTCCATATAAGGATGGTGTGCAAGAAGCTTCTGTACAAAGTGGAGTTACAGCGGTCATACACCAAAATAACTACACCAATTTGTTCTTACAATCTCTTGGAGAACAAACGACAAGAATTGAGAATACCTTGAAAGATGGTACTAAGATTTGGACCCCCAGAGACCCTGGAATATCTTCCAGTTCCTCTGAAAAGGGAAAGGAGAAAATTGAACAACCCATGTTCAAACCTGTACCAGATCTTAAGGACTATAAGCTAGGCAATACTGATAGTTTTGTCACAGCCTTAGCCGATAGCTTGAAAACCATTAAGATATCTGATTCAAAAGTTTCAGTACTTAGTGAAACTCAAATTACTGCATTAGAAGACCAGTTTACTGATATCAGCATAGAACCATAGGTTAATATGATAAAACAAGGACCTAGGATAACGAGGAATCCTATTATGAAAAATTATTATCCTAGACCTTCACCTATTGATCTTCAGTATGAAGATACGGATATGGGAGAAAGAGTCCAATATGATGGAAAGTCAATTGTTGAATGGAACATTGACGGACAAACCGACTACCAAGTACTTAATACTATGAGACACATGATGATGTTCTCATCTGCAAGTATGATTCATGGTAATTCTGATCATAGAATTGCTCAAGCCATTGTCGCTGGATTCATTGGCCAACTTCGAGGATGGTGGGATAACCATCTTAGCTAGCCCTCACTATTTGGCCCAAAATTCCATGGGCTTATGGGGGCCCGATAAGCCAGATGGACAAAAGCCCAGCCCGACCCGGTATGGGCCGTGGGCCGGCCTGGCCCGAGAGTTAGCGGGCTGAGCTTGGGCTTATGGTGTTCAAACCCGATAGGCCTGAGCCCGATAAAACCCGTTAAGCCCAGTCCGATCCGCCCGTAATAAACCCGGCCCATAAGCCTGAAAATATAAAATACTTATTATTTAAAAATTAATACTCAACCCATTTTTAATACTAATATTTCAACCCTAACCCAAATCTCAGCCCCAAGTCCACCTAATTTATTTTAAAAAGCCCAATACCCAATACAAAGGCTAACCACACCTCCACCTACTTAATAGGCCCAACGTTTTTGCACCCTTGAGTATTTTATTTTAACGAGGCCACGTTTTTGCACTCTTGAGTATTTTTTTTCATTATTAATATTTTTTTTCATGCATATATTTTTTTGTAACTTTAAAATTTGAGACATAGTTTATTACAAAAGCCCACGTAAGCCCGATCCAAGTGGGCTTAATAGGCCCTACTCGAAAAGCCCGATATAAACTCAGCCCGATAAAAACCCGTGGGCTCTTTTTTATGTCATTAAACCCACCCGGCCTGGCCTGCAAATTTAAAAATTATTTAATAAGCCTTGCCCGACCCGGCCCAACCCAAAAAATTTGGGCCGGGCTTGCCCAGCCAGGCCCAATGTCGAGGGCCAATCTTAGCTAAGAAGCCAAAAGAGAAATTATTTCTGCTACAAAAATAACTGAAGTTAATGGACAAATAACAGCCCAAGAGGATGCGGTGAATACCCTAATATACACAATCACTCTCCATTTTGTTGGATCCACCGAACTTCAATAGGACAGATCTAAGGAAGTACTAATAAATTTAAGATATCCCACCTTATCTCATTTAAGATGGTATAAGGACGTTTTTTATGCAAAATTATTTCTTAGGTCGGATTGCTTTGCCAATTTCTGGAAAGAAAAATTTCTTTCTGGCTTACCTCATTTATTCGCTGAAAAGGTAAGAAGCAGAATACTCGGAAAATATGGAGGAGTTATACCTTATGATAGGTATACCTATGGAGAACTCACATCTGAAATCTGTGCTGAAGGATTAGCACTTTGTACAGATATGAAGTTAAAGAAACAACTTGATAAACAGAAGATTCTACGATCTAAGGAGATGGGTGATTTTTGTGAACAATTTGGATTTGATCGATCTTCTCGATCTTCAAAACCGTATAGGACTCTTAGAAATCTTCTCAATCTGCGAGAAAAACTTAGTGGTCTCTGCCAAAGGTCTTCCTCCAAACCAAAGGATGGACGAGCCAAAAGGGGGACGGAAGCTGGAAAAACAGCAAAAAAAAGGACAATTGTCTGTTACAAATGTGGAAAAGTCAGGCATACTCGACCAGAATGCAGAATGCAAGAAAAACTTAATAATCTGAATTTAGATGAGGGGTTAAAACGAAAATTGTGTCAACTTATGCTAAATTCATCTGACTCTGAAAGTAGCAACGATGAAGAAGCAGTTTTTGGAGAAATAGAGTTATATACCTCCTATACCTCCTCCTCTGACACTAAAGAAAGTAACACAGAAACTGAGAGTAAATGTGTCTGTAACCTAGATCTTTGCGTCATTACTAAGGAAGAAAGTCTGATTCTAGACTTGATTGATAAAATTGAGGACCCTCTTAAAAAGAGAACAATTTTGGAAAAATACCTCAATATCGCTAAAGAGCGGAAATAGAAGAAAAGGGCTCCTAAATATAGTCTACAACAGCCAGTTGAAGCTTATAGCTTTAAAACTATTGCTGCTCTAATGGCACAAACAACTCAAAAGGATCCCACAATTGCTGAAATCAAGTAAGAAATTCGAGAAACAAAAAATGAAGTTAAGGATCTTGAAAGGATTTTCAGTCTCTGAAACTATAGGCATTGAAAATCTAGGCACTGATAATGAAATTGAAAAGGAGTTTCAATCTCTTCTGAAAGATTTTGAGCAAGATCAAAAACCAGGACCTGAAATGGACTCAGTGCCTCCTGAAGCCTTTCTAGATGGAAGTATTTCAGCCCTAAAGTTTATCCATAACATCGACAAGGTAATTTCTCACAAGTGGTATTCTATGATTACCTTTGTTATTAACAAAACTTTCAGGTTTTCCTTTGAAATGCTGATCGATACAGAAGCTGATCTCAACTGCATCAATGAAAGAGTCGTACCTGTAAAATACTTCTCAAAAACCTCTCAAGGACTGCGTAGTGCTAATGATCAACCAATGAAGATTCATTATAAGATCTCTGATGCAGCCATAATTCAAAATGACATTTGTTTTCAAACTTCTTTTGTTCTGGTGAAAGGATTAAGTCATGCTGTGATTCTCGGAACTCCATTTTTAAGCATGCTTTACCCCTTCAAAGTTTCTGATCAAGGAATAGAAACTGAAATAGAAGGCATCAAGGTAATGTTCCTTTTCTCTAGAGAACCTCAGATGCAGTATGTGAACTCCATTCATAATCAAATTATCAAAAAAGAAAAATTTCCTTGTTCTCTGAAAGAGGAATTACATC